>CM039127.1:39257645-40730035 GCA_022036555.1 Microstegium vimineum
AGAAATGACCATCAACCACTCGGACACATGGGCCAGCCTTCTAGAAGGTCGAGGAAGCTCCAAGGTGCCATAGGGGGTCGGCCGACCCCCCTATGCGGGCTACCACCTCCCTACATGCTCCCTGACCAGTAGGGACCTCTTCTAGAAGGAGTGGCAGGGCCCACGTGTCATAGGGGAGTCGACCGACCCCCCCTAAGTACCATCCAATGTTCCCCAAAGCTCTGACCGCCTCTCTGCATGCCTCCATGCATCATAATCTTCTGTGCCATTGATTTAAGGCAGTGGTAAGGTCAGTTTGATCCTATGGTGCCTGATGGAAGTGACGCGGATCACTAACGTGACACCGAAGTAGCCCCTACTCCACCTCTAGCTATAAATACTCCGTAGGCCTTCAGTTTTGAGGCTCGACACATTGGAGGAAAACTACGCCTTAGTAGCTTAGCGAAGCTCTGCTGTAGTGCTATGCTAGTTGGAAGAGAGTAAGGAAGTCTTCTTGAGAAAGCCCCAGATCTGTTGGGAATCTTCTCTAGAGCTGCACCTTAGTTGGATGCTACCTTGTTGTAAGTTCTACACTTGTAAGTGATACATCTGAGTTCTTTATAGTATTTGATATTCTAATTATGGCATAGCTATTATACACTTTTTGCGCTTGTTCATTTCTTTACTTTAAGTAGAGTGTTTTAGCCGCACTAACTAGCGTAGGTTTGACGGTTGCTATAATACTTAGGAGTTATTTCTTTATTACTTGTATTGGATGACGCTTGTGTAGTGACTAGAATTCTCTAGAAACTTTACCCTTATTATTATTATGATGACTGATCAATTTACCCTTATCATATATATATTTATCATGTGACTTACCCTGTTTAAGAGTAGAGATCATTGATGGTTAAATCCCTTCATTCATTTTCATATTCCTGTTATCAATACTATAGATCATTTGTTTTGCTAGACCTTCCCAATGGTAGAATATAAATGACAACCTGGTAGTACTCTAGGTAAAATGCTACAATGGTATATTTAATCTGTCCGCTTGCAGAATCATTAAGTTCTTTATAATTTCTATCATTATTTATTTCGGCCTAGTCATACATAAAATATAATATTTCATAAGTACCATAAATTATTCCTAGCTCTATAATTAGGGATGACAACCAAGTTCCATGCTCAGAGTATAAGGTAAAAGATAAGTGGCTAGTTGTTAAAGGCAAGTTAATTACATACCATGCATTTTTGGTGCCATTGCTAAGAACTATGTTCTTGGTGATGTCATTAAGAAATGTCAACAAACATTTTTGGCGCCATTGTCGGGGAAGGTATTGAAACTTAGGAAGTATTGATAACCATATGCAAATGAATAAAGATCGATTAACCAATTAACCTCTTACTCAAACAGGTTTACCCTTGTTTCTATCTATTTGTGTATCTTATGCAGGGTAAATGAATGCACGGTTTTTCTCTTCCAGATAATTTCACTTCAAATCCAAAGAAACTCCTTCAAAGAAAGTCAAAGCTTGCACAAGAGAGGTATACTAGCAATTCACAATCAGAAACACCCTCAGCTGAAGCTCACTCTTCGGGAGAGGAAGCTCAAACATCGGAAAAAGAAGAACCAGAATACAATTTAGCAATTGCTTTTGAAGCTATGGCCGAGAAGACACTGCGTGAGTTCTCTGCCCGTACTACTACCAACATCTGTACTAGACCTCCAGTTAATGTTGGAGATAATGGATTTGAGCTCAAGCCTGCTCTCATTACGATGGTTCAAGCAAATCAATTATGTGGAAAGGCTCATGAAGATGCAAGTGCACACTTACAAAACTTTCTAGAAATCTATAGCACCTTCATGATCAAAGGAGTATCGAGAGATGCTACTCTACTCTGCCTTTTCCCATTTTCACCTTTGGGGGAAGCAAAACAGTGGTTCTACACAAACAAAGATATCAACACTACATGGGATAAGTGTGCTCCTACTTTACGGGCCAAGTTCTTTCCTACAGGCAAGAACAATGCTCTGCATGCAAAAATTTCAAACTTTCAACAACAACATGATGAATCATTCACCAAATCTTTGGGACCTTTTCAAGATTACATCGCGAGTTGTCCTCATCATGGAATGGAGGATTGGCTAGTGTTACTGACTTTCTATCTCGAACTAGTCACTAGCTCCCGTGAATATATGGATGCCGCAGATGGAGGAGCTTTCCTGTCACTTAAGCTCTCCGATGCAGAGGCATACATCCACTCAAGGAAGCTGACATGGTCACCGCCAAGTTAGACCTTATCATGAAGAAGCTTGAAAACCAAGACATCAAGAAGAGAGATTTCATGCATATCAATGACTCTCGCATGACTTGTGAAGAGTGTGGAGACGTTTGCCATTCAGGAAACAATTTTCCTGAATTGCAAAAGGATGTGAAGTTCATCAATAACAACAACAACTATCATCATCAGGAAGGCCAAGGATGGAATCAGCCGAACCAAGGATGGAATCCGCAACCTCGAGAAGGTAATTACCAAGGTAACAACAATTATAACTTTCCACCTTTAAGAGATCTAGTTTTCTGGTAAGTCCAAATTACTTTAACAAATGTCTAAAATGGTAGCATCCTGTTGACGCCAAAATGGGGCTTCTGGTCTCAGCACTGCGTAAGGCCTGCGGAGACCGTGCAGCAGCAGAGCTTGATCTCCTAAACCTCTTAAGCGGCTTAGGCCACTTCGATGATCGATTCTAGGCGTACCAGTCAATTTGACTTGCAATTGAAGAGGAGATGAAACGTCAAATTATGGAACCTGCCAGTTGTTGCTAGACAGTTCCATGAGTGTACGGCTCTCATATAGCCGATGAATATAGGAGATTGACTAAAGAGTCAACTTCGAACAGTATAAGACATAACAATGGTATACGAACGACTATCACAAGATATTAAGCATAAAGTACATGATCAACCGATCATATGATGAGAATGAAGTAAAGATGTGATACATGTAACATTATCCTTATCAAAATACCAGGCCTATCAAGTATACCGAATAAAGATTAACCATCAACAGAGGTGTGTTCCCATGCAGCCATGATGACAATTAACTCCATAACCTGACTGATCTACTAGCATTGGGGTGTTTCCATGCAACCATAAAAATAAACAGGCCAAGCCACATCTAGTATATTTAACAGATCTAATAGATTACGGCGACAAAGTGCATGCGTCGTATGATTGAAGCATAACCAGCTCGGCTACGTTAGCTGATATGGGATCCATGAAGCTTGAACAAGATCCATGTCTCCAGCCTCGGACAGATCTAAGTCTGGACAGATATAACCCAATACACACGGCAGTGGGGTCTGGTAGATGCAGCCATACCACGTATGTTGAGTCAGATCCAACCACACTCAAACCAATCTAATGATCGGATACATGTCTCGAACCCGCAACATGTGACAATCACAACTAATGGATTAGCCGATATGATGTTATATCTATTCACCTCTCCAAGTGTAAAAGTAGATGCATCGGAGGCAATAGATCTAGATAGAAAGTAACGCGTAAGCCAATCTATCAGATGAGATTGGGCATGATATTGTAGCAATAGATTAAATAAAACATAACAGACAATATCAATAACTTAATGAATCTATTAGATCGCCAATCTAATAGAGCCGATAACTAGCTTGAAGCCACAATTCATGTGAGATTGAAGCAATGTAGCCCCATGAACAATAGATTCAAATCGATAACTAGCTCATACCGAGCTTGCACGAGTTAGACAATACAGCCGTAGAAACGAGACATGAACCAAGGCTAAACTTACAAGCAAACCAGAGGTCAATCTAGTCGATGCAGCCCAATCCATCGAAGGTTCACCGAAATCTACTCTAATCCTACTTCTATGGGTGGCCGAAGGCCGGAAACTAAGAACTAGTTGTGTATTTGATTGATTGGATGTCTTTCTCATTCCCTAGGCCTTGCTATTTATAACCATCGCGTGTACCCTAACCGGCCGTCACGCAAGTCCTAATAATAAGGAAACAAAACATGACTTGGGTCTCAACCCCCTCCATTATCGAAATCTTCGCATGCGTGCTGTTGAAATCGGCCGAATGATCTTTCCATGATCCCTTATTTCCTTGGTCGATCTTTCGGCCCATCTTGAATAACTCCTCTGATGGCCTGCTAAGGGCCCATAAGCGCATGTTTGACCATACCAAAATATGGTGTTAACACCTGCCCCCCAATTTTGGACTAAACTTGTTTTATTCTAAAATTCCTTCAGAAATCCCAAGAGTCGCACCAACAGCCGGCTCATCTTCCTAAAATATCTTTGCACTGTTGGGAACCGAAACGTCCGACTCCTCTGCTTCCGCTAACTCCATGTCACAACGCGTCTTTGAATTGACTCTTCACCCCTATGGAGGATCTATGTAATGCGTGCTGTCAACGCCTGCGCACGACACGGTGATTGATCCTTCATGTGCTTCCAATCGTCACTTGTCCACTAATTCGTCTGCCCCTTTTAGATCTTCGAGCAGTGCTGAGGCTTCGGCATCTAACTCCAATCCCGACATCGCCAATCTGGTAGCGTACCACTCTATGATGGAAGAGCGCTGCCGACTCCATGAAGCATACTAGGAGTAGACCAAGGAGATAGATCGTCTCTGCAATTCATCCGATGCAAATCAGGTAGCTTTGGCCGCCACCGAGGATGAGATTGCCAATACGAGGCGTCGACTGTCTGAAGCCGATGGCCAAGTGGCAGGTAATGCATACTTATCTGCCTTAGTTCCTCATGCCCCTTCTTCATCCCTTGTTTTGATAGCCGTGATGGCGCAACTAGAGAATTTGCGTCGCATAGCCTCCACCGCTTCCAACGCCATGAATGCCCAGGGTGACACCCTAAACCAACGCCTTCAGGATATCCCGCACCGGAACAGGGAGATTGCTCTTCATGGCGCCCGCCTCACTACCGCTGAAGCCGCCACTGACTACCGACTCCCGAAGGTAGCACTCGGCTTCCCTAGGCAAGAGGGACCCCACGACCATGAAGATCTCCAGGAGGCCTTCCAGGAGCATGGCCAGGCGATAGTTGATATAACCCGTGCCAAGGACATTGTAGACAAAGTGTTCCTTGGCAATTAGTTTGTATTAGGCATGAATCAATATAATAACTTTGAAACGTCTCGTGTACCTTATGACAATCATTACAATTTTGCTTTTGTGTTCGTCCAAACGAGACCACCATTCCGCGTCCTTGACATCACCGAGCTCTCCATGAGCTGCGATTAGTCGATCCATACCTTGTTATACAAAACTCTGGTCGGCTACTTAGCCGATTTCACCTGTAGCGGACTTTACTTCAGCCCACCGAACAGACATTTCCTCTATTTACGCCGGCGTCATAACTATCGGTCAAACGTCCCTGAAGTAGTATCCAGATCATATATCTCTTTCCCCCATCTTACCGAAGCATCCTATGGTGAGCTGTGGTGAGCGTCCAGCGATCAGCTCTTCTGGTAGTGCTCTGTAGCCACCACGACACCGGCTCTTTAGGTAGGAAATCACCACTTCCTCATATGATTCTCTTGCTGGAAGTTTGACCGTCTTTCAGTACTGGCGTTGGTGAGTCGAGTTCCATCCCCACCGCGCCGTTCTCGGATGACGACTTGTGGGATCTCTTCCAAGGCATTTTGGTGGATAGGTGCCTTCTGTCGGGGAAAATGACCGCTTGACAAACCATGGAGTTGTTGCACACACCCCCTACCTGGCGCACCAACTGTCGACGAAATACGCGTTGCTATCTACCTAGGGGGTACCCTACGGTAGTAGATTGTAGGCGGAGGTGTGGCGACGACGATCAAGTATAACACAGAGAGCGTAGACACGGCAATTTAGACAGGTTTGGGCCGACAAATAGCCGTAATACCCTACGTCCTTTGTTTTGGTGGCTGAATTGATATGAGTATTAAATAACAAATGGTGTAGATCAGACCTTCCAAGGGTGGTCCCTGCCCGCCTTATATAGCCGGGGAGTAGGGTTGCGGTTTCTATATCCTAACAGATTACAATCGGTCCCCTAAGGCAAGGGATTCAAGTCTATCTATTAGGATCTTCCTTGGAGAGCAAGGCTCTCCGGAGTCCTTGGCGAGCATGACGGGCTGGTCGCATGCCGCAAGGCCTCGCGGGCTAGACCGTCTTCTGGTCGGTAGGCCCATAAGGTCCCTGGGGAGATGCCGAGGTAATATCCCCAACAAGTCCCCGAGCACGTTGCATTCTTCAGGTGAGCCCACAACATCGTCCTTGGAGGCGCTCGGCCGGTTTCCCTTACGCGAGGTCGTCGTGGCAGGAGCCCGACCAGGAGGCCTGGTCGAGGTACTGCTCGGAGAGGCCTCCCGACTAGGATGGACTAGTCGAGAGCATCAAGGGTTGATGGGCGGGCAGGTCGCCTTGCCAGATGTCGCGGCTGTTCATCAGAAGAATCTGATGTGCCAAAGAAGAAAAACTTTTGAAAAGTCCTTTCCTGGTGAAGTGTACCCACATAGGCTCTGCAAAAACAACATAGCAACAATAGAGTTTGCCGAGAAGAATACAAGTACATTCACCGCGAGGTGAAAGGTACCCACATAGTCCCCGATCTTGGTAGTAGGTGAAGTATGCACTTGGTTCCAAGCTTTAGATAAAGGTATAAAACTTGTAGCAAAAAAATGAAATAAGAGTTTTGAAAGTAAAAACGACAGCGAATACCCGTAATCTCCGAGCATTTCTTGTTTGGCATCACCTTTCATGCGTTGTGGTCGCAGTCCCTGAGCTTTGCTCGGTGTACGCAGTTTGACGAAGTCCCCGAGCCTTGGTCGAGTTTTGGCGAGTAGGTATCTAAGTCGTGGTCGTGGTCGACGAAGTCCCCGGGTGTTATCACTTCTGGTGATTGATGAAGTTTGCCGACCAATTTACTGTAGCCAAGGTACTGTAGGTGCAAAAGGAAAAACTTGTGACAAAGTTACGCATCCAGTCCCCGGGATAGCGGAGTGGGCGAATATTTAAGGAATCAACAACTGTAATTAAAGTAAAATAGTCGAAAAGAGATTCTATTAAAAGATAAATGGGCCATTGAAAGAGCCTATAATCGGCCCATGTAAGGCAGACCGGCTGTGTATCGTTTGCGGTTTTCCAAAAAACCCTTGAAGGCGAAGTGCCGCGTGGTTTGGTAAAAAAGGCAGTCTTAATGGCAACGAAAAACGAAGGGTCATGTTTGTACAATCCAAGGGAAGCATGCGAGATGCGAAGAGTTGTATTCTCATGGCCCCAGGGACACGTGCGCATAGGATGCGAGGGGACGCCGACTCTGTGTGATATATATTTTGGTGGACCGGAGCGACTTTGAGCCGTCCTATCTAGCTTCTTCCCGTATGCCTTCCACAAGGGATAGGCAAGAGTTGGAGGGCTTCTATCGTCGCAAGGAGGGACCCTGGGAGGTGTGCCAACTTTGCTGGAGGCATGGATGCTAATGGCGCACGCCTTGCCATGGCTTTAGGCGCCTTGTTGGTGCTGTCGGAGGACTTTCTCTTCCACATTTTGCTTCACGTCGTCGACTGTGGTGACAATATCTTCGAGTATCTGAATCTTCATTGGGTGTGCCGTGTCTTTCGTGGGATTTGTGATGATGGCACGATGATTCGGCTATTGTCCCTTCGTCAGATCTAGCGCTATTGCCACCCTTATCGTCCTTTGCCGCTGGCCAACTTGGAGCAACGCTTCCTCATGGACAATCACTGAGAGGCCTTGTGCTTTTTTTGTCATGGAGAGGTTGATGTTGTGGGGATAGGATCCCAATGGCCAGGCGCTTATCGGCCAGGCGATCACAGCTGGAGACGATGGAACGATGTACTTCAGAGCTATGTTGCTGTATCGCGCGAACCCGGCGAACCTAGAAGCACTCGCCTTCGTTGACCGTCTTAGCGGCGATGCATTGCCAGATGGCAGGTGGGGTAACCGTGAATTAGGTCGCCTTCATTTTCAGTCCCGCGAAGATCTTCACATCATTGGGCGACGGAGGAGGATCCGCTACCCGGAAGACGTGCCAGGGTTGGTTGTCGCTGATCCATACATTTGCGCTTGGGAGGAGTGCTGACATCTTGGGCCGCCAAGTAGCAAACTGCCTGGGATCATCAGGTATTGTAGCCCTACAGTGTCGTATTCAGAATGAATTCGAGCTCTGGACTAGGAATGTCAACGATAGGGTCACCTATCGTATTAGTAGAATGAGGATGTAATGTTGGACGATTGATCCGGACTGTATCCTTGTTGGTATTTTGAGATGGTTGTCGTGGACTATTGTGATGTCTATCTGTCCAGCCATATTTTGTTTGGTATGTGTCCTTTGTTTTGTGCATATCGTGTAGATGGAACAGGATTTGCGGTGGTGACATCGGACGAGGTGGCGGGTCGCCTATAGGATGGAGCAGAGCCGTTGGTGGGAGTTGTTGCTAGGGGTGTAGACTTTGTTTGCTGTGAGGCAGCCATAGTTTGTATCCGGGATACAAGTTGTCGGACGTGTAAGTGAAAAACTACAAAGATGTATAATATCCGAGGCGGTGGGATTTTTGTTTCCCTTGTATGTCATGTCGTGCTTTCTAAGTCATGAGCCATAACGATGAATCATTCGGCCTTGGGTTCCTCATGGTCCGGATCATAGGGCCTGGAGCCTCTGCACGCGTAGGTGCCATGAGGATTACCAAGGAGGTACGCTGCTGGCAACCCGCGGCGTAGAGGGCGAGCAGCTCTTGCACGCTTAGGGAGATGCCAGAGACAAGACCTTTTTCCGAGTGGCTCGATCGTGGCGTGGCTAGGGCCTATGGAGACCGTTCCTGCAGACGCTGGGCGAAAAGCCATGCTTCTTGTAGAGTTGTCGACCGTACCATGGTCGTGTACAGATTCTAGGCACATAACCTCATGGCCTCCAACCCAAACGGTGTTTCCAGGTTGCAGGAGAGACGTCATTTGGGAGGTTTATCGATATGACCATAACGTATAGGGTAGTCTATGCGCTATGCGTAATCGATAGACCAGATTCAAGGGTTTCTGGTTATGGCCAGGCTGTTTGGAGAGAATGTCGTAATGCATTTTGGAGGGGTCGTCGAATGCTATGGGAGCGTTTTGTAGGGGTCGCCGAACGACGTAAGCGTTTTTTCAAGAGGTCGCCGAACGACGTAAGCGTTTTTTCAAGAGGTCGCCGGACGCCATAAGCGTTTTGTAGGGGTTGTCGAACACTGTAAGCATTTTGTAGAGGTCGTCGGACACCGTGAGCGTTTTGGTAAGGGTCGAATTGTTTAGACGAGTTATAGGGAAAACACGCGCCACACTTTATTCATTACCGGAGAGGTACATAGTACAAACTTTATTGGAATGCTTTAAACTTATAAACCTTCTCACGCTGCTGCAGGATGAGAGTCTCTATGTCTAGTTGCAGGTGGTGTTGGCAGTGGTCGTCTCTGGTTCTTCTTCCTTCGGCATCTTTGCGATGGGCTTGTCGCTGGGTTCGAAGTTGTACGTGTCCTGGATGGGGGGTTTCTCGACATCGTTGATCGTCTGCTGCTCGCACTCATATGCGATCTTCAGGTTGGTATGGAAGCTGAGGACGCCCTGGGGCATTGGGATCTTTAACACGATGTAGGTGTAATGTGGGACCGCCATCAACTTGGCAAGTGCCGGATGGCCGAGTATCATGTGGTAGGTTGTCTTGAAGTCAGCGACGATGAAGTTGATGTCTTCGACCCTGAAGTGGTCCTGGTCGCCGAACTTCACGGGGAGGGTGATCTCTCCCACCGGTGTAGATGCCTTATCTGGGATGATCCCCTGGAAGGGGAAGTTTGCCGGAAGGAGGTCTTTCTTTAAGTAGTCGAGCTGGCAGAATGCATCGGCGAAGATAATGTTGATAGCGCTGCCGCCGTCGACCAGCACCTTTCTGAAGCAGCATGTAGCGATAGTTGGGTTGATGATGAGGGGGAAGCGACCGAGGTATCTGTAGTCTGTTCACTCGTCCTCTCCCGAGAAGATGATGGGTTGTTCTGACCAGTTGAGGTAGCGAGCATTGGCCGTGTCGTCCCCTGTAGCGGCTACTAAAAATACGTCCTTGCGGACTTGGCGGCGTTGTCCCTCCCCTTTGATAACCACACTGCCCCCGAAGATGGAGTACGTCCTTGATGCTGTTCGGAACTCTGTTGTTAGTGGTTCTTGGTCTTTGTCCTTGTCGGCATCATCTTTCTTTGGTCTTTTATCGCTTTTCCCCCGTACTGCTGACTTGAGGACCTCACATTCGCGCATGGAATGCTTGGAATTCTTATGAATTGGGCACTGGCCATCAAGGATCTTCTCGTAGCTGGCCTCGTAGTTCCACCTCGGACGGGCATCCGTGCTGGCGACGTGGCAGTTGCCACGCCTCTAGTCATATCCCTGCCGATAGCCTTCCAAGTTACTCGACCGGTAATCACGGTACTTGCGCTCCCTGTCGCTCGGTCTTCTGTCGCTGCGGTAGTCTGGTCGGTGGTCGCTGTCCCTTGTGCATTCCGGCGAATGAGAGTGGCGCCGCCTATTCTCCCTGCTGCGGGTAGCGTTGTCTTGGTTTGCATAAGGATTCTTGATGGTCATCAGGTCTTCTATGGTTGCTATCCTCTTGCGGGCCAACTTATTCCGGAGCTCGTCCGTTCGTAGGCCGTTGGAGAAGATGGCGATGGCCTCTGGGTCGGAGATATCTGCGATGCTCAATCGCTTGTCGGAGAAGCGCCTGATGTATTCCCGGAGGCTTTCATTGCTCCTTTGACGGACATTCTCCATGTCGTAGCACCTCCCGGGCTGGACACACGTAGCCTTGTATGTCTTGACGAACACCTCCTTGAGTTCCTCCCAGGTTTTAATGGTGCCTTCTAGTATCTTCTGTAGCTAGTTGTTAGTGGAGGTCGACAACATCACAGGCAGGTAATTGTCCATCACATCTTGGTTTCCTCCGGTGGCGTACACGACGATCTTCTAGTTGGTCGCCCATTGTTCTGGGTTTGCCTTGCCGTCGTATTTTTCCAACGACGTGACTCTGAAGTTCGGTGGCCACCTGATCACGCAGAGGTGGGAAGAGAAAGGGAGCGATCCCCCTGCGGCTCGGGATGCCAGTGGTGGCGCTCGATCGCGCTGGAGTTTATCATACTCTTGGTCGCCGTGGTGTGGAGATCCTGGTCGGCGTTGCCTCTGGGTCTTCGTGGATGGTTCTTGCTGTAGGACTGGCCAAAGTTTTTTATACGGGATGCCCATCTTGTTAACCTGGACCGCCGCCGCCATGATGTGGGCCTCAATTTTCTCAACTTCAGGCGTGGTGGGGAGCTTTGACAGCTCACAGGCTGCTACCGCCAGATTGGTGCTAGGGGTTGGGTATACCGGGACATTGCCCATCTGGTCGAAGTCTTGCTGGAGGTTGCACTGTGGGAGGCGATTGTGTTCTTTTTTCTCACACTCACGCTGTTCTCGTGCCAGGCGTTCCTGCTCGCGACGCTCGAGGTCGCGCTTCTCCTGTTTGCGGTGCTCCAGATCACGCCTCTGCGCGTGTTCGGTGTTGTGCTGTTCTCGAGCGTTTCGTTCGACGTCTATTTCATTGTTGTGGGTGACGTTGTCTACGGAAACTTGAAAAATCATTCCTCCGAATCCCAGAGGGAATTTGGGGAAGCCGCTCGTTGATCCAGAGGAGTCGGATGAGACCGTACCAATCAAGGGACAACGCCTAATCGGAGTGGCTAGGGATCGCGGAGATAATGACTGTGTTGACAACCGGTGCTACTGGTGCCTGGTCGGAGATCGGTTGGAGAGCCTCACGCTGGAAGACACCCGCTTGGCATCATTGGAGAAGGGCAAGTGTAACAGAACCGCCCAAATTACAAAAACTTAAGTCCAAAAACCCACCGCCACTGCGATAAATTTTCGTCCTTAGGCTTTTATAACCCCGGTAGTCCGTGAAACCACAACGGATTTCATACCTTGCTCAACCTTAGCCGAGAATCGCTTTAGTTCAACAGACCATTCATACGTTACATAAAGTTCAAATACGAATACATTAGAGTACGAATTTTTAAAAGTTATTACATAACCAAATCTGTTGCAGCGGAAATAGTTTTGAAACGAACTCACACACACTTAGTTCATTACAGTGCCAGTAATCAGTCGTTTCTCACAAAAGCATAGATAAGGCTTCAGAAGTGACCATCGCCCATGGTCCTAGTTGTCGCCCATAGCGGGATAGAGACAGTTGATGCAGTACCCGTAGTACATCTATCCATCTGCAACAACATCGGGAACAGAGCCCTGAGTACTCGAGTGTACTCAGCTAGACTTACCCGTCTTAAACTAAAATTAAGACACCAAGGATAATGCAGACTTTTGTGGTGGTACAAGGTCGAACTCTCTTTTACGGAAAAGCATCTACTATTGAGTACTTAATAATGAAGCCACATTTTATAAAGATTACCTATCTTCTAAATTAGCACATGTACTAAACAATACACTTGATTAAATAGAGAATGAGCAGTTTGCCCTTCTGGTCTCAACATATCATTCCATCGGAACCATTCAAGTAATTAATTGTTCCCACGCAAGTGTAGCAATTGTCAAGTTCTCACTAACAGGGAGAGACCGTGATTCGAATTGAATTCCTATCCAGCTGGAGGTTTTATTCCTCACCCAAACTTCACAGCCCTTGAACGGGGGCGTGGCAGTCGCCTAGTCTACCATTCAAACCAAGAACGCTTCCCATAACCCCTGAACAAAACCGAGGACCGCCCGGCACCCGATCCCTCCTAACTAGGGATCAGCTAGCCAGACACTCTGCCTTACACTCCGCGTCCTCGTCACCCCGCACCGAATTACGGTTATGTTCATCCTTGGTTCGGCTAGTAGGTAGGTTTTGCGGCTCGAACGAGTTATCTTGCCAGCTAAGGGTTGAGGCATGCGTTTAACATGACAAGAGGGACACCACCCGATCGGCCCGCCAAAAAGGCAGACACGTATGCAAAATACCGACCTAGGGCTTGCAGCTCAGCTAGATGTTGCCGATATCAGACGTACGGACAATTTATCAACCTTCCTGGTTGCCTTTTGTTGGTATTTCTTATGACTATTGGATAAATCCACAAGCGCACAGATTATACCACTGTAGCACATCACCGGGAGTATTCCAAGTAATGTATTTTCCACGGGGAACGAGAAGTGATCGAACTAGAAATACGGGTATGTCCTATGATGGATCAAGGGAGACTATGATAACTGGGTTGAGAGGTTCGATATAGCAAAGATATCTAACAAGGTATAGCTGGTTACACTGGCTTTATCAGCCCTTCTCTTGCAGGAGGCGATGGGATAGATCAGTAAGAGATATAACTCCGACCGGACCACGCCATCATGTTGTATTGAGGCCCTACCTTTTAAGAACTTATCTGATACTATAAAGAACTCGGAAGAAGTCACTTACAAGAGCTGAACTTATAAGAGACTCGCATTCGCCGATGTTGACACACGTTTTTTCGACACGTGTCAAATGGGCTAAAGGCTTGACTGGTCAGCGGCCGTTCTTCATCGGTATCAGGAGTCGATAGTGCCGATGGAAAAGTGCTGCGGGAAGACTAAGTGTTTTGCCGATGGAAGCTGATGAGCTTTGCCGACAAGATCGGTAAAGTCTTGTTGAAACTGATTGTCGATGAAGGGTCCTTGCCGATTGCCGATGAGGGGTCGTTACCAACTGCCGATGAGGGGTTATTGCCGATTGCCGATTGGGGATGATTGGTGAGTTACCGGCACAAGGTCGCTAATCGGAAATGTTGCTGATTGCCGATCAGGAAAGTGTTGCCGATGCCGATGGGCGTGACTTAGCGTTTGGTGATAGCCGAAGGTTACTAATGGTCATAAGAAGGAAGGCGCGGATTAAAGGGATCTGCCGATGGAAAGTTTCCATCGAGAAGAAGTATAAGGAAACTGGTGTTTTGTGCCAGTATTATTATAGTAGTTTGAGTCCGACTCTTGCATGGGACGCTTATTTTCCCTTAAAATAGGTGTGTTTGTTTAGGAAATAAATATTGTTATCCGGCTCCTGCGCGAGTCAGTTTCCTTTAAAGTAGGAGTTTGTTTTAGGAAGGATATGTGTCGTGTCTTTGTACAACTCTCCATGCGAGAGTATAAATATGTGCCCGAGGGCTATGGAATAAACAATCAATCCAATTCAAAACAAACCAATTCTACTTTTATCTTACTTTTATCGCAATTTACCCTTTTTATGCATTAGTTATAGCTTTCAACGAGTTCTTCAAGCTTTCGATGGGCTGCATCACCTTGATCTCCGTCAAAATCCTTGCTAGTTCCGCGTGGGAGTACCTCTAGGCTTTGGCAATCCGGGCGCATCGCTGTTTGCCTCGTCTAGCTCTGCTCTAGTTACCCCTGATCAATCTGAGCCTTGACGTCCGGGCGCATCGCTGTCGTCTCGTTCAGTTTGTTCTAGTTATCATCCTTGTCGATTGATTGGTCAAATCGACTGGCACGCCCTCGACATCGAGCTTTGGGTAATAGCCCGAGGTGTTCACAGATCTGACGCTTTTTGTGTCAACACCTCTTTTGGCACGCCCAGTGGGACGAGATTATACAAATCTACACATTCGGCATGGCTGATCACGCCGATGTCAACTAGAGGAACGTCATTGAAGTATCTGAGGCCGATCTGAAAGATGATCAGAAGCAGGCCATGGAGCGGGCTATGGAGGAGTACAAATAGCTGTATCTCAAATCCTTCAGCCTCAGCAGGAGTGGTGAAGCGATTCAGAAGCAGGATCCGCCGTTGCCACGGCAGGTCACGTACGACGCCAACCCTGGTAAGCTACAAGAGATGGTTAATGCCGCTGTAAGTCAAGCTTTGATTAACCACTCCAGCGTGCTGTCCAATATTGTCTACAATGCTGTCGCACAAACATTCAAAGAAGGACATGCACCGCGATATGTCGGCCCAGCGTACCGTCAACCTGGATTGGCATCTGCAAGCCCATCGGCGGCCCAAATGGCGTCCCCACCCCTGTGGAACCGTCTGCCGACGTGGCTACATCACCAAGACCGAACGCTGGCGACACTACCAAGTTCAATGCAGATCCAGCCGCGTCGGCAACTTCAGGGCCAGCCCCCGCTAACTGGTGGGGATACGGTATGCCTCCGAATCTATATGCTGGTTCTAATCTGGTGCAGGGAGACAGTTCAGCCTGGAGGAATTCTATGGCATCGGCAACACAATCACAGCCGATGGATCATATGATGCACAACTCTGCGCCTGCTCCTACCATACAAGTGCCATCAGATGACCTCCAAGTAATCCCCAAGATACCTCTGATGCCACCATCGGCAAGCTCCGGGCCGATGCAACATATAAACACCGCCGACAGTCAATCTCTGGCGGCAAATTTTCAAGCTGGAGTGCCGATTCCCCAAGGTAACCTGGTGATCAATTGCTCTAGAATTCAAGAGCCGCATGCTCGGGTTAGCTATCAGCCATCGGCAGGTCATATGCCGATGCTTTATAATCCTAGATGGGTCAACCAGCCGCCAGCTCAGCAGCCTGGTGCGTCGATGCTTTATTATGGAGGCCCAACTTACACTCAGAGCGGACCATCGGTACAACAACCGATGAATGTGATGGTTCAGCCAACTCCGCCAAGTGTGCCAAACTATCCATCGGTAAGTCAGCCGATGCATAGCGTCCAGATGACTGGTGCTGCGCCGTGACTATTGCACATCTTCAATTAGCGCGTCAGCCGACTCCACCAGTCGACAATCAGCCAATGAGTCGGCAAGAGCAGGACGCATACTAGGTCGGTAAGATTGCCGAAGTCATGAAAGAGAAATTCGGCATCAAACCCAAGGTCAACATGTACTCCTATCGGACCCCGTACCCGCCTGCATATGACTTGATTCCTCTTCCAAATCAGTACAAGGTGCTCGATTTTACCAAGTTCTCCGACCAAGACGACACGTCGACAATGGAGCATATCAACCGCTTCATTATTCAGTGTGGAGAAGCTGCCAGCAGGGAGGAGTTAAGGGTGAGATTGTTCTCTTCGTCATTGTCCGGATCGGCATTCACATGGTTCATATCGTTGCCTTCAAATTCTATAATTACATGGGCCGATCTAGAGAGGCAATTCCACAAGTACTTCTTTGCTGGCATACATGAGAAGAAGCTTACCGATCTGGTCAAAATGAGGCAACGCAACGATGAATCGGTAGAGAGCTTCGTGCAAAGGCTACGAGACATGAAGAACAAGTGCTACAGTCTGGTGCTTGATGATCGGCAACTAGCAGATTTGGCCTTCCAAGGGTTACTGCCGCATATCAAGGACAAGTACGCGTCCCAGGAGTTTGAGAGCCTGAGTCACCTGGTGCAGAGGATTGCTGATCAAGATATCAAAGCCTTTGAGCCCAGGAAGACTTGGAACAAGAAGGTGACCTTCATCGGGAAAGAAGAAGATTCTAGATCGGACGAAGAGATGAATGTCGACGCGGCCGAATGGGTAAAGGATAAGAAGCCGGTGTCTTGCCCGTTCGGCCAAAAGGAGACTGAGAGGTTCACCTTCGACATCACCAAGGCTGATAGGATGTTTGACTTGTTGCTACAAGAGGGGCGAATCAAGTTGGCGCCCAACCAAGTGATTCCATCGGCTGAAGAGCTCAAGAAGATTAGGTACTGCAAGTGGCATAATGCAACCTCACACGGTACCAATGCCTGCAAAGTATTCAGGCAGCAGTTGCAGTCGGAGATCGAGTCTGGGCGTATCAAGTTTGAAAACTCTAAAGTCTAGAAACCGATGAAGATAGATCAACACCCATTCCCGAACAATATGGTGGAGATCAGTGAAAAGACCAGAGTGCTGACATCGGAAGCTGCCAGAAAGAACTCATCCGTAGACCCTGGTTACCAAGCACCTGAGCACAATGCAAGGAGGTTTGTCGATGACAGAAGGGGTAAGAAGGATGCCAATGAAGGTAACAGTGCCGACAGGGCTCCTGGGGTTGTGATCACGCACAAACAGCCAAGGCGAAGTCATCGGCAATCACGTGAAGAACGGTATCGGCAAGAAGAAGAGGAGCATCGGGAATGGCTTCGACACAAGGACCACTGGAGGTGTCCTTTCTTCGTTCATTGCTGGGAAGAAGGCATCAAGCTGCCCACTGCCGATAACTATCCAGAATGCAATGGGTACTACATAGCCGATCGGTCAGGTAAGCGACCTTGTTTTGATGATCAGGCACCCAGGTACACCAGGCCACTCAGAGAGAACAGATCGGCACATGACCGATTGGGGGGCAAGCTCAGTGCCCATGATCGGCTTGGCAAGCGTATTGACCAGGGGGAGCTGGGGGAGATGGCCAATGCTAGAGTGCCCGACAAAGAGATATTCTCCAGAGATCCCAACATCGGAAGAAGTGCCGATGTAAGCGGTGAGAAGCAGCACCAACCCGTCTGGAAGACCAAGCTTCCTCCATGGTGCCCTAAGGGTTTGACTAAGACCCAGAAGAGGAGGATTCAGCGCCAGCGCTGCGACAACCTGTATGACAGTGCAGAACCCTCGGGAGAGAAGCAATGGAGGCCGAAGCGTAAGGACAGGGGCCCATCGGCAGATATAAATATGGTTGTCATGTTGCCGATGGAGTTCGTGGCGCCCGTCAGCAATGATGAAGAAGCCGCCGATATGGCGCAATTGGTGCTAGATCCGATGACGGCTATCTTTGAGAAGCCCGCCGAAGATTAGAGGCAGCACTTGAGGGCTCTGTTTGTTAAAGGCAAAGTGGACGGTCAGCCGATGACCAAAATGCTAGTGGATGGCGGCGCGTCGATCAATATAATGCCCTATGTCGTGTTCAGAAAGCTTGGCAAAGGTGATCAAGACTTGGTCAAAACTAACATGAAGCTCAAGGACTTCGAAGGCAACGTGTCAACCGCCATGGGAGCCGTATGCGTTGACTTAACCATTGGTAGTAAAACTTTGCCGACAACGTTCTTTGTAATCAGTGGCAAAGGCACGTACAACTTGCTCCTCGGAAGGGATTGGATCCATGCTAATTGTTGTATCCCTTCTACTATGCATCAAAGCCAGGTACAGTGGATCGGGGATAGAATTGAAGTCGTCCACGGTGAAGCCCCATCTACTGTTGCATCGGCAGAGTTAGACACTTATGAGCAGACCAAGTGTATATCTGGCGAAGCCTGGGATAAAGAGTTCCTCAAAGTTGCCGATTACCGGATCAAGCCGATCCAAGCAGTCAGTCCTGAGGAGGAGTCTTAATGGATCAGTTCGCCGATGACGGAAAATTGGGGCAGGGCTTCACGTCTGCCGATGACTTGCTCGAGGTCGACATCGGCGATGGTAGTAAACCTAGGCCTACTTTTATTAGAGCTAAGTTAGATTCCCAATGTAAGCAGCAGTTAATCGATTTATTGAAAGAGAATAAAGATTGTTTTGCTTGGGATTATACAGAGATGCCTGGTTTAGACCGATCAATAGTTGAACATCGGTTACCCATCAAGTCTGGTTTTCAGCCACATCGGCAGCCGGCACGCCGATGCAATCCTACTATCTTACCCGATATTAAGGTTGAGATTACCAAGTTGATGGAGGCTGGATTTATTCGGCAATGATATGCCGATTGGATCTCTAATGTGGTCCCTGTGTATAAAAAGAATGGAAAACTCCGAGTTTGCATTGATTTCAGGAATCTGAACAAGGCTACGCCGATGGATGGCTACCCGATGCCTCTTGTCGATCTGCTGATCGATGCTGCTGCTTGGCACCAAATTATTAGCTTTATGGATGGTAATGCTGGGTATAATCAAATATTCATGGCTGAAGAAGACATATCCAAGACTGCTTTCCGATGTCCAGGTCACGTTGGCTTATTTGAGTGGGTAGTCATGACTTTTGGCTTGAAGAATGCCGGTGCTACTTATCAGAGGGCAATGAATTTTATCTTTCATAAGTATATCGGCACAATAGTTGAAATCTACATCGATGACGTGGTGGTTAAGTCTGGAGACTTCAAAAAGCATCTTGCCGATTTGCGGAAGATATTAGAGTGCACGAGGGAGCATGGGTTAAAGATGAATCCTAATAAGTGCGCGTTTGGCGTATCGGCAGGGCAGTTTCTGGGTTTCATGGTGCATCAGAGAGGCATTGAAATCGGCAAAAAGTCTATTGATGCAATTAACAGGGTAGTTGCTCCCACAAACAAGACTAAGTTGCAGTCTATGATCGGCAAGATTAATTTCATTAGAAGATTTATATCCAATCTGTCTGGTAAGATTAAATCTTTTAGTCCTCTGTTAAAGTTGAAAGCCGATCAAGAGTTTATATGGAGAGAAGAGCAGCAGACAGCCTTAGAAGAGATTAAAAGATACTTGGTAAATCCTCCAGTCTTAGTTCCACCTCAACACGGGAAGCCTTTCAGGTTATATTTGTCTGCCGATGACGGTGTTATCGGATCAGCCTTAATTCAAGAGTTTGAGGGAAAGAGCGTGTAATATATTACCTGAGCAGAAGATTGGTGGATGCTGAAACCAGGTATTCAGCTATAGAAAGATTGTGCTTATGTTTATACTTCTCTTGTGTTAAATTAAGACATTATTTACTATCGGCCGAATGCACTGTTGTCTGCAAAGATGATGTGGTCAAGTACATGTTGTCAATGCCGATTTTGAGTGGACGAATCGGTAAGTGAATTTTGGCGCTATCAGAGTTTGACCTAAGGTATGAATCGGCTAAATCTGTTAAGGGTCAGGTAATGGCTGATTTCGTTACTCAGCACTGCAATGTGGTGAGCTTTGTTGAGATTGCTCCTTGGGCTCTATTCTTTGATGGGTCTACGTGCAAGGATGGAGCAGGTATCGGTATTCTGTTGATTTCACCCCGAGGACAGAGGTATGAGATTTCATTGCCGATTGTTGCTACTTCGACCAACAATTAGGCTGAGTACCAGGCTTTGCTTAAGGGGTTGGAACTACTCAGGGAGGTGCGTGCCGATGCTGTTGAAATCTTCGGTGATTCCATGTTGGTGATTAATCAGTTGATCGGGACATATGAGTGTCGAAGCGAAGTGTTAATTGCAGACCATGAGCGGTGTTTGCAGTTGTTAAAAGAGTTCAAAGAATACCACCTTGAACACATTCCAAGGTTGCATAATGAAGAGGCCAATCGGTTAGCACAGAATGCCTCAGGATATCAGCCGATTCAGGAAGTCACGACATCGGTAACAGGTGCCGATGATTGGAAAAAGGAGATTGCCGATTACTTGAGGGATCCATCTAGGAAAGTTGAGAGGCGTCTAAGGTTCCAAGCTACTAAGTATGTGCTCCTTGATAATGAGTTGTATTATTGGACAATTGATGGGGTTTTACTTAGATGTCTTGGCAAAGAGGAATCAAAAGAGTTGATGGGTGAGATCCATGAAGGTGTATGTGGAGCGCATCAATCGGCATTCAAGATGAAGTGGATGATTAGGCAGAATGGATATCATTGGCCAACAATCCTTGAAGATTGCTTCAATTATTTCAAAGGGTGCCAGGACTGTCAGAAGTTTGGTAATGTGCAAAGGGCACCTGCATCGGCAATGAATCCTATAATCAAGCCTTGGCCGTTCAGAGGATGGGCTATTGATCTCATCGGCCAAATTTATCCACCATCGAGCAAGCGACACAAATTCATACTTGTTGCTACCGATTACTTTACCAAGTGGGTCGAAGCAATCCCCTTGAAGAAGGTGACGTCGGCAAATATGGTAGATTTCGTTAAGGAGCACATCGTTTAACGATTCGCTATCCCTCAGACTATCACTACCGATCAAGGGACCATGTTCACGTCGGGGGAGTTTGATGACTTTGCTGTTAGCATGGGTTTCAAGGTGTTGAATTCTTCTCCTTATTATGCTCAGGCTAATGGTCAAGCTGAAGCGACTAATAAGGGAGTCATTAAGCTTATAAAACGCAAGATTGAGGAAAACCCTAGAAGGTGGCATGTGGTATTAAACGAAGCTTTATGGTCATATCGGATAGCTTGTCATGGTGCAACCAAGGTCTCGCCGTATCAGTTGGTTTATGGACACGATGTTGTCCTACCTTGGGAAATTAAAACTAGTTCTAGGCGATTATCTTTTCAGGATCAGTTGACGACCGATGATTATATTACTCTGATGAAAGATGAGTTAGAAGATTTGGCAGGGCATCGATTGAGGGCATTAATTAGTATTGAAGAGAATAAGAAGAGGGTTGCCCGATGGTATGACAAGAAAGTAAAGATGAAGGAATTTGCCGATGGCGATTTGGTTTGGAAGTTGATTTTACCGATTGGGATTAAGAGCTCTAAATTTGGGAAGTGGTCCCCTAATTGGGAAGGTCCTTATCGGGTAAAACAGTCTGCTCCTAGTAATGCGTACATTTTGGAAACTCTCGAAGGAGTGGCATTTTCTAGGGCGATCAACGGCAAATACTTAAAAGGATATTACCCTAGCATATGGGTAGATGCATAGTGTTCAGTCGAATGCCGATGAAAAGAAAAATTATAAAAACATCGGTAAAAACAAACTGGCCTTATATTACAAATCAAGATCAAGTGTCAAGTTACAATTCTCGCCGATACAACAGACAAATTACAGTAAGGAGTGGATAACTGATATCGCGCGCAGGCGAATTTGCTCTATTTCGTCCATCTCCTTAGCATCGGCATCGGCAGAACCCTCAACTAACTTGATCTTCTTCTTCCACAGTATAGCTTGTCGCGCGTTCTGGTCCCTTTCTTGCTGGAGAACCTTGATGGAGTCGGACAGTTGAGTTTTCTGCTAGTTGGCTGCAGTCAGAGCCCCCTCAACCTTCTGTAGCTCCGCCAGTAGCTCCTCTGTCCTTGCCGACAGTCGGGAGATTTCTTGATCAAGGTTGCCGATGGAAACTTTTGCTTGACCAATGCTTCTGTGTTTCTCATCGGCAATATGTTTGAATTTGAACTTCTCTTCCTCGCTCTTGGCTTGGGCAGCTCTATCGGCAATACGACGAATGAGCCTCTGGTACTGGATCTGTTTGATGTCAATAGAGGCTGCCTGGAGAAGGGTTTCCGCTGCATCGGCAGAAAGATGACCTTGGATATCCTTGAATATAATCCTTGCCGCCGATGAGTCCTGGACAAGTTGAGATGTGTCTTGCAGCAGTAAGGAGAGCAGTTCTTCAAGTCTGGACTTGATTTCTGCCGATAGAGTGGGGACGGAGCTTTCTTCTTCATCGTCATCGGGGACGTTGACGGCAAAAGAAAATAGGCTGTCCGCTTGAAGGCGGCCTTGGCGCTCATCTTCGTTCTGAAGGTTTAAGCTGTAGGAGAAGAGGCTGTCCGAGGAATCTTGGGCCTGAAAACAGAGGTTAAAATATGCCGATTGTAAAACTATAAGCTTTAAGGTAATCGACTTACCGTCTTGAAACGGATCTCCTGCCTGGGACTTGGCATACTGGATGGTCCAGCTTCATCCCGAACATCGGCAGCGGATGCCGATGCTGGGCCCTTGTTGGAGAGGCAGTCGACACTGCTGGTGCTGGTATAGTTGTAGCCGGCGTCAACTCCGATGTAGTGGTAGTTTCTTGTGGCGGTTCCATTCTGACATCGGGGACTTGGGTCGATGGTGCCGATGCCGACGTCGCTGCTGCTGCGGAAGGTTGAGTTGTTTCTTCGCCGGGTAGTCTGGCCGATTGTGCCGATGAGGATGCCTCCGCTATCATGGCGGGTGGGGTTATCTCTTGAACCGGGACGTCGTCCATCGGTCGATCAGGAACATTTACCGATGGAGGCTCTGCCGATGACCCACCGGTGGTTGGCGCAACTGAAGTCGATGGAGGTTCGGCCGATAACCCACCGGCAGTTGGTGCGATTGGGATCGAAGGCAGTCCTGTGGGCGGCACATCGGCAGCTGATGGCGCAGTTGGAGCCGATGGTGGAGGAGAAGCCAGCCTCAAGCGCCTCTTCTTCGTCGGCGCAGCAGCAGGGGAGCCAACCCGCTTGGATGAAGACCGGGGGGCATCGGCAGCTGGGCGGGAAGGCGTTTGCCTGCTGGAAGCAGATGCCGATGACCATAGCACCTGAAAATGCAAAGCAAGTTATGCAAGATAAATGTTGCCGATAAAATAGTACGTAATCGGTACGGGTAAAAGCGAGTTTACTGCATAAACCCGTGTCAGGGCAACGACAGCAGCCGATGTAGCCTGGGTTTTTGTGGGTGTCAGCGCAGGTACCTGTTGAGGCGTGAAGGCGGCCAGCGTCGGAGCTCTGGTGCCGATGATCGATATGGGGCCCATTATCCGAAGATTAAAGGGCTTACCACTGTTACTAATTGTAGGAACCGGATCATCGGCCTGTCAGGCGCAAGGGTGCAAAGGAGTTAGGCGTTAATACCAATGATAAATAAAGTAATGAAAGTACATCGGACAGTAGACTTACTGCATCGTCGGGGATGATGTAACTAGCGTCGATCAAGTGCTGGTAATAGTGCGAAGACTTGGCGAGTAGCTGGCACTTCCACTCTTGCCACCAAGACTTGAATTCGTTGGTGATGAAGGAGGTTGGCGACCAGGAAGATAAGTCGAGGTCTGATAGGTCGGCATCGGCAGGAAGGCTGATGACTTTATTCCAGTCTAGATTACTGGAGATTGTCTCCCTAGGTTTTACTACTCTGGAGAAGCAGAGCTTGATCGGCAGTTGGCCAAATGCTAGTTGTCTCGCTACTGCCGATGGGTAGTAAAACTCATAGGATGGTGGAGTGTTCTTCCCAGATCCAAAGATATTCACTGGGAAGGCTCGGGGAGTAATGCTGGCTCTCATGATTGCTTGGTTCTCAGGCGAGCTCATGTCAGACAAGTTGAACAGCAACGGGAACTGGTTGTGTTCGTCAAGATATGGCCACCAGGCCCGTTCCGAGGAGGGAAATCCGTTGTAGAACTTCTGGAAATAGTAGCCGAAGTGTTCCACATCGGCGTCGGTACCTGGCAGCATTATGACGGCCTCTCCAAAGTTAAGCGGAGGCCGAGTTGCCGATTCGTCATCATCGTATCGGTAGTCTTCTGATATGTCCCTCGGGAATTGTTTGGCAAATAGGTCAAACCCGAGAGCCTTGTGCATATGTGCGTTCAGCCATAGATTGACAAACCACCAGGGGCCTCCGAGATTGCCGATGGGCTCTCCTAGCAGTAGCTTATTGGATACTTGATGCAGCAATCGGTAGACTAATCCGAGGAGATACCTGCCTAAAGGCAGCCTTGTTCCATTGGCAAGCAGTTCAGCCGTGGGGAGGTGCATAGTGGTCGGGCCGATGGTTTTGCCGCAGAAGACAAACTTCTCCAACCACATGTTTAACAAGATGGCATGCTCCCGTTGGGTTACCGATCCGGCTTTCTGGTGTTCCTGAATATAACCTGTCCAGCCGCCGATGCTACGGGTGTTCACCTTGTACTCAGATTTTCTGTTGAAGAGGCTAAGCATATCGGCAGAGGTGATATCCAAACTTGTCAACATGTAAACATCGGCAAGGGTGGGAGTAGCTGGTCCATGCCTAAAGAGGAAAGCGTTCATGCTATCGGACCAGAAGTATGAAGCTACCATCATCAAGTTTTCATTCCTCTCTGCATCGACAATTGAGAGCCTAATGCATTGATCTAAGTCACGCTCCTGCCAGTACACTTGTTGTGACCTGGCCAATCTCAAGAACCAGTTCTTCCATCCTTTGGTGTGCTTGGGCCATGAGCGGAATGTATCCTTCCACAGTCCTAGATCAAAGCTCTCAGATCTAAGCGGTACCTGGTTGGTTTCTGCGTTGATGATGGAGGTGGGGTCTGGATTGCCCATTGGGCCTAGGCAGCTGAGATTGGAACCAGCGAGGGGGATGATTACTTTATTGTACAGCTCCTAGGGTTCGAAGAAGAAGGGACGAATCAGAAAGAAGAATGGGGATAAAACCAGGTTTTTGCAGGGAAAAGAACCAGGCAGAGAGATTGGATTGAATGGAGAATGAGTTTTACCTTTCGGATGTTGATTTGGATCGCCATTTGGAGTCGGAGAGATGCTTGGTTCGTCCTTGGATTGCGAAGGAGTACTGTTGCTCGAGCCTGTGTTCTTCAGAGCAGCCGGAGGTTGAAGACGAAGGCAGGAAGGTGAAAGTAAAATGAGCTCGGGTAAAAAGGATGGTGTGGATCCCGGTAACTTTTATAAGCCTGTTCAGGGGTATTTTGTGGTTCTGTTTCACACTGTGCAGGAATGTGGAGAGGCCCGTGGTAGATACGCACGGTGATAGAGTTGGTTTGCAACTGTTTGCGCTACAATCGAGGGATTTTATTATTAAATTGCGGTTCCATACGCGAGGATCGAGGAAACCGTACGCCTATCTCGGGGGTAACGGCTACAGCAACGGCTACAGTGGAGAGAATTTCGGCACGTAAAGTTATACGCTGCGAAACTGGGGGGCATTTGTTGACACCGTTTTTCGACACGTGTCAAATGGGCTGAGGCTTGACTGGTCAGCGGTCGTTCTTCATCGGTATCAGGAGTCGATAGTGCCGATGGAAAAGTGCTGCGGGAAGACTAAGTGTTTTGCCGATGGAAGCTGATGAGCTTTGCCGACAAGATCGATAAAGTCTTGTTGAAACTGATTGCCGATGAAGGGTCCTTGCCGATTGCCGATGAGGGGTCGTTACCAACTGCCGATGAGGGGTTATTGCCGATTGCCGATTGGGGATGATTGGTGAATTACCGGCACAAGGTCGCTAATCGGAAATGTTGCCGATTGCCGATCAGGAAAGTGTTGCCGATGTCGATGGGCGTGACTTAGCGCTTGGTGATAGCCGAAGTTTACTGATGGTCATAAGAAGGAAGGCGCGGATTAAAGGGATCTGTCGATGGAAAGTTTCCATCGAGAAGAAGTATAAGGAAACTGGTGTTTTGTGCCAGTATTATTATAGTAGTTTGAGTCCGACTCTTGCATGGGTCGCTTATTTTCCCTTAAAATAGGTGTGTTTGTTTAGGAAAATATTGTTATCCGGCTCCTGCGCGAGTCAGTTTCCTTTAAAGTAGGAGTTTGTTTTAGGAAGGATATGTGTCGTGTCTTTGTACAACTCTCCATGCGAGAGTATAAATATGTGCCCGAGGGCTATGGAATAAACAATCAATCCAATTCAAAACAAACCAATTCTACTTTTATCTTACTTTTATCGCAATTTACCCTTTTTATGCATTAGTTATAGCTTTCAACGAGTTCTTCAAGCTTTCGACGGGCTGCATCACCTTGATCTCCGTCAAAATCCTTGCTAGTTCCGCGTGGGAGTACCTCTAGGCTTTGGCAATCCGGGCGCATCGCTGTTTGCCTCGTCTAGCTCTGCTCTAGTTACCCCTGATCAATCTGAGCCTTGACGTCCGGGCGCATCGCTGTCGTCTCGTTCAGTTTGTTCTAGTTATCATCCTTATCGATTGATTGGTCAAATCGACTGGCACGCCCTCGACATCGAGCTTTGGGTAATAGCCCGAGGTGTTCACAGATCTGACGCTTTTTGTGTCAACAGCCGAGGAAGAACTCCGGAGAAGATTCCCGACAGACCCGGGGCTTTCTCCAGAAGACCTTCCTTACTCTCCTCCAACTAGCAGAGCACTACTAGAGAGCTTCGCTAAGAGACTAAGGAGTAGTGTTTCTCCAATGAGGCATGAAGAGAGAGTGAGGGCCTAGGGGGGTATTTATAGCTAGAGGTGGAGTAGGGGCTACTCCAGTGCCACGTCAGCGATCTGCGCCACCTTCATCAGCCACCGTAGGATCAAACCGTCATTGTAACCGCCTTAGATCAACGGGGGAGATCAAGTGAGTGCATGGAGGCATGCAGGAAGTCGGTGGGGAGGTCGGTACACCTTTTGGGCACCTGACCTAGATCGGCCGATCCCAATGGCAGGTGGGCCCTACTACTTTTCCCTTAGGAGGTGTCCCCACAGCACAGGGGACATGTGGGTGGCCTATGGGCCCATACTTGGGATCGGCCGATCCCAAGTATTGGCCTTTGGCCTCCATCTTTCGTGTGGAGCATGGCCCACATGTCATAGACACCTTGGCAATAGTTTTGTATTTTTCCTAGATAGTTTGTGGGCCCATGTATCCTTGTGCTTTGATCTAGAGCCGTTGAGAAGAAGCACAGAGGAGATCCAAGGGTGAATCTTCACTCTAGGAGGTTTCTTATGGATCATGGACACATGGGAGGCCTTGGTGGTCCCTTAGTGGGGTCGGCCGCCCCCCTAAGTGGGCCCTAAGGCTCCAAGTGTCCCTATTTACTGTTACCTGCATAGAACATACTCAAGGTACATGTGGAACCAATTATTGATAAAATGCTCTAGCTATGCTATTATACTCTTGAATCCAAGGTTGTTGACGGTATTTTGAGGGTGTAAAAACATGGTGTAATTACCGTCAACAAGATCCCCATACTTACCTCTTTGCTCGTCCTCGAGTAAAGGATAAAAGTAAACATGGCTATGTTATTCAAAGTATAAAGCAAGCACAAAGATTCACTCAAGATATTTTGTCATACAAGTGGGATATGTGGTATTGGCTAACATATATCCTTGAGAAGTTGAGAAATGGAACAACTCTCAAGGCAAAGTCATCTTTCCCAAATCATATTTTATTACTTGGAGTTTTTGATAAATTTTTCAAAAGAAAGCACATAAGTCAACTTACTCCTCTTATAGCACTCTAGATTGCTCAAGGTGTATGATTCCTTACCAAGGCATGAAGTTGCCTTCTTTTCATCTTCCTACTTCTAAAAGGCTTATGTGGATCTTAGGTAGGGATAAAAGATGTAGCAAACATACCTTGGATATATTGTAAAATCAAATTCCGGATCCAAGGAGAGAAATGTCATACACTTAGATCAAGATGTGCAAGTGTGTGGAAACATGGCGGATGATCAAAACTCCTTTATAAGATCTCTCTTTCTAACTTATAATTTTGAGACATAGCTATGTTTATTTTTTCTTTTTTCTATGAGCATTGATTTGCTCATCATCATTTTTTTCTAAAACTTGGGACCTTCATGTGCCCCTATTTTTTTCATATATTTTCATAATTTTGCATAGTCTGTCTCATTGACTAACAACATATACTAGAGAGAGAATTTTTATTAGAACATGGAGTATGAACTATGTGGAAAATGCAAGGCATGTTTTTGCGTACTTCCAGTGTAGAAGCAGCATGTATATGTGGCGTGTACGTGATCTTGATCTTGGGAGTATGATAAATCTCTCAACAAGGGTCACAAAACTTGACCAAACCCATCACAAAGCAAGTAGCTTATGTCGAAAGCTTATATCATGAAAGAGCATGTATGGCTTTGGTAGGAATTTTCTCACTATAGAGGAGTAGTGACATTATGGTTTTATGATGTTTTCAAAAGTTAATCTCCAAGAACCTTAAAATAGATAGGGTATGAATCATGAGCCGAGAACTATATCACATAAATCAACAACTTAGTCAATATGATTTTCGTATCAAAGAATTTTCCCACTAGCATAAGCAAGAACAAGAATTCATCTTTATGACGCTTTTACCCTCAGAACATCATAGATCATGTCACTTTTCAACATTTTAATTTTGGATGCGAACTTCTTGTTTTATTCAATATTAAAAGGAAATTAAGCTAAGTGATGAATTTCATGAAGAAATTATTTTTATTTCATTTTTATTTTGAAAGAGAAAATGAGTAAAACAAATGAAAAGCATAGAGGAAAAAGGGAGAGACGTGGCAAACCAGTCAAAATAGTTGTTTGAAGTTGAAAGGATGCTGGCTGGTGGGCCCGGGCCCTATAAGGATGGTCGGCCGACCACCCTCTGGGGCCGTTTGGCCACTTCGAACTCTGCATTCAGATCCCTTACCTCTGAATATTGCTTTGCTCTGTCTTTTCTGAATTTTGGCCTCCAAAGTGGATCAGCCAATCCACAATCTGAATTTTGGCCTCCAAAGTGGATCAGTCGATCCACAAAAGTGGCCATTTCAGTCCAACTTTTTTGTGGAACATGTTATGGACGTGTACAGCATGATTCAGTGGTCATTCTGGTGTTTTGACATGTTGGAGTGTCGACCGACCTCCCCCATACTTGTTTCAGGGCATGCTGAAATCAGTGACAGAGATAGATCAAATGCAAGGGTTCTGCTGGGGTAAGATACCAGCAGAACCAAGAGTTTTATTTGTGATTGATAGCTTATGCATAAGTTCTTTGATTCATGAGTGATAGACTATTGGGCCTAAGTATCTTATTGCTATGAAGGGCTAAGGATCCAAAGGAGAAGGTGGAGAGAGAAGGTCCTATGGCCTTAGCATAAGGGATGACAAGCATCTTGTCATGCTTCCTTCTATCAGAGCCATGAGGTAGGTTGTGTCGATGGCTCTAGGGGATGACTAAGGAGAAGGAGGGGCAAGGAAGGTGAGAAAGGAAGCAAGAGGAGATGGAATTTCTACTGGTGGTGTAGAAGAATAAGGTAAGAGGAGGAAGGAGAGGGAGAGGTTAAGAAGAGAGAATCCAATGTCCTTCACTTCTATTTTTACTTGGATCGTGCCGAAGACAGGATAGGACTGTTGGTTCAACGCTCAGGAGCAACGTGCAAGGCTGAAGGGGTTCAAACCACGGTCAGCCGATCGTCTTTTGAAAGATATGGTCCGACCGAGCCAGGTTTCGCACTCCATCGGGTCAGGTAAGTCGGGTCGTGAAGTCTCGGGCTGATTGGCCCAAACTCACGGTCGGCTGACCACCTTTAGAGGCCAAAAGGGCCGAAATTTTTCGAGGGGTAAGTCAAGGCTAAGTCTAGGCCATTTCTAAGGTCATTCTTGGAATTTGAACAAAAAGGTTAAAACATGTAGATTTTAGTTCTAATTGAGATTAAGAACAAAATCTATCATATCAGTTTCTTGCTTAGGAATTTCATGCTCATGTAAACTTTTAAGATACCGACCATTTACTTTGGTAGGTATCGCAGCCGTAATCTTGAAGCGTGACGATTCCATGTGTCACGACATTGATGATGACGAATGGTCTGCCTTCTGTGAATCATTGCATTGTACTCAGACCCTTTTTCTCCATTCATTGCTTCTCTCCTGCGAATGATTAGTGGATAGCACATACCCGAAGGGATTCATGAATGATTCGAAGCAGGGGCATTATTTTCATAGAAACAGAGGACATCTTCTATGCTATAGGAAAGTTGATTTCAACATTTTAGTACAGAAAGAGATGTCCCATCATTGTTCACCAATTCTTTAAAAGTTAAGCAAGGTTGTGGCAAAGATGTGCAAGATTATTTCATTACTACCTCAACCCTTTATTTGTCTCTATGAAAGATCTCATGACTTAACCACAAATTTTTTTTAAGTTATCATGCATTGGTTAGTCCAAAAGTACAACCAAATTCTTTACAAGTAGTTTTTGGTTCAATAATCAAACTTGACACCATGTCTAATTTGATTAAGGTAGGCTATTTAACCTAAGCACCATGCTATTTAAAGAGCCTATGGGAATATGAATTCATAAATATCCCAAGCCAAAGCATACTTATAACAGAACTAGGAAGCATGAAAACATAAAGAGATTCAAAAAGGAGACAGGATCATGGATGGTGAACCAGATGAGCATTTGCAGTTTTTTTTCTTTTATTTTTATGACTCAGCAGAATGAGCAAGGTAAAAAGAGAAAGCAAGGTAGAGATAACCAAACAAAATTAAGAATGAAGCATGATATAAATTTCTTAGAGAAATCCACTCCCCCATACTTGGATTTTTGCAACATTTTACAATGTGAAAATCCAAGTCTAGGATGTGAAATTTTCTTTTAAATGTGCTTCATTATTGAAGGATGTTTGGTTGGACATACCTTGTGTTTTGCTCCATTGTTCTTTTTGTTCAAACCTGAAATGGTTAGTGACAAAAATACTCGAAGGAACAATTTGACAAATATTCCCTTAATCTCATTTTACAAAGTCATTTTATTCCTTTTAGGATTTTGGGAAACTAGAAATATTTTTGTTTTTGTTTTATATCTTTTTTTATATAAGCAAACTTTTAATAGAAAAGAACAAGACTTGGGTTAGCTCCCAAAAGTGCTTAATTTTAAGACAGAAGCTTGTCTTTGGGAAACCTTCAAGTTGCAACTCATGTTGGTGAAGCGGTTTCCCCTTCAACTCCAACATTTTCAAACCTATCCTCAAGACCAACACCACTACGAGACTTGCAAAATTTGTAGTAGACAAACACATCTACAACCAACCTTGCAAAGATTTTAGAAACCAGAAGCATGAAGAGGTTGTCGATCATGTGTGTAGCGATGGTAGAGGGGAGGATTGAGTTGGGAGATTTCTTATTTGAGTATGGATTTGATTGGAAGATCGGGGAATAACTTCCATGCTCATAGACATCATTCTCCCTTTCAAGGAGTGGGTGAGCACTTTCTTTCTCATGACATTTCAAGTTATTCCCAAAGCTTGAATGGGTCATGGCTATTGGTGAGATTGATATTGGCTCACCCCTTGGGTCAAGAACTAGTTTGGATTCTAACCTTCCGATGAGAGGTTGGGACGACAAAACGGGTAGATAATCTTTACCTATTATATGACCAAGCTTCTCATTTCCTAATGTGTTCTCCAAGATTCTCATGATTGGTGTCGGGTACAAAGGTAAGGGTACCCTAAACGTGTGATAATCTAAAGCTCAACATAGCAACCATTTTTAAGGCAGGATCTGATCAGCCGTTCAAGTCAATGGAGAAAGGCACATCACGCAAAAGCCTCCCTCACCGGCAATAGTGACCAGTCATGGGTCGGCCCATTACTGGAAAAATAGTAGGAGGGATCCCCTCCGCCTCTACCCCGACTGACGGACAGGGGTCGAACGAACGACCCCCCACCTCTACCTCGACTGACGGACAGGGGTCGAACGAACGACCCCCCGTCTCTACCTCGACTGACGGACAGGGGTCGAACGAACGACCCCTCCGCCTCGCCTTAACCCCTCAAATGATGGAAGAGGGGTCGATCGAATCCCCCTCGACCTCAACCCATCGACCCTGATTGACGGACAGGGGTCAAACGAACGACCCCTCCACCTCGACCCCTCGAATAATGGACAGGGGGTCGATCGAACGACCCGCGCGCAGGAAGCTCGATCGACTTACCTCCTCCCGGTATGGGGTAAAGGGGATCCAATGCGCCTACCTGCCCCCGCCTAACGCCATGGACGCCCACTACCAGTCAAATCCATCAACTCGCCGCCCATGCCCGGGACTTCCATCAACCATACGGCCGCTGTAGCCACATCGCAGGTACGGAATCTAGAGGCACCCCCTCGAGCCATGAACACAACAGCCCTCGACTGTGTCTTCAGGGATACGACAGGGTCACACTGGCCTCGAGGCCCCTCGACTAGGGGGCTCGACCATTGTCTCCAACCAGTCTGGCATGGCTCCCGTCCAGTCCGTCCCGCGTCAACTGTGGGACTAGTACCCATCTATAGAAGGCCAACCGTACTGCACCATACTGTACGGCGGTGTCCAGTCTGCTATCGCTATGCCCTAAAACACCGAAAGGACGGGGAGGCCACGTTGCTACAGCGGTTGACGTCCCACCGCAAGCATGGCACCGTGGACACACCTCCCATGCCGCTACAGTCTAGGACCCCTGTACTCCCGTTCCTCCCCTTGGTCTATAAAAGGGGACACTGGGATAGTGGAAGAGAGAGACACACATAGAGACACAGAACTCCACCTCCAAGCTGAGCGGAGGGTCAGATCATCGGACATCCGCCCACACTCGCAACACCACTCCTTACCTGCTTGATCAACATCTCAAGCAATCCACCAACCGACCACCTAGGGTAGCCCTGCTAGTCCTAGGCCTCAGCTCATCCTGAGCACCCCCGTGTAATCCAGCTTGTACCCCCCTGTACGAGAACTTCGGTGCAAGATAATACAATCCATCCTCCCCCGCTGGACATCGGGCCTTCTTTGCCCGAACCAGGATAAATCTTGTGTTCTTCCTGCATCACATCTGGGAGAGGGAGCACGCAATATACAAATTTACTAGTTGGTGGTCTTGACCCCCTGGGTCATAACACCGACAATTGGTGTGCCAGGTAGGGAGCTTTGCATGTCGATCAACTCCGAACTACTCTCCCAGATGGATTCCACGATCCCATCGCTTCCATTTGCCACCATCATCTGGTTCGGGAGCCTAGAGTTCATGTCCACGGGCCACGACCACGACATGGTTCTACTCTCAGGTAGTGGCATGGATAGCAGCAGCTCCGGTACGCCGGGGCCAAGGAGGACCAGACGACGGTCCCACCACTCGCGCCTCTCGCCTGCGACCAGGGGGATTCTGAGATGCTGGACGCCATCTCCCCGGCCTCGGCTGGTGACACAGTTCCTCCCTTCGGGGGCCTGTTTGACCCATGCTTGCGGGTCAAGGGCGGGTACCTCGCTGAGCCTAACTTTGACTCTGCCACACCGTCATCTCAGAGGGTCCCTGTGGCTTCTCCGACATACTCGGCCGCGCCACCGCGCAACCTGCTTCCGCACGGACTTTACGACAGCGCCAAACTCTGTTCTGCCTTTGTAAACTCGCAGATGCAGACACGTTACGGGTCCTCAGGGAACCTGCTACGTGCGATGACTAACCTCATCAGCACCCCTCCACCAGATGAGCGCTCGGTGCCACGGCGAGCCCCAGGCCCAAGTTACTACACCTGGGGCACGCTACAACGACAACTGGAGGAGGAGCGCAGGGGATCTTTCCCCAACTTCTACCACGGCTACCCCGACTCGGACTCCCCCGATGAGGATTACGATCCCACCCGGGAATGCTTCCACCTCGACGTCCAGGTTGACTCCCAGGACGACATCAACGACGTCGCGGCCATGGATGAAAGAGAGGGGGCAACGCTACACCGGCGCAAAACGCCGACCCCCCGAGTCCTAACAAAGACGATCCACCGCAGGACGTCCAGACCGCGCAAGTCCGAGAGCTGCTCGCCAAGCTCAAGGAAGAGCGCCTACAACTTCAGCAACTCGAGCACGCCCTCGAGCGAGATCGCGGGCGGCCACAGGGCGGAGGAGCTCGCGAGCGGGCCCGGGAAGTCTGTCGGTAGATCGTCAACGAAGGGGCGAACGAGCGCCACGTCTACAACAGCGCTAGCCAGAATGTCGTGGCAGCTGCGATGCTGCTCCGCGACATGCCGGCACCATAGACGCCCCAGGCGCAACGCATCAGGGATGAAATCCAGACGCCCCAGGCGCAACGCATCAGGGATGAAATCCAGGGGCTTCTCCGAACCGCGGCCGTACAGCAAGCGGAGAGCTCGGCCTCCGAACCGCGATGTCAGCTAGGAGGAGCTGACAGCGACCACGTCATAATTCGGCAACTCCTGCTCTTCCTCTCCGACACCGCTCAAAGATGGCTCGAGGAACTGCCCCCGGACTTGATCCATGGCTGGCCCGACCTGGTCAGGATCTTCGAGGGGAACTTCAAGGGCACCTACGTGCGGCCAGGAAACTCCTGGGATCTCCGCAGCTGCAAGTAGAAGCCAGGGGAAACCCTCCGCGGCTTCACTCGACGGTTCTCCAAGCAACGTACTGAGCTAACCCACATCTCCGACCACTATGTCATCACCTCATTCGTCGCCGGGACAACCTGCAAGGAGTTGGTGTGGGAGCTGGGACGGAACACCCCCAAGACCGCCAAGGAGCTCATGGACATCGTCGCCAACTACGTAGCCGGCGAGGAAGCCGTTGGCGCGTTCTTCTATGCATCCCCCGACAAGGGGAAGGCCAAGACGGACGAGCCCGGGGCTCGAATAGCGGGCCCAAGAGGAACAAGAAGAAGAAGAAGAAGAAGAACCAACCGGGTTGACGCAACGTCGAGCCCGACGATCTTGTCGCTGTGACAGACAAGAAGAAGCCTCGAGGTCCCCCTCTCGAGGGGGGCGTCTTCGACAAGATGCTGAAAGAGCCCTGCCCCTATCACAAGGGACCGGCCAACCACAGCCTCGAGGATTGTCGCATGCTCAAGAAATACTTCGACTCTCTTGGCCTCAAGAAAGACGACAAGAAAGAGGATCCACAAGACGGGGGCGATGGCAAGAACGGGGACTTCCCCGAGATTCACAACTGCTACATGATCTACGGGGGACCCTAAACTCAACTTAGTGCGCGTCAACGCAAGAGGGAGCATCGAGAGGTCTTCTCCGTTCGAGCCCAAGCTCCTCGATACCTCGACTGGTCCCACACGCCGATGACCTTCGACCAGAACGACCACCCCGAGCACGTCCCCAGCGCAGGGGTCTACCCACTCGTCGTCGACCCAATCATACTCAACACCCGCCTCACCAAGGTACTTATGGATGGGGAAGCAGCCTCAACATCATCTACGCCAAGACCCTCGACCTCCTGGGGATCCCAAGGACCATGCTCCTGCCCAGCGTGGGGGGATTCCACGGGATCGTTCCAGGGAAGAAGGCACTCCCGATCGGCCGCGTCAAGCTACCCGTCTGCTTTGGTACCCCCTCAAACTTCCGGAAGGAAGATCTGACCTTCGAGGTGGTCGCGTTCCATGGCATCTACCACGCCATCATCGGTCGACCGGGGTACGCCAAATTCATGGCGATCCCGAACTACACCTACCTCAAGCTAAAGATGTCGGGGCCCGAGGGAGTCATCACCGTCGACACCTCCTACGAGCACGCTTACGACTGCGATGTCGAGTGCGTGTAAAACACCGAGGCGGTCGAGGAGTCAGCCATCCTCGCGGCCCTCGACGACTTCTCCAAGGAGATCCCCGACCCCAAGCGGCACGCCGACAACTTCAAGCCTGCGGAGGACACCAAGACCATCCCGCTCGACCCCAACCACGCGGATGGCAAGGCGCTAACGATCAGCGCTACGCTCGAGCCCAAATAGGAAGTCATGCTCGTCGACTTTCTCCGCGCGAATGCTGACGTGTTTGCGTGGAGTCCGTCGGATATGTTGGGCATTCCGAGGGATGTCGCTGAGCACTCCTTGGACATCCGGGCCGGATCCAAACCGATGAAGTAACGGCTGCGCCACTTCGACGATGAGAAGCGCAGAATCGTCGGGGAGGAAGTCGACAAGCTTTTGAAGGCCTGATTCATCAAGGAGGTACATCATCCCGAGTGGTTAGCAAATCCTATACTTGTCAAGAAAAAGAATGGAAAGGTTAGAATGTGCGTAGACTACACTAGTTTAAATAAAGCATGTCCTAAGGTTCCTTTTCCATTACCATGTATTGATCAAATAGTAGATTCCACTTCGGGATGTGTAACTCTCTGCTTTCTTGATGCGTATTCTGGCTATCACCAAATAAAGATGAAGGAGTCCGATCAGCTCGCGACTTCCTTCATCACCCCCTTTGGCATGTTTTGCTACCTCACTATGCCCTTCGGTTTGCGAAATGCTGGGGCCACATATCAACGATGCATGCTCCATGTCTTTGGAAAACACATAGGGCCGACCGTCGAGGCTTACGTCGATGACATCATGGTCAAATCCAAAACAGTCGGGAACCTGGTCGGGGACCTTGAAATCGCGTTTGGGTGCCTCAGGGCAAACCACATAAAGCTAAACCTAGAGAAGTGTGTCTTCAGGGTCCCTCGAGGCATGCTCCTAGGGTACATAGTTTCTCAGCGTGGGATCGAGGCCAACCCTAAGAAGGTAACCGCAATCACTAGGATGGGCCCGATCAACGACCTTAAGGGCGTACAAAGGGTCACGGGTTGCCTTGCCGCCCTCAGCCGGTTCATCTCATGGCTCGGAGAGAAGGCACTACCCCTTTACCGCCTCCTAAAGAAAACAGAATACTTCACATGGACCGTCGAGGCTGAGGAGTCGCTCTCCAAAGTCAAAGCCTTACTCACCTCACCACCTATCTTGGTGCCCCCAAGCCCAGCTGAGCCCCTCTTGCTCTTTGTTGCAGAAACTACCCAGGTAGTCAGCGCTACCATAGTGGTCGAGAGGGCAGAAGAGGGACATGCCCTTCTGGTTCTGAGGCCCGTCTACATCATAAGCGAGGTGCTTTCAGAAACCAAAGTGAGATACCCCCACATTCATAAGCTGTTGTATGCCATCGTCCTCACTCGGCGCAAGCTCCAACACTATTTCCTGTGCCACCCGGTTACTATGGTCTCGTATTTCCCCCTCGGGGAGATAATCCAGAACCGGGAGGCGTCTAGGAGAATCGCAAAGTGGTCGGTCGAGCTCATGGGGGAAACTCTCTCCTACGCCCCTCGGAAGGCCATCAAGTCTCAGGTATTGGCAGACTTCATTGCAGAATGGACCTATACTCAACTACCCCTGGCGTAAGTTTAGACCGAGCTCTAGACCATGTACTTTGACGGATCGTTGATGAAGACGGGGGCAGGCACCGGATTGCTTTTCATATCACCCTCAGGGGTCCACATGCGCTATGTCATCTGCCTCCACTTCCCCGCCTCCAATAACGTAGCCGAGTACGAGGCCCTCGACAATGGTCTGCGCATCGCCATTGAGCTTGGGGTTCGACGCCTCGACGTTCGAGGGGACTCGCAGCTTGTGATCGACCAGGTGATGAAGGCCTCGAGCTGCCACGACCCCAAGATGGAAGCCTACTGCAAGGAGGTCCGAAAGCTCGAGGACAAATTCTACGGCCTCGAGCTCAACCACGTCGCCCGCCGGTACAACGAAGCTGCCGATGAGCTAGCCAAAACCGCATCCACTCGATGTAGAGTCCCTCCCGACATCTTCTCGAGGGACCTTCACAAGCCGTCCGTCGACCTAGGCTCGGGGCCTCCCTCCCTCGAGCAAGGGGCCGACCCTTCCTCCTCGACCGATCCTCCCTCGAACGGAGGAGAGGTCATGGAGATCGACGAAACAACCGCAACACCAACCCCATCGATGGACTGGCGCACACCCTACCTCGAGTATCTGATACGGGGCGAGCTCCCAGAGGACCGCACCGAAGCCCGACGCATAGCCCAACACGCCAAAACCTTCGTCTTGTATGGGGATGGCCGCGAGCTGTATCGACGCAGCCCTACCGGTGTACTTCAACGTTGCCTGACCCTCGAGGAGGGGAGGGCACTACTGAAGGACCTACACTCGGGGGCTTGCGGCCACCACACAGCGCCAAGAATGCTGGTAGGAAACGCCTTTCGACAAGGCTTCTACTGGCCGACAGCCATCGCTGATGCTACATAACTTGTTCGATCTTGCAAGGGATGTCAATTCTACGCCAGGAAGACCCACCTCCCCACCCAAGCTCTTCAGATGATACCCATAACTTGGCCATTCACAGTATGGGGCTCGACATGGTCGGCCCCCTGAAGAAAACCAAAGGTGGACACACCCACCTCCTCGTGGCCATAGACAAGTTCTCGAAATGGATCGAAGCTCGGCCCATCGCCAACATTCAATCTTGACAAGCTGTGTTGTTCTTCACCGACATCGTCCACCGCTTCGGGGTCCCCAATACCATCATCACCGACAATGGCACGCAGTTCACCAGCCAAAAGTTCTTGGACTTCTGTGACCACCACAACATCAAGTTGAACTGGTCTGCAGTCGTCCACCCAAGAACTAATGGCCAGGTCGAGCACGCCAATGGTATGGTTTTGCAGGGCCTCAAGCCAAGGATCTTCAACCGTCTAAACAAACACGGCAAGAGATGGGTCGACGAGCTGCCCTCTCAGAACGACACCAGGTCGAGCCACGGGGTTCTCCCCGTTCTTCTTGGTCTATGGGTCCGAGGCCGTCCTCCCCACTGACCTCGAGTATGGGTGCCCTCGATTAAAGGCCTACAGCGAGCAAGCCAATGCAGCAGCCCGAGAGGACTCCCTAGACTAGCTCGACGAAGCCCGGGACACGGCCCTCTTCAAGTCAGCAAGGTACCAGCAGACGCTACGGCGCTACCACGACAAGCACACAAGCAAAAGGGACCTCGAAGTCGGCGACCTCATATTGCGCCGACGACAAAGCAACAAGGGGCGCCACAAGCTAGCGCCACCTTGGGAAGGACCCTTCATCGTGGCAGAGGTGCTAAAGCCAAGGACTTACAAGATGAAGAGCGACAAGGGAGAGATCCTCACCAACGCATGGAACATCGAACAGCTACATCGCTTTTACCCCTAAAGGCCTCGAGGCCTTGTACATTTTCTACATTATGTACATTTATCGCATTATGAATGAATAAAATGTTCTCGAAATACATTTCACATTCGTTCATAACTCTAAGGTAGCCATGACTCTGCTCCAGCAAAGTCAAACCTCCCTCGGGGCTGACAGGGGGGGACCCCCCTCCTAAGTTCTCTAAAAACCCGAACATTTTTTCGAAACTCGGCCTTCTCTTTCCACCTTTGCCCCGAGTACGCTTCATGGCTAAGTAAAAAATGTCTCGAACTCCCTAAGGGTCGAGGGCCGTCGAGCCGGGGACTCTCCTACGCCTCAGGGCTATGGTACCCCCACTCGCTCCCCCCCTCCAGGGATACGAGCATGCGTCGAATACTTAGTCCACAAGCAACGACTCCGGCAAAGAGAAATAGAGACAGCTCGAGAAATAAAAACACCCCGATGCATCTCGAATAAAATGCATTAAAGTTAGGAAGCCCCCAGGGGCTTGACATCATATTGTCACAAAAACTAATCTATTATGTGGACCTTCTTGTCCAGATTTGGCTCACAGGACTCGACTACTCATCGCCATCGCCGTCCGGCGGGGGAAGCACCTCAGCCTCGAACAGCTTCGCCAACTCACCGCCGGGCACCTCTGCGGCGTCGATGAGCTCATGGCATCTCGCTATGTTCGCTTCATCGGTCAGCCCCGGGTCGACGACGAAGCCACTGCCAATGACGTCGAGGTCGTAGGAGTACCCCGAGCGGACGACCGCGAGCGCCCGCTTCACGCCTATGTGAAGGGCAGCACGGACCTGCTCCATCACTCCACGAGTCGCGGCGAAGAGCCGATGCAAGAGGGAATCTCCATGCATGTCTCCTGCAACCGGCAGCTCCGGCTCGACACCCATGCCGTCGGAGAAGGAGGAGATGGCGTCCCAAAACCTCTCGTTTAGGCTCGTCTCCGCCCCGAGGAGGTTCTGAAGACTGGTCAGATCCTCGTGGGCTCGGGCCTTGTCCCCTTCAAGTTCTGCCAGAACAAACAGAAGACTCCATCAAAACCAAAAAGCAGAGGAAGGGGCGAGACCAAGCGAGCTCAATAACACTTCTAAAAAACTCACGTTTGGCATGTGCTTCCAGGGTGACGTAGTCCTGCTCAGCCTTCTGAAGTTGGTGGCGGACGTCAACAAGCTCTACAGCTTGGTCGCTGTTTTTAGCCCGGAGGTCCTTGATGATCTTGCCAGTACTATCAAGGGCCCTCTTCTGGTTGGCCGCCACCTCACCAAGCGCGACGCGGTCATGGGAGACGACGTCGATATCCAAATCGAGCTACCAGACCCGCTCTTCTAGGAAGGCGCGGTCGGTGCCCGCCTGCTCCAGGTTGGCCTCGAGCTGTCGGACCTGCTCCGCTGTTCGAGCCAATTCCCCCCTTAGCGAGGTGGCCTCCTCCTCAGCCTTACGCCGGGCTTCCTAGGCAGCGTCCCGCTGCTGCCCGACCTCGGCAACCTCCTTGAAGGCGGCCTTGGCCCTCGACTGTGCCCGGGAGGCCTCCTCCTGAGCGGCCTTGGCCCCCTCCTACGCGGTGGCCGCCTCGACGTTCGCCTGGGTTGCCTCGGCCTCGGCCTTCTCCGGCGAGGCGCGGAGGATGGGGAGCTGACTCCACTGCTCCTGCGCCCAGAGGATGAATTGGGACTTATCGTACGACCTCGCCCTCAACACCTGACAGGGATAAAAAGGAAGGTCATTAGAAAAGAACAGCAAAATGACCCAAGCAAGATCAGAGAGAAAACGAGGCTTACTTCCATCCCCCAGTACAAATCCGCGGAAGCGACCTCCGCCGAAACGTGTACCACATGGGCAAGCCACGCCCAGAACTCCTCCAGGTGCTCCCACTCCCCGAGCTCGGCTTGATCATCGAGCTTGAAGAAGGTGTGCCCTGGGTCTTGGGGGTCGGCCAGCTCGAGGGGCTCCTGCCCCTAGAACTTGCTGCAGCGGTCGATCCTCTCCTTGACCTCCCGCATGATGTCCTGGCGCATCTCGAGGTCACCCCCGTGGAGCATCACCCGCTCCGCCAAAGTGGGGAAGGAGGTCGACCCCTCGAGCCGGGCACTCCTGGCCTCAGAGTCATCTTGCAGGGCCATCGCTGGCCCCTCCGGGTCATCGCCTCTAGGAGGAAGAGGTCCCCCCCGTGAGAATAACTTTGTGCGGTGAAGAAAACACACATTAGCACCCAATGTCGCAGGCTCACTGCGGTCCCCTCCTTCCACCACGACCGAGCCAGGGGGTGGAGCACCTCGAGCAGACGGCTGCCTGACCCCGACGACAGGCCGAGCAGCCACCTCGGACATCGTCACGTCCGCCGCGGTGCTTCCTTGCAACGCCACGACGGTCCCCTCCGGCTCCTGCCAAGGGGTCGTCCCCACCACTATCTCCTCTAGCCCCGTCGTCGTCGCCATCCCCGCTGCGAGCGACGCCGAAGCCCCCTCGATGAGGGTCTCCACCGACGGCGGCACCTCCGGCGCAGCAACAATCGCTCCCTCCTCTTGCCGCGCCTTCTCCTCGCGCTCGCGCCGCTGACGTGCCTCCCACGACACAAAGTTCTCGGGCCACCGCATCGGCGTCGGGCGCTCCAGCATCTCTTCATCGCCGATGGACGTCCAGACGACCACCTCCATCTCTACCGCGGCTTGGGGCTCAACCCCCTCAACCACGGCCGTCATCGACGCCGGATCCACACCTTCCGAGGCTGCTGGCGCGCCCCCTCCGACGGGGTGGTGAGCACGGCCTCTACCGCCACTCTAGCAGACCCTGCCGATGCGACGGGTCGACCCGCCTCTTCCTCCGCTCGAGTTCGCTCCGCGGTAGACTGCGCCTGCCCACGCTCTATCGCCTCCCACGCCTTGGCCACCCATGCCACAGCTGGGGTGGGGGTCGAAGGGGACGAGGCGGCCGGACTGGCCCCGACGGCCATCTTGGCCGCGGCCTCTGCCTTCAACCTCTTGGCCGGGGTGGGGGTCACGTCCTCCAACAAGCGCTTCACCCTGAAAAAGGAACTCATACGTGACTGTAAGCACAAGTCATAACCAACCAAAAATACTCGGGATCGACAGGGGAGCAACTTACCCTTGCGGAGTCACGGGGGTCTGACCAGTGGACCTCGAGCCACTCGGGGGCTTCTGCGAGGCACGTTGTGAGCCACTTCTCCTGCCAGCGCTGGCCACGGTAGGGGTTGAGGCTGCTGCCTGCACCGTGTCCTTGGCAGGGGCCAATGGCGTCTTCGTCGCCACCGTCCTGGTCCCCTCCTGGGTCGACGGGCCTGATGCCCGTGTGCTCAACTGAGTAGGCGCCGGGGGCATGCTCGACCGACCCCTCGACGGGGACCGCGACGAATGGCTACGCGTCTGCCGCGACACTTCACCTTGAAGAGCCGCAGGGCGCTCGTCCCGCGACTCAATTCCGACAGTTGGGGTCGACCTCGACGTCGACCCCTCTCCTCCTCCAATACCGGCGGCCGCCCCCTGACGCATGGGCACCGCCCTTTCTTCCTCGAGCCCTCGATGCGGCTTGGCCTCCTCCTCCTGCTCCGGCTCCTCTTCCTGCATAAGGACGATACCCATCATGTCAAAAGCGAAGGACCTAACCCGATACTATCATGTCATGACATCATCTTTAATAACCTCATCGTTGCTCGACCCCTCGTCCTGATCCTCCTCCGAGGGGGACTCCTCCTCGGAAAGGTTGGCCCGCCTCTGCCGTGCCCGGCGCTGTTCACGCTCCTCCTTCTCTCGGGCCTTTTTGCCCTTATCCTTCTTGTCCTTGTCCTTGTCCTTCTTGTCCTGCTCGGCCCGAAGGCGTCTCACCTGGGCCATGTGCCGCTCCTCCTTTACCGGTGGAAGCGACTCCTGGAAGACGACGTTCCCTAGAGGGAACGCTAGGCGGTTAGGACGCAGGCAAAGGAGAGAAACAAGACAGACAAGAGGGCATTGACAGAGAAAGAGGTGTCGTACCAACTCGACGTGCCCCTGGTCTGGCATCATGGGGACGCTGGCGACGTTCTCCACCTCGAAAGCGTCGGCGAAGGAGGCGCGTACTCGGCGGACCACCCTCTCGAGGGGCAGCTCGTCCTCCACGAGGTGACACCCCGTGAGATCCACCCCCGGGCGCATCTTGTCGAGGCGTCGCGGGCGAGCCATCACCGACATGACTCGCCGCTGTTGGAAGGCTGACACGACGATCGCCGTCGTAAGTCTCGCCTTCTTTAGACGGGAGATCGCGCCAAGCAGGTGGTTGAGACGCTTCTACTTCTTCTGCTCGACGCCGTACCTCCAGTTGTCGGGCCTCGAGTCGATCATCCTCCCGTTGTAGGCGGGGAACAGACCGTCGTCTTTCCTCAGGTAGAACCACTCAGAGTGCCATCCTGAGTGGCTCGACATGAGCTTCGCCAGGATCCAGCAGTCCGCCCTCTTGAGGGAGATGCTGCAGCACCCTGCCCTGACCATCCTGCGGCTACCGCTCCCGGCCGAGGCGTGGAACAGGCCCGCCTCAAACATGTGGATTCATAGCTCCCAATTTGGCTCCATCCCCAGGTACCCTTCGCACATGGCGGTAAAGACCGCCACGTGACAGATGCCGTTGGGGGAGAGTTGTTGAAGCTCCACGCCGTAGTGGTGGAGGATCCCGTGCAGAAGACGGTTGGGGGGGGGGATCCCAGCCCCGCCCGGTGGAAAGCTTCGAAGCTGACCACATAGTCCTCCGGCGGGTTGGGCTCGGCGTCCTCCCTCGGCGGCACTATCCACTCCAGCCGGTCCGCGGAGATGATAGTCCGGAGAAGGCCGCTCTCCACCAAATCCCCCAAACGCCCCACGGTTGCCGACGATGGAAGCCAGGCGTCAGGTCCACGCAAGCTGTAGCTAGCCATGGGAGCAGGGAAACGGATGCGCTCGGATGCGGGGATGGAAGGTACATTGCCATTCTCTCCTCTACCTACTCTCACGCACGCAGAGATCCGGCTCGGTGGGCGACGAAGGCAATGGCGAGAAGAAGGAGCCAGTAAAGGCAATGGCAACCGTGAGGGAGCTGACTCCCCACCCTTAGTATTTATAACCAGAAGCCCAACGGGCAGATCCAACGAAAAGGCAGGTAAATCTCCGCATTTAATGCGCCCACCTACCGCCCCCCTCGTTTTCCATAAAATAAGACGCACCCATCGTGTCATCGGGCTCCCCGCCGCACCCGTCGCGTCATCGGGCTCCGCGCCGCACTCCACGCCACACCCTACGCCCGCTACGGCTGCAGTTGAATGGACATCTCCTAAAAAGGCGTGCCTATGGCGGACAACGTGCAACAGTGGGCGTTAGCTTCGGAGGTAAGCAACGGACGTCGACCCATCCATCAAAATCTCAAGGGAGCGAAGGTTGTCCCTCGAATAGGGTTCGACAGCCGCCCTCGAGTACCTGAGGTCAGGAAGGACCCAGGGTTATGGACTCCGGTCCACCCCCAAATCTCGAGGGGGCGAAGGCTGGCCCCACGAACAGGGTTCGACAGCCACCCTCGAGTACCCAAGTCAGGGATGACACAGGGGGGGCCAACGCGAGCCCCTAGCTCGAGAACGAACTCTTGAGGCCCCCCGGGACATATCCAAGGCATAATCAGGGAATACCCAAGGATCCCTACGACGGAGGCATCGAGCCAGCAACTCCCATCAAACGGAATTGGCACCTAGGTAATCCACACGGTCTTGCTTAATGAGAATGCCTCAGGGCTTCTATCGACCCCTATCGAACGGGGCACGAGTTCTCACTTGGATTTCTACCCGTTATGGATTTCTACCCGTTACCAGCTCACAGAGGACTTCGAGGCTCGTCCTAACGAGGATAGCATTATGCTCTTCGCCCCACAATCCGAGCGCAAGGATCGGTGGGAAGGACGCTAGGAGGTAGTGAAAGCCCAGCCACACGAGGCTCGAGGGCTAGAGTACGCACGGCACCCCTTGACGAAAGAGGGTCGAAAATACTCGTAGCCTGGCAGACAGAGTTGACCCCTCGATAGGGCACTATGACTCCAGTTTAACACTCGAGGGAGCGAAGGCTAGCCCTCGAAAGGGTTTTGATAGCCGCCCTTGAGCACCCCCTTCCCAAGGAAGTGAAACACTCGTAGCCTGGCGAACATAATCAACCACTCGATAGGGCGCTATGACTCCAGGTAATTCTAACTCCCTCGATAGAACACACGTAAAAACTCCCAGAGGAGTTCTTAATCACTCCTCTAGGGCCTCGGGAGCTAACCCTGCGGGTGCGCTCGCGCACACCCCACGGAGAATCAGACCTTTTACTAACCCTGCAGATCATCAGCAAAAGCCCCTATACGGATTCTTCATATCCGCATAGAGGCTCGGGGGCTACTGTCGGGTACAAAGGTAAGGGGTACCCTAAACGTGTGATAATCTAAAGCTCAACATAGCAACCATTTTTAAGGCAGGATCCGATCAGCCGTTCAAGTCAATGGAGAAAGGCCCATCACGCAAAGGCCTCCCTCACCGGCAATAGTGACCAGTCATGGGCCGGCCCATTACTGGAAAAATAGTATGAGGGATCCCCCTCCGCCTCTACCCTGACTGACGGACAGGGGTCGAACGAACGACCCCCCCCCCCCCCCCCGCCTCTATCTCGACTGACGGATAGGGGTCGAACGAACGACCCCTCCGCCTCGCCTTAACCCCTCAAATGACAGAAGAGGGGTTGATCGAATCCCCCTCGACCTCAACCCCTCGACCCCGATTGACGGATAGGGGTCGAACGAACGACCCCTCCACCTCGACCCCTCGAATGACGGACAGGGGGTCGATCGAACGACCCGCGCGCAGGAAGCTCGATCGACTTACCTGCTCCCGGTATGTGGTAAAGGGGATCCAATGTGCCTACCTGCCCCCGCCTAATGCCATGGACGCCCACTACCAGTCAAATCCATCAACTCGCCGCCCATGCCCGGGACTTCCATCAACCATACGGCCGCTGTAGCCACATCGTAGGTACGGAATCCAGAGGCACCCCCTCGAGCCATGAATAGGACGGCCCTCGACTGTGTCTTCAGGGATACGACAAGGTCACGCTGGCCTCGACCCCCCTTGACCAGGGGGCTCAACCATCGTCTCCAACCACTCCGGCATGGCTCCCGTCTAGTCCGTCCCGCGTCAACTGTGGAACTCATACCCATCTACAGAAGGCCAACCGTACTGCGCCATGCTGTACGGCGGTGTCCAGTTTCTATCGCCATGCCCTGAAACACCGGAAAGACGGGGAGGCCACGCTGCTATAGCGGTCGACGTCCGACCGCAAGCATGGCACCATGGACACACCTCCCATGCCGCTATAGTCTAGGACCCCTGTACTCCCATGCCTCCCCTTTGTCTATATCAGGGGACGCTGGGATAGTGGAAGAGAGAGACACACAGAGAGACACAGAACTCCACCTCCAAGCCGAGCGGAGGGTCAGATCATCGGACATCCTCCCACACTTGCAACACCAGTCCTTACCTGCTTGATCAACATCTCAAGCAATCCACCAAATGACCACCTAGGGTAGCCCTGCTAGTCCTAGGCCTCAGCTCATCCTGAGCAGCCCCGTGTAAACCAGCTTGAACCCCCTTGTACGAGCACTTCGGTGCAAGATAATACAATCCATCCTCCCCCGCTGGACGTAGGGCCTTCTTTGCCCGAACCAGGATAAATCTTGTGTTCTTCTTGCATCACGTCTGGGAGATGGAGCACGCAATATACAAATTTACTAGTTGGTGGTCTTGACCCCCTGGGTCATAACACCAACAATTGGCCTTCCGATAAAGGTGAGATGAAAGGAAAGTTCAGGAAGGTCAAAGACATGGAAATCTAGGAAGATCTTGAGATCATCAACCACCATAAGAACATCATGAAGCACTCCTAAACAATCAAGGATTTGACCATTGAGGAGTCTAAGGTGTTTTTGTGATTGAGATAGATGATCCTTTGATGATGTTGGAATATAGAAATGAGGAATGATGTTGATCCCAAGGCTAGGATCATAGCAAATGTCGCCATCAATGCCCAACACTTGACAGGATATTCTCCTTACATGTGTGGGTATTTTAGCAACTTCTTTTGAGGATTCGGCCTCATCCAACCATTTTTGTCTTACAGCTGTAGATAGATGCTCTAACCGTTGTCTTTGCTCCACTTGGTCAGATTTATGGCCCTCATGGCTTCCATGCCTCGGGTGTCTTAATGAATTCCCAGAGTCATCAAGTGGGTCATCATAAGACTTGAATGAAGGAACACATGGGGATCATCAGGATCAAGGATGAGTGTAGAAATGGGTTCGTAGGATAAGACAAAGGTGGGCATAGAGAAGGAGAGGATAGATTTGGCTTATAAACACTTGAGTTCTTCTATAAGCTCACTCGACATTTCTTCATCAAATATCCTAGGCTTTTCCTGATGTGCCATGTGGGAAGTCGAGGCATAAGATGATGTTGATTTGGGAGGTTTTTGAAGAGATCCCTTCATGAGAGGTCTATAAAGATGTTTCTTAGAAGGTCTCTTTATGAAAGGATCATTTTGGGCATTCCCAAAACCAGCAAGATCAGATGAGAGGTTGGCCTCCAACTCGAAGGAATGGTTTAGATACTGGATTTCTTCTTCCTTCGAGATTTGTGGTTTTTGTGGTTCGGGATCGATGGCAGAATCTTTGGATAGAAATGGTGGTGATTCGGCTATCGAGGATTCTTTTCTAGGGGCTGGTTTTTGTTCTTCCTCGGGTCCTTCATTATAATCGTTAGTATAGTGAGTATTTTCAAGAATGTTCATAAGAAGACTCTTCCCTGCACTAACGGATAAACACAGGAAGGCTCCCCCGGAAGACATATCAAGAAGTTGTGCGGAATCTCTTCTAAGACCACCATAAAAGTGTTGTAACAATGTTGGCTCGGTTATAGCAAGATCAGGGCCAGATGAGGATAGATCTAAAAGATGGGCCTAGGCCGCACCAAGAGGTTCTTTCTCCTTTTGTGAGAAGTTGATGACCTCTTTTCGAAGACGAACAACGCGAGGAATAGGGAAGAAAGCTAGGCAGAATTTGGATTGTAATCTTTCCCATTCTCCATTTACACTACCTACGTTGCGAAGGTAGCATCGTTTGGCTATTCCCGTCAAAGAAAACGGAAATAGCTTCCACTTAAGGGTACCTTGCCTCATCCCTTGGATGTTGAGACATGAACACAATTGTTCAAAGTCATGTAGGTGAGTGTAAGGATTTTCATCTTCATCCCCAGAAAAAGTTGTTCCCGAACTTTGGCTATGAAGCTAGGGCGAAGTGGGAACAAACTATGGCCCTTTCGAAAAGTAAGATGAGAGATGGATGGTTCGTTCATGGTGTATATGAAAAGGATAAAAATGAAAGGAAAGATAAAACAAGGGTAATAGGACCAAAGGGTTCTAGTTAAAACAGCTACCCTAGGGGGGTATTTATAGTTAGAGGTGGAGTAGGGGCTACTCCGGTGCCACGTCAGCGATCTACGCCACCATCATCAGCCACCGTAGGATCAAACCATCATTGTAACCGCCTTAGATCAACGGGGGAGATCAAGTGAGTGCATGGAGGCATGCAGGAAGTCGGTGGGGAGGTCGGTACACCTTTTGGGCACCTGACCTGGATCGGCCGATCCCAATGGCAGGTCGGCCCTGCTACTTTTCCCACAGGAGGTGTCCCCACAGCACAGGGGACATGTAGGTGGCCTGTGGGCCCATACTTGGGATCGGCCGATCCCAAGTATTGGCCTTTGGCCTCCATGTTTCGTGTGGAGCATGGCCCACATGTCATAGACACCTTGGCAATAGTTTTGTATTTTTCCTAGATAGTTTGTGGGCCCATGTATCCTTGTGCTTTGATCTAGAGCCGTTGAGAAGAAGCACAGAGGAGATCCAAGGGTGAATCTTCACTCTAGGAGGTTTCTTATGGATCATGGAAACATGGGAGGCCTTGGTGGTCCCTTAGTGGGGTCAGCCGACCCCCTAAGTGGGCCCTCAGGCTCCAAGTGTCCCTATTTGTTGTTACCTGCATAGAACATACTCAAGGTACATGTGGAACCAATTATTGATAAAATGCTCTAGCTATGCTATTATACTCTTGAATCCAAGGTTGTTGACGGTATTTTGAGGGTATAAAAACATGGTGTAATTACCGTCAAAACCTTTCCATTCCATGATATCTTTCATACCCCGGCTTCGTCACGTAGAGCAATACGTGACTTGTGTTACCGAGGGAGCCATATTTAATTAGCAGAGCTAAGCATCTATCTTTACTATGCTAACAGGTTAACAAGGATATAAGGATATCAAAAGCAATGAAGTTAATATGCAACAATTAGGTTCACCCAACTCCTATACTTTATGCAACAAGTATATAGAACATAGTAAATTAGATATCATAAAATACGGTTAAGATGCACCTGGGCTTGACTTTCTCGAACGAGCTAGGCTGGTGATCGGAACACTCCTGGAGTTCCTCTTCTGGTTCCTCGTTCACATGTCCTTCGTTGGCTCCTTGCTGACTAGCTTCTTCCTGCTCCTGGGGAAGGTCGTACTGTGCTTTCTCCTGCGATCCTGTATGATGCGTATATGCAAATGATATGAGACAAGGTATATTCTAACTTATGCAAGATGGTGAATATGCTAAGATGTGACATGCTCATGATGTTTCTTTCTTTAGTGTTTTCCGAGTAGGTGCAAATTTCTTCGCATGTAATTCTTTATTATAATTGTAATTAAGCAAATCAACTTCTCACACAAGAGACTAACACTAGCAGCAGGGTTCAGTTTCAGTTACTAACCTAACTGGTTGATTAGTGCTTCAAAGATACACCAAAGCTTAATTAATTATCTAACCTTTCTTAGGAGCAAGCTAGTTAACTAGAAAATTAACATAGAACTACAAACCCTACTAAAACAGTTCATAAAATTCTACAAAAATTACAGTAGCTTAAGCAGGGGCAAAATAGCATGCTCAAATTTTTCCAAGTTAAAAGGACCAGTATTCTATTCTGTACAAAATTAGCAAGTTTAAAGCGAAATAATAGTTAAAAATACTTAGTACAGTGAAAGTGATGAACTAACCAGACTAGCATTTTTCCTAGTTACTATTACTTACTGGAAAGCTACACAAAAAGTTACAACTTCTTTTAACCAGAACCCTATTTACTAAAAATGTTACAAGTTAACAGCCAAAACACATTTTAATTGCTAGTTATTTATTTTTCCACAGAAACTACTCAGGATATAATTTTCCTAGCTTTTAACAACCATTTAAGATCTACTAGAACAAGAATTACATTTTTAGCACAAGCCTAAAATAGCTTAATTTATTTATATAGTTTTAATCAGTTTTAGGATTTAATTAATCCTACACAGAAAAGTACTACCAAATCCACATGCAATATGTTTCCAGGGTAAATCTGCTCGTAACAAGTACTCACAATTATTTTCATGATTTTTAGATCATTATTCAGTGAGATATGATTTTTACAAATTGTTTCACATTTTCTGAAAATCGGAAAAACAAAAGGTTTAGGCCTTTCGGCCCAACATGCCGAGCAGGCCCAAACGGCAGAGGCGGCCCACTCCCTGCGGGAGCCGGCGCCTGACAGTGGGGGCCCGTGCGAGGGGGACCCCATGCGTCGGTGACACAGGGTGGAGGCGAAGCTTTCGCCGGCGATATCTCGTCGACAGCAAGGTCTCCGGCGATGCAGTTTGGCCCTACGGACGCGGCTACGCAAGACGGACCCAGCGCAACCCTAATCGAGTGAAATGGTGGCCGGAGTGAAGCTCGCCGGCGTCCATGGTGGAGCGGCGGTGCGGTCACTCAACGGTCGGCCGAGATAGGCCATGGCGGCTTCGATTGAGTGGGGCTAGGGTTTTGTGGTGCTATGGCGAGCACGGGGCTCGCGCTATCGCGGGACAACGGCGGCTAGAGGGGTGCGGTCCACGGCGCGGTGCGCGGCGGAGCCGGCGTAGAGCTCGGGCTTGCGTGGACCACGGAGAAAGGGCCTTACCGAGGCTCATCGGTCGTCGTTGCAGGGTCAAGGAGGTGAGTAGGAGCTGCGGTGGAGATGGAGAGGACGGCGGTGCTCCGCGGTGGCCGGAACGGCGGTGATGCCGCTCGGCGGCGCTGCGGCTGCGCGCTCGGGTGCGCGCACAAGCGAGGGTGAGGCGAGAGCGAGAGAGGAGGAGGGCGCGCCGGTAGGGGACAGAATGGAGGGAGGGAGAGCCGGGGCGCGTCCACCTCGGGTGTAGGCGTGGCTTGGCCAGGGCTCGGCGGCCACGCGGGCGTCGTCGGCGAGCATGGCGGCCACGCGGCGACCGGCGTCTGCGCGCGGTCGGGCGCACGCGCGGCGCATGTGAGGCGCGGGCGGGAAACGACGCGGGCGCGCGGGGTAGGCCAGGCTGGCTTGCGCTGCTGGGCCGTTTCGTCGGCGCCGACCCAGTAAGGTAAGAAAATCCTTTTTCTTTTCTTTTCTAATTTCATTTCTTGTTTTGATTTGTTTCTTTTTCAAACAGGTTTAAAAATTCAAAACCAAGCTTTGGTGTGAATACCAAAGTTGTTCAAAAGATTTTAAACTATCTTTTTGCTTGAGAGGTCAAGGTCAAATTCTCTATAGTTTTTGAATTAGAATTTAAAATCAAATGTGAAGCCTTTCTTTTAATAAAAGACAATAATTCCAAAATAGCTTTTAAATTTTATTTCTCATATTAAACCTAGGGTTTTAAAACCAAGATTAATTAAGTGCCTTGTTTTCAAGACTTGATTCAAACACCATCAATTCTATGAATCCATCTTACTTCATCATTCTAAGCAAGGTTAACTTGACTTGATTTTTAAAGTAAAATGCCATGATGCTTTATGATGATGCTTATGCAATGAATGATTTGCAATGATCATGTGGATTATGCAATGCTTAAAACTAGGGTGTTACAGCAAGCCCCCCTGACCGGCACAGTCATAGCCTTTGTCGAAGTGCGGTGGCGGCGCGCGCGGCAACCGTGATGTCCAGAGAGTCGGCATCGCACCGTCTACACGAGGTCGATGCAGTCAATGATGCCGGCGTTGGAGTGGTCGATGGCGTTGATTAGATCATCGATGTCGATCACCTTTCGTGGGTGATACTTCGGCATGGCGGGGCGATATGCTGGTGGCGACGCGTCTGACTCACGTGTTGTAGATTCGATGGTCCAGGATATGGATCTGATCTGGAGCACGGTGCCGGCCGTCAGGAGGACCATCGAATTGGGGAAAATGACTGCTTGACAAACCATGGAGTCGTTGCACACACCACCTACCTGGCGCGCCAACTGTCGACGAAATACGCATTGATGTCTACCTAGGGGGTACCCTACGGTAGTAGATTGTAGGCGGATGTGTGGCGACGGCGATCAAGCGTAACACAGAGAGCGTAGACACGACGATTTAGACAGGTTCAGGCCGGCAAATCACCGTAATAACCTACATTCTGTATTTTGCTGCCTGGATTGATATGAGTATTAAATTACATGAGGTGTAGATGAGCCCTTCTGAGGGGGGTCCCTGCCCACCTTATATAGCCGGGGAGCATAGTTGCAGTTTCTATATCCTAATAGATTATGATCGGTCCCCTAAGGCAAGGGATCCAAGTCTATCTATTAGGATCTTCCTTGGCGAGCAAGGCTCTCCGGAGTCCTTGGCGAGCACGACGGGCTGGTCACATGCCGCAAGGCCTCGCATGCTGGGCCGTCTTCTGGTCGGTAGGCCTATAAGGTCCCTGGGGATATGCCGAGGTAATATCCCCAACACCGTCTTCAAGAAGAACGCGAAAGGTCATATTTCCTAGAAAAGGAGCTGATGTCATCCAAAACCACTATTGCAAACACTCTGATGCTTCTGGATTCCCTCAATGCCAAAGCGCGAGGTATTCTTTCAGACTCCGTAATTCATTAGATGGTTACAGACCCTCGTCACCACAACCTCAGCCGATCAGATCCACCCTGACTTCATTGGCTATCTCGACTAATGTACTCCACTGGTGCTTTGATAGAACTTGCCCGCATTTCTGTCGCAATAAGCGTGCTGGTAGACTCTCTCCATGTCCATGGCTCGACCCTAGAAGAATGCCTTGCTCAAATGTTAATGGGCGTCCAGGAACTGGTCTTCCATTCTATTTCTTATGGAGCCACCTTCGCTCTCTCCAGAGCAGAGGTCGCTAGCACAGATATCTTCGGCATCGTAAGTCCAGGGTTCACCGGCACCCATACAATGCGTGACTTCCCAGTGATGATGGGGAGATTCCAACCAATGGGACAGGTCGTTGCTGAAGTGATGCCCGTGGAAGAACTAATCGACTGCCTGTCTTTGGAATAGGAGCTTACCCTCTTTGTAAATACGCCCCATGACTGTAGATATCTCCTTTCTCTGATATATCTATGTGGATAATGCTGTCCCATGTTACCAGAATGTCCTATTTTCGCTTTGAACTGCGCCCCACTCCTTTTCCTTTTTTTATTTATTTTTTATCTAAAGGAAATACATTGTATGGGTTGTGCGCTGGAGGCGATATGAATCATAGCGGCTACCCATCTTGACCGACCAATGACATGGTGGCTCATACGCTGGAGTAGTGTTTCTGAAAAAATTCCCAGACTACTCTCTTTTCCTAGAATTCCATAAGCCTCACCTGGGACGCTTCTCGTAGCCTGGTATGGGTTTCCCAAGTCTGGTATTCATTTACCATTTTTCCTGTCCTTAGTTCTGATGGGTAAAATGAATTTCCAAACCAAACCCCTTTCGAGCCCTCTTCCTCTGTCTGTGTTTATCCTTGCCCTCAGATGTCTGTCGATGCTGACACGAGAGGAGGAATCAGGTAGCCCATGATAGTTTCCACACTTGTTCTTGCATTCAAGTAGTCTGTGTGGTCAGTTGATTTCCCGACCGAGAACCTTTGAGGAGATCACATCCCGTTTGATCATCAGTAGTTGTTAGCCTAACCAAGGAAGCATATCTGAAACTTGCCCCCTGAGATGATGCCGAGATGACTCCAATGCTCCTGCTTTGCTCATGGATAGGCTCATCAAATAACAACATCAATGGAGCCATATCTACCGAACCGATTTCCTTTTCAGGACGGTGAATGACAAGGCCAACACCATTCGGCCCCTTGATCACCTCGGCTAACTCGTCAAATTCTGGTAGTACAAAATTCCACTTGCCGACCCCTCCATTGGGGAATAGGCATTGATAGCATGTATTTGCCAACGTCCAACTTTGACATCACTGTGCATTGGATGACGATAGGTGACGGCGTAGCTTGGCGTAGGAAAAAGTTTGAGTACAAGCATAACTTCCCTAGTAGTTTGTTTTGGGATCGAGCAATCCATGGATCAAATACTACCATCTTTCCCCTTGGAACTCTTATATCAATGTCAATCCAACAACATGGTCATTGGCTGTTGTGCCCAATCTAGAAAGCCTTCCACTTTACGGAGGGGCTGGTACTGATGAAGAATTCAAATATTCCTTGACCCCCTCGAAAGCCTTCTACTGTTCGCTGCCCCATGGATATCTTTGTTGATTCTCTGGCTTCAGCAAGACCGAGAACGGCAGGATTCTGGCCGACAAGTCGAGTGTGAACCGTCGAATAAATTAGTCTTGCTAATTAGAGACTGTGACTCGGTCTTTGTAGTTAGTGGTATGGCTTGATCATGTCAGAACCCCCATGACCATTTCTGACGTCTTGGTTATGTACCAAGAAGCCTATGTTAGGAATATGCCCTAGAGCTAATCATGTAGATGATTATATTCCGATTGTATCCATGATTAATAAAGTGTTCTTTGAATATCCATTATAGACAACTGGTACTGATTGACGATTATGTGAATTGTTTGTGGAACTCAATTACCTGAATGGTTATTCTAAAAGTTGTCCCTGGTCGGCATTCTTGTAAGAGCACACTTGAATATTAGACCAGCACATCTATTAGTTGATGGCTATGTTTCACAAGTCATAGACATGGAGATGTCAAACTAATAATGTGGGCACATGTGAGACATGTAGGCTGGACTGACCCAACAAGAGAAAGTCTCTATTCATGTCATGTACGTTATGTCCTTAGACCTGAGATTGCGGTATGTACTCAAGATGTGAAACGATCTACTTAGAGACTATCAAACGCTACTCCGTTATTGGGTAGTTATAAAGGTGGTCCTTGGGTGGTCGGGAAACATGCTATGAGACATAGACAATCAAGATGGAATTTGCCCCTCTCTTCATGAGAGAGATATCACTAGATCACTCATGTGATTGGATCAACAAATGCATGGCCGTGCTTGGGTTAAGTGTTAACCCACGAGTTGAACCATATATCGAGTGGCAAAGGGAATAACTTGTACATGGTCATAGTGGTTTGTCTGATATGATCATAGCGTATGCATAGGAGTTGACACGCCTTGCTAGAGGCCGCTATCAACTATTGGTCGAGTAAGAGTACTTGGGCCATGTCTATGTATGCGTAAGCCCATAGGGTCGCACGCTTAAGGGGCTGGAAGCCTAATTCGGGTTGGACCCGAATTAGATTAGGTTTAGGGTTACTAATGGGCCTCCAACGTGGGAGCTCGTCAGGACGCCTATATAAGCAAGGGGTGGGCGCGGGGCGATATTGATCCATGCCTTTTGGCAGCCGCCGTCGCCTCCCCACGCTCGCGCCTTTTGCTCCTCGCGGACCTAGCAGTCCGGAGGCGCAACGCTTCCTCCCTGTACGTGTGGGATTCCTCGGAGGTGCTGCATCTGGAGCACAAGGACGAACCGCGTGAAGGGGACGTTGAGACGGATGACCACGCAACTGCACTGCCTGCTGCGACGCGCACGACTACATCAAGTCGTCTTCCGCTGCACCTGCGCGTCTAGTGGTAATCCCGTAAGCTATGATTAGCAGTAGATCCTGGTTTATGAGATCGAAAAGTTTTGTTTTCTGGCTAGAGTAGCAACCTCGTTTTCCTTCAGTGGTATCAGAGACGTTACTGCCTCGTTATAGGTTCAGACTTAGCATATGGTGATATGCGGGTCTTATGTTGAATCTCAGACTTTGGTTCATGTCTTGCTGCGATGGTATTGCATTGACCTACTCGTACCGGTCGGAATTCCGCCATCCGAGTTAACAGATACAAGTAAATCCAGTCATGGCGAGTTGGAGATCAATCAGATTGATCGAATTGAAACCTAGGTCAGAAGCCGGGCGCATGTGATGCGCGTTGGGAGTAGATGCGATCTATGTAATCCCAGTCAAATTTTAGCTGATGAGATCAGTACGATGAGATTTTCATAGTGATTCCATAGATGCGATCTATGTAATCCCAGTCAAATTTTAGCTGATGAGATCAGTCCGATGAAATTTTCATAGTGATTCCATAGATGCGATCTATGTAATCCCAGTCAAATTTTAGCTGATGAGATCAGTCCGACGAAATTTTCATAGTGATTCCATAGATGCGATCTATGTAATCCCGCTTGGTTTTTAGGGACCGCCGTTGCTATCTGCTATAGCGCCTAGAATCGTTCTACGCCTAACTTGTTTTTGCAGGAGTTGATGTGGTTGGTATGGCCTATGAGATTGTATGTAATTTTCATGCCCTGCGTGACATGTAAGCAACACGGCTAGAGCCATATGTGTTGTCTTTTGATGTATTGGCCTGCGTGCCATCTTGTGATCCTGCGACTATGTAATTAGTATAGCTTGCGGTAAGATAGTTCTTGGAGGACTTATCACAAGAAGGATGTCACACGTGGATCATGGAGATGAAGATCACCATGATGGGCAAGATGATGGAGATGGAGATCACCATTATTTAAAGGGCCATACCAAGTCACTATGTGTGAATGTGATTCTCATTTTATTCTACTTTTGTTGTTCGCTATTATGTTTTGTCTACATGAATATGATAGTAAAGTAGAATGATCCCTCAGCAATGTTTAAGTTGTATGCTTCCCCAAACCTTGCACTGTCACGTGTCTTGTACGATTGGTGGTGGGTCTATGAAATTAGGGTGCCACTGATTTTCCTTGACTAGACAGGTTCGTGTCGGACACTTACTAGCAGAAGGTTTGGTTACTTGAACAAGGTTATCCTAACGGTTAGGGACCTTGAAGCATGGGGAGGTTGAGCGTAGCATAGAGATGCTGCCCAACAACAAGAGTCATATGTGATATGATTAGCAAAGTGTTGCTTACCGATCTACCATGTCTTCTAGCGGTGATGCTAAAGCTCACTAGTTGACTTGTTAGTTGTGGGTCTTGAATCACTAAGTATCAATTGAGGGATATTGATTTTAGTGGGAGTATGTTTTATTTTGATATTACTCCTTCATGGATACATTGTCTTAGTATTTTGCATTACTTTTGTTGTAGATGGCTCCCAGTAATCAACCATTTACTTTGCGATCAATTCTTGAGAAAGATAAGTTGAATGGAACAAATTATGCGGATTGGATCCGCAGCCTGAGAATTGTTCTCAGGGCTGAGAAAAAGGAAGATATTCTAGACACCCCATTACCAGATGAACCTGATGATAATGCACCTACTGCAGAGAAAACCGCTTACAAGAAAGCATGTGATGCTGATCTTGAAGTGAGTTGCCTCATGCTTGCTTGTATGGAACCTGATCTACAGATGCAGTTCGACAACAATCATTCAGTGAACGATATGATCGTGGCGCTTGAAGATATGTTCCAAACTCAAGCGCGGACTGAAAGGTTCAATGTCTCTAAGGCGCTTGCAGAAACCAAGCTGGCTGAGGGCGCACCTGTAGGGCCACATGTAATCAAGATGGTTGGTTACACTCAGAGGTTGGAGAAGCTAGGCTTCGCAATTGGCCAAGAGTTGGCAACTGATTTCATTCTTGCTTCTCTACCGCCCAGTTATGGAAACTTCATCTCGAACTACCATATGCATGGGGCGGAGAAGGGCTTGAATGAATTATGTGGCATGCTTAAAACAGCAAAAGCTGATATCAAGAAGGCAGCAGGCAGTAGCCATGTGATGGCGGTCCAAAATAAGCCTAACTTTAAAAGGAGGGCTGGGTGGAAGAAGAAGGCGTAGACTAAAGATGAGATCTCTAAGCCAAACCCTCCTCCTGCCAATGGACCAGCTGCTGAAGAAATATGCTTTCATTGTAAGGGGAAAGGTCACTGGAAGAGAAACTGCAAGCTGTACTTGGAGTCCTTAGAGAAGGATGGCGGTAGTAAAGGTACTCCCGCTGCCTGCACACTTGTCGTTTATGTTACAGACATTTTTCTCGCTGATTCTTACATTAACTCCTGGGTATTTGATACCGGATCGGTTGCTCATATTTGCAATACGATACAGGGAATGGTAAGAAGTAGAAGCACGAGAAGAGGCGAAGTTGATTTCCGCGTGGGCAACAATGCAAGAGTTGCTGCGTTGAGCGTTGGGACGATGCAACTTCACCTCCCGTCAGGATTTATCATGGAATTGAATAATTGTTATTTTGTTCCTAGTTTAAGTCGAAACATTGTGTCACCTTCATGTTTGATGAAGGATGGTTATTCATTTGCGAGTAAAGACAATGGTTGTGTGATCTCAAAGAATGACATGTTTGTGGATTTTGCATCCATTGTGAATGGATTGTTTATTTTAAATCTTGATGATACAACTATCTGTAATGTTAATGCTAAAAGGTCTCGGCTTAATGAGTTAAGTTCTACATATTTGTGGCATTGTCGTTTGGGTCATATAAGTGAGAATCGCATGAAGAGGCTCCATGATGATGGTCTTCTAGCTTCGTTTGATTTTGAATCATACGAGACATGTGAGGCTTGCCTGCTAGGCAAGATGACCAAGGCGCCATTCAAAGGATTTCCTGAGAGGGCGTCTGACTTGTTGGAACTCGTACATACTGATGTATGTGGACCAATGAGCACGACAGCTAGAGGTGGATTTCAATACTTCATAACTTTTACTAATGACTTTAGTAGATATGGATAAGTCTGAAACATTTGAAAAATTCAAAGAATTTCAGAATGAAGTAGAGAATCAACGTGGCAAGAAAATTAAAGCCTTGCGATCTGATCAAGGAGGCGAATATTTGAGCCATGAGTTTAGCAATCATCTAAAGAGTTGTGGAATTGTTCCACAGCTTACGCCACCTGGAACGCCTCAGAGAAACGGCGTGTCCGAGCGACGTAATCGGACTTTGTTGGACATGGTTTGGTCTATGATGAGCCAGTCAGACCTACCACTCTCATTTTAGGGATACGCTCTAGAAACGGCCGCTTTCACATTGAATAGGGTACCGTCTAAGTCCGTAGTCAAGACACCATATGAGATATGGACTGGTAAGAGTCCCAGTTTGTCTTTTCTAAAGATTTGGGGTTGTGAAGTTTATGTCAAACGACTTATGTCAGATAAACTTACACCCAAGTCGGACAAATGCTTTTTCGTGGGATATCCAAATGAAACTTTAGGGTATTACTTCTACAACCGATCAGAGGGCAAAGTGTTTGTTGCTCGGAATGGTGTTTTCTTAGAGAAAGAGTTTCTCAACAAAGAGAAAAGTGTAGACAAGGTGTATCTTGAAGAAGTTCAAGATGAGCCAATAGGAGATAACTCTACGAGTGATGCTAATGTAGCAGAACAAGTTGAGATACCTGTGGCAAGAGAAACACCACCACAACCACGAAGGTCAGCAAGAATCCGTGAGGCACATGGGGAAGTGTTGTTGTTAGACGATGACGAACCTGCAACGTACGCGGAAGCAATGATGGACCCAGATTCCGAGAAATGGCAAAGTGCCATGAGATCCGAGATAGATTCCATGGGAGACAATCAAGTTTGGAACTTGGTTGACCCGTCTGATGGGGTTAAACCTATTGAGTGCAAATGGGTCTACAAAAAGAAAAAGGATATGGATGGAAACGTTCACGTCTATAAAGCTCGACTTGTTGCAAAGGGTTTTCGGCAAGTTCAAGGAGTTGACTACGACGAGACATTCTCGCCGGTAGCGATGCTTATTTCGATTATGAGATTTGGCAAATGGATGTTAAAACAGCCTTTCTAAATGGAAATTTGGAAGAGGACGTGTATATGATACAGCCCGAAGGCTTTGTTGATCCTAAAAATGCTGGAAAAATATGCAAGCTACAAAAATCCATTTATGGATTAAAGCAAGCATCTTGGAGTTGGAATATTCGTTTTGATGAAGTGATCAAAGGGTTTGGCTTTCGTCAGAATGAAGAAGAACCTTGTGTTTACAAGAAGGAAAGTGGGAGCGCTGTTGTATTTCTAATCTTGTATGTGGATGACATACTATTGATTGGGAATGACATTCCTATGTTGCAATCTGTAAAGACTTCACTGAATAATAGTTTTTCTATGAAGGATTTAGGAGAAGCAACATACATTTTGGGCATCAAAATCTATAGAGATAGATCAAAGAGGCTTATAGGATTAAGTCAAGAGACATACATTGACAAGGTGTTGAAACAGTTCAACATGGAACAATCCAAGAAAGGGTTCTTGCCTATGTCACATGGTATACGTTTCAGCGAGAAGCAGTGTCCTTCGACAGCTGATGAGCGGAAACGAATGAGTAAGGTTCCATACGCTTCGGCAGTTGGTTCCATCATGTACACCATGATATGTACTCGCCCAGATGTCTCATATGCTCTAAGTGTTGCGAGCAGGTACCAAGCCAATCCAGGTGAGAGTCACTGGACGCTTGTTAAAAACATTCTTAAGTACTTGAGAAGGACTAAAGATGTGTTCCTAATCTATGGAAGTAATGAGGAGCTCGTTGTAAATGGTTACATCGATGCTAGCTTCCAAACTGACATAGATGATTCACAGTCTCAATTAGGTTTTGTGTTCACAATTAATGGTGGTGCTGTAAGTTGGAAAAGTTCCAAGCAGGAGACGGTGACTGATTCTACAACAGAAGCCAAGTACATTGCAGCTTCTGCCGTTGCAAAGGAAGGTGTTTGGATGAGGAGGTTCCTCATTGAACTTGGTGTGTTTCCAAATGCATCCGGCCCATTGAATATTCATTGTGACAACAATGGGGCGATAGCGCAGGCTAGGGAGCCAAGGAATCACCAAAAGAACAAACATCTACTGCGGAAGTTTCATCTTATTCGAGAGTTCGCCGGTTGAGATGAGATCAAAATGTGCAAGATACAGACGGATTTGAATGTTGCAGATCCTTTAGACCAAGGCTCTTCCACAGCCTAAGCATGAGGCGCACTTGAGGTCTATGGGGATTAGACATCTAAGAGATTAACTCTAGTGCAAGTGGGAGACTGTTAGGAATATGCCCTAGAGCTAATCATGTAGATGATTATATTCCGATTGTATCCATGATTAATAGTGTTCTTTGAATATCCATTATAGACAACTGGTACTGATTGACGATTATGTGAATTGTTTGTGGAACTCAATTACCTGAATGGTTATTCTAAAAGTTGTCCCTGGTCGGCATTCTTGTAAGAGCACACTTGAATATTAGACCAACACATGTATTAGTTGATGGCTATGTTTCACAAGTCATAGACATGGAGATGTCAAACTAATAATGTGGGCACATGTGAGACATGTAGGCTGGACTGACCCAACAAGAGAAAGTCTCTATTCATGTCATGTACGTTATGTCCTTAGACCTGAGATTGTGGTATGTACTCAAGATGTGAAACGATCTACTTAGAAACTATCAAACGCTACTCCGTTATTGGGTAGTTATAAAGGTGGTCCTTGGGTGGTCGGGAAACATGCTATGAGACATAGACAATCAAGATGGAATTTGCCCCTCTCTTCGTGAGAGAGATATCACTGGATCACTCATGTGATTGGATCAACAAATGCATGGCCGTGCTTGGGTTAAGTGTTAACCCACGAGTTGAACCATATATCGAGTGGCAAAGGGAATAACTTGTACATGGTCATAGTGGTTCGTCTGATATGATCATAGCGTATGCATAGGAGTTGACACGCCTTGCTAGAGGCCGCTATCAACTATTGGTCGAGTAAGAGTACTTGGGCCATGTCTATGTATGCGTAAGCCCATAGGGTCGCACGCTTAAGGGGCTGGAAGCCTAATTCGGGTTGGACCCGAATTAGACTAGGTTTAGGGTTACTAATGGGCCTCCAACGTGGGAGCTCGTCAGGACGCCTATATAAGCATGGGGTGGGCGCGGGGCGATATTGATCCACGCCTTTTGGCAGCCGCCGTCGCCTCCCCACGCTCGCGCCTTTTGCTCCTCGCGGACCTAGCAGTCCGGAGGCGCAATGCTTCCTCCCTGTACGTGTGGGATTCCTCGGAGGTGCTACATCTAGAGCACAAGGACGAACCACGCGAAGGGGACGTTGAGACGGACGACCACGCAACTGCACTGCCTGCTGTGACGCGCACGACTACATCAAGTCGTCTTCCGCTGCACCTGCGCGTCTAGTGGTAATCCCGTAACCTATGATTAGCAGTAGATCCTGGTTTATGAGGTCAAAAAGTTTTGTTTTCTGGCTAGAGTAGCAACCTCGTTTTCCTTCAGCCTAGACACCGCTTAGTAGTTTCTCCGAGAGCACACTTTTGAGGGCCCGTCCTCAAACCATGTTTCCTTGCTCACCTTAAGGCGACTCTAAGATCTTCAAGGTGCTCTCGGTATTCCTCAATCCTTCGCCCCCACGTCACAGACTTCACCGACCAACTTATGAAAGATAAAGCTAGCTCTCTAATAAGTCATGATGGCGTTCTTCAATCTGAAGGTCATAACCCTTCGCCTGCGTAATCCCATCGTATCGGGGCATCCGGCGGCAGTCATGCACCACTTTCCACCATGAAGATATGATTGTACCTAGCAATGCCATCCATACACTGATCACTCTGTGGCCCGCTGCTGCATCCAGCATATCAGCCTCTGGCACTGGGCACTCGTCCGTCGGTGCATCCTCGTGGTGGCCCATGAAATCGATGCAGGTTCCCACTTGCCCTTTCCTTCTCATGCACAGGGACCACATCAACGATCCATTTGGCGTATTCTCTTTGTCAAATGACCTTTGTTTCACAGAGCCGAGCGATTTCTTTGTGTCGGCCATGATGTTGGTTCCACCTTTCTTGGGCCGCCACTTATTTCAGCCGATACCTTCCCTTGATAGGTAGATGACGCTCGATCGGCTTTTGGTCAAACTAGGCACTTTATAACCCCAAACCAAGCATTCCCCTCACTCTTTCATAGCGATCAAATCTCTCGAATCTCGAGGCTCGGTTTGATGTTGTTGTGCGTTGGCCTAGGTTCTTCACCATTCAGCTTGCCGGTCGACGTAAACCTCTTGCCCAGTGTGCCTTCACCGACACTTGTCACTCTTCTTCATTCAAGCCGACTACTCGGGTCAGCTATTGAGACACAATGTTGAGAGTGGTGAGATCTTCTTGCAACCTTCTGCCCGAAAAGCAGTCGAAAGTGTAGTCCTCCAGAACCCAGTGAGCAGGGTCAACGGTTGCTATGAAAATTGAATCATCGGTTGGAATGACCTCTAGTTTATCATTGTCCAGCCATTGCACTACAATCTAATGCATCATGGATGGGATGCAACAGTTGGCATGAATCCAGTTTCTGCCCAGGAGCAGATTGTACGAACTGTCTCCGTCAATGACGAAGAAAGTTGTCAATAGAGTCTTGCTACCAACTGTCAACTTCACCTGTAGAACCCCTTTAGCTTCGGACTTCCTCCCTCCGAAGTCACCGAGCGACATATATGTATTGAAGAGCCTCTCGGACTTTCTCCCTCCAAAGTCACTGAGCCTCAGATCTGTATTGACCAGCTTCGGGATGATGTGAGCTGGCATTGGGTTGATTGAGGCGCCGCCATCAATTAGTATCGTTCCGACGAACCTCTCGTTGATGTACCCTTGGATGTACAGTGCCTTCAAGTGCCTATATTTCATAGGCTTGCCAAAGACCGCCTAGAACTCACGCTTGAGCGCACCGTCCTGTCCCCCAAACTCCGACTCATCAAAGTCGGAGTAGACTTTGGTGTCCACCGGTGCCCTGAATTCCATAGGCAAGAAGAAGCTAGCGACGTGACCTGCTGCATCGTGACGCCGCCTATCATCCCTCTGACGTCGAACTCTCCTCTTCTGGGTCTTGGTTAGCCCTGTAGGCCTCTGAGATGTTTGGTGACTGTCAGGCTGGCCTGGACAAGATTGAGCATGGTCTATGCTAACAACCTCAGTACTGGGCCAACCACGGACACCATCTTCGATGACACGCCGATTCCCCTCTTTGTATTCTACTTGTCCCCGAGTGAATTGGCCATCAGCTTGGAGCCTTCTGTATTCTCCAAACCGTTCGTTGCACCCGGGACAATTATCCCTGGTAGGCAACTCCAGATTCTTGTCGAGGCAGTACGCGAGGAACGGGAAATTCTCATGCACTTCGATCGGCTCCACATCTCTGGAATGCTCTGCTAGCGGTTTCTTCTCTTTATATTCTTCGTTTTGATGCCTCCATCTAGCTTGAGCAGCAGGCAGATACTCGATGCCCGGTGGATCGAATATCCCGTTCAAGACGAGCAAGGCCCTTTGTCTCTCCATCCTTCGTAGGATTTCCTCAAATTCTTCCTCGGTCACCAGGGAGTCTGGACCGAGGGCCCTCAGACTCTCATCTTGGGTTGGGTTTGAGACTTTGGCCTTGCCTTTGTCCATGTTTGACGATTGTGGTCCCACTGGGCATGCAAAAATGTGTTGACGACAAAAATGGGGGCTTCTGGCGTCAGCACTACGTAAGGCCGGCGGAGACCGTGCAGCAGCAGAGCTTGATCTGCTAAACCTGTTAAGCGGCTTAGGCCACTTCGATGATCGATTCCAGGCGTGCCAGTAAATTTGACCTGCAATTGATATGGAGATGAAACGTCAAATTATGGAACCTACCGGTTGTTACCAGATAATTCCATGAGTGTGCGGCTCTCATATAGCCGATGAATATAGTAGATTGACTAAAGAGTCAACTTCGAACAGTATAAGACATAACAATGGTATACGAACGGCTATCATAAGATATTAAGCATAAAGTACATGATCAACCGATCATATGATGAGAATGAAGTAAATATGCGATACATGTAACATTATCGTCATAAAAAACCAGGCCTACCAAGTATACCGGATAAAGATTAACCATCAACATAGGTGTGTTCCCATGCAGCCATGATGACAATTAACCCGATAACCTAACCGATCTACTAGCATTGGGTGTTTCCATGCAGCCATAAAAGTAAACAGGCCAAGCCACGTCTAGTATATTTAACAGATCTAATAGATTACGGCGACAAAGTGCATGCATCGTATGATTGAAGCATAACCAGATCGGCCACGTTAGCCGATATGGGATCCATGAAGCTTGAACAAGATCCATGTATCCAGCCTCGGACGGATCTAATTCCGGACAGACATAACCCAACACACACGGCAGTGGGGTCCGGTAGATGCAGCCATACCACGTATGTTAAGCCATATCCAGCCACACTCAAACCAATCCAATGATCGGATACATGTCTTGAACTCGCAACATGTGACAATCACAACAAATGGATTCACCTTTCCAAGTGTAAAAGTAGATGCATCGGAGGCAATAGATCTAGATAGAAAGTAACGCATAAGCCAATCCATCAGATGAGATTGTAGCAATAGATTAAACAAAACATATTAGACAATATCAATAACTTAATGAATCTATTAGATCGCCAATCTAATAGAGCCGATAACTAGCTTGAAGCCACAATTCATGTGAGATGGAAGCAATGCAGCCCCATGAACAATAGATTCAAACCAATAACTAGCTCATACCAAGCTTGCACGAGTTACACAATACAGGCGTACAAACGAGACATGAACTGAGGCTAAACTTACAAGCAAACCGGAGGTCGATCTTGTCGATGCAGCCCAATCCATCGAAGGTTCACCAAAATCTACTCTACTCCTACTCCTAGGGGTGGTCCAAGGCCGAAAACTAAGAACAAGTTGTGTATTTGATTGATTGGATGTCTTTCTCATTCCCTAGGCCTTGCTATTTATAGACCATAGCGTGTACCCTAACCAGCTATCACGCAAGTCCTAATAATAAGGAAACAAAACATGACTTGGGTCTCAATCCCCTCCATTGTCGAAATCTTCGCGTGCGTGCTACTGAAATCGGCGAAAAGATCTTTCCATAATCCCTTATTTCCTTAGTCGATCTTTCGGGCCCATCTTGGATAACTCCTCCGAATGCCTGCTAAAGGCCCATAAGCGCATGTTTGACCATAACAAAATATGGTGTTAACACATCCAATGATAAAGCTCTAGAAAATATAAATACTAGGATGGATACCTTTGCTTCTGCTATCAAAAATCAAAATAGCTTCAATAAAATGTTAGAGATACAATTAGCTCAGCTGGCAGCTGTAGTTCCCCCAATAAAGGAAGGTAAGATTCTAGGCCAGCTGGAAGATTTAGAAACTGCAAATCTTGTCGATATTTTCAGTGCAGTCAACTACTACATTCAACCCGCTGATGTGAAGTGGATTGACTATTCACTTCCCGAGAAGAAAGGTGACCCAGGGAGGCCTGTCATTCATATATCCATAGGATGGCACACCTTTCCAGAAGCTATCTCCAATTTTGGCACAAGTGTCAACATCATGCCTAAGGTAATTTATGAAAAGATATTGGGAGATCCCCTGTTGTACACAAACATGCGTTTGCAGCTTGTAGATCAATCTATCTGTTACCCCGAGGGAGTTCTAGAAGAAGTTGTCATTCGAGTGGGACAATTATATGTTCCCATTGACTTTGTGGTCATGGAGACAGGAGGAGATGATAGAGCACCGATCATATTGGGCCGACCATTCTTATGCACAACCAAAGCCATCATCTATGTGGAGCATGCCAAGATTGTCTTTTTCATAAAAGACAAGAAAGAGAAATTCTCATTCAAGAACCACATGCTCAACAGTCCTGCACTACCACGAAGGAAGTGTGAACAAGATCAACCACCAGTACCCAAGAAGAAGAACAATAGAAGAAGAAGGAAGAACAAGCAGAGCCAGACCCTAGAAAGAGCAGTCTAGATGATCAACCCAGTAACACGGAGCATGATCACTTGCTTGCCTCACCATACATAGTCAAGAAGGGAGACCCAGGAGTACCAACCATTGAATGCACTATCAGGAAGATCGTCTTCCCTTTGACCTTCTGCGACACAGGATCAGGAGTCAACATAATGTCGAAGGTAACTTATGATCATTTATTGGAAGGTATACATTTGTACTCAACCTATATGTAGTTCTAGATGGTGGACTTGACGTACAGATTCCCCGAAGGCATAGCAAAGAACATAGCAGTACAAATACAAGATTCACATATTCCTGTAGACTTTGTAGTACTTGACATGCAGGATGAAGAAGATATGACTCTTATATTGGGGAGACGATTCCTCAACACCACTAGAGCCGTCATCTTCATTGCAACTAGACAAATCCACTTTAACCTACCCGCTGGAAAGGTATGCTGCAAATTCAATAATTATCATATGCAGCCCACGAAGAGACGCAATAGAAGGAGACGCCATACCTGCCGTCAAGCAACCCAACCGTTGAAGGATGGCTGGGCAGACTATCCTGGTGAAGTCACAAGATACAAAACCCAAGAAGCAGTGGCAAAACCTCGTTGGGACGAGTGGGAACAAGAAATTGAAAAGATAGAGCTACGCGCAAAAGAAGAAGCAGAAGAGACACTAGTACAAGCACAACAATGGTGGGAGGAGAACAAGAATGCACCACTACACAAAGAGGAATCGTCTTAGTTAATCTCAGATGACAAATCTGACAAGTAAGTACTCTCTCCTATCTAGTCTTATCGGTAGACTATAAATCCTGTTCCTTTGCCACAAGGTAAAAATGGTAGTTACCTAATTAGTTACCTTATTAATTAGCATTAGTAATTTATCACCTTTACCTTTCTGCATTTTAAAGGAAAAATAAATAAATATTTATTTATCATTGCATCATTAAATCCTAAGCCCCATGTGAGAGAACTCATGGTATTACTATAAGGAAACTTACTGTGGTGGCATAAAAATAATTTTTATTTCCTTGCATGATAAAATAGAAAATTCTAAAAATATTAGATATCTAATAACGTCTAGAATATATTAAAATTTAAATTAGCTCATGAGAATATTCAATTCCTCTTTTGGCTGACTGCTAACCCATGGTCATAATGGAGCCTCGAGTTTTGTTTATTCTTGTTGGGGTATAACCATGCAGGATTAGAAGCACAAAGGAGGAGTGAGCCCAACCAGGAGGCTACTTCCCAAAGATCATTCAACTCAACCATAGCAAAATCAAGCTTGGGGGAGGGCACCCCCAGTTATCAGGTAAGTATATCTATGCTATGTATAGAGTCTATCTTATAGTCATAAAATATTAAAAATATATGAGCACATGAAGGTTCACCATAGTATCAGAAGAAAATTTAAAATTTCCAAAAATATATGGGCACATGAAGGTCCATGTCTGTCGAGTCTTAAGAGTCCTAAATAAAGATATGATTAGTTAGGGTGTGTGTTTAAGTTGTTAGAGTCAATAAAAGCTATAATTTTGTCTTGGAGATGATGAATAGTTGCTCTACCATAATCCCTTTTAAGTACCTAGTTTTCAACCTTGAATTCTCCTAAGTTTTGGTTAAAACTACTTTGATTTGAGAATTTTGTTTGAACCTAAAACTTGTGGAGGCATATACTTAAACTAAGTCTAGGTAGTTGGGAGATATGACATGAAAGTCTGAGCAGCTATTTATCTTACTCCTAGCAATACAAAGTTCTGGTGATTTATCTTTTGAAAATTTAAAATCTTACATGATGAGCTCTTGTATGACATAGTTTAATTCCTACTAAATCCATATACATATACATTTAGATTAGGAAGACTCATTCATGTTACTTGTCTTTGTATTGAGTGTTGTCAACCTTTAGACCCTGTGAAGAGTCACGTCATACTTTTGAATCAAGATCACGTACACACCACCCAAATATGCACTACTCTACACTAGAGTAGGCGCAACAACATGCCATTCATCTACCAGAAAAAGGTCTTACTCTTACACTGAGAGTAACTATCACCAAAAATATTCATTCCATTCATCCAATAAATGCTCCAAAGTTCTTGATATATTCTCTCAGCAATTTTCTTGGTGATAGAGGTATGAGCTATGCAAAAGCTATCTGAAAAAGAGAGATAGAGAGAGGAATTAAAAATGGACAAGTGTCCAACGCACCTCTCAGAAAAATAAATAAGAGAGCTCATACTCCCTAGCCATGTCATTCAAAAATATTCCAAAAGAGAGATTTATTCCTAGGAGCAAAGTAGAATTAGGTTTTCACCATCACCACCATATATCCACCATATCCATACACCTGCACATTTGGACTTGTTTGTATGACTTGACTCTATGTGGATCTATTGTTTGACTTTACAATATATATAAAGTAAGTATACTAAAACCTTGTTAAGCCATTCCTATGAAACTCCACTATATTTACTAGTATAGGAAGGCATGACATTATTAATGCCTATGAGAGATCCACAAATACCACATACATAAGAGATTTGAGGGTGTCATACAATTAAGCTCTAAGTTTTAATTCGAAAACTTTACAAAAACCAGAATTTTGGTAGAGTGAAGAGTTTGAGACATAGTGCCTGACTCGATTACTCTATCTTTCGATTGCTCAAGACCCAAGTGATAGTAAAAGGACCATGATTAAAGGTAATATGGGTGAGTTTGAAAGTTAGAGTAATTTTTTCTAATTCATAGAAGAATTTTTGTATGAAAGCATGTGAACTTTTGAGGTGTGAAAGCATTGCAACAACTTCTGATCCAAGTTTATTAGAAAGACTTGGCTTAGGGACTAGCAAAGGGTAAGCTTGGGGTACTTGTTGACGGTCCTTAGCATCAACTTTTTAAGCAATTATAAACATGATAATTGGATCAATCAAATATAATAACTAGAAATATAGGGATTTAATTAACAATTTCCACGAGTTTGGTATTTCAATATTTTCTAGGGACCATTCCATAAAAGAGCAATAAAGGGAAACAAATCAGAGAAGATAGCGAACAAATCCCGCGGAGAAACACCTGCCAATTTACTCACGGAGGGTCCCGCAGACACCGGAGCGAAGCGAGGCCCCGGACCCCACCATGTGGGGCCGCTCGGTATGGGGTGGGGCCAGGCGGCACCCCCCTAGGCCCGCTGGCCGCCGTCTTCTGGAAGCTTCCTCCACCGCCTTTGAAGATTGATCTGAGCCCTACGTGAAGTCGAGTTGATCCAACGGCTGTCGTGCATCCCACTGGACTATAAAATAGGAGGGCATACCTCCCTGGAGGCATCCTAGATCATTCAGTCATTTGGAGATCCATTCAGTTTAAGTCATAGGAGATTTAGTCATCCAGAGCCATAAACCCTAGTTCATCTAGAGCACTTTCTAGTTCATAGCATAGCCTAGTTAGATTCGAGAGTAGAGGAAGTCAAGAGTCAATCTTGGACTCCCGACGTTGTCAAAAGATTGGAGTCTAGTATACTTCTTATTCTCTTATTCTCTTTTAGTATTTATTATATGATATTTATAGGCAACACTATTCTTCATTAATATGTTCTTGTTTACTTTGTTCATTGTCTACGTTAATATATCTAGTATAGTTAGTTTTCTATTGAGTTCATGCACATGTTCGTATAGAGCTCGTCTATTTGATCATATGGCGAGTGATAGGCAATATGTAGGCGTGGTGCTTAAATACATTGCTTATCTATGGATGCCCCCATCTGTGCTAGGTCGTGGGGTAGATCATGGACGTGACAGGTCCATTGAGTCCTTTGTAGCCCCCCCCCCCCCCCCCCCGTCTAGTGGTTTGGTAGGGAGGAATTGTCAGGTTGAGGATATCTTGTTATATCTGAGATTTTTGAACTCAAATCATCTTGTTCATGGCTCCATTATGTTTGGGAATATTGGTAGTATTACTTAACAATGATTACTAGATGTACTTGCACTAACTAGCGTAGCTTTGACGGTAGCTAGAATACTTAGGAGTTATTTCTTTATTACTTGTTTTGGATGACGCTTGTGTAGTGACTAGAATGCTCTAGAAACTTTACCCTTATTATTATTATGATGACTGATCAATTTACCCCTCATATATATTTATCATGTGACTTACCCCTATTTAAGAGTAGAGATCATTGATGGTTAAATCCCTTCATTCATTTCATATGCTTGTTATCAATACTATAGATTATCAATTTTGCTAGACCTTCCCAGTGGTAGAATATAAATGATAACCTGGTAATACTCTAGGTAAAATGTTACAATGGTATTTTTATCTGTCCGCTTGCAGAATCATTAAGTTCTTTATAATTTCTATCATTATTTATTTCTGCCTAGTCATACATAAAATATAATATTTCATAAGTACCATAAAATATTCCTAGCTTTATAATTAGGGATGACAACCTAGTTCCATACTTAGGAGTATAAAGTAAAAGATAAGTGGCTAGTTGTTAAAGGCAATTTAATTACATACCATGCATTTTTGGCACCATTGCTAAGAACTATGTTCTTGGTGATGTCGTTAAGAAATATCAACAAGCATTTTTGGCGCTGTTGCCGGGGAAGGTATTGAAACTTAGGAAGTATTGATAACCATGTGCAAATGAATAAAGATCGATTAACCAATCAATCTCTTACTCAAACAGGTTTACCCTTGTTTCTATCTATCTGTGTATCTTATGCAGGGTAAATGAATACATGGTTTTTCTCTCCAGATAATTTCACTTCAAATCTAGAGAAACTCATTCAAAGAAAATCTAAGCTTGCACTTGAGAGGGATACTAGAAATTCACAATCAGAAACACCCTCAGGTGAAGCTCACTCTTCGGGAGAGGAAGCTCAAACATCGGAAGAAGAAGAACCAGAATACAATTTAGCAATTGCTTTTGAAGCTATGGCCAAGAAGACACTGCGTGAGTTCTCTACCCCAACTACTGCCAACATCCATACTGGACCTCCAGTTAATGTTGGATATAATGGATTTGAGCTCAAGCCTGCTCTCATTACCATGGTTCAAGCAAATCAATTATGTGGAAAGGCTCATGAAGATGCAAATGCACACCTACAAAACTTTCTAGAAATCTACAGCACCTTCACGATCAAAGGAGTATCGAGAGATGCTACTCTACTCTGCATTTTCCGATTTTCACTTTTGGGGAAACCAAAACAGTGGTTCTACGCAAACAAAGATATCAACACTACATGGGATAAGTGTACCACTACTTTCCTGGCCAAGTTCTTTCATACAGGCAAGACCAATGCTCTGCGTGGGAAAATTTCATGATTTCAACAACAATAGGATGAATTATTTGCCGAAGCATGGGAACGTTTTCAAGATTACATCACGAGCTGTCCTCATCATCGAATGGAGGATTGGCTATTTTTATAGACTTTCTATCACAGACTAGTCACTAGCTCCCGTGAATCTATGGATGCCGCAGCTGGAGGGGCTTTCCTGTCACTTAAGCTCTCTGATGCAACATCACTGTGTGAGAAGATGGCCTCTAACTAGATCTGGAACGAAGAACGTAATCAACCTCAGAAGATGAAATGGCCTCTAACCAGAGGAGGAGGCATACATCAACTCAAGGAAGCTGACATGGTCATCGCCAAGTTAGACCTTATCATGAAGAAGCTTGAAAGCCAAGACATCGAGAAGAGAGATGTCATGCATATCAATGACTCTCGCATGACTTGTGAAGAGTGTGAAGACGTTGGCCATTCAGGAAACAATTTTCCTGAATTGCAAAAGGATGTGAACTTCATCAATAACAACAACAACTATCGTCATTAGCAAGGCTAAGGATGGAATCAGCCGAACCAAGGATGGAATTAGCAACCTCGACAAGGTAATTACCAAGGTAACAACAATTACAACTTTCCATCTTTAAGAGATCTAGTTGTTGGTCAGTCCAAATTACTCGAACAAATGTCTAAAAAGGTAGCATCCAATGATAAAGCTCTAGAAAATATAAATACTAGGATGGATACCTTTGGTTCTGCTATCAAAAATCAAAATAGCTTCAATAAAATGTTAGAGATACAATTAGCTCAGCTAGCAGCTGTTGTTCCCCCAATAAAGGAATGTAAGATTCTGGGCTAGCCGGAATATTTAGAAACTGCAAATCTTGTCGATATCTTCAATGTAGCCAACTACTACACTTAGACCGTTGATGTGAAGTGGATTGACTATTCACTTCCCGAGAAGAAAGGTGACCCAGGGAGGCCTGTCATTCCTATCTCCATAGGATTTCACACCTTCCCAGAAGCTATATGCAATTTTGGCGCAAGTGTCAACATCATGCCTAAGGTAATTTATGAAAAGATTTTGGGAGATCCCCTGTTGTACACAAACATGCATTTGCAGCTTTCAGATCAATCTATCTGTTACCCCGAGGGAGTTCTAGAAGAAGTCGTCATTCGAGTGGGACAATCTTATGTTCCCATTGACGTTGTGGTCATGGAGACATGAGGAGATGGTAGAGAACCCATCATATTGATGTTGGAATGAATAAAGAAGACTAATTCCAAGAGTTTCTAATAATTCACTCATAAAATGTAGAAGACAATTTTGCATCAGAAATCATATACTATTTCTAAATTATCCGAACCTTTTTTATATATTTTTTCTCTTATGTATTTACATCTAAAATTATTTTTACTCTTTATTCTTTCTGCGGCCTTCCACCTTTAGATTATCCGATAAAAATGACAAGGGGGAGAGAACATACGCGCAACTCCATAGTGCATAACTTTACGCGGAACAGGGTGACTTTTTCCAAGTTCTAAAAGATTAGGATCATGGATTAGTAGTTTGTTGGAGAAGGATTTTTTATCATCTACCTAAAAAAACTAAAGATTAGAAAGAGATTTAGAGTACTCCTTGGAGATGCTTTAATAACCGTATGGTTGACACATATTTCGTGATGGTAACAATGCACTCATATCGCATTATCACTGCTGGCATGGAAAAATAATTGGTGCAACAATGAAATATGCCCTCATGTCCCTACTATGTCATGTAAGAAAACCTTAATAGTTTTGGATTGGTAGAGTAATAATCCATTACAATGTTCTTATTTTGAATCAACAAACATAATATAGATTAATAAATGAATAGATGTTCTTGTGCAAAGCTAGTTAATTGGGAGCTTTGGCATATCGCTTTTTAGCTGATATGACAAAATATAATAAAGGTATAGCAGCTTCGGTTAGACTGATCTTTCAAAATAGCTTTATTATTTACATATAAGGACACTTATTTTTCCTGAAAACTGAGCAAGATAGCCACATCATTTCGGATTCGCTGACACATTTAACAAACGCCAGACGGATAAATGAAACCAACTGATCGGACGGATCGGACATTCTTTCCACTTGGGCATGCCTGCCTTCCGATGCCACTTTATTTCTGTGCGTGCATGCGTGCACTACTGTTCCTGTGTATGTGCGTGTTGTGGAGGTTACATCTTTATATGTGTGTGCAGCTGGTCTAAGCTTCATTCATCACTGCAAGTCTGCAATTATCAGCTGGTGGCGTCTACTTAATTGGTGGTTTGAAAGGTGGTAACATACACAAGCTGGATGAGATGATATAGATTACAAGCACCGCCACGTCTTTAAACCGCTCCTTTTGGTCCGAAATGCTGTGTGTCACATACCTTTCCTACATCACTTTATTGTGGTAAAGCAAAAGTGACAGGGAGAAGGGAAATAAAGAAAAAATATATTTGTGTGTGTATAAGATACAAAAGAAGAATGAGTGAGGCGGGGGCGGGTATGCATGTAGAGAGAGAAAGGGGCTGGAGGAAAGCAAGGGAAAGTTCACAAATAAAGGAGTGAAGCAAAAGGAAGCGGAAAACAAAACAAAGCCCAGATTCCTCTCCGAACAGCGCCTATGCTTTTTTATTCAGCTCCTCTCACCTCTTCTTCTGTTTGGTATTGTTGTTGTTCCCTTCTTCTTTCTCTCTCCCTCTCTATAGGAGAAAGATATATGCGTGCCCAGCCCATCTCCCTCAAGGAAATTGCAACGAGCGACGCAGGCACCCTTTAAGATTGAGCTGAGACTACTTCCACACCAAGAGTGCAAGAGGAGAGAGCCTCGCAAGGTAGACATAGCAGCTAGCATTTAGTTGTTGAATCAAGAGCTCTTTAGGTCTTGTCTCTCTCTAGCTAGTGGCCGGTGATGAACAGAGGAGAATTCCAGACCTCCCTTGTCCAGCAGATGATCTGGAGCGGTACTGGCAGCCGCGGGGGCAATACTGCCACAGCCAGCAGCAATATCATGAGCAGCTTCAAGTCTTGCCATGAGGATCAAGAGGCCTCCCCCAACCTGCCCTCCTTGTCGTCTCCATCTGTGCTCTTCTCCCATGGCCAGCAGTTCCCACACACCGGTACCTCTTCGGGCCAGCTACTTCATATCAACGGCGGCACAGCTGGTTCGCTTGCAAGTCTGCATGACGACGGCGGCAGCGGTCAAGAGAACCCCATGCCTGAATCATGGAGCCAGATGCTTCTGTAAACACTTCTCTATCTCTCTCTCCCTCTCTCTCTCTCTCTCTCTCTCTCTCTCTCTCTCTTCCCCTCATTCCTTCGTTCTTTACTGGTTAATTCTTTAAGATTGATTCATGCAACAGATCCACAATTACAAACCTCCACAATCCATGTAAACTCCTGTTCTCCCTACACTTAATTGTACCTCTAGGTGAAGGAATAAAGTGGTTAACCCACTTTGTCCTATAGTGGATCAAGCCTTTCCCGGTGTTAATCTACCATCCTGTCTCTAATCATCTTGTTCATGTTCATTTTACTCTGATGCTAACTTGCAGTTGTTCTTATCTCCATGGACTCATCTGTCTGTGCTCATCTACAACTACATGTGCAGAGGGGGTTAGTTGGAGGAGACCATGAGCGATACAGCGCCACCGCCGCAGCTCTCCTGTCAAAGGGCGGCATAGAGAATTGGGAGGATCACGCTGCAGCAACTGCAAGTGCATGCATGGTGGGTGATGGTACTGGTATGAAGGAGGAGGGCTCCGCCATGCCTCAAACTCCATACAACTTCTATGGGAGTCACAGCCACCTCGCTGCCGGTGACCACGAGATGCCGGCGCCAGGAGGAGGGGCCAACAAGTCCCAGCTGAGCCAGATGCTCCTGGCCTCGTCTCCTAGGTCTTGCATCACCACTAGCCTCGGCAGCAACATGCTCGACTTCTCAAACAGCGCCCCTGCGCCGGAGCTAAAGAGCCACCATCATCACTCTGATAACTCATCCGAGGTGAGATGAGCTACCTTGATGTATAATCTGTGAAACTAAAGTTATCCGTTGCTAGTTTCCTAGGGTGTCTTTTTATGATTTGTTCTTTCCGAATCGCTTTGTTTCTTTTTTTTCCAAATTATTAATTTACTCTCAGCTTGATTCTTTTTCACAAAGAAGAAATTTATTTTGTCAAAGAACTTATCGACTTGATTCACGCAATTATATGGAAGACATGTAGTTAGATACACATTAATTATTTATAAGCTGCGATCAACATGGAATGCATTCCTTTGGCCTACTTTTTTACACAATGTTTCATCTTGATCGCCCTCGGGAAGAGATCAATGGTACTTTCAAAAGGCACTGCATCCATCTTAGTTTGTGATGGAAAGATATACCATGATTATGTTCTCTCATCGATAACAGACTAGGATGAGGGGAGCTATGCTGTCAATAAGATCTCTTGGTTAGGGTGCATTCTATATCTTCCATTAACTGAAACAAACTAAAGGCAGTAGTAGTGCTATTCTTCTTTACATGAAAAGATGCTTTATTTGCTAGTAGGACAGACATGCATGTTTCCATGTCATATGCAAATCCACTTTAGTCGACCAAGCTGAGAGGTGGTATTTTCATGCACGCTGTTTCATAATCTCTTGGTGAGAGTGTTACGCCATGCATGCACCCGTTGAAAGGGCTACCTCTTTTTGTTACTACTTATTTACTACTACTCCCTTGCTGGTTCCCTTGGTTCCCCCCGCTCCCCAGCTAACACGCACACACCAAAAATATGTGATTCTAAGTTTGGTCAAAATAAACAGTACAAACATTTACGGTTACAAATAAGGTATACTGTGTGAATATATTTCATGATAAATATAATTAATTAAGGGTGCCTACTGATATCAGAAATTGGTGCTTCTTTTATAATTTTGGGAAAAATGCAATTCTAGCTTTGGTCAAGCTTGGCCTACTGTTTTATTTATATGGTCCTCCCTCGTACATGATCCATACATTGTCAGTATTAAGAGCTATAGAACCACTGGGAACGAATTAACTTTACGAAGAGTTAGTGTGTTGTTTCGTTGGACTGGTTGAAATGGGATCATGATTGTTCTTGCTTTGTTTCTTTGTCTTTCTCTGCTAGTGCAACAGCACTGCAACAGGTTCAGCCAACAAGAAGCCTAGGGTTCAGGCCTCCTCTTCAGCACAATCTACTCTAAAGGTTTCTTCTTCATCTCACTGCTTTCCATGCATAACTCGAACTAACCCGGTCTATCTTTTGTGTGCATCTCTCTCTCTCTCTCTCTCTCTCTCTCACACACACACACACACACACAAACACACATTTTCTGGAAATTCGTGCAGCAAGTACACTCAGAAATTCACATATGATATAATAATGATAACTTATACCATTGTTAGGAACATTTACACGCATGCTACTAACTTATTAACTTAATTATTACCTATGACTGTGACTTATGGTTTGTCGCAGGTGAGGAAGGAGAGGTTGGGTGATAGAATAACTGCTCTTCACCAGATTGTTTCCCCGTTTGGCAAGGTTAGAGCTAAAAATCTCTACTACATAACATTGATCTACTGAATCATGTACAGATCGAGCCAGCAGTTTGTGACTACTAGTAGGCTAGATAGAAAGATACGGTAGATCAGTCGTCGGATCTGAGTGCATGTGTTTCCTCACTCAGATCCACAGTAGATAGATAGATGGATAATATACTAATAATATATATATATATATATATATATATATATATATATATATATATATATATATATATATATATATATATATATATATATGACCTCACTATTTAGCAACTTGGTTGTTGAATATTATTTAGCACTCTAATATAGTATTTTACTCTCAGTGAACCCAACAGTAATAATTTATTAATACTTCACTACAATATTTTATTCTGGTCAGGCCAGCACATAGTTTGACGCACACACAGGGTGACGGTGCTGTGTTGCACTTGTCTATAGTTGTTGCCATGCATCTGCTTTGTTTTGCTCCTGCTTTCACTCGAGGGGTTGTGTCCAACTAAAGCATTTCCCTGACACACGTGCCTCTTTTTTACAGACTGACACGGCGTCTGTACTGCAAGAGACCATTGGCTATATCAGATTCCTCCTGAGTCAAATTGAGGTCCAATCTCTCTGTCTCTCTCTCTCTCATCGTGTGCTTTGTGTATGTTGGAAAGGACCCGCATATAGCTAAACGGCCAGTATGGGTGAACAAAGAATAATGTTGGAAGTCATGGCCATATAGCTAGGACCATTAGAAGCATGCAGTATGGGTGAACAAAGAATAATGTGGCCCGCATCCAACCGGCCAGTTTCAAGATGTTTCTACCATATAAGCACAGTAAAAAACTAAACGCTTCTTGTTGTCACTGCTTCTATAGCTGTCCATCCAGGCCCGCATGCCAGTGGCAGCAATAACAGCAGGTGTTGCCGCATGGGATTGGGAGGTAGGGGGAAAAAAGCTGGGTGCGCGGGAAACAAACAGAGAATATGCATGGGGAGGGTAGGGACGGGTGCAAGAGCACGCTGTTAAAGTTGATCGCTTTGCATGGGCGCGCGCGCGCACGCAGAATCAGCAGCTGCAGAGAGATGGATCAACCGATGCGCTGCTCTGTCTTGTAGCGTCTTGTGTTTCAGGGACTGCACTGGACTATATATGCTCTCTCTCTCTCTCATGTCATGACCAGTGTGATTTTTTCTTCTGTGACAGGCTCTCAGCTACCCCTACATGGGCCACAGCAATGGGACCTCCATTCAAAGTGTATGTTGCATGTATCTCTCTCTCTCCTCTCTCTCTCTCACAGACATACACGCGCACGCACACACACGAGCGCACGCTGGGAGGAATCTTACGTGCGAGGTTAACGATATACAGTATATGCCTATCCACGTGCATTCATATTGTGAAATTGTTACCTCGTAGTCTAGACATTGACACACTTTATATGTAGGGAGGACAATAGCGCCTTAGCAAAAATATACTTTGTCAAAGCTATTCTAAAGAAGCCTTTTACCAAGGCTTCAGTACGACACTGATCCTTTTGTTAAACTTTGTCAAAAAGGACTTTATATCTTTTAGGCTCTTTATTATGTGTAGTCTGAGAATATTGACTGCATGTAATAGGAGCGCACATGTCGCCAACAGTGGAATATACTCAGCCGATTAACAAATATTAAATTTCTCATGAAATACGCATAAAATAAAGTATCTTTCAAGCTTGTTTGAATTTCTATTTACTCTAAAATATATACACAACAGTCATTAGAAAACTGATGTTAACACTACGTCAAAAACGATTTTGCGCAGCGTTGCAAAAAAGCCCTCCGTGGCGGACATCAATTTTTACCCGCTGCGGTAAAACACATGATTTGTCACAGCGGACATTATTTATTTACCGTGACGTGCATTTTTGCCCGCTGCGGTAAATCGATTTACTGCAGCGGGCATCTTAAGATGTCCGCCACGAAAAATACTCTATTTTCCGTGGCGGACGTCGTAGGTCTTCCGTCACGATAAATCATTTACGGTGGCGGACATCAAATAAGGCCCATTGTGGTAAATAGCCCAGGCCCACCAGATCCAACCGAGGCCCTTTAGGCGTCTTTGTATAAATACCAGAACTAGGGTTTCATTCTCCCACACCCAGACTCCGCCTCCTCTCCACACGCAGCCGTCCTCCCTCCTCCTCTCAACACGCAACAACCGAGCGACTCGAGGGCATCTCCCTCCTCTTCCCTCGCATCTCGCGGCGCGGTGGCTTGCGCGGCGCATCTCCCTCCTCCCTCCTCCCTCGCATCTCACGGCGCGGGCGGCGCGGAGCGGCGGCGCATCTCCCGGCGCGGCGGCGCGTCGTGGGCGGCACGGCTCGGCTGCGCGTCGCGGGGGACCTCAGCGCGGCTGCGCGTCTCCCTCCTCCCTCGCATCTCACGGCGCGGGCGGTTCGCGAGCACCGAAGGCCGGAGGAAAACGGGTGAGTCCGCAACCTCTCCTCCGTTCGCAACCACTCCTCCCTCTCTCCCACCGTTTTCTCCTCTCCATAACGCGTGCACCCCCTCCCATGGCAGCGACGCGGATCTGTGGTGGCGGGGTCTGCGGCGGCGACGCGGATCTGCGGCCGAGCGGCCCCAACCGACGGCTTCTATGTGGATCAGGGGCGGGGTGACTGGTGGTGGCGTCAGCGGCGTCCATGGTTGGCCAGATCCGTGCGGCTGGCCCCTGCTCCCTCTTCCTCGAGCATGGATCCAGCGTGGTCGTCCTCCCTAGCCATGGTTCCGGCGTGGACGACCTCCCCGACGGTGGATCTGGCGAGGAGAAGACCCCGACAATGGATCTGGCGAGGTGCAGTAGGGCCGATAGGTATTGGGCTTGAGAATGGGCTCGCCGGCGGGCTTGAGAATGGGCTCATCGGTGGGCTCCTATTTTTTTGTTTTTTTAAAATGATTTACCGCGGCGGGCGTCCTAGCGTGCCCGTCGCGGTTAATCGATTAACCGTAGCGAGCAAAGCAGCCTGCTGCGGTAGGCCACGATTTACCATGACCTTGTCACCGCAGCGGACCGCTTTGCCCATTGCGGTAAACCAAAAGTGACCGCCACTGAAAATCTTGTTTGTAGTAGTGTAATGGACAACGGCCACACTATGTAAATATAAGAATTTATGGTCAAATATTTCTCTGATAATAACTATGAGAATTATGTGTTGTCGTCTTGCTGTCAAAACATATGTATATACTACTTTTTTAGGAAATAACAATGACAAATAATAACCTTAAATTTTATTCAAAGCTGGATTATATTGATAGTTTTAATTAGTTTGTTAACTTCTTGAATAAAAGTGGTTGTGTTCCTTGAAGAATACTGAAAACTTTATGAATGGTTATAGAATGGAAAATGAGGCAATATTACTTATCCGAATAGTGTCCTTAAGAATGGTTTTTCTCAAGTTATGGATATAGTCACTACTGGAAACTTGAAATTCCCTTACGGTACACTACCATCAGGGAAAATAAAAACATCGTCATGAAAATATACGTATCATCATAAAAAATAAAAATATCATCATGAAATTTCTTACGGTGCACTTACCGTCAGGGTAATTCCAGTTTTGCCTGACGTTGATCAGGGAATTTCAAGTTTTCAGTAGTGAGTGTTTTGTTGTTCCGTTAAAAATAATTATGATGTTAGTTGGCTATGAAAAAATAGATGCTATGAAATAAAGGCCCATATGTATGTCAACTGATAACTAAACCAATCTCATGTTTTTTTGTCAAGTAAGAGAAGACTGATCATATATATCTGGACTTATTTATGACATTAATTTTTATGTTTATTAGTTCTACAAGTATTAATTTTCAGGCCTTATACTCCTTCAAACAATAATCATGCAGGGTCGCATAGACCTTTTAAATGGCATTATGAATATACTAAACACAACATGTTACCTACTTTTTAGTGTTTTATTAGACACTGTAGATTAGTGGAATTTGTAGTCGATACACATTGTTAGAGCTTACAATGAACTTAGTCTCTAGGGTTACAAGCATGTCATAATCATAAGGAATTTGAAGCCACGCTATATATACTACTATGCAAAAGATAATTATTACAATTTAGTACATGTTTCACATATGCACTAGAAAAAGTAATCATTAAATTGTACTTGGTTTTTCCTATTATATATATTCCATAAGAAAAGGCTTCATAAATCACTATGAAAAATATATCCTACGAATGGAAATGTACCTTTTCCTTATATTACTTATTAACTTAACATATATAGAGCATCACCACAAAGCCATATTTCAAATCATTAGATTCACATTTATCTCACAAATGAGGTGCATGTTTGGATATCACTGGCAGACCGCTAGCTGCTAAATTTTTTTCAGTGAGGTATCCAAATAGGTACACTAAAAGCATGTGTGGATAAAAATAGCTGGCGTGGAGCTAACTATTAGCTCTAGTTAGCAAAGCAATATGAGCTAATTAAATGGGCTAATCGATCGATGGGAAAGTAACACTGCCCTCCAACCTATCCTATCCACATTCTCTCTCCTTGCTTGTATACCACACACACGTCGTCGCTCCTGCCGCCCCGGCCTCCCTGACCGCGACGGCATCAGTGACAGAGCGAGATCTGGTTGTGTGGAAGGAGTGAGAGCCGGCTGGTGGGTGCTAGACTAGGAGGGAGAGAGGTGAGCGAGGGATGGGTACGATCGGGGACAGGGACAAAATCTGCAAGATCCATAACTTTTTTCTTTTAACGAACGGGCACAGCCGCACCATATGGACCATTTTTACTACCAAAGAAGGGGGAATACAAGTTACTAATAAAGATATTGGAATAATAGTGTAAAACTGCACTGATATGGTCATAATAATTAACAAGCTTGTTTCATCTTGCACAGCCCTAGCTACTAGGTCAACTTCCATGCACTAAGACAACCATGGGCCAGTACTCCTCATGGGTTCAATCATATTTATCCCATCTGGGAGATTATTCGCTCCGGCTTTTCTCGCACGCTTGTACGTGCAACGTTGACATGTGACACAGTGTTTTCTTTTTCACTATATATTGATTTATATAGGGACCAATTGGAGAAAGGAACCCTGCAGGGCTCTTCCCAGAATACCCCGGCCAGGTAACCTAGAAACCCCTGTGGTTGCACATGATTCCTGGTGTAAGAATATGGTCCTTTACAGCCCTGCTTAAACCACTTTTCATTCATATACATCTTTTGCGTCTCTGGTTCCTTGCGCAGTTGCTAAACCATAATAACAACACTGGAGCACAGCAGCCTGCAGTCCAGCCTGATGAGCAGCAGGTATTCAATCCCACTTTGCTTTGCTTCGAAGTCAATTTCAATCATCTGCATACACGTGTACATATATATAGCTGGGGTAGGTGGTGCTAAATGTACGCGTACTATTTTCTACATCAAAACAAATAACGCACAATAATCATGCGCATCATTTTCAAGGGCATGGTGTAGCTGCCAACACATTTTAACTATGTGTTTTTTATTAAAAGAAATATTTTCGTATGCCAGACAATATATATATTTCAACATTGGTAGTTTTTTTATCCATTGTTTAGCACTATGTTAGGAATAATCTGAAGAAATGTAATACCTGATCACTTGGTATATATACATATATTCGTCAAGGGTGTGAATGAAGAGATGAAGGACTTGAGGAGCCGGGGGCTGTGCCTCGTCCCGGTGTCATGTACGTCGCACTTTGGAGGGGACAACGCCGCTGACTACTGGGCCCCGGCGCCCCTCGGTGGGATCCTCCGCTAGAGCATTCACCACCACTGAAGCATGCATGCATATGGTCGTCTAGATGTGGTGAGCTGCTGTTTCGTGCAAGTATATGTTCATGAGGCTGCACGTAGAGAGCTATCTAAGAATCATCACAAGGGTGGTGCATGGTTGCTGGGACGAAACATAACATCATGAGCAGTCATTCTGGTAAGGGAGAAGGATACCTGTAAGGCTGATTGCTCTTGATGCTATGCGAGTAGTATGAACTTTTGGGGACGCAAAGCTCCATCTGTATCTGCAAGAGAGGGCTTCAAGAAGAAGATCTAGATCTTCTCTGGTCCCTCTCGCAAATTTATTTCGTTGATCATGTATATGTAATTAAAATCTAGCAAGTTATTAGTGAACATCTATACTCATATATATACCGTGCAATGCAATGCTCGTACAACTTGGCCAGGATAGGAGAGCAAGTCCCAGGGTGCCGTCTTCTTGATTTATGCGCCGTGGGGTGTACTTAGAGAAGTTCATATCACATATGTATATGACGACTAAATTTGTATCCTCTTAACTTTGTAAAATCAGCAATATTGATTATGGCATTCCTGTCAGCGCTCGCCAGTACCTTACAACCTTCAGCTCTTTCCCCAATCTGACCATCTGCGTCACTTTTTGCTGTGAGTATCACTACTACAGAAACGGCAATCACTGCCGGTCTATCACTGCCGGTTTTGTTTGGGCCGGCAGTGATGCCCCTTCACTGTCGGTTCTTCCTCTGACAGGCCCTCAATTATTGGGGCAGGGGCTGAACCGGCAGTGAAACACCACATCACTGCCGGTTCGTGGCTTGAACCGGCAGTGATGACTCTCGGCTCTATCACTGCCGGTTCAAGCCACCAACCGGCAGTGATGTGGTGGTTCACTGCCGGTTCGTGGCTGGAACCGGCAGTGAAACGTTGTACAATATAAGGCACGCGAGCTCCTCTCCCTCCTCTACCTCAACAGTGAAGAATAGTGCGTGAGGAGCTCCATCTCTCCATTGTTGCGGCTGGTGAATTTCTTGATCTCCATTGTTAGCTCCTCTTCACTGTTGGATCCTCATGTCTTCTTGCTCTTGGTTAGTAACAAGCATAGTTCTTTAGAATTGTTGGTTTACATTGTGTCAATTTGTGTTAGAGCTATGCTAGTTTTCATGATTAAGAACAGGGATGTTGCAATTTGTGTCAATTTTTTGTACCTTTTAGATCCAAAAGTATTTAGAAAAATTGTAGCACTTTGTTTTTATTGGATAATTATTGTATAATCATTGAGTAGCTAGGTTCGAAAGATTTGTCTCAAAAATTATGGATAAAAATTGTAATTAGTTATATTTATTACTTACATTTAATACTCCATGCATGCATTTAATACTTACATTTAATACTCCATGCTTCCATTGTTATCTATTTGTTCTCTTTATTTTTATAGTGTGACCAAATTTAAATTATATCGAAGAATATTGTTCAAAATGCTTCTATTAATATGTTCCTATGTTTCCTCTGCTCTGCCCATCTTATTTTATCAGTGCAAACATGACTCGAGGGTGGATGTACGATCTGTCACATACAGACCCACGGTACTTGACGGGCATCGACGATTTCATCAAGCGAGCTAGAGCCAATGCTGGGGACTCACATCTTGTATTCTGTCCATGCAAAGACTGCAAGAATACGAGAAAATGGGGCGACGTGGAGCATATACGTTTGCACTTAATCACAAGGGGGTTCATGAGAAACTACACGATTTGGACTTTGCATGGAGAGGTTGGTCAAAATGTTAATGATGATGTGCTCATGCCTAGTGTAGCATTATTGTCTGTTCATAATTACACAGAAGATGTGCCTACCAATGATGATGTGTTTGTGAATACATTAGCTGACGACACTGAGGAAAATAATGGTATTTCACAGCTTCTGCATGATGTGCATAGGGGATTCCTTAGTGCTTCACAGTTGAAAAAACTGGAGATGATGAGAAAGGATGCAAAAACACCATTGTTTCCGGGCTGCCCAATAAAGAAACTGGAAAGGAAACTGGAAGCCAACATCATGCTATTGGAGTTCAAATCAACGAATGAGTTGAGTGATAAAGGTTTCGATAACTTGTTAGTTATACTACATAAACTGTTCCCGGAGGCCAAGTTAGCAGAAAAGACTTACCTTGCGAAGCAAATGATTTTCCTAATTGGCCTCGAGGTTGAGAAAATCCACGCGTGCTCCAACGACTGCATATTGTACCGTGGAGAGAAATACAAAGACTTAGATGCATGTCCCAAGTGTAAAACTCCCCGATACAAGCAAGGGCCATCAAATGATGGAAGCAAGACCAGAGGAGGGCCAATAAAGTCCGTGTGGTATTTTCCTATAGCTCCACGAGTGCATAGGTTGTTTGCAACTGAGAAGTCAGCCAAGTTGTTGCGTTGGCACGGCGAAGAGTGAAAGAAAGATTCAATGATGAGACACCCCGCTGATGGGTCGGACTGGAGGACTATCAACACTATGTTCTATAAGAACATCGGTGGAGAGGTAAGACATCTGTGGTTTGCTTTGAGCATGGATGGGATGAACCCGTTTGACCAGGTGACAACCAATCATAGCACTTGGCCAGTGACGCTATGTATATACAACCTTCCACCCTGGCTTTGTATGAAACGGTCATACGTCCAGATGCCATTACTAATCCAAGGACCAAAACAACCTGGTAATGATATTGATGTGCTTCTAGAACCAGTGATCGATGAACTACTACAGATGTGAGAGACGGGTGTGAAGGATGTTTGGGATGAGTACAAAAAAGAACATGTCACGGTAAAGGTTGTACTTATCGCTACAATCACCGACCTACCAGGGCGAGGTTCATTGTCTGGAGAGAAGAGAAAAGGATACACTGGGTGTGTCAAGTGCTTGGACGAGATTGATGCTACACATCTACCAGAAAACAGGAAGATGGTCTACATGGGACACCGTAGGTTCCTACATCGTGATCACCCTTACCGTAGGAATACAAAAGATTTTAATGGGACTACTGAGAAACGTGGACCTCCAAAGTATCGAGACGAGAAACAGATGCTTCAACAATTAAGCAAACTCACAAATGTTATCCTTGGGAAGGGGGACGGGGCAAGTAGCAGCGCCAGCCGATAGTATCTGGAAGAAAAAATCAATCTTCTGGAAACTACCTTATTGGCCACTTTTGAGTGTACGTCACTGTCTTGATCCAATGCACAAAACTAAAAACGTGTGCGGTAACACACTTAACACGTTGATGAACACCGGGGGAACAAGCAAGGATTTTCTCGCGACATGCTTAGACATGCAACACCTGGGCCTCAGGAAGGAGTTACACCCAGTAACTCTTGAGAATGGCCACTTGAAACTTCCGGTGGCATCATGGACACTGAAAAAGGAGGAAAAAGAAATGCTTATTTCTTTCTTCAATGATATCAAAGTACCGAGTGGCTACTGTGGGAACCCGAAGAGGCTAGTTAACATGAGAGAACTTAAGTTTAACTATGATTCTATGAAGGCCCATGACTGTCATGTCATAATGACTCAGCTGCTCCCAGTTGCCCTGCGAGGTATCCTCCCTGACAAGGTCCACGCTCCAATCATAAAGTTGTATTCGTTCTTCAACGCGATCTCTGAAAAGGTCATTGAAGTGGGCAGGTTAGACCACCTGAAGCAGGAGATAGCCGAGATTATATGCAGGCTTGAGATGCATTTCCCACCAACTTACTTCGACATTTCAGTGCATCTACTTGTTCATCTTGTGGATCAAATAAAAGCCCTTGGCCCAATGTACCTACACCAGATGTTTCCTTTCGAGAGGCTGATGAAAGTTTTCAGGCGGTATGTTAGGAATAAATTCAGACCAGAAGGGAGCATGGTAGAAGGATGGTCAACAGAGGAGGCTATTGAGTTCTCCACATATTATCTGGACATCAAGCGGGTTGGAGTTCCAGTATCTCATCACGATGGAAGACTAGGGGGTAAAGGAACAATAGGTGAGAAAGCTGTCAAAATGGACGAAGTCGTCTCCTTCAGACAAGCACACTTCGCTGTTCTCCAGTAGGCCGACGGTGTGATGGCATATATTGATGAGCACAAGCAGTTTCTGCAAATTAAGCACATAGGGAGGTCACAGGCTTGGCTTGAGAAAAAACATAAGGAGGAATTCGGTGACTGGTTTCGATGCCAAAGGCTAGGAAAGGTGACGGGATGTCAGCTAGATCTCTTAGCCCCCGGACCTTCGACTACGCTAATGAAGTACCAAGGATATCAAATAAATGGTTTTACATTTAACACAAAAAAAACAGGATGGAAAGAGCACGAACCAAAACAGTGGTGTTCGTTTCGACGCCCACGATGAGTATGGCACGGTGGTGGCAACATACTATGGTTTCATAGATGAGATATGGGAGCTAGACTATGGACATCAGTTGAAAGTTGCTCTTTTCCATTGTCTATGGGTCCGGCTGAATGAAATCAACACCGACAAGGATGGGTTCACTACCGTTGATCTATCCAAGACCGCATACAGAGATGACCCCTTCGTCCTTGCAAAGGATGTTTTGCAAATCTTCTATGCAAGGGATAACAATACAAATGGAAGACGACATGTAGTATTGCAAGGCAAAAGGAAGATTGTAGGTGTCGACGGAGTGACAGACGAAGAAGAGTACAAAGGTTATGAAGAAATGGCTCCTTTTGGGGCGGACGTTACCCTACATGTCCTTGAAGAGGGTGACGAACCTGCTTACCTCCAGAGTGATCATGATGAGGCCATCATCGTGCATGCACCGTGAATTGTTAGAGTATCATAAACTATGTAATCCTTAATGAAATGTTGTTTTAGTAATTTGAGATCATATGGAGTTCTAGAGATTGTTGAGTTGTACCACATTGTTGATTGATGTATGCCATGTCAAAAGGGATTCCAAAACTATAAAGAACTAGACCTTGAGTGTATAAGCAATAATGTAGAGCTCCTCAAAACTAGCAAAAGTTATGTTGGAAGATTTTCAACTTCTATTCAAATTTTTGGAGTAATTACAAAGGGGGTATTTGAATTTTAAACCCTTATTCAAATTCAAACTGGAATTTAAAAACTATAAAGAATTAGACCTTGAGTGTATAAGCAATAATGTAGAGCTCCTCAAAACTAGCAAAAGTTATGTTGGAAGATTTTCAACTTCTATTCAAATTTTGGAGTAATTACAAAGGGGGTAATTGAATTTTAAACCCTTATTCAAATTCAAAATGAAATTCAAAAACTATAAAGAATTTGAATATGCTAATTCAGCAAAAGTTGTAGAGAATTAAAAATTATGCAACTTTTATGTTTGGAGTTTTTCAAGTTCTAGTAAAAAATCAGGAGTAATTTGAATTCTAAAGCAAAAGGCACATTTAAAAAATACAGACATCACTGCCGGTTATAGAGGAACCGGCAGTGATGTGCCCCTATCACTGCCGGTTCTAATAACCAACCGACAATGATGCGTCATCATCACTGCCGGTTCAAAAGAACCAGCACTGATGCTCTCTCATCACTGCCGGTTCTTATTACAAACCGGCAGTGATAGGGGACATCACTGCCGGTTTGTAATAGGAACTGACAGTGATGAGGCGGACTATATAAGGAAAGGGCGCGGTCTAAAATTTTCAGACTCGCACCCTTCCACACTTAGCCATTTCAGACTGCCCGACGCCGCCGCTGGATGCCGCAGGAGGCTCTCCCCGCCGCCGCTCCATCCCACCGGCGCTCCAGCCCGCCGCAGCGCGAGCTCGCCGCCGCTCCAGCCGGCCGCAGCAGTCCGAGGCTCGCCACTGCATCACTGGCCGCCACCAGCCCGAGGCTCACCACTGCCCGATGCCGCCGCTCGACGCCGCAGGAGGCTCTCCCCGTGGCGCACCATCCCGCCGGTGCTCCAACCCGCAGCAGCCTGAGGCTCGCCACTGCATCGCCGGCCGCCACCAGCCCAAGGCTCGCCATTGCCTGACACCGCCGCTCGACACCGGCCGCGCCACAACATCGTCGGCCGCCAAATCCACGCCACGGGAGAGCACAGGGACAGGAGCACACGCCGCCCGGAGCATAGGAGAGCAGGAGCACGTACAAGAGCGCAAAATCCGGCCCTAACCTTCCACTCGGTGAGCTCCATGTCCACGCACCGAAGGTGTTCGACGAAATGTGTACATGGATCTGCCTTGCTTTTGCTTGCTTGCTTAGCATGGAGAGATAGATGAGGAGATGAATTGAAGGAGGGAGAGAAAGGGAGGAGATGGAATGCCCTACTTTTGCTTGCTTGCTTGCTTAGATGGATTACATATAACTAGAGATATAGATAGAGAGATAGAGAGAAAGATAGCTTAGATACATGTCATGGTACTTATAGATATAGCTTAGAGAGATAGATGGAGAGATATAGCTTAGAAATATAGCTTTGTATATATGTCATCATCCTATGCTTGTACATATGCATGACTTATAAATAGATTCACTTATGATACATAAATAGAGAGAGAGAGATATAGAGAGATAGAGATGTATAACATGACTTTGCACATTTCATATAATATATAGATAGATATCTTAGATAGCTTAGATAGAGATAGAGAAAGAGAGAGAGAGATATAGAGAAAGAGATAGGTAGAGATTAGAGATAGATTCATATTGATAGAGACATAGGTAGTGATTAGAGAGAGATAGAGAGATAGAGAAAGAGAGAGAGATATAGATAGACTTGTATGTCATCCTTGTATCCTTGTATATATATCATGATTCAATTTTTTATGGATAGAGAGATGCATGACTTATAAATAGATTCACTTATGATAGAGAGAAAGAGAGAGAAAGATAGAGAAAGAGATATAGATGTATAAATGTCATATATGCTTGTATATATGGCATCATCTTATGCTTGTATATATGGATTTTCTTATGCTAGAAACATGACAATTAAGCGCTGATTCACCACCCCCCTGCGACCGAAGCCGATGACCAAGGAACTAGTGGTGGCGGTGCTGAACGTGACCAAGGAGCCGATGACAACCAGCAAGGGGATCAAAGACCTTGGAGCCCTAGCCATATGCTAAACCTAGAAGAGGGCCAAAGAGACGAGGTAATAACTTAGGTCATACCTAAAACATGGTAGATATAGCCATAAAAGTTTGATGGGACTTATTTATAAATTTTGAAGCAGGTTCCACCGGAAGGTCCAAGTACTGGTGAGAGTTCCAGAAGGACTAAGCGTGGTGCAACAAAGCTCCCTCAGACAACTAGACACTGGCACATCTCTTAGTTCGATCAACTAGGGGAGCCGGTGGAGCCACTTAAAGCATTGGGCCCATACAAGAGTACCATCGGGGCACTTGTAAGGGACTTCATCCCGATCAAATACAGGAAGTGGAATGGAAGTGAGCAAAACCCGTGGAGGGTTCCAGAAGTTGAGAAGGAACTAGTTTGGAACAAGCTCAGAGGGTATTTCACTTTCCCTAATGATTGTGATGAAGCGACAGTCAAGAAGAGGGCCAAGGAAATCATGGGTCACTCCTTCAAGAATTTCAAGGGAAAGTTGCACAAGCTCATCAAGGAGGAAAAAGAACCTAATTTTGCGGGAGGTTAATTCAGCAAGCAGAGGGACTTCTGGGAGGAGTTCAAGGCTTACAAGCTATCCGATGAGGCCAAGGCATCAAGAGAAAGAAACAAAGCAAACTCGCTTAGGTCAAATAATCCTCACCGCCTAGGATCACGTGGGTACGTAAGGAAGATTCTGGATTGGGATGCCCAAGTCGAAGCACTAGAGCAGAGCGGCGTTACGCCTCAGACAAGCGATTGGCAGCCCAGATCAGTGAACTACCTACTCGCAAGGGGGCACAATACAATCCTGACGGGAGCCTTTCCGCCAGGGCTGAACCCGTCACCGATCTCCTCCAGAAGATTTCCACGATCACTGAGGAAGTCATAGAGGGGACCGCAGGTCGGATAGAGAAAATGACGTGCTCACGCAAGCACTTGGAAATAAGGAGCACCCCGGTCGCACTAGAGGAGCCGGGGTAATTCCTTGGAGAAAGCATTTGAAAGTGAATCTGCTTCCTATAGGAGCCGGGCAAGGGCTAGAACGCAAAGAGAAGAGGAGTTCCAAAGGATGCGACAGGAGCTAGAACAGAGCATTGAAGCACGGATAGCTGCTTAAGTGGCGAGCGCTATGCAATCCATGTGTTCGAGTCAAGGGCCGCATGCAATCCCGACTTTGAATAGCCTAGTGCCCGGCAAGGGCCGCAGTAGCTGTGGCTCAACCCCTATGCCTGACAATGAAGAGGTCAATGCTCCTCATCCGGTGGATGACATCAAAGAACCTGTGAATGTCAGGTTGTACATCCGATAGCAGTGGACCAAAGACAAGGTGGCGGTCGGACAAGCATTTCCTAGAGGAGAGAACATCATTCATGGCAAGCCAGTGCCACTCGGGTATGCCAGGGTCAGCATTGATAAGATATTGGACAAGAAGTACAATAAGAGTGGAGGAAGATAGTCCGCATCTAGTTCACAACTTGGGCACTCATGTTGCCTGGCGCAAACGCTTCATCAAGCTAGATAACCAGCCATCTTCGGATGATGATGATGACAGTGAATCATCCCGGTCGCCTCCGCCAAGAGGTTTCTCTCCTCGTCAAGATCCACCGACACCTCCTCCACCGCCAAAGGAGAAGACTCCTTCTCCACCGCCAAAGGAGAAGACTCCTCCACACCAAAGGAGAAGACTCCTCCTCCTCCTCCTCCACCAGCTTCAAAGTCCCCAGGACTGGGATCTCGACGGCCTAGCTCTAGATCAGGTTCGACTTCGCAACAGAGGAGGTCATCAGCTTCAGTTGGTAAAGATCCCAAGATGACTAGTAAAAGGCGGCAGCTAGTGCCGACTAAGGACGATATTCTATGAGCTCAGATTGCAGAAAAGGCCGCCAAACTTGCCTTGTATGAACGATTGGCTTATACACCTGAGAAACAAAGCCAATTTGAAAGGCAAAGCAAAAATCCGGGTAACCAAGAAAGAGCTAGAGAAATACACACCTTTCAGCAGCTATAGATACAAAACTTGGCCGCAGAACTAGATATAAGCATGGAGGATGCCGAGAATCTCTATTTTGAAAAAACCGGATTTGAAAAGGCCGAAGTTGCATACAAGTTTGAACTAGGCAAGCCTATGGTCGCCAGCCAAGAAGAGTATAGAAATTTGCCAACAAACATGCGACAGTTGCATGATTACTACATCATAGATAGTAACAACGGCAAAGACAAGAATGCAAACTTTGAAGTATGCATCCCTCCATGTTTTATTTTTAATCATTCTGAAGAAGTTGTGCATACTATTCATTATGAAGACCTCTTTCAACTCTTTCAACGACGCTCGCTGGATGTGCAGATTATGATTTTATGGACTATGTAAGTACCATACCCTAACAACGTTATAATAAACTACGTGATCTGCATTTGAATATATCCATGCATGTTTATTTTGCAGGTCTGTAGCAAAATTTTACCTTCAAAAACGATATACCAATTTTGACTTCTTGGACCCCATCTTGGTAAATGAGACAACATGCAAAGCCGGTCTCCAAGATCCGTATGTCTCAACGAGTTTGAAGATAGAGTTTGAAAGAATGTTCTCAGTCGGCAAAACAAACGCACTGCTAACCTACAATTGCGAGTATGTGTTCTCGACCCTTACTTAAGTGTTTTTTTCTTGATATATCATTCAATAACATGAACTTTGTGATTGCAGCAACCATTACGTCCTCGTAGATATAAGTCTTAAAAATTCAACTATCGAGGTGCGGGACTCAAAAAAGAAGCCACTTAAACTTATCGAACCCCTAGTCAAAGTGCTAAATATGTAAGTGAACCCAATATCACCATATTTTTCAATCACATATGATATTGTAATTAATAATGTCCTGAGCCTTCACACTTCATTTATATTGTCACATAGAATGAAGGCGTTACCTGATTGGAGAAATATGAAGCCTAAGATGCAAAAGAAATGGAGAGAACCATTCAGAGCGGAGTATATGAAGAAGGTCAAGGCCCTAGATCAACCAATGGGGAACAACGAATGCGGGTTCTATGTGATGTGGGCAATGCTTTGCTACTTTGGCTCAAAACTAGGGAAAAGGAGATGGCATGGTACGTACGCGTCGCATTTTAATTCTATTGTTTTGTCTTACGTATGTGCATCTCAATATCATCTTGTATCAATTTACAGCGCAAAGATCAGGGCCACAATAGGTTGGTGGATTTTGAGATAAGAGGATTTCAAGAGGAGATAGGAGCTCTTATTCTGGACGATATAGTGTATAGAAAAGGATGTCTATCCATTGCGCAGAGTAAGGACTTCAAAAAGATTTATGGAAAAGACCGCCTTGAAAGGCTATTGTAATGCGACAATTAATTCGATACTTTAAGTTTTGTTTGGATGTTTTGTAATAATTATTATAAATGTGTGATGGGTTTGTATTGTCGCTAGTCCACAACCACCTTCAATTCACATCGATATCAAATGGTTCGATAGAAAACACCTCCACGATCTCCCACCCCACCACCTCTACAATAAACCCTAAACCAGAAACCCCTAATGAAAATAAAACAATTAAAAAAATGCAATTTTAAAAAATAATATCACTGTCGATTGGGGTGCCAAACCGGCAGTGATGGCTCAAGCATCACTGCCGGTTGGTAACACGAACCGGCAGTGATGCTTGAGCCATCACTGCCAGTTTGGCATAACCAACAGTGATGGCTTGGGCTCATCACTGTCGATTCGCCAGTGCCGGTTCAAAATCGGTTTTGAACCGACACTGATTGTCGTTTCTGTAATAGTGTATGGATGTTAGAGTATATTAGCACTAGAACAGAACAGTGTTGTTGTCCTGGTTGAGAAACTCATTTAGTCCCTATTCTAAAAACCTCAATTTTCTAATATCCTAGACCACAAAATGAGAAATGAAAGTGATAAAACAAAAGAGGACGAAGTTGGTAACCTTTAGAACCAAAGAATCTAGGGAGAAGTCAAAGAAGTGGTGTAGCTGCAGATGACAAGGGCGCCAACGATGAACACACTAAATAACAGAGAGCTAGAGTTTGAACTGGCGGACTGGTGCTCGGGTTTGGGGAGGAATAAAGTTATTTAAGAAGGGAGTAAAGGTTTAGTCCCAATTCATATTAACAATTCGGACTAAAGGTCATCCTTTAGTCCCGGTTGTGATCACAAACCGGAACTAAAGCTTTAGTGCTGGTTGGTAATAAGAACTGGGAATAAAGATCCCTCCTGCAACTGCCTGACACAAGAGCCATTGGGCAGGGGACCTTTATTTCTGATTGGTGTTACCAACCGGGACTAAAGAGCTTTTTAGTCCCGGACACAAATTTCTCCGAGACTATGACCAGTTACAGATCGCCCAAATATCTATTATGTAGTAGTGGGAGTCATCCCCCAATGGGGAATTCCGTGTAGCCATCTTTAAACAGGGGAAGGCATGCAAAGTTTTTTCTTTTTTTTTTGTTTCAGGCATAAGTGATTTTCACTCTCTAATGTGTAAACACAGCTGAACAGCCGGAGCCTAAAGCTGTGTCACGTGTGGATAAGAATCACAGTGAAAGTGAATGGATAGGAATGCGATGAGTTTTATATTTTTAGTGGCTTCTTTTTGATAAAGTTATGTCACACATAAAAAAAAGTCTTTACAATAAATAATGAATTGAAAACTATAGTTAGATTCTTCTGCTTAAGAAAGTTTAAATTAATAGCTGATAGAATACAAGTTTTAATTAATTTCACTAAATAGATATTAGCAGTAGTTAGTGTTCCTCCAAAACTGTCACAAACTTTTTACACCTAAAAAAGTGGCTTAAAATATGCATGTCGAATCGTACAATTTGGTATTCACCCGTAGCAACACATGCATGAATAAGTTTAAAAATATTTACATGTGTAGTAGTCCATTAAACTTAAATTAAAGTAACAGATATGGCAATAGGCTATTTAAAACTATAGTAGTCTATTACACATCAAGATATGAAGCAAAATAAATCCGTCATAAGATATATACCTGGTCGTTATGTACGGGCAATTTTGTTGTTCCTTATATGGGAACTGATCCGGTACTCCCTTTTCTAAAGATTTTCCACCAATCTCAAAGCAGTCGATTAAAAAATTAATTATTTTCTATTTCATTTGTTGCCTGAGTTACGGTTGGGCTTAAGCCTGTCCAATCTAGCTGGCTAGCCTCCAGCCCAGCCCAGCCCGCCCGCTCGCTCGGTTGATTCTCGTCGGAGACAGCGTCGCGAGCAGCAGGCGACTCCCTCTATTCCTCCCCATACTACCACAATCCCATTTCGACGTGCGGCAGCTACCAGCTTCCGCAGCGCCGCTGTTGCCGTTGAGGAAGAAGACCTTGGGACCACCATCCGCAGCGCTCACGCGCGCCGGGAAGCAGAAGACGCTAATCTACGTGCGTGATGAGCAGGAGCAAAAGGCAAGGCCACACAAGTGGTGACCTCGGGACGGGATCAGTACAAGCACAACACAACACAACCGGTCACAAGCTCCGGCTAAACAGCAGCCCTGTTTAGCAAGAAATCTGGGCACTGGTGTATGTGCACGTAGGTCGATGTTGGGTGTCATGCTCTGAATTTTGGGGCTGCATCACACCACTAAATGGAGCTAATATCATAAAACTTTGGGGATGGCATGACGAACGGAAGGGGTGGAGGTGCCGGCGTGCTGCTCCGCGGTCAGTGGTGCAGTTGGACGCCTCCGATCCTCCAGGCGGTGGTTCGGTGTCTTTTTCCTCAATGATGATGGCGCCACCGCTGAAGCTCCTTGCCGCAGAATGACAAAATGAGATCGCGATGCCGTCTCTGTCGAACTAACAGAGCAGAGCGGGCTGGCTGGGCTTGGGGCTACGTTGGATAGGCTAAGCCCAATCACGACCCAGGCAATAAATCAAATAGAAAATAGTTATAACTCTTTAATTCACTACTTTGACATTCGTGGTATTTTTAGAAGAGGAAGTACCGGAGCAGTTCCCTTATTATTAAATGCCAACATGGTAGAAAGAAAAATTGGAAAGATTATATTCTGACTCTTCAACCCTACAGGGCTATATATATAACCCACTGTTGCCTCTGTCTTACCTGTTCCATACTTGCATCCCAAACCGAAGCCTCGAAAACATTTAACCAGCCATGTTGAAAATGCGCCGGCTGTTCTCCGGCACCTCACTGCATCTGCAGCAGCTGCTGCTGCTCCTCGCGGTGTGTTGCTCCTCCGGCGTCGTTCGTGCTGCCGTCCAGGAGAGCACGGCGAGGTCCATCCAGATGGTAAACCGGCGTGGGCCGTTCCTCGGAATCGTCGTGCCCAACGCCTTTGAGATGGAGCCGCTGCTCCAGTCGCCCTGTTTTTCGCCGGCGAATGGCCTGCCGCCGTACCTCGACGTCGCAGGTACGCAACACCACGTACGCAACGGATATTTTGGTACTACTTGTATGTTTCATTTCATTCATGGATGATTCTGGAATTTGAATTGGTTTTCATTTTTATCTAAAAATAATGGTTGTCTACGACGTTTTGAACGTAGCAGTTACGACCTCTCGGGATCCCAGATGATCAAGAGCACCATATGTATGTTGTTGAGTCAACCATTGGGAACCCATCTTTTATTCAAAAATAAATAAAGAAGCTATAGATTAATTTGCATCTTGCCAGTAACCTATGGATATATACATACGATATGCATGAGGTGCATGCGTGTATATTTTTATACTTGATTTAATTTACACTGTGCGCATGTGGATAAGGCAACATGTGAGACGAAAGTTAAATGTACTAACAAGGACACATGCTCTCAACACATCCATCGTTAGATGCGCAAACGATGGATGTGCTGAGGTATGTACCCTTGAGGGCATGAAAACTGTGTTCGACTACTGTAACAAAATGATGGAACTAGATACAACACAACAATATAATTCTATATATATATAACTATTCATGCATGTACTACAATTTTAGAAGCGGTCGTGGTCGCCGCGCGAAGTTAATTTCACTCGTCAACCGTCATCAAGATAATATTGTGAATCGTATTATTGAGCTTAATTATTAAACCCATATATTTAATTTGACAAAAACTGCATCCGCGCCCGTTGTCTGATAGGAACACCGGTGGCCGTGTACGACAAGTGTGCCATGCCGGGGATGGCATGCGCGCTGCTGGTCGTAACTACGGGGATGCATGCGTTGATGAATCATATATGCCCGTGGACATAGCTCTTGATGGACTAATCTTCTTCTGGACCTAGAAACTCGCGTGGTGCCTATCTGACATCTGTACGTCGCACCACGCATATGTAGGAAACTTCATTCATGGATCTATCACTCTCTTCTCCAATCTCGTCGCAGTCTAGTCGCAAGTTATACACGTATACCTCTTTTGCACGTTTCTATCCACATATGGTCTCCATTGACCAACAAGCTAATTAAGGCACGGTCGTAAGATATATTCTTGGACCAACATATAAACGTTCACGTGTGTTCATATTCAACTTGTTCATCAGCTATATTATCCATCATCTCGTCTCCATATATAATTGCTGACACAAAAAGCGTCAGATCCGCGAACACCTCAGGCTTATACCCGAAATTGATATCCAAGGTGTGCCAGTCGATTTGACCAGTTAATCGACAAGGACGATAACTAGAACAACGATGAACGAGACGACGGCGATGCGCCCGACGTCAAGGCTCAGATTGCTCAAAATGCGGAACTCGCAAGGTTGACGGAGATCTTGTAGATGCAGCCCATCGAAACTTGTAAGAACTCGTAGATAAACTAGAGCTAGTACGATAAAAGTAGAATTGCTAGAAAAAGTAGATGAAAATAATAGATGTATTTGATTGATTGTATATATTTTTACAGCACCTCTAGGTACCTATTTATACCCCGACAAAAGGAGTTGTAGATAGATACGACTCAAACTTTCCTAAACAAAACTCCTATTTTTAAGGAAATAAATGACTCGTACAAGAGTCGGACTCAACCATAACAGTAATACCTATTTTTAAGGAAATAAAATGACTCGTGCAAGAGTCAGACTCAAACTATAAAAATCACCAGTTTTCATATCTGTCTTCTCTTTGATGAAGTTTTTCATCGATAGATTTCTTCCAATCTGCAACCTCCTTCTAAGGCCATCGACAGTTGTATATTGACGTCAGCCTCGTCATCCTGCGCTCATCAGCAATATCTCCTCATTGGCAATACATCCCGATCGGCAATACTCTACTCCCATTGGCAACTTGCTTTCACTAATCAACCCCTATCGGCAACAAATCTGCTTTATCGCTCATATTCCATCGGCAACAAACCTTTATCCTCATCGGCAGCATTCTCACTCTTGCTTTGCTCCTACTGACTTCCTCGATCAAACTCCCACTGGCAACAAATCTACGCTTCATTGGTGCTCTAATTTTACCCTCATCGGTAATCTCATCCGATGACCTTCCGATACCAACAGAGAACGGCTACCGATCAGTATGAATCTTAGCCTACTCGACACATGCCGAAAAACGATGTCAACAATAGTATAGCTCGCCTCTACCGATCATATGTTAATTATTATGTCCTGGTTCGTATACATATCTCAATTGATGACCACCTGAACACATAACTAATAGTACTGTCTTGTTGTCTCAAGGAAGGAGATTTCGCTTTGGCATCATCGGGAGCAGAAGGTTGTCATTGTCATGACAGGCCTTGCCATGGTAAATATCAGCGGACTGAAATATTCAGCCTCTCATTATGAGTCAATCAAAACACGTATATATATATATATTCTCGTCAACATATAGTTAATTTAAGGATGTGTCCATCTACTGATTCTGTGATCTGATCTGATACATATATATGTTATGGCTATATCCCAAACTGCTCCCCGCAGCTCAACTCCGGGGTGACCACTCAACTCCTCCTCACGCTCTTCGACGTGAAGGGAATCCTGCACTTCGGCATCGCGGGGAACGCTGACCCTAACCGACAGATTGGCGATGTCGCCGTGCCACGCTACTGGGCTCACACCGGCCTTTGGAACTGGCAGGTACCCAAATTGTGCACAACTGTGTACTATACTATAGTTGTTAAGAAAATAATATATGAGATCAAAAAAAGAAAAAGAAAATTAAATGTGCACAGAAGAGAACAATAATATATATAATACAATTTTATATGCATGCATGGTTCCACACACGCACATCACCTCCTTTCTTCGACAGCGCTACGGCGATGGACCGGACAAGGAGCTCGCCTTGGAATCCAATGGTGACTACACCAGGAAGCTCGGCAACCTCAACTTCACAGACTACAGCGTCGACAAGAACGCCCGCTCCGACGGCAACCTGCTCAACAGGGTGTGGTACCAGCCGGGGGAGGTGTTCCCAGCGAACGGCACGCCCGAGGTCCGCCGTCACGAGTTCTGGGTTCCCGTCGACGGCTACTACTACGACCTCTCGCGGAAGCTGGAGGGGCTCAGGCTTGAAGGCTGCGTCAACAATGGCACGACGTGCCTGCCGCGGCGGCCGGTGGTTGCCATGGTGGAGCGCGGGTGCAGCGCCAGCGTGTTCGTCGACAACGCCGCCTACCGGGTTCCTGAGGTCCAGGTTCGGCATCACGGCCATTGACATGGAGACGGCCGCCGTGGCGCTTGTGGCGCTGCAGCAGGGGCGCCGTTCATCGCAATAAGGGCGCTCTCTGACCTAGCCGGCGGTGGCTCGGCACAGTCTAACGAAGGGGGAGTGTTCGCGCCACTAGCGGCCCAGAACGCGTGACCGTGGCCGTCGAATTCATATCCCTCTTATAAGCTAGTCAGCTAGGTTCTCTCAACTGCAAACGTACGTCCTGTTTTACGTATCCTACAGGCTACAATTTACCGTGCTTTATCGTTTTGCTGATAAAACTATTTGTTTTTTCCACAAAGTATGTAAATCATTAATCTTCTCTCTAGCATTATATGTGTAATGTGTGTAATAATGTGATTTTTTTTTGTAATAATAAGTAAAAACATTATGGTGAAAACCATCACTACCAAAAACCGAATATCCTTGGGCCAGCAATTTCCTTGAGGGCGAAATTGAACCCCAAGGATATATCATTAACCTGGGTGTCATATGAAACCCTCAAGGAAAGGCATATTCTTGAGTGCTAACATAAACCACCAAGTTAATTCCATATTTCCTTGATTGCTTGTCGAAACTGTTAAATTTGCTTGAGTGTTATTTGAAACCGCCAAGATAAATCAAATTTCCTTGAGTGGGACTAGAAACCTCCAGGAAAGTCCAAATTTCCTTGGGTGTAAACCCTTAAGAAAATTATTATAGCCACCAAGGAAAAAATTCCAGTTATAGTCATATTTTTCTTAACCACCGATATATGGAACTCATTGAATTCTTGTTAGCTAGCCATTGCATTTTATAGAATAAAAAGCTTTACTGACATGTTTTTGGAATGAAAAACATCTGAAACTATCTATCTAGACCATAGGTTGCACATCTGATGGCTAGAGATGGATGTGGGGCTTTTTTTGCACTTAAACGCCTGCCCCAGCACTGCTATCATGTTGTTTTGCAAATCACCCCCAGCAAACAGATTTGTGTTAATAGTTTGGTGTCGTTTTGTTTTTCCTGGGCGCCGGCGGCGGCCACGAGCTGTTCGGCGAGGAGGGCAGGACGAGGACGACATTGCCGGCGCGCCACCACCTCCTGGCTCCGGGATTCACTAGACGCCAACATTGATTCGCTAGACGCCGACGCGAAGACTAATCAGGACGACACCCAAACTAATCTGAATCAGTTCATATGTGAGTATCCTCATGTTCTTATGTGAGTTCGTGACGGAGTTGTTAGCTTGTTCCTGTCATACGTGAGTCCGATACTCATCTCATATGTGAGTATGTAGGCGGAGAAGACTCGTCAAGAGTTGCGCCGTGAGTCTGCGCCGCCGCTGCCACGGAATCTGGCGTGCGTGACGCTGCCTTTGATTACGGCGTCGCCATTGATGCCGTCATCGCTGTTGATCCCATCTCTGTCGAGGCCGCCGCCATGGATCAGGCTGTTCATGTTGTCGTCTTGTTTCCGCTGAGGATCATGCTGTCAACGACGCTGGAGTTTGAGCCCACCTTGAACATCCAAGCACACCACGACCAAAATCTTTTCCGAGTACAACACCAAAATCTTTTCCGAGTACAACAGTGAGTTCCAAAGAACATTTGAAGCCAATGGTTGGAATGATCTTTGATACACTCGCAGATGTGGAGGAATTGTACAAGTCGTATGCACATGAAGCTAACTGTTCGTGTTGGTGTTAGTCAGCAGAAGAAGCAAAATGAGGAAATATTATTCAAGAGGTACTGTTGTTCAAGGGAAGCATATAGAAGGAGAACACAACAAATGTTAGTGATGATTCTGAGGAAAAAAAGAAAGACACATAATGTGATGGAAACCAGATGTGGTTGTGTTGATGGTCGTTAGCGTCAACTTTAATGTAATTATAAATAGAATATAAATAAAATAAATGGATCAATCATATGAAAATAAAAGAAATATAGGGCTTTATCTAACAAATCCCATGAGTTTTGGTGTTTCATTATTTTCCATGGACTATTCTAGAAAAGAGGATAAAGGAAAGTAAATCAGAGAAGATATCGAACAAATCCCGTGGAGAAACACCTGCCAATTTACTCACGGAGGATCCCGCAGACATCCGAGTGAAGCGGAGCCCCGAACCCCACCATGTGGGGCCGGCCGGCATGGGTGGGGCCGGCGGCACCCCCCCTGGGCCCACTGGCCGCCGTCTTCTAGAAGATTCCTCCACCACCTTTAAAAATTAATCTGAGCCCTACCTTAAGTGGGTTTGATCTAACGGTTGTCGTGCATCCCACTGGGCTATAAATAGAGCCCTATACCCCTCAGGAGGATTATTATTCAACTAATCCAGGTCAAGTCAGAGTCATTTCAAGAATAGAATAGATCTAGGGTTTTGTCGATGTTTTACCACTGATAGCCTGCCACGGGTTACCCGAGACAGTATTCGTGCTTCGACAAATAGTGAAACCTTGATGGTTGGACACGCAGGGACACACAGTTTATACTGGTTCAGGCCCTCGACCACAGTCGAGTAATAACCCTACGTCCAGTTGGGTTGCTTGTTATTTCTCTGATCTCATAATACAAGGTTTTGTGTGTCGCTCTACGTATCAGGTGTTACATAGTATGTTCCGATAGTTTTTTTGGGTGTACCCTCACCAGCCGTTTATAGTCCAGGGTCTGGCTGAGGAAATTTAGAGTCCTACTCAGTTACAAATTTAGAGTCCTAAGCTACGCTTCGTCTTATCGTTGTTACCGAGTAGAATTCGGTTTTGTTTGCTTGCCTTCCTTCGTGGCCGAGTGATAGAGGCCCAAAGCTCCGGTAAGCCGCCTATGGGTACCCTATAGGATATCCCATCGACAAGCCCCCGAGAATCTCATGATTTTTCTTCAATGTGTCGGGTTGTTTTGAAAGCAAGCCGAGTTCTTCTTGAAGCAAAATCATGGGATGATCTCTTAGTCTTTGTCTTGTAGTCTTCTTGCGCCTTTTGTTTTTGGACAAAAGGTGCACTCATTGAGTGTAGCCCCCGAGCCTCTGATTACTTGGTACAAGTATTCAGAGGATCCGAGAAAAAACTTTGTGTGGTATGTATTTCTAGCCCCAGAGTCTTCTCCGAGTTCTTTTCAGCGAAAAAAGAACTCGGCAAAAGGGTCTGAAATACTCTGCTTCTGTCTGATTTTGTTCACGGGTGGGTACTATGCTTTCACGGATGTGTGGAATCTTACTTTCACTGTTTGTTTGGTCAGCTTTTGTTGTTTTCTTGCTTTTCTTTCTCGTGACTTTTGGCTTTTGGTGGTCCTTCCTTGCTATATATTGCGTTGTGCATGTACTAGTAGTTTGATCTCTAGAGTTCTCCTCTCTCTTTTAATGATCATGTTGCTGAGTGAAACTAAGCAACCCCCGGGCTTATGTCCGTCTTCTGATATTTGAGTGGGTAGAAGAATTCTTGTGAAAGGAGTTGGAGGTATACTAACTCCTCGGTTAGATTTTCCTGGAAGTTTGGTGTAGCAGATAGAAGAAGTCTTGTAATGTGGCTTCCATGCCTTCTCTATCTGTCTGCTAAACTCCGGGCTGTAACCATTACCGCTCCTAAGTTGGTTGAAGTTGTACATTCCATCTTCCTAGCCGTGCATGCTTGCACCAAACTTTTGCTGGAAAGGCTAGAACTGGAGCTGTTCAATCTCATTTGCTAGGAGTGGTTTTCTACCTGAGATCCAGCATTCCTCACGCTGTGTGGAGATTCTGGGTTGTCTTGTCTTGAAAGGGTTTCTGTCCATGTATTAGGCCTTCTTTGGTGGTACATCTGATATAACTCTTGCTGTAGCCTTTATATTTTGTCACTTGTGGTCTTTTGTTGTAGATAAGGCTTATATTGGCCTTGTATTGGTAGCTTCTGGTTGTTGTATCTGTAAGATTACTGACCGAGTTGTTTTTGGTATCTAATGAGTGTTCCTAGTTGCATGATTGTCCTTGGGATATTCTTCTGGATATTCTATCTAGTACTCTGATGTACTTCTTTATTGTAGTCGTTTGTATCTCATCAATGTAGTCCTTGTAGAATCTTTTGTCTTTACTGCTCCCTTTATGTACTATTGCTGTTGTTATCTTTTCTTCATGGACTTGGTGTATGTGCACCCATTGTTCTTCTATAAATAGCTGTAGTATGGTTTCCTTGTCACATATCTTCTGTTTTCCCTTGTAAGAGGTCCTTGTTGTATCATGGATATTGTAGTGGCGAGCTTCACGAGCCTCTGGTCTTCTTTCTTCCCTTTCTTGGTTGTAATCTGGTGAATGGTGTAGCTCTTGTGATAGAAACTAGTAGACAACTGTTTCAGGGTAGTACCAAGCTGTGGGCGGTTTTGAGACAAATGGTGTAGATCCTGTGATGAGGCTATCGCCTGTTGCACTGCCTGATCTACCAGTGTCCTAATCCAGTGCCTCTGACTGTTCTCGTGGTCTTGGTTGAAGAAGCATTCCTTGGACAGTCCTATGCTGTGTCATTTTGGTGCGTGCTGATGCTGATCTGTATGACTTGAATTTGGTCATTATTGTTTTACTCTGCGTCTCTCGCTGCCAATGTTGAATGGCTTTTGGGTTCTGCTTCTACTACTCTTTGGCAGCTTGGGTGTGCATTGCTCCGCTGGGTATTGCACAAATCCGAGTTGTTTGGTTCTGTCTGTCAATATTGAATCTTGGTCCGGGTTGGCCTAACCTCGAATTCGACCGGGTTCCTTGCTACCGACGTGTACTAGTTCCTTTCGGTAGTTACTGTTTGTAACTTTATATCTAGTCTGTACTCAAAGTTTGTATTGAAAAAATGAGGAATCAATGAATTGTTGTCTCAATCTTTTGAGTTCTTTTATTCTTGTATCTGTCTTTTTTGTAATGCCCAGGTTCTTTGCGAGTTGTCTGTGTACTCTGAAAAAAGATGTTGTCTGCCTGTTTGTTTTACTTCTGCGTCCGTTCCATAATTCCTGGGGTCCTTTGTAACCGTTGTGTAATTGATAAAACTTGGGGTTTTTTACCCCTTTATAAATCTTCTTTCCTTCTTCCTTTATTTTTTACCTTCAGTAAAAAACTCTTTCCTCTGCTGCAAACCCTAGCCCCCCCGCCCCCACTTTGCTTGTCTTTAAACTACCTCGGATGGTGAAGAAGAAGAAGAAAAAAGAATTGTTGACGAAGACACCGTATTGGATCATATAGATAATCCTAAATACGTCGAGATTCCCGTCAGATGAAGCGGCCTCCCAAGCCTACGACTCAGGAGGCAGATTTAGATCTGCTAGTTCCCCAAAGGGCCCTGCTTCAGACGGATTTTTTCTGAGTACTCTCTTCCTGGTGAGCATGTAATCCCAAGCCCCCTCCCCTGACCAGACTATACTCTTTTTTTCCTTTTGTTCGTGCTGGACTTTGCTTCCCTCCTTCTGACTTCTTGATGGAGTTCCTTCGTTTCTAATGGAAACTAGCTTCATCATCTTCCCCCTAACGGGATTTTTTTCTTTTCTACTTTTGTGCACTTGTGCGAAGCATTCATTGGAAATCCCCCCTTGTCTTTTTCTCTCCGATATTTCTTTCGCCTTCGTTTTCATGAAGTAAACCAGCTCACTCCTTTGGCTGTTGTGCCTTCAGTTTCATCAGGGGGTGAAGAATAACTATTTTTCGTTCCCCCTTTTAAATGATTCTGTTAAAGGATTGGGCGGATAAGTGTTTTATATTTCCAAGTCTGATGCTTATTTCTCTTCCAATCTTGCTGCTCTTCCAACTTCCCTTCCTGGTTGGAATGATCCTTTTATCCCCTTCTAAGTCTTTGGCTATTAAGCCTCTGCTGACTGGGATAAGTTTCTTGAAACAATCCGGGTTGACTGGTAATGGATTGGTTGCCAGATTTTATCGTCGCCGAGTTCAACCTCTATGCAGGGGGAAAGCATCTTGGCTTTAAATTATACTGGTTCTTCTGATCCCTCTCGGATTATTCCTAATTCCGAGTTGTCTGATGAAGATATATTTGAAGTTTGGGAGGGTTTTTTGAGTGGTGTATCTGCTCTTCCTCCCCAGATTTCAGAATATGATGCGGAAATCTTCCTCCTTAGGTTAGTGAATTTTTGGTTCGTTCAATTTATTTTTTTTTAGTTCTTGCTTTTTGATAGACTGCTTTGTATTTCAGATTATGGCCACTCTTTCAGGCTAAACTTGCCTTTTGGGCCGGATGCCTTTGTTCCTGCTGATACTATTGCTGAAGTCACCGTGGCTTTGAGTTCTTCCGGGTTTGATCCTTGGATTCTGTATTACTGATGGGTATATGCCTTGTACTCCTGATCCTCAGATTGCTCAGCTTGTCTTGTTTTCTAGGAAGAGGAAGCTTGAGTCTTCACTCAACCTCCTCCGCTTGCTCCTATCACTCGTCATCGGACTTCTGTCGCGTACCCCCACAGGTAACATTATTGTAGGTGAGCGTTTTTGCTTTAGCCGAGTTGTTTTATTTACTGCTTTTTCTTTATTCTTGTGCTTGTTTTTTGTCAGGTGGCCAATCTGTCCCTCTTGATGAGGAATCTTCTAATGATGATCCTCCGCTTATTCGATCTCCGTGAGTTTTCTTTCTTTGTGTCCTTTTTGTTTTTCTTTGTTGAACTTTTGTCTTACTGTAAGGATGTTTCAGACATAGGTTGTCTGTTGGTCAATCTTCTGGCGAAGCTGCCCCAAACCCTTCGGCTGTTCCGATCTCTTTCTTCTTCATTGCTAGATGATGATTTTCCTTTTGACATTCCCAAGCTTTCATTTGCTCAAGTTGCTGCTTCCTTCAGCAAGTCTGTCAAGTAAGTTAGATTTGCTACATGAATGTTTTATCTTTAATTTCCTTTTGTCTAATATTCTTGCTTTTGCCTATTTTAGGCCTTCTTCTGATGCCCCCCGCTTCATCCCAGATGGTAGGTTCTTTTGCTTTTTGATGAAAGTTTTTGCTTTTTGTTTTTCTCTTAACTCTTCCTGTTTTGTCTCTTGTAGATTTTCGCTCCTGATGTTGAAATGTTGCTAGTGCTTCTGATTGGTCGGTGCCTCCCCTCCTGCTGGTGTGCCTCTCCTTGAAGTACCTGAGTTGAATATCTCGGGTAAAGCTCCAATGGCTCCTTTGCTCCTTCAAGGGCCAGAAGTTCATCTTAACCGGGTTTTATCGAGTCCAGAAGCTTTTTCTTCTTGGAATGATTTGTCAATGTATTTTAGTGCTAAGCTAAAGGGATTTGCTCCTGTTTTCCTTCTTTTGTTTATTTTTCTATACTTTTGTTTCAATCTTTTTCTCTTTCAGGGAAACCTGTCAAAGGGAAATTTGGTTGCTTCTACTTCAGAAGTTTAATCAACTGCCATTCTCCAAGCTAATCTTGATAGGGTCCACTTGAGTTATCCCAGGGTCGAGCTGCTTTGGAGCGGGAGAAAAATCTATGAGGACTGCTCAGGCTTCTTTGTCTCTGCCCTTTCTGATCTTAAAGAAAAACGGCTCTTTAAACGCTTCATATTTTCCTTTGTTCTTGTGGTTCTCCTTTCTGATCTTTGATATATTTGTCCCTTGTGTGTAGCTGCTGATCAGACTTTGATGGCTTGGATTGAAGAAAAGAGAGATTTGTCTCTTCGTCTTGATTCTTCCGAGAGGAAGCTGAGGTGTAAGTTGATTTTCTTATTGGGCTTTGGTTTTCTTGCTGTATTTTTCTGAGATCTTCGCCTTTTTCAGTCATTGAAATTGGAGCAAGAGTTGCAGTCTCACTTCAGGATGTTCATAATCGATACAAATCTTTGTATGCTGCTGTGGGCCCGTCATAGCTATTGTCTTCATGAAGGGATCTAAAGAAGGCCTGAAGCCCCCAATTCCTACACTGCCTCTTCGGTTTCGAGAATTTGTGGAAAATGGCTTTGAACGTTGTATAAATAATGTTGTTCTTTTGTTCGCGCCCTTGCTCCTGAGGGGTCCTTGGGCCGAATTCTCGAGGATCCAATGATGTCGATCTCTTGGGGAAGTGGAGCAATCAGAGCCCGAAGTCCAGGAGCTTTGTCGCAAGATATTTGGCCAGATGAAAGTGTTGCCCCTTACCTTGATAAACACATTTACTAATCCTTGAGTGGTGGTCTTGTAATATACTCTGATGATACTTTTGCTTAATATATTGTCAAAGGGTTCGTCCTGATATTGTGATGCCTTTATCTTGCTTTATGTGTAAGTTGCCTTTTGGTCGACTTGCTTGTTGTTCTGATGGGTACTTATTTTCCAGATTTTGTGAGCTATTTTTCTAGTTCTTCTGTTTGATGTTTGTAGTATTGGCTTTATATAAAGGGTTTGTAGACTCGTCCGTATTTTTTGAGTTCTTTCTGATAGGTACCATCATCTTTGTTCTTGAAAATTATATTGAAAATGTTATTGCTTAAACCATGCCTTTGCCTCTGAGTCAGGCTTTGTAGATCTTCCTCTTTTAATGATCTCCGGGGTGTTTCTGGGTAATACTGTTGTCTTTGTCGTTTAGTTTCCAATGTTTGGAATAACAAATGCCACTTCTTGATGTAATAATACTGGGCTTGCAGTCTTTATTGCGCCACGTTAGTGCTGCTTTTCCAGATTGATGTGTTGTCACTTTGTGCAAGTGATTGAATTAGATGTCTCGAGGTGGGCTGACCCCTTCTTTGTTGCTCCAAGTTTTTGATATTTTCATGCCGCCTCAACAAACAATTGACATGTAGATATATGGACCAACTGTGCCGTTCATGGTACAAACAATCGTTTTGTCAAGTTGTCTCACGAAAAACTGACTTAAAATGCTAAAACAGTGCCGCTCATGGTACAAAGCATCAGCTTGTCATGCCGCCTCACGAAACGGTAGACTTATATATAGAACCAGACTGTGCCGCCATGGTGCAAAGCAGTCATTTTGTCAAGTTGCCTCTCGAAACAACTAACTTAAAATGCTAGACAGTGCCGCTTTTGGTGCAAAGCTGTCAGCTTGTCATGCCGCCTCACGAAACGGTAGACTTATAATATGAACCAGACTAGGCCGCTCAATGGTGCAAAGCAGTGGGTTTGTCAAGTTGCCTCACGAAACAACTGACTTAAAATGCTAGACAGTGCCGCTCTTGGTGCAAAGCTGCACTTGTCATGCCGCCTCATGAAAGGGTAGACTTATATAAATAACCAGACTGTGCCGCTCATGGTGCAAAACATTGGTTTGTCAAGTTGCCTCACGAAACAACTGACTTAAGATGCTAGACAGTGCCGCTCTTGGTGCAAACTGTCAGCTTGTCATGCCGCCTCACGAAACGGTAGACTTATATATATGAACCAGACTATGCCGCTCATGGTGCAAAGCATCGGTTTGTCAAGTTGCCTCACGAAACAACTGACTTAAAATGCTAGACATGCCGCTCTTGTGAAAAAGCTGTCAGCTTGTCATGCCGCCTCATGAAACGGTAGACTTATATATTTGAACCAGACTGTGCCGCTCATGGTGCAAAACAGTCAGTTTGTCAAGTTGCCTCACGAAACAACTGACATTAAGATGCTATACAGTGCCGCTCTTGGTGAAAAAGCTGCCCAAGCTTGTCATGCCGCCTCTCGAACATTGATATGAAATTTGTTTTTTCTTGATGTCTTTATCTTATGTTTTTATTGAAAAATTTTTCTTGATTGGCTGATGTCCAAGTTTTGCTTGCTAAATTCCATCTTCTGTCTCACTCGTAAGTTCTGGGTTTATTGCTGTCTTGATGATAAAAGGCCCCTCCCAAGGGGGTATAGCTTGTGTCTTCCTTTTTCTTTTGAATTAGCCGTAAATACCTAATCTCCTGGGTTTAGTGTCCTTGGATGCTGTTTCATCATAATGTCTTTGTAAACCTTGTAAGTATCTTGCATTTTGTATTACCGAGCTGTTTCTTATTTCTTTTATCGTGCCAATTTCTAGCCGTCAGTTTCTTCTTTCTTCTCCTTTGTCGTATTGCTCAATTCTTGGTGATTGTCATATTAAGTCGACCGGTAATACGACTTCTGATCCCCTATACCAGAAAGAAAGGTGAATATCCTGTTGCTCTGCTGATTTGAGTTCTTAATCCCCATACTACTTTGGCAGTTCTTCTATCCATTTACCTCCATATCTTTTAGATCTTCTATAGTCTTGGTTTTAGGCCTTGCAATAATAGCCGATTGGCTCTTTCAACTTGTCCATTTGCTTGGGGTGAGCTACTGATGCATAATCTATCTCTATTCCACAATCTCCTTTGCCCAAATTGAAATTCCTTTGCCGTAAACGATGACCCAAGATCTGGATTATTCGGTTGGGCATCCCAAATCTGTGCATGATGTCTTGTATGAACTCTGTTGCTTTTTTCCGCACTGTATTTGACTAGTGGTTTGTATTCGATCCATTTGGGGAATTTAATCTACGCCAGAATATGTATTTAAATCCTCCTTTTGCTTTCTTGAGGGTCCGACTTTTATCAAGCCCCCAGCATGAAAAGGCAGGCTGGTGGTATGCAGATTAGATTGTGCGCTGGAACGTGTGATTGTCTTGCAAACATTTGGCAACTTTTGCATGTTTTGACTAATTGTTCTGCATCCTTAAGTGTTGTTGGTCAATAGAACCGCTTCTGAATGCTTTTCCGATTAATGTTCTTTGATGCTACATGATTTCTAAGCATCCCGAGTAATTTCTTCCAATATCTCTTTTCGTTCTTGTGTAGATACGCATTTCAATAATACTCCAGAAGATGTTGCTCTCTTGTATAGTTTGTTTTTTATGAGGACGTATGCTTTGCTCTTCCTTATAACCCTTGTTGCTTCCGCTTTGTCTCCGGTAGTTTGTTTTAAACTTTTATAATCGATGTATAGTTGCCTTCAATCGCTCTCTATGGTGAGGATCTGTCTTGAGGCATCGGGTTTCTTTTATCTTGTCTATGTCCATCGGGTCTTCTTTTTGTTTACTGATTTCTTGGATTGATGGTTTTGCCAGTTCTTCTACGAATATTCCAGGTGGTACCTTTCCTCTGTCGTCCCAATTTATACAAAACATCCGCTGCTACATTTGAATCTCTTAAGACGTGATGGATTTCTAGTCCTTCAAAATTTTTTCCCTCGAGTTTTCCTTACTTCTGCACAATATGCGTCCATGTTGTTTTTCGTGCAATCCCACTCCTTGCTTATTTTGGTTGATTACTACTGCTGAATCTCCATAAGCAAAACCCTTTTGATTCCCAGAGTAGTTGCCACTTTTAATCCGTGTATGAGGCTTCATATTCTGCTTCATTGTTTGTTGCTTGCCATAAATCTATAGTACGTATTTCAATTGTCTTCCTTCTAGGGAGATCAGAAATACACCTGCTCCTGCCCCTCCAAGGTTTAGAGAACCATCAAAGTACATCTTCCAGTGATCTCTATTGGCTCGGGTTCTTTTTGTGCGATTTTTGTCCATTCGGCGATTGAAGCCCAGGTAGTATCTGTGACTTGATTGTTGTTCTTGGTTTAAAATCTATGTTTAGAGCTCCGAGTTTCTACTGCCCATTTTGATATTTGGTCTGGGGCATCTTTGTTTCTGAGTATGTCTTGTAAGGGGAAAATTTGGGTCGCGATTGCTACTTTGTGCTCGTGGAAATAGTGCCTCAGTTTCTTGATGACATGAGTACTGCATATAGTAGTTTTTGTATGTGTGGGTATCTGACTTTCGACTCTGTGATACTTCACTGATGTAATATACTGGTCTCAAACACTTTATAGGTGTGTCCTGGTTCTTCTCTTTACACGATACTGTTGTACTTACTATGTTTTTGTTGCCGTGATATATAGCATCATGTCCTCCTTATTCCTTGGCGGTGTCATTACGGGAGATGATGATAAGTATTCTTTTAATTTGACGAAAGCTTGATTTGCCTCCTCTTCCATTTGATGAAACCGAGTAGTTGTCCTGATGGTACGCCAAAGATGCATTTGTGGGATTGAGCTTCCACTTCCACGCTTTCAGATTCTTGAAGGTCTCTTCTAGGTCTTCCAATAGTGATTCAGGTTCCTTTGGTTTTGACTACTACGTCATCAATGTATGCCTTAGTGTTTCTTCCGATTGATCTCCTAGATAGGTTTGTAATTGCTCTTTGATATGTTGCTCCTGTGTTTTTTCAGTTCGAATGGCATTGACTTGTAGCAGTATGCCCCAAAGGGTGTTATAAAAGATGTTTTGCTTTGATCTTCTTCTCTCAGTGATATTTGATGGTATCCCAAGTACAGTCGAGGAAAGATAGTTGTGATGATCTAGCTGTTGAGTCTATGACTTGGTCAATACTATGGTGGCCCATATGGATCTTTTGAGCAACGTTTGTTAAGATCTGTGTAATCCACACCCATATGCCATTCTTTTGAGTTCTTTTTCTCCACCAAAACTGGGTTAGCTAACCAGTTCCGGGTTGATTATTTCCCTGATGAATCCTGCTGCCAGTAGTTTTGTAATTTCTTTTTTGATTGCTGCTTTCCTGTCTGGAGCAAATCTGCGTAGCTTTTGTTTTATTGGTCTTGATCCTTTGTTTGTGTCAATTTTGTGCTTAGCCAACTCCTTTGGGACTCCTGGCATGTCTGCTGGTTTCCATGCAAATATGTCTTTGTTGTCCCTTAGAAAGTTGGTGAGCGCGAGTTCTTATTTGGGGTCCAGATTTGCACTGATTATTGCTGTCTTCTCTGAATCTCCAGTTAATAGGTCGATTGTCTTCGTGGCTACTTCTTTTGGAGTTGTAAAGTTGCTTGGCTTCTTTGCTGTATTTGATTTCGTCCGGGTTCATTTTCTCAACCTTCTTCGCAATATCTTCTTTTTCCTTGTAGTCTTGTAATTTTTCTGATATTTGTATGGCTTGTACGTCACAATCATATGCCTTCTTCAGATCTCCTTTTAGTGAAAGAACTCCTTTTGTTGTCGGCATCTTGAGTAGTAGATATGGGTAGTGAGTATTGCCATGTATCTCGTGAGTGCTGGTCTTCCAAGAATTGCATGATAGCATGATTCGAAGTCGGCTACTTCAAACTTGATGAACTCAGTTCGATATTTGTCGGGTGTGCCAAATGTAACTGGTAAGGTAATCTGTCCTGATGTATGGAAGCTTTTCCAGGTATTATCCCATAGAAAGGAATACTTGTTGGTTTGATCATGCCTTCGTAGTCCAAATTCATCTTCCTCAGGTATCTGTGAATATTATGTTTTAGTAATGCTCCTCCATCAATGAGCACTTTGGATACTGCTACCCCTGCTATTGTTTGGTCCCATCACTAGGGGATAGTAGCTAGCATTTGCTGCACTTGTCCATTGATCTTCTCTTGTGAACTAGATTGGGTATTCTGACCAATCTAGATATCTTGGGTAGCTGGTTCTGCTGCCATAATGGTTCTCTGTGCTAGCTTTTCCTGTCTTTTGTTTCTTGTATATGATGCTCCAGAAAAGATTATTGCTATTTGTCGTTGAGGTTCTTGATAAGTCCCCTCTGCCTTCTTTGTATCCTTCTCGGGTTCATTTGTTCTCTGTTCCAAGTTGTTTGCTTGTGTATCTTCTTTCTTTGTGAATCTTCATTGAAAGATGTCACATTCGACTAGCTTATGGTCTGCGTGAGGATGAATGTAGTAGGGTAGGTCTTCTATCCTCTCTGCTGGCCTTTTTGCGTAATTGTTGCCCTGGTAGTTGTTGTTTGAGTATCTGTTATTTTGGTTTGTATTTCTGTTGTTGTTGTATTTGTTGTTGTACCCTCCTTTATCATTATCGTTGAATCTTCTTTTGTTGTCTGTTGCTGCTACCATGTTGTCTTGTCTTGGTCTTTTGTCATTTGGTCTGAAATCTAGTCTTTTATTTTCATGAAAATCTCGGTGAATCTGTGTCGAGTTCTTTCTTCTGACGATATCATCTTTTCGATAGCTCTTTTGAAGTCTTCATTAGATTTTGGGGTTCTCGTTGAAGTAGTCTTTGAACTGCCAATTTGCTATGATTCCATCTGCAAATGTCTCTATTTACTTCTCTGTCGGTGATGTCGTGTATTTGAGCTTTGAGTTCTCCCGAACCATTGATAATACTCCCTTAGAGTTTCTCCTTTTCTCTGCTTTACATTCTTCAATTCTGCCGTTGTCATGGGATGTGTTATTATTCCTGCAAAGTTGTTGCAGAAGGCTTCTTGCAAATCTTCCCAATACTTGATTGATCTTGGTTTCAGCTTGTCGAACCATTGCAAAGGCATGGCTTCGAGTGCCATTGGAAAGTATAAAGCTTTGATGTCATTGTTTCCTCCTGCGAGTTCAATGGATTGTGAATACACTCTTATCCATTGTCTGGGTTCCACTTTTCCATTGTATCTGGAGTGGTTTGCTGGTTTGAATTTGCGTGGTAATTTCAACGTCTGCGGTCTTCCTACAAAGCATGGGAATCTGTCGTATTGTTCTGTTCTATTGAAGTCTGGTGACCAATCTCTTCGGTAATAATCCTTGTCCCCTCTGTATTCGGATTCATCGTAGTCTTCCGGATAACGCTGGCCCCATTCTAGGCCATTTTGTTTTACCAGCCCGAGATGTTGTTCCTGTCTTTCTGATGGTTGTGGTATCTCTGTCTTTCCCAGTCTGTGAAATATTGATTTCTTGGGCGGTTGTTCCTCATGTTTTTATCCTTGTCCTTCTTGAGGTGTGTTGTCATCGGTTGTTTATTGGGGTCTCCGTCTTGTTTGATTAGCTCATCTGTGACTCTTTCCTCTTTAGTGAGGATTTTTTAGTTCTTTCGTCAGTTCTTTAATTCTTTCTCTTCATGTTTTTCATGGATTCCCTTTCCCGCCTTCTTCTTGTTGTATTCTGTCAATTCTGCTTTGTATTTGTTCCAGATTTGTTTTCTCTGAGCGGCTCGATTTCTTGTTCCCGCTCTAGCCTTGTTCTTTTTCAACCTTGCAGCTTTGTGATCGTTGGTTTCATTGTCGTCACCTTCCTCATCGTCCGAGATATCCCCTTCTGATTCATCTGATGATTTTAAGTCGGTATTTGTGGGGGTTCTAGGTAAGGTTCTAGCTCCGCCATGTATATAGTATGTTCTCTCCGAGTTCTTTTTGTTTGTTGACTTCTCTTTCTTGTCTTGCATGATAATCCCTGGTAGAGTCCAAGTTCTTTTCCTATTTGGAATGGTAGTTCTGCATCCTGGCCTTGAATTCTCGGGATTGGTTTGGCCAGTGCACGATACATCCTTCTGAAGTTGTTGACATAATCATTCCCTCTTGAGCGTCTTTCAGAGTTACGGTTATTGTCATCCTCTTTCGAAGAAATTTCCCGTATGTGAATGCGGAGTTATGCAGTCCGTATGGGACCCGCGTACTTGACTGTCTCTGAGTTGTTCCTGCTTACGGCTCGATTGTGTACTCCAACTTGATTTGTGCTTAGTCTTTCCGTGTTAGTCTCGAGTTGGTATATGGTGAAGTCTCCTTCTCTGAGTCGGTTTCGTATCCATCCTCTTTTGTTGATCCGGTTGGTTTTGAAATCGTAAGATTTTTTATTCTTTGATCTAGCTCTTGAAGATCTTGCTCAATCTTTTTGTTGATTCCTTCTTCTTCTCGGAGTTGGCTTCGAAGCTTTCCATCGTTGTCGATCTCGCAGATCCAAGATCCAAAGAAAAAACGTTGATTTCATGGATTCCATTGTCTTGAGATCGTGGTCCACCAAGCTTTCAAGAAAAAATTCGCCGAAAGCCCCTACCTGGCGCGCCAGCTGTCGATGTTTTACCACCGATAGCCTACCACGGGTTACCCGAGACAATAGTTCGTGCTTCGGCGAATAGTGAAACCTTGATGGTTGGACACGCAGGGACACACAGTTTATACTGGTTTTAGGCCCTCGATACAGTCGAGTAATAACCCTACGTTCAGTTGGGTCGCTTGTTATTGCTCTGATCTCGTAATACAAGGTGTTGTGTGTCCCCTCGACGTATCAGGTGTTACGTAGTATGTTCCGATGTTTTTTTGGGTGGTACCCTCACCAGTCCTTTATAGTCCAGGGTCTGGTTGAGGATTGCTCTAGTCCTACTCGGTTACAAATTCAGAGTCCTAAGCTACGCTTCGGTCTTGTCGTTGTTACCGAGTAGAATTTGGTTTTGTTTGCTTGCCTTCCTTCGTGGGCCGAGTGATAGAGGCCCAAAGCTCCGGTAAGCCGGCCTATGGGTACCCTATAGGATATCCCATCGACAGTTTTCTAGAGATTAGATTAGAACTGTAGTGCTTTAAGTTATTAGCTAGGTAGCTAGCAAGATTCAAGTGGAGTTTGGTGATACGCTCGGGGTTCCAGATTCGTTGTCTGGAGATCGGTAATTTATCTTGTATCTCATTTTAACTTTATACTTCATTATTATATTGCTACTTATTAAGTGCTTAGTTTATTATATTTGCATATTAGATATATTTAAGATTGGTGATGATTATCTTTATAAATCGTAAAGCACCTAATTCAATTCTCGAGTGGGTTAGGTGGTATGTATTATGTAGGCATGGTGCCTAGATAGTATACGTACCTATGGATGTCTCCTGATGTGCCGTGTTGTGTGGTAGTTCGCGTTGGTGACTCTTATAGCTGTGTTGATTCATCTATAGTCCACCCTTGGCACATAGGCCTGGCAGAGTGCGGTCGCGACGGAGGTGACGGTTTCGTTTTAATAGCCTCCCTATTGATGCTCCTTATGATGTTTTCTGAGTCAGTTATGCTATATATGATAGTATGTAGGTGTGCTTAGTTCCTTTTTATATGGTAATTACTTAGGATTCTTTTACTCTAACCAAATCTCGAGTTGCCTGACCATATTATTGAGTCTATTCTATCTCTGGAATACCTTTTATCTTGTACCATTATTATCATATTTATTTATCTTGACATGACTTACCCCTGCTAAAGCATTAGAAAGGTTGGTCTAATCTTAGGTTTGCACATTTATAGTCTAAACTATATGCATTTAGGTTTCCTTTTCTATCCCTATTTAATTCCTGCAATTAATTGAAAGTTTTCTTTTGGCATAAACAAATCAACGATACTCGAAGAATCTCACCGGGTGAAATGCTACAATAGGAGAATTATCTGTGCGCTTGCGGATATATTCTATAGATTTTATTTTATAGATTGTCAAGTGTAGATTAATTTAACATGTTTTGATATCATGCTAGGGATGACAACTTAGTGTTAAGTGATGTTAGAAGGTGACTCCTGCATTTCTAGTGCCTTGCTAAGGATAGGTTATCTCTATTTTTAGTATGTCGCTAAGAAATATCAACAAGCTTTTCTGGCGCCGTTGCCAGGGAGGCGATGATCAATTTAATTTGCTAGGATATAATTTAATAGGGAAGTTTTTCATAAAATATATTTTAGAAGAAAAGAGAAATATGGCTTGGACATAAATACCTATAGATAGACCACAACCTTTTGCTTTAGCAGGCTTACCCTTGTTTCGACTGTGTTTACATTTTATATGGGGTAAGATCAGGCTTGGTTGTGAAGCATTCAATTCATATCAATCAGATACAACCAAGGAAGAAGTTTAAATATCATTTGGAGAAGCTATGGCTGAGAAGACCCTACGTGAATTATCTGCACCAAGCATTGGAATATTCACGTTGGACCAGAGCTCAACATTGAAGATCAAGACTATGAACTCAAGCCAAGTCTCATCAACATGGTGCAAGCTATCACATTTAAAGGAAAGAGGGATGAAGATGCATGTGTGAATTTTCAGAATTTTCTGGAGATTTGTAGCACCATCAACATCAAGAACATATCTGAAGACGTCATGCTACTTTGCTTGTTTCCTTTCTCATTAGAGGGAAGATTGAAGCAGTGGTTCTATCAGAATAAAGATCAGATCAAGACATGGGAAGAATGTTCAAAAACTTTCCTAGAAAAGTTTTTCCCCATAAGACCAATGCCTTACGAGGAAAGATTTCATAATTTCGTCAGTAGAAAGGTGAACCTATTCTAAAGCTTGGGACCGTTTTTAAGGATATATTTCAGATTGCCCATATCATGGAATGGAAGAGTGGTTGCTCATGCAAACATTCTGTCATGGATTAGTTCAAAGATCTTTTGAACAACTAGATGCCGCTGCTGAAGGATCATTCATGATACTCACCCTTGGAAGAGCTAGAAGTTTAAAAGATGCAGAAAATCAGAATTGGACATGCACCAATCAAGAGTGCCATATGAATGAAGAAGTTCCAGAGGAGGGTTGTGCGCTATCAACCAAAATGGATGTATTATTGAATTGGCTAGAGCAAAGAGCCAATTACAAAAGAGATCGTCAAGCCATTCAAGATGCATTCAATGCTCATAATCAATGTAGAGTTGCATTTGCCAATTCCCAGAAAGATATCAATACCATCATCAAACCAACTCCGCAGAAGCAGGGATGGAGTCACCCTTAGTCTACCAGTCAAGGTAAGTACCAAGGTAATAATTCTTCTAATCAAAGACTTCCACCCTTGAGCTTGAGAGCATTAATATTAGAACAAACTAAAATAATGAAAATATTAATAACAAGCTTTCTTATAATGACCAAATCTTAGAAGGAAAAAAACTCTAAGTTAGATAATTTCTCTTTCTTCTACAAAAGAACAAATAATATTTAATAAGAAGATAGAATTGCAAATAGCGCATTTGGCTTCTACTCTATCTATTGTCACTAACCATGAGCAGGTAAAAGGAATAACTACAAGGAAAGGTTAGAATACTCGTGATCCACCTTATCCAGAAGGGGCACATAGACCACCACAGTTAGTACAGGAAGAAAGAGAAGTAGACAAACCAGAAGTTCTACTACAAGATTTTCTAAGAGAATTACACCAAGATTACCATGACACCCTCTCCTACCATTCCCACTGTTGGCACAAGTTATGACCAACTTTTCTATACTTAAAATGATGCCACCAATCTCCGATCAGGGATAAAACAAACACATCATGAGCATAGTTTATCAAATAACCAGTTCCACATGTCCATGAGTTTTTTGAGTGCAAGGATGAAGAAATGAAGCAAGTGAGAGCCAGTGGACCCACATAGGGGGTCGGCCGACCACCCTACGGGTCCACCTGGCTCTCTCCCTCGGCCATGATCCAAGAGAGGCACTCTAGAGTGAAATCCATCCATTGGATCACTCTGTGCTTTCTCTCAACGGCTCACAAGCAAAGCACAAGGATCCATGGTCCCACACCAAGGAGATAAACGTGACAACCACCTCAGAACCAGCAAATAACCTCAATGACAGGTGGGACCAGCACCAGGGAGCAGGAGGTGGGCCAGTGACCCCATGGGGGGTCGGCCGACCATCCAAAGGACCCACCTGGCCTTCAAGCAGTCCCTGACCAGTGGGGCCACACCCTGGAGGGTAGGGGGGCCCACTGGCCATAGGGGGGGTCGACCGACCACCCCTAGATCGGTTGGCTCCTCCCAACCGTCATACTCCTTCCCCATGTGTTGGATCACTACCATTCATCCAATGACGGTTGCAAAGGCGGTTTGATCCAATGGTGGAGGATGGGAGGCCCTGGATCGCTGACGTGGCGATGGAGTAGCCCCTACTCCACCTTCCACTATAAATAGAGGGTCACTCCCCCCTCTCTAGACATGGTGAAGAAGCCTACAAGCTCCATTCCTTAGAATTTTTCTAGTAGTTAGTCTAGAGTGGGAGTTAGAGTTGAGTCGAGCTTGCTCAGGATTTCCGGAGTTGTCTTCTGGGAAGTCTGGTATAGCTCTTGTACCTTTTCTTCTTTGTAAGACTTTATCTTTATCAATATATTATCCTTTCCCTTTACTTTACTTAGTATTTACTTTGAGCATTACTATACTAGATATAGTATTGTTATATGCTTTTGCTCTTTAATAGCCTTTACATTTATAGTTTGTGATCCTTGTGACCTTTCCTGTATGCGATCATTGCCTGTCATAGGGTGCTTTGATTATTGATCATAGTCAAAGTAATAAGTTGTGTGTAAGAGTGGTGCTTATACATTAGCTTATCCTTGATTACCGCTTATTGCGTGGATTGTTCGTGGATGCTAGTAGAAGGTGACAGCTCTATAATAGCCTTAGTATTCCACCACGCATGTTAGATAAGTTATTAAAAGGTAGGGCTTCAAGACAACAGGAGGGCGTGGTCCGGTAGGAGTTTTGTCCTCCTACTGATCTATCCCCTCGCTAGCATACTTGTATTGAGGAGGCAAACTATAGTGTTTAGTCTAGTTAATTAGCTAAGTATATTAAAGTAGAGTGAATTGCTTAGGAGTCCCTTGTACTCTCTCGTTGTCCTCCCACCTAGCTAATCTGTCTAGTCCGTTCTAAGTATCATTTACCTAGGCTCTTTCATTCATCAATCCCCTTCCTATCACATTTATCATTTACCCCCCTATACTAGTCGATACTAAGTTGAGGTACTCTCTAGGATCTCTCTCTAATTATCATTTCTAGCTCAGCTTTCCCTTGGGGTAAAATAAATTACGATACCTTGGAATACTCCTAGGTGAAGTGCTACAGCGGTATAATCTGTGCGCTTGCGGATTTATCCAATAGTCATAAGAAATACCCATAAGCATTTCTGGCGCCGTACCAGGATAGGGATTTATCTCTATTTGTGGTGCGGCGCTAAGTGTCAACAAGCATTTCTGGCGCTGTTGCCAGGGGAAAGCATAGCCTAGAAATTTTAATTAGATTGAATCCAGAGCTTATCATTAACTTAGTTATCAATTAGTCATAGGGGCTTACCCCCTGTCTATGTCTTCTCTTCTTGTAAAGCCATATAGTTTATGAGTGGTTTCCAACTGCCGAGAAACTACCTAGAGGATCTTGAGCAGCTGTTGAGGACGTCTAGATATCGTCAAGTCCCACCTCAGAGGTTCATCTCGAACCTGAATCCGTTCGAGGAAGAAGGCTCTACACCACCACTCAAGGAAGCTATGGCCCAGAAGGCAATCTCTGACTTCTCGGCCCCGTCAGCTACCCGCGTAGCTCAGGGTCCCGAGGTCAACTTCGGGATGCCACCTTCGAGCTGAAGCCCGCCTTGATCCACATGGTGCAGGCCAATCCGTTTTGCGGAAAGCCCCATGAGGATGCCAATGCTCATCTCCAGCACTTCATGGAGTTATGTGGCACATTCACTATCAAGGAGTGGCGTCTCACGCCATTCGTCTTCGCCTTTTCCCATTCTCGCTATTGGGGAAGGTGAAGCAATGGTTCTACGCCCACAAGGAAGAGGCCACTACATGGGAGAGGTGTGCTAATGCATTCCTCAAGAAGTTCTTCCCGACTGGGAAAACCAATGCCCTTCTGGAAAGATCTCGAGCTTTCAGCAACAATCCGACGAGACGATTCCCGAAGCATGGGAGCGTCTCCAGGAGTATGTTCGTGCCTGTCCTCATCATGGGATAGACGACTAGCTCCTGATTCAAGGGTTCTACCATGGGCTGACTAGCATGACCCGTAGTCACCTTGATGCTGCCGCTGGAGGGGCATTTCTCCAACACACGGTAAGAAGTGCCAAGGACCTCATCGAGAAGATGGTAACCAACCAAGGTTGGGGTAAGGAACATCTCCAGCCAAAGAAGAGAGGTATGCACACCGTCAGTGAGGTGGACATGCTCTCTGCCAAGATGGACCTCTTGATGAAGAAGATAGAAGAAGGTTCCAAGAAGGAATGAGAGGCCATCTACCCCGTCGCCGTCACACAAGCCATTGAAGCAGACCCATGGTGTGAGGTGTGCGGCGGAAAGGATCACTCAGGCAAAAATTGCCCGAGACACCAAAGGAGAACGTGAACTTCATCAGCAACAACAACAACAACAACAACAACAACAACAACAACAACGGGTATCGACCCCAACAACAAGGAAGCTGGAATTCGCGCCCCTTCTACCAAGGTAATGGAGGTAATAGCAATTATAACAATTACAATTCTTATAACAATCAACCTTCATTAAAAGATCTTGTCCTAGGGCAATTTTAGATTAATGATGGTATAAATAAGAAAATGATTGCTACTGATAAAGTTCAAGAAAGCTTTGGTGAGAAAATGGATAGCTTTACAACTGCTATGAAAAATCAATTGAGCTTTAATAAAATGCTAGAAACCCAATTAGCTCAGTTAGCAGCACTATGCCATCCTTAGAACAGGGTAAGATCCCTGGGAAACCAGAGGACTCCATTGAGCATGTTAACATGGTCACAACAAAGTTCGGTGAGCCTCCACTACGCTCCTATTGGGGCTATCTTTTCGATCCTCCCTTCATCATGAAGAAGGAAGATCTAGGCGTCCCGACGATCAAGTGCTCAATCGGACAGCAAACATTCCACTCCGCCTTCTGCGATCTTGGATCGGGCGTCAACATCATGTCAAAGGTAACATATGACAATCTCTTAGGAGGACCTTTGATCCCCACATGTGTTCGCCTGCAGATGGCCGATCAAACCAAAACGGTTTCCCGAGGGACTCGCGAGGGATATCTTGGTAAACATCCAAGATGAGTACATCCCCACTGACTTCATCATCTTCGACATGGGAGCTAACGTGGAAGTCCCTGTCATCCTAGGATGGCCCTTCCTCAACACCACCAACGCAGTCATCTACGTTGGATCGGGCCAGATACACTTCCAGTTCCCGAGTCATAACGTAAAATGTGCTTTCAATGGTTATAAACTTAACAAACAGGTTAAAACACAACCATCGAGAAAAAGAGTTCGAGCCCCACGCCCAAAGAAGCAATACCCGGAGGCCAAGATCAACGAACTCGAGGAAGATGAACCTGCCAATCCAAGGCAGGTGTGGAAAGCAAAGGAGGTGCACGCCCCGCAGTCTCCGTCCCCGGAGCCATCATGTGCACCTGAAGAATGAACAAGAAGGAGAGTCCTACTCCAAGGACTCAAAATCAAGGAGCCTTCACTGAAAGGTAAATCGGTAGTTATCCTTTATTTCCCTTCTTTCATTTAGTTAAAACCTTTTCTTTCATACTTAAAATTTAGAAAACTAAAATTAGATTAAATAAAACTTGAGAATTAGATTAGCATTAAAATTTGATAAAAGGTAGGCCAATAGGATGGTCGGCCGACCACCCTATATACCCTATCTAATTCTTAGGTGCCCACTATTGATTGCTCAATCGGAAATCAGAGATTCAAGAATGCTTTATGTGATCTTGGAGCAAGCGTCAGTGTTATGCCCAAGAAGGTCTTCGACAAGCTGAACTTCTCTACGCTCACACCCACATCAATGTGTCTGGAACTAGCCGACCAATCAGTTTGCTACCCTGCAGGGATTACAGAGAATATCCTGGTAAAAATTCGAAATTTTTTCATTCCTATAGATTTTGTAGTACTTGACTTGCAGGAAGAAATGAGGACACCACTCATCCTCGGGAGACCGTTCCTCAACACTGCAAATGCACACATTAATGTCGGGGCCGGAGAAATCAAATTCATTATTAATGGAGAAGAAGAACGGTTCGCATTCAAGCCAAGACCGGAGCAATGTCAGAACTTAGAGTGTCATGAGAAGCAAGAATCAAGGTCATCAACTCCAGCCTAGGAGATCAAGCTTGAAGAATAATCAATTTGGAGAAGTCCAGTCGATGGACTTAAAACCCCCAAACCTTCGCCGGGAGAAAACTCGGTAAGTTATCAGGTAATTTATTTCCGCATTACTTTTCTAGCATTGCATTATTAAAACAAAATAATAATATTTATTACATGGTAGAGTTTTTTCTTTCCAGTAATTAATATTCATGGTAAGTAGTTTTTACCATAGTTTCAGAAAATTACAAAAAGACTGTCATTAGAATTATTATTTTTCATAGATTCATAAAAGTAATTTAGTTTTTCATTTATACACTTTTATACCATATAAATACGAGAGACATGTGGGACCCACACATCACCTAACCATCACATCCTCTTAACTCACACCTACCACCATGCACTACCATCCACACTCATTCATTCATGCATGCACCACCAGCCAAAATACCTTTCCCACTGAAAGAGCATCCTAGGGGGAGCGCATTTAATCATGTTAAGCATTTGGAGGACACCAACAAGAGGAGGAGCCAGGAGGCCACGATGTAGGGCCGGTCGGCCCCACACCATGCCGGCTGGCACCCCATAAGCATCTCTCTCCCTCTCCTTTCTCTCACTCACTTCACTCACATTTTCATCCATGAAGAACAAGGTTCCTCTCTGTTCTTCACTCCAGAAAACACGACACTACAAATTCCTTCAATTAATCAAGAAAATCAAGTGTGAGAGATTTTGTGTTAAACTCAAGGTTCCCCCGGTGAAGCATTTCTAGCGCCATCAAGAGCCAGTTCCGAGATGGACATAGACACTCCATAACCCATGAGAACTTCATCCTCTTCTCACCATGGTGAGCAAGAGAAGTATGTGCTTACTAGAGATACTCATCTTAAATTGCAGTCAGAAAAGGAAAGAAACATCCACGACACCATCAAGAATAAAGAATTCACACTTACCCCGACCTTCGATGATACACTACTTCTCGAGACAGGTATGGATTCTGAATTCTAGCTTGTATTTAGAAATGTTGGTTGGGAAAATGCATGCAACATAACTGAGGAAGGTAGCAAATTACTCACAATAGAATTTTTATGCACCATAGAGCTCAGTGATCATGAGGTTAATTTTAGAATGTTTAATAAATCACATACTCTCTCATGGAAAAATCTTAGTATTATGCTAGGCTTTGCTAGTAGTTCCTCATGTGACATAGATGATATTTTAAATGATTTTGATAGAACACGTATTTGGGAAAGTATATCTGGATTAAAAACATATCACAAACCAGCCACTAAGGAAATCCACCATCCAACCTTACACTTTTTGCATAAATGGATAGCTCTTACTTTATTTCCTAAAGAAGAATTAGGCACTATAAGAATTGAAGAAATAAAGTTACTCTATGTCATGATTAAAAAGAGGAAAGTATCCCCTGTAGAATTAAATGTTACAATATTGGGTATTTATTCCTTCAATGAAGAAATGTAGCGTATCATTTACTTCTTGTATTACACGCTTAGCAACAAATCTGAACTTATTAGGAAATGCATCTCTTATTTATATTCCTACTGCTAGAAGAATAATTGGATGATTTCTTTTTCCGTGCTCATTTGGTCAAAAGAAAGAACAATAAAATAATCATGATTTATAAGAATTACACAAATGAATATGAGCTACTAGACAGAGCACTTGGTCTCTACGTAGTAGAGAGTTTTGTTTTTGATATGCAGAAAAGTAGACCTACAGTTGGGAGAAGCACTTCAGCACGCCTCACCAGATCATAGAGAAGATACTAGCCGGACTAGCTTTTACTCACCATATTGGTTTTGATCAAGCAGGTCCATCATACCAGCTGTACAGCCATGGGCCCATAACTCAAGATTGGAGAAGTAGTCTACTTATCAGGGAACATCAACTGGATGGGATAGCTGGGAACAGAAAAATTTTACTAACTATTCGCAGGATCCAAGTACCTCAGCAGGATTCCAGAGAATACGTATGTCTTTCTCTACCTGGACGCACACAGACTTCAGCACTGGAGGGTCGTACCCGTACCATCAGTCTCCCGCAAATGACTACTATCCTCTACCAGAGCATCATATAGAGCACCCACATTCATGTGACGTTGCTCCTAGTATTTTCACTAATGATCTTAGCCACCGTCTTGCAAACATGGAGCAGAGGCAGGACAGATTCTAGTATACTTTGGACCAGAGTATAGAGACTCAGCACCAGATGAATGATCGTCTACAAGAGATGCAATAGCAGCAGTACGAGGAGCATCAGGACCTAACGGAACCTGATCCGCAGTTTGGGTTTCCGCTACCCACCACCACCACCACAGTTGTAGACTACGTCATCAAACAGCTTGGGAGAGAGCCTCCGCAAGGTAAGTATACTATCATATTTCTATTTTCACATTTAATTTGATTTTTAGTTAAGTTTGTTATTATTGCTATTTAAAGAAAAGAAAATAAAAATAAGAAAAATAAAAAAAATAAAAATATATTAGCCAGAATAATGAATAGATAACTATGTATATATATATATATATATATGCACACACACACACATATATATATAGTCCGCAATTTAGTTATCACCATAAATTTAAATTATCATCTCACTGTGAGAACCTGAATCTAGTGGGATAAATGCTTTGTTCCTGTCTAAGTTACTGTTAAATAAGATAGAGAATAAAAAGAACATGCTATGATCTTATTCTAAGAGAGATTTAATTTCTGGATAATTTATTTAAGTACTAAAATTTCAAAACCTCTGAGAGATTAAAGTTGAATATTTTGTTATGTGCCTGTGATCAGAATTAATCTTAATAATAAGAAAAATAATTTTGCTTCATATGTTCTAATCTTTCTCTTTAGAAAAGTTGTATGGGCTATGAAAAAGTATGAGAAAATAATTCATGCCAAAAGATGCATGGGAGAAATAGAGGGAATTAAAAAGGGACAAAAGTCCGATGCACCCTCAAGAGGAATTAAAAAGGGATAAAAGTCCGACGTACCTCTGAAAAAAAGAGAGAAAAGACCATACTTCTCAAAAGGAGAGAGAAGGACATACAAAGCCAGAAAATACAAAAAGAATGTTTTACAAATTATCATTCTGATCTAAGGGCATAGCAGAATATTCTCTTTAATTCTTTTTGTAGGACTTTATTTTTCAAAGATATCAAAAACTCCAGAAAAGAATTTGATCAAGGAATAAGAGAAAAGCAGTTCTAATAAAACCTGTCTATTTTGTAGCTACTCATGACTAGAGTAAAGTAATAAGTTTCATAAGAGACAGTATTTTTCACTAAGACATTTCTGTTAAATGAATAAAATAAACAATACCACATGGGCTTTGCTTAGGGATTAGCAAAGGGTAAGCTTGGGGGAGCTTGTTGACGGTCGTTAGCGTCAACTTTTAATGCAATTATAAATAGAATAAATGGATCAATCATATGAAAATAATAGAAATATAGGGTTTTATCTAACAAATTCCACGAGTTTTGGTGTTTCATTATTTTCTAGGGACTATTCCAGAAAAGAGGATAAAGGAAAGCAAATCAGAGAAGATATCGAACAAATCCCACGGAGAAACACCTGCCAATTTACTCGCAGAGGATCCCACAGACACCGGAGCGAAATGGAGCCCTGGACCCCACCATGTGGGGCCGGCCGGCATGGGGTGGGGCCAGCTGGCACCCCCTTGGGCCCACTGGCCGTCGTCTTCTGGAAGATTCCTCTACTACCTTTGAAGATTAATCTGAGCCCTACCTTAAGTCTGTTTGATCCAATGACTGTCGTGCATCCCACTGGGCTATAAATAGAGCCCTGTACCCCCCGGGAGCATTATTATTCAATTGATTCAAGTCAAGTCAGAGCCAGTTCGAGAATAGAATAGATCTAGGGTTTCTAGAGATTAGATGAGAACTCTAGTGCTTCAAGTTATTAGCTAGGTAGCTAGCAAGATTCAAGTGGAGTTGGGCGATACGCTCGGGATTCCAGATTCGTTGTCGGGAGATCAATAATTTATCTTGTATCTCATTATGACTTTATACTTCATTATTATATTGCTACTTATTGAGTGCTTAGTTTATTATATTTGCATATTAGATATATTTAAGATTGGTAATGATTATCTTTATAAGATCGTAAAGCACCTAATTCAATTCTCGAGTGGGTTAGGTGGTATGTATTATGTAGGCATGGTGCCTAGATAGTATACGTACCTACGGATGTCTCCTGATGTGTCGTGTCGTGTGGTAGTTCGCGTTGGTGACTCTTATAGCTGTGTTGATTCCTCTATAGTCCACCCTTGGCACATAGGCCTGGCAGAGCGTGGTCGCGACGGAGGTGACAGTTCCGTCTTAATAGCCTCCCTAGTTGATGCTCCTTATGATGTTTTCTTAGTCAGTTATGCTATAGATGATAGTATGTTGGTAGGGTATGTTTAGTTCCTTTTTATTTGGTAATTGCTTAGGATTCTTTTACTCCAACCGAATCTCGAGTTGCCTGACTATTTTATTAGTGAGTCTCTATTTCTATCTCTGGAATACCATTTATCTTATACCTTTATTATCATATTTATTTATCTTGACATGTCATACCCTTGCTAAAGCATTAGAAAGGTTGGTCTAATCTTAGGTTTGCACATTTATAGTCTAAACTATATGCATTTAGGTTTCCTTTTTTATCCCTATTTAGTTACTGCAATTAATTGAAAGTTTTCCTTTTGACATAAACAAATCAACGATACTCAAAGAATCTCACCAAGTGAAATGCTACAATAGGAGAATTATCTGTACGCTTGCGGATATACTTTATAGAGTTATTTTATAAATTGTCAAGTGTAGATTAATTTAACATTTTCGGATATCATGCTATGGATGACAACTTAGTGCTAAGTGATGTTAGAAGGTGACTCCTGCATTTCTTGTGTCTTGCTAAGGATAGGGATTTATCTCTATTTTTAGTATGTCGCTAAGAAATGTCAACAGGTTCTGAGGCACATATTGTCATCAAGCTTGATAGCGACAAGAAGTATCAAATATTTTCAATGGTTGAGAAACACAACCATGATTTTGTGTCGCCAGATAAGAGGCATTTGCTAAGATCCAACCGTAATGTCAGTGAAAGGTAAAGAGTGTTTTGTTCAATGGTCATAAAGCTAGGATTGGCACCTCACAGGTATATCGACTACTCCATGTCAGTAAGAGTGGGTTTTAGAATGTTGGGTGCACACTGATGGATTTGAAAAACTATTACCCGGACCTCAGAACCAAGATCAAGGATGGAGATGCACAAATGTTTGTGGCACAACTTGAGCGAAAGAAGGAAGTAAATCTAGCCTTCTTTTATTAGTTTACGGTGGATGAACAAGGACGACTTGTTCGCGTATTTTGGGCAGATGCTTTGTGTAGGAAAAACCTTAGTGTTTTTGGTGATATGTTTTCGGTAGATGCAACATATACCACCAACCAATATAACATGAAATTCGTGTCATTCACTAGAGTTAATCATCACTTGCAAATTAAAGTGTTCTCCTTGGGGCAGCATTCTTAGCAAATGATGACGATGTGAGCATGAAGGCTGCTATTGCTCAGATTCTACCAGATACAACTCATAGACTTTAGACTTTGCATGTGGCATATTATGGAAAAGGTATCTGAGAATGTGGGGCCCTCTATAAGAAAAGATGAAAAGTTTTGGGAAAGACTAAACAAGTGTGTTATGAGAGTTCAAAAACATCATGCCTGCTATGAGAGTTGAAAAGCAGGATGAATATGAATCTTTCCTTGGTAGTAAAATTCCAAAAGAGGTCGATATACATCCACCAAATGATGTCAACTCGAAAGGGAGATGTAAGAGAATTAAGAAGAGCAAGGAGACGAAGGAGAAGAAGGCTGGAAGTAAGGGTAAAGGGAAACAGACATGTCGAAAATGTAAGCAAGAAGGGGATCAAGATGCAAGTAATTGCCCAAACAATATTGTTGGTTGATATTTTAATTGAACAATTTACTCTTATGCTTCTTGTAAACACTCAATGGCGTCCATCCGGTAGAACCTAGAACCTTGTGAAATTGCAAAGATACTAGTTTATATACTTCGTCATCTTCTATGAGTACATTCAATTTCAAGAAGTACAGTCAGACACACTATAGAACCTAGTGTTCATGTCAAAGATATTCAGAGCTTCAGACACGCTGAAGCAGATGGGCGTGTCGACGCACAAGACGAGCACCCCCGACGTGGCCCGCGCCGTGGCGTACTGGTCCATCCTCCGGTACGCTGCCGCGGAGCCTGGCACCTTGCCGAGGGCGCGCGACGGAGAGCTGGACCTGAAGTCCATTCGGCTGTGCTAGGCCAGAGTCGCAACGAGGGCGCAGGGAACGGCGGCGGCGGAGAGCGGCGAGGCGGAGGGCGGCCCGCCGGCGAGTTGCGGGCACGCGGCGGCGGGATCTTGCCTTCGTCCGATGGAAAAGACCAACGGGCCGAGCGATGACGTTATCAACGGCAACATCACGCACGCCAGACTCCATGGCAGCGGCGGCGCAAATCTTGACGAGTCTCATCCGCCTACACTCACGTGTGAGATGAGCATCAGAGTCACGTGTAACATGAACAAGCTAACGACTGCATGCCGAACTCACGTAAGAACAGGAGGATACTCACGTACAAACTGATTCAGATTCGTCGTCGTGAGTCGTCCTCGTCCTGTCCGCCTCACCGAATAGCTCGTGGCCGCCGGCGGCGCGCAAGAAAAACAAAAAGACGCCAAACTATCGACATAGACCTGTTTGCTGGGGTGATTTGCAAAACAACATGATTAGCAGTGCTTGGGTGGGCGTTTAAGTCCGAAAAAGCTCCACCTCCATCTCTAACCATCAGATGTGCAGCCTATGATCTAAATCGATAGTTTCCAAAGTTTGCACCAGAACGTGGTTTCCACTAGATCCTAAGAGCCTTTATAAAAAGAAGAATATTAGCCTTAAACCTGTACGCAAATTCAGTGCCTCACAGCTTCAGCCCTTGCCGCGGACAGACGTCAAGTACTCGAAGCCTTGCCGGCTCGACGTGTCAGACTTCCTCCCGGAGTCGTGGTTTTTTTAAATAAGAGAGTCGCGATTGATGGTCCCAACGAGCAGACTCAGCTAGTGCCGACACGAGGGCGCCTGAGACAGAGAGCTCGAGTGTTTGGCTGTTCAAGGAATGTTTCACCTTCTGCAGGGCAGACTCAATGCAATGTTTCACCTCCCGCATAGCAGTCTTAATGCAATGTTTCACCTCCAATTTTCTTAGTTTTATGAAACTTAACATGAAATGAGCCAGGGCTGTGGCTCACGCTCCGCTCTCTCCTCCCCGGCCCCTCGCCACCCCCATCTCCGTCTCCACTCCCAGCCACCTCATCGCCAGCGCCCATGGATCCTCCTGAAGCTCTAGAGGCTACTGTGTCGGGGCGAAATGGGCTCCTCCTCGATCTCGCCTCGCGCTTGGATTTTGATCTCCGCAAGCATTTGAAGTCCCCGGTACATCACCCCTCCCCCACCCCGTCTGGATCTTTTTTCCTCCTCGTCACCTTCAGAAGATTTCTCTTCCGTCTGACGGAAGATTCTGTAAGCCTTGCTCTACAATCCTGTTTGGGTGGTCGTGCTTCGGATTTTCATGTCAAATTTTTAAGTACGAATCATTTTCGCATCTCGGTTTTCTCCAAATGTGTTGGATTTGAGATTTATAAACTCAGAAGGGTGATCACGCCTCAGTTCGATTTGTACTTCCATCTCTGGAACAATGGCACCCCTCATTGGGAGAAGGAGAAACGTGCTTGGGAGTTTGAACAGCAAAAGGAGTGGAACTTGGTTCTTTCAAAATCCTCCATTCGTCAAGCGAAAAAGAAATTGGCTGCCTACAAGAAGGTCCGATTTGCGGATAATTCAGCCCCTTCGCAGCCCCAAAGAAAGTCAGTTTCTTGCTCACAATCAATTTTGGCTCTTTCTCCACCAACTGTCCAAACCTGTCCACGGTGGTTCGTAATCTTTCCTTTGGGAATTTGGATGTCAGCAAGTCAAACGTTGGATCTTGTTCAAAGGATGACAGGCCGATGATCACGGCGGATCCCGCAGGAGTCTGTTCACAGTTTTCAATTTCAAATTCGTTTTCTTTAGATCAGGCCCAAAGGTGCTCCAAATGCCTGGCAATGGCCATAGTCGCAGCCAATGCCGATACCTTGTTTATTGCCTTCAGTGCCTAAAACCAGGGCATGTTAGGAGATCCTACAGGGCCCATCGACTCAAGTTGATCCAAATACCATCCTGGAAGGAATCCTGGAGGCCCAAAGCTGTTTCGGAGGCTTCGAGAGGAAGCAAATCTTTGGAAAACCCCAATTGCCTCGATTCTAGCAAAGATACCCCGATCTCTTCGCCTTCACTGTTGGGCGAAAATCAATCCAATCTAGTTTTGCCTTCTGCAACTCGCCTTTCCACACCAGAAACCCTCATTGCCAACTCCATTGTTGAAGCTCCTGGAGAAGTAGACGAGGTGGAAGTGCAAGACACCATGGCAAACTTCCCGGTTAACCCAGCGCCCTTCCTCCTTGCTGGTATGACGATCGACCATGGTTGGAATCGTCTAGCGAGAGGTCGGCTGGCTCTTGGTGGCGAACCGCCACGCGAACATGAGGAGTATGCAATCATCTCCATCGATCCAATGCATGTTGAGGTAAACCAGTTTAGGCCCTTTCTCACCATGGTGGTGCACTTCTTGGAAGATACACAGCATGTCCGTATAGTTTCTGATCATCTGTCCCCGCTGGGTCTGGGTCTGATCAAACTTGCAAATGTTCCCCAGAGAGATCAGCTTGTCCGTAATAGTCCGATGAACTTTCATAACAGAGTTGTTCGTGTGGTCAATCATGATGGGGGCATAAACTCTCGCCACTGTGCTTATACAAGAGTAGCTTGGATTATGTTTCTCGCTTTTCCTCTGGATTTTCATAATGATGTTTATGTTAAAGCTGCGGTTGCCCCCTTTGGACGTGTTCTGGCCTGGTATGTAAACAACAACAAGTCAAGGATCCTTGCTTGGGTCCTTCTTCTGAGCCCCAACAGAGTCCCTCGAAGCCTGATTGTTTCAAGAGGTTCTATCATGGGAGGTATTGGCCGCTCTTGGGCTGTCCTAGTGTACATTCTTAATGGTGAGTTCCCGGATGAGTTCCAGGGAGAGGAGGACCCAATCCCTTTTGATGGCGAACCACACCCTGAATTTGGTCAGCCGGTTATTGGCCCAAACCCCATCTTCCCAGACTGGATGGGTGAGAATCAAGGGGATAATCAGGACCATGGGAATCATCAGCACCAGCAACAGAACTGGCACCATCAGGCCATTCATCCTCAACATGGTGATGTTGCTCCTGCGGCTCCAGCAGAAAATGAAGGTTGGCCTGCTTGGGAACAGGCGCTGCAACAAGCTTAGCAACAGCATATGCACCCCTACCAACACCCAATGCAGCCTCAAGACATCATCAATCTAGACCTCTCTAGTGGATCATTGAGCTTCTTGCATGGGGAAGGCTCCGAGATTGATCTTAATCTCAACCTAGCGCCTGCCAACTCTCTAATGTTGGATCTTTCAGGGGAAGGCACTAGTACTAGCTTCTTAGCAATCCCTGGCTACACACTGCAGATGGAGAGACCTGTTGGTGATAACCTGACGACAAGGCTGCTACCCTCTCCAGTTCTCCAGCCCATTGTCAGGTCAGTTGAGACTTTTGTTCCCAATGGCTTGGACATTGTGCCATGGAGACCGACAGGAGCAGCTATTGCTCTCCAAGTTTGGGCTGATTGCATGGAACAGAGAAGTAGGGAGGCACGTAATCAGATTCGCAATGTCTACAAACGTAGGCCGAAACCAAAGATGACTCTGGTGAATCAAGATCAATCTGACATGGTTATTGATCCAAAGCAGATGCAAGTCCATAACAGTGAGGCCCAGATATCCTCGGGATGGGACCAGATGATGGCCCATCTTTTGAATTTGAACCAGAAGGCCACATTCAACCCGCCAGGCCCATACGCAAGCGTGGGCTCAGTGTAATCACAAGGCAAGGCGCTTCTTCTGCACCGCTTGTTGAAAGCTCAGTTCATTGCAGCGCAAGATTAATCAGTGCCAAGGAAGGCTTTCATGTCAAAACTGTCAGATTAGATGCTGATCCTTTGAAGAAAAGAAAGAGGCCAATAGCAGTTCTCATTGATGAAGCTATTAGTTTAGCTGGACCAATCCCAATTGACATGCTCAGAAGCTGGGGGATAGAATGTGGGATAGCTCCTGAGGAGCTTTCTGATGAAGCCCTATTGCAGGCGCCCAGCAACACTGATCTCGCCAATGATTAGTTTCTTCTTAAGTTATTCTGGAGCTGCGTCTCCTAGCTTTTGTCACCAGTTTTATTTTTCATCCTATCAGTCCCTTAGTGAACCTGTCTCAGCTTCATACTTTGCTGGCCCTTGTGCCTGGTGCACTTTTGTGAACCTGTTGGTTGGTCTGTCCGCTCCTAGTGACTGGTTTACCTTTGGATACCTTTTATTTGGTTGCCAAAGTTTTCTTTTGTTGGCTTGTGGTTCCCTCTCTATCAGTTGTGGGTGTATGACTTTTCTAATAATAGATCAATCAGCATTGTCCTTGAGAGCTGCTTTTGCTTTGGAAGAGTTCCCAAACATCTTATTGTCCATCCTGTGGGGGACTGTATATCATGCTCTTTGTGTAAAAGGTTTTTTCAATGAATACACGCGATTGGAACATATTATGTTGGAATATCCTTAGCATAAACGCAACAGGCAAGTGGGATGCGATTAGGAATAAGATAGAGGAAAGCTCTTGTACAGTGCTTTGCTTGCAGGAGACAAAGCGAGAATCTTTTGACTTGACTTATATTAGAAAGTTTGCACCAAGACGTCTTGACAGTTTTGATTATATCCCCTCCATTGGGGCTTCAGGGGACTTTTGGTGCTTTGGAATAGTGCCTCTCTCTCAGGGATAGTAATTGATAAGCAGCAGTATGGATTGACAATTGAGTTTAATTCTAAGCATAACAATGAATGTTGGAATCTGACCAACGTTTATGGTCCTTGCTCTGAACCTGACAGAACTGAATTCATAAGCTGGTTCAAAGGTCACACCGTTGATGAAAATGTCAACTAGCTGTTCCTAGGAGATTTTAATTTCTACCGGTAATCTCTTAACAGAAATAAAGATGGAGGGAACTTTAATGATATGTTGATCTTCAATGATGCAATAGGGCTATCTGGGTCTCATTGAGCTGCCCCTAAAAGGAAGAGCATACACTTGGAGTAACATGCAGGCAAATCCATTGCTTGAGCAATTGGATTGGTTTTCACATCGCCTAATTGGACTATAGCTTACCCAAGCACTGAAGTTCTACCACTGGGAAAGATTACTTCTGATCATCTACCTTGCAAAATCACAATTGGCACCTCAATACCAAAAGCAAACATATTCAAGTTTGAAAATTTCTGGGCTGAGAGGAATGATTTTATTGAGGTGGTTCAATAGGTCTGGTCTCCTATTATCTTCAGTACAAATGTAGCAAAAAACACGACACACAAGTTCAAACTTCTAAGATACAAACTCAAACACTAGAGTAAGAATTTCTCAAATTTACAGGTCTTAATTGAAAACTGCAATTCAGTTTTAGCAGCTTTGGATAAGTTAGAAGAGCAGAGGATACTTTTTAATCTTGAGACCAATCTGAGAAATATCATCAAGAAACACCTCAGCAATCTGCTACATTACAAGAAAATTTATTGGAAGAATAGATACACAGTGAACAGAATAAGGTTTGGGGATGAGTGTACAAAGTTTTTCCATGGCATGGCAACAATATCCCATAGAAGAAATAGTATTGCTCAGCTACAGAATGACCAAGGAGCAATCATCTCTGATCATGAGGGCAAAGTTGGCCTGCTTTGGTCTTCATTTAGGCACATAATGGGTATGACCTCCTCCCCAACAATGATCTTTGATCTGCCAAGTATGATTCATAGCAGAGATGGCTTGGACTCCTTATGTGATCCCTTTGACACACAAGAAATTGAATCCATTGTCAAAAGAATGCCATCAGACAAAGCTCCTAGACCTGATGGCTTCAATGGACTTTTCCTCAAAAGGTGCTGGCAGATTGTGAAATTTGATTTATTCAAACTCTGTTCGGACTTCCTTCAAGGACAGGCTAATCTTGAAAGCATAAACACATCTTTTATTACCCTGATCCCGAAGAAAGATTGCCCACTCACTGAATGACTTCGGACCCACATCCTTGATGAATATCTCCCTCGAACTGCTCACCAAGCTCCTAGCTGACAGGCTACAATCGGTCATCCTCAGATTAGTTCATCAGAATCAATATGGTTTCATCAAATCAAGGTCAATACAGGACTGTCTTGTGTGGAGTTATGAATATATACACCAATGCTAGCAGTCAAGAAGAGAAGTAATAATATTAAAACTTGATTTTGAAAAGGCTTTCGACACAGTAGAACACTCCACAATCATCCATATGATGACTTCCCTGGGATTGCCAAACACCTGGAACCAGTGGGTGAAGTCCATTATTTCCTCAGCATCATCTGTAGTTCTGCTAAATGGGGTACCTGGAAAAAATTTCAAATGTAAAAGGGGGGTAAGGCAGGGTGACCCTCTCTCGCCCCTCTTATTTGTTCTTGCAGCTGAGCTTCTGCAAGTACTGGTAAATAGAGCAGCAGACATCAACCAGCTAACAAGACCTCTGCCAATGGAAGGGGAGGATTTCCCCATTGTCCAGTATGCTGATGACACTCTGCTATTAGTACAAGCTGATGCAAGGCAACTGGTCTTTCTCAAATCAATGCTCAATTCCTTTGCCGAATCAACTGGGCTCAAAGTGAATTACAACAAATCCCAAATGTATCCAATCAACATTGCACCAGGGAAAATGCAACAGCTAGCAAGCACTTTTGGCTGTGAAGTTGGATCTATGCCTTTTACCTACCTAGGCCTACCCATGGGAACTACAAAGCCTAGGTTTGAGGATTTGACACCAATGATGGACAGAGTTGAAAGAAAACTGTCAGCTTGCTCTACATGGATATCATATAGTGGTAGACTGAAAATAATCAACTCAGCTCTTACCCCTATTACAACTTATACAATGTGCACAATCAAACTACCCAAGGGAGTCATAGATAATATTGACAGAGTAAGAAAGCAGTGCCTTTGGAGAGGCAATTCTGAAAATAAGAAGGGGGTAATCTTGTGGCTTGGCCCACAATTATGCTACCCAAAGATAAGGGAGGTTGTGGCATCATCAATCTCAGCCTGCAGAATGATGCTCTATTGATGAAGAATCTGAGTAAATTCTATAATAAAGATGATATCCCATGGGTAAGACTCATCTGGAACAAGCATTATATCAACAAAGTACCTCATGCTAGTAGAGAAGTGGGATCCTTTTGGTGGAAGGATGTCCTAAGACTCAACACAATTTTCAGAGGGGTAACTAGATGCACTATTGGCAGTGGTCGGTCGGCATGTTTTTGGGATGACCTTTGGTTACAAGAAGTCTTATTCCATAAATACCCAAGACTGGCATCTTTTGCCATTTCAGATAGCATCTCAGTTTTTGAAGCTATGCAAGCAGAAGAGCTGGACACACTCTTCTTTCTGCCTCTGTCTGCCCAAGCATTAGAAGAGCTAGAATCTCTTCAGAACCAACTACATGACCTAGAATATGATCAAGACAGAGATGATAAGTGGACACCTATCTGGGGGACAAATATACATCCAGGAAGTTTTATAAACATGTGTTCAAGGGGATGGAGGCCCATCCCATATACAGAAAGTTATGGAAATCTAGGTGCACCCCAGAATTAAGTTCTTTGCCTGGCTAATGATTGTTGACAAGCTCAATACCAAAACAATGCTTCACAGAAGGAAAATGTAGGTGGAGGGTGGATTAAATTGCATCATGCGCAATGATGGACTCCCGGAAACAATTGACCATCTTCTTTTTGACTGTTCCTTTGCCCGTGCTTGCTGGTAGAAGATTGGTATAACTTGGGACTCAGCAATTGACATTAAGGACAGAATCATCGAGGGAAAAGCACGCATACCATTCCCTGCTTCATTGAAACAAGTTTGATTGCGACTTGGAGCTGTGGAAACTATGAAATGATAAGGTCTTCAATAGACGAGAATCAACACCAGCAACCTAGTTTGGTATCTTTAAATCCCAATGTTTACTCCTTTCAGTTAGGTTTAAAGATGACTTGCAGTCATCATTTTGTTTTTGGCTAGATGCTTTTAGCTAATTTCTTCAATGTAAGTACCTCCTTTCCCCTTTATTTATAAAAATTCGTGGTGCACTGTGGGGATCTCCCCCACAGTTTTTCGTATCAAAAAAACATGAAATGAGTCTCTTTCTCAATGTACTCCCTCTGTCCTAATTTAATTGTCGTTTTTTGTGTTCATGCCACACGTTTGACTTGATTTATACAATATACGTACAACATTTATATCTTCAAATAATTTTGTTAAAAAACTAGACTTAAAGATTTTTCCGATGATACTAATTATGTAGCATAAATATTAATATATTTTAAATTTTAATATATATTTAATTAAATTTATTTCTCGGAAAGCGAGAACGACATTTATTTTGGGACAGAAGGAGTATAGTTTTATTGCATAGTTTCACACGGTTACCAATATTCTCTTTCTTTTCTCTCTCATCTCCACCGTATATTTGCTTTGCATGCATCCCATAAAACTAAGAAAAACTCTTAGTGAAGATCTCACACGGTTTCCAACTTTTTGGAAACAACGCTGTATAGTATTACCATGAGACATTTCTCCTCTTTCTCCTCATCGTTTTATGCAAAAAAAAATGCAAATCTGCTGATGTGACACTTCATTTTATGTGTATGAAACGCTCCATAAGGCCAGTCTCAACACTAGTACAAAACAGGCCTTTACTGGCGCCCCCCCCAAAACACACCACAGTCGGTTTTAGTTATCAAACGTCTGTGTGTGAAATGGCCCGAGCAAAGCTGTCAACTGCCAGTGGAGATGGATTACCACTGGCGGTTGGCATAACCAATTCACCTGTGTAAATCATCCATTTACACAGGCAGTTGGGTTATGCCAACCGCTAGTGGTAATCCATCTTCACTAGCGGTTGCATAACTCAACAACCAGTGTTAATGCCACGATTTACGCAGGCGGTTGAGTTATGCCAACTGCATGTGGTATTACCTTGTATAAATACCCCCTTCTTCCTCTCGACCAGCACTCTTTCCTCCCGACCAACTACTGTTCTCGCCGCCACCTTCCATTCGAGGTGATTTTGGAGGTCCAGATATTTCAAAATACAAGGGGGAAGGTTTTGATCATCATTTCTTGGAAGGAGGTTGTTAAAAAAGGTTAGTTTATGTCCCTTTTGACTCATTTAGCTCATTTTTGCTCAATTTGAACCACATTTTGGATCAAGGGTTTCACCATGAGTGAGAGATAAGAATACCTAGGTTATTTTCTTTGTTTCTTCAAGTGAGGTTGATTAAATTGATTATATAATATCTCTCCTCTCCATTTTCATGTTTGCTTCTTAATTTAGTTTACGCTAGATATATTTACTTGTTTTCATGAGGGAAGTGTAGTTTTTTGTTACTTTTTTTAATTATTCTACTTAGGTTTTTTATTATGCTTTTTATTTCTCAATTTATTCCATCCACTATATGCACTTATGTTTCATGAATTTTGTATTTTTAATAATGATACTTATGTTTTTTTTAACTTTAATCCCTAGCTAAATAATCCCTAGACCCTAGCTAATAATCCCTAGCTAAACCCTAAACCCTAGCTAAACTCTAAACCCGAGGTAAATCCTCTCTAAACTCTAGCTAAATTCTAATCCCTAGATTTGGTTAATTGTTTTACATTCATTACAATCACTTCATTTACACAAACAAGGGGGATTGTGATCTTCATTTGTTGGAAGGAGGTGATTTTGGAGATCCATATTTATCAAAATACAAGGGGGGAGATTTTAATCTTCATTTCTTGGAAGGAGATTGCTAAGAAAGGTCAGTTTTTATCCATTTTGCCTCATTTTGCTCATTTTTGCTCAATTTGAGCAACTTTCTGGACCCTACGGTTTCACCATGAGTGAGAGAAGAATACCTAGGTTATTTTATTTATTTCTTCAAGTCAGGTTGATTAAGATGGTTACATAATATTTGTCCTCTCTCCCTTTTCAATTCAGGTAATGATGGAGAGGTCATTCTAGATGTATAAGTTATCAAGGCTAGATACATCATACATACCCGAGGTTCATAAGTTTATTGATGCCACTAAGAACCATGCTTGGAGAACAAAGAAGACGCGCATACATTGTCCATGCATGGACTGCAGGAATGTTGTTGTATTTGATGACCATCAACAAATCCTTTCTCATCTTGTCCGTCGAGGATTTATGAAGGATTACTTGATTTGGACAAAGCATGGAGGGTAGCTCTGCGCCTTATACAACTAGTAGCCATGCAAATATCGATGCCAATGGCCCAGATATGCTTGTTGACGGCGGGTTTTAGTTCATACACGAGACACAACAACCTGACACCGATGGTCATGATCATGATCATGGTTTCGCTGGAGGAATTGAAGACGTCAGAACTGATGTGATGCAAAACAATATGGTTGCGGAAGATGCAAAATTTATGGAGGAAAAGTTGTGTTGTCATGCAGAAGGTCCATCAATGTTCTTCAAGAAAGGTATGGAAGCCCTAATGAAGGTAGTAGAAGAGCCTTTGTACGATGAGTCTAAGGGTTTCACCAAAGAGTTCACGACGATGCGTTTTGTGCTAAAGTTGTTGGTATGCAAAACTAGGTATGGTCTTTCTGATGCTGGCTTCAATGCATTCTTGAGTATTATCACAGATATGCTTCCAAAGCAAAACAAAGTGTCTGCTAACACGTACTATGCAAAGAAGCTAATCAGTCCACTTACGATGGGTGTTGAGAAGATCCATGCTTGTAGAAATTATTGTATCCTATATCGAGGTGACGATTATAAGGACTTGGAGAGCTGTCCAAAGTGTAATGCAAGTAGGTACAAAATGAATAAAGACTACATAGAGGAACATTGTGCTGCCTTGGTGTGTAAAGGAAATAAGCGAAAGAAGACCCAACAGAGTTCAAAACCCACAAGCAAAGAAAAAGACGAAGTAGACTATTATGCGCAAAAAAAGATTCCTGCATTGGTGATATGGTACCTGCCTGTGGTTGATCGACTGAGTTGTTTGTTTTTTTTTGCTAACCCAGAGAATGCTAAACTTATGAGCTGGCATGCTTCTAATGAGCACAAAAATGATGGGAAGCTTCGGCACCCAGCCGATGGCAAGCAGTGGAAAGATTTCGATGACAACCATCGAGACTTTGCAAAAGAATCAAGAAATGTTAGATTTGCACTAGGTACTGATGGAATGAATCCATTTGGTGAGAGGAGCAGCACGCACAGCACATGGCCAGTGATCCTCACCATCTACAACCTTCCTCCATGGTTGATGCAGAAGCGAAAGTACCTCTTGCTAACCATCCCTATCTCTAGACCTACATAGCCTAGAGTTGACATGGATGTTTTCTTAGAGCCCTTAATGGAATACATGAAGATATTGTGGGAAACAGGTGTTAAAATGTGGGACGAGTAACGCGAAGAATCTTTCACGTTGAGACCAATTATCTTTGTTATGATCAACGATTACCCTGCTCTCTTCACATTATCAGGGCAGTTCAAGGGAAAGGTTGGTTGCGTGGTATGCATAGATGAAACCGCTCATGTGTCCCTTACTACATCTAAGAAGATAGTGTACAGGAGACACAGACGCTTCTTATCGAATAGACACGGGTACCGCCAGAAAAAGATGGATAAGTACATCGACAATAACGTTGAACTCTAGTCTACTGCCCCACTAGGTAATAGTAAAGGAAAAGGAGTTTTCAACATAGTCAGCAACCTTGAATTTGTTTTCAGGAAGAAGACAACAGACGGAAAACCAAGAAAGAATGTCAAACCAACTCCAGGGGCTACATTCAAGAAGAAATCTATTTTCTTCGAGTATTTGTCATACTGACCTGAGTTAGACGTACGCCATGCGATCGATGGTATGCACATTCAAAAGAATGTGTTTGAAAGCCTAATTGGAACCTTGCTAGACATAAAGGGAAAAACGAAGGAAGGACTAAATTCACGCCTGGACATGGTACAGTCAGACATAAAAAAAAGAACTTCACCCTGTTCTTCAAAAAATGGGAAGTACCATCTCCCGGCAGCAAGCTACAATCTGAGCAATGACGAGAAACATTTGATGTGTGTGTGGTTGAAGAATTTGAAAGTCCCATCTGGATTCTGCTCTAGCATACGATGTATTGTGTCATTGAAAGACCTTACACTCACCAACTACAACTCACATGAATGTCATGCCATCCTGACTAGTTTCCTCCCTATTGCCATCAGGGCTATAAATCCAGTGTGGATAAAGTTTGCAGTCACACGGTTGTGCTACTTCTTCAACAGGATCTCACAGAAGGTGATTGACCGTGATGAGTTGACATCTCTTAAGGAATTTGCAGCGGAGATAGTGTCACAGTTTGAGATGTGTTTTCCTCTAGCATTCTTTGATATTATGGTTCACCTTGAGGAGCACTTGGTTCCACAGATAGAGGCACTGGGTCCCATGTATTTGCATGAGATGTGGACGTATGTATAGATGGCCATCGGGTTGTGTCATGCCAGCACTGCGTCGCGCTTCGACGGGCTGTCGTGCCTGACGGGCCGTGCTTGTGCCGTGCTCGTGCCTGGCCTTCGGCCCAAGGCATGGCCCGTGGGCCACCGTGCCAGCCCGTGAGCACGGCGTGCCTACGTGCCGTGGGCGGCCCAAGTGGCTGGGGGAACGCTCCGCCTGGAGATGCTCTGCCCGCCGCGGGAGGCCGAGAGGCCGAGGGAGCTCATCCTCAAGGTGGACGGACGATGGCACGACACCGCACGAGCCGCAAGGTGGAGGAGGACCGGCCATACGAGCCGCAAGGTGGAGGAGGAGGCGGCCGCTACGGCTCGCCCTCGAGATGGCGGACTCCGACCGCCGCGCGCTCGTCTGGAGGTGCTCCACCCGCCGGCCAACGCGGACGAACGTCGTCGCGCGAGGTAGAGGAGGAGGCAGCCGCCGCGGCTCGCCCTCGAGATGGCAGACTCCGCCAGCCGTCCGCCGCGCGCTCGCCTGGAGGTACTCCACCCACCGTGCGCACAGCTCCTCCACCCGCTAGCCGCCGCGGACGGACGGGACAGCGCCGCGCAAGGTCGAGGAGCAGCCGCGAGTTGGAGGAGCTATGCGCGGCGCGGGACGGTGGGGTTAGGCCGCTAGGGTTTGGGGGGCAGGGGGTGGGGGCGGGAGGTGGACGTGTTCATGGGCTGGCTTGCTGGGCCGCAAGCCGCATCGCTCCGTCTCCCAGACTCCTAGGCCAGCACCCGCATCAGGCCGATTGTCAGGCCAAGGGTTTTACCGGGCCGTGCCACGGGCCAGGGTGGCGGCCCAGGCACGGCCTGGTACCTCGGGCCGTGCTGGCATAGGCCCGGTGACCACCATGTCGGGCCGTGCTCGGGCCGGGCCAAATTCCTGTACCACGGGCCGTGGCAACGGACCACGGGCTGCATGGCCATCTATAGACGTATGAGTGTTTCATGTCAACACTTAATGGCTACGTATCAACTCGTGCTCATCCTTAGGCGTCCATGGTAGAGGGGTACTTAACCGAAGAGGCAATTGAGTCTAGAGGTCCATTCTGCAAAAGCGTCATAAAAGACCAGGATGCAATAGGTTTGCCTCCGTCACAACATGAGGGTAGGCTAAATGGAAGAGGGAGGATGGGAAAGAAATCATTAGTCCCGCAAGATTACAATTCAGCCCTCGAGGCACATCACAGCATCCTACATCAACTCTCGATAATGGAGCCTTTCATTGAGCAACATATTGATGAGCTTCGCGAACATAATCATGGGCACACAGATGAGTGGTTAATGAAGGAACACAAGAATAAGTTCACCTCATTGCTAAGGGAGCATGACATTCCAGAGGGGGAAACAATTGAGGAACGCACCATCAAGGTGTTGGCTTCTGGACCATCACGCCAGGTCACAACATGGCAAAGCTATGACATTAGTGGCTTCACATTCTGTACCAAGTCCAAGGACCAAAAGAGCATGGCACAAAACAGTGGAGTTCGATGCGATGCCTTAGACTCTGATACTGGTGATGAAACTATATATTTTGTCTTCGTTGAGGACATATGGGAACTAGACTATGGTACATTTCAGATCCCTGTGTTTCGATGCCAATGGGTTGAAGACAAACATGTCACAATGGACAACTATGGGGTCAGAGTTATTGATCTAAGTAAGGTAGGCTACAAAGATGATCTGTGGATAATGGCTAACCGTGCTGCACAGGTCTTCTATGCTGAACAGATCCTTTGTCCTAATGAGAAGAAAAGTACCAACAAGCCGAAGCATGTAGTTTTTGCTGGAAAACAACAAGTTATAGGGGTTGATGGTGTATCTAACCTGGATGAATTTAATGAGTTCAGCAACATGTGTCTCTTAGCAGATGACCATCCAGTAAAAATAAAGGGTGTTGAGCAAAGCATCCCACAAAAATGGCTACCTTGGGTACGCCACGATGGACAAAGAAGAACAGTATAGCTGCCTAGATTATTTTTGTTATTTGTCATGTAATCCATTTATGTTACAATGTAAGACCCTATTTTTGTTTCTATATGTGAGACCCTATTTTTTTCTACATGTGAGACCTTATTAAATGTAATCTATTATATATCTAGCTCAATTAACTCTAATGTACCCTAGCTAAAATCTAGGCTCAATTAACCCCAAACCCTAGCATTTAATTAGGAAAAACAGAAACCCAAGCATTTTTCTTATCTTGTTATTCCATTCCATATAAAAGTATCTCAAACATGCCATTCTATATTTTTTTTACATGTATATCTTGTCAAGAAAAACACCACAAAAATTATTTCACTAATTTTGGAACAATATTTCTCAAGATATGATTTTTTGAAGCTTATGTATTAATCGAGATATTAGACATATAAATATAGCTACATATAAAAGTAACTCAAACATGTCATTTCATATTTCAACATGTATATCTTGTCAAGACAAACACCACACAATTTAAATTACTAATTTTGGAACAATATTTCTCAAGATATGAATTTTTGAAGCTTATGTATTAATCGAGATATTAGACATATAAATATAGCTACATATAAAATTATCCCAACATGTCATTTCATATTTTTAACATGTATATCTTATCGAGACAAATACCACAAAATTTAATTCACAATTTTTGGAACAATATTTCTCAAGATATGAATTTTGAAATTTTATTGAATTATTTTTGCAAAATTGTTTCTACTGGCGGTTGGTGTTGAAAACCGCCTGTAGAGATCTACTGGCGGGGGGCGAGCGTGATGCAACCGGCGGCCGGAGAAGAAACCCTGACGCGGTGGCGCAGTGGTGCGGTGACGCGGTGGTGTGGTGGCACGATGGCGCGGTGGCTTGGGCGTGCGGTGGCACGGGCGTGCGGTGACGCGGGCGCGGGAGGAGGCCTGAGGTGGTGGCGCGGGGGCACGGGCGAGCGTGAGGCAACCGGCGGCCAGCCGGAGAAGAAGCCCATGACGCGTGGGCCCGGCTGGTTAGACCTGTTGGGCCAGCCTAAACCGGCCCAACGCTAAGTATATTTATGTATATACATATATATTTATGTATTATATATATATATATTATGTATATATGTAAATGTATATATATGTATTATATATATATTATGTATATATGTATATGTATATATATGTATTATGTATGTAAATGAAATTGACGAAATTGACTCTTGTATGTATTATTTGAATTCATTTTATTTATATATATATATATATGTTAATGTGTTGATTATAATAACTTATATGTATAATATATAAATGTCTATCCTTTATTAGATTTCCGCGATGACATCTCCAAGCAAGGACCAAACATAAGGGTCTATTCACATGGAACATGCCCCAGGGTTCGACCCCATGGAGCAAGTATAAGATACACACGAAACGGGTCAAGCCTTGGGGTCGTCCGACCCCACGGAGCAAGTACAAGATAACCACGAATCAAGCCAAGTCGTGGGGTTGTCCAACCCACGGGCCAAGCATCGCTGGCCTCTACTCCGGAATACGGCAGTATTAGCGACGACATGGAGCCTCCCGAAGTGAGGAAGACTCGTCGTGAATTGCAACGTGACCCTGATTATGATCCAGAAGACGACGAGGTAATTAATCGGTGTTTTCATGTTTGTATATCATAATCCCGAAGTCATGTCCCCTAAATATCTCGAAGTGATGTCCCCTAATTAATTATATTCATGATGTCTATATTCAGAGGGCATTGTCTCAAATGGAAGAGTTGATTTCATAGCATGAAGTGGCACAGGCCAAAGACGCACCCGAACCAACCGCGAACACTGAGAGATCAAGAAAAAGGAAGCGGAGCGGTGGCAAACGAGGCGAGAGAGGATTGAACAGGTTTCCAGACGACGTATATGCCATCTTAGAAGACAGCACAATCGGACAGCTCATGGCTCCTTTGGAGGCCCTATCCAAGTACCAGAACGCAATTGGCTTCTGTGTTAGGGACATTCTTGACGTCACTAACAAGCACTGGTCCAGTGTGTTGGAGGATGACAAGACAAGAATTTGGGATAAAATGAAGATGAGGTTCCAGTTTCCTCGGAACATACTAGAGGCACTGATAAAGGACTTCACATTGAAGCAGTGTGCGATTAGTTTCCGAAACTAGAGTTCCGAGTTGAATACCATGTTTGCCAAGAAAGGGTTTGACCCTACAACAAAGTACAAGATTTCTAAAGGGCAGTGGACGGTCTTTCTAGAGCAGAGGAAAGAGGCAGACTTCGTAGCTCTGAGCGAAGCCAACTCTGCTCTCGCTAAGAAGAAATAAGTACCACCACCGTCTAGGCACATGTGGTTATCAGTGTCAGGCTCCCAAATGGCAATAAGAAGAGGCTGCACATAAGGCGAAACGGTTGTCGGCACTATCCGAACAAGTTGGTGAGAGGTCTGTGAATTGGATTCGGGCTCGAAAACCAAAGGAAACCGATAGCGGTTTTGTCCTTTGATGACCCTCAGGATGAAGAAGTAGCAAACAACATATTTGCGGTGGCAGCCAAGCAGTAGGAAGGTAAATTCAAGCCACGAAGAAAGAGGGACATCCTTAGTGAGGGCCTTGGTAACCCTGAGCATCCAAAGAAGGATGGAAGGATGGATTCAACCCTCAGTGGGAAGGTGAGTACAGGAAACGTGATCGATACAAGGAAGAAATGGCTAGCTATTTAAAGGAGGAGGCTAAGAAAGAGTTCACATAGTTTATGCAGAAATTGCTACAAGATCCTCCTGCTGAGTTGATGCAGAAACTGGCAAGTGCGGTGTCAAATCAACAAATGAGCACTCAGGCAACCCAGATGCAGCTAGTCCCAGTGGTGTCCCAACAGACACCAATTGAGGAACCAAGCAGTTTCACGTCTATCGGGAATAAGGTTCAATATCTGGTTGACGACATAGTAACTCCCATGGCTTGCTCCCTAGTCATAAGATATGGCATTAACAGACACCACACAAGGGAAGTAGCCACGGGCAAAGTGATCCCAAGATGCAAGTACCACGGTGCTAACATTCCTGAAGACTATTGCAGAGTAGAAGTATTGACCGTGGTTCAAGGATATGAGGACGAGATTTTAGACATCCCCGGTCCCGAGGACATTGAAAAACTCGGACGAGCTATAAATAATTTCATTCTTTGTCCTTGGCCGGACGTCCAGCTGAGGGAGCCGCCACCGTCCTCGCATGAGATAGCAGTTGAGGAGTCATCAGGACCTATTGATCCTGTCCCGAACCCAACACCATCACCAATTCATTCTCTTTTGAGCCCACCTTCATCACCTCCGCCACAGTCATCACCTCTGCCATAGTCATCACCTCCGCCACAGTCGTCACCTTGATGGACCGATAACGGTGACTAGAGGGGGGGTGAATGGGAGCCTCAAATTTCTTTCGAAAGATTTGGCCACTGTCCCAAAATCACCTCCAAAAGCCAAATCCACACACCATGATTTCCACAACCTAAGAAGAGGGTGGATATTCCCTAGGAACACAGCGAGACACCACGGAAGCGCTAAGATCACTTTCCGAACCGAAGGAGTGAAAATGAGACACTCAACTTTTATAAGGAAGAAGTAAGTGCTCGAATCTCAAATTCCCAAGTCAACTAGTGACAAGAGTACTTAGATAAGTTCCTTGGCATGGTAGAGACCCAACGCAACAGACGGAACCCAATTCGGAGCCCAAACGCTCAAGATAGCAATTTTCCAAAACTGCTCCAGCGAATACAGGACACGTCTGGTTTGGTTTTCAGCACTGACAGGCCTCAAGAGAAAATCGAAAACTCTATCAAATAGTGTACAAAAATTCTAAAATTTTAACCCTAGGTTCCAGACACAAAGGAGCAGACCTCCACAAAGTTTAAGCTCAAAATTCTAAGGAGAAAAATACCGGACACGTCCGGTATCAGCAAGCTGATTTCGGCTGATTTCTGGAAAATGTTCAAACTCGATCAAATCAACTCCGATTGACCCAAAATTTTGTGGGCAGGCTCCTGAAGTAGTATTGATGCTACTCCATGAGTTTCATAGCCTTTGGTGCCTCAAAAAATTCAGGATAAATCAAAATCCGAGAGACGGAAGAAAAATGACCGGAGAAAGGAAAATCGCCCGATCTGCGTGCTCACCCCAAATGAACTTGATTCCTTTGGTCAAAACCTTCACAAGGGATACTAGCACCTTCTCCAACAAGTGGTTTGCAAAAATATCAAGAAATTAGAGAGATCAAGCAAAACACCGGGAGAGGGGAATTGTAAAAATACGAAGAACACGGGACAAGCAATTCATGAATCGAATCCTGGAGGACACGAGGAGGTTACGGCCTCCATTCCTTGACACGGAAAGAAGTTCTACAAGTTCATCATCCATGGACCTCAAGCATGAAGACTAGAGAGAGGGAACCTAAGGAGTGGGAGGGAGGAAGGCAAATGCAAGAGGTGAGAATGAAGATAACCCTTCATCCTCTATTTAACTGGGTCTATTGGACATTTTCAAATAGCCCCCTACTACATGAGTGAACTACCTAGTCCTGAGACACTGCAGTCCAAATTCCCGAAATATCTCCTTAGGTTTTCATCGGACGGCCCCGCTTCCTACCTGGACTTGCCGTCGCCTCGACACAACCTCCAGGATTTCACCATGTGCCGCCCCCGCTTCCTCGGAAGCTCCGCCTGGGTTTTGAGGCCCAAACCCGCGAAACCCGCCACTGGTAGCTTTGGGCTCAACTACTGAACCCCGAGTTTTGAGGCCCAAACTCGGAAATTATCCTCCGATGGTTTTGAGGCCCAAACCATCAAACCGCTCGACACGTGCCACCTCGTCCTCGCCCGACGCGGCTCCGAGTCCCCATGAGCCTCCTGCTCGACTCGCTTGTCGGTCGTCTTGACTTGGTCAACACGGTCTACCTCCATGTCTTCTCGCGCTCGCCGGTGCCAAGTATTAGCCACCACAGCTAGTCCGCCTGCCCTCCGGTCCATCGGTCCGAGCCCCGCTTCTGCCCTTCACCGCTCTCAGTCCATCGGCATGGCAAGCCTCTACTCGACCTTCACCTCGCCATTGACCACTGTCTCCGGGCCTAGCACCTGCACACCACAAGCCAATAGACAAGCACATGTTTTCTGCTTTCGCAACAAGGTTAGTGAAACCACTCAAACTGAAACACTAAAATGTTGATCAATCACTCATCACACAACTAAACAACATGGGCACATATCAACCATGTGTTTGTACACCTCTACCACAGTTAGCACCATCTTCGCTACAAACATCACCTCTGCCACCTCTGCCACCTCCACCACAAAAATCCACACCTTCCCCACAACCCAAAGATCCTAAACAAACACCGGATCCACCTCCATCGCCAAAGATGAAGTTTGTGGTGCCCAAGTTGATTTCCCCCTTCGAGCCAAAGAAGAAAATAGCTGGCATGGTCAAATTTTTGAAAGGACTTAGGACAAAACGTACTAGTGAAGTCCTCGAGTTGTATGAGCTCAAGAAGTTAGCGCAGCCGCTGCCTAAGGTAATTCCCTGTAAATTCAAGGTGCCCACTTTTGAAGACTACAAGTCTGTTCCTAAAAACTATGTGGTGGGAAAGCCTCTACTGAATTGGGATAAACTCAAAAAGGTGCCAAACAATATAAAAAGGCTGAATGACTGGTACATGAGAGCCTTTTCTGCTGGCATTCACGCCATCAACGTGTGTATACCACATAAGGCATTTCAAAGTGAGCATGATCTGTGCGTGATTAGCTTTGAAGACATTTGGTTGACGATGAACATCGAGAGACTAAACGTACAGATCATAATGATGTTTGCATTGTAAGTGTTACATAGTTACACATGCATTGTAGTTGCATCAATATTCAATATCTCACATGCATTATAGTTGCAAATGTTCAATATCTGACATGCATGTGCCTTGTCGAATGCTATATGATCAGCAGGAGCAGACTTACTGTCAGGATTTCGATTATTGTGCCGAGGAAAGGGTTGGCTATCTGAACCCAATTGATATCTGCGAAGAAAGGCACACCGTCAGAATCGAGGAACATAGCGACGACTTATTGGGCTTAGAAGGTGAAGCACGGGCCGAGAAAAAGAAAAATTTGAAGTTTCAATTTGAAGCCAAGTACGCCTTCTACATTTCAAAGTGTATGAAGAAGTATCAAGACAGGTCATCAATAGTGGCACCGTATAACTTTGGGTAAGTATGAGTTTGGGCAGTGGCACCGTATAACTTTGGGTGATCAAACTACATAATTTCAATGCACAAATGTATCATAAATTTGATTCATGCAGGGACCACTAGATCTGCGTTGTCACTTATTCTAGAAAAGGAAGGGTGGTGGTACTAGACTCCGCAAATTACCCGCCAGCAAGCTATGCAGGTTTCATTGAGTAGTTAGAGCTGTAAGTCGAGATATGCATGTATACTTTTGCATTATGAGATTTTAAGAATAATTAACATGGTGATTGTATTCGAATTCGTAGGGCATGGCGGTTTTATAAAATTCATGGTGGAAAGATTGACTCAAAGAAAATAGAAAAGCAGTCATTGGAAGTTATATATGACAGACCGGTAAGTATGAATACTTACTCTTATGAATACAGATTATACATGTACTATGTGGATATACTACGTGTGTGAGCATCTATAAATAACCACTTTTCTGTTTTATAGTGCCACAAGCAACCACCAGGATCTGTCCTCTGTGGATACTACGTGTGCGAGAACATAAGAGGAGACACCACAGGATACATGAAGAAAACTTCCATGAAAGCCAAGACGACGACCATCAATGAAAATACGTTGTACAACATAGTTGAGTACGTGTGCCTTTTTCTCATCAAACAGGTCATCTCAAGTGTAGAAAAATATCATGATCATGATAGTGAATTAGCCAAGCCAGAGTACCGAGCGATAACAGATGTTTATAACCTAAATCTTACTCAGTGTGATTTTTAGAGGACAGGAGCAAACTCTTGATGTATACAATGTGTGATACACTTGTAACTTTATGTGTGTGAGCATGAGACTCATGTATATAATGTGTCATACACTTGTAACTTTATTGCGAGCATGAAACTTTGAAGTAATAATAGATGTATGTATGAAATATTTAAATTACATGTTGCTATATTTGAACACCATCCAATAGGTTTTAGTAGTTTCAATAACAATATATATGTATATATTAAATAATACAATATATAAATATAAAAATATAAAAACTTGGAAAATATTTCCACAGGTGTAAATGTCTCATTAACACAGGCGGTTCACTAAGAGAACCGCCTGTGGAAATGGTTTCCTACTGGCGGTTCTCAAGCAACCGCCTGTAGAAATGACCTATTTCTACTGCCTCAGTGCAGGCGGTGCTGGAAAACGCCTGCAATGGAGTTTCATTCAAGTTTTATGGGCATTAAATATGCTGATGTGACACTGTATTGAAGAATCATGGCCCTAGTTGGTTTCGGTGATTAACGACAACTAGAGATTATTATGGCTAACGTGTGTTTTGTAGAGGCTATGCGTAGCTTAGCAATAGTGATCAAGGAGAATGGGCTCTAAAGGTCATCACTTAGCCCCCAAGATGGATATCGTTTCGGTTCTTAAGGAGACATGATGAAGACCCTAGAATGATAGGCTAAGTGCCATAAGGAGATGAAGGGCACTTAGAATTAGATAGGGCTTCTCTTTTTACCTTTGACCGTACTATTAAGAGGGGTTGAGATTAGTAGCTTGAGTTAGGAAAGCTTCATGTTTAGGTGTGGTGCACACTTGACTTCCTTAGCTCTAAGCAAGCCTATGGTGACCATAAGATAGCCTAGAACAACTTCCATTTTCATCGCGACGAAAAACGGAGTTGTTAAAATAGTTTTCTGGGCGTCGGACGCTCCTGGCAGGGGCGCCGGACGCTGTCCGTCGCGTCGGACAAAGGCGCCGGACGCTGGGTGGTTGAGTCCACAGCGTCCGTCGGCCTTCCAGAGAGGTTATTTTCTGGCTAAGTTTTTCAGGGTGCGTTGGACGCTGTCCGTCGACCTTCCAGAGAGGGTGTTTTTCAACCCTAGCCAGATTTTAGTGTCGGACGCTGTGGCTGAGCGTCCGTCGCCCAGTGACGTAGCGTCCGTCGCTGGGAACAGTGTGTCAGAACTAGCCATTAGACAGAGGCGTCGGACCGTCCGTCGCCTAGGCGTCAGACCGTCCGTCGCCTCAATTATGAACAGAAACTAGCCGTTGGGCATGCGATGGACCGTCTGTCGCCTAGTCGACGGAGCGTCCGTCGCCAACTTAAAATGCCAGCCCGAGGCAGTTTTTAGAGGGTCTATTTATAGCCCCTCCCACTTCTCTCCCACCTCGCCTTTGCTCATTTGAGTTGCTGAGTTTGTTGAGAAGGTTGGGAAGAGAGCAAGAGCCCTAGAGAGAGAGAGTGATTCGCGAATCCATCCATCCTCTCTCTAGTTCATCCAAGAGTTCAAGTGTGCATCCTCTAGTTGTGAAGCTTGAGTGAGTCAAGCGAAGATCGAGGCTTGTTACTCTTGGTGATCGAGATCACCTAGACGGTCCGGTGGTGCTCGGAGGAAGGTGATCGCCAGAAGATTGTCGGCGGCCCTTCTCCATCGACGTTTGTGATCGGTTGTGGGCGATTCACCGAGCCGGAGTGGCGAAGAATCAGCCCGTAGAGAGCACTCATCCCTTGCGCGGGATTGACGGGGAGCTATACCTTGCGAGGTGCTCCAACGAGGACTAGGGGGGAGTGTCGACTCCTCGATACCTCGGCAAAACATCGCCGTGTCAAGCATCTCTTTCCCTAGCTCTTTATTACCGCATTACTTTCTGCACTTGTCTTTCAATTCATACTAGAATTGTGTAGGAAGTTTTCGCTTTCCTTTGCCTTGCTACCGCTTTCTAGCTAGGACACACAAGCGGTAGGCACTAGGGGGTTAATTGGCTCTTTATAGGGTTAATTCTTGTTTAGAAATTAAAAAGAGCCCAATTCACCCCCCCCCCCTCTTGGGCATCTTGATCCTTTCAATTGGTATCAGAGCAAGGTTGCTCTAAAATTAGGCTTCACCGCCTAGAGCAAGATGTCCCATGGGGATGGACCACCTCCCATGTTCGATGGAGACGACTTTCCTTATTGGAAAGTTCGTATGGAGGCCTATTTAGAGGCCGTTGATGTGGGCGTGCTCAAAGCCGCCACAAAGGGAGGTACTCTCTTCGCGGAGGACCTCAACTTTGAGAAGCACAATGCCAAGGCAAAGAACATACTCTTTCGCGGCATTAGCAAGGATGTCTTCAACCGAGTGCGTAATGCCAAAGACGCATTTGAGTTGTGGACCACTATTTGTGCACTTCACAAAGGCACAAAGAGTGAGCGTGAAGAACGCTATCACTTGGTTATGGCTAAGCTCAATTCTTTCTCTATGCATGCAAATGAAAATGCAAATGAAATGTACTCACGTCTCAACATTATTGTAGAGGAATTGAATGGGCTCGGTCTCAACCAAATGGAACCGGCCGATGTGGTACGCAAGATTCTTTGTGTCTTGCCCATTGAGAAGTATGGCCACATCGTCATGGTGCTTCACCAAGGAGATCTCTCCGCCGCTACACCAACACAAATTTTGGGCAAGATCAATGCCCATGAGATGTACATGAAGATTGGTGATGGTGGCTCATCTTCTTCCTCCAAGAAGAAAGAAAAAGAGAAGGAAGAAAAGAAGGACTTGGCACTCAAGGCATCTTCCTCGGAGAAGCACAAGATTCAAGTCATGTATGAGAGCACAAGCGATGATGATGATGATGATCTCGCTCTCATGGTGAAGAAAACAACCAAGATGTTGAAGAAGCTAAGCAAGAATGGAGTCAAGTTTGACTCAAAGAAGAAGAAATTCTTCACAAGGTCTTCAAGAAAGCCCCTCTCCAAGATGGATTGCTACAATTGTGGCAAACTTGGACACTTGGCTCATGCGTGCCCCGAAGAAAAGAAAGACAAGTACAAGAGCAAGAAAGCTAACAACAAGTTCAAGTACAACACGGAAACAAGGTTGAGTCAAGTGATGAGGAGAAGAAGGATGACAAGCCATTCAAGAAGAAGAAGAACTTCAACTTCCACAAGAAGAAGAAGAATGGCAAAGCCTACATTGTTGGTGATTGGCTCACCGACATTGAAGACTCAAGTGACTCATCCGGAGATGAAAGTGAAGAAGAGAAGGTGGCCACCTTGGAGATTGGTTCATCTACTCCACCGCCACCCCCTACATCATCTCCGGGTTCATCCTCTACACACCTATGCCTCATGGCTAAAGGTGACAAAAAGGTACAAAAAGAGGATAGTGATGATGAGGCTAGCTCTAGTGATGATAGTGATGATGAGTTTGAGGCACCTTCCTATGATGAGCTAATTGAAATTTGCAATAAATACACTAAGCTCATTAGGAAGTATAAAGGCAAAAGTGAATCACTAGAGAAAGCAAATGGAAACTTGCATGCTAAGCTTGATGACTTGACTAGTGCTAATGATGAATTGAAGCTTGAGAATAAATCTCTCTCATCTAGCACTAGGGAGCTCAAAGCCTCACTCAAGCAAGCAAATGAGAAACATGATAAGCTTGAGAGGTCAACACAAGAGCTCCAATCAAGATACATCTTGCTAAAAGATGACTACAACCAAGTTAAAAATGAACATGGCACACTTGTGATAGCTAATGAATTGCTCTCAAATGATCTTGCCACACATGTTGCTATTAACCCGGTTGTTAAGTGTGATATAGCTACTTCTTGTGAGGACTTGCTTGATGAAGTTGCAAGTGAGCAAAATGCAAAGTGCAAGGGCAAGAAGTTAGTTGAGGCCGACAAGCATGATGACTATGTGAAGGTGAGGCAAGAAAACTCCAAGCTCAAGGAAGAGCTAATCAACCTCAAGGCAAGCAAGCCACTCACTATCAAGTCGTCCAAACAAGATGACAAAGATGCAATGACCTTGATCAAGTCTCTCAAAGAGGAAAATGCAAAGCTCAAGGTTGAGAAGATCAAGCTTACAAGTGGATTGGAGAAGTTCACCAAGGGCCACAATCTTCAAAGTGAGCTCTTGATGAATACTATCATGAAGACCGACAAGACCGGCATTGGGTTCAAGGAGAACCAAATCATGAAGGCCAAGGTCAAGATAGAAGCCAAGAACTATTACAAGAACAAGGCTATGAGAAGCAACTATGACACACCAAAGCCCAAACCCAAGAAGTGCTTTGGATGTGGTCAAGAGGGTCATCTCCAATCCCAATGCAAGACTCCACCTCCCAAGACCTTGCCCAAGCACATAAGGCCTTTCTCTCATGATGCACACTTCATCATCAACAAGGACTCCAAGGGTAGACCTCAAGTTGTATTTCTCGGTCCAAAGATGAAGAACAAGCCCAAAGTGCTATGGGTTTCTAAGGAGTTGGTGGACAAGGCTATGGGACCTCGCCAAGTGTGGGTTCCCAAACAACAAGCTTAACTCCAAGTTTCTTGTGTGTAGGTGAACTACAAGACCGGTGGAAGTCATTGGGTGATTGATAGTGGATGTACTCAACATATGACCGGTGACTCCCGGATGTTCACCACACTTGAGGAAGATTGTGAAGGACAAGACAAGATTACCTTTGGAGACAATTCAAAAGGCAAAGTGCAAGGTCTAGGCAAAGTGGCAATCTCAAATGATCAAGCAATATCAAATGTCTTGCTAGTACAATCATTGAGCTTCAACTTGCTATCGGTGGGACAACTATGTGATCTTGGTTTCCAATGTCTCTTCACTCCAAATGAGGTAGTTGTGTCCAAGATTGAAGATTCATCATTGATATTCAAAGGGTTTAGGCACAACAATCTCTACCTAGTGGACTTCACCTCAAATGAAGCTAGTTTGCAAACATGTCTTTTCTCCAAGAGCTCTTTGGGTTGGCTATGGCATAGAAGATTAGCACATGTGGGAATGTCAACTTTGAAGAAGCTTGTCAAGAAGGAATTGGTTAGAGGTGTGAAGGATGTGGTGTTTGAGAAAGACAAACTTTGTAGTGCGTGTCAAGCCGGCAAGCAAGTAGCAAACACTCATCCAACCAAAGCTTTCATGTCAACCTCAAGAGTTCTAGAGCTACTCCACATGGATCTTTTTGGACCTACCACCTATGCTAGCCTTGGCGGCAATCTCTTTTGCTTGGTGGTAGTTGATGACTACTCTAGATACACTTGGGTGTTCTTTCTTCAAGACAAGGGAGAAACTCAATCAATATTCAAGAAGTTTGCAACTAGAGCCCAAAATGAGTTTGATGTGAAGATCAAGAAGATAAGAAGTGACAATGGGACCGAGTTTGTGAACACCAAGATTGAAGACTATTGTGATGAAGTTGGAATCAAGCATGAAGTATCCGCCACATATACTCCTCAACAAAATGGTGTAGTAGAGAGGAAGAACCGGACTCTTATCACTCTTGCAAGATCAATGCTTGATGAATACAACACCCCCGAGAAGTTTTGGGCCGAAGCAATCAACACCGCATGCTATGCGGCCAACCGGCTATTTGTCCAAAGGCTTCTCAAGAAGACCCCCTATGAGCTTGTGAATGGAAAGAAACCGGATATATCCTTTTTCCGAGTGTTTGGTTGCAAAGTGTACATCTACAAGAAGCGCCAACACTTCGGCAAGTTCCAAAGAAGATGTGACATTGGTTTCTTAGTTGGGTATTCACTTAAATCCAAGGCATACCGTGTATTTAACAAAGCCACCGGCTTAGTTGAAAAACGTATGACTTGGAGTTTGATGAAACTAATGGCTCTCAAGAAGAGCATGAAAATCTTGATGATGTAGGTGATGAACCCTTGAGGGAGGCAATGAAGAACATGCCAATTGGTGCTATCAACCCACAAGAGGTGGAAGAAGTTGAAGATGAAGCAAATCAAGATCTTTCTCCACCTCACACGCCTCAAGTTGATGAAGGAGATCAAGTGAGGGAAGATCAAGAAGACACTCACATCCCTCAAGATCAAGCCGAGGCCGAAGCAAGCAATGTTGAAGCACCGCAACCTCCTCCCCAAGAGATCAATAGAAGATCTACACCTATGCTTCAAGCACATCCTCAAGACCTCATCATAGGGAGTCCATCAAGGGGGGTAACAACTCGATCTAAACTTGCTTCTTATGTTGAACATCACTCTTTTGTTTCCTTTGTTGAGCCTTCTAGTGTGGAGGATGCACTTGCGGATCCGGATTGGGTGAACGCCATGCACGAAGAGTTGAACAACTTCACTCGGAACGAAGTGTGGACACTAGTAGAAAAGCCCAAAGGAGCAAGAATCATTGGCACCAAGTGGGTGTTTAGGAACAAGCAAGATGATCAAGGCGTGGTTGTGAGAAACAAGGCAAGATTGGTGGCAAAGGGGTTCTCCCAAGTTGAAGGCTTGGATTTTGGGGAGACTTTTGCACCGGTTGCAAGACTAGAAGCCATTCGTATCCTTTTGGCATATCCTTCACACCATAAAATGAAACTTTTTCAAATGGATGTGAAGAGTGCCTTTCTTAATGGTTTCATTAATGAACTTGTTTTTGTCTCACAACCTCCCGGGTTTGAAGACCCAAATTGTCCTAATCATGTGTATAGGTTGTCCAAGGCACTCTATGGATTGAAGCAAGCTCCAAGAGCTTGGTATGAGAGGCTAAGGGACTTCCTACTCAAGAAGGGCTTCAAGATCGGGAAAGTGGATACCACACTCTTCACCAAGGTGCTAGATGGAGAGATCTTTGTTTGCCAAGTATATGTCGATGACATTATATTTCGATCAACAAACCAAGGCTTCCAAGTGAAGCAATTGAGGGAGGGCACCTTCATATCTCAAGAGAAGTACACTTATGATGTGCTCAAGAAATTCAAGATGGAGGATTGCAAGCCAATCAAGACCCCAATGCCTACTAATGGGCATCTCGATCTCGATGAGGGAGGTAAACCGATCGACCAAACTCTTTATCGTTCTATGATCGGTAGTTTACTTTACCTCACCGCTTCTAGGCCGGATATCATGTTTAGTGTGTGTATGTGTGCTAGGTTTCAAGCAAACCCTAAGGAATCGCATCTTTGTGCGGTTAAAAGAATCCTTAGGTACTTAAGGCACACCCCTAGCATGGGTCTTTGGTATCCCAAAGGAGCTCCCTTCCAACTAGTTGGCTATTCCGATTCGGATTACGCCGGGTGTAAGGTTGATAGGAAGAGTACCTCCGGCGGGTGCCACATGCTAGGAAGATCACTTGGTTCTTGGTCCTCAAAGAAGCAAAATAGTGTGTCATTGTCAACCGCCGAGGCGGAATACATTGCCATGGGAGCAAGTTGTGCACAAATCTTATATATGACCCAAACACTTTTTGATTACGGCGTGTTTTTAAAAGAAGTTCCACTCTTGTGTGATAATGAAAGCGCCGTAAAGCTTGCAAACAACCCGGTTCAACACTCTTGCACCAAGCACATAGATATTCGCCATCACTTTCTTAGAGATCATGTGGCTAGGAAAGACATAACACTAGTTGGAGTTAAGAGCGAAGAGCAATTGGCGGATATCTTCACTAAACCACTCGATGATTTTGTAGGTTGAGAAGCGAGTTAAATGTGCTTGATCACTCTAATTTCACTAAAAGATGATCTTGTGTGAACCATGCATTCATGTGTAATATAACATGTTTAATAGGGTAAAGCACTTAGGCTTGGCTAACGCGGTTAAGATAACTGCCCTCAAAGCGTGTGACAAAGCTTAATCGCAGTTTAAACTTGCAAGCAACCTAGATTAACTTTTCGTATTGCATAGCATATGCATGAGTGTTGTTTGCCCTTTTCTCTTCGGTTAAGTTTCTTGAGCATCCTCTATGATAGTCCACTTAGGGGGAGCATTCCAAGCTCAAGTCACTCAAATACCCCTATTGTGGCCATATGATGACTCCTTGGCGCTTCCATTCGAATATTTTGAGCTAAAAACTAAATTTAAGCCTACGGCAAACTATTTGAAAATGAGTGTTTGAGAGATGGTTCTCATATCAAGTCCAATCAAGTGTTATTTGAATCTTATTGGGATTGGAACTTGGTTGGGAGAAAGACGCAAAAAGAAAATTTGAAAAATTCTATTTTTATAGCGTCGGACGCTGCCGACGGACGCTCGGTGTCAATTGCCTCAGCGTCCGTCGCGATCATCCGGAGATCAAAGTTGCCCGCTAAAAGGGCGACCGACGCTCTCCCAAGCGTCCGTCGTGGAGCGTCCGTCGCGGTCAATGCGGCTGGGCGTTTCATATCGGCTCTGGAAGCCCGACGGACGATGCCGTCGGACGCTCCCTGAGCGTCTGTCGCATACCGACGGAGCGTCTGTCGCGAACTTAACGGCGAAATTTTTTTTGAAAAACCCCGTTTCTTCCTCTGTTCTCTCGCTCGTTTCAGTTCGCCACCGCGCCGTTCCCAAACCCTAGCCGCCGTCCTTCCGCCGCCGCTGAGCTCCGGGGCACTCCTCGCCGGCGAGTTTCATCTCCCTGCGCCGCCCGCTGTTCCTCCACCCAGATCCACCTGCTCCTGCGCCGCCGTTGCACCCCTCTGCCCTTCAAGCTGCCGCAGGCACACGCTCGTCCCACGCCACCGTGCCACCACCCGTTTTCGTGCCAGAGCCCTCTTCACTGCCACCAAATCCAGTCGTGCAGGACCTTCTTTGGCAAGAGGGCTGATCGATCTCAGGCTTGAGCCAAGGTGAAATTCAATCTGTGTTTCTCTCTCTAAGATTTCAAATCATTTCATCCATCCTCTATCACCTTGCCAAACCTAAACTCTAACTTGCCTTGTATAGTCTGCGGACTGCGGTTTGCGGAGTGCGGTTGACGGATCGGTGAAATCTCTTTTCTTCTCCCATTTTGGTCAGAAGCTCGAGGTATGGCAATGGATATCAATCGATTCTATTCTTTCCTAATTTCATGCTTCTAATAGATCCTTACCTCTAGTTAATTGCTTATGGTTTATATATCTCTATCTATCTCTGACGAGCAGGGTCAGTTGGTCAGTTGATCAGAGACTCATACAGTGAGCAGTGTCAGATAACTCGGGGCAAAGCCCGCGAGTACGGATCGAGGCAAAGCCTCGCGAGGACAGTCCAGGGCCGGCGTGCCACTCTTTCAGCTGTTTGGTTCTGAGGTTTGTCAGTGGTTTCAGTGACAGTGTTTGATTGGCAGTGGGGTTGTGGTTTGATTGTTGAGGATTCCTGTCAGTGGATTGGTTGCAGACTTGAGACATGGCAAGGACAAAGAACGCCGGTCCCGTCCCCGGCAGTGGTGGTGACCCTCCACCTCCACCGCGTCCACCCACTGACCGCGGGAAGGGAAAGCAGAAGGTCATCTCTCGGAAGCGCAAGAGGCCGGCGATGGATCCAGACTCGGTAGACGCTTTAGCAGTGGCAGAGGCAGCTGAGTTAGCAGAGCGAGGAGGACGTCGCGCCGGCTTGAGGCTCTCGCCTCGCCGTGGAGCGCGTCGTGAGTCCCCTCCACCTCTAGTGTCAGAGCCCGTCAAGGCTACAGAGGCACCAGCGACAGAGCCAGTCCCAGCGACTGAGCCGACAGAGGCCGCAGGCCATTCTACCATTGGAGAGCTAATGAGTCATCGAGTCACCCGTTCCCGAGGCTCAGGTGCACCACCTAGCCCTCCAGGACCCAGACTCCCAGACCCAGTGAGGCACCAGGTCAGGACACTTATAGCGAAGCAAGTCCAGCTGCTTCGGTTTGTCGACTTTCAGTCCTGGTTCCCACCTCAGAGGGACCCCCGTGCCGGACGAGAGTTCTATACCACAGTGCACGAGGACTTCTACCGAGCGTATGTTGACACCGATGCTCCTCTCAGGGCCCACAGGGTATGCCCATCTACTCAGATTGAGGGGATCGGTGGTCCAGAGATCCTGCAGCACCTCCAGTACATCCAGGGTTTGACAGACTTGATGGGACGCTCAGGGCATATCAGAAGGAGTGGGTTTACCAGTTCTATGCCTCTCTATGGATCTCACCTGATCACGAGTTCCTTCACTTCGCATATCAGGGACGTGACTTCAAGGTTACAGCTGCCAGGTTCCGAGAGCTCTTTCACCTCGGATCTTCACCTACCAGGATCCACAGTCTCTGCTATGGGGATCAGGAGGCCCCTCGCAGACCTCATGATGGTATTGTACCATCCACAGACTTTGTCAGTCCGTGTTTTCAGCAACCGTTCACTGAGGGTTCGAGACGTACGCCACGAGATCTCACTCCTCTAGCTCGGATCCTCCACAAGGTTCTCAGACGGACTATTCTACCTAGGATTGGAGCTAGGGATACTATCACTCGTCTTCAGCTTTGGCTCCTAGCTCATATTGTTCGGAAAGAGCAGTTCGACCTCTGGGATTTGATAGTGAGCGAGCTCGAGGATATCATAGCTGCTGGATTCAGAGGCCATTGGCAGCTACAGTTCGCACATTGGATCTCATACTTGATAGTTGCCAAGACTTGGTAAGGGGTTATGAGAGTCACCCTCACGAGGTCAGCTACAGAGTTTCCCGTCTACTCGATGAGCCAGCTTGTGGCACATGGACAGCTGCCTCGCCCCAGCAGAGCCTACAGACCAGGCACTAGGCAGGCCGGAGTGCCACCACAGTCAGCCGAGGTCACCGATGCGACAGTTGAGCAGATTGCTCAGGCCGAGCTAGCTGATTTGGATGCCGAGATCGATACAGCTGCAGAGACAGTATTTAGAGAGGATCTCGACTCTGACAGCTCTGACGAGGACTACCAGCCCGTGCACGAGTATACACCTATGACACATGACCACGAGGCTGGAGGGTCAGGCACAGCTGCAGCAGCTCCAGCTCCAGGCTCCAGTTCCTCAGATGCTACCCTGCTCACTATACTCTCGAGGATGCAAGAGGAGCAGTCTCGTTAGGCAGAGGAGCAGAGACGACAGGCTGTAGATCTACGGAGGCTCACTGAGCAGCAGCTGGCAGCTCAGGCTCAGACACAGGCTAGGCAGGATGAGTTCCAGCGCCAGTTCCTAGCCTATCAGCTACAGCAAGCAGAGATCCAGAAGACTCAGACTCTTCTACTTGAGCGTCTTCTGGCCTCTAGCTCCGGGCAAACCTCCACGCCACACTTTCAGTTGCCCGCCGTATCTCAGCAGCAGCAGTTCACCTCTCCTCCGCAGCAGCCTCCAGTAGTAGTGGTGCCCACTCCAGCGTTACCGTCCAGAGGACAGCAGAGTCAGGCACCAGCTACACCTCCCTTCCAGCCGGCAACTTCTCCAGAGTACCAGACTCCGAGGACCCAGGTGTCCTCTTGGATAGGTTCACCCGGAGAGTTCTAGACGGGATTCACTCCTACCCGGGGAACTACACTAGCAGAGGCCTCGCGAGATCTGTCTGCTTCGTACCTGGAGATCACGGGAGAAGACTCCCCAGGAGCACCTCAGCAGGTCACACTAGCTCCAGAGACTGCAGTGGATCCTCCGGCGACAGGCACTCACCAGTCCTCAGTTGCATCGTCAGAGATCGCACCCGAGCAGTCGGCATAGACAGTCACCACACCTCCAGCTGCCGTTCAGACGGATGCCATATCCCTAGCAGATGAGGTTACAGTGGCAGTGTCCGCTCCCGGTCAGACTCAGCCTGCAGAGGTTGCAGCGGCAGTGTCCCTAGTGGCACTAGCAGTGACACCGTCTCCCTCGCCTCGAGTTTTCACTTGTCGGGCCCCCAGGCCCGCCACCACTGAGGCAGGACCGTCCGAGGCACCAGCAGAGCCTCAGGGGGACTCAGTTCAGACCGCAGCTCCAGAGGTGCTAGTGACAGCTTCAGAGGCCACCCCAGTTGCACCTACACGGGCAGAGACTGTGTTAGATGAGTCAGACGAGTCCGACCTTCAGGACTTCATCATGCTGGATCGCAGAGCTGCCGCTACTTCGCCTTCTTCTCCAGCCCCAGACTCTTAGTTTTTGGTGCTAGACGCCAAAGGGGGAGAGAGGGTCGAGTATAGAGATAGGGGGAGGGATTTGGATCTTTGAATGTTTATTTCCCCGTACTCTTTCATCATGTCTCTTTTATGCTTTTGTCTATATGTGTGATGTGATGATGGTTGATGTGTTTATATGGTTGCATGTGACAAACTCTTGATTACCTCTAATATATATTGTGAGTTGTCTCATGGTTCATGATTTTTTCTCCTTGCTTAACGATACTTGAGCTTCCGCGCTTTACTCTGATACATCCTTTGAGAATATCATGAGGTACTTTTTCATTCATATCCATGAGTACCATGCTTTGTGATTTGGCTTGGGTGAGCAAGTATGCTTCATTACCATTTTACTAACCCTTGCTCAACCATTCCAAGTCACCCTCGATTCTTAACCAAAACTCTTATCCATACTCGAGGTTCTATTGTCGTCAATCACCAAAAAGGGGGAGATTGAAGAATCATGGCCCTAGTTGGTTTCGGTGATTAATGACAACTAGAGATTATTATGGCTAACGTGTGTTTTGCAGAGGCTATGCGTAGCTTAGCCATAGTGATCAAGGAGAATGGGCTCTAAAGGTCATCACTTAGCCCCCAAGATGGATATTGTTTCGGTTCTTAAGGAGACATGATGAAGACCCTAGAATGATAGGCTAAGTGCCATAAGGAGATGAAGGGCACTTAGAATTAGATAGGGCTTCTCTTTTTACCTTTGACCGTACTATTAAGAGGGGTTGAGATTAGTAGCTTGAGTTAGGAAAGCTTCATGTTTAGGTGTGGTGCACACTTGACTTCCTTAGCTCTAAGCAAGCCTATGGTGACCGTAAGATAGCCTAGAACAACTTCCATTTTCATCGCGACGAAAAACGGAGTTGTTAAAATAGTTTTCTGGGCGTCGGACGCTCCTGGCAGGGGCGCCGGACGCTGTCCGTCGCGTCGAACAAAGGCGCGAGACGCTGGGTGGTTGAGTCCACAGCGTCCGTCGGCCTTCCAGAGAGGTTGTTTTCTGGCTAAGTTTTTCAGGGTGCGTCGGACGCTGTCCGTCGGCCAGGCGTCGGACGCTGCGAAGAGCGTCCGTCGACCTTCCAGAGAGGGTGTTTTTCAACCCTAGCCAGATTTCAGCGTCGGACGCTGTGGCTGAGCGTCCGTCGCCCAGTGACGTAGCGTCCGTCGCTGGGAACAGTGTGTCAGAACTAGCCGTTAGACAGAGGCGTCGGAGTGTCCGTCGCCTAGGCGTCGGAGCGTCCATCGCCTCAATTATGAACAGAAACTAGCCGTTGGGCATGCGACGGACCATCCGTCGCCTAATCGACGGAGCGTCCGTCGCCAACTTAAAATGCCAGCCCGAGTCAGTTTTCAGAGGGTCTATTTATAGCCCCTCCCACTTCTCTCCCACCTCGCCTTTGCTCATTTGAGTTGCTGAGTTTGTTGAGAAGGTTGGGAAGAGAGCAAGAGCCCTAGAGAGAGAGTGATTCGCGAATCCATCCATCCTCTCTCTAGTTCATCCAAGAGTTCAAGTGTGCATCCTCTAGTTGTGAAGCTTGAGTGAGTCAAGCGAAGATCGAGGCTTGTTACTCTTGGTGATCGAGATCACCTAGACGGTCCGGTGGTGCTCGGAGGAAGGTGATCGCCAGAAGATTGTCGGCGGCCCTTCTCCATCGACGTTTTGTGATCGGTTGTGGGCGATTCACCGAGCCGGAGTGGCGAAGAATCAGCCCGTAGAGAGCACTCATCCCTTGCGCGGGATTGAGGGGGAGCTATACCTTGCGAGGTGCTCCAACGAGGACTAGGGGGGAGTGTCGACTCCTCGATACCTCGACAAAACATCGCCGTGTCAAGCATCTCTTTCCTTAGCTCTTTATTACCGCATTACTTTCTGCACTTGTCTTTCAATTCATACTAGAATTGTGTAGGAAGTTTTCGCTTTCCTTTGCCTTGCTACCGCTTTCTAGCTAGGACACACAAGCGGTAGGCACTAGGGGGTTAATTGGCTCTTTATAGGGTTAATTTTTGTTTAGAAATTAAAAAGAGCCCAATTCACCCCCCTCTTGGGCATCTTGATCCTTTCATGTATTAATGAAGAGAAATGTGATGAGAGTTTCATGAGAATAGAGAGAGTTTTATGGGGATGAAACTCCTCTGTATTGTTTATAAAATGTTGTTGCGTTTAAAACTGTGCCACTACAAAAAGACACCCCTTTAGCAACACATATAAGCGTGCCTCAGCGCAGGCGGTGCTGGAAAACGCCTGCAATGGAGTTTCATTCAAGTTTTATGGACATTAAATATGCTGATGTGACACTGTATTAATGAAGAGAAATGTGATAAGAGTTTCATGGGAATAGAGAGAGTTTCATGGGGATGAAACTCCTCTATATTGTTTCTAAAATGTTGTTGCGTTTAAAACTGTGCCACTACAAAAAGACACCCCCTTTAGCAACACATATAAGCGTTGGTAGAAGTCTATCTAAACGTTGGCGGGATCTATACCAACACATGTAGTATGTGTTGCTAGAAGTGGCGTTGCTAGGGATTATAGCAACATATACATATGCGTTGGTAATATGTCCCATAAAGCGTTGCAAGCTAGCAACGGAAATCTTCTATTGCTTCCAATTTTTGTATGTGTTGCTGTTAGAATTAGGAACATATCTTTATTCATTTTTTTAGTTTAGTAGTATTTACTATTTTTTTACAGAGGCAAAGTATATTTGATAGTGACGATATCACATATAAGTAATACAATAACAAACCACAGTACGAATACAGCATAAACAACTCTTAAATATCCATTTCATTAATAAATAATTATATCACGGCCGTACATGTTTTGCTAGTACAATCAACTAGAACCATCTAAATACCCTGTACAATAAATAATGATTGTCGAATAAGTATGTATGATTCTTCAATCTTCTCTCTCAAGGCTCATCTAACAGAATATTGTTACTTCATTCTTCACTTATCTCCATCCTTTCAGCAATGCATGAAATGATTTCATCCTTTCAGCAATGCAAGAATTGATCATTCAGTGAGCATTTGCATGTCCAGTATTAAGAATCCTCTACAAATAAGAATGTGCAATTGGGAGATCCTTCAAGACGCTGCTAACAACCATAAAATAAATTATAAATATTTGAGGAAGAATCTTAATCCTAGTAGTACACAGATATAACACCTCTAAGTGAAAATTTCAGTACTTTTAACGTATTTCAATGAGCATTTTTAAATGAAAAAATGGATTTCTCAGATATGTCAATGCGCGGAGAAAAACACTAGGACACAAATAAATAATAAAAAAAAAATCAGAAATGGTTAGTATACTCAGATTTTCCTTGTAGAGTCCGATTACATCTCAACATTTGCACACTAGTAAATAGTCACACTGCAATCTGCAGAGAAGTATAGAAGGAAATCCATTAATTACACTTCAAGATAGCGCTGAATAAATTATGTATGAATAATTTGATTGAACACATAACTGAAAAGTTCAGCTTACCATTTATGCATCAGTATATACCCACGTAACCAGACAGTTCAATCCTTAGTTAAGTCATCAATTGTTCCTTCTACAGTATAAGGATACAGTTAAATGCTTATTTAAGTATGAAAAGCACCAAGTAAAGAACTTATAAAGCTCGTGCAAAGAAGTGCCAAATTGCCAATGGAACATATATCTCGATGAATAAAATAGTATACTGACAAGTCCATTAAAATACAATTTCAGGTTAGAGTTCATGGGCTGATTGCCGATAAGTTCAAAGCTTACAGATGCAGTAGGTCTCAAAACTAAATTGTGCAGCAATCCTGTAAGGAATGCAGAGTGAGTTCAAATGTTAAGTACTTTCACTAATAGTAGGAAAACTATATTCATATTAATTATGTAACCGAATCATGCATTGAGATATGTTCTTATATTCTAGCACAAATCCAAAAACATCATTTGAATATGACCATAATTGGTTTAACTGATCTGATAAAATAAACATTTAAATGGAGTCATCCATTAATAAATCTCATAGAGTACAGAAGAACGCCACCTTTGTTGCTCTCATATAAATTATCCATATTCCTATTTTACCAAACACATTCCAGGTGCGAGGTGATCTGCTCCCTTACCACATCAATCCATCAGATATGTAAGCCCAATTTTACTAATCTGAACTCAAAATTTTCACTAAGAAAACAATATGTCCCAAATAAACCATGGCAAAAATTCTGTGGTCACCAAAAATATTTTACTGATCCGCATCACATGACAAGACAAAAGGTAGATGTGGGGAGGAGGATGAGGGGAGGAATACCTTACCACTTGAATTGCATGACAGAGAACGGAAGAACGGAAGTGATAAGATAATTTCTGTCAGAATAGGATAACCAGGATACTTGCTGATGGATCTCGCCACCACGTGCCTCCCTCAACCTTGTTGCTGTTGGGTCGTATGGATCTCGTCGGTGGAGAGCGAATCGCACAGGAATGGTTATCCCACGGATGGAAAATTAATAAACGTGAAATGATAAACAGCTAATACGTGCACTGATCTAGCTTTACAAATCCTGTATATGATTGCATTTGCTTTATCCACCTGAACAAAAGAAATTAAAATATTATCAGGATCAGTACTCTTACATCTCTAAAATTATGCGCAAAGAATAGAGGGGGAAATCATCTCAAAGGGTCTAATAATATTCTCAGATTATGCAAGGCATCAAAACTTAAGCTAATTTTTATTTGCTTGATCCTGGTGTTGCATCAAAACTTAAGCTAATTTTTATTTGTTTGATCCGGCCTGGTGCCTAGTTAAATACTTGGCCATCTACGCATATCAGAACATAAAGGTCTTGTGTCACTTAATTTCTTTTAAAAAATAGAAACCAGTAAGACTAACATTACTTGATAGTCTAATTTCTAGAAAGTATCCTAATTGTGTACATGAAAATTAAATTTCAGTACCTTGAGGAAATTCCCATGAGCAAGAACACGTAAATTGATAAATGATACATGGGCACCTGTCATGCAAACGAGAACTAAGTATGTTCAAACATATTGTCCTGTAAAATTCATTATGGTAACTGGTAAACCACATACCTGCAAGCCATTTGGGAGTACTCAGTTATTGCTAGGACGTTTATACAAGAGAGTCATATTTCACTCGTGTGGTATGTGGGATACTACATCTTAATAGTCAGCATTTGCATCTCTGTAGCCAAGGAAAATGAGGTTCGATAGGTAAATATTTCAGTGCATAGTGCACAACAAAACTAAATAAGGGAAATATATGCATGTGAAAATATATTAATGGAATTACATTTGTAGGAGTCTACTAAAAAACTAATAAATGAATTTCAGGTTTTCTTATTTCAATGATGGGTGCTGCAAGAAAAAGGTTTCTCAGTTTTATCACAGTCAGAAGCTATTGATCTCTACATTCAATGAACTAGATAATACAAATTGCACCAAAATTGAGAACATTAATGTCAAATATCATCCCTTTATCCAGATCCATTCTGATGCCAAGTCCATCACATGGTTGGAACAGATCAACTACATCACTAGTATTGAAATTATTGTTAGATGGATAGAATGACAAGGGGAAAGCAGTACATGAAGGGGAAAGGGTACGTATGTATGTGTAAAAATTAATAACGTGGTAAATCAGATCTCAAATGTCAAATGTATTGTTGAAACTTCCCTGAGGAAAAGTTGGCCCACCAAAATAAATAGATCGATTCTAATATTCCAGGAAGGGAGGACAGATGGGGGTCATACCTCAGTAGAGATCGTGGTGCCAAGAGAATCTGTGGGAAGGTGGACGGACGCAGAGGGAAATTCGCATCCATCTTCAGATCGAACAACCACCACCCTTGAAGATGGATGGAAGCAGAGGGATCTCTTGGATCCTGGTTCGGATGGGACGAAGATGGCACTGTAGACTGGATGGAGAGGCCTGACTGTAGTCATGAGATCCAAGGCTTCAAGATAGTTACGAGTTGCACCCTGCAACCATGGCTGAGTGGTGGAGCACCGATGAGGAATCCGAATCCTGCATCTGCGGCGCGCTGAAGAGAGGTAGGGGACGAGGGGGCGAACCCTATGCACGGTTGTGCGTGAGGAAACAGAGGTGGCCCTGCGTGGATTGACTCAGTTTTTTTTTCAATCTTATTATTATAGAAGGCACGGAGGTGGGGACGGGGCAACGCATCTAATTACCATTCCAATGCATGTGTTGCAGAATGGGAGCTTGTATTGTAGTGAAACTGTATTGTATTGAGACTAGCCTTACAGTCTGATTATCTCTGGCACGTGTAACGAGGAGATGAGGATGAAGAGTCACCCAAGAAATTACGCTGCTTGCTGCTCTTCCATCTTCCGCACACGCAGAAGCCAAAACATAACAGGTAATCTTTTTCATTTTTATATGGGAAATCTAGATATGTATCCCTTACGGCTGAGACCCGGCATACCTATAGGTCCGTCCCCCTAAACACGTTCAGCAAAGATTAACTAATGAAAACGTTTCAACAAATATATAACCATTCAAATCACGCAGAGAAACTATATCTATTAATGTACTCTCAATAATTACTCCCTCCTCCCTCCTCCCTCCGTCTCATTAAAATATAAGGCATGATTTAACTTAATACGATCTTCAAGATCATACTTTAATCGATAATTTATATTATTATATGTAATTTATGGCAACAATTAAAATATCATTAGATAGTATTTAGAAAGATAAATCTAATGTTATCACTATTACACTATAATTTTTTTATATTTTTAGACTAATTATTGATCAAAGATAACTAAGTTTAAATTTTGAAATACGTGTGTGCCTTATATCCTGAGACGGAAGGAGTATTTTGTAAACCATGTCTAATTATCGCTACGTCAAAATTGAGCTTCCGCAGCGTGGCCTAAAAGTCCTCCATGACGGACACTAATTTTGCCCGCTGTGAAAAATTCGATGATTTATAGCAGCGGACATTTTTCATTTTTGTCCGTCACGGTAAATTGATTTATCGCAGCGGATTTACCGCAGCGGGCATTGTATAAGGCCCGCTTCGGTTAAGCACGAGGCCCAACAGGCCCACGTGAAACCCAATTCAGGCGCCACTATATAACACGAATTAGGGTTCCAATGCTCCAACCAATTCAGGCGGCTACTATATAACACGAATTAGGGTTCCAATGCTCCAACCCTCATTCACTAGCCGCCGCACCCGAGCTGTTCATCCGCACACGAGCGCTCCTCCGCTGGACATCGAAGCGGAGTTCGAGCTGGACTTGCGCACCGCGCCGTCATGACGCTCAACGACTCCGACGTGGGCTACAACTGCAGCACCGGCCAGCGGGGGCGCCGTGTCCCGGGGAGCCCTCGACCCCTTCGGCCTGCTCGTCCTCGCCGATGAGTGCCCCGGCATGGCCGACGCGCTTCGCGCCGCCGGTATCCTAAAGATCCAGTACAAGAGGTACACGTGACGGCCAAGCACCGACAAGTGCAGAAGCATTGCGCGCGCGTGTGGAATCAGAGTGACGATGCTGTATTAATCTTGGCTGTATTTTTCCCTTCGTTTATTTGCCCCAGGGTGCCGTGCAGGTACGTACAGCGGCGTGGCGTGAACATGGAGACAAGTACGTACAGCTGAGTGCAAGTACTTACAACGGCGACAAGTACGTACAGCCGCAGGGTCCCGTGCAAGTACGTGCAACCCCTTCTACTTGGAGGTGCTGGTCGAGTTCGAGGACGGCGACGGCGACCTCAGCGCCGTCGACCTGATGGAGGCCGGATGCGGAACCTGGACGCCGATGGTGCAGAACTGGGGCGTGCTGTGGCGCTACAACTCCAACACCGGCAAGGCGCTACAACCACGCGGCGGTGCGAAACCTAGATCGCGGCGGTGGCGGCGCAGCCCTGGATGGGCTCGGCGGGTCTAAGATGGGCTCACCGGGCCTAGGTTATTATTTTTTTTTGTTTTTCTAAAATTATTTACCGCAGCGGACATTCTAATGTGCCCGCTCCGGCAAATAGATTTACCACAGCAAGCATTAATGTCCGCTACGGTGGCACCATGATTTATCGTGACCTTGCTACCATAGCGAACGTGTTTGCCCACCGCGGAAAATAGAAATAGCCTGTCACAGAAAACAAATGTTGGCGTAGTATATGACTCGAAATACCATCATTACCACACATTTGTCAAAATTAATCCTTCCATTACAAGTATATGAAACACGTACGTTGTCCAAGGGAACAGACATTGTTTACTGTACGAGTTCTTATACAGCGCCACACGTGTGCCGCTTACCAACCCAAATGGCGCCTCTACAAAACAAAAGAATGCTACTAGAATAGTCGCACGCACAGGCGCAATCACGTGGAGCGAACCGGGAAGCGTACAAAAGCTTGGATCTGACGTGCGAGGGGCCAAAGAAGAACGGATTCCCCTCAAAGGCAGAACAAAACACGCCAGGTGCCAGCACCTTGGCTGATTATCACTAATGTCACGCTACATGTTCCTAACTACTGTGTATGATTAAATCCACAAGATATGGAATTTTCAAGTAAAGCCTTGTTTATTTTCCAGCCAAAAACTTTATGCTCTATCACATCGAACATTTAAACATATATAGAGCATTAAACATATATAAAATAACTAATTACTCAAATTACATGTATTTTACGAAACATATCTTTTAAGCCTAATTATTTCATGATTAAACACTAATTACTATAATAACACATGTACTAATGATAGATTAATTGGACTTAATGAATTCGTCTCGCAGTTTACAGATGGATTCTGTAATTTATTTTTTTATTAGTATTCGAATACCCTATGTGACACTCAGAAACTTTACACTCACCGACTAAACAAGCGCTAAATGATAAATGATGATAAGATCTCCGTGGACTTATAAGAAGCATCATTCTTGATCAATTCTAGGAGCATCTCTAGCAGCAACTCTCAAATTAAAGCTCATAGTTTTAATTTGAGAGCTTCTCCTACTTTCGAGGTTTTAAATTTAGTTCTCAAATAGCTTCCTCAAATCCTTTCAGTATACACTGATAATTAATGTCCACATGTCATCTCCATTAAACAGCGTAGGGAGAAAAGTAGGAGTAGCGTAGAGGGCCAATAAAAGTAGGGGGTGAAGAAATAGACGGTGAACAAAACTAGAAAAATATAGTAGGAGATTTGTTGGAGTTGATTTTTTTATACCTACTACTCAAATTTAGAGTAGATGACCAAAGGTGTTGCGGGAGACATGGGCGGCGGCAGGGGTATGCCCCTGTATTCCTTGGCATACCCAAGATTTGAGAGAGAGAAATAGCAAGTATACACATGTTTATACGTATTTTGATACATTCATGTCATACTGGCTCATAGGCCTAACAACATCCGTTCTGGCAGCCCACGAAGGAAAGAAACCAAGCCAAGAATATCTGTTCCGGCACTGCGGCAGCACCAACACCTCCCCCACTCCGGTCCACTCGCCCGCAATTAGCACTTAATGCCAACACATAATGATGGTGAAACTCCCGGCTCAACAAGGTGATCGTAGAGTTATATTGCAGTAGCCTTTAAAGTTTTGTAAGATTCCTTAATTATTTATGTTTAGAACATGTACTTTTGTTATTGTTATGAATATGTTGTGACCATTATAACTTATCGTCCATTGATTATACATTTGCTTTGAAATTTTGTATACATGCAATATCCAACCACAAATTTCTGGCTCCGCCACTGGCGGGAGATGCTGTGGCTGTGAGCTTCCTTGCATACTACTCTCTACATGCAACCAGTGTCCAAACTTGAATGAAACTAATAAACAACAAAATATTGCAGCAATTTGATGAGCAAAATAAATATGAGATTCGCCACGCCCACGCCTGTGTCACTCCCCACAGGTGGTATATAATAAAGAAAAGAAGCTGCTGCTGGCTGCATTTATGCAGGCACACTACTGCAGGCAGTCACGACTGGTTGGAAGGAGGAGGTGTTGCTGGCTCGTGCAGCGGTGGGCTGGCGGCAAGCGGCAGGCGACAGCGGCAGGGAGAGCGATGAACGCGGCGGCGGCGAGCTCGGTCACCAAGTTTATCAAGTGCGTCACGGTCGGCGACGGGGCCGTCGGGAAGACCTGCATGCTCATCTGCTACACCTGCAACAAGTTCCCCACGGTTGAGAGCTCCCATCCGTTCACTTGCTCCTTACCATCTTTGAGTTCGATTCTTTGCCCCTCTTTCTCGTTACCAATGCCTGGATGCTTTCTGCATTTCTTATTCGACTGGACACGATTGGGCTTCAGTTTCTTCTATCTAGCTAGCTCGGTTTTTGAAGAAAATGGAGACAGATTCAGTACCAATCTTGATTAGAGAGAGAGAGAGGAGTGTGGTTATTCTATTATGATGTTTGAACCTCTTTTGCTTTTGGTTTATGTGTGTCTACATTGGCAGGATTATATCCCCACTGTATTTGACAACTTCAGCGCCAATGTCTCTGTGGATGGGAGCATTGTCAACTTGGGCCTCTGGGACACGGCAGGTGGGGTGGCGCAGATCAGATTACAGCAGATTCAGGAGGATTCAGCAATGCCTCTCAAGTGCTTCCATCTTTTTTCTCTGCTGGAAATGATTGATTTTCCCCACCTTGGATGCAGGTCAGGAGGATTACAGCAGATTGAGGCCTCTCAGCTACAGGGGGGCTGATGTGTTCATCCTCTCCTTCTCCCTGGTCAGCAGGGCGAGCTATGAGAATGTTTTGAAGAAGGTACTGAGAATAGTTCCGGACAAAAATTTAAACTCAAACCTAGGTAGACAGTTGGGGATCGGTACAACCACAATTAAGAGTTCTTCACTCACTGGAATCCTGAAAAGTCCTTTAGGGACGATTTGTTGTTGCATTCGATGGTATATTTCAGCACAAATCAGTTATTTTTATTTTGCAGTTTGCGCTCTGGTAATAATGTTAACGCCTTAAACCCATAGCTGATCATTGAACTTTGTAGAAAGGCAATGACACCTTGGACTCATGAGATGCGCTTTGGTTTTAATTTTTATTGAACAAAATTATCTATATTCCTTAAAGAAGCATTTCAACAACAGACGACCATAGTTTCAACCCTATAGAACTTGTTACATGGATGTATCAGTTTAAATTGTTATACAATAATAATTGAGTACTGAGAATGAGCGTCCTTTTGTACAGTGGATGCCAGAGCTTCGCCGATTTTCACCTAGTGTTCCAGTAGTTCTTGTTGGAACCAAACTAGGTAAGGTTGATACCATTATGGCCTAAATAATCCAAACATTATGGTTATGAATTTATCCAGGCGAAGACAGATCTTCACTACAAACTTTCTGCCACTGCAGATCTCCGTGAAGACAGATCTTACCTTGCTGACCATTCTGCTGCTTCCATCATCTCTACCGAACAGGTAATATGACCACAGAATGGAATCATCATCCATCATTCATTCATTACTAGATCAATTTAAATATTTTCTCTTAAGAAATGGAAGAGCACCTGCACAGCAGTCACTGCAACTGGTAACATTATTCACTTGTAATGCTAGGGAGAAGAGCTCAGAAAGCAGATAGGTGCTGTAGCATACATAGAATGCAGCTCAAAGACACAGAGGGTATGCTTCTGCTCATTACGGTTTACAGCCTAACAATATCTGGTTCTCCCTTGTGACATCCTCTCCAAATAAACATACGTTATCAACAACTTCAGAAAAGATTAAGAATGAGTTTTTTTCATCTGAAAACAGAACATAAAGGCTGTGTTCAGCACTGCAATTAAAGTAGTGCTGCAACCACCAAGGAGAACAGAAGTTACCAGGAAGAAAATGAAGACAAGTTCGAATCAGTCTGTGAGGTAAGTTGTGATCAAGGACTCATCTCTGTCTTTCGCTGTACATAGAAATTTGCATGGTATGTATTAAATTTTGGTGGATCCATTGTGCTAACAACGTGGAGGATTTATCATGAATATTCTATTGTTGGGTTGTCAAGGACAGAATATTTAAAACCAAACCCATTTGACTTCATAATTTTAAATTAGGGCATAGTACATCTCATGTTTACAATTTTTGAATGTAGCATCACTGGGTCTCAAATTTACACCTAGACAATTGGGCATTCAATTAGTGTTAGGCATTTTGTCCTTCACTGCATATAAAAATTTGGGAAAATTTGTAAGACAATCTACATCAGGATTCAGGCACATCTTACCTTTATGCTGTGATATGGACACTACAGGTTTTATTTAAGAACTTACATCAGATACTGGCACTGTGAATTATATCATTTAACTTATTGTAGCAATTCCTGTGTTATCTTCAAACCAAATTGGCAACGATTATTCAAATATGTTTTTAGAGAACAAAAATACTTGACATGTTTTGAAGTACCTTATCATGTTATTGATTGCAAATTGCTTCACTAAGAGCTATTGTCACTTCTCAGGCCCGGTGTGAAATCGCTTCTCTTTTATAGTACTATTTATCTATGCAAATGCTCCTTACATACAACTCTACATACTAGAAACAAAAACAAAAGAAAAGGGTACAGAGTGGAGCAAAAAAGGGTTACTTTTACTAATTTTTCTGAACTTTGTTTTAACCTATACCAAAAAATGCAATCCTCTGTATATATATAAGCATTTTACAACAAAATAAACTTTATGTATACCTAGAGTGAATGCTTCATAAAAAAAGGGAAACTGTAGAAGGCAGAATTATCCAATAAAATTAGGGGCACTAAGTTGAAACATACTACCTCCCTCAAAATAAATCTAGAATCATCCTAAGTCAAACTATGTTTAGTTTGACCAGCTTTATAGAAACGAGTAACAACATTCATGACACCAAATAAGTACATTGTAAACTATCTTAAGTTTGACCAGCTTTATAGAAAAGAGTAACAACAGTCATGACACCAAATAAGTATATTATAAAAATATATTTCATGATGTATCTAGTGATACTAATTTGGTGTCATAAATATTATAGAAAAGAGTAACAACATTCATGACACCAAATAAGTATATTATAAAAAAATATATTTCATGATTCTAATTTGGTGTCATAATATTAGTGCTCTTTTCTATGAAGTTAAAATAGTTTATTTTAGGACAACTCTAGAAGAAATCACCCTTCATTTAATACCATGGATCGAAAAGGGAAAATATTACGGTTCGACGTAAATGACTATGTTCTAGGAGATAATCATTCATAAATAATGCTGTTATCACAGGGTATTTCAATGTTTTAACACTTCTCGAACGATTGTGCAGAAGATACCTCTGTGGAAGTGCATGTTTCACATGGTAAAGCACAGAATCTTCTGCAATTGTTGTACTGGATTTGCTAGATGGTGTCAGCCCAGCTCTATGAATGAATAGTTCCCTTGGCAGCCACTGGGAACTTCTAGTTCTCTTCTAGCTTCCGATGGAGAGCTCTTTTGCTTTCTCCAGCTGTGAAAAATGAAGGTTCTACTTTCTAAATTACCTACGAGTTGTACCTCCATTACTATGAATGGTGGGCTATTTAGTAGTTTCAGAGTGTGAAGTGACCCTTCTGTGCATGTTTTTTTTCCCCAAAAACTTCTGTTGCTAAATGCCTATTGAATCATTATGGTCGTAATGGAAGAAAAGAAGTTAATGCATCCATTCCAGTTTTCACTGTTCATCATATCAGAGATGCATGTCTTCACTTTACATTTACAAGATGTGCAAGTGCAACCAGCAGGCATTATTGTCACAGCTAAAGAATCTCAAAAATAGGTGAAAAGTTTAAAATGCAGCACCGTTTTGCAGCCTGTTCGGCTGGGCTGAACGCACTGTTCACCCAGCCAAAACCAGCCGAAACAGTAGAACGAACCAGCCAGCCAAGCAGCCATTTCAAATCACTGACTGCATTCAAATTTAAACTCCACAACACACTCAACACATGGCGGTAACAGCAAAGGGCGCCAACATCAAATACATTAAGTCCATTACACATGATAGTTCAAATATCAGCCTAACATTTGGTAGGCACTACAATTGTAATACAAGTGGCATCAAGACATTACAAATAACCCCCTAATCTACTACATACATGACTGGCACCAAAATAAAGCATATGCCAGCATCATAGCACCTGATTGCACCCAATTGCAATGCATGCTAACCTACTCTAGTTCCAAAATACACCACATCCAGTTCATCTAATATGTGCATACCTAAAGCTACAATGCACCTACTAGCAGCAGTCACAAACATCATTGGCCATTCATGGCCCAGCCCAAACAGCAGCTGATGCATACTCCCTTATGGTGGTCGCCTCAGCATCAGCATTCATGTGAACCCAACTCGACATAGGGTATGTGGTACTGAAAGTATCTAGGCCCCATGGTTTCGGTGATTAACGATAATATGATGTTATTATCGCTAACGTGTATTTTGCAGAGGCAATTAAAGTGTTAAGCCATAGTGACAAGTGTGAATGAGCAACTATTGGTGTTCTAATGCCCTCAAGATGGATATCGTTTTGCATTTCGAAGGGTGAAGATGAAGATCATAGAATGACTAGGTCTAAGTGCCATAAGAAGATGAAGGACACTTACTATAGATTAGGTCTTTGTTTTACCTTTGACCGTACTATTAAGAGGGGTTGGAATGAGTAGCTTGACTTAGGAGACATGTGGTGCACACTTGACATCCGTAGCCCTAAGTGAGCCCTAGTTGTCCTTAAGATAGCCTAGAACAACTTTCATATTCATGGCTAAGTGTTTTGGAGTTGATAGAGGTGCCTAACAGGCATCGGACGCTGGTGCAGGAGGCATCGGACGCATCCGGTGTAGTGCCGATGCCTAGGGTTTGGCATCGGACTCACCTCAGAGGGGCATCAGACGCGTCCGGTGCCCCAGGAAAGTTCAGTGTTGATCGGACAATGCATCGGATGTTGAGGCAAAAAGGTGAGTGAGTCTGATGGTGCGTCTGATGGCTATGTAAAGAGGTTCCAGAGAGGGTCTAGCGTCGTTGGACGCGTCCGGTGGCATGGCGTCGGACGCTTGGGTGTGTCCGATAATTTTATGAGTTGAACCCGAGAGGAACCAGAGAGCACAGAGCTCCATCGGACACGTCTGATGCTATGGCAACAATGCATCTGATGCACAACAGTTTGAACAGCATCTAGCCGTTGGGGCTGGCGTTGGAGCTTCTGAAGCCTGGCGTCGGCGCGTCCGATGCAATATTAATCTACGTAGTTTTTCAGCCCACGAGCTAGCATTGTGAGGGGGCTACAAATAGTCCAAGGCTTGCTCTTCCCATCTGCCTTTGCTCATTTCATTTGCTGAGAAACACCTTAAGAGGTTGGGAGAGAGAGCAAGAGCCCTAGTGAGAGAGATTTGAGAATCCATCCAAGTTTAGCCCTCAGTAGTGAATCCAAGAGTTCAAGTGTGCATCCATCCATCTCATGAGGCTTGAGTGAGTCAAGCGATAGTTCGAAGCTTGTTACTCTTGGTGATTGACATCACCTAGACGATTCGGTGGCGATCGGAGGCGAGGTGACCGCCGAAAGATAGTTGGCAGCCCTCCTCCATAAGTTGTGATCAGTTGTGTGCGATTCACCGAGCCGGAGCGGTGAAGAATCAGCCCATAGAGAGCACTCGGTCCTTGCGCGGATCGAGGGGGAGCGATACCCTTGCGCGGGTGCTCCAACGAGGACTAGGGGAATGTCGACTCCTCGATACCTCGACAAAATATCGTCGTGTCACAATCCTTCTTCTCCCTAGCTCTTTACATTCCACAATTTAATTCAAGCATTTCATACTTGTTCATGATACATGTTTGTCACCATGCTTGACAAGAATTGTGTAGGGTGCTTTACATTCCATTGCCTTGCTATCGCTTTCTAGACTAGAACACACCTTTTATAGGCACGGGGGAATTAGCACTGCTTAGGTTTTTATATTTGCTTTATAAATTGAAAATAAGTCCAATTCACCCCCCCCTTCTTGGGCATCTTGATCCTTTTAGGTACATGCTCCATGTTTAAGAAGCCACAAGTAATTGTTCATTGTACAACAACCTATGATAACCGATGCTTGCTTTTTCCTATCATATAATGGCACCCCTTCAAGGATCTTCCACCTCTCTTTTAGAAGGCCAAATCGACGTTCAATGATATTGCAGAGCTTTGAGTGCACATAGTTAAACCTTTCCTGTCTACTTAGTGTGGCTACATCCACACCCTCAAATTCATGGAGGTACCTTGTATTCCTGTATGGGGTCATGTAACCTTGCTGCTCCATGTAACCTGCGTCCGCCAGGTCAAAATGGCCTACAACAATTCCAAATTATCAAACTACAACAGCCTGCATAACATGTAGAAGCACAAATTGAGCAGTTTACAGCTATCCGTACCTGTGGGCAGATGGGGGAAACTAGGATCCGCCTAACAGTCACGTAGGACTGCCATGTCATGGCATGCACCTACCTTCCTAGCTCCAATATAAGTGAATTGGCCATGCATGTCCACAATGGCTAACACATTCAATGACGTTTGACCCTTTTTGTTGATGAAATCATTTTTGGATTCTTGACACACCTCTACTTTGATATGGGTCCCATCTATTGCCCCTATGCAGCCATCAAACCATGGTGCTTAGGGACGGAGTTTGGCATGCACACCTTCATAGTTCACATCAGATGGAGCTAACATATATTGTGCCCACTTAAACATTATTTTGGCCACATAGGTTGTCTTTTGGCTAAGTGTGTCTAAGGACCTTTCAAACCTATCCTTGCACTCTCTAACACCAGAGCCGTGAGCACTGGTCAGATGTACAAGCCTAATGCTTCTATGGAACCAAATTGGTTGGTGGACCTTAATCCAAACTCAAGTAATGTGTTATGCAATTGCATGAAAGCATCTGGTGTCATGCGCAAATTATCATGGCACCTCCTAGGGTCATTCAAATTCAGATGCATCCATTGAGCCCCACTAAGTCTAGGAATCTCAGAAGCAGGGTTTACTAGAGGCTTCTCCACCTGCATGAGTGCTTTTAGCCTTTCCAGTAATAGTGTTGTTGCTGCTAAGTTTATCATGTCGCCATCACTGTCTGTCTCCCACAGGTACTGCTCGTTCATCATCACCCTGCAAATAAGAGGCAGGTACAGGTTAGGCCAACCATATCTTGAAACTATGTGAAAGAGCACATATGTCACCATACCCAAACCCGTTGTCCACCGGGAGTTGCAGCCCATAATATATGCTCCAAGCAAACACAATGCCACAATGCAGTAATCATAATAGCAAAGCAGTAATACAAAACTCAATGTTCTTAGCTAATTAAAATAAGGCCAACAAATAAATTATGAAGTACAGGTGTCCAAAACTTATTACAAAACGGCAAGTAGACCACAATTTATTACATCACACAAAACTGAATTAAGGAAGTCATAACTGCAACAGGAAACTAGCAGATACACTTAGCAATGAAAACTGCAATAATTGCAAGTGTCGGGATGTCCTCATATCACTTCGAATTCTTGTCCCTAACGGCCGATGCCTTTCGGACATATGGTTCATGTCAATAGTGAGAATCAAGGTATCTACAAAGTATTCATCATTCTCGGTATACCCATCGGCCTTTAGAACCTGAATGACCTTGTCTCTATCTCCCAAAGTAGATTCAATGATTTTAGTTTTGATCCTGTTCTCATGCATCAGTTCATGTAGGTTAACAAGTGTGTCATCAACGGAGTGAGACTTGGCACTCTTACTGGGTGGGCTGGAAACAGAACGGTCCCTAGTGCGGCGCCTGGAGGAGTCACCACCACTGCGGTGTTCCACAGGGTAGTCGGATCAATCTTAGTCGGATAAATCTTCTGGTGTTTGAGGGGAGTCATGAGTGGGGGTGTGATGAGTGGGGGTGTAAGATGCACGATGCCCACCATCTGAAACCAGGTGGCCCCTATCACGGGGTGTATGGACAAAAAGAGAGAACAATTGTTCATGGCAGGCAATGCATTTGGACTTCTCACCAGCTGGCTGGCTACTCTCCTGCACGTGAGGGATGGACTGAATTGGTTTGAATTAGTTAACCTAAACGCATACAGTGAATTAGTTAACCTAAACGCATACCAACTGGGGTCAACTGCGACCTCGCCAGTAGTAAGGTCATGGCCTAACCCAGTGTGCTTGTTACCGTCCCGCCAATTGAAGTACACCATTTTCACCTCGCTGAACTTGTTCTGCATTTGTTTTTTTGGTGTATGCGAGGTTAGTGGAATCATTGAACTCGCGATAAATATTGGCCCAACCGAGAGAGGTTGGGCATTTGTCGGCCCAATGACAAATGTCTTTCTGTTTGGTAACTAAGTCCAGAAGAAGGGCCGGGCTACGGTCATCCCAGGTAGCACGGTCATGACTCATCTGTACACACATATTTGGTAATCGAACGTATTATGGCCATGCAATTAATATAAGGTTAGCAGAGCACGATTAAACACCCATGAACAAGTAACATGCGTGTGAATTCTTCGCTTTCAGAGACTTGCCTTAACGGTTAGGCGGCGGCGTTTGCGACGATCGTCGGATTGCCTAGCTCCCTTCGGTGACGACGACGACGCTGACGACGGTGCCAGTGTGGGCAAGCTGAAGAGCAAACCTCGTTGCCTTGTGCAAAACATGGTGTACGCACAATAAGACAGTAGTTGGAGAAGATGGCAACGGAAATAAGACTCGAGGAAGTAATCAGATACACGAACAGAGCGTACCTCAGCGGGATGAAGGACAGCGTAGCTGAAGGGACCGGATATGCAGATGAGTGGCATTGACGACCGACTCTGGCGAACTATGAAGCGGATCTGGCGTGCCGCAGATCTAGCAAAGCATGTAGCGGAGCCGGCGAAACGTGAAGCGGATCCGGCGGAAAAATTAGGAAGACGAGTACAGGGAAATGGCATGAGATCAGAGAAGGTGTGGGTTCGGAGGGTATTATGGACAACTGGATCTGGGATACCTGGTTGCGGAGGGAACGAGTGGATGCTGCGTGGATGTAGCCGACGGTGCCGGCTGTCGGAACGGAGGCGCCGGCGATCCCTGCGCCTGCCCGGACGTGAAGGACAGCGATTTGCCTTCTATTCATTCTACCTCTAAAGGCTTATGTGGAGTTATAGGTAAAGATAAATAATGTAGCAAACTTACCTTACATATATTGTAAAGTCAAATCTCAGATCCATGGAGAGAAGTGTCATACTCTTAGATTAAGATATATAAATATGTGAAACTTGATAAATGATAAATACTCCTTTATTTGATATGATCTCTCTCTAACTTATTATTTTTTGAGATAACTATATTTATTTTTCTATGAGCTTTCATGTGCTCATCATTTTTCTTTCTAAGATTTGGGACCTTCACGTGTCCCTCTTCTTTTTTCTTTCTTTTTCATACTTTTGCATAGTCTATGTCTCATTTACTAGCACATACTAGAGAGAGATCATTCTTTTAGAACATGGAGCATGAATTTTGTGGAAGATGAAAGACATGTTTTTGCGTACTTCCAGTGTAGAAGCAATATATATATATATATATATGGTGTCCAAGTGATCTTGATATTGGGAGCATGATAAGTCTATCAACTAGGGTAACAAAATTTGACCAAACTCAACACAAAACAAGCAACTTATGTAGAAAGCTTAGATCATGAAAGAGCATATATTGTTGTTGACGATAATTTTACCATGTTTTTACACCATCAAAACCATCAACAAAACATCTTTTACGAAGCTAACAAGCAAATGTAGAGTAGTTTTTGTGCAAATAACATGGTTCCACATGTACATGTCATTATTTGCTTGTAGGAGTGCAAACCGGACAAAATTGAGTACTAGAGGCTCCATATGCAGGTCGGCCGACCTGCATATGGACCCAACAGACACAGCTCTTACACCACTACACTGTACATCTGTCTAGGAGGTCCCACAAGAAAGGTGGAAGCCAAAGCTCCCAAACACAGGTTGGCTGACCTGTGTTTGGAGACTTCCTGACCTACCAAGTCACCACAATCCAAGAGAGAGTGGTCTAAGACAATTCCAACCCTTGGATCAAGTGGTGATCAAGATCAATGCTCAAGAAGCTTAGTACATGGATTCCTAGGCCCACACTAACAGATAAACATCACAGAAATGACAATTCAACCACTATGACACATGGGCCAGCCTTCTAGAAGGTGGAGGCAGCTCCAGAGTGCCATAGGGGGGTCGGCCGACCACCCTATGGGGCTACAACCTCCCACATGATCCTTGACCAGTGGGGAACCCTTTTAGAAGAAGTGGTTGTGCCCATAGGTCATAGGGGGCTCGGCCAATCCCCCTAAGTACCTTTCAAGGCTCCCCGAGGCTCCCACCGCCTCTCTGCAAGCCTCCATGCATCAGAAGCATCTGTGTCATTGATCTAAGGCAGTTGCAAGGACGGTTTGATCCTATGGTGCTTGATGGAGCTCTAATGGATCGCTGACGTGGCACCGGAGTAGCCCCTACTCCACCTCTAGCTATAAATACCCCCTAGAGCACCCTTCTCATTCATGACACATTGAAGGAAAACTACTCCTTAGTAGCTTAGCGAACCTCTATTGTAGTGCTATGCTAGTCGGAAGAGAGTGACGGAAGTCTTCTGGAGAAAGCCCCGGATCTGTCGGAAATCTTCTCCGGAGCTGCACCTCAGCGGATGCTATCCTCTTATAAGTTCTACACTTCTAAGTGATAGATCCGAGTTCTTTATAGTATTTGATATTCTAATTCTGGCATAGCTGTTATACACTTTTTGCGCTTGTTCATCGCTTTACTTTAAGTAGAGTGCTTTAGCCTTAGGCCAAGGTTAAAGTAGTGAGATTAGTGTAGACGTAGTGTCTAAACTTGATATTGCCTTTGTAAACCGCTTATCGCACGAATTGTTTGTGGTGGCTAGCGGGTGGTGACAACCCTGTCTAGTCTTTGTATCCCACCACGTGTGTAAGATAAGTTCTTAAAAGGTAGGGCCTCAATACAACATGATGGCGCGATCCGGTCAGAGTTTTGTCTCTTACTGATCTATCACATCGCCTCCTGCAAGAGAAGGGCTGATAAAGCCGGTATAACCAGTTTTGCCTAGTTAGATATCTTTGCTAAAACAAACCTCTCTACCAAAATATCATAGTCTCTCTTGTCTCATCATAGGACACAACCTTGATCGCTAGTTAATTCACTTCTCGTTCCTTGTGGAAATACGATATCTAGAATACTCCCGGTGAAAGCTACACTTGACAGCCGTATGCTTGCGGTCTCTTACCCGTTTGCCACCTCTTGTGTCAACAAGCTTTCTAGCGCCGTTGTCGGGGAACGGTAGCTGTTTTAACTAGAACCTAGTGGTCCTGTTTATCCTTGTTTGATTTTAATCCTCTCTTTCCACATACACATATGGATCAAACACCTCTCTTTGAGTATGGTGCTCCAACGGGTGCTAGCTTGGAGCCACCTAAATCATCTCAGGCTGTTTTGGCCGTTCGTTATGAGTTTCTCCCAAGTCTCATAGCGATGGTTCAAGAAAAACCTTTTTCTGGGGACGAAGATGAAAATCCCTACATCACCTACGTGACTTTGAACAATTGTGTTCATGTGTCCACATCCAAGGGATGAGGCGAGGTGCCCTTAAGTGGAAGCTATCTCTGTTTTCTTTGACGGGAATAGCCAAACGATGGTACCTTTGTCACGTAGATAGTACAAAAGGAGAATGAGAAAAGTTGCAATCCAAATTCTGTCTATCTTTCTCCCTATCTCTCGTGTTGTTCATCTTCGACTAGAGGTCCTATCATTTAAATAAAAGGAAAAGGAATCTCTAGGTGCGACATGAGCCTGTCTTTTAGATCTAGCATCATCCGGTCCTGATCTTGCTATAACCGAGCCAACATTGTTACAACACTTTTATGGTGGTCTTAGCAAAGATTCCACAGAACTTCTTGATATAACTTCCAGGGGAGCCTTCCTATGTTTACCCGTTAGTGAAGGGAAGAGTATTCTCACGAAGATTCTTGAAAACACTCCCTATACTAACGTTTATGATGAAGGACCTGAGGAAGAACAAAAACCAGCCCCTAGAATATAAGCCACTTTGATAGCCGAAACTCTTCCTTCTACATCCCAAGATTCTGCTATCAAACCTGAACCACCAAGGGAAGAAGAAATTCAACCCTTGGAATTCCCTTTTGACATCGAGGCCGATTTATTCTCCGATTTTGGAAATGCCTTGAATCAATCTGTGCAAAAGAAGTCTTCTGCTCGAAAAGCTCCTAATCTTCATATTCCTAGTCGCCTAGAGGAAGTTTACCTCTAGGAGACGATTCAAGAGCTGACATCTATCATGAGCAATGAATGGCTAGAAGAGGCTGAATGTTTAGAAGAGGCTGAATGTTCATCCGAGCTAATTCGAATCCTTTCTTCCTCCACAACCATTCCTTGCCAAATTAATAGAGCAAAGTTAGACTCTCTTTATGATCCTGCCATAGGAGTAAGCGTTATGTATAAGTCTTTAGCTGATGCTCTCCTAGGCAATTTAGTTTTAACTCCAACCAATAAGTTCTTGAAGCTTCCTTTAGGACAATTGATTTAGAGTTGCGGGATCGCACAAACCATTCCTACACTAATTAACAAAGTTAATATCCTCTTAAATTTCTTCACCTTTGATATAGAGGAATTTGACTTGTTAATTAGGCATCCACTCATGAGATTTCTTGATGGGTCTCATGATGGAAGCCTTAAAGGTCATCTTGGGAGTAGCATCAAGCTCTCAACTCCGTTAACCAACTCCATAAATACCATAACAGAATCGCTCTGGACATCTAACCCCCATAGAGGAAGTGATGATTGCATCTCCTCTAGAATCTTCTCATCCTAATCTAGAAGAAGACGCCGAAGATTTCATCCAAGAAGAAGCCGATCTAGAAGAAACAATAGATCTGGAGAAATCTGAGCCTCCATCCAAGCCCTTTATAGAACTTAAACCTCTTCTCTCTAGTCTCAAATATGCTTTTCTTAATGATGATCGTGAGGCTCCTATGATCATAAGCGATAAACTCTCTCCTGAAGAGTCCTTTAAACTCCTCACTATCTTAGAAAAACATCAATCAATCTTAGGCTATTCTCTCCAAGATCTCAAGGGCATTAGTCTCGCTCTTTGCACACACCACATTCCCATAGAACCTGAGGTCATCCCATCTAGAGAACCTCAACGGAGATTAAATACTGCAATGATAGAAGTAGTAAAGAAAGAGGTCTTGAAACTCTTGCACACAGGGATCATCTACCCTGTTCTTAATAGCGAATGGGTTAGCCCTATGCAAGTCATGCCTAAGAAGGGAGGTATGACGGTCATTTGAAATGATAAGAATGAGTTGATTCCTCAACGAACCGTCACGGGTTGGAGGATGTGCATAGATTACCGAAAACTTAATAAGGCCACAAATAAAGATCACTTCTCGTTACCCTTCATTGATGAGATGTTGGAACAGCTTGCAAAGCATTCTTTCTTCTGTTTCTTGATGGTTATTCGGGTTACCATCAAATCCCAATCCACCTTGATGATGAAAGTAAGACTACCTTCACATGCCCCTATGGAACATATGCTTATAGGCGAATGTCTTATGGCCTATGCAATGCTCCTGCTTCTTTCCAAAGGTGCATGATGTCCATCTTCTCCAACATGATTGAAGAAATCATGGAAGTTTTCATGGATGACTTCTCTGTCTATGGAAAGACTGTCGATGATTGCCTTGAGAATCTGGACTGAGTCTTACAAAGATGTGAAGAAAAGCACTTAGTCCTAAACTAGGAAAAATGCCATTTTATGGTCCGGGAAGGCATAGTGCCAGGACATAGAGTGTCCGAACGTGGGATAGAAGTGGATAGAGCTAAAATAGAAGTCATAGATCAACTTCCACCTCCCACGAATGTCAAGGGTATTCGTAGCTTCCTTGGGCACGCTGGCTTTTATAGACGGTTCATAAAAGACTTTTCTCAAATTGCCCGTCCTTTAACAAGTCTGCTAGCTAAAGATGCACCCTTTGACTTTAATGATGAGTGCTTAGATTATTTTTACTATCTTAAGAAAGCTCTTGTTTCAGAACCAATCATTCAACCCTCTGATTGGACGCTTCCCTTTGAAATAATGTGTGATGCAAGTGATTATGTTGTTGGTGTGGTTTTAGGCCAAACCAAAGATAAGAAACATCATGCAATCTCTTATGCTAGCAAAATTTTAATGGGGCCACAATTAAACTATGCAACAACTGAAAAAGAACTTTTGGCCGTGGTTTTTGCTATAGACAAGTTTAGATCTTACTTAGTTGGAGCAAAGTGATCGTTTACACCGACCATGCTGCTTTAAAATACTTGCTCACTAAGAAAGATGCTAAACCCCACTTAATAATATGGATCTTGCTACTCCAAGAATTTGATCTTGAAATAAAAGATAAAAAGGGAATAGAAAATTCTGTTGCCGATCATTTGTCTAGAATGAAATTCAAGGAAGCACAAAATTTGCCCATCGACGACTTCCTCAGAGATGACACACTCCTCAAGGTCACGGACTCCAACCCCTGGTATGCAAATATAATCAACTTTATGGTCGCAGGCCATATCCCACCAGGGGAAAACAAGAAGAAAATCATTCAGGAAAGTTGAGTGCATCTCTGGGATGAGCCATACCTTTATAGAGTCTGCAATGATGGATTGCTAAGAAGGTGTGTACCTATGGATGAGGCAATCAAGATCATAGAAAGATGCCATGGGGCAGAGTATGGAGGTCACTATGGAGCATTCAGAATACATGCTAAGATTTGGCAAAATGGTTTCTACTGGCCAACCATGTACAAGGATACCTAAGAGTACATCAGAAAATGTGCAAGGTGCTAGAAGCATGGGAACATCAACGTCCGAGATGCCATGCCACTCACCAACACCCTTCAAGTTGAGCTCTTTGATGCATGGGGCATCGACTACATGGGACCCTTTCTCCATCAAAGGGGTGTGAGTACATCTTAGTAGCGGTAGACTATGTGTCCAAGTGGGTAGAAGCGATAGCCTTCCGCAAAGCAGATTCAGCAAATTCAAAAAGAATGTTCCAAGAGGTGATATTCCCCAGATTTGGAACTCCAAAATTGGTCATAAGTGATCGGGGATCTCACTTCGTGGATAGAGGCTTCCATCAGTTCCTCATAGAACAAGGGATACAACACAATGTTGCAACTCCGTACCATCCTCAAACCAGTGGTCAAGCAGAAACATCCAACAAACAGATCAAGAACATTCTGCATAAGACCGTGAATGAGATGGGTACAGCTTGGAAGCACAAGTTACCTAAGGCATTATGGGCATACCGAACCGCATACAAGACATCGATTGGTATGACACCATACCAACTTGTATACGGAAAGACATGCCATTTGCCTATGGAATTGGAGTTTAAAGCACATTGGGCGACCAAGAAGTGGAACATGGATCTGCTTGCCGCTAGAAAATTCAGAAAGATGCAAATTTCTAAATTAGAAGAATGGAGAGATAAAGCATATCATAATGCCAGAATTTACAAGGAGAGAACAAAAAGATGGCATTACAAGAGAATCAAACTCAAGGAGTTCAACTTAGGAGATAAGGTCTTGTTATTCAACTCAAGAGTACAAGCTATTCGGTCATAGAAAGCTGAAGAGCAAATGGGAAGGGCCATACCTCATCGTCAACGTCGTGACCCACGGAGCAATCACAGTCCAGGACGATAACGGCAAAATCTTTAGGATAAATGGCCAATGTCTTAAAGTTTTCCATGAGCATGAATCACCCGAACATGAAATTGACATGATAGATTTCATCCTTAATCCAATTTATAACTAAAATCTACATGTTTTAATTTTCTGTTCTTTTTCATGTTTGACCCTAGGATTAGAATATACTTAGCCTTATCTTTCACCATGAAAAAGTTGGGCCCATTTGGCTCCAAAAGGGGGTCGGCCAACCTGCCTTAGGGGCTTCATGATCCAACTCTACGTGGGGCGTAGAACCTGATTCGTGGGACCTTGGATCCTGGCTCGGTCGAACCAAAACTCCCAAAAGGGGGTTGGCCGACCTGGGTTTTGACCCTTCAGCCATACCTGTTGCTCCTGAACGTTGGACCAATGTTAAGATCCTATTTCCGTTGTGATTCGAGCGAAAACAGAGGCAAAGGACAGTGGAGTCTCTCTTCTTAACCTCTCCCTCTCCTTCTTCCTTCTCTCACCTTGTTCTTCTTCACGACCAGCAGAATTTCCATCCCCTCTTGCCTTCCTTCTCACCTTCCTTGTCCTCACTATGGCTCCACCAAGAAGCAACAACAAAATGCCCCTTGTCCCTTTCAACGGAGGCCTTTACAACCCATCCAATGGCCTTGAAAATGCCAATGCTAAAGTGATGGCTGTCGAAGATCTCAATGTGGCACGTCTAGCCATGATGTTGCCGACGGGAGGCTAGCTAGGCATCCCCAGGGGGTCGGGCGACCCACCTAGAGGTCGGCCGACTGGCTCCCTGCCTCCTGGGCATGCCCAAGCCTTGGCGAGGTCCATGTCAACTCGCCATAACATCTCCAAGCCTGCTGCGCGATCTTTAACTCCTAAGTAGCCTACCACAGGCCAATTGGGGAAGGCCGTCATCTCCAGCTCCGGTGGCGACATAAGCACAGAGGACACGAACTCCTACTTGCCATCAACGCCCACTTGGATGTGCCTCCAAAGGGATCATGGTGGACCATGAATGGGCAAGGTCCTTGTCCCTCCACTCATCTCCGAGGAGCGGAGGGCGATGCATGACTCTCTTGAGTTCGAAGCATCGCACAAGACGATCTGACGGACAAGCAACCCTCCGTCCATCACCGGTCTGCCAGGCCAATTCCAAGAAGAAGATCAGAAGAGCGATATGGAAAAGCTCTTGCGCATTGTTTCTAAACTTAGAGAGAGCAATACTAAGTTGTCGGAAAGGGCAGCCGAGGAAAGGATGGCACGTTTCGATCTAGAAGACAGTTTTAATGATCTTCGCATTAGCACTAATGCGAAGCTCAAGCGCTTAGCCAAGGCCATCGAGAGAGAGGATCTCTTTGCCCCTCCTTCTCCTTAGATTTCTAGCTCTTCTAATAAATAGGCAATTAGGTTGTGTTGTTTTATTTCCCTTCATCAAATGTAACATGTGCCTTCACCAAATTTGGAATTGAATAAAATGGTTTTGATTCTGCTGGTGTGTTACCCCAGCAGAACCCCAACACTTGATATTTCTGTTTCTGTACTTTAGTACGCAGCAAAACAAGTATGGGGGACGTCGGCCAACATCCCATCTAGCCATTTGACACGAATGACCACACCAGTCACATCCCATGTCAAATTTGGGCTCCAACGACCACTTTCACAGGTCGGGCGCCTAGGTTAGGAGCTTTAAGGTAGAACTGACAGTGCAGAGAGCCATTCAGAGGTAAGAAGTTTATTTTCAGGAATCGACGTGGCCAAAGCCTCCCAGGTGGGGTCGGACGACCCCACCAAGGACCTTCAGGCCCACCAGCCAGCATCCACTCAACTTCAACATCGTTCCTGTTTGGTTTGCCATGTCTCTTCCCTTTTTCTTTTATGCGTTTATTCATTTCCCTTACCAAATAAAACAATTATTTCTTTCATACAATTAATTCCTTAGTTTTATTTCCCTTTTTAATACTGAATAAAAACAAGAAGATAGCATCTGAACTTAAAATTTGAAAAGTGACATGATCTATGACATTTGAAGAGTAAAAACGTCACAAAGATGACTTCTTGCTTTTGCTTATGCTAGTGGGAAAAATATCTTGATAGGGAATCATATTGACTAAGTTGTTGATCAATGTGATATAAGTTCTTGGCTCATGATTCATACCCTTTCTATTTAATGTACTTAGAAATTAATTTTTGAAAATATCATAAAATCATAGTGTCACTACTCCTCTATAGTGAGAAAATTCCCACCATAGCCATATATGTTCATACATGATCAAAAACCTTCCTCATATGCTTCTTGTTTTTATTTTGAGTTTGGTCAAACTTGTTGACCCTTGTTGAGAATTTTGTCATAGTTCAAAGATCAAGATCACGCACGCACCACATATATATGCTACTTCTACACTAGAAGTATGCAAAACATACCTTTCATCTTTATGTTCCATTTTCATCTAATAAATACTCCAGAAATATGTTATCATCTCTCTCAAAATTCTGCAAAAGAGATATGGCCATCATGAAAAAGAAAATGGAATGAAAAATGAACAAGTGAAGCTCAATGAAAAAAAAGATAGCCATGACTCTAATAATTATAAAGTTAGAGAGATCATACATGGTTAAGGAGTACAATAAAGTCCACTATCATATTCCATACACATGCACATCTTGATCTAGGATTATGACACTTTTCTCCTTGGATCCCTGTTTTGACTTTACAATATAAGCAATGCAAGTATGCTATATTGTGTATCCTTACCTGAGCTCCACATAAGCCATTTATAAGTAAGGGGATACAAAAGAGGACAATCTCATAATATGCCTTGGTAAGGAATCTTACACCTTTTGAGTAAGTTGACCTATGTGCTTTCTTTTTGAAATACTTATCAAAAACTCCAAGTACTACAATATGATTTGGGAAGATGACTTTGCTTTGACAGTTGTTCCATTTATCAACTTCTCAAGGATATATGTTAGACAATACCACATATCCCACTTGTATAACAAAATGTCTTGAAGAAGTCTTTATGCTTGCTTTATGCTTTAAGAATATCATAGTTATGTTTACTTTTATCCTTTACTCGAGGACAGGCAAAGATGTAAGTATGGGGGATCTTGTTGATGGTAATTTCACCATGTTTTTACACCATCAAAACCGTCAACAAAACAACTTTTACGAAGCTAACATGAAAATGTAGAGTAGTTTTTGTGCAAATAATATGGTTCCACATCTACATGTCATTATTTGCTTGTAGGAGTGCAAACTAGACAAAATTGAGTACTGGAGGCTCCATATGAAGGTCGGCCGACCTACCTATGGACCCAACAGGCACAACTCTTATACCACTACACTCTATATCTGTCCAGGAGGTCCCACAAGAAAGGTGGGAGCCAAAGCTCCCAAACACAGGTCGGCCAACCTGTGTTTGGAGACTTCTTGGCCTACCAAGTCACCATAATCCAAGAGAGAGTGGTCAAAGACAATTCTAACCCTTGGATCAAGTGGTGATCAAGATCATTGCTCTAGAAGCTTAGTACATCGATTCCTGGGCCCACACCAGCGGATAAACATCACAAAAATGACCAATCAACCACTATGACACATGGGCCAGACTTCTAGAAGGTCGCGACAGCTTCAGAGTGCCATAGGTGGGTCAGCCGACCCCCCTAAGAGGGCTACAACCTCCCACATGGACCCTGACCAGTGGGGACCCCTTCTAGAAGGAGTGGTTGTGCCCATAGGACATAGGGTGTCGGCCAACCCCCCTGAGTACCTTTTAGGGCTCCCTAAGGCACCCACCGCCTCGCTACATGCCTCCATGCATTAGAAGCATCTATGCCGTTGATCTAAGGCGGTTGGAAGGATGATTTGATCCTATGGTGCTTGATGGAGCTCTCATGGATCGCTGGCGTGGCACCGGGTAGCCCCTACTCCACCTCTAGCTATAAATAACCCCTAGAGCACCCTTCTCATTCATGACACATTGAAGGAAAACTACTCCTTAGTAGCTTAGCGAACCTCTACTGTAGTGCTATGCTAGTCGGAAGAGAGTGATGGAAGTCTTCTGGAGAAAGCCCCGGATCTATCGGAAATCTTCTCTGGAGCTGCACCTCAACGGATGCTATCCTCTTGTAAGTTCTACACTTCTAAGTGATAGATCCGAGTTCTTTATAGTATTTGATATTCTAATTCTGGCATAGCTGTTATACACTTTTCACGCTTGTTCATCGCTTTACTTTAAGTAGAGTGCTTTAGCCTTAGGCCAAGGTTAAAGTAGTGAGATTAGTGTAGACGTGGTGTCTAAACTTGATCTTGCCTTTGTAAACCGCTTATCGCACAGATTGTTTATGGTAGCTAGAGGGTGGTGATAGCCCTGTCTAGTCTTTGTATCCCACCACGTGTGTAAGATAAGTTCTTAAAAGGTAGGGCCTCAATACAACATTATGGCGTGGTCCGGTCAGAGTTTTGTCTCTTACTGATCTATCCCATCGCCTCCTGCAAGAGAAGGGCTGATAATGCCAGTTAACCAACTTTGCCAAGTTAGATATCTTTGCTAAAATGAACCTCTCTACCCAAATATCACAATCTCCCTTGTCTCATCATAGGACACAACCTTGATCACTAATTAATTCACTTCTCGTTCCGTGTGGAAAATACGATACCTAGAATACTCCCTTTGAAAGCTACACTTGACAGCCGTATGCTTGTGGTCTTTTACCTGTTTGCCACCTCTGGTGTCAATAATTGCTTTTGTAGGAATTCGCACCATTGAGGAACAAAAAGTGTTTTTATCCTTTTAAGAAATAAAACTATCATAGTCATTCTTGTTTAGATCAATATTATAGCAGCTCTTGTCTTGTTATATCATGTGTAACTACTACTTAGATTTAGTTACAATATTTGTAACCCACAAAGTTTTAGATTCATGATGGTTTTAATTAAGCCAAGTAATCCATACTTAGAGAAATATCAAGTTATAAACTAAGTACTATAGAAATATTTAGCAGAGCAACTATTCATCATTTCCATAAGGGAGATAAACATTCATGAAACATATATAAGCAAAGGGAAATTTTTTTGTTTCTTTTATCATATTCAGATTTTTTTCAATGAAAGCAAAGATAAGAAAAAAATGCATAAATGTAAATGTTGAAAATAAATACTTACCTTAGTGGGGAAGAGAACCTCCACCAAGCTTATCTTTTGCTCAGTAGTCTGGTGGCTGACATGGATGTTGTTGCCACCACATTGCCCATTGTTGGGTCTCTTCTTGAAGTGCTTGAAGTTGTTTGGTGGTTTGTTGGACCATACCTGATGTCACACCATGCTCAGTGTGAAGTTCGCCTATTGCATTGGTGGGATTGTCGATTTCTTGCCACCGGTAGCGATGCTCCCTATCTCGTGAGGATGAGAAGGATGCTCTTGGTCCCTGAGGACGTGGTGGTCGAGGGAGCATGCCACTTGAAGTGTACATGGCATCTGATGTTGCATCATCCTCCTCTTCACCAACAACTCCTCGGGAAGTACCACCTTTATCAAAATGAGAAAATTGTGGTCCCTCACGTGCTCTCCTGCCTGAACCTGCAACACCTCTTTGCATACCTCCTTGGTCCAAATCAAAGGTTAGTTAGCGGGTCCTATACAACTGGCATTTCTCATTTGGAAGAGGAACCTCAGTTGTATGGCCACAATAAATCATTTTGAGTCCACCTCTTGGACCTCTTTTAAGCATGTGAGCATGAGAAAGATATTCTTTGGTGATTATGGCTCTAGGTGCAGGAATGTATTCAAAAGAGTGTGTTCCATTTATCAAGTTCATGGTTTTAGCAAGATGAGTAATTAAAGATGTGAATTGAATAGGTCCATTTTACCAATTGATCTTTGCCAAAAAGCGATTAAGCATTTAATAGGAGAGACATGAAGTCTATTGACCATGGCATAAAATAGCTTTAATTCTATGGTTCTTAGCATATAAACATCATTGCCAGGAAACATTGTTAAGTGTTGATGGTAAAAATGTCATACTTTTACATACTCAAAATACCGTCAATAGCCTCGGTTTCAAGGGAAGAATAACAAATCATGAACATATTTATCATTAATTAGTTCCACATGTACTTGGAAAGTATTTTTCTATAGGAGATGATATTCCAGGAGAATCAGGTGTTCTGGAGGCTCCATATGCAGGTCGGCCGACCTGACATTGGGCCCAATGTCTAGTGCCTTTGCACCAATAGACTCCTGACCTGTCAAGACGGTCCCACACTAGAAGCTAGTCCCAAAGACCCCAAACACAGGTCGGCCAACATGAGTTTGGAGGCTTCTAGCCTGCCAAGTCAGCATGATCCATCCCAAGATAATTACAACCCTTGGATGCAACTTGTGTTTTCATTCAATGCTCCAAAATAAGTGCACAAGGATCTATGGGCCCACATCAAGTGAACCGACGTGATAAAAACCACAGAGGGAGTCAACCCAGGTCCATGACACATGGGGACACCATCTAGAAGGTGGAGGCGGACCCAAGGCCCCAATGAGGGGTCGACCGACCTAGGTATGGGGGCTCCGAGGACCCAGGTGCCTCCCCCTCACATTTCCCACATGATGGAGATCAGAGACCTCCATTCTAAGACGGTTTGAAGGTGGTGGATCCAATGGACCATGATGAAGCTCTCCTGGATCGATGACGTGGCAGTGGAGTAGCCCCTACTCCACCTCCCACTATAAATAGAGGCTCACACCCCCCCTCTTCACACATGGTGGACAAGCCTACAAGCTCAATTGCTTAGATTTATCTTAGTAGTGTACTCTAGTATGGGAGTTAGAGTAGAGTTGAGCTATGCTCGGGATTTCCGGAATTGTCTCTTGGAGAGTCTGATATAGCTCTTGCTTACTCTAGTGTGGGAGTTAGAGTAGAGTTGAGCTATGCTCGGGATTTCTGGAATTGTCTCCTAGAGAGTCTGGTATAGCTCTTGTACCTTTCCTTTTCTGTAAGACTTACTTTATTCAATATATTACTTTTCCTATACTTTACTTAGTATTTACTCTGAGCATTACTATACTTGTTATAGTATTGTTATGTCCTTTTGCTTATTACTAGCCTTTATATCAAGAGATTGTGTTCCTTAGTGGTCATTCCTGTATGCAATCATTTCCTGACATAGGGTGCTTTGGTTGTAGATCACAATTAAAGTAGTGAGTTGTGTGTAACCATGACGCTTATACATTATCTTGCCCTTGGTTACTGCTTGTCGCACGGATTGTTTGTGGTAGCTAGCAAGAGGTGACAACCTTGTCTAGTCTCTATATTCCACCACGTGTTCTTAGGCATGTTCTTAAAAGGTAAGGCCCCCATAAAAAGATAGCGTGGTACGGTAGGAGTTTCATCTCTTACAGATCTATCCTATCACCTAGCATACTTGTTTTGAGGTGGAAATCTGTTGTGTTTAGACTAATTAATTTGCTAATGTTGACACCGTTTTTCGGCACGTGTCAAATGAGCTAAGACTTGTGTTGATCAGTGGCTGTTTTCTATCAGCATCGGAAAGTTATCAGTCGAATTTGCCGATGAGAAAGAATACTGCAGGAAAGATGAGTTTGTTGCCGATTGAGGCTGGATGACTCTTGCCGATAAGGGTTAATTGGTGAAGTCAAGTCGCCCGAGCCGCAAAGTTGCTAATGCCGATTGCCGATGAGGAGATGTTGCCGATGCTGATAGAAGATTGATCAGTACAAGGTTGCCGATCGGGAAGTATTGCCGATGCCGATGGGCAGGGAGTGCCGATGGGCACAAGGTGACTTAGCGGTTGACGTCAGCAAGGGATAGCTGATGGAGGAAAAGGGAAGTCATGGATTGAGGGAGTCTGCCGATGGAAAGTTTTCATCGAAAGAAGGACATAAGGAAACTGGTGATTGTATACCAGTATTAATATAGTAGTTTGAGTCAGACTCTTGCACGAGTCGTTTGCTTCCTTTAAAATAGGGGTGTCTGTTTAGGAAAATAATATTGTTATTTGGGTCTGACTCCTGCGCGAGTCAGTTATTTCCTTTAAATTAGGAATTTTGTTTAGGAAAGGTACGAGTCGTGTCTCTGTACAACTCTCCATGCGAGAGTATAAATATGTGCCCAAGGGCTGCGTGTATATCAATCATATCAAATCAAATCAATTTACTGTTATTCTACTTTTACTGCAATTCATCCTTTTGCATTAGTCTTAGTTTATTTACGAGTTCTTCAAGCTTCGACGGGCTACATCACCTTGATCTCCGTCAAACCCTTGTAAGTTCCGCGTGGGAGTACCTCTGAGCTTTGACATCCGGGCGCATCGCTATTGTCTCGTTCAGCTCTGCTCTAGTTATCCTGATCAAGTCTGAGTCTTGGCATCCGGGCATATCACCGTTGCCCTATTTAGATTTTGTTCTAGTTATTGTCCTTGTCGATTAACTGGTCAAATCGACTGGCACACCCTCGGATATCGAATTTCGGGTATAAGCCCGAGGTGTTCGCAGATCCTGACGCTTTTTGTGTCAACACCTCTTTTGGCACGCTCGGTGGGACTCGATTATATAAATCATACATCTATCATGGGTGATAACTCCGATGTCAACCAGAGGAACGTCATTGAAGTCTTCGAGGCCGATCTAAAAGATGATCAGAGGCTGGCCATGGAGCGGGCTATGGAGGAGTACAAACAATTATATCTGAAATCCTTCAGTCTAAGCAGGAGCGGCGAAGCAATCCAGAAGCAAGATCCGCCATTGCCACGGCAGGTCACGTATGACGCCAATCCTGGTAAGTTACAAGAGATGGTTAATTCTGCTTTAAATCAAGCATTAATTAGCCACTCCAGCGTGCTGTCCAATACTGTGTAAAATGCTGTCATGCAATCATTCAAAGAAGGACATGCACCCCAATATGTTGGTCCAGCGTATCATCAACCTGGATCGGCATCTATAAGCCCATCGGCAGCCCCAATGGCGTCTTCCACTCCTGTGGAACCGTCTGCCGATGTGGCTACACCGCTGAGGCCGGAGTCCTGACAGCGTCACCAAGCTCAATACAGATCCAGTGGCGTCGACAATTTCAGGACCCACTATCCAGAGTCAACCAGCTCCCGCCAACTAGTGGGGATACGGTATGCCTCCAAATCTATCTGTTGGTTCTAATCTGGTGCAGGGGGATAGCTCAGTCTGGAAGGGCTCCATGGCATCGGCAATGCAATCACAGCCGGTGGCCCCTATGATGCATTACTCTACGCCCTCTCCAACTGTACAAGTGCCATCATAAGATTTCCAAGTGATTCCTAAAATACCTCTGATGCCACCATCGGCAAGCTCTATGCCGATGCAACAGAACATAGCAGCTGGAAGTCAACTTATGCTGATGAATCCTCAGGCTGGGGTACTGGCACCTCAAGGTAACCAATTTGTTGACTACTCTAAGATGCAGGAGCAGCAGGTGCCAGTTAACCATCAGCCATCGGTAAGTCACATGCCGATGATTTACAATCCTGGATGGACTGACCAACCGCCGGTTCAACAGTCTGACATATCAATGTATCAGTATGGGAGTCCAGCAAACATTCAGAGTGGAGCATCGGTACAGCAGCCGATGAATTCAATTCCTCAGTATAATCCAGTGAATGTTCAGAATTACTCATCGGCAAATCAGTCGATGCATAACGTCCAGATGACTGGTGTCGCGTCCGTGACGACTACTCCACATCTTCTACCAAGACCTGAAGGGGCGCATCAGCCGGCTCCACCAGTCAACAACCAGCCAATGAGTCGGCAAGAGCATGATGCATATTGGACCGATAAGATCGTCGAAGTGATGAAAGAACAATTTGGTATTAAACCTAAGGTTAACACATATTCTTATCGGACACCGTATCCTCCAGCATACGATTTAATTCCTCTCCCAAATCGGTACAAAGTGCCTGATTTTACTAAGTTCTCCGGCCAAGATGACACGTCAACGATGGAGCATATTAATCACTTCATTATCCAGTGTGGAGAAGCTGCCAGCAGAGAGGAACTCAGGGTGAGATTATTTTCATCGTCATTGTCTGGATCGGCATTCACATGGTTTATATCATTGCCTCCAAACTCTGTAATCACATGGGCCGATCTAGAGAGACAATTTCACAAATATTTCTTCACTGACATACATGAAAAGAAGCTTACCAATTTGGTCAAATTGAGGCAACACAATGACGAATCGGTGGAGAACTTTGTTCAGAGGCTGCGGGACGTGAAAAATAAGTGCTACAGCCTGGTACTTGATGATCGGCAACTGGCCGATTTGGCCTTCCAGGGACTACTGCCGCACATCAAGGATAAATACGCGTCTCAAGAATTTGAAAGCCTAAGTCATCTGGTGCAAAGGATTGCCGATCAAGATATCAAGACCTTTGAACCCAGGAAGACTTGGAACAAGAAGGTAACCTTCATCGGGCAAGAAGAAGATTCTAGGTCAGATGAAGAGCTAAGCATCGGTGCGGCCGAATCGGTGAAGGATAAGAAACCTGTGTCTTGTCCGTTCGGCCAAAAAGAAGCTGAAAGATTCACCTTTGACATCACCAAGGCCGATAGGATGTTTGACTTATTACTTCAAGAAGGACGAATCAAGTTGGCGCCTAACCAAGTAATTCCATCGGCCGAAGAGCTCGAGAAGATCAGGTACTGCAAGTGGCACAATGCGACTTCGCACAGTACCAATGACTGCAAAGTATTCAGGCAGCAATTGCAGTCAGAAATTGAATCTAGAAGCATCAAATTTGAAAATTCTAAGGTCCAGAAACCGATGAAGATTGATCAGCATCCGTTTCCAAATAATATGGTGGAGACTAGTGGAAAAACTAAAGTGTTGACATCGGAAGCTGCCAGGAAGAGTGCATCGGTAGATCCCAACCATCAAGTAACTGAGCATGACGAGAGGACGTTTGTCGATGACAGAAAAGGCAAGAAAATTGCCGATGAAGGTAGCAGTGCCAGAAGGGCTCCTGGTGTTGTAATCACGCACAAGCAGCCAAGGCAAGGGTATCGACAATCTCAAAAGGAGCAATATCAGCAAGAAGAAGAAGAGCATCAAGAGTGGCTTCGGCATAAGGACCACTGGAAGTGTCCCTTCTTCGTTCACTGTTGGGAAGAAGGCATCAAGCTGCCTACTACCGATAATTGCCCTGAGTGCAATGGATATTACACTGCCGATCGGTCAGGTAAGAAACCTTGTTTTGATGATCGGATGCCCAGGTACACTAAGTCGCTCAGAGAGAAGAGATCAGCACATGACCGACTGGGGGGCAAGCTCAGCGCGCATAGCATGCTTGGCAGGCGTGTTGATCAGGAGGAACTTGAGGGGATGGCCAACGCAAGGGTGCCTGATGAAGAAATATTCTCTAGAGATCCAAACATCAGGAGTGGTGCCAATGCAAATAATGACAAGCAGCATCAGCCTGTCTGGAAAACCAAGCTTCCCCAATGGTGCCCTAAGGGTCTAACAAAGACTTAGAAAAGGAGAATTCAGTGCGAGCGCCAAAATGACTTGTGTGACAATGAAGAAACTCCGAGGGAAAAGCAGTGGAGGCCAAAACGCAAAGACAGGGATCCATCGGCAGAAATTAATATGGTCGTCATATTGCCGATGGAATTCATGGCGCCTGCCAACGATGATGAAGAAACTGCTGAGATGGCTCAACTAGTCTTGGATCCGATGGCAGCTGTCTTTGAGAAGCCTGCCGATGATGAAAGGTAGCACCTAAGGGCTTTGTTCGTTGAAGGCAAAGTGGATGGGCAGCCCGTGACCAAGATGTTGGTGGATGGTGGCGCGTCGATAAACATAATGCCATATGTCATGTTCAGGAAGCTTGGAAAAGGCGATCAGGACTTAGTCAAAACAGACATGAAGCTTAAGGACTTTGAAGGCAATTGTCGATAGCTATGGGAGCCGTATGTGTTGAGTTAACCATTGGCAGCAAAACTTTGCCGACAACATTTTTTGTGATCAGTGGCAAAGGTACCTACAACTTGCTCCTAGGAAGGGATTGGATCCATGCCAATTGCTGCATTCCTTCCACCATGCATCAAAGCCTTGTGCAGTGGGTCAGAGACAAGGTTGAAGTCGTCCGAAGTGAGACCCCATCGATCGTTGCGTCGGTAGAATCGGAAACTTATGAGCAAACCAGATGCATATCAGGTGAAGCTTGGGACGCAGAATTCCTCAAAGTTGCCGATTACCGCATTACACCGATCCAAGCAGTCGGTCCTGAAGAAGAGTTTTAATGGATCGGTTCGCTGATGACGGAAAATTGGGACAGGGCTTCACATCCGCCGATGATTTACTTGAGATAGACATCGGCGATGGTAGTAAACATAGGCCTACTTTTATTAGTGCTAAGTTAGATTCTCAATGTAAACAGCAGTTGACCGATTTATTAAAGGAATACAAAGATTGTTTTGCTTGGGATTATACAAAGATGCCTGGTTTAGACCGATCGATTGTCGAACATCGGTTACCTATTAAGTCTGGTTTCCAACCACATCAGCAACCTGCACGCCGATGCAATCCTAATATTTTACCTGACATTAAGGCTGAAAATACAAAGTTAATTGAAGCTAGGTTTATTCGGCAATGCCGATATGCCGAATGGATTTCTAATGTGGTTCCTGTTTATAAGAAAAATGGAAAACTTCGTGTTTGTATTGATTTCAGGAATCTTAACAAGGCTACGCCGATGGATGGCTACCCGATGCCCGTTGCCGACTTGCTGATTGATGCTGTTGCTGGACATCAAGTCATTAGCTTCATGGATGGCAATGCTGGATACAATCAAATATTCATGGCTGAAGAAGACATATCCAAGACTGCTTTCAGATGTCCAGGTCATGTCGGTTTATTTGAATGGGTTGTCATGACTTTTGGCTTGAAGAATGCCGGTGCTACTTATCAGAGAGCAATGAATTTCATTTTTCATAAGTATATCGGCACGATAGTCGAAATCTACATTGATGATGTGGTGGTTAAGTCTGGAAATTTTGGGAAGCATCTTGCCGATTTGCGAAAAATATTGGAATGCACAAGGGAGCATGGGTTGAAGATGAATCCTAACAAGTGTGCATTTGGTGTATCGGCAGGCCAGTTTCTGGGTTTTATGGTGCATCAAAGAGGCATTGAGATCGGCAGAAAATCTATTGATGCAATTAATAAGGTGGTTGCTCCTACAAACAAGACTGAGCTGCAATCCTTAATCGGCAAGATTAATTTTATTAGAAGATTTATATCCGAATTATCTGGTAAGATTAAATCTTTTAGCCCATTGTTGAAGCTAAAAGCCGATCAAGAGTTTACATGGAAAGATGAACAACAGTTAGCTTTGGAGGAGATCAAGAGGTATTTGGTAAACCCTCCAGTCTTGGTTCCACCTCAACATGGGAAGCCTTTCAGATTGTATTTGTCTGCCGATGACGGCGTTATCGGATCAGCCTTGATTCAAGAATTTGAAGGGAAGGAACGTGTGATATATTATTTGAGCAGAAGATTGGTAGATGCTGAAACCAGGTATTCGGCCATAGAGAGATTATGCTTATGTTTATATTTCTCTTGCATAAAATTGAGGCATTATTTATTGTCGGCTGAATGCACTGTTATCTGTAAAGATGATGTGGTTAAGTATATGCTATCGATGCCGATATTAAGTGGAAGAATTGGCAAATGGATTTTGGCACTTTCAGAGTTTGATTTAAGGTATGAATCGGCTAAGGCAATTAAAGGTCAGGTGATGGCTGATTTTGTTACGCAGCATTGCAATATGGTAAGCTCTGTGGAGATTGCTCCTTGGACTTTGTTCTTTGATGGATCTACGTGCAAAGAAGGAGCAGACATCGGTGTTCTCTTAATTTCACCCCAAGGACAGAGGTATGAGATTTCGTTGCCGATTTTTGCTACATCAACAAACAATCAGGCTGAATATCAAGCTTTAATAAAAGGGTTGGAATTACTCAGAGAAGTGCGTGCCGATGCCGTTGAAATCTTTGGTGACTCTATGTTGGTGATCAATCAACTGACTGGAGTGTATGAATGCAAAAGTGAAGTGTTGATTGCACACCATGTGAGGTGTTTACAATTATTGAAGGAATTCAAAGAGTACCGCCTTGAGCATATTCCTAGGTTGCATAACGAAGAGGCCAATCGGTTAGCACAGAATGCTTCAGGGTATCAGCCGATTCAAGAAGTCATGACATCGGTGTCGATGACTGGAAAAAGGAAATTACCGATTACTTAAAAGATCCGTCTAAGAAGGTTGAAAGGCGTCTGAGGTTTCAAGCTACCAAGTATGTGCTCCTCGATGATGAATTGTATTATCGGACGATTGATGGAGTCTTGCTCAAATGCCTTGGTAAAGAGGAGTCGAAAGAATTGATGGGCGAAATCCATGAAGGTGTGTGTGGAGCACATCAATCGGCATTCAAGATGAAATGGATGATTAGACGGAATGGATATTATTGGCCGACAATTCTTGAAGATTGCTTCAATTATTTTAAAGGGTGCCAGGATTGTCAGAAGTTTGGTAATGTCCAGAGGGCACCTGCATCGGCAATGAATCCTATAATCAAGCCTTGGTCGTTCAGAGGATGGGCTATTGATCTCATCAGCCAGATTTATCCGCCATCAAGTAAGGGGCATAAGTTTATACTCGTTGCTACCGATTACTTCACAAAATGGGTTGAGGCGATTCCTTTGAAGAAGGTGACATCGGCAAACATGGTGGATTTTGTAAAAGAACACATTGTTTACCGATTCGGTATTCCTCAAACTATTACTACCGATCAAGGAACCATGTTCACATCGGGAGAGTTTGATGAATTTGCTGCTAGTATGGGGTTCAAGGTATTGAATTCTTCTCCTTATTACGCTCAAGCTAACGGTCAAGCTGAAGCAACTAATAAGGGAGTTATTAAGCTTATCAAACGCAAAATTGAAGAGAACCCTAGAAGGTGGCATGTGGTGTTGAATGAAGCCCTATGGTCGTATCGGATGGCTTGTCATGGTGCAACCAAAGTTTCGCCGTATCAGTTAGTCTATGGGCACGATGTTGTCCTGCCTTGGGAAATTAAAACTGGTTCTAGGCGATTATCTTTTCAAAATCAATTGGCGACCGATGAGTTTGATACTCTTATGAAAGATGAGTTGGAAGATTTAGCATGTCATCGGTTGAGGGCTCTAATCAGCATTGAAGAAAATAAGAAAAGGGTTGCCAGATGGTATGACAAAAAGGTCAAGGTAAAGGAATTTGCCGATGGTGATATGGTATGGAAGTTGATTTTACCGATTGGGACTAAGAGTTCTAAATTTGGAAAATGGTCTCCTAATTGGAAAGGTCCTTATCGGATAAAACAGTCTGCTCCTGGCAATGCTTATATTGTAGAAACTCTCGAGGGAGTTGCATTCTCTAGAGCAATCAATGGTAAATACTTGAAGAAATATTACCCTAGTATTTGGGTAGACGCATAGCGTGCTCGGTAAAAGCGTACTGACATTATATTACAGAGCAAAATCAATTGTTACTGATTACAGTTGCCGATGTAATGAAATTGTAATAAATTACAACAAGAATTGGATGGTTGATATCGTACACAGGCGAATTTGCTCTATTTCCTCCATCTCCTTGGCATCAGTATCGGCAGACCCTTCCATCGGCTTGATCTTCTTCTTCAGCGCAATGGCTTGTCGGGCGTTTGTGTCCCTTTCCTGTCGAAGAGCTTTGATGGTATCGGACAGTTGGGCTTTCTTTTGGCCGGCTATAGTCAGGGCCTCGTCAACCATTTACAGTTCGGCCAGCAGCTCTTCCTTCCTTGCCGATAGTTGGACGATCTCCTGCTCAAGGTTGGCGCCAGAAGCTTCTACTTGGCTGATGTCTTTATGCTTCTCATCGGCGACTTGTTTGAATTTAAGCATCTCTTCTTTGAGCTTGGATCGAGCAGTCCTATCGGCTATACGACGGGAAAGTCTTTGATACTAGAGTTGCTTGCTTTCAAGGAATGCGGCTTGGAAGAGTATCTCTTCTGTATCGGCAGAGAGGTGACCTTGGATGTTCTTGAAAGCTATCTTTGCTGCAGTAGAGTCTTGGACAAGCTGGGATGTATCTTGTTGCAGCAGAGAAAGCAGTGCTTCAAGCTTGAGTTTGACCTCTGCCGATAAAGTAGGAGCAGAGCTTTCTTCATCTTCATCTTCATCGGGAGGATTGACGGCGAAGGAGAATAGGCTATCTGCTGGAGCGGAGGCTTCTTGGTTCTCATCCTTGTCTTGGAGGTTGACGCCGAAAGAAAACAGGTTGTCTGGAGAGTCTTGGGCCTAAGAAAGAAGAAGTTAAGATGTGCCGATCGTAAGGTTATATTGCAAAATTTTAAGTAGCCAACTTACCATCTTGAAGCGGACTTCTTGCCTGGGACTTGGCATGTCGGTTGGTACAGCCTCATCCTGGAGATCGGCAGCAGTTGCCGATGAGCATGCTTCTGTTGGAGAAGCGGTTGGCGCTGTTGGTGCTGTTGCTGGCGCTGCCTCTGCTGTTGTGATCGGCTCCTGTGGCGATGATGCCGCTCCCTGATCAGGGATTTCAGTCGGTGGGGGAGCTGATGCCGATGTCGCCTCCGTTGTTGCAACGGGTGGTGTTATCTCCTGATCAAGGGCATCATCCAGTGGATGATCAGGGATAGGAGCCGATGATGGCTCTGTTGTTGGTGCATTGGTGGCTGGAGTGGCTCGCCTCAATCGTTTCTCTTTGGTGCAGCAGTGGGAGAACCAGCCGTTTTGGTGAGGCCTGGGGGGCATCGGCAGTAGAAGTTGGAGGAGTTGGTACGTTTGGAGCAGCTGCCGATGGTCTCATTGCCTGAAAATATTTAGTGCAAGTTACATAAAGTAAATGTTGCCGATGAGCAGTATGTGATCGGTATAAGTAAAGATAAGATTTACTGCAAAAGCCCATGTCAAAGCAACAGCAGCAGCCGATGTAGCCGTGGGCGTCGACTTGGGCTTGAGAGTAACCTTAGGTACCTTCCGAGGGGTGAAGGCAGCCAGTGTGGGAGCATTGTGGCCGATGATTGATATTGGGCTCATCACTCGGACGCGGAAGGGCTTGCCACTCCTGCTTGTTTTGGGGATCGGATCGTCAGCCTGTTAAAACAAGAAGGTTAAATACCGATGATAGAGGTAAATAATAAGGAATGCATTGGACTAAAGCTTACCGCATCATCAGGAATGGCGTAGTCAGCGTCAATCAAATGCCGATAATGGTGTGATGACTTGGCAAACAGTTGATGTCTCCATTCTTGCCACCAAAACTTGTATTCTTCTGTGATGAAAGAAGTCGGTGCCCAAGAGGATAGATCAATGTCTGATATATCGGCATCGGGAGGCAGATTGATGACTTTGTTCCAGTCCATGGTGCTGGAGATGACTTGTCTTGGTTTTACAACCTTGGCATAACAAAGCTTGATTGGTAGTTGGCCAAATGCCAGTTGTCTTGCCGCTACCGATGGGTAATAGAATTCAAAGGATGGAGGAGCATTCTTCCCAGTTCCGAAAATATTAACGGGAATGGGTCGGGGAACAATGCTGACCTTCATGATCACTTCATTCTGGGGCACATTCCCATCGGTAAGATTGAATAGCAAGGGGAATCAGTTGTACTTGTCGATGTAAGGCCACCAAAGCTGTTCTGCAGCAGGGATTCCGTTGTAGAACTTTTGGAAGAATCTGCCAAACTGGTCTGCATCTCCATCGGTTCCTGGCAGTACTATGGTGGCCTCGCCGAAATTGAGTGGCGGATGAGTTGCCGATTCATCATCCCCATATCTGTAATCTTCTGATATGTCCCTTGGGAATTGCTGGTTGAACAGGTCAAATTGAAGAACCTTGTACATGTGTGCATTTAACCACATGTTTATGAACCACCAAGGACCTCCAAGGTTGCCGATGGCTTCACCTAGCAACAGTTTCTTGGATACTTGGTGCAGGAGGTGGTATACCGATCCAAGAAGATATCGACCGAGAGGGAGTTTTGTTCCATCGGCAAGGAGTTCTGCTGCTAGAAGATGCATGGTGGTAGGTCCGACTGCTCTGCCACAAAAGATGAATTTTTCTAGCCACATATTCAGAAAGATAGCGTGCTCCCTTTGGCCTACCGATCCGGCCTTTTGATACCCCTGGATATAACCAGTCCAGCCGCCGATGTTCCGTGTGTTCACCTTGTATTCAGCCTTCCTATGGAACAGGGCTGAGACATCGGCAGAAGAGACGTCCAGGCCGGTCAGCATGTGCACATCGGCAAGGGTAGGAGTGGTTGGTCCATGTCTGAATAGAAAGACATTCATGGCGTCGGACCAGAAGTAAGAAGCCGCTATCATCATGTTTTCGTTCTTCTCCATATCGGCAATGGAGAGCCTGATACATTGGTCTAGATTGCGCTCTCCCCAATACACCTGCTGTGTTCTAATTACTCTAAGGTACCAGTTCTTCCACCCCTTGGTTGGTTTGGGCCATGAACGGAAAGCATCCTTCCATAACCCTAAGTTGAAGCACTTAGATTTAAAGGGGATGCGGTTGGCTTCTGCGTTGATCAAATTGATGGGATCTGGGTTTCCCATTGGGCCTAAGTAGTTGAAATTGGATTGCTCGATAGGGATTACTATTCTGTTATACAGTTCCTAGGTTTTGAAAGAGGAAAGAAGGATCAAAGAAAGAAAAGGGGAAAAGATTGCAAAATTCATACGGAAAAGGAACTTGCGGAAGACAGAGTAAGGGAGAGATCGATTTACCTTGGGGACGTCGACGTGGATCACCATTGGAGCTAAGGGAGTTCTTGCGGTTTGTACTTGGCTTGGGGAGAAGTACTGTTGCCTGAGCTTGAGAGGCTTTTCTTCGGAGGCGCCGCCGAAGGTTGAAGACGAAGGCAGGTGAAGAGTGAAAGTGGGCCTGGGGTAAAAAGTAAGTTGGATCGTGGTAACTTTTATAGACCTAGGTCAGGGGTATTCTGGAGTTTTTGCTCGTACTGTACAGGAATATGGAGAGGCCTGCAGTGGATGTGCGTGATAATCAAGGAGATATAATTGGATTTGCAACTGTTTGTGCTATAGTCGAGGGATTTTATTAATAAATTGCGGTTCTGCGCGCGGAGATCGAGGAAGTTGTGTAGTTATCTCGGAAGGAACGGCTACAGTAGAGGGAATTTTGGCGCATAAAATATTATACACTCCGAAATTGGGGGGCATGTGTTGACACCATTTTTTGGCACGTGTCAAATGAGCTAAGACTTGTGTTGATCAGTGGCTGTTTTCTATCAGCATCGGAAAGTTATCAGTCGAATTTGCCGATGAGAAAGAATGCTGCAGGAAAGATGAGTTTGTTGCCGATGGAGGCTGGATGATTCTTGCCGATAAGGGTTAATTGGTGAAGTCAAGTCGCCCGAGCCGCAAAGTTGCTAATGCCGATTGCCAATGAGGAGATGTTGCCAATGCTGATAGAAGATTGATCAGTACAAGGTTGCCGATCGGGAAGTATTGCCGATGCCGATGGGCACAAGGTGACTTAGCGGTTGACGTCAGCAAGGGATAGCTAATGGAGGAAAAGGGAAGTCACGGATTGAGGGAGTCTACCGATGGAAATTTTTCATCGAAAGAAGGACATAAGGAAACTGGTGATTTTATACTAGTATTAATATAGTAGTTTGAGTCCGACTCTTGCACGAGTCGTTTGCTTCCTTTAAAATAGGGGTGTCTGTTTAGGAAAATAATATTGTTATTTGGGTCCGACTCCTGCGCGAGTCAGTTATTTTCTTTAAAGTAGGAGTTTTGTTTAGGAAAGGTATGAGTCATGTCTCTGTACAACTCTCCATGCAGGAGTATAAATATGTGCCCAAAGGCTGCGTGTATATCAATCATATCAAATCAAATCAATTTACTCTTATTCTACTTTTACTGCAATTTATCCTTTTGCATTAGTCTTAGTTTATTTATGAGTTCTTCAAGCTTCGACGGGCTGCATCACCTTGATCTCCGTCAAACCCTTGTAAGTTCCGCGTGGGAGTACCTCTGAGCTTTGACATCCGGGCGCATCGCTGTTGTCTCGTTCAGCTCTGCTCTAGTTATCCTGATCAAGTCTGAGTCTTGGCATCCGGGCATATCGTCGTTGCCCTGTTCAGATTTTGTTCTAGTTATCGTCCTTGTCGATTAACTAGTCAAATCGACTGGCACACCCTCGGATATCGAATTTCGGGTATAAGCCCGAGGTGTTCGCAGATCCTGACGCTTTTTGTGTCAACAGCTAAGTACATTGAAGTAGAGTAAAGATCATAGGAGTCCTTGTCTCTCTCGTTGTCCTCCCACCTAACTCTACTTACTAGTTATCTTTAGTTATCCTTTACCTTGGCTTGTTCATTCATCACCTTCCTATCATATTATTGGTTACCCCCTATACTAGTTGGTCCTAAGTTGTGGTGCTCTCTAGGATCTCCTCTAATTATCGTTTCTAGCTACCGCTTTCCCTTGGGATAAAATAAATTACGGTACCTTGGAATACTCCTAGGTGAAGTGCTACAACGGTATAATCTATGTGCTTGCGGATTTATCCAATAGTCATAAGAAATACCGACAAGCATTTCTGGTACCGTTGCCGAGGAAAACATAGCCTAGAAATTTTAATTAGGTTGAATCTAGAGATTCTCATCAGTTTAGTTATCAATTAGTTGTAGGGGCTCATCCATGTCTGTGTCTTCCTTTATTGTGAAGCAAGATAGTGCATGAATGGTTTCCAACTCTCAACAGCTGCTCGGGATCTTCAACAAGAGATAACACCTTCTATGACAATTAGAAGTTTATCTCTTGTCACAGAAGGCCCGTCATAAAAGGCCTTCTGTGACAATTATAAGCTATCTTTGTGACAATTTGTGAGTTTGTGACAATTGTAACTGCCATAAAAATGGTCATAGCTCAAAAACTATCACAAAAATTGTCACAGAAGGTCTTTAATGATGGGCCTTCTATGACAAGAAATAATCTTATAATTGTTATAGAAGGTTTGATCTCTTGTAGCGACCGATCCCCCTTGGGATCCTGGGTCCACCTCCACCTTCTAAAAGGTGTCCTCATGTGTCATGGACCTTGGTTGAGTCCCTGGTTTGGTGTTTGTCACGTCAATTCACTTGATGTGGGCCCATGGATCCTTGTGCACTTAATTTGTAGCATTGATTGAAAGCACAAGTTGAATCCAAGGGTTGAAATCATCTTTGGATGGCTTCACATGGATTGAGCTAAGTTGGTAGGGCTTGGTGGGCCCAAGGGCAGGTCGGTCGACCCCCCTAGGGTGCCTCTAGCCCCTCTAATTCTCCTGAAATATCATCTCCTGCAAAAATATGCTTCCAAGTACAAGTGGAACTAATTATTGATAAATGTGCTCATTTTTACCATCAACAACGGGAAGTAGTCGTTTCAAACAACTAGTACACATGGCACCTTATGGTGCACCAGAAGCAGGCACCGGACGCGTCCGGTGCAACATGAAGGTGCGTTTGGTGCCCCCGAGAAAGGGGGTAACAACTATATTGTTTGAGAGGTGCTATATATATGTGTTGGCCAATTTAAGGGGGCCTGTCTTGCACATTTCATTCACTTGACATCCTCTAGAGCTAAGCACACTCCCTCCACTCATCTCCATGCTTGATTAGTGAATATCAAAGTGAGAGTGAGTGATCCAAGTGCACTTTCTTGAGAATTTGCATCTAGTGGCACTTGGGAGTTGTTTTTGTTGTGGATTTCTTGTTACTCTTAGTGATCTTGTCACCTAGATGGTTTGGAGCAACGAAGGTAGATCGACAAGAGGTTGTGTTTGTTCTTGACCAACACTAAGTGAATTGTGAGAGGTTTTGAGCCTACCTCGTGGGAGATCACGAAAGGCTACTCTGGTGGATTTGCTCGTAGCTTGTGGATCCCCATCTTGTATTGGTTGTGTGGCACTCGAAGACAGGTTAGGCTTGTGATGCCTATTAGCGCGTGAATCTCCAAGTGGGTATATCGCTACAATGAGGAGTAGCTTTCCAGAAAGAAGTGGACCTCGGTAAAAAATCTTGTGTCAACTCTCTCTTACCAAGTTTCTTATTGTCTAGTGATTGGATTTCATTTGGACTATCTTATTGGATCACTTATCTCCACGTCGGTATAATCACTCAAAACTCTCTCTAGCTTTACTTTCAACTAATTCTTGCTAGTATAGTAAGTGCTTGACTTGTGTAGCCTATATTAGTTATCTTGTTACCTTGTTAGTTTGGTTAGCTTCTTTCTTGAGTAGCGCTAGACCTTGATGTAATTTAGAATACTATTAGGCTAGTTTTGTTTGGATAGGAGGCTTGCATCCCACATTAGGTTAGTGCCATATTTTCTTCGCTTATTGTTTATCTAACGTGTTGTTAAGTCTAGCTTGTAGATTTTTATTTAGGCTATTCACCCCCCCTCTAGCCATCAATCGGACCTTTCAACAGTAGAGGACAGAACAATGGCTAATCTACATCGGATAGTCACAGAACAAGCCGGACCACACGCTAATTATCACTGTAAGAAGAACCAAAAGGATAGAGGGCAGGCATTAGAAGATGAGGCAGTGCAACGTGCACCAATCGCATCACAAGTCCTATACCATTTGCCTCAATGTCCCTTACAGATTGATACCACCCTGAGACTAGCTTGCTACTAATCTCTATCATAGGACCTATACCATTTACTAGCAAAAGGGATAGAAGAAAGGAAACCAGCTTGGGGGCTCATCAAGCTCACAAACTACAATATGCATGACTGCAAAAAAGCAGAGGCAACACTACAAGCAGAAGTGAGTAAATAGAAGAATCAAACAAGAAATATTTATAGAGCAACAACGGGCGTGCATACACCAAGTCCATGGAGAGAAAAGATTCTAAAAGGACAACATTGATGGAGTACAAGGACTACAATAAAAGCATGACTATTCAACCATGAGCGAACAGTACATATCCAGGACAACTACAACACCAGACAAAGCATATACAAGGGAATATTCCACAACAATAATACATCTGGTAAAGGCATACATTAACTCCTCCAACAATGGATGATCAACTGGGAAAAAAACTCAGAAGAAAAGAACCTGTCATTGCAAGAATGGAACAAAAAAGTACTCTCATTCTCTCAATTACAAAAATACAAGGAACGCAGATTATAGAAGCAACAATAGGCGCGAAGCTCTACAATAGGGAACCCTGAGGATTGCAACTATTATAAAAGACCACAAGTCACAAAATACGAAGACAAAACCAAGGTCTCGATAGAATCACCGTGGTAAAGAACAAGAGAACCTTGGTATAATATCTGGCAGGATAAAAATAACCTAAATACACTACAACCGCAAAGGAAGAAGCGAATCCCAGGTTGCAAACAGGGAGACATCCCCATCCTGTACGCTAGGGATGAAAACGGATCGGATACGAATGGATACTACTGATATTACATTTGTTTTCATATTTCTGTCCGGATTCGGATAACCATGCCGGATAGGATAAGATTCGTTATCGACATCATAAATATGCGATTTGAGTATTCAAAAACGGATATGGATACGATATCGGATGTTGAATATCCGGACGCGGATACGGACTGATCTAAACCCATCTAAACGAATTTGGTCTCGAATACGGTTAGAAAATATCCGCACCGTTTTCACCCCTACTGAACGCTAATATGGCCACCTCCAACTCAGGGTCATTCAGTAGGAGCTCGATGCAAGCATTGAGCACTAAGATAATGGAGCGTACCACATCAACCAACCCAGGAGCTGCAACGGTGATAGCCCAGAGCTTAGAAAACAGATAGAGAAGACATGAAAACCACATCACAAGAAGTCTTCTATCTGCTCCACCAAACTTCTCAGGAAAATCTCCACGAGGGGTTAGTCTGCCTCTAACCCCTTTCACAAGAATTCTTCTAGCTGTCAACCTATCCATCACCAAGTAGGCAAAGATGCAGGGGTTGTTCAACCTCACAAACCGGCATATCCACAAACAAAAAACACTTGAAGAAATCCCTACCCAAAGATATCACTTCAACCGACCAGAAAGAAAATTATAGCAAGCCAAAAGCACACAAGACCAAAGGAACACGAGGAAAAAAAAAGAAGCAAAAGATAAAAGGGAAAAGGCAAACAGTGACAAAAAGCGGATTCCTTTCACCCGTGGGTACACACGTGACAAACAAGACGACAAAGAATAAAGGAACTCAGATCAAGACCCTTCCGCCGGCTTCTTTTTAACAGAAAAGAACCCAGAGAAGGCACGGAGGCTGCAAATACCCTCCACAGGAAAACACTTTTTAAAATTCTGGACCCTCCAGCTTTTTGTACCAAATAGCAAGAGGCTCGACGGCTATACTCATTGAGTGCACCTTTTTTCAAAATGTGCACATCAATGAGAAGAGACCAAGGAGACCATTTCAAGATTTCGCCTCGGGAAGAACTGTTGATGGTCCTTAAATACCAAATCCAACCGTCAACTAAACAAGAAAAATGATCTATATGAATCCAACACCCAGAAATAGGGTTTATACTGACAGAATTCCACGAGTTTTGGTGAATGTCTATTTCTGCAGGGGGATATCAGGAAATATGGAGGATAGGCCCACATGTAAGGATTACATAGAGATAATTATCATCCGCAGGAAAAAGAATACTCTAGAAGGGTCAAGAAGGCGCGGGAAGAAACAAGAGGTCGAGCGGGCCCAGGGGCAGGGTGCCCGCCCTACCCCCTGGGGCGGCCGCCCTAGGGCAAAGCCCAATGAGGCCCTGCCTTGTGGGACCACTCTCCACCACCTTTGAGGTTGCATCTAAGCCCTCCATTAAGGTCGGTTTGATCCGATGGCCGACGTTCATTTGAGGAGGCTATATAAGGAAGGCCCCTGACCATGAGGAGGAGAGCCCCTCTGACCTAATTTCATTCCATCTCAAGAGAAGAGGTCTCTGATCAAGCCCTAGAGCCACCACATCAACTAGATCTCTAGTTTAGCATAGCTATATAGGATTAGAACTAGAAGGAGTCGATCTTCGATTGGTTTCCGGATCTATCAAGAGGATTATTGGTAATTCTCTCTCTAGTTCTTCATTGTTCTTCAATATTATGAATATGAATTTGCTCTACTTCATTATATTATTTATGACTTTACTCTATTTGATTATGTTCTCAATTATATTGTTCTTAATTTATTATGATTATATGCTTGGCATAGTTAGATCTGAATCATATGCATGTTTAGGATCGTATAGCGTTTATCCATCAACGCTGTGGGTAAATGATAGATATTGTGTATGCGTGGTGCCTAGACCGTATTTATCTACGATTGTACCCTACATTCTGGATCGTAAGGTCCTGTTGAGTCCTTTGTAGTTCTCCTCCCGTTTGTAGGGTAGGCAGAGTAGTTCTATTACGGGGAAATAATTGCTATGTTTCTCATCTTCCTTAGTAATACTCACTACACATGAATATCTCTTATCTCGCCATGATTGTCAAGTGTAATTGCACTAATCATAGTATACTAGACTGTATAGTTAAGAATGACTTAGGAAATATCTTTGTAGTTCGTCCTAATTCCATGCTAATGACTTGCTAGAATATCTGTTGAGGTGCTTATCATTATCTTATGAGGCTACATATATGCTGATCAGTATTTATCTTTTGTCACTATTCATTCATTATCTATATCTTATGTGTCACCTTATCCTGTATTGAGTGAGATAGATGAAAAATCTCCATTACACATGCAATGATACTCATTAATCATCATTACTAATTCCTCATTTATTCCTTAGAATCCCTTCCCAATGGTAAAAATATAAATAATGATACCTGGAATACTCCTGGTTAAAATGCTACATCGGTATTATCTGTGCGCTTGCAGATACACATTTATATTTATTAGAAGAGCAAATGCATATTTCAATACCATATCTTTCTGTCATGTTGGGGATGACAACTTGGCTTAAGTGACATGAGAGGTGATTAACCATTTTTGGCGACGTTATCAGAAATAGAAATTATTCTACTTTTGGTAATGACGTTAAGAAGTATCAACAAGAACCCGGATCAAGTCTACAAGAACGCGGCTCTTGAAGCGCAATCATGAAATGCTCGATGGGGAACTCTACGGGCCCCTCATAGGCCATACTTCCGAGTGGTGGGCCATAGCAACAAGGCCCACAGCAAAGACACCAAGCATACATCATGTACAAAATACTCTAAGCAATACAACGCAAATAGGTTAACGTCGACTGGACATAAGGTTATTACTCGACTAATTCGAGGGCCTGAACTAGTATAAATAGTGTGTCTCTTTGCATAATCACCGAGCTTCACTATTCGCCGAAGCTCGAACAACTGTTCCGGATACCCCCGTGGCAGGCTATCGGTGGTAAAACGTCGACAATCATTGACTCCATACTCAGCAAGGATGCCAGACTCCGGTCAGGCGGCCACCACCACTCTGCCAGCAGCCAGCATGGTCAGGCTGCATGCTCCTACTGTTAAGTTCTTTTGCTTTGCCTCTGCGTTCAACATTGCTTTGCCTCTGCGTTCAACATACTGATACTATTTTTAGTTCTTTTTAGTTTCTAAACCTTTAGATCTGTATAATCCGTAGCCTGTGGTTGATTGAGTACTATTCTTTTGTCAATTTTGTCAATTGAGATTTTCTGCTGCTTTTTTCTGAGAATTAAGGTGCTTTTCTATTTAATTTGCTCTATTTATAAGAACTTGGACTAATTCTTCACCACGTGTATATTTGGGTTTAATTTGTAAATTGGTCCCTCCTACAGTTTGATTCAGGCTTCGCCACTTAGAAAGGACTACAAGAGATATTTTGAAAACAGGAAAAGTGATTTAAGTAAGGCCCTATTTGTTTCACTGAAATTTGACTTATGCTGAATACTTATGCTAATTTGTTTTGAGAGGAAAATACTGCTCTTCGCTGAAAAGTAGTGCTGAAATAGTGTTGATAAACAGGGCCTAAGTCACAATTGAGTTTATTTCAGTAAGTAGTGAATACTGAGAAATATTTCATTTGCGCTAGGTGTGTTTGAGACGGTTACACATGGAAACAAAACATCGTCCAAAGCTAACCATGTTTTCTAATCTGCTCTCATCCAGGGGCAAACCCAGCAAAAGACATGAATTTTTTTTGCATAAGAACAAAATCAGGAGGCATAATAATACATGTATACACTTTTACTAACAAATTGATTATGTGACGATGTGTGCAATTTAACTAGATAGTGGCACAAGGATATAAAGTTTAGACAGGTTTGGATAGTCGTGTGAAGGTAATACCTTACCTCTAATCTTTGTGGATTATACAATTCTCCGGCGCTGTCATGCACAGCGCACCCGAGTGAAGGGTCGACACCAAAAGCTTCGTCCGAGGCTTCCGAGTCCGAGACAGATAAATGGCAAACGTAGCCTGGATAACATGTGTGATAGTTTCAGAGAAATTCCATAACATGTCAAATTCTTAACCTTTTTGAAAGATCATATTGACGATACAATTTTGTGACTCCGAATCAACTGAACGAATTTATTGCATTGTAGCTCTACAACAACAAAAATATATAGATTTACTAAAGCTACTATACTCATGTCGACTCACTGCCTAATACAGAATCAGATGATGTACACCATTTTGGTTTACAGATATACCCAGCGTTACACTACATCCTTTTGAATAACAAGGGTCCCAGGGGATCTTCATTCTGGGACGCTTCCGATCGAAGATTCTGATAAGTTAGTACCATGAATTCAACTTACAACATGACAATCAAATGAATGAGACTGAACAGCAGAAGGGATAAACCATTTCATTGGGGAACATCTAACAGGGGAACCCAGACTCCTTCCATCTGACTCCCGCTGACCAAATGAGTATAGGTCCTATTGATATTCACAAAGCATGAGTCACTGAATTGGGTAGCAGCTTTCCAACCGGAGCAAGACTGGAAATGAACTCTTCAACTGATGGGCCTGCCATGAAGACCGTTCACACTTGAAAGACCTCGTACATCATGAGAGAATGCAAACTTGGGTGGAAGCACCATGAGAGGGTCATCTCCAGTCTTGTTTAGATAGGCCATGGCCAGGGCATACCCAAGGGCACGACCAACAGGTACAGCCACTGCATTTCCAATCTGGCAGTATCTGCAACCAGGTTCATCATATTATAACTTAGGGCATGTTTGGATCCCCTTGGCAAATTGGCAAAAGAGCAAAAGAATTACTGTTTTTTTGGCAAATGGATCCAAACATGCAAGGCAAAAAATGGCAAAAGAGCAAAAATTTGTCATTTGTCATTTGCCACTTTGGAGTGGCAAATAGTGGCAAATAGAAAATCCTCCCAGTCATACCCCTCCCTCCTTTTTTTTCTCGAATACGCAGGAGAGCTGCGTATCATTGTATTATAGAGAAGAAAAAGGCCCGAGTACATTACCAACTCATGCCGGAACCATACATGAGAAGGTTGGGATGTGAATGAGTGCAATTATTAGGGGTAGAATTGTCTTTGTATTTGTCATTTGCCATTTGTCATATGATTCAAACACTAGAAAGTGGCAAAAGATTTGCCAAATTTATTTGTCATTTGTCATTTGCCATTTACCAAAGGATCCAAACATGCCCTTAATCTACTTACTGAACAACTGAAAGAAAACAAAATGGGCATATGGTATTCCAGTTACCTCCGTAATAGGTCAAAGCAATTTGAGACATCAATTTATTAGATTTTATAAATTAATTAATTAAAAAACCCTACGAAAAAAAACTTCCCAAATCCCATAATCACAGAACACAGAAACAGGGGGGCTCTCTTTTTGTTTGTGCGTGGCGCATAGCGCAACATGCACAGCTGCTGGCGCACACGGTAAGGGAAGCAGTCACGGACAGTGGGAATGAAAAGTTACATGCTAAATCAAATAAGGTGGGAACTAAATGTTACATGCTAAGCAAATTATTTTAGGTACGAAGCTGTCACAGTGGTGTGAACGAAAATTTAGATACTAATCAAAATTATATCATGTATATATCTGTCATGATGCTAATCAAATTATGTCATGCCAAAGTTACAAAACAAAAAGATTTACCATATCCAATAGATCACGCATGAATTAGATCTTAGCAAAAGTATGTATCTATAACTTTTCTTGTTTATTCCTATTTTACAAAATTTAAAATTAAATAAATAAGTATTTCACATATTACTTCCTAACCACCTGATCTAATTAAATAAATGGCTCACATTCATTTGAGAGTACCAAATCAAAGCGATACCTGTCTTTGACTGTTCCACGAAACCTGAAGCTGTCAGGAAAACCTTGTAAACGAGCGCTTTCACGAATAGTTAGCAGTCTGTCTTGTGCAGGATGTATTAAGGCCTAACAGTAACGTGTAAGAGTTATATTTTGAAATAATAAGCGAAATGAAAGAGGGGAGTCGGCGGGGGGGGGGGGGGGGGGGGGGGGGGGGGGGGGGGGGGGGGGGGGAGATGTCAGAGTTACAGCTCACCTGAATGCGAGCATTTGGACATGTCAGCACAGTTCCCACTACCTCATCCCACCAGAGTCGACCATATGGTCTGCAAAGTATTACAAAAGGAAACCACTAAAATATGAATGTGGAAACAGGCATATAATATAAATTGAAATCCATGAAACTTACCTCAAGGATTTACCATTCTCATAGGTTAGGGCACAATCAATCACCTAATGTACAAGGGAAATTTATCAAAAATTTACATGCAAAGAAAAATATAGTGCATCTCAGAGGTGTTTTGTCATGAGCATCTTACCAGAGGATTACCAGAGGGCAATAGTATTCTCTCCTTAGTTGGATCTAATCTAGCTATGTTGTCAGGACCTACTATAACGCCTGGAAGGTCTCTAAAATTGGCTCCCTGTAAAAAAGACTGATGAGATTGTAGAGATTTCTCTAACTCAGAGCTAAATTTTGTTCATACAAGCATCTTAGACAACCTTTTTCTTGGGAATCTGTAGAAACTCTTAAGTAGTTATCATCATCCAGTGCCCTTGGTCGATGGTCATATAATTGTGACTTAGAAACTTTTGTGACATGAGCTCTGGATCCAAGTACTTCTGGGCATGGAAGAAACATGATTTTGTGAGTTTTGCACCATAGCTATCATGAAGTAATGCCAACAAACATGGTTACTGAAGTTGAAAATAGCAGTGGTCACAAAAATAGAAAGAAAAGGAGCCATTATATCTTTCTTTTCAAAAATTTCGACACTTTTGACTAAAGTTTCTCCTCTTAGCACTTTATCAAACCCAAGGCAAAGTTTTGTAAAAACCCAAATTGACATATTAACAAAGAAAATTTTGGTAACACTTTGGCAAAAGTTTGATTTCCTTGATATATGGTCACAGTAACAAGCACTTAGAGCTGACGGAGCATATCTCGTGCATGTTGTTTCCGGTTTCTTTTTCAACTATATTTATGAATTTATACTTATTTTATTAAACAAATTCCTACCATTTATAGTAAATAGGTTATCTTTAAAACAATTGTAGTAAATGCAAAATACCATTAGAAAAGCATACAAGCTAATTTATTGTCCCTCAAAAATGGAACCTGTCATCTTAATATTGCTCTAGTGTACAAAATAGATATTACTAGCCATCAGAACCTATTGTTCAATGACACCGAATAAAAATAAAATCAAAGTCTTTTCCACACAAATGTAAGCAATCAACAAACCAGAATTAAATGACCGAATATATCTTTGGAATTCCGTCTGAGGTCCCTTCACATATTGCATTTCTTCTCGTTTTTCTCCATTCTCCACCTACAAATTTACAGAACAGCTTCTGAATTAAAGGGATGTTAGATTAAGTGAAAATTGCTTATACCTAACCTAAAGTCAGCAAATGTACCCTCACAAATAAACTACCATTTCATGATGGAACAAAGTGTAGCCCCAGGCCCCAGCCCCCAGTCCTACCCGCTTGATTTATTTTTCCTTTGGTTAATGTGGACAAGACAAGGTAGAACATGGGCAGATAGGTCTGGAATCTTTAAGATTGTTACTTACTTCTGGAAGATCAGATAGAGCATCTTCGAGAACAATTGGTTTTTCTAATTGCATTGACATGCTGTCGGGCCATCCAACCAAATTACGCTACAAGAGATAATGATGGTATTGTTACTTCACCAGGCATACTAATTCTCAGTATTAGGGGAAAAAATTAGCATGAAGAAGTAGACCACAATAAACACATTAAGTAGGAAATGAATTTTCAATAGAAATGGATGTCCAGAGCAGAAATAAGCTAATCCTTAGATTGATCAAGTAAAGCAGGTCATATTTACCTCAAAAGCCAAGGGGCAACCATTCTTCACAATTGCCTCATGAGTAGGCAGAGGAAACGGGGGTAATTTCTACAGTGTAGAAGTATAGTAATAAGGGAAAAGCAGAAGAAAGTGATTCATAATACAGGGGGACTATTACTTGCCTCCTTTGGATGACAGCCCACCAAAAAGACACGCATTCGGAATTGTGGGAGGCCATAACATCCAGCAGCCATGATCCCTAGTTTTGCTTGATAATGCATAGCAACTAGCCGACTTAGAGCATATCTTGCAAGTGTTGCGTCAGCAAACTTCAGTATATCAAGGACATTTTCCATATAAATGTATTTGGGCTTCAAAAATTGTATTACATCCATGAAGACAATAATCTGCTTATTTCTCTCACAGTTGAATGGTGCATCAAATTCTCTATTGCGGTTGTAGCCACTAATGCCTTGGCATGGTGGTCCTCCACATACGACATCCACATCACCCTGAATTCATACAAGATATCAAAAGTGTTGGGTAACTGTAGGAAGTCACAACAATACCACAATGGTCACATTAATAAACCAGTATTAACAAGACTATTTATGTAAGGAGTATTACTTCCATGCAGCAAGCAGCATGTTGGAAGGTTGATAACATCAGCACAAGGAATATTATGGTTTACGACTGGACCCCCCCCCCCCCCCCCTCTCTCTGGCCCTAAATGATCTGCAGGCATGGTTGCCTCAGAAGTGGGTGGTGGCACCGATGCGGCAGGAGGGGTCCTATGGTCGGATACTCTATGGGCATCCAGGAAGAAGGTGAAGCAGGTGGCGCTGGGAAGGAGATGTGCATTCATGCTACCATTAGTTCACTTGCATCTTCACTATTAATTTATTTTAATCTACTTTCATCATGTGTGGAGACGACTATCAGTTTCCCACATATGACATTTTTTTTTTGTTCACATATACAAGTTTGTCACCATAAATATACTATTTGTCATGATTTTTGGTCAAATAAATTCACATAATGTTACCAATAGAATTAAATTCAGTTTGAGTAAATGACCATTTACAGGTTTCTTATGGCTGGGAAAGGAAAAGGCTAATGGTGGTTGCTGTCTTGTGGCTTGGGAAAAGGTCATGAGACCGTTGGATCCTTTTTTTTCGTGAACAATGAGACGTTGGGTCTTTGTGGACTGGGCATCCCAAACTTAGAGGTGATGGCCTGGGCTTTGCAAGTCAGGTGGCAATGGTTTAAAAAGACCAAACCTGATCCCCCTTGGTCTGATCTGGAGCTTCCCTCGCACCCCAACTCGATAGCTATGTTTGCCATTGCAGTCACTACAGAGGTAGGGTGGACACAATATTCTTTTCTGGACTGATCGGTGGCTGCATGGGTGTTTGATTGAAACTCTTGCGCTGACCGTCTTTGCTTGTGTCTCTCCAAGAATTCGCAAAAGAAGGACTGTAGCTGAAGCTCTCACCAACTTGGAATGGCCAAGAGACATTCAAGGAGGCCTATCCTGGGCTGGTATTAAAGAATTCCTACGGCTATGGGACTGCCTCATGGGATTTATTTTGAATGACCAAGAGGATCGTCACACGTGGAGGCTAGATGCAAGTGGTTGCTACTCTTCCAAATCTGCCTATAAAGCTTTTTTCTGTGGTACTGTGACCTTTGAGCCTTGGGACTAGACTTGGGCTCCGGCCAATGCAAAATGTTCTTATGGTTGGCAATCCAAAATAGATGTTGGACGTCAGATAGGCTTGCTGAGAGGGGCCTCTCTCATCCGGATAAATGGCCTCTATGTGATCAAGAAGATGAAACGATACAACATCTTTTAACAACATGTGTGGCGGCAAGACAAGTATGGTTCAGATTATTCACTTCACTGAACCTAGCAGATTATGTCCCCGACAAAATGAACTGAGTTTTGCTGACTGGTCGCACAAGGCGACAAGTAGAGTTAGCAAGGAGCATAGAAAAGGTGTGAACTCTTTAATTATTCTAGGGGCTTGAATTATTTGGAAACATAGGAATGCATGTGTTTTTGAGGGGGCTTCTTTGATTAGCATAATTTGGAGCGAGCTTAAGAATGAGCACAGCCTGTGTGCATGGCTGGGGCGAAGAAACTACAAGGGCTAGGGCTGGCGCTTGTAGAGGTCTGTTTTAGCTAAGGTTGAGTCGTGTTTGTTCACTATGTGCTTGAGACATGAGTCTGTGTAATTGGCTCACTCATATCTGGTCCCCGTATGAAGTGAGAATCGTGTTGGGGACCCCCGTATTTTTTTCATCTCTATAATACAATGAAACGCAGCTCTCCTGCGTTTAAAAAAATGCTATTAAAAGTTTAAAACATTAAGATATGCAAGTGGCTGTCAAATGCCAAAAGTTCCATAAATGAAGAAAACAAGCTATTCCATCAAGCCTTTTAAGAGAACCATGACAGCACTGTGTGGTGCATGGTCACAAAGTACAATTCTGCATTATTGCAAAATTGCTTACCTTACTCCTGTTTTTATAACAAATTGAGGTTATAGTATATTTTAAATCTAGAGTCTGTCATGTCTTTTTTTTCTTTTCTGCCTTTCTTTTTTCAGCTTGGTAGGATGTAGAGTTTGAGTCATGCTAGCATTGTTCATAGCATCAAGGCTGACTGGCTAAGATTCATACTGAACTCAAGCATGAATAACACTTACAGGAAGTGGCAAGATCTTTTCCTTATGCCCTCCAATAACAAAATCCCTAATTGCATCTTTGCAGTTCCTGCAAAAGCCAAATTGTTCAAATCATGGTGAAATCAGTAAGTTTTAAAACCTTTTATTCTTACTTTAACCCTTCCATTGGCTCCCATGTGTCATCATTAGGGCCATAACCTTTCCAGCGGACCTACACATATGATATCACAATTGTTTCAGTACAGATCAATTGGAAAACCAATGATATGCACATGTAATTTGTAAACATACAGCCTGCACCAAAGTTCAGGCAATCGAGACAAACTAATTATTGGATCAAATAACAAAGAAATTGTTTGCATTTTTAATTAACAGTGAAAGAGAATATAATTGGTGGAATATTGGATGTATTGCATTGGGCCTCATGGGCTGATTACATAGGGTACATAGGACTAACACCTCATGTGGCTAGGCAATGTGGTACTATTCCTATTTAGTCTAACATCCCCCGCGGTCACAGCGAGAGCGCTATAGACGATGAGACTGGAGAAGAAACTAACAAGCTAACATCCTTTGGCTGGAGAAGAAGCCGATGAGTCCTCATGCAAGTGGGTAGCCCTTTGTGCCGATGTCGAGGTAGCCGAGCGTGAAGGCGCAATAGCCATGGTCGGAGAAGCCGAGCTGAATATTGCCGAGATCGACGTAGTTGTGACCAGGTTGCCGTGTCAATGGAGTTGCAGGCGTAGGCGCACAAGGGGCGCCATGGTGATGACGGAGACGCGTCGAGGCAGTCGTCGTGGAAGGGGGCGATGCCGAAGTCGACGCAGTGAGGGCCGTCGAAGATGTAGACGAAAGACGACGATGCAATTGAGGCAGACGGGGTGGGAAAGGGATGGTCGATGCCGAAGTCGATGCAGTCAAGCCGTCTGTGCGCCGATGCACTTACTGGATTTGCCAGACCAGTAGCGCGTCGGGGACGAAAGCACGCATCGGTGTTGCCAATACCGAACGTACAAGGGAGAGGACCCCAACCACGGTGACGTGACGTGGTTGTGCTGGACGAAGAAGCAATGCGGTAGAGGACACGTCGGCGAGCAGGGCTCAGCGACGACGCGAGGGGTGGCCAGCGAGCAGGGCTCAGCGATAGCGCTGGTAGTGGCAGCTCGATGACGAAGACCCAATCCGCAGGATGAAGACCTGGTGCAGACGGACGGCGCGACAAAGATTGCGCAGCACATATGTCGATGCTCAGAGCTGGCGATGTAGATGCAACAACGAAGTGGACACACGGGCGGCAATGTTGTGGCCCGATGAGGCGACACAACAGCAAGCCTGCAGCTCTGTTGCTCAGAGAAGGTGCACGTAAGACTCGACGTGATGCCGAAGTTGTAGGCGCGAGGTCGACGGGCGGTGGGTGACTCAACCCCGATCAGGGATCAGCCAAACCAAAGAGATATAGCAGCAAGGGATCGGGTGCACCCAGCCTCGATCGGGTGGCGCCATGGATGCGCAGGGTTGAAGACGCCAGCGCAGATGGGGTCAACGTTCTAGAGATGAGCAGATCCACCCATTGGCAGCGACACGCTGGATCTGGCTGCCCCCATGGCAGCTCAGGGCCGAGGCATGTGGCCGGCCTGGCCGCCACCACGGCGGCAAGACGGGGCGAGATCCATCTTCCTCCATGCGACGAAGATCAGGAAGATGTTAACGACGACAGCCCGACAACTAACCCGGGGACGAGGAGATGACGACGTTGGGAGATTCCGATCTGCTGCGCGACGACGACGATGGCAGACGGATCAATGTGATCGGGCGCCTAAACAGGGCGCTGCCCCGGCGGAGATCGATCCCTCCCCGCGCGCGATGGAAGCGACGGTGGCTAGGTTTAGGATCTAAACCTAGGCGAATGATACAATGAAGGAGAATATGATTGGTGGAATATTGGATGTATTGCATTGGGCCTCATGGGTATAGGGTACATAGGACTAACACCTCATGTGGCTAGACAATGTGGTACTATTCCTATTTACTCTAACAAACAGCATTGAGTTATATCATTAACCTGTAAAGAGTAGAAGAGCAAATTCCCATTTGCATGTTATGATTCTGGCAAGTAATTAAGTTGGTACTCTGTAACTACAAGACTATAAAGCAAGCAAACCATCACAAACCTTAAAGTATAAGCCACGCTTTCTGACACCATTTGGATCACCGAAGCAAATATCAACTAGCTTCCATACTTCGAATTCTTCAGTAGAAAATGTCGAACAATCTGGAGTTCTATTACTGGATTGTGTTGGAACATTGGAATGAGACTTTATTTTACTACAGGGCTTCACATAGGTTTTGCATAGCTTTTCCCATTGCTTCAACAACTCAAGGAAATCGTCGGTGGTTTCATTTCGGACCTATGCAATGAGTAGATGCGCATAAGTGAGCCAGAACTGACATTTGAAGCAGATCCAATTTTAAACTAAGAAAGAATACAGGAGTTGAGGAAGGAAGAAGCACACCCCCCCCCCCCTGCTGGGCTGCTGGGCCACCCTGGAATAACATAACATAAATCACGAAGCTCAGTACCCGAGTTTCTGGATGATTTAGCCTGAAGCTTTCACATGCAACTTCATCGCCATCAATAGCCCATCTCTACTAATGGTAAGGAGACATCAAAAAAGATAAATTACTATACTAAGCAATAAAAAAGCCATAGCACATCTAAGATATTAGCATATAAGTACCGCTACAAGATTCACACCACCACCACGAGCCCCAAGACAAAGTCCAGTAGACATTCCCCACAACCACAGTACAGATCTAACAGGGAAAGCTCCCTCATCTCTGGTGTGGGAGACTTCTGCTTTTCAGTGAAATCAATCGTTTTCACATTGTTGCTACCAGTGTAATGTGAATGTAACGTGTCATTTGGATTTCCTGCATTTTGTAAACCTTAAGTTAGGCTAAGAAGCTCATAATATTATCAAAATACATAACAGAACAAAATCTATAACAATTACAGACTACAAGATCATACATATATTAGAATTAAAGTATGATCAACATGATAGAAAAATAATAAGAAAAAGGTGCTTCAATAGAAATTGTAAATTATAAATGTGAAGAGTAGATCTCAAATCCAAGTGATGATTGATTGATTCACCAATATTGCGAAGAATTTGACATCATATATGAACCACTGTGTTTTAAGAGGACTCACCCATTTCCATGGTAGAAAATGTACTATAGTCCAGAGAGTACTTCATGTCATAGTAATAGTGGAATGAAGGAATTGACGGAGACTTTTCATTTAGCTGTAGCAAAAATTGAAAATCTACTCTTCATACAAACAAGTATCATTAAACCAATACAAGAAAAAGTATAAATAAAAGTTCCTACACTTGGAGACACTGGCACAATGGTAACTTTAGAAATAATGCAGTCTAGTAAATTGTCATCCTTCAAGTCCGAGTAAAAGAGCCTCCTTGGGTCATGAGACTGTACTTGGTTTTCCATGACCTGAGATTGAATAAGAGGTCAGAAGCATGATTAAGTACCCTAACATAAACAGGATTATCAGATTTTAATTGTGCAAGCTGAAACATGAAGTTATGTTTCATTAATTCAGGCCTCCTTACAAGATCTCTTGTTTTTTTAGGCATGCATAATTTCTAGGACAAAAGGTTAGGAGAACCAAACTCACTGTGTCTTCAGCTCTGAAAAACCACTGCACAGTGAAGTAATATTCATCAGAAGTTGTTTCGAAAAACTCTAATAACCTGCCTATATAATGTGGTTTTCCTTCTAGACCCTGCAAATATTAACCATACTAAAGTTATGCAACAGTAGATCATGTGATATCAAGGTAAACATTGTTTTATACTACAAAACACATTAATCATGAAAGCTACAGTTTGCAATCAAGCAACAGAAGTAGATAAACATACATACACATGAACATGATAGCCAACATACACAAATCTACATATGGGAAACATGAGGTTGATCAATAATTTATTTTTCTAATTACTTGTGAGGACTATTAACAAAGTAGACCAGACTGCCAAAGGTATCGAGAAGAAAGCTAGACATAAAAAATCTTAACTCACCTTAATAAATGCACAATCCCCAACACATAAAGTTGAGCCACATATACTAGCTTCCAAATAGTGGGATTTGACATCCAAGACAGCCTTGCCAGCACTGTAAATGTAGAACATTTATCATGAGTAACTTCAATTGTTCAACAGATGTACACACTGAACTTTAAAAGTAAGGCATTTTTTTGCTCACATGGAAACCGTTTGGGTATTGCTCCCCTTATCCTTCAAACAAAGAAGCCACAAGTGGAAATAGGTTACTTCAATTATGCCAATTCTTACGAGTTCATCATAGTACAAATCATATAAGGTCGTACTATTTGCAAAATGAAAGATATAAGTTTCATATGAGGACGTGCTACTCGACTTCTTATATGGTGACACATGCATGTGCATGCATTACCAGATCCCTAATGTAGCACTATGTGTGCAGTAAACTAACTGCAAGATAGCATTATGGCACATAAAGGAGAAATCATTAGTTTTTTCCTGTCTGTTCATACTATTTCCATGATAGTTTTCTGAATTCCTATCACATGCAAATTGATTATAGAGCATGCCTCGATTCTAAAATAGCACTGTAGTGCACAGAGATAAATATTTGTTTTTGAACGTAACTAGAGATAAATATTTGTTTCTCACTACTTTTACTGATAGGAATAAGCCTAGTGTTCGGCAGATCTTACTTTCCTGCAACTTTACTTTTGCACTAGGAATATACACGGAATTCACTTTAGTGGTTAGGATATGCCTGAGCAGGTAGAAATTAGGAGATGCTCTATGCCCTCTTCACAACAAGCTGATAACATTTCCATTCCAACAAGCGGCCAAGGCCAAGCTGCCTTCTAGCTTTACCAGATCTATACTTGGCATGCAGCCCGAGGCACGGCGGCCCGGCCCACGGCACGCATTTTTGGCCCGACACGAACACAGCCCGGCCCGCTACGCCTCGTGCTCGTGCCAGCCCGGCCCGCCTAGGCGTGCCGTGCTTGGGCCGACCCCAAGGCCCGCGGGCGGGCACGGCCTGGCACGCAATAATAGCCCAGGCACGAGGCGGCCCGGCCTGCTAGCACCCCCCAACCCTAACCCCCCGCCATATAAATACCGTGTTGTCTCCCCCGCCCCAAACCCTAGCTCACTTCTCTCCCACCCCGCCGCGTCTCTCTCCCACCCTGCCGCCACGACGCATCTCTTGCTCTCCACTCTCTAGTCTCCCATCCACCTGCTCTCCAGATCTCCGTCACGCCGTCACGGGCTCGCGGCATCGCCGGCTCGCCGCTCTCGTGTCCGGTGGTCTTCTGTCTCTGCTGCAGATCTCCGATAGTCAGATCTGAGCTGAGATCTCCGTCTCGCCGCTCGCCGTCTCCGCCGTCCGCCATCTTCGATCTAGCCACTCCGGCTTCCGGTGATCTAGATCCGCCTTCTTCTCCCTGTCTCCTCAAACCTCGTCCCCTCCTGTCTCCTTTCCTTCCTCTCTCCATGTGAGTTGGTGATCTGTCTTCCTTCCTCCGCCGCTCGCCGTCCGTTCTAACGGTCTGTCTCTGTCTGTCTGTCGTATTCTCTGCTTCTACGGGGTGCTTGGGTCCTCGTCTCGTCTTCTCTGGTACCGGGCTCCGGTTGCGAAGGTGAGTAACCGTAACCCTAACCCTAACCCTAACCGGCTTACCCTAACCTTAAGCATTAACCTTGGATTCTTTCTTGCTTTCACTGTTTTACAGGTCGGTAGTCGATGCTTCGTCGTCTAGCTACGGTGTAGACCGAGCTCGGCGGCCACCCGCACCGTTGAGGAACGGCGCTGGAGAGGCAGACGCCATGGCGGTTGTCGATGCCGACATGGACCTGGCTCCCGAGGGCGAGAACGACGACGACGTCCGAGAAGATGCTCGTGCCTTGTTCAGTATCGATCTCGGAGACGCTCCGAATCCGATCGATCTGGACGCGGACGGCGGCGCTGGTGATGGAACGTAGGCCACGGTGAACTCAGACGCCTCAGCTCCTTCTGTCCGTGCTCCTGGTAGAGGTAGGTCAGGTAAGCGCAAGTCTCCTGTGTGGGAAGATTTTGAGGAGATATTTGAGAATGTCCCTGGTAAATCAGAACCTGTGTGCACTCAGGCCAAATGCAAACTTTGTAGAGGTATTTTGTCTGCTAGATCTACAGCTGGAACTGGTCACTTAAAAAGACACCTAGAAACTTGTAAGGCTAAAGTTGATAAACTTAATATGGTTCAGTTTAGGCTTGCTTATAATCTTGATGGTTCAGTGTATAACTGGGAGTACAAACCTGATGTAGCTAGATCTGAATTGTGTCGTTTGATTGCTAAACTTGATCTGCCTTTAGGGATTGGTGAGACTGATGCATTTGAGGAATATATTTTTAAGGCTCATAATCCTAGGTTTGTTAAACCCAGACCCCACAGTGCGGGAGCCTACGGCACTGGGTACGCCCTTTTTTATAATCCTAGGTTTGTTAAAGTCTCTAGACAGACCACCACCAGAGATCTTTACAAACTGTTTAATGAACGTCGTGATATTATTAAGAACAATGTGTTGTCTACTGCTTCTTCTGTGTGTCTTACATCAGACATTTGGTCTAGCAATGCTAAAGAGGATTACATTAGTGTTGTGGCTCATTATGTGAATGCTGAGTGGGAGTTAGTGAAAAAGGGGTCTTAGGTTGATTGATGAGAAACATATTGGTGATAATATTGCTGAAAAAATTGGTGGTGTGATTCAAGAGTATGGTTTGCTTGATAAGATATTCTCTGTTACTCTTGATAATGCTTCCTCCAATGCTAAGGCTATGGAGACTTTGATCCCTATGTTTGCTGGTTATCTTGGTTCTGATCCTGAACCTACACCTGATGATCCATCTAAAGTAAAATATAATTTGATGCATCAACGTTGTTGTGCTTGCCATATTATTAATCTCATTGTGAAATTTGGTTTGAAAAGGATCAAAACATATGTTGAAGATTTTAGAATTGCTATTAGTTTTTTGAATTCATCTAATCACAGAATTGCTATGTTTAAGAATTATTGCAATGCTCAGGGTGTTAGACCTAGAAAGTTTGGGTTGGATATGGATGTTAGATGGAATGCCACATACCTTATGCTTAAACACTTGATTCCTTATAAGAATGTTTTTTCTGTCTTCATCAATGCTAACTATGGCAAAACATTGTTAACTAACAAGCACTGGTATGTTGCTGAAAAAATTCTTGAGTTCCTAGAGGTTTTTTATGATTCAACTGTTGTCCTTTCTGGTATTTACTATCCAACTACTCCACTGATTATGCACCATCCGCTAGAAATTGCCACTCATTTGTATGAAGCTGAAAAGATACAAATCTGGTTGAAATTGTGTACCTATGAAACTTAAATTTCTTAAATACTGGAAGAACATACCTATCTTATATTCATTTGCATTTATTCTTGATCCTAGAGGTAAAATGAGGGGTCTGTTTAATGTTCTAAAAATACTGCAAGAAAAAGTTGGTTTTGACTACAAGAATTATTATGGTGATGTGAAAATTGAATTATTCAAACTGTTTAACAAGTATGAGCAAAAGTTTGGTTCTTCTAGGTCTCAAAGAAGGGCTTCACAGCCTGCAACCACTACTGGTAAGAAAAAAACAAGCATGGGGAAGAATTTTTGGAGGTCCTGGTAATTCTGGTGTTGTTGGACCTTCCCCTACCTGTGCCCCTTCTTCAACTGCTGCTGCTGCTTCTGCTTGTGAACTAACTGCTTACCTGGACAGTGACAATGTCACTTCATATGAGGATGACTTTGACTTACTTCTCTGGTGGCGTGATCATAAGCTAACATATCCTGTGCTTTCTATCATGGCCAAAGACATTATTTCTGTTCCTGTTTCAACTGTGTCTTCGGAGTCTTGTTTTAGCATGTCAGGAAGAATTCTTGAAGAACGGCGCCGACAATTGTTGCCGAAACATGTGGAGGCCCTTATGTGCATCAAGGATTGGGAGCTTGGTGTGATAGAAGACTGCAGCATTCTGTTGATGATCAAGAACTCATAGAGTCCTTCGAGAAGCTATACCTGGATGAAGATGTTGCAGATTCTGGGGCTGGAGCTCCAACTGGTGCTGCTACTGCTAGTGCTAGTACATCAGCATCTGCGGCTTCTGCTAGAACATGAGTACTGATAGTGAGAAGTTGAGAGTGAGAGATTGAGACAGTTGAGAGATTGAGAGAGTTCAGAGATTGAGAGAGTTGAGAGTTGAGAGTTGAGAGTTGAGAGATTGAGACAATTGAGACTGAATCTGTGATGTAATGAACTTAAGAATTTCAAAAGAGTTGTGCTGCACTCTTTTCCTTTCTGGGGTTTCTCACAAGGGTGAGTTTTACCCAGAAAGGTTTATAATGAGGCAGCATTGCACACAACTCAGTTATCATTTTTTTTGTTCTATGTTTTGTGTTTTCCCCTTGGTTTTCTATTTTCTGTTTGGTAACAGTCATTAATAGTCATTATCTGTTTTCTGTTTTTCTTAAGGCCTTAACTTGTGTGCATAAGTGGCTAAGTGGCTGGATGAATTTTCGTGCCTGGGGCCACGAGCACGGCTGGGCAGGCGTGCCATTCGTGCCGGCACGGCCCGTATAAGGGCACGCAGGCCCGTGCTTGGGCCGTTGCCTCGGCACGAGGCACGCTGGGGCACGGCACGGGCAGCACGGCGTGCCGTGCCGGCACGAAGCAATGTGTCTCGTGCCTTTGCCGTGCCCGTGCCGTGCCGCCCGAGCACAGCCCGATGGCCAAGTATAACCAGATCCAATCTAGATCTGAGATCCATCTCGTGTTTCAAAGGACCAACATTTACAACAAGTAAATTAAAGTGGTTCTAAAATTACATATTGTGCATAAAAGACAAATATTTGTTTGTTACAGCTTTTATGACATTTTTTAGCATTTATTTTCCCTCTTAAATTGAATCTTGGCAATTCTTCTGTTAAACTTATCATCTATTCAACCTCATGAGAAATGCCTAAAATAGAATGAATTTAACACTATTCATCTGTCTATACTCCATATAGTCATGTTAAAATCGATGTTAGTTTTTTTTTTTGAAACCTTATCCAGGCATATTAGTAATTTCTAAGTCCCCATATGCATACACAGTAAAGCCTCAAAACCGGCAATTAGGTCATTATTTTATTTTCTTTAGGTTGAAGTTCAAACTTCTCTTTGACTCCAATTCTAACTTCCAATTTATATATGCTAGGCAAAATATCTTGACTGTTGTCTACAGAAATGCAATTATAAGGTATTCTGGAGCACATAGATAGATTAATGATCTCCGCATCTATAGACCTATAGTTATTAAACTAAAGCAACAGATATCTTAGGGTGTTAACACATTTCTTTAGTACAGTAAACTTTCAGGCTCGGTTGGTTAGGTGGCCTGAGTTGGTACAGTGAATTAAGCCAACTTATGCAAAAGGGCCTCTAGCTGAGTTGGTTAGGTGGCTTAAGTAGCACTCCTTAGGTCCTGAGTTCGACTCCCGTGGAAGCGAATTTTCAAGCTATGGTGTGTATGGGTGGGGCGGGGGTCTTACCCCCGCAGGTCAATGAATGTTGTTTTGGTAAACAGTTCCTTCTACTCTCCCTAGATGGCAAAATATTAGATAGACTTTCAAAGACCATTTCTCCATTATCAATCTGTAATACTTCATATCTCATTCTCATAATTTTAAATAAACTATATAATGATGCATCCATGAAGAGAGAAGTAACAGTTAAACCGCATGCCTACCTTCTTGAGAAGGCAACGATTGCTCCCATAGCGGTGAGGCCATCTCTGCTGAGCCTCCTCATCAGGCAATGCATCACCACAAAGAAATAGGAACCATCCATGTTATCCATCATTTCAGAATCAGTACAGTGAGTATCCAATGGTTTATTCTCCAGAGTTGAGACCATTGGTAGTTCACAGATTGAGCTACTACTGTTCTCTACACTCTTCAAACTCAACGAACATTTCCCTAAGGATATCCTGGCCTGCTTTGCCTTTGGAGGTTGAGATGATTCTGCCTCTACCTCTAGGGGAGTCCCATGGACCGCTTTGTTAGTACTCATTAATCCTGAGTTGTGTAACACAGCATCCGCTCTCTCCAAATTGGGCCAGCACTTCTCAGAAGCAAGCTTACGCTTCCTAGGAGGTATACGAGAACTGGCTTTATGCACAGCAGGACCACAATTCATCACTGGTGAAACAGCTGATACCCTATTGTTATTCACCACCACCTTTGAGGATGATCTAGTCTTCCTTGGAGAAGATGGCACTACTTTATTCTTCAAGGACCTCTTACTCACCACTGGTAAAGCCACCACAACATCGGTAGAGGAGCTGCGTATATGGCAATAATCTCTGGTGATTCTTGCTGCTTGACCCCATCGGGCAAGTGAACTGGTTTTCCTGAAGCAACAGTAGTCTCCTCAAATAACCTAGCAGATACAGGTTGTTGGCTCCCTTCACTAACGCTGCTCTGCCAAGAAACCGCTTGGCAGTGCTTGGAAGCTCTGGATGATTCTATTTCCTGTTTCGACGACACTACTCTATTCTTCAAGGACCTTTTACTCACCACTGGTAAAGCCACCACAACATCTATAGAGGAGCTGTGTATGCCAATAATCTCTGGTGATCCTTGTGGCTTGACCCCATCGGGCAAGTGAACTGGTTTTTCTGAAGCAACAGTGGTGTCCTCAAATAACCTAGCAGATACAGGTTCTTGGCTCCCTTTACTAGCGTTGTTCTGCCGAGAAACCACTTGGCGGTGCTTGGAAGCTATAGATGATTCTATTTCCTGTTCCAAAGATGCGTTGTTTGGCTTGGTCTTGATTTCCACAATCCTCGGAGATCTTTGGAGCGGTGTGCCATCTCCAGTAGCGATATCTGACATACACATACTGCAGTTAGCAGCATTGTCCCCAGGACGTCCCGTCACAGCCATACCAATAACTGGCATGGATCCTGAGGAAACTTTCAGCAAGGAGGACCAATCCTTGGGACAGTCCTCTGCCCCCAGATCAGGACGATCTGAAGAAGGCAGAGCAGGTGGCAACGGCACTGAGTTGAGGGTGCACTCGAGAGTTCCCTCTTCTAGTTTGGCTTCCGAAGAAGCCACTGCTGGCGGCAGCGCAGGCTCCCAGCCGGGGATCACCACAGGCGCAGGCTCCTCTAAAGCCACCGGAATTGGGGAGCACGATGATGACGGCACCGGTGAAGAAGAACCGGGGCCGGAATGAATCGGCAGGACCTCTAGCAAGGCTCCCTGGGAAGTTGCCGTGGTGGTATCGGATGCGGCGATCGAGAGCTCGGAGAACCCGGCTGCCGGCGTGGGGTTCAGCAGCGTCGTGCACGTGGACGGGCCCTCGCCAGCGACGACCCCGGTGGACCTCCAGGGCGCGCCGTCCCAGGGCCCTTCCGCGTCGTCCACATCGGCCTCCGCCTCCGGGGCGGCGAATTCCGCGCCGACACCGAACTCCCTCGGCGGCGACCACAGGGGCTCCAGCTCCGCTGGGTCGCCGAAGAGGAGCGACCATAGTGTCTCCAGCTCAGCGCTGAAAACCCCCGCCTCGTCGCCCTCCGCCCCGCCGTCGCCGCCCGCCGGAGAGCCCTCAGAGGCAGCGGTAGCGGGGCCTGTCGCCGGCGGCGAGGAGGGCGAGGTGGGGTCGGGGGGAGGGGGCTCGGGCTCCATTGAGCACGGGGGAGTGGGGACTGGACTGGAACAGAGGATGGATGGAGATGGAGCAACCCCGAGAAAGTTTGGTGAAGTCAATGGATGCGGCCAGTCGGCTGATGCACTTCTTTGCTGTTTTCACGCACGTACGGCTGACTCGCGAGACGTTCTCGTCTAATACTACAGCTCTCGATTTCCATATTCGGTTCATCCGTTCCTTTTTCAGTATAGGGGATCCACAAACCTTTAGATCTACATAACAATTGTGTTAATTCTAATCATACTTCATACTCTATCTCTTTAACTCTATGTGCGGCGGAAAAAAATAACGCTCCTGTCCCTCGCGTCGTCTCCCTGGGGCGGCCGCCTCTCCCTCCCCTCCTTGCAGCCGGCGAGGCCGCCGCTGCCGCTCCTTCTTGCCGCCGCCGGCGGCGGCCAGTGGGGAGGGCCCAACAAAGTGCCTCCCTGCCCCCTCCCTTGTCTCAGCGCACCCCATCCTTCTCTCCTCCCTCCCCGCCCCCACCTCTCCTCTCCTCTCTGACAGCGGCGGTCGCCGGCCGGCGGAGGGCAGATCCGGTCCCCCGACGACCGGATCGGCTGCGCTGGTCGTCGAGTGGCGGCGGCGGCGGCGGCGGCGCTCGGCTAGGGTTGGCGGGCGGTCGGCTCCTCTTCCTCTCTGGCAGCCCCTCCCTCACCGGCTTCGTCTCCGGCGTGCCGCTCCAGCCCCGCCTCGAGGTCAGGGTGACCTCGGCCGGGGCCGGGGGTGGCGTCCTCACTGCCGGCGGAGGGCGGGCGGCCGGTCGGCCCCTCCCCTTAGCTCGCCAGCGCGGGGCGGCGCCGCTGGCACTTCAATCGGCGCCCGTCCTCCCCACGGTGGTGGTGGGTCGATGGATGGGCCGCACCGCCGTGACGCCTATCCTCCCCACCAGGCCATAGGTTGATGGATGGCGCATGGCGACGGCAAGGGTGAAAACCAAATCTCCCTGGGCTTCCGTCCAGGAGCGACGACGGTGGCAAATCACGTCATCACCTTCCTAAAGGCGTCGTCGTCTTTCCGTTCGTCTGCGGTGAATGTCGGGGCTTGGGAACAAAAGTTCCGACAGGTTATCTCAACGCAGTTGGCGTCTGCGGGCGTTATCTACTTCGTGAAGGCTCCGTTGAGGCCGCCACGAGCTCACGCGTCACCATCCGCCCTCGAGCTTCCATGTTTTCTAAGGCGCCGTCGACGCGTTCTTGGCACTGGGGCAGTGCCTTCTTTGTTGTGTGAGCTTCGCTCTGCCTTCGCTCTGGCTCAAGCTTGGATGTTGACGCTCTGTGCTTGCGCCGTAGTTGTGGTCTTCGCTCCGACCACCAATGTCGCGCTTAGCGGCTCCTGTGTCTCGGCCATTGAGTTTGTGTTGTTTGGGTTGGCGGGGAGGTCTTCTGTTTCTTGCTTTTGTAATCGTTCTCGTTGTTGTTTGTGCTGTGTCGTGTGTGGCCACTCTCTCTGCGGTCGTGTTGCATTGTACTCGCCGGTCTCGGCGCTTTCTTCTTAATATGAAAGACACGTGAAGTCGTGTTCGAGAAAAAAAAAATACTCTATCTCTTTGCCATATACCATTGGCGGCAAATTTAGAACCTATTTAGTTTGTCATCAGAACCAGCTATTCTGATAGTTTTTTGGTTTAATGTCACAACTAAGTTGTACCGCACTTTTTTAGCACCATGTACTCTATATTATAGACTTTTTTCTTGTCAAACTTTACCATAATTTAGATTTAATTTTGTTCACCAATTTTTTTTATTTTTTGCAAACAAATTTTTGTCAAACTCTATATTTTTTTATGATAGCCACAATTTACCAAAGTCATGGCGTAGCAAACTACGACCCACACTAAACAGGCTCTTAATGATACACAAGAAAGTGCCATAAATGGTTACACCCTCCATACAACTTGGTTATGAAAATGTTTTCAGCAATAATCAACGCGTTATGATTGGAGATCTCTTTTATATCTTTTTAGGAAGATCGTTGTGAAGTAAAACCTGAAACTAATGTGTTTATATATTCACACTAACAATTAAGCAATTACTACTCCCTCTCCCTCTACCTCTCCCATGCTTTGTTATGAAAATATTTTCAGCAACAATTAGCTAGTTATGAAGAGAGATTCCTTTTTTATATATGTAGGATGATCGTGTCTCTTCGTAGTAGAACCTGAATACTCGGTGGCTTTGTTGAATACTCGGTATGCTTTGGATTTCAATGAATAGCCAACTAGAAAGACGATATCACAACGCCTTTGAAACTTCCCTAGGTGTTGCCTCTTCCTGTAGATGCAGCACTTGCACCCAAACACACAAAAGAATGAGACATCTGACTTCTTCCATTTAGCAAGTCATAGGGGGTCTTCTTTAGGAATATTTGGATGAACAACCGATTTGAAGCATACCATGCGATGTTAATAGCTTCGGCCCAAAGAGTTTTCGGTGTATTGTACTCATCTAGCATGGTTCTTGCAAGCGTGATCAAAGTGTGGTTCTTCCTCTCTACCACACCATTGTTTGAGGAATGTAGATTGCAGAGACCTCATACTTGATTTCAACTTCCTCACAATAGTCTTCAATATTTGTGTTGATAAATTTTTCCCATTGTCACTCCTTACCTTCTTGATTGTCACATCAAACTCATTTTGTTATCTCTTGGCAAACTTCTTGAATGAACCGGTGGCTTCGGTCTTGTCATGAAGAAAGAACACCCAAGTGTATCTAGAATAATCAACAACTATCACAAGACAAAAGAGGTTCCCTCCCAAGCTAGCATATGTTGTTGGCGTAAACAAGTCCATATGGAGAAGCTCTAGTACTCTTGATATTAACATGAAAATTTTGTGAGGGTGTGTACTTTACGTCTTGACATGCACTACAAAGCAAACACAACATCCTTGAGTCCTTGAACCATTTTCTTCTTCAATATCTTTTTGAGAGTACTCTTTCTAATATGAGCAGGCCTCCTATGCCATAGCCACCCAAGAGATGACTTAGTAAATAAGCATGTTTGCAAGTTGGCATCATTTGAGGTGAAGTCCACAAGGTAGATATTGTTGTGCCTAAATCCTTTGAATATGACTTGAGTATCATCAATTTTTCACACAACAACTTCATTTGGAGTGAATAAGCATTGGAAGTCAAGATCACATAATTGACCAATGGATAGCACATTGAAGCTCTAAGAAGCAACTAGCAAGACATTTGAGATTGAGTGATCATTTGATATTGCAACTTAACTCAACTCTTGAACTTTGCCTTTTAAATTGTCACATCTTCATCTAGTGAGGTGAACATACAAGGATCATCAGTCATATGCTGAGTGCAACCACTATCAATAACCTAATGATTTCCACCTGTCTTGTAGTTCACCTACACGAGAGATCAAGATTGTTGTTTAGGCACCCATACTTGGCGAGGCCCATAACCTTCTCCACTAGTGATTTAGCCACCCAAATGTGTCTAGGCCTACTCTTGTTTGGAGGTCCTAGGAACACAACTTGAGGCTTTTGATGAGATAGTGAGCATTGAATGGAAAGGGTCTAGCATGCTTGGGAAAGGGTTGTGGTGGTGGAGTCACACAATCATGAGCAAAGTGCCCTTCTTGTTGACACTCAAAGCATCTCCTTGGCTTTGGCTTTGGCTTTGGCTTTGGCTTTGGCTTTGGTTGATAGTGTTGTTAAGCTTTATGTTGAGCTTTAGTTTTCTTGATTTGATTTGACTTGTAGCCAATACCACTCTTGTCACTCTTCATCACAGTGTTCATGCTTTGAATATTGTCACCCTTGGTGAAATTCTCAAACCCGGTGGCAAGATGAGTCTTCTCAATCTTGAGTCTCTTGTTCTCTTCTCTAAGCATATCAATCTCAAGAGACATATCATAGTCTTGATCTAATTTAACATGTGATGGTTTTCCTACACCATCCTCATTTATTATGCACATTCCCAATTGGCATGGGTCCACTACACCTACTCTTGTGATATCTCCACATGAGCCTCCTGATCTTGCTCCTCCACTTCCACCTTGTAAACTTCCCATTACACATGTCTACACACATCATCTCAAAGAACCCACAAAAATTTCATCTAGTTCTACCACCTCGTATGTCCTAATGCTCCCATTGTTGATGCTTCTAATAATGTTAATGAGTCACATGCTATTTCTGATGGGTTTCTCCATGGTATAATTTGTAGGATCACATTGTTGGGCATACTAACCAATATGGTTTTTCACCATGATTTGAACAAGTTTATGACTGTAGGCGACTACTTCATCTTGGACCATCTCTCATATGGATGTCAATAATGCCTTTTCTTCATGGTGTTTACATGCAGCCACCTCTAGATATGTTTGTTGTCTTCATCCTGACTTATAAACAAGCTCCTTGTGCTTGGTTTCGAGGGTTTTGTTTCTATGATACGGGTTGCTATCCATGTCAAATCCATGTGGGAGATTTTTCCACTAAAAGCACAAAACCAAGAGTAGCATTGACTTGACTTGCTCAAACACAATGATTCAAATCATTTGCTTGCAACTTGAGTTAGAAGGGGGTATTAAGTGTATTTCAAGGTCTATATTATAGGCCTTATGGCACATAAGGCTATCTATATAATGTCATCTTCACTAATGGGTCTTGGATTTGTCCAGCTTATTAGCAATATGAAGCATATTCCATTCTGCCAACGAATACTAGAAGCAACCTGCTATATTACACTGTTCAGTAACATCATCAATCCTTCCAAGTTACAAGGTACATTCTATTTTTCTAATTTGATGTTCTCTAGTGTACATCTCCTTAATTTTATATGAGTTGTTATTTGCTTTCCAATCACCTAACTCAGCTTTGGAGAGCAGGCATACATATACATCTAGCCAACGCTAGCACACAACTGTGACAAGAAGATTTCATAACATACTCAGAATTTAAATATACTTTTCCTTATTTAAGATATAACTTAATTCAAGTGACACATGACAAATCTTATCTTAACATTACAAAAAATGTTTCCTTTTAGAATTGACATCTGGGGTGCCAAAGCACAAAGAATAAGGTACTAATTGGAATGTATATTTCAAAATGGTGGAATTTATGGGAATGACAGACATGTACATATTAAACAACAGCATAGGTGAAGCATCCCCCTCATAGCTACCGGACATTCATCCGAAGGTACGAGGAAGTAGCAGGGGAGCTTTCAGATCCTCCTAAAGCTATTTCCAATTTCTTATCTTCTTTCTTCCTCACAGGTGTGGAGCATTCATTGAAATCGAGCACCCGTGCCTCTGCCTGCAGAATAAATTGAAAAGCTTTTCAATTTAAACAAAAGGGATGCCCCCTTGCTTGAGATTGAGCATTTTGTTTCAATCAGTTACTTATATGCTTCCCAATCAAAGGGAAATCCATGAACTCTCACAATCCACATGGTTTTTCATTTCCCCAGAATCTCAATTTCATTCATCTTCCACATAGGTTCAGGTATCATAAGACACATTAATTATTCAACTGAACTAATTGATCCATGTCTAATAGTGTTTAATGTTCCACGCAAAACTAATGTCTACTGATATGCTGAGATTAGATTATTGCACTGGAGTTTGCATTAGCATCCATAATCCTTGTTACTTATTTCAAACAGCCAGAGACTGGAACTAGGCGAGTGCATAACTAGTGGAGGCAGAAATAAAAATTCGCTTTTCGAAAAAGAAAAGTCGATGGTTGCAGAGTGAAGTGCCTTGGTTGCTGCATACCTCCGAACCTCAACTCAGAGATTTGGATGCAACCATCAAAGTATTCAGATGTTGTATTCAATTACAGGATGTGAAAATAAAGGAATACAAGGAAAACACGAGAAGACAAATAATTTATAGGAGGTTCATGGATTTCTCCCTATTTGATTAATTACTTGTATGTTACGATTTTGAACAAGAAAACATTTAAGTTTCTGATCAGTTTGAGGCTCAGATGAATAGGTTCTAACTTCTAAGAAATGGTGTATTCTGAGAATTTTTATTTTTCAATAATGAGAAATAGGGAGTATCAGTACGAAGCTTTACATACCATGAGTTTGGATGGAGGTTTGCTTGTTAAACGTTCATGTTTCAAAGCTGTATTTTCTATATTTTCTTTGTCGGAGTTTTCCTTGTTATGTCGTTTCCATGGTCTTCCACTTGCCAGAACTTCTTGTGCTTCCTCCACAGCAGCAGCACTCTGCTCATTAATCTGCTTCACCAATCCTAAGGCATCAAAAGTTCTGCTTGCTGGGCTCATGAAGTATGCATCCTAAAAGAACAAAACAAAATAAAGTAGTCTGCTTAATGTGACGAATAATAACACTTTTAAACTCACAATTAATAATGCACTTTTCTCTGATCCATATGAAGTTAGCGTCACTAGAATAAAAAGCACCCAAAAAAGAAGATACCAAAATTTTCTTTCAAGCATTGGCATTTTGTTTGCCATGAAAACTGATCCTAACAATGATGAGGAAGAGAATATTTGGATGAAACCCTGAGCTACAGATTATAGATTGAGTTGGAAACCCTAAAGCAAAACCCTAGTCCAAAAACTCTCCAAATAAAATAATTACCTGGAATGGTGTGAACAAAGGAGACTTCCATGCAGAAGGAGATTCTAAGCCTCTTTTAATACCTGGAGTATCAGCCAATCTGACAATAACAGCCAATCAGAATCATGATTGTATCTATGCAAAGTTATTAAAGTCTGTACTCATACTATCATAGATAATTGACAGGATAGTTGGAAAGGAATAGTGCATTTTTTACTGAGCTATTTTTTTTCTCAAACTAGGTAAGAGAGCTGCGCGTCATTTCATTAAGATAAAGAAAAGAGTACACGAGTCAAGAAGGACCCAAACCGATGTACAGGAACACCCCAGGAAATAGGTTAGAGTTGCGCCACAGGGCTACAAGAAAAAACCGACCATCGATCGCATGGCCTAAAAACCGAGGACCAACAACCTGGTCAGAAGCTCTTGACTCAGTGAAACAGGGGTCAACAGTTAAGTTAGCAATACTAAGTAGCATTGACTGGACGAATTCTAAATGTTGATCTTTAGCACCATTAAATTAACCACAGATCAACGAGTTATAGTTGAAATGGAGATAATGAAATCTGAGAACATCTTCAGGACAGCATTTTAAAATAGAGGACAATACCATAATTAATAGCTGACTCAATCACGATGTAATTGTGACTTGAGTTGTCTTAAAACCATGAAGCACTCAATTTGGAATTTGCACCAGGTTAAAACAGTAATGTGGCTCTAATTAAGTCAGGGAATATCCTCCCAACTCAATGCACATTGTGTAAATTTTGGAGAAGTACCAAGCAGTTTTTGCTCTACTGGGGAGAACCACATGGTTCTTGCCAGTATCCCAGAAAATTAAACATAATTTTAAAGGGCATTGATTTGATGGTTGATTTACAACTACTAACTATATATACTAACAGCACAGCTTCAGGATATGTGAAACAAACTTGCATGGAAATTTCTTGCTAAGTAAAGTGTAGAAGAGCATCCAACTTACATGTTCACATACTCGTAATCTGCATCAATGCACGCTGCAGATTTATCAACAAGAAGTTCTGATGGCTTTGATCTAGAAAATATTATATCTTTAGAGTTAGAGAAAGCCTGCGCACTGCTATTTAGTCCCTGACTTTGAAAACTTGGACCTTGCTTAGGTGTATTGTGGTTGCCGACACTGCTCTGAGTAAGAATCCCTGTAGAATGCTGGACCAGACCATATATAAAAGAACAAGATAAGAAACGCGCAAAGACACAATGCAAATTATATTTCAAAGTAAGATTAATTGCATTTCATTCTATAAACTTTATTACTAATAAGTGAACTTTTGCTACCAGCCCGCCCTTCATGCAACAAGATCCCCCACAAGCCTTACATGATCCGTTACATTTCTAGTTTCCCTGGAAACCTGTATTTCAGTAAAATGTGATTTTAACATTGTCCATGCTACATCGTTATTGATAGGCAATGTGTACTTCCAATAAAGGAGATCCACCACTCCTCGAGCCAAAGATTTTTAGTGTTTTTTATCCATGAATAAATAATTATTGAGTACAAAAAGTAGCTCGTAGTAGATTGAAAGTACATAGTAAACTGTTTGTAACTTCGTACAATCACTGCCCACAGTGAAACATCCCTTGCCTTCAGCCAAATTGTTTACCTTGGCATTGCCTTCATTTTCTCCTTGATCAGTAATTTCATTCAAATTTTCTTTATTTTCGTGAGAAAGCTTGAGCTTCTTTTGAAATGCAGTTCTCTCTTTCGGTGAAACTAAATCAGCTGAATTATCAGGGCTATTTATGCAAGATTTCCCAACTCTTGTAGAGGAAATGCCTGAGCTCCTACAATCCTTTTCAGTATTTAATTTTTTTTCGGTTCTTGTATCAGGACCAGGAGATGAGAGGTCTCTAGGCCTTTTTTTAATTATGGACGGGGTGCACACGAATCTTTTGGCAGCATTCTTTAGCACAGCATCAGGACTACCATCCCTAGGAGGGGAGCCCCACAATCTTACTGGGGTAGGGAAGTTCAAGGATGTCCTCATCAACTCTCGAATGCCAAGAGGACTATATTCTGGGAGATCGCTGGAGTTTACAAGCTCACAGCTGACAAAGGGGACTTCAAAACTTGGAAAGCAAGGAGGTTCATAGCATAGAGCTCCAGCATCCCCCTTTTCACTTAATATGGTGTTACCATGACTTGATAATGCTTCCTTTCCCATGTAGGCTGCAGACTCCAAACATGATTGTTCAACATCAACCTGCTGCTTCTTTTCAGATTCTGGTATGATGTCCATTGGTTCAGAAGTCCAGTTTCTGTCATCTTTACTGCTAATATATAAATTTTGATCAGGATCACCGGAAGCATTGTAGCAAATTTTAATCTCGAAATCTTGGCGAGAAACAGGATTGTGACTTGTCTCAAATTTGACACCAGATGCATTAGAAGCACCATCTAAAGAAATGAAGCCTGGTGATAATGACGTTACAGAACTCTGATAATACACAGGGCCACTCATCATTCTTGCTGGTTCAGATGTCTGCAATGGGTAAAGTGGTGCTGAAAAGTTACTTGCAGCTTCAGAACAATATGCACCTGATTGAATGGAAATATCCTGGCACTTTTCAGATTGGATACAATTATCATTTTTTCTGTCCACTTCGGACATCACATTTATGTTATGCTCACATCCAGAAACACTAGGTGTTACAGCATATGGTATCAAAGATACTCCATCATTTTCTGAACTATTCATAATCTGTGTGTCCTGAAATTGAACTGCAAGCTCATTGGATGCCTGGCTATCTTTTATCACAAAGTTGTTTGGCACTTCATCTATGTCAAGATGCAAATCCATTCCTTGAGAAAACTCTTGCTGCAAGTCTTTATCCAAATCCATTCCTTCCTGCAAGTGTTTATCTTGATCCATGTCAGAAGTGGATAAGTGGTGATGCATATCAGGTAAAGCAGAAGCACCATTCTCAGCATTGGTGAAACCATTTTGACACAAAGATTCATGCACGTGAAAATGAGATCCCAAAGTCACATCAGTTTGCTCCTCCTGGGAGCAAGAACCCTTGGCAAATGATGACTGACTTAACTCCATCGAATCTTCAGCCTCCCGAAAAATATTAAAACCACTGTCTTCGCTAATTTGATTGGTCATGGCAGATGAAGAATCAACATTTAAACCACCAGAAGTGTATTCAACTGGTGCGAGGCCCTGGAATTGAGCCAGTAAACCAGATGATCTGTATGAATCAACTTTCTTCTTCACCGAGCTGTGCCAATGATTTTTAATTGCATTGTCTGTCCTGATAGGATAATATACAAACTTACTCATCAATTTCTCTGTATTATAATATAGCTCAATATTCTCTAAATAACTGATTTAGTGATGCACTTTTTAATTAGTAACCAAAGAATATATCAGGATGTTACAATGCAATATATATGTCATACTGCAATGGAGTATCACTAATGCATAGAATATTATCTTTTTTCAATTTGACATTATTAATTACTCTTGCTAGTTTAAAAGAAGCTGGGGAGAGAATTTGTACCTTCCTGGTAAAAACTTTGTCAATTCAGCCCATTTGTTTCCATAAGTTTGATGAGCATGGATGAGCCTGATTTCCTCATCTTGTGTCCATGCGTCCTTATTGATCCCAGGATTAAGATGGTTGTGCCATCTAAATGAAGATGTCACATCAAAATGTTCACATCAGTATTTATCTCCAAATTAATATGGTTTGCATGTTTGCAGCTAACTAACAGGTTGCATTACATATGCCCCAAACCAACCCCACAGAGAGATAAATTCTAGGCATGCCATTTCATGATATTTGATACATGAAACCTTTTCTCAAATCAATTGCCAAGCATTTTCAAGAGTAATTGCACATAAATGAATACAATATCATTAAGACTATTAGCACATTAGTATGGGTAGTGTATATGCAAATGAATATATATCATCGGTTACTGTTCAGACTTCAGAGAATTTATCTGCATAGTAATCATCACAAGAGTGGAAAACAATAGCTACACTTAGTATTGTATTTGTAATTTTGAAAAAGGAAAGTTTCTTCTAGTTAGTGTGGTACTCTGATCAAATGACCAAAATCATGACTCCTATTTTCCATAGAAGCCAAACCATAAACTAATAAATATTTCCCCAGCACCTGATATCAGCATGTAACACTACAAGTATCTTTCATGGCATACCTTTCCCGACATTGCTTTCCAATACGTCCAGGAAGAGCCTGGGCAATGGTTGACCATTTCTTTGGCCCAAGTTTGTTTACCATCTGAGTAATTATCTCATCTTCCTGGAAAAAAAAGAAAATAATAAAAGAATCATGCAGCATGTAATATAATTCAGTTAAATAACCTAAATGGGATTAGTCTGTTTTTTTAAAAATGAAATAAACCCCAAATGGAAAACTGTAGAACTTACTTCTTTGGACCATGGCCCTTTAACAAGTTCAGGGTTCAAAACCTTCTGCCACCTATGCAAACATTGAACATCAGTCCTACCTGGAAAACATTCAGCTGGGGAAAAGAATGTAGTTCATCAAGCATTAGTTTCAGATAAAGATTCTCATTGACAAGCAAGGGGAAAAGGATGGAATAGTAGCACGAAAATTGAGTTTGAGTCACATTATTGTAAGTCATTAAGGATGCAGTACAGTCATTGGCATGAGCAGAAATGGTACAACCCCAAAATTCAAAGAATGATGTGCACCTGATGTCAATTTCTTGAAGTATATCCGTGGTAAAACGTAGTTATGCAATAACAACAAAATAAAAATAAAGGTACGTAGCATGTGCATGATTTATGAGCATCAGGGGCAATTCTTATATCACATATTCAAATTATTACACTATAAACATTAGCAAGACGAGCACATCTATTTAGACCTCTATATGGTGCTAAAGTGCTAGCTTTGAGCTACTGCATCAAACTAAGTTGACAATTCTAAAAAAAAGGTGGTACTACACTCCATTTTTTAATATCAGGATTTGTAATGCAAATTGCAAGCAAACAAGATGGATGTTAGCAAAATAAGTGAAGTGTCATAGTATATGGTCAGTTTAAATTTGAACATATGATGCTTCAAAAAAAAATCAACAGCCTGTGCTACACAAATTGAGAAAAGATAACAATAGAACATATCAGCTTTGTATCAGCTCAAGAAAGTACCTATCTTTTTCCAATTTTTTCCCTTGTAAGTTTCAACAGCTTTGCGAAGTATGTCATCCTAAAATTGAGTAGCATATGAGCCCATCAGACCACACCAGTATATGGGCAAAATATGGTCTAAGCACATATAAGGTCATCTTCAACACGGTTTCATGATGCAATGCTTAGCATATAAAAAGAACATTGGCACAAAATAAATCTTTGGCGTTGATGTAGGCATGTCACTGAACAGTGTTACTGTATGTAATGTTTGTTGCAAATGAAAATAAATGCAGCAAGGGAATCAGAACAGTAATCCCTGCCTATTATCAACTATAGTATCAACTACAGTAGAAGAAAAGTATGGTGAAAAGTTATATGTCCGTATGATATTTATCTTCACTATGTAGAGAAAAAGATTATCTTATTGAGAATGGGCGTTTAGCATAGCATTCCTCTAAGCTACCTATGATAGGTTATTTACCTCATTGTTCAAATGCTTTATTGAAAATGCATGCTATTAACATATTTAGGAAACCAGAGTGCCGACTTTACCTCTTCTAGAGTCCAATTTCCCTTGGATGAGCGACGTGCTGGACCAGTTGTCCTCCTGAAGCAGGAGATAAATATACATGTAGGTATATAAGAATTAAAAAGGAATATGCATAATGTAAAACCTGATGAGTGGTTCTAATAAACAGATAGAAATTCACCCATTGGGTAATCTGCCCCCTTTTTGAGGTTCCCTGCTGACACCTCCATCAGGAGGAACAGAAGAAGCTGAAGACTCTGTGGTGCCCTTCAAAGTCATTTGCTTTTCACCCGTCATCACAAGTGAAAACAGAAAACTGAATCTCCACTTAAAAGCAAGGTAAGGGCCCAAAGATTCATCCCAATGTTAAACCCCTCTAAGGTCTTTAGGAGTTTTTTTCCGCTGGGGGAGAAGTGGTCATAGTCTGCCAAGAGGGGGGAAAAGGAACAAAATTGAATAAAACAAATAGTTACACAAATACACAATTATGCAGATATGGTGGTGCATCATGATTTAGCCAAGATAGATATGCACTCAAAGTTAACCACAAGATATGAACTTTCTGCGGTGAGAAATTAACAAATCCGAGTAAAATTGGCTAGATTTGAGAATTCTAGAACACAGAAGAGAACAAGATAAACATCGACAAAGGAAGAACAAATATAGTCTTTCGAAATCCCCCCACATCCTCCCAGTCCTCAGAGGAAATCAATCCTTCTATAAGGCACCGCCGGCGCTACCACCATTGCGCAACTCCACACCCACCGACACGACAAACCCATCGCCACGGCCGCTTCATCTAAAGTGGCTCCAGAATGAACGCGTCGGTCGCCCCAACCACGCCACCCCTTCTACTGCCACGCCGAGCGCGAAGCCGGGCATCAGATCGCCGCGCCGCGGTGCGCCGCCGGTGGGCCTTGGGCGCAACCGGATCGAGGCAGCAGGGCAGGCGAGACGGGGAGCGCATAAAAGAAGTCTCACCTCACAGGGGGGCCGCGGCGCATCCGCTCCGCTCCAGCGGCGACCGAACCGCGCCGCCACCCCGATCCGGCCGCCGCCGCGGTGCTCCGGAATCTCGAATCGCGCAGACCAAAAGGGAAGGCTTTTTCCACCGAAATTTTATTAATAATAGGAGGGGAAAAGGGGGTCTTGGCTTCTCCGGGCTTGGGAGGTTTTAAATTTCGGAGCGGAGGCCAACGAACGGGGTTGGGTGAGAGAGAAAGAAGCACGGAGCGGAGTGGCAAGGACGGTTGGGATGTCGGAAACCTGCGGAACCGGTGGATCTGAGCCATCCGGACGGCGGGTGCGGCTGCCGCTTCGGGGCTTTTCAAACGCCAACGGCTGGCTGCTGGCTGCCACAATTACCCAGTTTTGCCTACTACAGTGGGAGTAGATAATGTTTTATTATCTCGAATTGTTATCTTTTTATATTAGTCGTGACTGAACAAAGTTATATAGGTCTTGATCCTGTCGTGTTATAAATCTCCAGGCTACGATCCGACCAGACATTATTGTTTTTTTTTTCCAATCAGACTTGGTCATTTTGGTTATTTTACAAAAGTGTTTTGATTATGTTGAAATATGGTGCTCCTTTTTGGACCTTGAATTTTATGTTGAATTGTTGATGATCATATTGCTAATATGGAACTCTCTAAACACCTCTACTTATAATTGTTCCTCTGGACGGCTATATTATCTTTTGCTTCTTGCTTTTTAATAAACCGAGCTATACCATTTATCACTTGTCGTCTTTAATCATGTTTTATTTGTCATTAGTCCCAACCATGAAAAAGTGAATTTATATAGGAATAAAAGCCTGTGAGGTTTAAAGTTAGTTATAAAAGAAGAGCAATTGTACTATCTAAGGAACCAACTATTCCAAGTCTCTTCGCAAGCGTGTCAAGTCTCAAATATTTTGCCAAGCATCTAAGCCCTGAGTTAGCAATCTTCACAACACAATGTTCTTCAAAACATTTTTGCTTGCTACACACCATGTCACCAAGAGTAATACATATGCAAATAAAGATTTCCTCTCATTATAGTATAGCAATCTATTCTAAACCCATGGTTGGCAAAAGCAAAGCCAGATCTTATATCGCTGCCTTGTGGCTTGCTTTTGCTCCATTTTTTTCTCTATTTGATGAACACTTGCATTCATGTGATCTTGATCTCTATCTCAATCACCTCCTATGGCTTGTCGATCAACACCAAGTGGGCCATAGCTGATCATACACAATGAAATTATTAATCTACATGGTTAGCGCTCAATTAGCGGAACCAAACTAGGGCTTTCATCGCCTTACGTATCTGTCTCTATCAATTGATTTTCAAAGGCGGACACCTTAATAAATAAAATTCACTATTATATTAGTAGAGATGGTCATTCGAAGGGTCTCTCTTAAACTCAATTTAGAAAGATGGGCATCTTAAGAGTCTTGTCTCTATAAATAGTTGAATAAAAAAACAATTAATAACTTTTTTAATATGAACTTGAATGAAAATGAACAATAGATCATTTTTCCCTCAACACGATGTATAATTTGTAGAGAAGTTTTGATTTGAAATTGTTGGAGTCCTAAAATATTATTTTAAGTTCATAGATTTTAAAATTTAAAATTTTCAAATGACCTTAGATGTTGACATAGTCTTTACTAAAGTTGTAGTTCTCAATACAATAAACAAGTTTGTAGTTGAAAAGCTTTTATTTGAAGTTGTTTATAGACCCAAATATGTGTTTTAATATTATAGATCTTGAATTTCAAAATTTAGAATTTTCAAACAACCTTAACGTTCACATGGTTAATTCCACTGATAAGTTTTTTTATCTAAAGTTGTTTAGAGTACCAAATATTTATTTTAAATTTTATAATATTTTGAGATTCAAATTGTTTAAAATTATCAAACAATCTCATATGCAGACAAAACATATACTAAAGTTGTAGTGTTGGACAAGATTTAAAACTTTATAACTGAATTTTTTAGTTCATTTAGTAGACAAAATATACAATGCAAGATTATAATTTGTTAATACAAAAGATAGGATCCTACATATACTCTCACAAATCATTCCAGAAAAAAGCAAATTTTGGGTTGGGACACCAGATAAACATTTTTTTGGCTATAGCACACCGCCAACTACGTTATTGGTCGAGACACATTACAAATATGGCATTCTTTGTTGTAACACACCGCACTCAAACAATCATTTTTGTAGGTTTTGGAGAGAGAACGTTAGCTGACTAGAGTTTGCCTCTAGCTTAGTAAAGTGGTGTGACCCAACCCAATAAGCTCGGTCGATGTGCCTCATCCCCATGCCTTCTTCTTCTTCTTTCCCAAGTCACTCCTCTTCCTTTACTCTCTCTCCCTCTTTCTCTTCATCCTGTGAAACCCTAGCACCCGAGGGACCGATAGGAGGGAAGATGGGCTTGACTAGATGGGGTTGAATAGGAGCCTAAAATTTCTCAAGAAAATATTCAGGTCACTCTTCCCAAAAACAACCCCAACAAGCAAACTCACACACATGGTAAGATAATGACCCTAAAGAGGATGGATACTTTTGGCGATGACCAAAAGGTATAGCAAATCAACAAGCCCCGAACTCGGACCGAAACTCTGAAAGCCTAGTTCTCAACCTCTAGGGAGAAGAGGCAAGAGCACAAGCAAAAATACTTGAGAGAACTAGTCTCAAAAGTACTTCATCAAGTCTACTGCGTGAATACGAATTCAACGCAACAAGCAGAATTCGATTCGGAATCTAGACGAGAGAGAAACGGGCAAAACAACGAACTTAGCACAACATCAAACGCTAAGACTCTAGGCATCAGACGAGTCCGGTGCACTGAGTCCGGTTAGACTACCAACCACCGGACACTGGCTCAGAGGACAGGTGCGTCCGGTGTGGTGAGTCTAGTGCAAAAACAAAGAGTTCCTAGGAGCACCGGACGCATCCGGTGCTACCCCACCAGATGCTCCGAGCGTCCGGTGCACACTCATAGTGCATGAAACCATTTACATCGAACGCTAGACCACAGGGACAAGTGCGTCCAGTCCTGTGCTTCCGGTGCGACTCGCAGCACAAAACACTATACCGGATGTGTCCCGTGCATGAAGAAGCATCCGGTGCCCCCAAAAACTGCACGAATCACCCAAAAATCACCTAATCTGTTTCGATTCAACTCTGATTAATCTAAGAATTTGTAGGGAGGTTTGCAAGGTAGATTAGAATCTCCTCCATGAATATCATGATCTCCTTTCCCTCACAAGTATTAGAATCAAATGAAAACGGAAAACTAGAGAGGAAACAATAAAAGAAACGTAAAGTGATCGATCTAAGAGCTCACCCTAACCAAATCAAATCCTTTGGTGGAAATACTCACAAGGGTTCCTTTCTCCTTCTCCAACAAGAGGATCGCAAAATGATCAAGCATGAAGAGAGATTGGGTGAAAAGACCGAGAAGGGAAATTGCAAAACATGAGGAACACAAACACGAGAAATTTCAAAACTGAATCTCGGAGGACCCAAGGAGGTTAAGGCCTCCCTTCTCTATCATGAACAAGTTCTTACACGATGGAAATCGTGGACCTCAAGCAAGAAGGCCAAAGGGAGGAAAACCTAAGAAAATAAAGTGGAGAAAAGAAATGCAAGAGATGAGGATGAGGAACCCCTTCTTCCTGTATTAATGAGGTCTATTAGATATTTCCAATTAGCCCCCTAATACATGAGTGAATCACTTAGCCCTAAGACATTATGATCCAAGCTCCCGAGCCTTCATCTCCTTTTTGATCGAACGGCCCCGCTTCCTACATGGACTTGACGTCACCTTGACACAACCTCCAAGATTCCACCACGTGCCATCCTTGCTTCCTCGAAATTATCTAATAGACATAAGAAATACCCAGGAGGCATTTCTAGCGCCATTGCTGAGGATGGATCTAGCTCCGTTCTTAGTGGTGACGTTTAGAAATGCCAACAAGCACCCTTGTGGTTCTCGAACTTATTGTTCTTGAACTTGTCTTTCTTCTCTTTGGTGCAATGATGAGCAAGGTGACCAAGCTCTCCACAATTGTAGCAATCCATCTTAGAGAGTGGCTTTCTTGTAGAGCTTGTGAAGAACTTCTTCTTCCTAGAGTCAAACTTGTCTCCATTCTTGTTGAGCTTCTTCAACATCTTGGTGGTCTTCTTCACCATGAGAGCGATGTTGGAATCATCATCATCATCATCACTTGAGCTCTCAATCACCACTTGCATCTTGCACTTCTCTTTGGTGGTGGCTTTGAGAGCCAACTCCTTCTCTTTCTTCTTGTTGGGGGAAGATATGTCTTTATATTTGATGTTGATGTGCATGTATATCTCATGCGCATTGATCTTCCCCAACACTTGAGTAGGAGTTGTGTTTGAGAGATCGCCTTGATGATGGGGAGCACACATAGAATCTTCCTCACCACATCGGACGGAGACATTTGGGTGAGCCCAAAGCCATTCAACTCCTCTACAAGAATATTGAGTCGTGACTACATTTCATTTGCATTTTCATTTGGAAGCATAGAGAATGAGTTCAATTTTGCCATAACCAAATGATAGTGCTCCTCATGCTCACTCTTTGTGCCCTCATGAACAACACAAATAGTGGTCCACAACTCATGTGCGTCTTTGGCATTACGCACACGGTTGAAAACATCCTTGCAAATGTCGCGAAAGAGGATATTCTTCACCTTGGCATTGTTTTTCTCATGATAGATGTCCTCACCAAATGGGGAAACTCCATCGGTGGCGGCTTTGAGGAAACCTACATCCACAGCCTCTAGATAGGCCTCCATTGGAACCTTCCAATACGGAAAGTCCTCACCATCAAAAAATGGTGGTGGTCCATCCCCATAGGGCATCTTGCTCTAGGCGGTGAAGCCTAATTTAGAGCACGAGGCTCTGATATCAATTGAAAGGATAAAGATGCCCAAGAGGGGGTGAATTGAGCTTGTTTTAAATTTCTAAAGAAAAATGTAAAACCTAAACAATGTCAATTACCCCCTAGTGTCTACACGGTGTGTCCTAGCTAGAAAGGAAGTAGTAATTCAAGGAAAAGTAAGAAGACCCTATGCAATTCTAGTCAAGAACAAGAAAGTAATGCAAAAAGTAGTACTTGAAAGTAATTTCAATAAGTAAAGGAAGGAGGGAGAAGAAAGATGTTGACACGACAATGTTTTCCCAGGGTGTCGAGGAGTCGACACCCCCTAGTCCTTGTTAGAGCACCCAAGCAAGGGTATCGCTCCCCTCGATCCGCGCAAGGACCAAGTGCTCTCTCTGTGCTGATTCTTTGCCTCTCCGGCTCGGTGAATCGCCCACAACCAATCACAAAAGGTGCAGGAGGGTCATCCACAAGCTCCAGATGATCACCATCTCTCCGATCGCCACCAAGCTATCTAGGTGCTGTCGATCACCAAGAGTAACAAGCACAAGACCTTCACTTAAGCCACTCAAGGCTATAAAGGTGGATGGATGCACACTTGTCACTCCTAATCACTCTAAGGAGGATCAAAGGGTTGAACTTTCAAACCACTTCCTCACTAGGCTCTTGGAATCTCAAGAACTCTCTCAAGGTTTCTTCATCTGTTCAAATGGCCAAGGGAGCTAGAATGGACGAGATGGGCAACTATATATAGCCCACACCTTCCAAACTGGCCGTTACTCACTTTAACTGTTGTCTGCGAAGCAACAAACAGGACTAATGCGGGGGCTCCGGACCAATCTGCATGGTCCGGACTCTCATAGATTACACAATGTCTGCACTATTCGGGGGACCTCTGGACTATTGTTGGTATTTCTTATGACTATCGGATAAATCCGCAAGCGCATAGATTATACCGTTGTAGCACTTCACCTAGGAGTATTCCTGGGTATCGTAATTTATATTCTCCCAAGGGGAAGCGGAGCTAGAAATAATAATAAAAGAGAGATCCTAGAGATCACCTCAATTTAGTACCAACTAGTGTAAGGGGGTAATCGATATAATGATAGGAAGGTGATGATGTAACAAACCGGTAAAGATAAGTAAGAGATGACTAGTGAGTATAACTATGTGGGAGGACAACGAGAGAGCAAAAGGACTCCTGTGATTCCAACTCTACCTTTGTGGATTTAACTATGACACTCAGATGAGACAAACATCGATTGATTCCTCAATACAAGTATGCTAGGCGAGGGGATAGATCAGTAGGAGGACAAAACTCCTACCGGACCGCGCCCTCTTTTTACGGGGGCCTTATCTTTTAAGAACTTGCCTAAAAACACGTGGTGGAATACAAAGACTAGACAAGGCTATCACCTCTTGCTAGCTACCACAAACAATCCGTGCAACAAGCGATAACCAAAGGCAAGATTAAGTATAAGCACCACACTTACACCTATTCTCACTACTCTAATTGTGTATATGACAACTAGAGCACCCTATGATAGGCGATGATCGCATACAGGAAAGGCCACAAGGATCTCAATCTAGTTTATAACAACTAAATGACTAGATAAAACTACAACAATACTATAACAAGTATAATATTGCACAAAGTAGAGACTAAGTAAAGTAAAGAAGGAATATTTCATTAAATACGTAAAGTCTTACAAAAGGGAAAAGATACAAGAGCTTATACCAGATCCTCCGGGAAGACAACTCCGGAAAGCCCGAGCAAAGCTCAACTCAACTCTAACTCCCACACTAGAGAACACCACTAGACTAATATCCACTTGAGAACAACAGTGGTTTGTATGGATTACATCATAATTAGAGAGGGAGGTCTTGGCCTCTATTTATAGTGGGGGGTGGAGTAGGGGCTACTCCAGTGCCACGTCATCGATCCAGGGAGCTTCAATCCTCCTCCCTTGGATCAAACCGTCATAGAACCGCCTAGGATGGATGGCTTGGATTTCCAGCATGTGCTAGTTGATATGGCAGTTGAGAGGGACCCAACCGACCTAGGGGGGTGGTTGGTCGACTCCCCCTATGGCCAGTGGGCCATCCCCTGGCCTTGTGGGTGTGGCCCCACTGGTCAGGGACTAAGTGGGGGCCAGGTGGGCCCAAGGGGCGGTCGGTCGACCCCCCTGTGGGGTCTGTAGCCCACCTCTTGCTCCCTGGTGCTGGTCCCACTCGTCATAGGTGTTAGGTGGTTGTTCTAAAGTAGTTGCTGTGTTGATCTCTTTGGTGTGGGCCTATGAATCCTTGTGCTTTGTATGTGAGCCGTTTGGATAAAACACAGAGTGATCCAAGGGCTAGGAATTACTCTAAGAGGCTTCTTCTGGATCATGGCCGAGGAGGAAGACCTGGTGGACCCACAGGGCGGTCGGCCGACCCCCTATGTGGGTCCTACTGGGTCTCTTTTGTTCCATTTCTTCAATACTGCAACAAAATACTCATGGACATGTGGAACTTGTTATTTAATAAAGTATGCTCATGCAATGATTGTTTTATCCTTGATCCTGGATCTATTGGCAGCATTTTAGTTATATAAAAGAGCATCATAATTTGTGCCAACAACTATAATCATTGGTCTAGAGGTTGGCACCAGACCAGGTCCAACACCTAATTCCCCTTCTTGAACCTCTATGTTTCGCTCCGGACTCAGCTCCGGACGCGAGCTCTGGACTGGTGCGGAGGCTTACCCTAGGCTCAGTCAACAACTCCATGCAATCGGACTTATCAAGATTGGTTCAAACCCCTTTGGAATTAGGTTTGGAGCCTCTTTCCTTCTGCTCTGAGTATACGCCAGCGTCCGGGCCACAACCATTGGTCCGGAGCTTCCTAGGCAACTGGTCCGGAGCCTCTTAGAGCTCCCTAATCACCTTGGATCTCGACACTTGGTGAAAGGGACCCGCTCTACTCTTCTCAAGGGTTGTTTGTAGGATATCTAGGACTAGGTTTGACAAGTGTGCACCACATCAAGATCCATAACCTATCCTAGATCAAGCTACTAATCTCATCCCCCCTTAATAGTACGATCAAAGTAAAATAAGAGCCCTAAGCTACTCTAAGTGTCTTTCTCACGCCTTTGTGACACTTAGACCTAGCCTAAGCTTCAAGCTTATCTCTATCCTTTGAAAAGCAAAACAAAATCCATCTTGGGGCATGAATACCATTAAGCCAATTCATTATCCATTAGTCATGACCTAACTTACCAAGTTTGCCTCTGCAAAACACACATTAGTCATGGTAATCTTGCATTATCATTAATCATAGAAACCATGGGGCCTAGATGCTTTCACCATGGCCAGGGACTTGAGCAGAGTAGAGCTCCCTATGCTCAGCCCCGATCGCTGGACTGTCCACGGGTGAACCCCGGACTGCCCGCGAGTGCTTGGACAGAGCGAAATTTGGGCGATTTCAAATCACCTCCTCTCCAAATCTTCCCCAAAACTTGACCAAATCTTCACCAACTGCAACCAAACTTTGTGTGCATGATCACAAGGTAGTTGGGGAGCTATCTCTAGGAGATCATCGCCCAATTTGGTGAGAATCAACGAGAAGAGAGGATTAAGTGGTGAAATCCCCAAAAAGATGAACTCAAAATTGATTTCGCTCGATCTATGTGCTCATGAGGATTCAAGTGATTCCCTTTGGTAGAGATGATCAACTCACATCCTAGCACAACCTGATTCAAGCGGAATCAACCAAAACGCCCCAAATCAAAAGATCTCATCTCATGAACAAATAGGGGGAAAAGGGTAAAAACAAGAACACCAAGAACTCAAGCAATTTGGGACACCGATTTGAGATATGAACTAACCATGGCACATGGAGGGATAGGGCCTCCAATTCCCAGACAAAACTTGGTTCAAGTGTTTACACGAATTGACCGGAAAAATCAATTCGAGGACCTCATGAGCAAGAACACCTAGGAGGGAGAGAGCTAGAGAGTGGGAGGGAGGAATGAGGGAATGAAAGAGGTGAGGGTGCTAAGCACCCAAACATCCTTATTTAATGGCACATTTGGACATTTCCAAAACACCCCCTAGATACATGAGTGAATCACCTAGCCCTAAGACATTGCAAACCAACTCGGTAGATATTTTGTTCATCTTGATCGGACGGCCTCGCTTCCTGCCCGGACTTGTCATCGCCTCGATGTAACCTCTAGGATTCCACCATGTGCCGCTGCCGCTTCCTCAGAAGCTCCGTCCGGGTTTTGAGGCCCAAACCCGTAAACCGTCCACCGATGGCTTTGTGGCTAAACCACTGAACCCCAAGTTTTGAGGCCCAAACTCAGAAATTGTCCTCCGATGGTTTTAAGGACCAAACCACCAAACTGCTCGACTCGTGCCACCTCGTCCTCGCTCAACCCGGCGCCAAGTCCTCATGAGCCTCCTTGCTCGACTCGCTCGCTCGCCGTCTTGACTTGGTCAACACGGTCTGCACCATGTCTTCTCGCACTTGTCGATGCCAAGTGTCAGCCACCACGGCTAGTCCTCCGACCCTCTGGTCCATTGGTCCGAGCCTTGCGTCCGCTCTTCACCTCTCTCAATCCATCGGCACGACACGCCTCTACTCAACCTTCACCTCGCCTTTGACTATCATCTCCGGACTCGACACCTGCACACCACAAGCCGATATACAAGCACATTTCTACTTTTGTAGTGGATTAGTGAAGCATGCTCAAACTAAAATACTCGAGTGTTGAACAATCACTCATCACTAAAACTGAACATCATGGACACATATCAACCATGTGTTCGCAGTTTCTCTGGTGTGCCAGCCAAAATTTACCAAAAAATATACATCACAAATAAATATGTATGTGCGGTGGTAAATCACTAGTTATGTGAGTAGTAGGTCACATGAAGCACCTAATTTTGTTTTTTTATTTTCATGAAACCATTAACATAGGTGAGTGAAAGCTCCATAGTGATTTTGGTAATTGATGAAACCTAGCTACTAACCTTACTCTAAGTGTTTTAAGTAGGTTAGTACACATGAAGATGACCAAGGGTTGGAGCAAGCAAAGGTGGCTAGAAAGGTGCAAGCCACAATATGATAGGTGATCAACATGAGGCTCAACTTGGACAAAGGTGTGAAAGGTGAAACCCAAAGGAACAAGGCAAAGGTATACTTGTTAGAGGTTTTTATTTTGGTGATCGAGACACTTAGTGAGTGTGATCACATTTAGGATAAGCAACCGTACTATAAAGGGTGGAAAATCGTATGTGGTTGCAAGTGTCAAGTGCCATTAGGTGGATTCATTCATGCATGTGCATATAACCTAATGAGCAACCCTTGAAAAATGATGTAAAATTTGCTAATACATGTGCACAAGTAGTGAGATGCTTTGGTGTTAGCACATGTGAACAAGGGGCAAAGTCAGAGATGAATTCTAACTATGTTAGAAGCTCCAGACCAGTTGTTGGGATAGCTCCAACCATTGGAGTTAGTCCGGAGACTACCCTAACTCTAGCCGCCTCACTGGAGGCTCCGGACCAGGCTGATGGAAGGGCTCCGGACCAATCGCCATTGGTCGGTGGCTTGGATCAAACAGTCAACAGACAAGGTGGAGGCTCCGGACGCTGAGGATTGGTTCGGAGGTGAGCTCCAAACTGGTCTGACATGTCTGTCCAGAGTTCTGGTGCTCTCGGGTTGGTTCTGGCGCTAAAAATAGTTCTTCGGACTCTAGGGTTGAGCTCCGGACTAATTCGTCCGGTCTAGAGGTCATGCAGAAAGCGCGCCAACGGCTAGTTTTGAATCTTTGGACACGTGGCACTCTGTGGAGGGTCAGACCAGAGCTCCGGACCATGTGCATTGGTCTGGAGGTCCTGTATCTGGTCCAGAACACTCATAGACACCCAGTGAAGGGGCATAACGGCTAGTTCCTTATGAGGGGCTATATAAGGTGTTTAGCGGGCTCTAGCTCACTATCTTGCACACTTTGGACTTCACATACATCTATTGAGCTATTGCAAACCACTTCCACCCATCTCATTGCTTGATTGATCATCCATAGTGAGATTTGAGTGAATCAAGTGCATTGCATGAAGTGATTCCATTTAGTGGCACTTGGGAGTTGGTTCTCGCTGTGGTTTTCTTATTACTCTTGGTGATTGCCATCACCTAGATGGTTTGGAGCAGCGAAGGTGGTTCAGGAAGATTGGTGATTGTTCTTCGCCGCCACCGAGTGATTGTGAGGGGTTCTTGTTCCTTCCCTGAGTGGATTGCGCATGGCTTGTGTGAGCCTCATCTTGTGTTGGTTGTGCGGCACCCGGAGACCGGTTTGGCGTGTGATGCCAATTAGCGTGTGAACCTCCAAGTGAGTGACTTGCCACAACAAGGACTAGCTAGTTGGCAAACTAGTGAACCTCGTTAAAAAATCTTGTGTCAATCTTTTATACCGAGTGTTTTCTCTCATTTATGATTGGCATTGGCTTCATTGGATATCTATCTTGATTGGATCACACCTCTACTCTACACGGTGGTATAATCACCTCTCTACCTCTCTAGCATTTCCATTCATACTTGCCATACTTGCTAGTAGAATTGATATCTTGTTAGCTTAGATTGTCATTCTTGATATCTTGCTAGATCGCTTAGTCCTCATGTGTTTTCTTATACCTTGTGCTATACTTGAGTGTGATTTAGTATATTAGGCTAGCTTTGTTGGATATGAGGCTTTGCAACCCCATTGGCAAGCGCAAGTTTCACTTCGCCGTTTGTTATTCTAACATTTTGTCAAGTTTGTGTTGTAGTTTTGATTTTAGTCTATTCACCCCCCTCTAGCCATTGCATATGAACTTTCAAGTGGTATGAGAGCAGGTACCCCCATTGATTTGAGGCTTAACAACCTATGGTATGAAGATGGATCATATCAACAACACAAAGAAACTAGCAAGATTTGATGGCACCAACTACGGCTACTGGAAGGTCAAGATGACCGCACACTGTTGGCACCAGCAATGATGCATTTTTACATAACTAAAATGCTGCCAACAACCTCGGGATCAAGGATAAAACAATCACATCATGAGCATACTTTATCAAATATCTAGTTCCACATGTCCATGAAGTATGTGATGCAAGAATGAAGAAATGGAGCAAAGGAGAGCCAGTGGGACCCACATAGGGGGTTGGCCGACCACCCTATGGGCCCACCAGCTCTCCCCTCTTGTCCATGATCCATGAGAAGCACCTTAGAGTGAATTCCAACCCTTGGATCACTCTGTGCTTTCTCTCAATGGCTCACATGCGAAGCACATAGATCTATGGGCCCACACCAAGGAGATAAACGTGACAACTACCTCAGGACCAACATCCAACACCAATGACAAGTGAGACCAGCACCTGGAAGGCTGAGGTGGGCCAGAGCCCCCAAGGGGGGTCGGCCGGCCTTCACCTGGGCCCACCAGGCCCCCACTTGGTCCCTGACTAGTGGGGCTGCATCTAGAAGACCAGAGAGTGGCCCACATGCCATAGGGGGGTGTTGACATGAAATTTGACGTACTGTGCCTAACACACAGCAAGCCGAAAAGCGTAGCTTCAATCGGGTACCCGAGTGTTTCGAAATCCAGAAACGTGCCAGTCAGTTTGACCTTAAACTAACAAGGGATGAAAAATCATTAGATATAAAACTGGAACATGCCGGGTGAGAAAAGACAGTTCCATATATACGACCCTGAAGCCACTTACGACGACATACAACTATAGAAGTTGTCTGCCAACAAGTTTTATAGATCATTCGGCTAAAACAAACAATGAGCACGTAAAGAGTTGATTACCGAACATGCATGCATGAGAAAGTACATATGAACGAATCATCATTAAATATGAATTAAAGCATAACCAACTCGGCTATCCAACCGAATTGGGGTCCATGATGAAGGAACACGTAAGCAAACACGATCAAACCAATCTAAAGCTTGTATCCGCCGCACAACACCTAACTTTATAAAAGCTCAAACGTAGTTAACATGCATGAACCCGCAACACGTAACAATCTAGATGAAACCAATTCGGCTATTATGAGTATAAGATCTATTTATGGGTATAAGAAATTACAAAAGCATAAATAAATCTATGAGAAAAGATGAAGCTGAACCATATCAATCTAGATTGGGCAAAAGAGTATTACAAATATATAAAATATATATAAACATGTAACACATAGTAACTTAATGAATCTACTAGATCTTGCCAAATCTAATAGAGTCGATAATTATCTTGCTTTTGCTAGGCATATCGAGCAAGCACCTACCGCACGGTATCTACTCGTACACAAAACATAAGCGAAGACTTCTTGATTGTCAAGCAAGGATCCGCCGCACGATCATTGAAAACAAACAAGACTACTTGTATCAACATCTAAATTCACCGCATGATACTAGACATGATAACAAGGTAGCCGGGACTTACGGAGGTCGACGGATCGATGGTTCCTCTCGAAGAACTTGACGACACGACAAAAGACTCGAAATTGGCATGGGGCCGGTTGTATTGTATTGGTTGTGAACAATTTTTACAATGGCCAAGGGTTTATATTTATACCCTGGTTGTGACATGAGTCCTAAAAGGACACGGTTACAAAATATTAAAGGAAAAACATGATATCTTTGACTTTAATTTCCCCCAGAGTCTTCATTGCCTTAATTGTCGCGGTATTCGTTGCCCGATCGGCCTTTTGCTTGCCATTTTTGTCGCTTTTTCAACGGAAAACCGCTCCTCCTTAGAATAACCGACCGCATGACCATTTAGCCGAACCTTTGGTGTTTAGCCGACCGCACAGACATTTGCCGACTTCTTTGGAAACTGGCCGACCGCACAGACGCTTCCCGAATGCTCTGAGTTCTGCACTAGCCCACCTGTGATCTTTCTGAGCATACCAAAATCCAGTGTTAACACATGCCCCCTCAATTTTGGGATAAAATTCATTTTATCCTGAAATTGACTACAAGCTCCCCCTTTTCCTCTAGCTCAACACTGTTCAGCATCGCAGCCGTCGCCTAGAAAATCCAAGCCCTAACTGGTTATTGGATCTACTTCAACTCTCCAATGGCGACCCAGGATGAAATCCCAGAGGTAAGCTTTATTCGCCTCCACGCATTCGACAATTCTCAATTGATCTCTTGCTATTCCCCTGATTCATTCGTTTTTTCCCGATTCCGTTATTCTTTGAAGGAATACAAGAACCATATTCTTATCCCTTATGCTGCACACCCCGATTCCTACCTCCTCGGTCCAATGGGGAATCCCGACCCAACCGAGATTATTGAGAAGGAAACTTCAAGAATCCCTTTCAAGTCTGGAGTCACCCCGCCAAACCAATGGCCAAACACTTTCAAGACTTGCCCGTTTCCCCCAATTGCTGGATGGCGGAACTGGTACAGAAGGATGCTAGAAAAAAGCAACAGCCATTGGGATGTTCAGGACATCAACCATTGCCTGGAATTATCCCTGTCAGAGACGCCTAGAAATGAACCCCTCGTGATAGCAGCTGCTCATTTCTGGTCTGATGCCGTTAACGCCTTTGTCTTCGGCCATGGTATGCTGACCCCTACCTTGGCTGATGTCTTCATGATGACTGGCCTGAATGTATCACAACCAGTATACCCTTACAAGTATAAAAAGTAAAAGCAACTAGAAGGCTATCAAATCTGGAGGTGGATGGGTTGGATACATTCAGACTTATATGGAAGCGTCTGGTGCCGTTTCTGACAAGGAATGCAGGGCCTTCATGAACATGTGGCTATGCAGGTTCATTTTCTGCGGAAAATCCAATGAACCAACCTTAAATCACATGATGATGACTGATGATCTAGTTGCAGGCACATTAATCCCTTTGGGCAAATACCTCCTAGGATATGTCTATCATATGATGCATCAGGTCACTGCTCAGATGCACCATGGTAAGGAGATTTCTTGTGTGAGTGGTCCTTGGTGGTTCATCCAGATGTGGTTGCAGCTCTATATGCACCAGACAATGCCTGTGTCCCTCCAAAATTTGAGTTTCCCTTCAGTTAACTATGCGGAAGGCAGTGCAACAAAGGTCAAGAACTGCCAGACTTATAGAGAAGCAGCTTCTTCTATCATCATTGACATGGATATTGGTCATCTTTTCAAGCTATTCTTCAAATGTTTTAGCAATGTGCTTTGGCTTCCTTATAGAGAAAATGACAATCTGACCCTGCCTTGCAAATTCAGCTTTGAGTCTAGCTGTTCTGACAAGGTAGCTATAGAGATTTTCAACTCTTTTATCAAACCTTGCATTTTGCCAGCCGAATTTCATCATGGGAGGTTAGTACAATCTTCCTATGAATTCTACTATCCAAATATGACATCCAGGCAACTAGGATGTGGACAGTTGCCCCCAAGACCCTTCTTCTCCACAACCATAAAGTACAGGGAGTTGATCACAAGTGAAATAGAAGCTAAGAAAGTTTTTGAGCTTGGATGGGACCTGCCAACATATGAACCTTCTCCATTTGAGATAGTGGATGTTGCTCACCCCTCCTTTGCTTCCTGGTGGCAAGGATGGCACAATAACATCTTCAATACACCAGTACACTCTCTATGCCAGGATTTGCAACCCCAATTCGCTTCTGATAGTGAGGTAACCTTATTGTATTTACTACCTTCTGCTTTGAATCCACTTCTTACCTTAACATTTAGTCATTCTCAGGATTTTGAACCCACTCCTATCACCAAAGTGGTCCAATATTTCACAGCTGGGCCTAACCCTGCTTTGGGTTTTACTGCCCCAAATTTGGCAAGCTTCATGAAGACCCCTCAATCTTAGCCACTGCAGCCTCAGGAGGAGAAGGCAAGAGGAAGGCACTCGAGAATATCCATGTGTTCAGAAGGGTAAGATCCAAGACAGTCAAGCGGTCTCCCAAGGTATGAATCTCTTATTCAGCAATAAACCTCATTCAACAGCAACTCTGATCATTTTATCTCAATCATTTCTACTCCAGCAACATGTTGATATTCCAAGATCAAGTAATGCCTCAACAACAGTGGAAATCCCCCCTCAAGCTTCTACCGAGGATGCAGAGACTCATGAAACCGAAGATACAGAAGCTCATGAAGCTGAAAGCACAAATGTTCATAAAACTTTCCAACTCATTGGTATCATTCGGCTAATCACTTCTTTCCCTTCATATGGCATCCTTTTCTTGTTCTTATACTCTTATCATCTGCATTATTGGAAATAGATAAAATCCTAGACAATTTAGCAGAAGAGCATTCTCCTGGTCCATGTCCAGGTTCATCATCCCCGGGTATTCAATCAAACCTTCAATCAAAGTAAGACATCACCCATCCTGATGATCAACCAACACAATAGGTAATATTTTTGCCTCAAACCATTCTTTCAGTATACTTATCAGTCGGCTAACACTTCTCTCTTTCTCAAGAAAATCACCAAGCCGACCACCAGCTACTCTTTTACTGTCGAAGATTATATTAGCGAGAAAGGTGAAGAGGCTACTTCTCAGCAATCCCTGTCAGTGGAGAATCAAGCTCGGTTGAAAGACATAGCCAATCTTCTGAGCAAGGACATCAACATCTTGGTTCAAGATTCAGATCAGATAAAAGATCTTCTCGAGCTTATTAACCAAGATCTCCCTCCTGGTCTCAAGGCTTCTTTAGAATCTGCAGCCCATCTTGATGACCATTTTGCCATAGTAAAAAGAGCTAATGAAAACATGGCCTCCAGAGCTGTTTTGCAGAACAACAGGTCTCTGAAGAAACAAGAAGCCAAAGTTTTGCATTCCCAAATTCAAGTTGCTAAAAATTCACTAGCTACTTTGGAGCCTGAATTGAAAGTTATGGAAGATGAAAACTCCAAGCTTGAGGCTCAATTAACCAAACTGAATGCCAGAATTCAGTCTCACACAGCCAAGATAGCAGATTTGCCAACCTCCATAAAGGCAACTTCATCAAGGATATCATATGTCCTCAAAGAAGACCAACAGCTCAAGACAAGATTGTCCAATATTCAGAGCTCCGAGGATGAAGACCAGAAGGTGTTGAGTACTGTTAGCCGAATCAAAGCTGATGCTTTGGATGCTATTAATCAGCTTTTGAGCTAGCAAACATATGGCTTTGTAACATTTTAACTATGATGTATTCCGTTTTTGAACAATCAAATATTCTTATCTCTATATACCTATGTTTGCATGACAATGTAATCAGCTTTTATCCCCCTGATTTAGAACATAGCTGATTACATTTTAGCTTTCCGATCAGAGATATAGCTGATTGTTCCCATCTTGCCGATTCAAGAATTAGCCGAGCGACCCTCGATTTATCCGAGCCTGGCCCAGTCCAGCAACGACCCATTCAAGAAGGGAAAAACCCTAACTCATCGTTTGGTATTCTCACTCGGCTTATAAATAAACCTTCCTTCTTCTACCCCTGTCAACAGTTCCAGTCAAGCATTCTCATCTCCGTCTCCTCCTCTTCTCTCGCTCAAAACCAATCCAGAAGGAAACCCTAGCCCGCACAGTAGCAATGGCAGGAGGTGACAATCGCGGCAAGCGCCCTACTGAAGGGGAAGCCGAAGGAAGCTGAGCATGGCGCAACCGGCAGCGCGGGTAAGATTCGGCTCCTTGCCCCCTTGTATTCCCGTTCATTGTTCATCCTTCTCGCCCTGATCCTTGTTCTTACTCATCAGGATAAGGGTCATTTCTTCTAGTTACAACATCCCTTTCCCTTCGGCGACAGCAGCCGAGCTGGGGACTCCATCGTCCGACTCCTCTGATTCAAGCTCCTACCACTCCAACCCTTGGGATTTGGAGTCGGGTGCCATGGACGCTCCCTACACCCACGCGGAGGTGGTTACCTTCAGGGGAGAAAGGGATGATGCTCGAGGAGAGTTGGAGAAGATTTCCAAGCAATACGACATCGACCAACTCAAGTGGGAGAACCAGCGGAAGCAGTTCTGTGACGCCATCACCGGTCAGTGCAAACAAATCCATTTCATTTCTTCCCTTTCTTCTGATTCATCTATTCATCTAATTGGTGTTCCATCTTTCAGCGCTTTCTGCAGAGGTCGAACGCCTGAAGATTGCGGCGAACAAGATCGCTGACAAGGTGAACGCCCGGGGAGAAACTGCCAAGGCACGCCTTGATGATGCGGACGGTCATATAGATCAGGCCGTCATCCAAGGTGTGCACCACGGCGTAGCCCTGGGGTTGGCGACAATGTCCACCCAGAGTAATGAAGACTTCTCCGTCATGCCAGTCGGCTTCCATGGTGGCAGGCCTGCGGAAGATGTTGAGGACATTGACGATCTTCTGGAGAGCTATGAGGATCATGCAACTGTCCTCGCCCAAGCCACCAATGCTCAGTCTGTCCTCAACAGACTGTTTGATGAGTAGTTTGTACTTAGGAATCATGTAAAAACCACTTGTCTTATAAAATATTATCTATGATTTCCACCTGTTTTTCCTTCATGAATCTTTCTAATAAATCTGAGGAATGTTGCCTGAATCGGTATGACATCGCTTTGACTGTGTTTAAATTTTTTTGCTCTAATGGCGACACATACCGTGTTGGCTATTCTCTAAATTCTTAGAGTATTTTTTCGGCTAAAGGCGATGCTCATACATCGGCTATTTCGTGCACAGAACTCCTTAAATTTACTTATGCACCAACCTCAACACTGAGATAAAATTTCTTGAGAAATCTTCCATTAATAGCTCTAGTAAACTCTTCTCCTAGCAAAGTTTTCAAAATATACGCGTTACCAGGTGCACACTTTACTATCTGAAAAGGTCCTTCCCAATTTGGAGACCACTTGCCGAAGGCTTTATCTTTTGTTCCAATCGGCAATACAGTCTTCCAAACCAAATCTCCCTCTGCAAATTGCTTTTTTCTGACCTTTCTGTTATAATATTTGGCAACACGCAATTTGTTCTTCTCAATACTTTCCAATGCTTTGAGATGAACCAAATGTAAATCCTTCAATTCATCCATCATTAGGTCCTTATAATCTTCTTTCCTCAAATCATTTTGCAATGTAACTCACCTTGAACCCGATTGTAGCTCCCATGGTAACACAACATGATGCCCATAAACCAACTCATAGGGAGATGCCTGAGTAGACCCATGACAAGCCATTCGATAAGCCCATAAAGCCTCATTAAGAATCGAATGCCACTTCTTCGGTTTTTCATCAATCTTCTTCTGAATAATTTTAATCATGATTTTATTTGATGCCTCAGCTTGGCCATTAGCTTGTGCATAATAAGGAGAAGAATTGTATAATTTAATTCTCATATTTTCGGCAAAATCACAAAACTCAGATGAAGTAAATTGAGTTCCTTGATCTGTTGTTATAGTTTGAGGAATTCCAAACCTGTGAATTATATGCTCATTAACAAAACTGATCATGTTTTCTGATGTAATCTTCTTCAAAGGAATAGTTTCAACCCACTTTGTAAAATAATTAGTACCTAACAGCACAAACTTATGTCCTTTGCTAGAAGGAGGATTAATCTGACCAATTAAATCCATGCCCCATCCCCTAAATGGCCAAGGCTTGATAATTGGGTTCAAAGCCGATGCTGGAGCTCTTTGAATGTTGCCAAATCTCTGACAATCTTGACACCCCTTGTAATATTCAAAGCAATCTTCAAGCATGGTCAGCCAAAAATAACTAGTTCTTCTAATTATCCACTTCATTCGGTAAGCCGATTGAAGTGCACCACACACCCCTTCATGCACTTCATACATTAGCTCTCTGGCCTCTCCTTTACTCAAACACTTGAGGAGTACCCCATCTATAGACTTATAGTACAATTGATCATCAAGGAGCACAAACTTGAGGGCTTTGTATCTGAGCTTTTGGGAAACTTTCTATGATGGATTCTTTAAGTAATAGGTAACTTCGTTTCTCCAGTCATCAATTACCCGATTCTCATCCAAAGTGCTAATCTCTTGATTCTCTCGGTATCTCGAGGCAGCCTGAGCTAGTTTATTTGCTTCTTCATTATTTCCCCTAGGGATATGATGCAAGATTGCCACCTGAAAACCCTTCAAAAGTTCCCGGCACTCTTCATAATACTCTCTCAATACATCATTCGTGCATTCATATTAGCCGATCAGTTGGTTAATTACCAACTCAGAATCCCCGAAGATCTCAACAGCGACGGCCTTTATTTTAGCAAGAAGCCGAAGTCCTCTAAGTAGTGCTTCATACTCTGCTTGATTGTTAGTAACACGAAATTTAATAGGGATAGCATACTTAAAAATCACTCCTCGTGGAGAAATCAAGAGAATACCAGCACCACCACCTTTGCTACAAGATGAACCATCAAAAAACAAAGTCCAAGGCGCAATATCTATCATGTTAGCAGAAGGATCACGGTGTTGGGTAACAAAATCAGCAATAATTTCACCCTTTACTGCTTTTGCCGATTCGTACTTTAACTCAAATTCTGATAAAGCCAAAATCTATTTGCCAATTCTTTCGTTTAAAATTGGCATTGATAACATATGTTTTATTACATCAAATTCAGAAACTACCACGCATTCGACATTCAACAAGTAGTGCCGAAGTTTGTTACATGAGTAATACACGCACAGGCAAAGTTTCTCCATAGCCGAATACCTTGTCTCTGGATCTAACAACTTTTGGCTAAGGTAAGCTATCACTCTTTCCTTTCCTTCAAACTCTTGCATGAGGGCCAACCCTATTGTCAGGCTGTCGGCCGCCACGTACAACTTAAAAGGCTTGTCAAGCTGTGAAGGTACCAACACAGGTGGCGCCTTCATGTATTCTTTGATCTCATCAAAAGCCTTTTGTTGTACGTCACCCCATACAAATTCTTGATCCTTTTTAAGCTTTAACAGTGGAGAGAAAGGCAAAACTTTTTCTGATAAATTAGATATGAATCTCCTTACAAAATTAATCTCGCCGAGCAATGACTGCAACTCTATGAGATTAGTTGGAGGCACAACCTTGTCTATTGCTTCCATGCTTTTCTTACCGACTTCGATCCCTCCTTTATGGACTAGAAATCCTAAAAACTCACCAGCCGAGACCCCAAAGGCACACTTGTTCGGGTTCATCTTCAAACCATGCTTCCTAGTGCAGTCCAAAGTCTTCTTTAAATAGGCTAAGTGTCCACCGTGATTTCTAGACTTAACCACCACGTCATCAATATAGATCTCCATGATTTTGCCGATCAACTCGTGAAAAATATAGTTCATGACTCTCTGATAAGTTGCACCAGCATTCTTTAAACCAAAAGTCATGACGACCCACTCAAATAATCCAATATGACCAGGACATCTGAAAGTTGTTTTTGAAATATCCTCTATTGCCATAAAGATTTGGTTATAGCCAACATTACCATCCATAAAGCTGATGACTTCATAACCAGCTGTTGCATCGACAAGCAAATCGGCAACCGGCATTGGGTAACCATCCATTGGCGTAGCTTTATTGAGATCCCCAAAGTCAATGCAGACCCTCATTTTTCCATTCTTTTTGTATACCGGAACTATGCTCGAAATCCACTCTGCATATCTACATGGCCGAATGAAATTTGCTTCTAATAATCTTTCAACTTCCTTTTTCACATCGGCCAGTACCTCCTCTTTGAAAATTTTCCGTGGAGGTTGTTTGTAAGGACGATACCCAGGCTTGATCGGCAATCGATGCTCAACAATAGAACGATCCAATCGAGACATCTTTGTGTAATCCCAAGCAAAACAATCCTTGAACTCTTTCAGAAGGTTTATCAATTTCAATCTATACTCTGGGTCTAAATTTGCACTAATATACATTGGCCTTGGCTTGACATCATCACCAACATTTATTTCTTCTAGCTTATCGGCCGACATAAAGCCACGTCCCAACTTTCCTTTGTTGCCATCGATCGGGTTCCCCATTAAAAACTGCTTTGAGAGCCGACTGCTTGGATCGGCTGTTGATCCTTGTTGAAAACGTTCACGGGACCGTCTTCCCATACTCTCCCAAAGAAACAATCAATGCCATCATATTCCCAGTAAGTAGGCTCTATAGCAGCAACACTTACCGAATCATCAACATGAACCACGTCAACATCATCTCCAATCCACTGAATGAGAACCTGATGCATGGTTGAAGGTATGCAGCAGTTAGCATGGATCCAGTCTCTCTCTAAAAGAAGACTGTATGCCCCCTTGCCATCGATGACAAAGAAAGTAGTAATCAAGGTTTTTGATCCAATCATCAACTCAATGTGCACAGCTCCTTGGGTGTCAGAAGGATTGCCAGCAAAGTCCCTAAGCACCATGTCAGTTTTTAGCAGTTCCTCATTGGTCATCCTGAGCTTCCTAAAGGTGGTATAAGGCATAATATTGATGGAAGCTCCTCCATCAACAAACATATTGGGCAGAGGCTTGCCATTGACGTACCCCTTCACATAAAGTGGCTTCAAATGTCGATGTTTGACCGATTTATCGAAAACTGCCTGTTCAGTTAGGACAAGTTGGGCCATCAGATCATGATACTCACTCTCATCGAAATCTGAGTACACTTCTTCTTGGATATCCTGGTTTTCCGGAGCTAAGAACTCTGATGGAATAAAGAAAGCTATACACGTATCATCCGACTGGTCTTGCTTGTCAGGCTTTTCCTTAGGACACCACACTTGTTTCTTTTCGGCAACTGTCTGTGCCAACTCTTTGTTCCTCAAGCGTTGTACCCTTCTTTTCTGGCTCTTCCTCAGCCCTGGTGGACACCATTGTCCTTTCTGCCACACGTACTCATGGTGTTCTTCTTCCTCAGCGCCTTCTTCATAATGGATCCACCCTTGATCGGCAAATCTCTTGCTTCGCTGATTTCTAGAGCTGTCCATTTTTACACGCCGATCATCCTCAGTAAAATGTGCTCTAAGCCTTTCATGGACCGGACGGCGGTTGGCCCGAGACTGCCTGTACTCTGAATATTGATCATTGCATTCAGGGCAATTATCTTTAGTAGGCAGCTTCAAGCCTTCATTCCAACAATGTTTAAAGAACGAGCATCCCCAATGAGATTGTTCCCGCTCTCTCATGTACTCTTGCTCCCTCTGGTAAATCTCTTCCTTGTACCTCTGATGTTGCTCCATGAACTCTTGTTCCTCATAATACCTTCGCTTTCGATATCGTTCTTGCTCCCGTCACCATTTATTCAAAAGAATCCGTGTCGTGACTCTGGGCTTGGAAGCTTCCCCTCTCTCGGTTCGGCCATTTTGGAACTGAGCCTGTTGTCGAAACTCTTCATTTGTAATTTGCCGATCAGGGTTAACAATACCAGTTTTCTTAGCTCTGTCTGAGGTTAACACTTTCACCTTGCCCTTATCTTTGGAGTTTTCCATAGCAATCATGTTCACGGAGAAAGATACATATCAATTTTCATCTTCCCATCAAATTTCAGATGCCCTTCCTGAATAGCTTTCTGAATCCGCATTCTGAATACTCGGCAATCATTGATGGAATGAGAATTGGTATTGTGGTAACCACAAAACTTTTTATCTCTCACCCCTTCAGGGCGCAGCATGGGGTGCCCTTCCGGCAACTTGATACGTCCTTCTTTGAGCAACATCTCAAACAACTTGTCTGACTTGGAGACATCAAAGTCGTACGTGCCCTTCTGCTGCCTCAACCAGCGTTGACTGACCTGAGTTGGTTCTTTCCCCAAGACCAATTCGGCTGCGGCTATTTCATCTTCATCATCGTACTCTGCTGCTTCTTCCAGGAAACTTTGATACATCTCATTAGCCACATCACTTTTCTAGAAACGGCGGTCTCTCCTGAGCCCTTGAGCCTGATTGCTCATCATGGCCAACCGCTGCGACAGTTGACCAAGGTCATCGAAGTCCATGCCAAACAACTTCTCTCTGACATTTGGTTGCATGCCCGCTATTACCATCCTTAGCAACTGGTCATCTGGCAGGTTTAAGGAATAGCAGAGGTTTTTAGTCTCCCTGAACCTGCAGAGATACTCCTGGGGTGTCTCATTGGCTCTCTGCTTCAAGCTCATAAGGTCAACTAGTTTCTTCTCATTAGTGCTTGTAAATAAATATGAATGAAACTTCTGCTCCAATTCTGTCCATGTACCGATGGAATTAGCCGGCAGAGACGTGAACCACGTGAAAGCCGGCCCTGTCAGAGACAACGGGAAATACCGAATCCTCCAAGCTTCATCCGCGGATGCCTCTCCAAGCTGCATCAAGTATCGGCTGATGTGCTCTATGGTGCTAGTATCATCCTGACCAGAAAACTTGGTCAGGTGTATGGGAGGTTTTACTCTCGGAGGGAGTGCAACTCGGTTATACCACTCTGGATATGGGGACTTGCATGCATAGGACTGGCTCTTTGACTTTAGGTCAAACTGATTCTGCATCATATCCGCCATCCTATTCATGATAAGGTCAATATTCGAATTGGGAGCTCCATGTGTCTGCCCTTCAAAAGCCAAACCTGCAAAGTTCTTATACCCCGGATTCGGGAAAGAGTCAACAACATTATAATCGGCAAACTCCTGATATCCGTCTCCATACATATTTTTCTGCAACCTGTTCGCAGCTGGAGACACCTTGAAAGCCGATTGTGGGACGTTTCCTGATGCGCCGAACGTGAGTTGGCCATATGTTATGGGCGGTTGCTGCTTCTGGTGAGGAGCCATCCCACCTTGGTCCATGCCAGGCGCTCCGCTACTCTCAGTAGCTTTCTCCTGGTGCTTAGACACATGGAACAATGTCGATCCTTGCATTGGACCAACAACTTCTTTGAAGTATTTATCAGTAGATGGACCGAAAGTACTGACCATGATTTTGCGAAAGGTATTCAAGAAAGCTGTATGATGATTTCTCATGGTTTCACTCATGGCCTTGTAAACCATTTCAGTCATCTTCTGAGCATCTTCCTCTTCGGTGTAATCAGTTTGATGATGAAGGAGTCCTTGGGAGTGACTGTTTCTGAAAAACCTTGTTGCTTTTGTTCTTTGAAAAAGACATCAAGCATTTACGTTGAAACTCATCACATGCTTGCTGGACAATATTCCTCAGGTCTTCTGGCAACTCGTCCATAGTCACGTCCAGAACCTGGCTATTGTCAATTTCAACCATCTTGAGATGTAACTTCCCACCGGGCGTGCCAAAAAGTGTGTTGACACGAAATGTGACGTACTGTGCCTAACACACAACAAGCCGGAAAGCGTAGCTTCAATCGGGTGCCCGGGTGTTTCGAAATCCGGAAACGTGCCAGTCAGTTTGACCTGAAACTAACAAGGGATGAAAATCATTAGATATAAAACTGGAACATGCCGGGTGAGACCAGACAGTTCCATATATACGGCCTTGAAGCCACTTACGACGACATATAGCTATAGAAGCTATCTGCCAACAAGTTTTATAGATCATTCGGCTAAAACAAACAATGAGCACGTAAAGAGTTGATTGCCGAACATGCATGCATGAGAAAGTACATATGAACGAATCATCATTAAATATGAATTAAAGCATAACCAACTCGGCTATCCAACCGAATTGGGGTATAAGACAGTGTATGAGCGGTTTCCAACTGTCTGGAAACTATCTAGAAGATCCCGAGCAGCTGTTGAGGAGGACTAGACGTCGTCAAGTTCCACCTCAGAGGTTCAGCTCGACCCTAAATCCGTTCGAGGAAGGAGGCTCTACACCACCACTCAAGGAAGCTATGGCCCAGAAGGCGATCTCTGACTTCTCGGCTCCGTCCGCTACCCACGTAGCTTAGGGTCCCGAGGTCAACTTCGGGGATGCCACCTTCGAGCTGAAGCCAGCCTTCATCCACATGGTGCAGACCAATCCATTTTGCGGGAAGCCCCATGAGGATGCCAATGCTCATCTCCAACACTTCATGGAGTTGTGTGGCACCTTTACTATCAAGGGAGTGGCGTCTGATGCCAATCACCTTCGTCTTTTCCCATTCTCGTTATTGGGGAAGGCGAAACAATGGTTCTACGCCCACAAAGAAGAATTCACTACATGGGAGAGTTGTGCCAATGCATTCCTCAAGAAGTTCTTCCTGATGGGCAAAACCAATGCTCTTCATGGAAAGATCTCAAGCTTCCAACAACAGTCTGACGAGACGATTTCCAAAGCATGGGAGCTTCTCCAAGAGTACATTCGTGCCTGTCCTCATCATGGGATAGACGATTGGCTCTTGATCCAAGGATTTTACTATGGTCTATCCAATATGGCCCGTAGTCACCTTGATACTGCCGCTGGAGGGGCATTCCTCCAACACACAATAAGGAATGCCAAGGACCTCATCGAGAAGATGGTATTCAACCAAGGATGGGGTGAGGAATGGCTCTAGCCAAAGAGGAGAGGTATGTGTTGACACAAAAAGCGTCAGGATCTGCGAACACCTCGGGCTTATACCCGAAATTCGATATCCGGAGGCGTGCCAGTCGATTTGACCAGTTAATCGACAAGGACGATAACTAGAACAAGATCCAATCCAGACAACAGCGATGCGCCCAGATGCTAGGATTGAGGCTTGATCAGGATAACTAGAGCAGAGCTGAACGAGGCAACAACGATGCGCCCGGATGCCAAAGCTCAGAGGTACTCCCACGCGGAACTTGCAAGAATTTGACGGAGATCAGGGTGATGCAGCCCGTCGAAGCTTGAAGAACTCGTTGATAAACTAATGCAAAAGGGTAAATTGCGATCAAAGTAGAATAAGAGTAAAATTGATTTGTTTGATATTGGATTCATCTATTTACACGCAGCCCTTGGGCACATATTTATACTCCCGCATGGAGAGTTGTACAGAGACACAACTCGTACCTTTCCTAAAACCAACTCCTAATTTTAAGGAAACTGACTCGCGCAGGAGTCGGATCTAAAATAACAATATTATTTTCCTAAACAAACACGCCTATTAAAGGAAAATAAATGACTCATGCAAGAGTCAGACTCAAATTGCTATAATAATACTGGCATAAAATCACCAGTTTCCTTATGCTTCTCCTCGATGGAAACTTTCCATCGGCAGATCCCTTCAATCTGCGGCTTCCTTCTTTGGCCACCGGTAATCCTCTGCTGACATCAAGTGCTAAGTCACCCCGTACTCATCGGCACCCCATGCCCATCGGCATCGGCAATACTTCCCAATCGGCAACCTTGTACTGGTAACTTGCCTTCGCCAATCAATCCCTACCAGCAATCGGCATCGGCATCGGCATCGGCAACATCTCCTCATCGGCAATTGGCATCAGCAACTTCGCAATCGCCCTCTGGTGAGCCATTTAACTCCTATCGGTAACATCTGAGGCTTCCGGGTAGCACACTTAGTCTTCCCGTAGCATACTCCCATCGGCAATACTGATTCATGATTTCCTGATGCCGATGGAAAACGGCCGCTGATCAACAAGTCTTAGCCCATTTGACACCTACCAAAAAATGGTGTCAACACATGCCCCCCCAGTTTCGGAGTGTATAATACTTTACACGCCAAAATTCCCTCTACTGTAGCCGTTACCTTTGAGATAACTGCAAAACTTCCTCGATCTTCGCGCGCAGAACCGCAATTTATTAATAAAATCCCTCGATTACAGCACAAACAATTGCAAATCTGACAATATCTCCTTGATTATTGCGCATATCAACTGCAAGTCTCTCCACATTCCTGCACAGTATGAACCGAAATCCCAAAATACCCCTGAGTAAGCTTATAAAAGTTACCAGGATCCAATCTGCCTTTTTACCCTAGGCCCACTTTCACTCTCCTTCTGCCTTCGTCTTCAACCTCCGACGGTGCCTCCGAAGAACACGAGCTCAAGAAACAGTGCTTTCTCCAATCCAAGGACGAACCGAAAGGACTCTTTCTGCTCCAATGACGATTCAAGTTGACATCCCCAAGGTAAGATCTACTTTCCTCCTCATCCAACCTCCTGCTAGTTCCTTTCTCGCATGAATCCAGAATCTCCCCTTTTCCTTTTTTGATTCTTTCTTTTCTTTTCTTTTCAAACCCTAGGAACTGTACAACAAGGTATTAATCCCTCTCGATCAGTCCAGTTTCACCTACCTAGGCCCCATGGGGAATCCGGATCCCAGTTACATAATCAACGCGGAAACCAACCGGATCCCTTTTAGATCTGAATGTTTCGGTTTAGGACTATGGAAGGATGCTTTCCGGTCATGGCCCAAGCCTACCAAAGGGTGGAAGAACTGGTACCTTAGGGTCGCTAGGACACAACAAGTCTATTGGCAAGAGCGCAATTTGGATCAGTGCATCAGGCTTTCCATTGCCGATATGGAAAAGAACGAGAATATGCTGATGGCTGCCTCCTATTTCTGGTCTGACACCATGAACGCTTTCCTTTTCCGACACGGACCAGCCACCCCTACCCTTGCTGATGTCCATATGTTGACTGGCCTGGATGTCTCCTCTGTCGATACCTTTACTCTATTCAACAGGAAAGCCGAGTACAAAGTGAACACTCGAAATATCGGCGGCTGGACCGGCTACGCCCAGGAGCATTGGAAGACTGGATCGGTAAACCAGAGGGAACACGCCATATTCCTGAATATGTGGCTGGAAAAATTCATCTTCTGCGGTAGAGCAGTCGGACCCACTACCATGCACCTTCCAGCAGCTGAGCTCCTCGCCGATGGGACAAGACTTCCCCTAGGTAGATATCTTCTTGGATCGGTATACCGTCTTCTGCATCAAGTGTCCAAGAAGTTACTGTTAGGCGAGCCCATCGATAACCTCGGGGGTCCCTGGTGGTTTGTCAACATGTGGCTGAATGGGCATATGTACAAAGCTCTTCAGTTCGACTTGTTCGCTCAACAGTTCCCAAGGGATATATCAGAGGATCACCAATACAGAGATGATGAATTGGCAACTCGCCCTCCACTCAACTTTAGAGAGGCCATCATAGTATTGCCAGGGACCGATGTCGATGCAGAGCAGTTCGGTCTATTCTTCTAGAAATTCTACAATGGAATCCCTGCTTCAGAGCGGCTCTGGTGGCCATACGTCGATGAGAACAATCAGTTTCCGCTGCTGTTCAATCTCACCGATGGGAATGTGCCCCAGAATCACGTAATCATGAAGGCCAGTATCATTCCCCGGGCCATTCCAGTTAGCATCTTCGGAACCGGGAAGAATACCCCTCCATCCTTCGAATTTTACTACCCATCGGCAGCCGCGAGACAACTGGCATTTGGCCAACTACCGATTAAGCTCTGCTACTCCAAGGTGGTGAAGCCCAGGCAGACTATCTCCAGTGCTCTAGACTGGAACAAAGTCGTCAATCTTCCTCCCAATGCCGATATATCAGATATTGACTTGTCCTCCTGGTCACCAACATCCTTCATCATGAATGAGTATAAATTCTGGTGGCAAGAATGGAGACATCAATTATTTGCTAAGTCCTCGCACTACTATCGGCATATGATTGACGTCAACCACATCATCCTTGACGACGCAGTAAGTTTCTATCTCGATGCACTCCTTATCACTTCATTTTTATTATCGGCATCTGACCCCCTTATGCTTAACAGGTCGACGATCCGATCCCCACGATGAGCAACAGTGGCAAGCCCTTCAACCTTCGGATGATGAGTCCCATCTCACTCATCGGCAATAATGCTCCAACGCTAGCTGCCTTCACGCCTCAGAAGGTACCCAAACCGACGCCTGCAAAAACCAAGGCTACATCGGCTGCTGCTGCTGCCTTGACGCGGGTTTTTGCAGTAAACTCATCTTCACTCATACCGATTACATACTGTTTCATCGGCAACAAATTACTTTGTATAACTTATACTAATATTTTCAGGCAATGAGGTCATCGACAGCTGCTCCAAGCACACAAGCATTTCCAAGCCCTGCTGCCGATGCCCCCCAGTCTTCGTCGAAACGGGCCGGATCTCCTGCTGCCGCGCCAAGGAAGAAAAGGCGTTTAAGGCTGGCTACCCCATCTTCGCCATCGGCTCCAGTTGCATCGACTGCCGATGCGCCCACAGCAGAACCATCCTCGGCTCCCACTCCTGATCACCCATTGGACGATGTCCCTGATCAGGAGGTAACACCACCCGCTGCAACAACGGAGGCGACATCGGCATTGGCACCACTAGCCGAAATCCCCAATGAAGGAATGGTGTCACCACCACACGAGCCAGCCACTACATCGGAAGCGACGCCAGCAACAACGCCACTAGCACCCACAACATCGACTACTTCCCCAGCAAAGGCTCAATCATCGGCAACTGCTGCCGATCTCCAGGATGAGGCTGGACCATCCACCATGCCAAGTCCCAGGCAAGAAATTCGCTTCAAGACGGTAAGTCAGTTACCTAAAAATTCATAGTATAATCTTACGATCGGCACATTTTAACTTCTCCTTTTTCAGGCCCAAGACTCCCCAGATAGCCTATTCTCTTTCGGCATCAACCCCCAGGATGAGGAGGAGCACCAAGAAGGCCCCGCTCGAGTAGACAACCTGTTCTCTTTTGCTATCAATATTCCCGATGAGGACGAAGACGAGGAAAGCTCTGCTCCAACCTTATCGGCAGAGGTCAAATCCAAGCTTGAAGCACTGCTCTCTCTGCTGCAGCAAGATACATCTCAGCTCGTTCAGGACTCAACCACAGCAAGGGCAGCCTTCAAAGATATCCAAGGCCAACTACCTGCCGATGCAGAAGAAATCCTCCTCCAAGCAGCCTTCCTTGAGAGCCGCCGACTGCAATACCAATGGGTTTCAAGCTGTATTGCCAACAGGAATGCTCAATCCAAGCTTACGGAAGAAATGCTTAGGTTTAAGCAAATCGCCGATGAGAAGCACAAGAACATCGGCCATGTGGAAGCTTCCGGCACTGATCTTGAACAGGCATTCATCCAACTATTGGCAAGAAAGGAAGAGCTGCAAGCTAAGCTAAGAAAGGTTGAAGAATCCTTGAATGCAGTCAGCCAGAAGAGAGCCCAACTTCCCGACACCATCAAAGCTTTGCGACAAGAGAGGGACAACAATGCCCGACAAGCCATCACTCTAAAGAAGAAGATCAAGTCGGTTGAAGGATCTGCCGATGAGGATGCTAGGGAGATAGCAGAGATAGAACAAATTCGCCTGCGTGCGATATCAGTTATCCAATCCCTATTGTAATTTGTTAAATTCCATCACATCGGCAAATGTACTCAGCAATACTTGATTTTGGTTCTGTAATATAATGTCAGTACATTTTTACCGATGCTTATATAACTTTTTCCTTCATCGGCATTCGACTGAGTACGCTATGCGTCCACCCAAATACTATGGTAATATTTTTTTAAGTATTTACCGTTGATTGCCCTAGAAAATGCAACTCATTCGAGAGTTTCCAAAATATAGGCATTACCAGGAGCAGACTGCTTTATCCGATAAGGACCTTCCCAATTAGGAGACCACTTTCCAAATTTAGAACTCTTAGTCCCGATTGGTAAAATCAATTTCCAAACCAAATCACCATCGGCAAACTCTTTCACCTTCACTTTCTTGTCATACCATCTGGCAACCCTCTTCTTATTATCCTCAATGCTGATCAATGCCCTCAACCGATGACCCGCTAAATCCTCTAACTCATCTTTCATCAGAGTAGCATAATCATCGGTCGTCAATTGATCTTGAAAAGATAATCGCCTAGAACCAGTTTTAATTTCCCAAGGCAGGACAACATCGTGTCCATAGACCAACTGATACGGCGAGACTTTGGTTGCACCATGACAAGCCATACGATATGACCACAAGGCTTTGTTCAACACCACATGCCACCTTCTAGGGCTCTCTTCAATCTTGTGTTTGATAAGATTGATAACTCCCTTATTAGTTGCTTCAGCCTGACCATTAGCTTGAGCATAATAAGGAGAAGAGTTTAACACCTCGAACCCCATACTAGCAGCAAATTCATCAAACTCTCCCGATGTGAACATAGTTCCTTGATCGGTAATAATAGTTTGAGGAATACCAAATCGGTAAACAATGTGTTCTTTAACGAAATCCACCATGTTTGCCGATGTCACCTTCTTTAAAGGAATCACCTCAACCCATTTAGTGAAGTAATCAGTAGCAACAAGTATAAACTTATGCCCCTTGCTCGATGGCGGATAAATCTGGCCGATGAGATCAATAGCCCATCCCCTGAACGGCCAAGGCTTGATTATAGGATTCATTGCCGATGCAGGTGCCCTCTGTACGTTTCCAAACTTCTGACAATCTTGACACCCTTTGAAATAGTTGAAGCAATCCTCAAGGATTGTCGGCCAATAATATCCATTCCGCCTAATCATACACTTCATCTTGAATGCCGATTGATGTGCTCCACACACACCTTCATGAATTTCACCCATCAACTCCTTTGATTCCTCTTTACCAAGGCATCTGAGCAAAACTCCATCAATCGTCCGATAATACAAATCATCATCGAGGAGCACATACTTAGTAGCTTGGAACCTTAGACGCCTTTCAACTTTCCTAGATGGGTCTTTTAAGTAATCGGCAATCTCTTTTCTCCAGTCATCAGCAACCATTACCGATGTCATGACTTCTGGAATCGGCTGATACCCTGAAGCATTCTGTGCTAACCGATTAGCCTCTTCGTTATGCAATATAGAAATATGCTCAAGGCGGTACTCTTTGAACTCTTTCAATAATTGCAAACACTTTCCATGGACTGCAATTAGAGATTCACTTTGGCATTCATACGTCCCAATCAACTGGTTGATCACCAATATAGAATCACCGAAGATTTCAACAGCATCGGCATGTACCTCTCTGAGCAATTCCAACCCCTTAAGTAAAGCTTGGTACTCAGCCTGATTGTTTGATGAAGTAGCAACAATCGGCAACGAAATTTCATACTTCTGTCCTCGGGGTGAAACTAAGAGAATACCGATACCTGCTCCATCCTTGCATGTAGACCCATCGAAGAATAAAGTCCAAGGAGTAATCTCCACAGAGCTCACCATATTGCAATGCTGAGTAACAAAATCGGCCATCACCTGACCCTTAACAGCCTTAGCCGATTCATACCTTAGGTCAAACTCTGAAAGTGCCAGAATCCACTTACCGATTCGTCCACTTAATATCGGCATGGATAGCATGTACTTAACCACATCATCTTTGCAGACAACAGTGCATTCAGCCGACAATAAATAATGCATTAATTTAATGCAAGAGAAATATAGACATAATCATAATCTTTCTATGGCCGAATACCTGGTTTCAGCATCCACCAACCTTCTGCTCAGGTAATATATTACACGTTCCTTCCCTTCAAATTCTTGAATTAAGGCTGATCCGATAACACCGTCATCGGCAGACAAATACAATCTGAAAGGCTTCCCGTGTTGAGGTGGAACTAAGACTGGAGGTTCACCAGATATCTCTTGATCTCCTCCAAAGCCAACTGCTGTTCTTCTTTCCATGTAAACTCCTGATCGGCCTTCAGCTTTAGCAATGGACTAAAAGACTTAATCTTACCCGATAAGTTAGATATAAATCTTCTGATGAAATTAATCTTGCCGATCAAGGACTGTAGCTCAGTCTTGTTTGTAGGAGCAACCACCTTGTTAATTGCATCAATAGACTTTCTACCGATTTCAATGCCTCTCTGATGCACCATGAAACCCAGAAACTGTCCTGTCGATACACCAAATGCACACTTTTTAGGATTCATCTTCAACCCATGCTCCCTCGTGCACTCCAATATTTTTCGCAAATCGGCAAGATGCTTCCCGAAGTCCCCAGACTTAACCACCACATCATCAATGTAGATTTCCACTATCGTGCCGATATACTTATGAAAGATGAAATTCATTGCTCTCTGATAAGTAGCACCGGCATTCTTTAGGCCAAAAGTCATGACAACCCACTCAAATAAACCGACGTGACCTGGACATCTGAAAGCAGTCTTGGATATGTCTTCTTCAGCCATGAATATTTGATTATACCCAGCATTACCATCCATGAAGCTAATGATTTGATGTCCAGCAGCAGCATCAATCAGCAAATCGGCAACGGGCATCGGGTAGCCATCCATCGGCGTAGCCTTGTTAAGATTCCTGAAATCAATACAAACACAAAGTTTTCCATTCTTTTTATACACAGGAACCACATTAGAAATCCATTCGGCATATCGGCATTGCCGAATGAAACCAGCTTCGATTAACTTTGTAACCTCAGCCTTGATGTCAGGTAGAATAGTAGGATTACATCGGCGCGCAGATTGCCGATGTGGTTGGAAACCAGACTTGATGGGTAACCGATGTTCAACTATCGATCGGTCTAAACCAGGCATCTCTGTATAATCCCAAGCAAAACAATCTTTATTTTCTTTCAATAAATCGGTTAACTGCTGTTTACATTGGGAATCTAACTTAGCACTAATAAAAGTAGGCCTAGGTTTACTACCATCGCCGATGTCTATCTCAAGTAAATCATCGGCGGATGTAAAGCCCTGCCCATATTTTCCGTCGTCGGCGAACCGATCCATTAAAACTCTTCTTCAGGACCGACTGCTTGGATCGGTTTGATGCGTTAATCAGCAACTTTGAGGAACTCCTTGTCCCAGGCTTCATCTGATATGCATCTGGTTTGCTCATAAGTTTCCAATTCTGCCGATGCACAGTAGATGGGGCTTCACTTCGGACAACTTCGATTCTGTCCCCGATCCACTGTACAAGGCTTTGATGCATGGTGGAAGGAACACAACAATTGGCGTGGATCCAATCCCTTCCTAGTAGCAAGTTGTAGGTGCCTTTGCCACTGATTACAAAGAATGTTGTTGACAAAGTTTTACTGCCGATGGTTAAGTCAACACATACGGCTCCCATGGCGGTCGATACATTGCCTTCAAAATCCTTGAGCTTCATGTCGGTCTTGACTAAGTCTTGGTCGCCCTTCCCAAGCTTTCTGAACACGACATATGGCATTATATTGATCGACGCGCTGCCATCTACCAGCATCTTCGTCATCGGCTGTCCATCCACTTTACCCTTAACGAACAGAGCCCTTAGGTGCTGCCTCTCATCATCGCAGGCTTTTCGAAGACAGCCGTCATCGGATCTAGCACCAGTTGTGCCATCTCAGCAGTCTCCTCATCGTCGCTGACAGGTGCCATGAACTCCATTGGCAACATGACAACTATGTTAATTTCTGCCGATGGATCCCTGTCCTTGCGCTTTGGCCTCCTACTGCTTTTCCCTTGAGGGTTCTTCATTGTCATACAGGTCATTGCGGCGTTTGCGCTGAATTCTCCTCTTCTGAGTCTTGGTCAGACCCTTAGGGCACCACTGAGGAAGCTTGGTCTTCTAGACATGCTGGTACTATTTTCCACCCTTTGTATCGGCACTTCTTCCGATATTGGGGTCTCTGGAGAATATTTCTTCGTCTGGCACTCTTGCGTTGGCCATCTCCTCTAGCTCCCCTTGATCAACACGCCTGCTAAGCCTGTCATGGGCACTGAGCTTGCCCCCCAGTCGGTCATGCGCCGACCTCTTCTCTCTAAGTGGTTTGGCGTACCTGGATGCCCGATCATCAAAACAAGGTTTCTTACCTGACCGTTCGGCAGTGTAATATCCATTGCACTCTGGGCAATTATCGGCGGTAGGCAGCTTGATGCCTTCTTCCCAATAGTGAACGAAGAAGGGACACCTCCAGTGGTCCTTATGTCGGAGCCATTCCCGATGCTCCTCTTCTTCTTGCCGATATCGCTCTTCATGTGATTGCCGATGTTCTCGCCTTAGCTGCTTGTGCGTAATCAAAACACCAGGAGCCCTTCTGGCACTGCCACCTTCATCGGCAATCCTCTTGCCCTTTCTGTCATCGGCAAACCTCCTTTCATCATGCTCAGTCGCTTGATGGTTAGGAGCTACCGATGCATTCTTCCTGGCAGCTTCCGATGTCAGCACTTTGGTTTTTTCACTGATTTCCACCATGTTGTTCGGGAATGGGTGCTGATCAATCTTCATCGGTTTCTGGACCTTAGAATTTTCAAACTTGATTCGTCCAGATTCAATCTCTGACTGCAACTGCTGCCTAAATACTTTGCAGTCATTGGTGCTGTGCGAAGTTGCATTATGCCACTTACAGTACCTAATTTTCTTGAGCTCTTCGGTCGATGGAATTACTTGCTTAGGCGCTAACTTGATTCGTCCTTCTTGAAGTAACAAGTCAAACATCCTATCGGCCTTGGTGATGTCAAAGGTGAACCTTTCGATTTCTTTCTGGCCGAATGGACAAGACACAGGCTTCTTATCCTTCACCCATTTGGCCGCATCGATACTCAGCTCTTCATCTGACCCAGAATCTTCTTCCCGCCTGATGAAGGTCACCTTCTTGTTCCAAGTTTTCCTGGGTTCAAAGGTTTTGATATCCTGATCAGCAATCCTTTGCACCAGGTGACTTAGGCTTTCAAATTCTTAGGACGTGTACTTGTCCTTGATGTGCGGCAGTAATCCTTGGAAGGCCAAATCTGCCAGTTGCCGATCATCAAGCACTAAGCTGTAGCATTTATTCTTCACGTCCCGCAGCCTTTGAACAAAGCTTTCTACCGATTCATCATTGCGTTGCCTCAGTTTGACCAGATCGGTAAGCTTCTTTTCATGTATGCCAGCGAAGAAGTATTTGTGAAATTGTCTCTCTAGATCGGCCCATGTGATTACAGAGTTTGGAGGCAATGATATAAACCATGTGAATGCTGATCCAGACAATGATGAAGAAAACAATCTCACCCTGAGTTCCTCTCTACTGGCAGCTTCTCCGCACTAGATAATGAAGCGATTGATGTGCTCCATTGTTGACGTGTCATCTTGGCCGAAGAACTTAGTAAAATCAAGTACTTTGTACCGATTTGGGAGAGGAATCAGGTCATACGCCGGAGGATACGGAGTCCGATAAGAGTACGTATTGACTTTGGGTTTGATGCCGAACTGTTCTTTCATAACTTCGGCGATCTTGTCGGCCCAATATGCATCCTGCTCTTGCCGACTCATTGGCTGGTTATTGATTGGTGGAGCCGGCTGATGCGCCTCTTGAAGATGATGCGGAGTGGTCACGGGCGCAACACCAGTCATCTGAACACTATGCATCGGTTGATGCACCGATGGGTAATTTTGCACACTTAGCAGATTAGGTTGACTCACCGTATTCATCGGTTGTTGTACCGATGGTCCACTCTGAGTATGCGCTGGGCCTCCATAATGATACATTGACACGCCAGGCTGTTGAGCTGGCGGCTGGTTGGCCCATCCAGGATTATAAATCATCGGCATATGACTTACCGATGGCTGATAGCTGACTGGAGCATGTGGCTCTTGTATTCTGGAGCAATCAATCACCAGATTACCTTGGGGAACGAGCATTTCAGTTTGAGGGTTTGCCACCAGAGGTTGACTGCCAACCGCTATAATGTGTTGCATCGGCACAGAGCTTGCCAATGGTGGCATCAGAGGTATCTTAGGAATTACTTGAAGATCTTCTGATGGCACTTGCACAGTTGGAGAAGGCGCAGAGTAATGCATCATAGGGGCCACTGGCTGTGACTGCGTTGCCGATGCCATAGAGCCCTTCCAAGCTGAGCTGTCTCCCTGCACCAGATTAGAACCAGGAGATAGATTTGAAGGCATACCGTATCCCCACCAGTTGACGGGAGCTGGTTGACTCTGGATAGCAGGCCCTGAATTTGCCGATGCCACTGAATCTGTATTGAGCCTGATGACGCTTTCGGGGTTCGGCCTTGGCGGTATAGTCACATCGGCAGACGGCTCCATAGGAGTAGAAGAGGTCAGCAGGGCTGCTGATGGACTTATAGATGCCGATCCAGGTTGATGATATGCTGGACCAACATACGGAGGTGCACGTCCTTCTTTGAATGATTGCGTAACAGCATTGTAGACAGTATTGGACAGCACGTTGGAGTGGCTAATTAATGCTTGACTTACAACAGAATTAACCATCTCTTGTAACTTACCAGGATTGGCGTCATACGTGACCTGCCGTGGCAACGACGGATCTTGCTTCTGGATTGCCTCGCCGCTCCTGCTTAGGCTGAAGGATTTCAGATATAACTGCTTGTACTCCTCCATAGCCCGCTCCATGGCCAGCTTCTGATCATCTTTCAGATCGGCCTCGGAGACTTCAATGACGTTCCTCTGGTTAACGTCGGCGTTATCACCCATGATAGATGTATAATTTATATAATCGAGTCCCACTGGGCGTGCCAAAAGAGGTTTTGACACAAAAAGCGTCAGGATCTGCGAACACCTCGGGCTTATACCTGAAATTCGATATCTGGAGGCGTGCCAGTTGACTTGACCAGTTAATCGACAAGGACGATAACTAGAACAAGATCCAATCCAGACAACAGCGATGCGCCCGGATGCTGGGATTGAGGCTTGATCAGGATAACTAGAGCAGAGCTGAACGAGGCAACAGCGATGCGCCCGGATGCCAAAGCTCAGAGGTACTCCCGCGTGGAACTTACAAGGATTTGATGGAGATCAGGGTGATGCAGCCCGTCGAAGCTTGAAGAACTCGTTGATAAACTAATGAAAAGGGTAAATTGCGATAAAAGTAGAATAAGAGTAAAATTGATTTGTTTGATATTGGATTCATCTGTTTACACGCAGCCCTTGGGCACATATTTATACTCCCGCATGGAGAGTTGTACAGAGACACAACTCGTACCTTTCCTAAAACCAACTCCTAATTTTAAGGAAACTGACTCACGCAGGAGTCGGATCTAAAATAACAATATTATTTTCCTAAACAAACACACCTATTAAAGGAAAATAAATGACTCATGCAAGAGTCGGACTCAAACTGCTATAATAATACTGGCATAAAATCACCAGTTTCCTTATGCTTCTCCTCGATGGAAACTTTCCATCGGCAGATCCCTTCAATCCGCGGCTTCCTTCTTTGGCCACCGGTAATCCTCTGCTGACATCAAGCGCTAAGTCACCCCGTACTCATCGGCACCCCTTGCCGACACGGACCAGCCACCCCTACCCTTGCTGATTTCCATATGTTGACCGGCCTGGATGTCTCCTCTGCCGATACCTTTACTCTATTCAACAGGAAAGCCGAGTACAAAGTGAACACTCGAAATATCGGCGGCTGGACCGGCTACGTCCAGGAGCATCGGAAGACTGGATCGGTAAACCAGAGGGAACACGCCATATTCCTGAATATGTGGCTGGAAAAATTCATCTTCTGCGGTAGAGCAGTCGGACCCACTACCATGCACCTTCCAGCAGCTGAGCTCCTTGTCGATGGGACAAGACTTCCCCTAGGCAGATATCTTCTTGGATCGGTATACCGTCTTCTGCATCAAGTGTCCAAGAAGTTACTGTTAGGCGAGCCCATCGGTAACCTCGGGGGTCCCTGGTGGTTTGTCAACATGTGGCTGAACGCGCATATGTACAAAGCTCTTCAGTTTGACTTGTTCGCTCAACAGTTCCCAAGGGATATATCAGAGGATCACCAATACAGGGATGATGAATCGGCAACTCACCCTCCACTCAACTTTAGAGAGGCCATCATAGTATTGCCAGGGACCGATGCCGATGCAGAGCAGTTCGGTCTATTCTTCCAGAAATTCTACAATGGAATCCCTGCTTCAGAGCGGCTCTGGTGGCCATACGTCGATGAGAACAATCAGTTGCCCCGAGACATCGAAGGAGGACGTGAACTTCATCAGTAGCAACAACAACAACAACGGGTATCGACCCCAACAACAAGGAGGATGGAACTTGTGCCCCTTCTACCAAGGTAATGGAGATAATAGCAATTACAATAATTACAATTCTTACAATAACCAACCTTCATTGAAAGATCTTGTTTTTGGTCAATCTAAAATTAATGATGGTATAAATAAAAAGATGATTGCCACTGATAAAGTTCTTGAAACTCTTGGTGAAAAAATGGATAGCTTTGCAACTGCTATGAAAAATCAATTGAGTTTTAATAAAATGCTAGAAACATAATTAGCTCAATTAGCAGCAGGTACGCCATCTATAGAACAAGGTAAGATTCGTGGGAAACCAGAAGATTCAATCGAGCATGTTAACATGGTCACAATGAGGTTCGGTAAGCCTCCACTTCACTCCTATTGGGGCTATCTTCTCGATCCTCCCTTCATCATGAAGAAGGAAGATCTAGGCCACCCGACGATCAAATGCTCAATCAGACAATAGACATTCCACAACGCCTTCTACGACCTTGGATCGGGCGTCAACATCATGTCCAAGGTAACCTATGATAACTTGTTAGGGGGACCTTTGCTCCCTACATGTGTTTGTTTGCAGATGACGGATCAAACGATGAGGGATATCTTGGTGAACATCCAAGATGAATACATCCCCACCGACTTCATCATCCTATACATGGGAGCCAACATGGAGGTCCCCATCATCTTGGGAAGGCCCTTCCTCAACACCACTAATGCGGTCATCTACGTACGATCAGGCCAAATCCACTTCCAGTTTCCAAGTCACAAGGTAAAGTGTGCTTTCAATGGTTATAAACTTAACAAACAGGTCAAAGCACACCCACCAAGAAGAAGAGTTCGAGCCCCACGCCAAAAGAAGTAATACCCGGAGGCCAAGATCAATGAACTCAAGGAGGATGAACCTGCCAATCCAAGGCAGGCATGGAAAGCAAAGGAGATGCACACACCACGGTCTCCCTTTCCGAAGCCATCAAGTGCACCTGAAGAATTGCGAACACATGGTGGATAAGTACCCATGTATGTTCAGCTTTGATGATGAGTTATTGACCAACACTTGAGTGTTTCAGTTTGAGTAGTTTATTCTAACCCTTTGCGAAAGCAAATGTGTGCCTGTCTATCGGCTTGTGGTGTGCAGGTGCTATGCCTAGTGACAGTGGTCAATGGTATGGAGAAGGTCTAGTAGAGGCTTGCCGTGCCGATGGACTGAGAGCGGTGAAGGACGGAAGCGGGGCTCGGACTGAGGGACCATGGGCACCGGCGGACTAGCTGTGGTGGCTAGTACTTGGCACCGGCAAGTGTGAGAAGACATGGAGGTAGACCAAGTCGACCGAGTTAAGACGGCAGACGAGCGGGTCGAGCGGAGGCTCATGGGACTCGGAGTACGACCAGGCGAGAACAAGGTGGCTTGAGTCGAGTGGTTTGGTGGTTTGGGCCTCAAAACCATCGGAGGATGGTTTCCGAGTTTGGGCCTCAAAAATCGGGGTTCGGTAGTTGAGCCCAAAGCTACCGGTGGCGGATTTCGTGGGTTTGGGCCTTAAAACCCGGGCGGAGCTTCCGAGGAAGTGGGGATGGCACGTGGAGGAATCCTGGAGGTTGCGTCGAGGCGATGGCAACTTCTGGCAGGAAGCGGGGCCGTCCATTCAAAATGCGGGAGATATTTTCTGGAGCTTGGACTGCAATGCTTAGGCTAGGTAGTTCACTCAATGTATCTAAGGGGGTCTTTGGGAAATAGCCAAAGCCCGATAAGTAGGGGGTGAAGGGGCATCCCTCATCCCACCTCTTGAACACCTTTCATTTGCACTACCTCTCTCTAACCTCTCTCTAGTTCATGAGGGCCCTAGGTTGATTTCACCAATCTTTGTAAGAACTCGCGAATCTTTTGGTGGGAATCGTAGGCCTTACCCTCCATAGGCCATGGCGGCTTTGATTACTTGATCGCGTCTCACGTTTTGCTTGTGTTCTTCATTTTTGCTTTTGCTCTCTCTTTTTCCCGAGATGAAATCTCTTTGTAGGGAGTAGCTCTTGCAAAACCGTTTGAATCATGTTGTTCATATTCGAGAGGAGCATCTTTGCACCGAAGGATCCATCGTCAAATCTCTCGAGTACATAGATCGGGCGATTTCTTTGCGGAGTTCTTCATTCTTGAGTTTTCCCCCAAATCTCTTCTCTCCTCGTTACTCTAAGCCGAATTGAGCGATGATTTCTTCAGGATAGCTCCCCAACTGTACTAGGATCATGCCTAAAAAGTTTGGTTGCAGTTGGTGATCATTTGGTTGAGTTTTGGGAAGATTTGGCGGAGAGGAAATTGTTTTCGCGGGTTTCAGCAGCTCTGCTCGCGAGCGTTGGACTAGGCTCCAGACGACTTTCCCCTAGCTCCGGACCATAGAAAGTGGTCCGGTGGTCTTGACCAGCGAAGTGTCAAGCAGTGAAGGGCGTCGGACCAAGCTCCAGACTACTCGCTTTTGAGGCTCCGGAGCATACCCCATTGGTCCGGTGGTCTGTGTCAGAGTCAGCAGAGCATCGGAGCACCCATCAACTGGGTTTGGTTTTTAAGAAGAGTAGCCTGAATATTTCGAGAGAAATTTGAGGCTCCCATTCACCCCCCTCTGGTCGCCATTCTCGGTCCTTCAATTGGTTTCAGAGCCGGTTAAGGATCAATCCACCTTACACGGTTCTTGATCCGCGAAGGCGACATGGAGCGAGGTGCTGGCAAACCTCCGTTTTTCGATGGAACAAATTTTGCCTATTGGAAGGTGCGCATGTCCGCTTACCTTCAAGGGATTGATTCGAAAATCTAGGAGATTTGTGAGAATGAGGACTACATGGTTCTTGGTGCTCGGATCACCGATCTCCAAGTCACGCAACATGCGTCAAACGCAAGGGCCCGTAGCATTCTCTTCTCGAGTTTGTCTCTTCCTGAGTTTGAGCGAGTCTCGAACCTCACTACGGCATGAGAGATCTGGCAAACACTTGTGCGATATCATGAGGGCAATCCTCAGATCAAGTCCATACTCTTTGACACATACCGTCGGGAGTACGAGAACTTCGTATAGTTGGCCGACGAATCTGTTGACGGGATGTTCACTCGCTTCCAATCTATCGTCAACAAGATGTGTGCTAATCGTGCCAACTTGCCTTATGATGATCATGAGATGGCTATCAAGCTTTTGCATGCTCTTGATCGGAAGGTGTGGGAGATGAAGGTGACTGCCATTTAGGAGTTACCGGGCTATGACGCCCTGACCATGGATGAGCTGTTCAGCAAGCTCAAGTCCTCAGAGATTGACTACCAGACCCGGGCCAAGCTTGAGAACCCGTCGAACCCATCTATGGCATTGGTTTCCGGCCCCAGTGGCGTGTCTTCTTCTTCCTCTAACCCTTCACACTCTTTGTTCGCTTTGTCTTTGATGTCTGTGAAAGAGGAACACGTGGAGGCTCTTGGAGATGACGAGCTAGCCTTGGTCATCACTAGGTTCTCGCGGTTCCACAACAACCGTTTGAACCGACGACGTGGTGGCGCGGCCAAGGGGTGCTACCATTGCGGTGATGAGGATCACTTCATCGCAAACTGCCCCCAGAAAGCTGTGGGGGACTTCACCAAGCGCAAGGACAAGCACGAGCACCGCTTTGAGGACAAGCACAAGGCCAAGGGCGGCTACAACTGGAGATCCTCGAAGAAGGTGATCGACAAGGTGAAGGCCAAGCACCGAGCCTTCCTCGCCTCCCTCAGCGACATCGAGTGCTCCACCGATGGAGGTTCTTCCTCGAGCGACGACGATGAGTCAAAGTGAAAGGTTGAGGACAAGCTCAACGGCCTCTACTTCTACGCCGACGCCAAGCACGGTGGCTTCTGCACCATGGCGATTGGAGCTGATGAGGTCGGCAAGCACAAGGACGACTTCGACGCCGACTCCAACACACCCGATGAAGGAGGACTAGAGGAGACTTGGCTTGTGGATTCTGGATGTTCACGTCATATAACCGGAAGTGCCAAGTGGTTCTGCAGCCTCGACCCCATGCGCCACACCGAGTACATCACATTCGGGGATAAGAGTAAAGGTAAGGTTGTCTCCCGGGGGTCCATCCTAGTCAATTCGTCTTTTGTCCTCAAGGATGTTGCTTTGGTTGCGAATTTGCATTTAAACCTTCTATCGGTTTCGCAACTCCTTGAAGACGGTTTTGAGGTGAGCTTTAAGCCAAACTTGTCTCGGATTTTGGACTCTCGTGGTGAGCTTGTTTGCTGGATTTTACCCTTCGGGAAGGTTTTTCGTGCGGATTTTTCTATCTCTTCCGGACCTTCTCGTTGTCTTCTTGTCGGTTCTTCTTCCTAGCTTTGGAAGTGGCATAGGAGATTGGGACATTTTAGTTTTGACTTGCTTGCAAGGCTTAGCTCAATGGACCTTATCCAAGGATTGCCAAAGCTGAAGTTCGAGAAGGATTTGGTTTGCCATCCTTACAGACAAGCAAGATGGTTGCTGCTTCCCATCCTCCCGTAACTCAAATTATGACCTCACAATCCGACGAGCTCTTACACATGGACACAGTTGGTCCAGCTCGGGTTAGGTCGGAAGGAGGGAAGTGGTATGTGGTTGTAGTCGTTGATGACTACTCGAGGTACTCTTGGGTGTTCTTCTTGGAGAGTAAGGATGAGGCTTTTTCGCATGCTCGAGATCTGATTTTGAGATTGCAAGATGAGCTACCTAAGAATGCCATGAGAGCTATCCGCACTGACAATGACACAGAATTCAAGAATGCTCACTTTGCAACTCTTTGCTCTTCTTTGGGTCTGGATCACCAGTTTTCCTCTCCTCACACTCCCCAGCAGAACGATGTTGTTGAGCGCAAGAATCGGACCCTTGTTGAAATGGCTAGGACGATGCTCGATGAGCATAGGACTCCTAGGAGGTATTGGGCCGAAGCGATTAATTCTGCTTGCTATGTTTCCAATCGCATTTTTCTCTGAGCTTTCAAGAAGAAGACTTCTTATGAGTTGCGATTTGGAAGACCACCCAAGGTAAGTCACCTACGGGTGTTTGGGTGCAGGTGCTTCATCCTCAAAAAGGGCGGTAAGTTGGACAAATTTGAATCACGGTGTTTTAACGGTATCTTTCTTGGTTATTCTACTCACTCTCGTGCTTATCATGCACTTAACCTTGAAACTAACCGAGTGATAGAGACTTATGAGATTACTTTCGATGAGACTATGCCCTGTGTTTCCACTGCTTTTGAGCTTGCAGGTGATAATGAGGTGAACACTAGCATCTTTGTGGAGGAGGAGCAGGACGACGCCGACTAGGGTGATCCCGAGCCGACTCCACCGGCTGCCCTAGTCGACCCTGCGATGTCCACTTTAGCTCACGGCCCTGACCTGACTACTTCCTCTACATGGGGCTCGTTCGAGCAGCTTCCTCAGTCAGTGCCCGTTGCACCTGAGGGAGCTCCAGCTGCTGTCGAGGGGAAGGCTACTTCTTCCAGGCAAGCTCCCCGCTACATCCAGCAGCAGCACCCGCCGGAGAACATCATCGGTGACATTGACCGTCGAGTCACGCGGTCCAGGTCCTATCTCTCTCACCTTGCTCATTCAGCTTTTGTCGCTTCTTTTGACCCCCGAGATGTTGGACATGCTTTGATGGATCTGGATTGGGTAAATGCCATGCATGAGGAGTTAGAAAACTTTGAGCGAAACCGCGTTTGGGTCTTAGTTCCTCCACCACCTAGTTGCCACCCCATAGGTACCAAATGGGTTTTCAAAAACAAACAAAGTGAGGATGGGGTGGTAGTGCGCAACAAGGCTAGGTTGGTAGCTCAAGGCTTTTGTCAAAAAGAGGGAATAGACTATGAGGAAACCTTTGCTCCCATAGCTCGTTTAGAAGCCATTAGGATCCTTCTAGCTTTTGCGGTGTCTAATGGTTTTATGCTTTTTCAAATGGACGTTAAAAGTGCTTTCTTAAACGGCTACATAGAGGAGGAAGTCTATGTGAGACAACCTCCCGGTTTCGAAAATCCCAAGCTTCCAAACCATGTTTTTAAACTTCACAAAGCTTTGTATGGTTTGAAACAAGCACCTAGAGCATGGTATGATAGGTTAAAAACCTTTTTGCTTGCTAAGGGCTTTAAAATGGTATCGGTAGATAAGACACTTTTTCTCCTCAAGCAAGGCAAAGACACTCTCCTTGTCCAAATATACGTGGATGATATCATCTTTGGTGGTTCTTCTCATGCTCTTGTTGCCAAGTTTGCAGATCTTATGAGAAGGGAATTTGAGATGAGCATGATGGGAGAGTTGACTTTCTTTCTCAGGTTGCAAATCAAGCAAACCCGGGAAGGGACATTTGTGCACCAAGGCAAGTACACAAAGGATATCTTGAAGAAGTTTGAAATGGGTGAGGCAAAGCCTCTTTCGATGCCCATGTCGATCACGACTGCCTTGGATGCGGACGAGGAAGGAGAGGCAGTGGATCAGACGGAGTACCAAAGCATGATCGGGTCACTTCTGTACTTGACAACGACTCGGCCGGACATTCAGTTCGCCGTCTGCTTGTGTGCAGGCTTTCAGGCATCCCCACGGACTTCGCACAAGCAGGCGGTGAAACGCATCGTGAGGTACTTGCACTTCACTCCCGAATTTGGACTTTGGTATTCCACCTCTTCCTCTCTTGCGCTTTGTGGTTATTCTGATGCCGACTTTGCCGGTTGCCGTCTTGATCGTAAGTCCACTTCTGAGACTTGCCAGTTTCTCAGGTCTTCTTTTGTGTCCTGGTCTTCTCGCAAATAGTCTAGCGTGGCACAGTCGACGTGCGAAGCTGAGTACGTTGCCGCGGCTAGCTGTTGCTCGCAGTTGATTTGGATGATTGCCACTTTGAAAGATTTTGGTCTTGTGCTTACTAAGGTGCCTCTGCTTTGTGATAGCACGAGTGCAATTAGTGTGGCCAAAAATACCGTGCTTCACTCTAAGACCAAGCACATTGAGGTCCGCTTTCACTTCTTGCGTGATCATTACGAGAAGGGCGACATTGACCTCCAGCATGTCAAGACCTAAAACCAGCTTGCGGACCTTCTCACAAAACCTTTGGATCAAGCTGCGTTTTCTCGCCTTCGGGGCGAGTTGGGTGTTTGCTTCCCTTTTTAGTTGAGGGAAGCTCTTTGTGTATTATAGTTCTTTTTGGTTCTTATTTGACTTTTCTTTTTCTTTCTTTTTGTGTGTGTAGCTTTCAATTGGTGTCATTGCATTTTGCATCTCACTAGCATTTGTGACATAGTTCATTTTAAGCTTCATACCTATAGCCGATATAATGAATCTATGCTCTGTTTGAGGTGCTTTATGTATCTATGGTGTTGCCTAACTTAGACTCTCTTTGATCTCTTGATATGCAATAGAGCTAAGTTAGAAAAGCTTTAAAACTGAATTTAACTCCCCATGTCACCTCTGAAATGGCACTAGCATGTGCAGGCTTTTGAAGACCCTTCTTGGCTGCCTTGTATATAGCTTGTAACTATTGCTCTTCATTGTTTCATTCACTTCCATTGATCACCATGCTTAAATTTGATCTAAAATGAAATTGTTCTCTGTTTTGTGAATTGGAAAGATCGAGTTGGGTCTGCATTGTGAGCACTTCACCGTGTGTTCGAGACTGCTTCCCATATGGGTGGAACTTGAGCGGTGTCATGTATGACCGAAACTGGTGTGTCAAGTCCTTTGACTTCGCCCGGTTAGTAAGTGGCATCACCTTGCTTACAACCACTCGCATACAACTTGAAATGTGTCTAAAACTGAAATTTGGTTGCAAAACTCTGAAACTTGAAAAATTCTTTCAGTTGGGTCATTGGCTTGTTGTATGAACTTTGCTAAGGGATAGTTCTACTTGCTATACATGAGATTGCTTTGAGATAGATCCTATCTTGTTTGCCATGTCTAGTTGTCTCTAGGAGGTGATACCCTTTCTCTGCTCTCACATGTAATGCTCTCTAAAATAGCTTCTAAAGTGATATTAAGCTCAACTTAAGTCTTTGTTGGGCACATAGAGCTTTTCCTATTCTCACAGGATCACATCACTTAGAGCATTTATTCATGTCTTTGCTCTAAGTATGAAGCTTTTGCACTCATTTTGCATTTCATGGCATTTGTGGCTATCTCTTTGAGTTTTGAACTTTGATGAGCTGCATGTGTCACCAAGGGGGAGAAATGTGCATTTCATTTATATTCAACCAAGGGGGAGAAATTGTTCATTTTCATCCAAGGGGGAGAAATTGGTGCTTTTTCATACTTGCAAATGTGGTTTTTGAGAGTTTTGTTCTTCAATTGGTATCTCTTTTGACTTGGCTCTTTTCACCCTTACTTGGTATCTTGATTGTGCATGTTCCCAGGGGGAGCTTCTGCTAGATGTGTTGAGCTTTTGCCTCTTCTGGAGGGTCTAGCTTGCTTTATTGGCTTCGACAGGTTTCGATGGCTTCTTGAGCTTTAAGGTGTTTAATTTGCTATCTTTTGAGCTCCCTTTGTGTTTCAATTGGTGTTCTGAGTTTTGAGAGCTGTTTTTGGTTTCTTTGGCTTGCTAGCGGTGTTGAGCCCGTTTTTCTGCCTCTTCTCGAGGGCTAGTTTTGTTTTGCTTGGTTGCGTCGAGCCGTTGCCCATGTCTTTGGGAACCAAGTTTTGCAATCGCTTTGCTTCTCTCAAGTGACCCCGTTTTGGCTTTCTTAGCTTTTGGTCATTTGGAGAGCTTTACCTTGTGGCTCAAATCTGAAATGCACTTGTGTTGACAATGCACTCATCAAGGGGGAGATTGCGAGCACATGGTGGATAAGTACCCATGTATGTTTAGCTTTGATGATGAGTGATTGACCAACACTTGAGTGTTTCAGTTTGAGCGGTTTATTCTAACCCTTTGTAAAAGCAAATGTGTGCCTGTCTATTGGCTTGTGGTGTGCAGGTGCTATGCCTAGTGACAGTGGTCAATGGCATGGAGAAGGTCGAGTAGAGGCTTGCCGTGCCGATGGACTGAGAGCGGTGAAGGGCAGAAGCGGGGCTCAGACTGAGGGACCATGGGCACCGGCGGACTAGCTGTGGTGGCTAGTACTTGTCACCGGCAAGTGTGAGAAGACATGGAGGTAGACTGAGTCGACCGAGTCAAGACGGCGGACGAGCGGGTCAAGAGGAGGCTCATGGGACTCGGAGTCCGACCGGGCGAGAACAAGGTGGCTCGAGTCGAGTGGTTTGGTGGCTTGGGCCTCAAAACCATTGGAGGACGGTTTCCGAGTTTGGGCCTCAAAACTCGGGGTTCGGTAGTTGAGCCCAAAGCTACCGGTCGTGGGTTTCGCGGGTTTGGGCCTCAAAATCCGGGCGGAGCTTCCGAGGAAACGGGGATGGCACGTGGAGGAATCCTGGAGGTTGCGTCGAGGCGACGACAACTTCTGGCAGGAAGCGGGGTCGTCCATTCAAAATGTGGGAGATATTTTCCGGAGCTTGGACTGCAATGCTTAGGCTAGGTAGTTCACCCAATGTATCTAAGGGGGTCTTTGGGAAATAGCCAAAGCCCGATAAGTAAGGGGTGAAGGGGTATCCCTCATCCCACCTCTTGAACACCTTTCATTTGCACTACCTCTCTCTCTCTAACCTCTCTCTAGTTCATGAGGGCCTGAGGTTGATTTCACCAACCTTTGTAAGAACTCGCGAATCTTTTGGTGGGAATCGGAGGCCTTGCCCTCCGTAAGCCATGGCGGCTTTGATTACTTGATCGCGTCTCGCATTTTTGCTTGTGTTCTTCATTTTTGCTTTTTCTCTCTCTTTTTCCTGAGATGAAATCTCTTTGTAGGGAGTAGGTCTTGCAAAACCGTTTGAATCAAGTTGTTCGTATTCGAGAGGAGCATATTTGCACCGAAGGATCCATCGTCAAATCTCTCGAGTACATAGATCGGGCGATTTCTTTGCGGAGTTCTTTGTTCTTGAGTTTTCCCCCAAATCTCTTCTCTCCTCGTTACTCTAAGCCGAATTGAGCGATGATTTCTTCGGGATAGCTCCGCAACTGTACTAGGATCATGCCTACAAAGTTTGGTTGCAGTTGGTGATCATTTGGTTGAGTTTTGGGAAGATTTGGCGGAGAGGAAATTTTTTTCGCGGGTTTCAGCAGCTCTGCTCGCGAGCGTTGGACTAGGCTCCGGACGAGTTTCCCCTAGCTCCGGACCATAGCAAGTGGTCGGTGGTCTTGATCAGTGAAGTGTCAAGCAGCGAAGGGCATCGGACCAAGCTCCGGACTACTCGCTTTTGAGGCTCCGGACCATACCCCTTGGTCCGGTGGTCTTTGTCAGAGAGTCAGTAGAGCGTCGAACCAGCCAGCATAGTCCGACGGTGGTAGTCCGACGGGTAGTCCGAAGCACGGGTAGTCCTTGTCTCCCACTACTCCTTGTTTAAAGTGGGGAATCATGGCACCTTTCACTTTCACTTTGTCATGCTTTGAAAAAGAAAACACATCAATCACTTTTGATCAAAGCATGACATGCCTTTGTCCCCCACTACTCTTTGTTTAAAGAGGAGAATCTTGAGCACTTTAGCTCAGCTTTTGATCACATCACAAATTATGCTTCACCTTTCACCAAGCACTAAAAAAAGTGTGAGTGGAATCCCCACTTTAGGGGGTCGGCCGACCACCTTTGGTCACCTCCTCCTTTTTCCTTTTGCTTTGTGTAAGGCATCTCCTAAAGATGGTGATCATGGCACCCAAGGGCATGCCCAAGGGGGTTGCCCGACCACCCCATGGTGCCCACTTGGTGCCATTTCCTCCCTCTATAAAAGCCCATGCAAGGAGAGCTCAATTCTTGACACCTCAACCAGAATCCAGTTCGAGCTCAAACCATTCCTTGCCTTGCTCTCTTCTCTCTAGTGAAGTTCTTAGCTCTCAAGAGAAGTAGTGCTACTCCACAAGAAGATATCTTGTCTTCATCAAGCTTCCCTTAGCTCAAGCCTATCCCCACAAGGCAAACTAGGACATCCACTCTACACACAACCTTGTCCTAGTCTTGTCCTTGCATCCCTCTTCCTCTCTAGAAGATAAAGAACCCGTTGAGATCCGCGTTCAAGAAAGCAAAGCAAATTCTGAGTGGGAGATCATCTCGACGCTCCCACCAATCCGAGGATACTTCCCAAGGAAGAAGAAGGGGAGGTTCTGCCCGATACACTTGGGAGAACGTCCAAACCGAAGAACACCCTCAGGAGGAGGAAGAAGTGCCAATGGAGGTACCTCATATCAGGGCATTCATGGTGCCCCCGATGAGGACCTATGATCAACAAAGTGGTCTCTGGTTTGACCAACTAGAGTACCAATGATATCTCTCTCTTCGGGATCGATCTTTCGAGCATACAAGGATATTGAATCCAATTCTTCTCTCCAACGCAGGTATGACCACTGAATTTAACACTATCTTTTCTACTACTGGTTGGTCTAGCTTTTGGCAAGTAGATGAACTTGGAATTGAGTTGCTCACCATAGAGTTCTTGTGCTCTCTACAAAGCTCTAATGATGGAATATCTTTTCACATGTTTAATCAAATCTTTAGTCTAACTTGGAGTCATCTAAATGTTACTCTTGGCTTTGATGATTCATGCTTGCTTGATTTAGACCTTGCCATGCGTAGATTTAACAAAAGAAAATTTTGGATGTCTATCTTTGCTCTAAATGATTGCTCAAATCCCAAACCTGAGAAAATTCATAATCCAACCCTTCGCTTCATGCATCTTTGGATGAATATGACTCTATTTCCTAGAAGTAATGCTAGCATGTTAAGCACCACGGAATTAAAATTACTTTATGCTATGGTCAATAAAATTCAAATCTCTCATGTAAAATGCTTGGTAGAATTTTGGCAAAGTTCAATTGAGAGTAATGGACCTATTCAATTCACATCTTTAATTACTCGTCTTGCCGAATCCATGAACTTGCTAGGTGGCACTTACCCCTTTGTTTACATCTCTACCCCTATAGCAGTAATTTTGGAAGAATATCTTACAACTGCTCAAATGTTAAAAAGAAATCCCAATGGTGAACTTAAAATGATTTATAGTGACCATACAATTGAGGTGCCTCTTCCAAATAGGCAACGTCAGTTGTATAGGACCCATAAGCTAACCCTTGATTTAGATCAAGGAATTGGGCAAAGAGGTTTTGCAGGTTCAGACAGGAGAGCTCAGGAGGGGCTATACTTTGTTCATCTTGAGCAAGGTGATCCTTTCCGAGGAGCTGTTGGCGAGGAGGAAGACGATGCATCTTCCGATCCCATGCACACGTCTAGTGGCATGCGTCCTCGACCACCATGTCTGCAAGGACCACGAGCATCCTTCTCGTCCACACAAGATAGGGACCATCGTGAACGGCGGAAACAATTTGATCAACTCACCAATGCTATTGGCGAGCTGCGCGTTGAGCATGGTGAGACAGCACGCATTGTCCAGCAAACTGCCGAACAAATCCAAGCATTACAAGAAGGACAACACCGTCAGTGGGACTCGTGGTGGCAACTACATCCATATCCGCCACCACCATATTGAGCAAAGGATAAGCTTGGGGGAGGTTCCTCCCCCACTAAGGTAAGTATTTAATTTCAGCATTTATCTTCATGCATTTTCCTACTTATCTTTTGTTGTTGCATCTAAAAAAATATATATAAATTTTTTTATGCATATGATAAAAAGAATAAAAAGACTTCTCCCTACTCTCACATGTTCTATGAATATTAATATCTCCTATGGAAATGATGAATAGTTGCTCTGCTAAATGTTTCTTTAGTACTTAGTTTACAACTTGGTATTTCTCTAAGTATGGATTACTTGACTTAAAAGAAACCATCATGCATGAACCTCAAACTTTTGTGGGTTGCAAATGCTGTAACTAAGTCTAAGTTATTGTGAGATATGATATGACAAGATAAGACCTACTATAATATTATTGTAAGCAAGAATGATTATTAGAGTTTTATTTATTAAAATGAAAAAAACACTTTTTGTTCCTCAATGGTGAAAATTCCTACCAAAGCCATATATGCTCTTTCATGATATAAACTTTCTACATAAGCTGCTTGCTTGGTGTTGAGTTTGGTCAAGTTTTGTCACCCTTGTTGAGAGATTTATCATACTCCCAAGATCAAGATCACGTACACGCCACATATACATGCTGCTTCTATACTGGAAGTACGCAAAAAACATGTCTTACATTTTCCACATAGTTCATGCTCCATGTTCTAATAAAAAATTCTCTCTCTAGTATGTTACTAGTTAAATGAGACATAGACTATGCAAAATTATGAAAAATATAAGGACACATCAAAGTCCCAATTCTTAGAAAAAAGATGAGCACATCAAAGCTCATGAAAAAAAGAAGATAGCTATGTCTCAATTTTATAGGTTAGAAAGAGAGACCATATCATATAGAGGAGTATTGATCAATTGCCATATTTCCACACACTTGCACATCTTGATTTAAGAGTATGGCATTTCTCTCCTTGGATCTGGAATTTGACTTTACAATATATGCAAGGTAAGTTTGCTATATCTTTTGATCCCTACCTATAGCTCCACATAAGCCTTTAGAGTAGGATGAAAAAGAAGGCAAACTTTGATATGTGCCTTGGTGAGGAATCATACACCTTATGAGCGACTCAAGAGTACCATTTGAGGCTTTTACAAAACTTTACAAAACCTCCAATATGAAACTTGTGAAAGAATGAGAAAACTAGTGCTCAATTCAAGTTGTTCTATCTCTCAACTCCCCAAGACAAAGGATAAAGCTACAAGCCACATGAAGGACTAAGGTAATATGGGTGAGTGTTTATTGCTAATTTTTCCATTCAAAAGAGAAGTATGATTGTTGTAGATTTAGTACTCTTGAAATATGAAGCATAGTAGCAACAACTGATCCATCGAGCTAAGTTTAATTGTTTGCTCGGGACGAGCAAAGGTTAAGCTTGGGGGATCTTGTTGGCACCAACAATGATGCATTTTTACATAACTAAAATGCTACCAACAACCTTGGGATCAAGGATAAAACAATCACATCATGAGCATACTTTATCAAATAACTAGTTCCACATGTCCATGAAGTATGTGATGCAGGAATGAAGAAATGGAGCAAAGGAGAGCCAGTGGGACCCACATAGGGGGTCGACTGACCACCCTATGGGCCCACCAGCTCTCCCCTCTTGGCCATGATCCAGGAGAAGCACCTTAGAGTAAATTCCAACCCTTGGATCACTCTGTGCTTTCTCTCAATGGCTCATGTCACGGAACCGCCCAACTAATATAAGATCAAGCATGACTGTCCCCGTTTAACACGTTGACACGCACATACTCTCACTTATACCGGTTCAGTAGTCCGCCGAGTATCCCGAAGGACCCTGGTAAATGAAAAAATCAATCCTAGATCGTTGGATTAAGTAAACACTAATCACTTACACAGAGTTTTGCAGCGGAAATAATATTACAAATAAGCTCAGAAATAATAATACAAGTCTGAGTTCCAAAAACTGTTTAATGAAACAACATATATTTGAAATGATTATAGTAACATAAGTTGAAATACATTGCTAGCTTAAAGTGACATCCTCCAACAATAGAATATAGATAATAAGTAACTATAGAATCACCGAGCCCACCGGTGGTTAACCACTCCTTCAGTAGGACGAAGCCCTTCACCTGCAACAGGGTGGGATAAACCCAGAGTACTCGAATGTACTCAGCTAAACTTACCCGACAGGAGAGAAAAACAAAAGACTCCCAAGGATATGCAAGGCTCATATAGTGGAGTTGATAGGATAGCATAATTTTTGCATAAAAGAGCATTACTAACTTGAGTGCTATCTTTCAATATTTTAGTTCATATTTTAGCATCAAGATTAATGAAGCTTACCAAGTCTAGATTTGCACCTGATCTAGAGCAATAACTTAATTAAAACATCACAATAGTAACCATATCCAGTTTGGCATGTAAACCATATAACCATCTTTTGGTTACTTATTAGGGTTCAAGTTTCTACAGTGGGAGGAAGATCTTTCAAGTTTCTCACTCACGGGGAGAGACCGCGATTCGAATCGAATTCCTATCCAGCTGGAGGTTTATTCCTCAATCACACCCAAGTCTTCCCCGTCGGGTTGACTTTGATGGGTCACCTTCACTATCGTTCGGGTAGCCCGCGGGTCCCCAATTACAGGAATGAGTAGCGACTCACGGATAGCCAGGACGTTCAATCATTGCCTGCCGTTGGTACATAGCCAGGACGTTTAGGATACTTGCCCATGGTCTAGTTTGTCGCTCGCGGTCTTCATGACCCAACTAGGAGGGGATTCCGGACCGAACCCACAGAGTTAGGCTTCGCGGTCGAAACGAGTTATTCGGCTAGCTATGAAGGAGGCATGCGTTCAATCTCGGCAGATGTCCAACCACGATCCAGTGCCTAGCGACACAGGCGGAGAGAACCCGCTCACAAGACCTCCAAGTCAAGTGGCTCACAACACCTTGTCCGCCCGATCTCGATTTATTACTTCCACATGGTTATTTTCCACGATAGCAAATATAGCCAACCGTGGCCAGTATCAACCTATCATCGTGGGGGATAGTAGACCACCCACTCTACCGGTCTAAGCAAGGCTAAGCATATGTTTCGATCCTGTGTCTACAAGGTTCTTTTTAGTGGACAAGGAAGGTAATGCAGTAAAAGGGTTCCATTGAACTCCTATAACTTAATGCACAAGCAATATTGTGATTGTAAGTGAATACTTTAAAAAGAGAGGGAGGAGGCATATGATACTCCGGGGCTTGCCTTGGGAACCGACACAAAGTCAGTGATGGTTAGATGACACTCGCTTGGTGAGATCTTCAGATCCACGCTCGTACTCTTGGTTGTTCCATCTTTTTGGATTCATCCACCAACACCATCTTTAGGTTGGTTCCACCAAACACCGTCTTCGGGTTTGGCTCCAACCACCCCGTAGCGTACCTAGAGTACCTAATGAGATGCAAGATGCATATGTATGAATGCAGAGAATGATCACAAGAGATACATATACAAGCATACAAGACCAACATGAGCACAAGACTATGCCACACACATATATAAGCACCCGGAATTATTAAACTAGCTATCACTCAAACATATCGCAAGAGGATAGAAAGCATATCAAGTGTAACATATTTACTAACTCAATCAAGCCATTGTATGAAATCAAGATAAGCACAAGAGCTATTTAGTTAACCAATCAAGATAAATACCAGATCATACATGACATACATAGGCACTTAGATTTAATTATCAACTATAACTAGATCATAACTTAGGAGATAGAAGCACATTACATGACATACCTAGTCACTTAGAACTGTTTAGCTAAATATCACCCAAGCTTAATCATAGAAGATAAAAAGCACTTCAAGCATGATCTACAACTTTCATTCAATGCACATCGACATGCGAGATCTCCAAATTGTTAGTCAATGACGGTCAAAACATCGTCGGTTGAGCTCGGACTGGGGTTTCCAATATTTTCCGGGCATTTTCTCCACTTCCAGTCAACAGGAACCTTTGACGACTTTTGTTGTAGAGTTCAACTGGAGTATTTTTGGCAAGGTCGTGAGACTCGGTTCACTCATATAATTATTCCCACTTCACATGGTAAATCTGATAATTATATGAATCCTCTGTTCACTTGACTTTTTGGTTCCGAACTTCGTGAAACTCTTCCAAGGGTTCATATAGATGGAAATAGAGATGAGACACCTAGAATAAATACCTTATCATATATTCCCATATATAAACTATAGTCTCTGATTATCGCTTGATCTGATATAATTAGGCTTAATTACTTCTTAGCCCGTGCTTAACACCGAGGGTGTTACAACCCACATGCGAAGCACATGGATCCATGGGCTCACACCAAGGAGATAAACGCGACAACTACCTCAGGACCAACATCCAACACCAATGACAAGTGGGACCAGCACCTGGAAGGCTGAGATGGGCCAGAGCCCCCAAGGGGGGGTCGGCCGACCTTCACCTAGGCCCACTAGGCCCCCACTTGGTTCCTGACCAGTGGGGCTGCATCTAGAAGACCAGAGGGTGGCCCACAGGCCATAGGGGGGGTCGGCCGACCACCCCCTAGGTCGGTTCACCTCCTGCCAACTGACATACCCACTCACACATGTTGGAAATCAACACCATCCATCCAAAGGCGATCCAAGGGTGGAGGATTGAAGCCCCCTGGATCGCTGATGTGGCGATGGAGTAGCCCCTACTCCACCTCCCACTATAAATAAAGGCTCATACCCCCCCTCTCTACACATGGTGAAGAAGCCTACAAGTTCCATTCCTTAGATTGTTTTAGTAGTTAGTTTAGAGTGGGAGTTAGAGTTGAGTCGAGCTGCGCTCGGGATTTCCAGAGTTGTCTTCTGGAAAGTCTGGTATAGCTCTTGTATCTTTCCTTCTTTGTAAGACTTTATCTTTATCAATATATTACTTTTCCTCTACTTTACTTAGTATTTACTTTGAGCATTCTTATACTAGATATAGTCCTGTTATATGCTTTTGCTCTTTAATAGCCTTTACATCAATAGTCTGTGATCCTTGTGGCCTTTCCCGTATGCGATCATTGCTTGTCATAGGGTGCTTTGATTATAGATCGTAGTCAAAGTAATAAGTTGTATGTAAGTGTGGTGCTTATACATCACCTTATTCTTGGTTACCGCTTGTTGCACGGATAGTTGTGGTAGCTAGCAAGAGAGTGACAGCCTTGTCTAGTCTTTGTATTCCACCACGTGATTTTAGGCATGTTCTTAAAAGGTAAGGCCCCCGTAAGAAGAGGGCGCGGTCCGGTAGGAGTTTTGTCCTCCTACTGATCTATCCCCTCGCCTAGCATACTTGTATTGAGGAGACAAACTATAGTGTTTAGACTAGTTAATTGGCTAAGTATATTGAAGTAGAGTGGATTACACAGGAGTCCCTTTACTCTCTCGTTGTCCTCCCACCTAGCTATACTATCTAGTCCGTTCTAAGTATCATTTACCTTGGCTTATTCATTCATCAACCCTTCCTATCACATATATCGTTTACCCCCCTATATTAGTTGGTACTAAGTTGAGGTGCTCTCTAGGATCTCTCTCTAATTATCATTTCTAGCCCAACTTTTCCTTGGGAAAATATAAATTAGGATACCTTGGAATACTCCTAGGTGAAGTGCTACAACGGTATAATATGTGCGCTTGTGGATTTATCCAATAGTCATAAGAAATACCAACACACGCATCAAGTCAATTAGCTTGAAGGTGTGGCTTGTGGTGGATAAGAAATTTGAGGTTGTGGATGTGGAGAATCCCACAAATGCCAAAGAAGAATAGTTGCAACACAATAAGATTGCTCTTAGTGCTATTCATGAGGCTCTTGATGAGAGGGTGTTTGAGCCAATCAAGAACTTGGAGAGTGCTCATGAGGCTTGGAAGAAGCTTGAGGAATCATTTGAGGGCACTCAAGCTGTCAAGGGGGCCAAGGCCTATATTCTAAAAGAAAAGTTTGCTAGCTTCAAGATGAAGGATGATGAGAATGTGCCAGAAATGTTTCATTACTTCCAAGTGTTAGTCAATGATCTCATGGCTCTTGGTGAGAAGGTGGAGGACAAGGACTTTTTCCGCAAGTTCTTGAGATATCTTCCTCTCTGGTTTGATATTCTTGTGAGAGGTGGATTGAACACCATGACACCTAGTCAAGTATTGGGAGATGTGATGACCGATGACACATACCAGGACAACAAAGAGGAAGAGGTGAAGAAGGAAGAGAAGAAATATGAGAATAAGAAGAGTGTTGCATTCAAAGATACATCATCACACAAGAGCAAGGGCAAAGCCAAGATTGAAGAATCAAGTGATAGTGAAGACCCAAGTGCTAGTGATGTTGATGAGGAGGAAATGGCTCTCTTTGTGAAACGCTTTGGCAAGTTCATGAAGAAGAAGGGATACCATGCAAGAAGAAAGAAGACTTCCTCAAAGAGTTTTGATGAGCCAAGAAAGTGCTTCAAGTGTGGAAGCTTTGATCATCTCGTTACTCAATGTCCCTACAATAGTGACAAGGATGATGATGACCACAAGAAGAGAGGCAAGAAGGAGAAGAAGCCCACCTTTGACAAGAAGAAAAAGAAGGGCTACTCTCATATTGTGACGTGGGATAGTGATGCTTCTTTAAGTGGTGATGATAGTGATCATGACAAGAAGACATCAACCAAGAAGAAGGCTTTTGCAAGCATTGCAACAAAGGACAAGATATCTCTCTTTGACACTCCATCATCATGCTTCATGGCTAAGTCCACTAACGTACTTTCTCATGATGAGAGTGAGAGTGAGTGTGATAGTGATGATGAGGGGCCCTCCAAGGAGGAACTCATGGACATGCTTGAACAAGCTAAGGAATACATTGATAAGAAGAGAAAGGAATGCAAGGAATTGCGCAAGACAATGAGGCTCTTGAGTAGTCCCTTGATGAGGTCGTAGCATCTCATGAGAGGCTAATGGAAGCCCATGAGAAGCTAGATAAGTCTCACACTAAGCTTGAAAGAGCTCATTCCTTGCCTCTTGACCAAAGTAAGAAGGAGATTGTTCAAACATGTGACATGGGAGTTACTTGTGATATTATTGATGAATCATTCTATACTCCTATCATTGTTGCTCCCACTAACACCTCTTGTAGCATTACTACTTCTACTTCATCTACTAGTGATGGTTTCACTTGTGATGCCTTACTAATGGTTGAAAATGAAACCCTCAAGAAGGAGGTTACAAAGCTCAATCACTCCTTAGCTAAGGCTTAGGGAGGTGAGGACCGCTTGTGTCGGTGTTAAGAAACTACCAACAAGTAAATTTATACGTGTGTTGGGTCTGAATGGTGAGACAAAGAGACAAGAGGTTTATACTGGTTCAGGCAAGAAATCCCTACGTGCGAGGCTGCTCGTGTTCCTTATCTTTGCTTGGAGGGGGTATACAAGCTGGGTCGAGAGAGGGAGTGCGAGTCCCAAGTGTCTGAGTGCTTCGGCGAATGGGTGTGTTCTAGCTCGTCTATCTGTGTCCCCCTTACCCTCCTTTTATAGTTGCAAGGAGGATGGGGATGGTTACAAGCATGGGTCAGAAAGGATCTATGTGGGGCGTTGTGCCTTATCCTCGCCTTCTTCAGGAAGGGAGGTAAACACTTGTAATACTATATTCCTATTTCCTTTGTACGCGGTCGGGGACTTGATGTCGTGTCGACCCCTCGTTGCGTTGCTGGATGGGGGGTCTGGTCACGCCTGCAATCTAGTGGAGGTATGGTCGTCTATTGTACCGTCGGTGGTAGGGGCTGGGTCGTGGCCATCCGTCCGCGGGTACACCATTGTACCACCTTTTAGTTCTTGTCGTCAGCGGGATTCCCTTCCCTCCTGGTCAGCGGATGCCTGTTTTCTTGAACTTCCCCCGTACCTGATGTACTTCCTGTTCGGAGGGCTTCTGTAGGGGCCGGGGTTGCCTAAGACTGATTTTGTTCAGCGAGGGGTATGATTTATTTTTGTCCAAGAATCCTGCCCCGTCCTGTCCCCTGATTGGGAACGCGATCTGTCCCAATTCGGGTGGGGATCAGAGCGTTATCCTGAGCTCCGGATTACTCAGGGTGTATGATCCATCGTGGCTTTGGGACTCTGTTCTTATCCCTAGGGGGTCCCACTCTTGTCCTTCACGGCCGGTAGCCTTGCCGTGGAGACCTTGGCTTGTACGGGATGGCGGGACGTCGGTCTTAGGTCATCCCCACTTTTGACGTCGGATGAGGCAGAGTCACGTCTTCCCAGAGCACGACTGCCTTCCCAGGCCGGTTGAACCTTTGCACCTCTTCCTTCATGGGCCTTCTGCATAGGGCCGCAACTTCAATCGTAGTGGGCTTCATATCCTTTTTTTGGGGTATAACCACCAAGCTTTTGGCCATTGATTGTTTTGTAAGTTTGCTGTTAAATTAGGTATCCAACAGTATCCCCCGAGCCTTAGGAAGGGTTTTTGATTCCCTTGCTGAGGCTTTTATGTTCCGTTTCATCGTTGCGGTTTTGTTATTCACCGAGAGGGTGCGCGCGAGCGCACCCGCCGGGTGTAGACCCCGAGCCTAGGTGAGAGTGTAGCTCTTGCGCAGGCTTTGATATGTAGCCTTGTCATCTTCTTCTTCATGCTCCGGTCTCAGACGGTAGATACTCTTTGATTCCCAGAGTCGCAATCTTTTGGTTGCATACGCAACTCAGATTGGGAGCGGATTTGGTTGGATTTGGTTTTCATTCTGATAGCTCGCTGCCACCCCTGATAGTACTGTTTAGTCATGATGTTGTATGCTACTTGCCGCTAGGCCTCGTGACTCATCCACCTCTTGTCTTCTGCCACGTATCGGACTCCTCTTCCGTCGATGCCTCGGCTCATCCGTCATGATTAGATGTAGCGGGGCGGTCATTGTGCCTTCCCATGCATCCATTATCGACCTCTCTGCTTCTGGGTCATACGGAGATTTTCTGCGGCGTGTAGCCCCTGGGTGCGCACCGGCACGTCGCCCTTTTGTTACTGGCATCACTTTCTTTAGGCACGATCCCATGTCGCTTGGTCGAGCCATACGAATCAGTTTGTGTCTGTGTTTGGATCGAGGCTGAGGCTGCGGTAGTGCGCTATCAGTGGCTGGAGCTATGCCGTCTATCCGTGACAGGCCTATAGGTTAGGGCAACTCACGCCGCTCCCTATCCTTGTGGCGCTTGATGGTGCTCCGCGTGTCACACCCCTGATGTGGACGACACTTCGACTGACTCGCTTTGACGAGACAGGACATGGTGCCCCTTACGCTTCTCTGACCGCTTCGTGAGCCAGAAATGGTAGTGGTGGGCCCCTACTGGATACAGAGTGATCCTTGCCTCGCCGACTCCGTTCTTTACCCAGCCTATTTAAAGTGGTGCAACGGCTGGGTTGACACGCTCTGCCTCACTCCCCACTTTCACTCCCTGCTTAAGTCTCCTGCTTCTTGGGTTACCATTCGTCGGGCCATGGACCATGGTAAGCATCCTATGGAAGGTGGTTCCGATGGGGAGCACACGTCCGACCCTCGGAGCCTTCGTTGTTGGATGATTGAGAAGGGATGGTACCTGTGTCATCTCCAATGATCTCCTTTTGTTTTGCTTGCATGCTTACTAAGCTTTGTCCGTTGACCAGGGTGATCTCGTCGACTCGTAACCCCTCTCTTCTGCCTGGTTTTCAGACATGGGTGGCGCCACCGCATGTGCATACGCAGGTCCGTTCGCCGTCCGATGCGGGTTCCGGAGCCATTCTTCGTCCGACCATGGTGCTGGCCCCGCTGAGGTCTGTGTCGGCGCCTCCATCACGCAGGTATCACAGCGTGCTGGAGGAGCTGCCTAGCCGTCCGATGCTGAACCTTCGTCAGGTTCAGGACACGGAGCTGCTCTGACGGATGCTTGATGGCTTTCGCTAGAGTCTGTTAGAGTCTGTGCAGGCAGGCTCCCGTCTCCGTGACCAGCTGGCTGAGGCCTACGGGCGTGTCATGGGTAAGCAACGCCGCTCTTTTGGGTTGCGTTTTATTACAGTTAGTTTGTGATATATTACGCTGTTTCCTTTTTACAGCGCTAGAGGAGGAGCTGCAAGCCTTTCGTTCCGCCGCGAATGATGTTGCCAGTCTTCTTCGCTCACTGTTGACAGTAAGAATGAGCTATTTTGTCACTATCAAAATACCGTCAACATCCTCAAAATCAAAGAAAGACAAGCATAACATGAACATATTTTAACCAATAACTAGTTCCACATGTCACTTGACTATTTGAGTGAGGGTAATGACAAATGGGGACTTTTGGGAGCTAGTGGGCCCACTTAGGGGGTTGGCCGACCTTCTTGTGGGGCCACTAGGCCTCCCAAGCCCCCATGATCCAAGTAACACTCTCCAAAGCACTTTCTACCCCTTGGATCCAAGTGTGCTTCCTCTCAACGGTTCAGATTTACATCACAAGGATCCATGGGCCCACATTAAGGAGATTAGCGTGAAAAATCAACTCAGAACAAACATCCAACGCATATGACAAGTGGGACCAGCATACAGAAGACAGAGGTGGGCCAGAGACCCCATAAGGGGGTCGACCGACCTATAGATGGGCCCACCAGGCCCCCACTTGGTCCCTGACCAGTGGGACACCATCTAGAAGGAGCAGAGAGGGCCCACAGGCCATAGGGGGGGGGTCGGCCGACCACCCCTATGGCGGTTGCAACTCCCTCAACCGCCCCACTCACTCCCCACATGCTGGAAATCATTACCACCCATCCTATGGTGGTTCTGAGGTCGGTTGGATCCTACGGTGGTTGATGAAGGTGACGCAGATCACTAACATGGCACCGGAGTAGCCCCTACTCCACCTCTAGCTATAAATAGACTCCTAGAGCTCCTTTATCATTCATGCCTCATTGGAGAAATACTACTCTCTAGTCTCTTAGCGGAGCTCTTCAGTAATGTTATGCTAGTTGGAGGAGAGTGAGGAATTCTTCTGGAGAAAGCCCCGGATCTGTCGGGAATCTTCTCCGGAGTTCTTCCTCAGTGGATGCGAGTCTCTTGTAAGTTTAGCACATGTAAGTGACTTCTTCTGAGTTCTTTATAGCATTCAGTATTCTAAATCTGGTTTAGCTGTTATACATCTTTTCGTGCTTGTTCATCGCTTTGCTCTGAGTAAAGTGCTTTAATCTTAGGCCAAGGTTAAAGTAGTAAGATAAGTGTAGACGTGGTGTCTAGGCTAGATCTTACCTTTGTAAACCGCTTATCGCACGGATTGTTTGTGGTAGCTAGTAGGAAGTGACAACCCTATCTAGTCCTCGTATTCCATCATGTGTGTAAGATAAGTTCTTAAAAGGTAGGGCCTCAATACAACATGATGGCACGGTCCGATTAGAGTTTTGTCCTCTTTCTGATCTATCACATCGCCTCCTGCAAGAGAAGGGCTGATAAAGCCAGTATAACCAGTTATACCTTGTTAGATATCTTTGCTATATCGAACTTTTCAACCCAGTTATCATAATCTCCCTTGATCCATCATAGGACATATCCATATTCCTAGTTAACTCACTTCTCGTTCCCTGTGGAAAATATGATACCTAGAATACTCCTGGTGAAAGCTACACTTGATAACCGTACGCTTGCGGTCTTTTCGGTTTGCCACCTTTGGTGTCAACACTCACCCAGGGATACCATGGTCGAGCGTCTCTAGGCTGCCCCCGCTCGCGTGCACGACGTCGTCTCACGCGCCATCTTCCGTGGAGCCGGGGTGGCGTTTGCCATGGCTGAGGTCCGTTCTGGGACGGACATGGTGGACGCCGTCAGGTTTCCGCATGGGCGGAGCGTCGACTAGTACACCAGCCTCATCGAATGACTTTCCGGTGCCACGGAGGCCATCGTTGACGTTGTCCCTGCGGAGGAGGTCCTGGCGGAGCAGCCAGGAGTGAGACCCCCGTGACCCTTCGTTAGTTTCTTTTTGAGTTAAATTCATCGCGCCGGATGGGGCGCTTTATTTTGCTTGTATGGACTGGGCCTGCTGAGCCCCTTTTGGTTTTTAAGTGTCGTGGTTTAGTTATCTCTTTCGCGTTTCGGTCTTTCGTTCTTCGTTTTAATAGTTTGATCATGTGTTGGGGGCCATCTTCGTGCGGCTTCCATATTTATTCCTTGCATTCCCCATGATCTGGGATGTGGAAGTGAGCGGCCTCGTGTCTTTCCTCAATGGACAAGACTGAGCGCTCGGCAAGCTACAATCGGGTAGTTTAGGGGAGATCCCGGGTCCTCATCCGTGGAGGCTCACGCCGGCATAGGTCCGCTGGGAACCGATCTCTACTCTCAACAGTTGATACGTATAGCATTCGGATCCGTTTGTTAGGAGCTGAGGGCTCGGCGCCACCCCTCGAGGGGTTTACCACGTATTCTGTTATATGTTGAAGCCTAAACATGTTTACCAAGTGCATTTGACATGAAGACGTCTACGTTACGACCGTTGGGGCCCGCTTAGCAACATCCCTCACTCTTTGATTTTGGCCAGGGAGGTTGTTGAACCCGCAGAATTGGGCCAGCCCACGATCCTGCGGCCCTTATTGAGTTATTTGGGTCCTTCCACTATGTCCGCACCGCTGTGGGCGGGGGGACCAGTGGCCCACTAGGTTTTGGGTATATAAGCGTGGCGAGCGGAGCGAGTCACTGTCTGCTGCAAGAGTTTGCTACCGCCGCTGCCGCCCCTGTGCTCTATATAGAGGAAATATAGCAAATTGAAAAATTTCTTTGCGCGAGTGTGCTTACCGGTTGTTCTAACCTCTTCCGTTGACTATGGTGGGCTGGTTGCGCTCCGTCATGTCCAGGGTGCAGTTGGAGGAGTTGGTGCGAGAGGGGAGTCTTCCTCCTCCCTCGGTCCATCGGGGTGGCTGCTGTCTGAAGACGACCCCTTCCCTAGTCCGCCTAATGGTTATGTCATTTCCTTCGTCGAGTTCCATCTGCGCGGATTGGGCGCACCTCCGCATCCTTTCTTTCGAGGTTTGCTTGATTACTACAAACGTGAGCTCCATCATCTCATGGTGTCTAGGAGATCTCGAACCTCGTGGCTTTTTGCGAGGGATATTTGGGGATCGAGCCTCACTTCAATCTATGGCGGCGGCTGTTCTCCATGGACCTTATAAAGGGGCAGCCTATGGGTTGCACCAGTATAAAGTCTAGGCCCGGGCGTGTAGGAGAGTTCATCTTCGTGCCTACCCGGTCGGCGAACAAGGGCTGGCACACGTCGTGGTTCTACCTTCGCATCAATAAAGCCGCCCCTTTTCCCTGCTATACCAGGACAACCCTTGCCTCGTGCTTCCATACTTTCTATCATGGGGTCGAGGATAAGGACCTGAAGCGGCTCTAGAGTGCCTTCAGTGCCATTCAGGTTTTGAAGAATGCGACGTTATCGGTGATTATTTTTCCAAGGGGGTAGTGCCTCTGCGCCAGCGGGCGCTGACGCTGTTTCAGATGGTGGACGGCGTGCCCCTCGAGGGAATGGTGACTGCTCTAGAGGCAGCGGATGCGGACGCCATGACGGCGCATTCGACTTGTCACCGGGGAAACCGACGCGTCCTATCCTGTTGACAGCGTCCCCCGGGTGCTCCCCGACCCAGACACGACGGCCTTGGTATTTTCTACTTTCCCTTTTCTTCCCTTTGGTTGGAGCATTATCTTTCTACTTCTTTGCTGTTGACCAATTGTAGCATGATTTTGGTAGGTTGGTCGGGTAGACGTCCGTCCTAGTCGCCCTCCTCTTCTAACCGTTGCGTCGAGGTAGGCGAACAGGGAGCAAAATGAGGAGGGCCAAGCACGGAAAGCCCAAAGGAGTGCTCGCCACATTCGAAACGAGAACAAGAAGAAAAGGGCGGAGAAGGGGTAGGAGGTCTCGTCGACGTCGGAAGACACCGACGAGGATGGTTATGACGGCTCTTTGGGCTCCAAGGAGCCCTCCTCTTATGAGGCAGGGGGCCCGTCGTCGCAATCCGCGCCTTTGGGGTCTCTCCCGGAGGCCAGTCTTCCCGAGGCGGCGGTGGCTCCAGGTGACGTTGCTGCACCGACCCTAGGGCCTGTGCTGGCTAACTCTGCTTCACCTTCTGCCACGTTTGAGTCCGGCGATGCGCCCATGGTGATACCCTCTCCAATCGTGCCGTTCTCCGAGGATGCTCCCGTTGCGATGCTGCCGGCAGCCCCCGGGCTTGCGGCTGCGACGCAGGTGCCGCGTACGGGTCACAAGAACCCACCGGTGTCGCGGGTTTCTTCCGCTTCCTACAAACATAAGACGCCATTCTTGGGGACGGTGCTGTCGGGTGCCCGGCCGAAGCATCTTGTGATTGCCCCGAGTTAGGCTTAGTCTGATTCACTTTGTTTTCTAGGAAACTTGTGTTGCCTGCCTCATCGTGTGCTTTATGCAGTCGAAGTGTTGGTCTCCTAACCTTGGCTCCACCAAAGAGGTTGGTAGCGTTCCATCTCCGAACCCTGCCCAGGAGTGCGGAAACTTCATTGCTCGATAGCGCGACCACGGTTGCTCCTCCGGCCGGCACGGGGGATGAAGCTGGCGCTGTTGTTCTATCGGGAGTCGGCGTCTCCGACGCTGGTTCCCTCTCAGTGGAACCCCTACCTGTCGATAAAATATGTGTCGCAGTCTACCTAGGGGGTACCCTACGATAGTAGATTGTAGGCGGAGGTGTGGCGACGACGATCAAGCGTAACACAGAGAGCGTAGACACGGCGATTTAGACAGGTTCGGGCCGGCAAATCACCGTAATACCCTACGTCCTATGTTTTGGTGGCTGGATTGATCTGAGTATTAGGTTATAAGATCCGTAGATGATCTGAGAGAGAGATTTTGGTTGGGGTCCCTGCTCGCCTTATATAGCCGGGGAGCAGGGTTACAATTTCCATATCCTAACAGATTATGATCGGTCCCTTAAGGCAAGGGATCTGAGTCTATCTACTAGGATCTTCCTTGGTGAGAAAGACTTCTTTAGAGTCCTTGGGGAGCACGACGGGCTGGTCACGTGCCGTAAGGCCTCATGAGCTGGGCCGTCTCCTGTTCGGTAGGCCCATAAGGTCCCTGGGGATATGCCGAGGTAATATCCCCAACAAGTCCCTGAGCGCGTTGTATCCTTTCTGGCTGGTCCCCACAGCATTGTCCTTGGAGGTGTTCAGCTGGTCGCCATCATGCAAAGTGGTCGTTGTGGAGTCCCGACCAGACTGCCTGGTCGAGGCGCTGCTCGGAGAAGCCTCCCGACTAGGTCAGGCTAGTCAAGAGCGTCGTAGCTTGATGTGCGAGCTGGTTGCCTCGTCGGATGCTGCGGCTGCTCGTTGGAAGGATGTGACGTGCTGAAGAAGAAAAAACTTTTGAAAAGTCCTTTCCTGGTTAAGTGTACCTACTTAGGCTTTGCAAAAACAACATAAAAACAGCAGAGCCTCATCGAGAAGAAAATTAGTACATTCACCGCTAGGTGTAGTGTACCCACTTAGTCCCCGAGCATGGTAGCAAGTGAAGTATGCACGTGGTGCCAGGCTTTATAAAAAGATGCATAAGGTATTGAACTAAAGAATGAAGCATATGTTTAGTCAGAAACGACTGCAAATACCCGTAGTCCTCGAGCCTGTTGTAAGAAACCGTAGTCCCCAAGCCTAATGTAAGGAGCTAGGAGGTTCTTGCATCGGGGTCATATTGTTTGATTCGCAATCCCCAGGTGTCAATCCCCGGGTGTTGTTCTGCTCTGCGCTGTCCTCCTATGCCGTGTCCGCAGTCCCCGAGCCTTGCTCGGTGTAAACTGGACGAAGTCCCCGAGCCTGGTCGGGTATGCGTCCAGTCAGCTGAGTCATGGTTGCCATCGACGAAGTCCTCGAGTATCCTTGTTGGAGGCCAATTTTTGTGGTGCTTCCGACCAGACTACTGTAGTCATGTTACTGTTGATGTAGAAAAGAAATCATAACAAGGTTGCACGTCCAGTCCCCGAGACTGTAGTGTTAGTGGTATTTCAGAAATCATTAGCCATAAATTGGGGAAGTTAACTTGAAGTAAATATGTATGGAGAATGAAAGGGAAGTAAATGGGCCGAATTTATCCGCATGGTTATCGGGCCATGTTTGAAGCACAAGAAGTAGGCAGCGTGGCGGTCCCGTATTTGATCGTTGCGGTTTCCCAAAGACCCTGGAAGGCGAAGCACCGTGCCGCTTGGTATAAAGGGCTACTCCGATGGTTGACGGAATGGGAAGGGTCGCGTTTCCTTGCCTTACTGAGTACGCCTAGGATACGAAGAGCCGGCGATTCTGTACTATATATTCTGGTGAACTGAGGGGATTCCCGTCCGCCTTGTTCAATAACCTCCACGCCTGCTAGGATGGGTTTCGCTGCCTTGCTGGTTCTGTAGGAGGACTTGCTCTTCCGGATCCTTCTTCGTGTTATCGATGATGGCGATAATGTACCCGAGTATGTGAAGGCTCGTCAGGTCTGTCACATCTTCCGAAAGGTTTGTGACGATGCTTCAACGATTCGGCTCTTGTCTCTTCGTCGAATCTATGACTATTGTCGTCCTTACCGCCATGCGCTAGAGTCTACTTTTGAGCGTCGCTTCCTTGAGGCCGATCATCCTGAGGCGTGGTTCTGGTCGACGATGAAGGTGAGTCGTAGACGAGGTCGACGAGAGCCGGGACGAGTCATTGACAAGGTCGGCGAGAGTCATAATGAGTTGGCGACAAGGGTCAGTCCCCGAGACTGTAGTCGGTGACGAGGAGCGACATGTTCATCGTGAGCCGTGAGCCCACGACAATTTGACGATGAGGAGCAACGAGGTCGGCATGAGCCGTGGCTAGGAGCGACGTAGTCGGCGTAAGCCATGATGAGTCAACGACGAGGGCAGTCCCCAAGACTGTAGTCGGCGATGAGGAGCGACGAGGTCGGCATGAGCCATGGCGAGGAGCGATGAAGTCGGCGTGAACCGTGACGAGTCGACGACGAGGGCAGTCCCCGAGACTGTAGTCGGCGACGAGGAGCGACGAGGTCGTCGTGAGCCTGGGACGAGTTGACGACGAGAAGCGACGAGGGTAGTCCCCGAGACTGTAGTCGATGACGAGGAGCGACGAGGTCATCGTGAGCCGTGAGCCCGCGACCAGTTGACGACGAGGAGTGACGAGGTCGGCATTAGCCGTGGTGAGGAGCGATGAAGTCGGCGTGAACCGTGATGAGTCGACGACGAGGGCAGTCCCTGGGACTATCTTTGGCAACGGAGGTGCTCGTATGGGATGTCAACCTGTTTGCTGCGGGATAGTGGTAGATTGTATCTAGGAGGCGGGGATCGCTGATATTTTATCGAGGGTGAAGGGCTTCTTAGGTCGTTTGAAATCTTTTGCGTCGTCGGCAGCGCGGGAGCTTCTTGCCCATCGTCTTGCCATACTTCGGTCGCATTATCCACGAGTCATCATGTAGAGGGTGCAAGGTGGTTATGCTGCTGGTACCTCTGAGGCGGACATGAGTCGCTTGGAAGCGGAGGCAGGCATGGCTGCTGGAGATCTTCTTTCAGATATGGAGTTTTTTACTATGGGGTAGCCGTTGTTTGTATATAGAATACAAGATTTGGTTGGACCTGTAAGTGAAATGTATCAAAGCTTTATTTATCGAGGTGGTGATCTTTTATTTCATTTGTATGTCCTCTCATGCCTGCTGAGTCGTGAGCCGTAGCGATGAATCGTTCGGCCTTGGGCTCCTATGGTCCAAATTGGGGGCCGGGAGCCTCTGCACGCGTAGGAGCCATAGGGACTCCTAAGGAGGCACGGTGCTGACAACCCGCAGTGCAAAGGGCGAGCAGCTCATGCACGCTTAGGGAGATGCCAGGGACACGGCCCTTTTCCGAGAGGCTCGATCGTGGCATGACCAGGGCCTGTGGAGACCGTTCCTGCAGACGTTGGGCGAAAAGCCATGCTGCTTGTAGAGTCATCGACCGTACCATGGTCGTGTACAGATTCTGGGCACATAACCTCATGGCTCCCGACCCGAGTGATATATCCCGGCTTCTGGGGAAATACCACTGGGGAGGCCTGTCGATGTAGTCATAGCGTATAGGGCAGCTACTTCTATGCGCTATGGTTCATCGACAGGCCAGCTTCGGGTGCTTTCTAGTTATGTATAGGTTGTTTGGAGAGAACAACGTAATGCATTTTGGAGAGGTCGTCGAACACTATGGGAGTGTTTTGGAGAGGTCGTCGAACGCTGTACGCGCATTGTAGAGGTCGTCGAATGTCGTGAGCGTTTTGTAGGGTCACCGAATATCATGACGAGTAGGCGACGAGGGATTAGGGATGTCGACGAGGGTCGTGGTGTGTCGTTGACGAGTGAAGACTTGGTCGGCGTGGACGGTATTATCCGTGACGAGTCGGCGAGGAGGGACGGCGAGGTCGACGGCAAGTCAACGATGAGGGTCATCGACGAGGCGAGCCATGGCGATGAGGTTGGCGGCGAAGAACAACAAGGGCCGCCAACGGGATCGATGGCGAACAGAACAATATCATCCGACCCAGCTTCCGAACGTCAATAATAGGCTTGACGACGATCGAGTACCTGCAATACAAACATGTAGAACGGGTAATACATGGTGTACATATGTATTTCGGAAAACTCAATAATAAAGATCGACGAGAGCCATGATGAATCATTGACAAGGGGCGCGACGAAGGACGAGGCAAGTTGTCGACGAGAGATGACGATAGGGTCGATGACGATGGCTGCTGACGAGAGTCAGCGGCGGAGCGCGATCGGCAGCAAATAAATCCGATCTGATCTTGTTTGACGTTGTGTTGTTGTCGTGGTTGAGCAGACGACGTGGCTCAGGAGACTCGCTGACGTGGTTCGCGTGACAGCTGGGACGTCCCGATTTGGTCGGACGAGGTTGATCTCGTCGTGAAAACGTGGAAAAGCAGCAACGAATGGATGGTTACTGGCAAGACGCGGGCCACCAATGATGTGAAACGTTGAGAAGCACAGTTGGATTCCTAGGCAAAACAATCATGTACTTATGTAGATACCCAAATATATGGCGTACATCCTATGATATTAAATTAGAAAATAAATACGGCGTGTTGACTTAGCTTTTCAGGCAAGATGTTTCTCTGATCGACTCTTGTTGGAAAGTGCTCCGTATGCACAGAAGCATGCATACTTCCGCACGTTTGCTTGCTCGATGGTAGGTTCCGCGTTGATCCTGCGTGTCGTCAGATCATCGCACAACAAGAGCATGGGCTATGTGACGCCTTGGTGACGATGCCTCGCGATGAAGATGCTAGACGGAGGTGGTCACGATCCGCTGCTAGATTTGGATCTGAGCGGCCCGAGTGATCAGTACCGCTCCTATGTGTCGACGGTGATGAACGGTGGTGAAGCTGTCCTCAACATATTGATCTTGGATTGATTCCACCATGGCCGCTGAGTCGTAGACGACCCCGAGAGATCCTGAGATCAAATTTTTCGGTGAAGTGGTTGATGGCGTTGGTGACGAGGCTGATGGCGAGGGATAACGAAGGTCGTCGGGGGTCGGCGGCGAGGGTCGACGAGGGCCACCGACGGGTTTGACGGAGAAGAACGACGAGGGGTCACCGACGTCAGCTGTGGCGAGGAGCGGCGAGGGCCGCCGATGGGATGACGAGGGGGGGCGATGTGGTTGACGGCGAAGGACGACGATGGCCGCTGACGGGATTGACGACAAGGGGTGATGAGGGCCGCCGACGTGGTCGACAGCGAAGAACGACAATGACCGTTGATGGGATCGACGGCGAGGGGCGACGAGGGCCGCCGACGGGATCGACGGCGAGGGGCGACGAGGGCCGCCGACAGGATTGACGGCGAGGGGCGACGAGGGCCGCCGACAAGATCGACGGCAAGGGGCGATGAGGGCCGCCGACATGGTCGACACCGAAGAACGACGATGGCCGCCGATGGGATCGACGACGAGGGGCGACGAGGGCCGCCGACGGGATCGACGGTGAGGGGCGACGAGGGCCGCCGACGGGGTCGATGGCAAAGAGCGACGAGGGCCACCGCGGGGATCGATGGCGAGGGGAGACGAGGGCCACCGACATGGTCGACGTCAAAGAGCGACGTTGGCCGCCAATGGGATTGGCGGCAAAGGACGACGAGGGCCGTCGACAAGGTCGGCGGCGAGGCTAGCGACAAGGCGAGCCATGGCGAGATGATGACGATTTCCAAGGCAAGGGCGGTGCCATTGCTGGTCTAGATCATACATCCGATCTGGTCATGACAACCGACGTCGAGGGCGGCGGCGATGGACCTTTGACGAGGGTGATGGTGAAGGGTCGTCGATGGGATCGACGACGAGAAGCGACGAGGGCCGTCAAAGAGATCCATCGACGAGGGCTGTCGATGGGGAAGATGATCGCTTGAAGAGCCATGACGTCGTTGCGCACACCCCGTACCTGGTGCACCAACTGTCGAGGAAATATGCGTCGCAGTCTACCTAGGGTGTACCCTACGGTAGTAGATTGTAGGCGGAGGTGTGGCGACGACGATCAAGTGCAACACAGAGAGTGTAGACACGACGATTTATACAGGTTCAGGCCGGCAAATCGTCGTAATACCCTACGTTCTGTGTTCTGGTGGCTGGATTGATATGAGTATTAGGTTACACGCGGTGTAGATGAGATCTAAGAGATTGTTTTGGAGGGGCCCCTTGCTCGCCTTATATAGCCGGGGAGTAGGGTTACAATTTCCATGTCCTAATAGATTATGATCGGTCCCTTAAGTCAAGGGATCCGAGTCTATCTACTAGGATGTTCCTTGGCGAGCTAGGCATCTTTGGAGTCCTTAGCAAGCACGACAGGCTGGTCGCGTGCCGTAAGGCCTTGTGAGCTGGGCCGTCTCCTGGTCGGCAAGCCCATAAGGTCCCTGGGGATATGCCGAGGTAATATCCCCAACACTACTCTCGACGGTTGTCCCAGCGGCAGCTTCGCTACCATCCCCGTTGTTGTCCGCTGAGGCTGTTCCGACCCCGGCTCCCGCGGCTGTGGCTAGGATTCCGGTTTTGTCCCTGACTGAGTTCAGTCCGGGTGCCAGGGCGACCTCTGATCCCGCCGCGGCGTCGGACTCGATTGAAATCCTTCCCGCTTTCCGATTGACCCCCGGGGAGGTAGCTGTGGGCCCTCGGTGCATTTATGGCCCCCCTGTTCTCTGGGTTTGAAAGGACGACCCTAATGTCATGTTTGCTCTGGATGACCAGGTCAAGAACTCCCATCTGCAAGCGGTCCTCCAGGGCATTTAGTTTCTGAACAGGGCTTGGAATGAAGTGATCAATCCGAATTTGGAGGTGGCTTGCTCAGACTCTTGATTTGGTTATATTTTGGTTTCTCAAGACATTTTTCTCATGCTTCTCTTTCTGTAGTCGATATGTGAGTCCAGCGCTCTTATGTCGGTTTTCCTTCGCGGGGAAGCTGGAGTATGGCGGGCTGCTGCCGAGGCACATCTACAGAATGCCGCTTTAGAGGACGAATTGGTCGAGGCTCGTGAAAACTCCCATAGCGTATGACTGGTCGAACAAGGTATGCACCAGAAGTACGAAGCCCAGGTGGTTTCTTGCAAGGATGCTGAGAGGAGGCTTAAGGAGGCCGAGGAGCTTGCAAAACGCCTGGAGCATGCCTAGGGGTTAGCCCAAAGCCGAGCGGAGGTGGAGAAGAATATCATCGCTAGGCTGAGGAGGAACGGGACAAGTATCATGATACTATCATCATCCGGGACGCCGAGTTGCAACAAGAGCAGGGGGAAGTCAAGCGTCTGGAGAGCGACGCGGCCGCAGCCCGGGAGGACAGGACCCAGTTGCTTACAGAGGTCGCTGATCGCACGGCTTGCCTTACGGAGGAGCTGGACGGTATGTGTCCTCTCTGGTGTGTCTTTGTTCGCGTTGTCCTTTCCTGGGTTGACTGATTCTGCACTTTTCAGATGTCAAGGGTCGTCTTGCTCTGGAAGCGGCTAACTGAGAGTGGCTCCGCAAGGAGGTGGATGAGGCCAGAGCGCTTGCGGTGGGATCCTCTGGCTGGCAGGCAGGACTCGAGCGGTCTCTGTCCTTCGTTCTTCAAGATTTCTAGGTACCCGTTGACCTCAAAGGCTCCCTTGAGGCGGTTTTTTCTTGCCCGCCTAGTCGGGTTGATGAGTTCGTCAGGACCGGGGTCAGAAGGGGCATGCTGCGGGCCGTGTCCATCGTGCGCTCCCATTATCCTGAGCTGGGTTACCCAGCGATGGGTCTGGGGTGATGCCCTGGGACTACCCCCTCACTTCTGGCCGAGATTGAGAGGGAGATGGAATCCGTCGTGGCCAGCATGCTTCGGACATTAGAGGACGAGGCCACTGGCGAGGAGAGCGATGACGCCCCTAGCCCTTCCGAGCAGGCTCCAAAACCCTGAATGTAACCCTTAGGCTCTTTTGTGGTTTGTAACCGTGCTGGGATGGTTGCCACAGACTTTGGATGTGTTTGTTTTGTTTCCCCCCTTTTTATTATTATGTACGGGATAACTTTTATTTCCTTCATATTATGTAGGCCTCGGGTAATGGGTCTCTTTGCATGTGTCTACAAAAGAAAGCTCTTATCCAACGTGTATCAGTCTCGATCTGGTAATGCCCTAAGTATGTGTCGAGGGGAACGGCAAAATTCGCAACCTGAGGTGGCATCGATCGTTTGATCTGTGTGAGGTAGCGCGCATGAGTCTGTTGGGACAAACTTTGTTGAGACTCGTGTGATCAACATGCATTCTTCATTTTCCATTCTTTTTGCGTACCAGTACGGGGTCGGCGAGCCACTCAGGGTGGTGCACCTTATTGATGAGACTTGCAACTGAGAGTTTTTTTTATCTCCTCGATCGCGGTGCGTTTCTCGCCGTCAAAGCGGTGTAGCTGTTGCTTGATCGGCCTAGCGCCCGGCTTGATAGGCAGAAAGTGCTCGGTGACATCCCTGGGTATGTCCGGCATATCCCGGGGCCTCCACGCAAATACATCGATGTTTGCACGGAGATAGTCGACGAGCTCGCTTTCCTATTTCAGAGAAAGAGAGGGGCCGACGTGCACGACCCTCTCCTCTCCGTCGCAGGTGTCAGGAACGACCGCCTTCGTGGCTTCCATTGGTTTGAATGAACCGGCCTTCCTCGTATTAGGAGCCTCTTCTTGTGACGCGCTGGCCTCGGCTGCCATCTCAGCCGCGAGTTGCTTTGAGGCCCGAGCGCCGACGCGTACGTGCAACATTCGACGTCACATTCGTATGCGCGTCGAGGCGCCATGCCTACTGTGATGATGCCTTTCGGACCTGGCATCTTTAACTTCAGCTAGGTGTAGTTTGGGATGGCCATGAACTTCGCATAACACGAGCGCCCAAGTATGGCATGATAAGTCCCCCTGAAGCCGACAACTTCGAATGTCAATGTCTCTTTATAGAAATTGCCTGGCCCGCCGAAGGTTACGGGTAAATCAATTTGGCCAATAGGGTCCGCTTTTTGCCTAGTATTAGCTCGAAGAACGGGACTCCAGAGGCTCGCAGGTGCAAACGTGGTATTTTCATTGCATCAAGGGTTTCAGCATAAAGAATATTGAGGCCACTTCCACCGTCCATGAGGACTTTGGTGAGGTTCTTTGTACCGATGATGGGGTCAACAACGGATATCTCCCAGGGTACGGTATACAATTGGGGTGATTGTTGGGGATATTACCTCGGCATATCCCCAGGGACCTATATGGGCCTCCCGACCAGGTGGTGGGCTGGCCCACAAGACGTAGACGTGCAACACACGACGTGCACCGCACGAATAGTACCATATTAGCTACTTTACTTGTAACTCTGTCCCTTCGGCATATATAAGGAGGGACAGGGGACCCCCGAAAACACAATCTCATCACATCTTGTAATCTATCTCTCAGATCAATACAGCCACCAGAACACAGGACATAGGGTATTACGGCAATTTGCCGGCCTGATCCTGTCTAAATCGCCGTGTTTATGCTCTCTGTGTTACGCTTGACCGTCGTCGCCACACCTCCTCCTACAATCTACTACCGTAGGGTACCCCCTAGGTAGACTGCGACGTATATTTCATCGACAGTTGGCGTGCCAGGTAGGGGGTGTGTGCAACGACGTCATGGCTCGTCAAGCGATCATCTTCCCCATCGACGGCCCTCGTCGACGGATCTCATCGACGTCCCCTCGTCGTCGCCCTCGCCAGCGGTCTGCCGCCGCCGACCTCGTCGTCCCTTGTCGTTACCGTATCGGAACTATGATCTGGACCAGCAGCGGCACCATCCTTGCCTCAAAGATCGTCATCAACTCACCATGGCTCCGCTCGTCGTTCTTCGCCGCCGACCTCGTCGATGGCCCTCGTCGCCCCTCGCCGTCGATCCCGTCGGCGGCCCTCATCGCCCCTCGCCGTCGATCCCGTCGGCGGCCCTCGTCACTCCTCGCCGTCGATCCCGTCGGCGGCCCTTGTCGCTCTTCGCAGTCGATCCGGTCGGCGACCCTTGTCTCTCCTCGCCGTCGATCCCGTCAGGGGCCCTCGTCGCTCCTCGCCATCGATCCCGTCGGTGGCCCTCATCGCTCTTTGCCATCGATCCCGTCGGTCGCCCTTGTCATTCTTCGCCGTCGATCCCGTCGGCGGCCCCTCGTCGCTCCTCGCCGTCGACCACATCGGCGGCCCCTCGTCGCTCTTCGCCACCGATCCCGTCGACGGCCCTCGTCGCTCTTTGCCATCGATCCCGTCAGCGGCTCTCGTCGCTCCTCGCCGTCGATCCCGTCGGCGGCCCTCGTCACTCCTCGCCATCGATCCGATTAGCGGCCCTCGTCGCTCCTCACCGTCGATCTCGTCGGCGACCCTCGTCGCTCTTCGCCGCCGATCCCATCGGCGGCCCTCGTCGTTCTTCGCCGTTGATCCCGTCGGCGGCCCCTCGTCGCTCCTCGCCGTCGACCATGTCGGCGGCCCCTCGTCACTCTTCGCCACCGATCCCGTTAACGACCCTCATTGTCTCTCGTCATCTCTCGTTGACAACATGCCTTGTCCTTTGTCGTGCCCCCTGTTGATGATTCTTCATGGCTCTGGCCAACCTTTATTATAGAGTTTCTCCAAAATCCATATGTACACCCTGTATTACCCGTTCTATGTGTTTGTCTTGCAGGTACTCGATCGTTGTCAAGCCTATTATTGATGCTCGGAAGCTGGGTCGGATGATATCGTTCTGTTCGCCATCGATCCTGTCGGCGGCCCTCTTTGTTCTTCGCCTCCAACCTCGTCGCCATGGCTCGCCTCGTCGACGACCCTCGTCGTCGACTCGCCGCCATCCTCGTCATCCCTTGTCAACGACACACCACGACCCTCGTCGACATCCCTCATCCCTCGTCACCAACTCGTCATGATATTCGATGGCCTCTTCAAAATGCCTACGGCGTTCAACGACCTCTACAAAACGCCTACGACGTTCATCGACTTCTACAAAACGCCTATGGCGTTCGACGACTTCTACAAAATGCATACGACATTCGACGACCTCTCCAAAACACTCCCACATTGTTCGACGACCTCTCCAAAAACGCAATGGGGCGTTTCTCCAAACAGCCTGGCCATAACCAGAAAGCACCCGAAGCTGGTCTACCGATGAGTCATAGCGAATAGAAGTAGCTACCCTAAGCGCTACGACTACGTTGACAGACCTCCCAAATGGCATTTTCCTAGAAACCGGGTGATATCATTTGGGTCGGGAGCCATGAGGTAATGTGCCCAGAATCTATATACGACCACGGTACAGTCGACGACTCTACAAGCAGCATGGCTTTTCGCCCAACATGTGCAGGAACGGTCTCCATAGGCCCTGGTCATGCCACGATCGAGCCTCTCGGAAAAAGGCCCTGTCCCTGGCATCTCCCTAAGCGTGCATGAGCTGCTCGCCCTCTACGCCGTGGGTTGCCAGCAGCGTGCCTCCTTGGGAGTCCTTATGTATCCTACGCTTGCAGTGGCGCTAGCCCTACGATCTGAACCATTTGAGACCCAAGGTCGAATGTTTCATCGCAATGGCTCACGACTCAGCAGACATAGGAGGACATACAAGTGAAATAAAATCTCACCGCCTGGATAAATAAAGCTTTGATACATTTCACTTACAGGTCCAACCACATCTTGTATCCTAGATACAATCTACCGTTGTATCGCAGCAAACATGTCGACATCCCCTACGAACACTTCCATCGCCGACTACAGTCTCGGGGACTGCCCTCGTCGTCGACTCATCATGGCTTACGCCGACTTCGTCGCTCCTCCCCATGGCTCATGCCAACTTCGTCGCTCCTCGTCACGGCTTATGCCGACTTCGTCGCTCCTCGTCGCCAACTTTAGTATCGGGGACTGCCTTCGTCGCTCCTCATCACGGCTATCGCCGACCTCATCATGGATTATGCTGTCGCTCCGCGTCGCCGACTCCAGTCTCGGGGACTGCCTTCGTCGCTCCTTGTCACGGCTCACGCTGACCTCGTCGCTCCTCATCGCCGAATATAGTCTCGGGGACTGCCCTCATCATCAACTCATCGCGGGCTCACGGCTCACGACGACCTTGTCGCCTCTCGTCGTTAACTCGTCGCGGGCTCAGGGCTCATCACGACCTCGTCGCTCCTCATCGTCAAATCGTCGCAAGCTCAAGGCTCACGACGACCTCGTCACTCCTCGTCACGGTCTACGCCGACCTTGTCGCTCCTCATCGCCAACCATAGTCTCGGGGACTCCCCTCGACGTCGACTCATCATGGCTTACATCGACCTCGTCGCTCCGCGTCACTGACTCCAGTCTCAGGGACTGCCTTCATCACTCCTTGTCACGGCTTACGCCGACATCATCGCTCCTCGTCGCCGACTATAGTCTCGGGGACTGCCCTCAACGTCGACTAATCACGGCTTACGCTGACCTCGTCGCTCCGCGTCGCCGACTCCAGTCTCAAGGACTGCCTGCATCGCTCCTCGTCACGGCTCACACCGACCTCGTCGCTCCTCATCGCCGACTACAGTCTCGGGGACTGCCCTCATCGTCGACTCGTCATGGTTCACGCCGACTTCGTCACTCCTCGTCATGGCTTATGCCGACTACGTCGCTCCTTGCCACAGCTCATGCCGACCTCGTCGCTCTTTGTCATCAACTTATCGCGTGCTCACGGCTCACGATGACCTCGTCGCTCCTCGTCGCCGACTACAGTCTCGGGGACTGACCCTCGTTGCCAACTCATCATGACTCTCATCGACCTTCTCAACAACTCATCCTGGCTCTCGTCGACCTTGTCCACGACTCACCTTCGTCGTCGGCCAGAAGCTGCTAGTTGAGCTGGTGTGCCATTAAGTTGCTCCATGCTATCCGGATCAGGGTGCTAATTTTGGGTAGCACGTTGGGGGGGCTTGATGGGCATGCTATGCCTGCAGTCTCGGGGACTACGCCAGTTACAGTATGCTCTATAGCTTGACACCACGTGTCTACAACACCTACTACCAAGCTCGGGGACTAAGTGGATACACTTCACCTCGCGGTGAATGTATTTGGTTTCTTCTTCGACAAGCACCAGGATGGACTTGTACAGACTTCTGCTAGGACCTTGTTGTTCCTTATAGTCTTGCAAGCTCCAAGTGGATACACTTCACCAAGAAGAAGTTCTTTCAAATTTTTTTTCTAGCACATCACATCCTCCCGACAAGCAGCTGCAGACCTACGACGAAGCGACCTGCTCACTAACCAAGCTCTGATGTTTCCGACCAGTTCGACATGGTCAGAAAGCTTCTCCGACTACATCCTGACTAGGCCACGACAAATGCTGATAAAGAAAGGAGACCAGGTCACATCAACTCGAAGGCTTTAGGACAGCTCACCAGAAGGATATAATGTGCTTTGGGACTTGTTGGGGGTATTACCTCAGCATATCCACAGGGACCTATATGGGCCTCCCGACCAGGAGGTGGGCTGGCCCACAAGATGTAGATGTGCAGCACACGACGTGCACCGCATGAATAGTACCATATTGGCTACTTTACTTGTAACTCTGTCCCTTCGGCATATATAAGGAGGAACAGGGGACCCCCCAAAACACAATCTCATCACATCTTGTAATCTATCTCTCAGATCAATACAGCCACCAGAACACAGGACGTAGGGTATTACGGCGATTTTCCGGCCTGAACCTGTCTAAATCGTCGTGTCTATGGTCTCTGTGTTATGCTTGACCGTTGTCGCCACACCTCCGCCTACAATCTACTACCGTAGGGTACGCCCTAGGTAGACTGCGACATATATTTCGTCGACAGTGGTCGCTACGACTGAACGTAATGGAGGACTCGGACCACTTGAGAAAGGTAGGAACAGCGGGGGTGGTGGCATATACCTCTCGACGTGGGACCTTTTGTTGACATTTGGAGCTGCACGATGCCAGGCCGCCAAAGATCATCAACGTCTCATCTGCGGGACGTAGCCGTCATCGTTTCCTCTGCTGTCCTCTGCATCGTCCATTTTCTTCTTCGTCCATCTCTTCTTCAACCCTCCATCGAGAAACTTCTCCATGAGGTTGCAGTCCTTGAGAAGGTGCTTGACTGGGGATGCGTGGTTCGGACAGGGCCATTCCAGCATCTTCTCGAAGTGGTCGTTGACCTATCGGTCTTGTTTCCCTCCTTTCTTTTCTACCGCCGCGACAAGTGATGAGTCATATCGCGGTCAGTTCCGTCCCTTCTTGTGAGGGCGGTTTGAGGGTCCCTCAGCTTCCACCTCTTCATTCTTGCCTCTGCTAGTAGCGCCCTGAAAGATGGCACTGACCGCCTCCTCGCCAGAGGCATGGTTCGTGGCGATGTCGAGTAGTTCATTCGTCATTCTAGGCTTTTTACATCCCAGTTTGTGTACCAGAGACTCACAAGTCGTCGCTGATAGGAATGTGGTGACGACGTCACCGTCGGCCATGTCCGGGAGCTCGTTGCACTGCTAGGAGAAATGTCAGATGTACTCGCAGAGAGTTTCACCCCGCTTCTGATTATAGTTCTTGAGGTCCCAAGAGTTTCTGTGTCAGATGTAGATTCCTTGAAAGTTTCTGACGAAGGACTCCTTCAGGTCCCCCTAGTTTCGGATCTTTCCCTTTGTGAAGGACCGAGAACGGCGACCAGAGGGGGGGTGAATAGGAGCCTCAAATTTCTCTCGAAATATTCGGGCCACTCTTCCCAAAAACAACCCCTGCAGGCAAGCTTACTCCACCAGCAAGATCACGACCCTAGAGAGGGTGGATACCTTTGGTGATGACCAAGAGGTACAGCGGATCTTCCGGAAACCAAAAAACTCAAAACCGAGACACCGAAAGTGAGGCTCTCAACCCTAGAGAGAACAGAAGAGGGCTCACCCAAAAATACCTATGAGAACTGGTCTCCCAAGTGCTTCATCAAGTTCCCTACATGATTACGAAACCAACTCAACAAACAGAACTCAATTCGGAGTCCGAACGGGGGAGAAACGAGCTTAGGACTACTTCTGTCAGGACCACAGGACCATTGGAAGTGGTCCGGAGGTATGGTCCTAAGCCACCTTAGGACTAGTCCGGAGCACCTCAGGACCAATGGAAGTGGTCCGAAGGTATGGTCCGGTGGGTGGTCCGGAGGGTGGTCTGACGGAATTTCTTCTCAACACAGAATGCACCCTAGCTTAGGACACGTGGTTCGACGGTACCACAGGACTAATGGAAGTGGTCTGGAGCTATGGTCCGGAGCTAGGGGCTGTTCGGCTATCTCTTGGCAAGACCACCGGACCAATGGCCTATAGTCTGGAGCCTGTCCAAAGTGGTCCGGAGATCCCGAACAGAGCGTAGAAAACACGCGAAAACCGATTTCACTCCGCCAAATCTTCCCAAAACTCAACCAAATGAACTCCAACTGCAACCAAACTTTGTAGGCATGATCCTTGTACAGTTGGGGAGCTATCCCTAGAGTAACGGGTAGAGAAGAGATTTGGGGAAAACTCAAGAACGAAGAACTCTGCAAAGAAATCGCCCAATCTACGTACTCATGAGGTTTGAGGAGAAACCCTTCGGTGCAAAGATGCTCCTCACGATTACGAACAACTTGGTTCAAACGGATTTGCATGAACTACTCCCTACAAAGAGATTTCATCTCGGGAACAAAGTAGGGGCAAAAGCAAAACGCGAAGAACACAAGTAAAACGGGGACATGATCAAGAAATCAAAGGCACCATGGCCTACGGAGGTTACGGCCTCGGATTCCTCGCAACAATCTCAAGTTCTTACACTGGAGACACGATGGATCTAAAGCAAGAAGAGCTAGGGGAAGGGAAAACCTAGGAAATTAGGTGGGAGGTGGAAATGCAAGAGATGGGGGTGAGGAATACCCCTTCATCCCTTATTTATCGGGCTTTGGCTATTTCCCAAAGATCCCCCTAGATACATGAGTGAACTACCTAGCCTAAGCATTGCAGTCCAAGCTCCGGAAAATATCTTCCTCGATTTGAATGGACGGCTCCGCTTCCTACCAGGAGTTGCCGTCGCCTCGACGCAACCTCCAGGATTCCGCCATGTGCCGCCCCCGCTTCCTCGGAAGCTCTGCCCGGGTTTTAAGGCACAAACCCGCGAAACCCGCCACCAGTAGTTTTCGGCTCAACTACCGAACCCCGAGTTTTGAGGCTCAAACTCGGAAACCGTCCTCCGATGGTTTTGAGGCCCAAACCACCAAACCACTCGACTTGAGCCACCTTGTCCTCGCCCAGTCGGACTCCAAGTCCCATGAGCCTCCGCTCGACCCGCCGTCTTGACTCGGTCAACTCGGTCTACCTCCATGTCTTCTCGCACTCGCCGGTGCCAAGCACTAGCCACCACAGCTAGTCGTCCGGCGCCCATGGTCCCTCAGTCCGAACCCCGCTTCCGCCCTTCACCGCTCTCAGTCCATGGGCATGGCAAGCCTCTACTCGACCTTCTCCACGCCATTGACCACTGTCTCTGGGCATAGCACCTGCACACCACAAGCCGATAGACAGGCACATACATGCTTTCGCAAGGGTTAGAATAAACCACTCAAACTGAAACACTCAAGTGTTGGGCAATCACTCATCATAAAACTGAACAAACATGGGCACATATCAACCATGTGTTCGCAATCTCCCCCTTGATGAGTGCATTGTCAACACAAGTGCATTTCAGATTTGATCCAACATGATAAAGCTCTCCAAATGACCAAAAGCTAAGAAAGCCAAAACGGGGTCACTTGAGAGAAGCAAAAACGCTTCCAAAACTTGGTTCCCAAAGACATGGGCAACGACTCAACGCAACCAAGCAAAACAAAGCTAGCCCTCAAGAAGAGGAAGAAACGGGCTCAACACCGCTAGCAAGCCAGAGATACCAATTGAAGCACATAAGGCAGAGAAGACCAATCGAAACCTGTCGGAGCCAAAACACAAGCCAAACCCTCCAGAAGAGGCAAAGGCTCAACACATCTAGCAGAGGCTCCCCCTGAACAAGTGCACACTCACAAGATACCAAGAAGGATGAAAAGAGCCAAAAATGCAAGATTTTCACAAAATGCACATTTTCTCCCCCTTGACCACACATCTCTCCCCCTTAAGTGTATATGGAATGAAATGCACCTCTTCTCCCCCTTGTTGACACATGTATCTCATCATAGCTCAAAACTCAAGAGGAAGGGCCACAAATGCCATGAAGTGCAAAATGAATGCAAAAGCTTCATACATAGAGCTAAGACAATGAAAGGATGCTCTAAGTGATGTGATCCTGTGAGAATAGGAAAAGCTCTACGTGCCCAACAAAGACTCAAGTTGAGCTTAAGATCACTTTAGAAGCTATTTTAGAGAGCATAACATGTGAGAGTAGAGAAAGGGTATCACCTCCTAGAGGAAACTAAACATGGCATACAAGATAAGATCAACCTCAAAACTATCTCATGTATAGCGAGTAAAACTATCCCTAGAAAAGTTCATACAACAAGCCAATGACCCAAACTGAATCAAATTTTACATTTTCAGAGTGTTGCAGCAAAATCAGTTTTAGGCACAAAGTAAGTGTATGCGAGTGGTTGTAAGCAAAGTGATGCCGCTTATCAACCGGGCGAAGCCAAAGAGCTTAACACACCGGTTTCGGTCATACGCAACACCGCTCATGTTTAACCCATATGGGAAGCAGTCTCGAATACATGGTGAAGTGCTCACAAATGCAAACCCAACTCGATCTTCTCAATTCACTATTCAGAGAGCTACTTCATTTTAGATCAAGTTTAAACATGGTGCTCAATGGAAGTGAATGAAACAATGAAGAGCCATAGTTACAAGCTATATACAAAATAACCAAGAGGGATCATCAAAAACCTACACATGCTAGTGTCATTTCAGAGGTGATGTAGGGAATTAAATTCAGTTTTAAAGCTTTTCTAACTTAGCTCTATTGCATATCAAAAGATCAAAGAGAGTCTAAGTTAAGCAACACCATAGACACATAAAGCACCTCAAATAGAGCATAGTTTCATTATATCGGCTATAGGTATGAAGCTCTAAAAGAACTATGTCACAAATGCAATGAGATGCACAATGCATATTGACACCAATTGAAAGCTAAAAGGACACCAATTGAAAGAAGGTAAAAGAAAAGACAAAAAAGAACCAAAAAGACCTATGATACACAAAACTTTCCTCCTCTAAAAAGGAAAACAAACACCCAACTCGCCCCGAAGGCGAGAAAATGCAGCTTGATCCAAAGGCTTTGTGAGAATGACCGCAAACTGGTTTTGGGTACCGACATGCCGGAGGTCAATGTCGCCCTTCTCATAGTGATCCCTCAGAAAATGGAAACGAACATCAATGTGCTTGGTCTTAGAGTGAAGCACAGGGTTTTTGTCCACACAAATGGTACTTGTGCTATCACACAGCAGAGGCACTTTAGTAAGCTTAAGACCAAAATCCTTCAAAGTCGCAATCATCCAAATCAACTGCGAGCAACAGGTATCGGCAACCACATACTCAGCCTCCATGGTAGACTGAGCAACGCTAGACTATTTGCGAGAAGACCAAGACACAAGAGAAGATCCGAGAAACTGACAAGTCCCCGATGTGGACTTCCGATCAAGACGACAACTGGAAAAATCGGCATCGGAATAGCCGCAAAGACCAAGAGAGGAGGAGGTGGAAAACTACAAGCCAAACTCAGGAGTGAAGAGCAGGTACCTCATGATGCGTTTCACCACCTGCTTGTGCGAAGTGCACGGTGACGCCTGAAAGTGCGCACACAAGCAGACGACGAACTGAATGTCTGCCCGGGTCGCTATCAAGTACAAGAGCGACCCAATCTTGCTTCGGTACTCCGTCTGATCCACCACCTCTCCTTCCTCGTCCGCATCCAAGATAGTCGTAGTCGACATGGGCGTCGAAAGAGGCTTTGCCTCACCCATGTCAAACTTATTCAGAATATCCTTTGTGTACTTGCCTTGGTGCACAAACGTCCCTTCCCGGGTTTGCTTGATTTGCAACCCGAGAAAGAAGGTCAACTCTCCCATCATGCTCATCTCAAATTCCCTACTCATAATATCTGCAAACTTGGCAACAAGAGCATGAGAAGAACCACCAAAGATGATATCATCTACGTAAATCTGGACAAGAAGAGTGTCTTTGCCTTGCTTGAGGAGAAAAAGCGTCTTATCTACCGATCCCATTTTAAAACCCTTAGAAAGCAAAAACGTTTTCAACCTATCATACCATGCTCTAGGGGCTTGTTTCAAACCATACAAAGCTTTGTGAAGTTTAAAAACATGGTTTGGAAACTTGGGATTTTCAAAACCGGGAGGTTGTCTAACATATACTTCCTCCTCTATGTAGCCGTTTAAGAAAGCACTTTTAACATCCATATGAAAAAGTTTAAAACCCTTAGAAGCCGCAAAAGCTAGAAGGATTCTAATGGCTTCTAAACGAGCTACAGGAGCAATCATTTCCTCATAATCTATTCCCTCCTTTTGACAAAAGCTTTGCGCTACCAACCTAGCCTTGTTTCGCACTACCACCCATCCTCACTTTGTTTGTTTTTGAAAACCCACTTTGTACCTATGGGGTGGCAACTTGGTGGTGGTGGCACTAAGACCCAAACACGGTTTCGCTCAAAGTTTTCTAACTCCCCATGCATGGTATTAACCCAATCCGGATCCATCAATGTGTGTCCAACATCTCGGGGCTCAAAAGAAGCGACAAAAGCCGAATGAGCAAAGTGAGAGAGATAGGACCTAGACAATGTGACTCGCCGATGATGTTCTCCGGCGGGTGCTGCTTCTGGATGTAGCGGGGAGCTTGCCTGGACGAAGTAGCCTCCCCCTCAACAGCAGCTGGTGCTCCCTCAGGTGCACCGGGCACCGACTGAGGAAGCTGCTCGAACGGCCCCCAAGTAGAAGAAGTAGTTGGGTCGGGACCGTGAGCCGAAGTGGACTTCCCAGGGTCGACTAGGGCAGCCGGTGGAGTCGGCTTAGGATCACCCCAATCGGCGTCGTCCTGCTCCTCCTCCACAAATATGCTAGTGTTCACCTCATCATCACCTGCAAGCTCAAAAGCAGTGGAACTACAAGGCATCGTCTCATCGAAGGTAATCTCACAAGTCTCCATCACTCTGTTAGTCTCAAGGTTAAGAGCACGATAAGCACGAGAGTGAGTAGAATAACCAAGAAAGATACCGTCAGAAGATCAAGACTCAAATTTGTCCAACTTACCGCCCTTCTTGAGGATGAAACACTTGCACCCAAACACCCGTAGGTGACTTACCTTGGGTGGTCTCCCAAATCGCAACTCATAAGAGGTCTTTTTCTTGAAAGCTCAGAGAAAAATGCGATTGGAACCATAGCAAGCAGAATTGATCACCTCGGCCTAATACCACCTAGGAGTCCTATGCTCATCGAGCATCGTCCTAGCATCTCAACAAGGGTCCAATTCTTGCGCTCAACAACACCATTCTGCTGGGGAGTGTAAGGAGAGGAAAACTGGTGGTCGAGACCCAAAGAAGAGCAAAGAGATGCAAATTGAGCATTCTTGAATTCTTTGCCATTGTCACTGTGTATAGCTCTCATGGCATGCTTGGGTAGCTCATTTTGCAATCTCAAAATCAGATCTCGAACATGCGAAAAAGCCTCATCCTTACTCTCCAAAAAGAACACCCAAGAGTATCTCGAGTAGTCATCAACGACTACAACAACATACCACTTCCCTCCCTCCGACCTAACCCAAGCTGGACCAACTGTGTCCATCTGTAAGAGCTCGCTGGGTTGTTTGGTCATAATCTCCGTCACCGGAGAATGGGAAGCGGCAACCATTTTGCCATGCCTGCAAGGATGGCAAACCAAATCCTTCTCGAACTTTAGCTTTGGCAATTCTTGATAAGGTCCATTGAGCTAAGCCTTGCAAGCAAGTCAAAACTCAAATGTCCAATCTCCTATGCCACTTCCAAAGATCGGAAGAAGAACCGGCAAGAAGACAACGAGAAGGTCCGGACGAGATCGAAAAATCCGCACAAAAAACCTTCCCGAAGGGCAAAATCCGGCAGACAAGCTCACCCCAAGAGTCCAAAATCCAAGAGAGGTTGCGCTTAATGCACACCTCAAAACCGTCATCAAGGAGTTGCGAAACTGAGAGAAGGTTAAAATGCAAATTCGCAACCAAAGCAACATCCTTGAGGACAAAAGACGAATTGACTCGGATCAACCCTCGGGACACAACCTTACCTTTACTCTTATCCCCCAAATGTGATGTACTCGGTGTGGCGCACGGGGTCAAGGCTAGAGAACCACTTGGCACTTCCGGTCATATGATGTGAACATCCGGAATCCACAAGCCAAGTCTCCTCCAGTCCTTCTTCCTACATCAATAAAAATACATAGGGTGAGCAAATGGCGCAACACTGGGGTTAGTAAACTGTGAATGATACCAGTGTTGTCCCATTTGCCCAAAGAAAGGGTTCGGAGGCATACCAAACATCTCCCTTCCCATAGGAGAATAGTGATCACCACCATAGGAAAAAGGTGGTCCGCTAAAGGTGTGGGGAGTAAAGCCACTGCCACAAGGCCCGTAGTCGTACGGGTCACAACCGGTACCCCGCCGGGCACGACCACCATGTGGTCTCGCCTCCTGAGGCCTAGCACCTTGAGGCATTGCACCTCTAGGCCTAGTAGTGCGCCTCTGAACTTCTGGTTCATGCACCCCAACTAGTGGGTGGTACATGTCCCGGTTGTTCAACTCAACCTGCCTCCGATCATCTCTCTTCCTCCTATAGCAAAACTCAGCCAAGTGCCCATCCTGCTCACAATACTCACAGTGGTACCTCACCACACTCTTGGTAGGCATTCTCTTGTTGGGTTGGGTGGCTCTCGCTTTCTTAGGAAGAGGATCACTAGTGATGTCGGGCAAGGTGTCAAGTGGGTTCCGAAGGAGGTTCCATTTGGGAATCCACACTTGCTTCTGTGGAGTGGTTTTGTGTGGCTCTTCAAACACACCATCTCTCACAGGTAACTCAGAGGGGTTGGTAGTCTTAGGTGGAGTGAATTTAGTGATCTTGGGCATTGTGGTGGGTTTCTCACTCTCGCTCAACCCACTGCACTCACTGATCTTGCCAAAATTGTTATCTCCCTTCCCACCTATAGAAAAGCCTACTCCTATGTTGCCAGCCCGCCTGAATTGGCTATACAACATCCCCAGCTGCGGCTCTCGGCCAGACACCCAAGCTAAGACTGACCAGAGGTGCGTGTTATCCTCCTTGTTATGCGCCTTGTCGTGCCTGCACATCGCGATCTCAAGCTCCAAAGCATCAACACGATCTGACTCTAGTACTATATGAGTTGACCTTCTCTAGCACAGCAATCCTACTCTCCTTCTGTGCCAGCTCAGAACGCAAGCCTTCACAAGACTTGCACGCACCAAGTAAGCTAGGCCTAGCCTTCAGCTCACTGATCTCCTCAAGTAGAGTGCCACACTTGTCCTGGAGTGTGACAAGATCAGACATGTGTATGGCACAAGCATCGCACTCTACCTCCTCGGTAACCACCACTTGTGCCTTAGCAAACTCTAGCTCATGAAACGTGCTAAGGTACTTCACCTTGAAATCATTCCTCTCACAAGCAGCACGCTTGAGCAAAGCATCCTGACTAAGCAAGGTGTTGTTCAGAGACTCAAGCTCGAGAGAGAGAGGGATTCGATGGTGGGTGATACCTCAGGTGTGTCGGAGTCATAGCCGGAGTCATCCTTGCACTTGCCGACCTTGCCTTTTTCAATCGCCATGGTGCAAAAGCCACCGTGCTTGGCGTCGGCGTAGAAGCAGAGGCCGTTGAGCTTGTCCTCAACCTTTCCCTTCGACTCATCGTCGCTCGAGGAAGAACCCCCATCGGAGGAGGCATCGATGTCGCTGAGGGAGGCGAGGAAGGCTCGGTGCTTGGCCTTCACCTTGTCAATCACCTTCTTCGAGGATCTCCTGTTGTAGCCGCCCTTGGCCTTATGCTTGTCCTCAAAGCCGTGCTCACACTTTCCCTTGCGCTTGGCGAAGTCCCCCGCAGCTTTCTTGGGGCAATTTGCGATGAAGTGATCCTCATCACCGCAATGGTAGCACCCCTTGGCCGCGCCACCACGTCGTCGGTTCAAACGGTTGTTGTGAAACCGTGAGAACCTAGTGATGACCAAGGCCAGCTCATCATCTCCAAGCGCCTCCACTTGTTCCTCTTTCACAGACATCAAAGACAAAGGGAACGAAGAGTGTGAAGGGTTAGAGAAAGAAGAAGACACACCGCCGGGGCCGGAAACCAACGCCATGGATGGGTTCGATGGGTTCTCAAGCTTGGCCCGGGTCTGGTGGTCAATCTCCGAGGACTTGAGCTTGCTGAATAGCTCATCCACGGTCAGGGTGTAATAGCCCGGTGACTCCTGGATGGCAGCCACCTTCATCTCCCACACCTTCCGATCAAGAGCATGCAAAAGCTTGATAGCCATCTCATGATCATCTGGTTGACGATAGATTGGAAGCGAGTGAACATCCCGTCAACAGATTTGCCGGCCAACTGAACAAAGTTCTTGTACTCCCTACGGTACGTGTCGAAGAGTCTGGACTTGATCTGAGGATTTCCCTCATGATATCACACAAGTGTTTGCCAGATCTCCCATGCTGTAGTGAGACTCGAAACTCGCTCAAACTCAGAAAGAGACAAACTTGAGAAGAGGATGCTATGGGCTCTTGCATTCGACCCATGTTGCGTGATTTGAAGCTCATTGATCCAAGCACCAAGAACCACATAGTCTGCATTCTCACAAATCTCCCAAATTTTTGAATCAAGCCCTTGAAGGTAAATGGACATGCGCACCCTCCAATAGGCGAAATTTGTTCTATCGAAAAATGGAGGTTTGCCAACACCTCGCTCCATGTCTCCTTCGCAGATCAAGAACCGTGTAAGGTGGAATGATCCTTAACCGGCTCTGATATCATTGGAAGGACTGAGAATGGCGACTAGAGGGGGGGTGAATGGGAGCCTCAGATTTCTCTCGAAATATTCGGGCCACTCTTCCCAAAAACAACCCCAGCAAGCAAGCTTACTCCACCAGCAATATCACGACCCTAGAGAGGGTGGATACCTTTGGTGATGACCAAGAGGTACAGCGAATCTTCCGGAAAACCAAAAAACTCAAAACCGAGACACCGAAAGTGAGGCTCTCAACCCTAGAGAGAAGAGAAGAGGGCTCACCCAAAAAAAACTATGAGAACTGTCCTCACAAGTGCTTTATCAAGTTCCCTACATGACTACGAAACCAACGCAACAAACGGAACTCAATTCAGAGTCCGGACGGGGGAGAAACGAGCTTAAGACTACTTCTGTCAGGACCACAGGACCATTGGAAGTGGTCCAGAGGTATGGTCCTAATCCACCTCAGGACTAGTCCGGAGCACCTCAAGACCAATGGAAGTGGTCCAGAGGTATGGTCCGGTGGGTGGTCCGGAGGGTGGTCCGACGGAATTTCTTCTCAACACAGAATGCACCCTAGCTTAGGACACGTTGTCCGACGGTACCACAGGACCAATGGAAGTGGTCCGCAGCTATGGTCCGCAGCTAGGGGATATTCGGTTGTCTCTTGGCAAGACCACCAGACCAATGTCCTATGGTCCGGAGCCTGTCCAAAGTGGTCCAGAGGTTGGTCCGGAGCTCCCGAATAGAGCTCAGAAAACCCGCGAAAACCGATTTCACTCCGCCAAATCTTCCCAAAACTCAACCAAATGAACTCCAACTGCAACCAAACTTTGTAGGCATGATCCTTGTACATTTGGGGAGCTATCCCGAAGAAATCATCGCTCAATTTCGCTTAGAGTAACGGGGAGAGAAGAGATTTGGGGAAAAACTCAAGACGAAGAACTCCGCAAAGAAATCGCCCGATCTACGTACTCGTGAGGTTTGAGGAGAAACCCTTTGGTGCTAAGATGCTCCTCACGATTACGAACAACTTGGTTCAAACGGATTTGCAAGAACTACTCCCTACAAAGATATTTCATCTCGGGAACAAAGTAGGGGCAAAAGCAAAACGCGAAGAACACAAGAAAAATAGGGACACGATCAAGAAATCAAAGGCACCATGGCCTACGGAGGTTACGACCTCCGATTCCTCACAACAATCTCAAGTTCTTACACCGGAGACACGGTGGATCTCAAGCAAGAAGAGCTAGGGAAGGGAAAACCTAGGAAATTAGGTGGGAGGTGGAAATGCAAGAGATGGGGTGAGAAATACCCCTTCATCCCTTATTTATCGGGCTTTGGCTATTTCCCAAAGACCCCTAGATACATGAGTGAACTACCTAGCCTAAGCATTGCAGTCCAAGCTCCAGAAAATATCTTCCTTGATTTGAACGGATGGCTCCGCTTCCTGCCAGGAGTTGTCGTCGCCTCGACGCAACCTCCAGGATTCCGCCGCGTGCCGCCTCCGCTTCCTCGGAAGCTCCGCCCGGGTTTTGAGGTCCAAACCCGCAAAACCTGCCACTGGTAGCTTTCGGCTCAACTACCGAACCCCGAGTTTTGAGGCCCAAACTCAGAAACCGTCCTCCGATGGTTTTGAGGCCCAAACCACCAAACCACTCGACTCGAGCCACCTTGTCCTCGCCCGGTCGGACTCCGAGTCCCATGACCCTCCGCTCAACTCGCTCGTCCGCCGTCTTGACTCGGTCAACTCGGTCTACCTCCATGTCTTCTCGCACTCGCCGGTGCCAAGCACTAGCCACCACAGCTAGTCCTCCGACGCCCATGGTCCCTCAGTCCGAGCCCCGCTTCCGCCCTTCACCGCTCTCAGTCCATTGGCACGGTAAGCCTCTACTCAACCTTCTCCACGCCATTGACCACTGTCTCTGGGCATAGCACTTGCACACCACAAGCCGATAGACAGGCACACACATGCTTTCGCAAGGGTTACAATAAACCACTCAAACAGAAACACTCAAGTGTTGGGCAATCACTCATCATAAAACTGAACAAACATGGGCACATATCAACCATGTGTTCGCACTTTGGGAGGTGCTCCAGCCACATGCGCGCAGTGTCCAAGAGATAGAGCGGCACGTGACAGATTATGAAGTTCTCGTCATCTGCTCCACCTGCCTCGCAAGTGAACCAGTAGTCTTCTTGCCAGAGGCCAGGATTCGTGAGTCCGGTGTACTTCTGGAGGTTGGTCGGTGGCCGGAATCGCATAGGGACCCACGCGGCATGTATACATGAGGAGAAGCAACGCGGCCCGGTGGGTTCCGGGTTGGAGTCCCGATCCTCCTCGGGGTCATGCCGCCCACCCCTGCGCGGGTGTCGTCCGTGTCGCTTGTCGCCGTCGTCGCTGTCGCTTCACCCGCAGTCGTCGCTTTCGAAGCGCGTCCCATGGCCGTGAGGCCACCTGGTCAGAGTCCGGTCCTTCCCAGGAGTCGGCCTTGGTCTCTGACGGACAGAGTTCTTGGGCGGTGGCGTGTTTGGGATGCCAGAGGGGGCCTCTACGCTATGTTGTGCCGATCTTTCTGCCTACTGAACTGCTAAGTGGTCAAGGAGGGCGCGTAGCTCCCCTCGAAGCATCTTTTCTTTGGGCGTCGTAGGCTCGGGGAACTGTCGTACGAGCATGGTGGACAGCAGCTATATTTTGTTGTGCCCTTGCGAAAGTTGGTGGGGATTGGTCATCCTTGACGAGATGCGTTGCACCTCCCGAGCTCAGGCTCAGGCGCCGACCACTGACTGGGGGTTTAGCTGTTGCTCAAGGAGGGCTCGCTCGAAGTCGTTTTGGTGTCGGGCCCCGTCGAGCTTGTCCTATCGGGCACGCAAGGCGTCGAGGTTGACATGTGGTGGGGGTAAGAGCCTCCTAGTTTACGGGGATGATCTCGTTGTCATCCTCGTCGAGATCGTGCATAGCCCCTTCAGGAGTTGGCTCCCTTCCGTCGCACATGAAGCACTCCCGCGAGAAGGTTTTGTTTCCCTCGAGGGCGGCGTGCTCAGTTCCTATGCTGTCGGAACTAGAGAGGGTCAGTTCTTCCTTAGTCAGGAGGTCGTAAAATGACTCGATGGCCCCTACGAATCTATCATCCGCAGGGGTGTCGGTCATTTTCAAAGCGATGAGTCGTTCGATAATGGAAGAGGCGCTGACGAGATCAAACAGGTATGTTATAGGGATGCCTTCCTCTAGTGGCGCACCTCCTTCGATTTGGATGGCAGCATCAATGTAGGAGAGCACCTGCCTGTGCGCACTGGTTTGGGGAGGCCTGTGGCGCTCTGCAGCCCCTTGTCTACCAGTGCGGTGTGTGTTTGTGGAGGAGTGGACGGTCGCTGCCTTCAGAAGACGGCTTGTCCGAAGCGTAGTACGTCGCCTGCTTCATGTCTGACTTCGTACTAGCGACGGAGTCAAGGAGGGAATCATTAGGGCGCCCTTGGCGTCTTTGCGGACCCCCGTCGTTGTGGTGACGGTCCCAAGGTGACCATCGTGCGGCTTTTTCATGTCACCGTCGGAGCTGGGATCCGACTCCAAGAGGTAGTCATACTGGGAACGCATGAAACTCAGCACGGCATGCTTGGCCGTGTGGTCGATTTCGTCGTCACAGCCGTCAGAGTCCCATACGCCACTCATGAACATCTCGAACGGGTGGGGTCCTCTGCCATCGTTCCAGGGGATTTCTCCCCCAAGATCGAGGGTGTGACACCCTGTGTCAAGCTTGCATTAGGATCATCATTAACCACTAAGCACAAGCATTTCATTGCATTCATATTGGCATATGCTATCATTTCATGTGTGTGTTTACATGTTTTGAAAATAGAATTAAATATGTGTTGTGTGCTCAATCTTGTGATCAATCTGTTTAGCTAAACCATGCTATGCTTAGAGTAAAGTATGGTTTGCTTTATGTTTATTTACCCTGCTTAATTAAGGTTATTTTATCTGTGAAAGAATTAAAGTAATTCTTTTCCTAATTAGCTTAAATAAGTTTTTAATCCTCAACTCTTGAACTAATGGTTTTCAGAATTTATGATCTACATGAAAAAGGTAGAGAATAATATTCTGAACCACTTTGGTTTAAGCGTCAAAACTTAGTTTGGAGTTTTTGAAACTGTTTTGAAGCAAATTCAATTTGAATCAAATAAAAGAAAATGGGAAAAGGAAATCAGAACCGAAACAGGTCGAGTACCGCTTTCGGCCCGCTCGGCCTCGACCGCCGCTTGTTAAGGTGACGGACCGAGGGTCGAACGAACGACCCCGAGCCGGAGGCTCGATCAGCCGATCGACCCCCCCCCCCCTCGACTTCGACCCCTCGAAATGACGGACATAGGGTCGAACGAACGACCCCCGAGCAGGAGGCTCGATCAGTCGATCGACCCCCCCTCCCGCGCACTCATCCGCGTGTTGCACAGCACACGTGCCGCTCACGTGCCCGCGCGCACTCGCCGCGCATGCCCGCGCGCACTCGCCCGACCGCGGATGAACCGTACGTCGGCGTCGTCTGCCGCGTGGCCGACAATGCCTGACCGCGGATGTTGAACACGCCATCGCCGCCGCTGTCGCTCTGCACCGACATCGCTGTCGCCGACCAGCCCCTCACTCTGTCTCAGTCGTGTCCGCACCCACGCCCGCGCTAACGGCGCTAGGACCGAGCCTGCACCGCTTTCCCACCGCTGACGCCCCTGCTTCGCCGCCGTAGATCTGCCAGCCGCACTGCCACGCGCCACGCCGTCGTTTCGCAGTGATGCCGTCGCCGTGCCGCGTCCGATCAGCTCCACGCCTCGTCGCACTCGCAATCGAGCGCGAATCCACGCTAACGGCGCGTCGACCAAGTCCTGCTCTGCTCCCGCACGCCGCGAACACGCCAGCGTCACTGCCACCGCCGCACCATCGCGTCACGGCTGCACTAGCCGCGCCGGTCGGCCATGATCGTGCAAAGGGGAGTGCCTACACCTCCTCTACTTCCCACACTCGTCCACACTCATCCTCACTCGCTCTCTCGCTCGCGTTGCCTCTGTTCTCGCTGCGCCTAGCGCCAACGGCACTGCAACACCCCCTTTCTCAAATCCACCACCACCCGAGCTTCTCTGTTCGATCCATCTCGCACTAGCTTTCGCCTTCGCCCCGCACACACGCTGCTCGCCTCTGTTTAACTAGCCGTGGACTCTAGTCGTCAGAACGCCTCCGCCGTTCCTTGGCCCCGAGTCGCCACCGCACCGACCAAACCGTGTTCACCCCTCACCGTCTCGCCCTTGACGCCTCCATCTTCGTGAGAGCTTCACCAGAGCTAGCAGAGGTGAGAACACCTTTTCCCTAGCTCTAGTTCGCCCTATATCCGCACAGCACCGTTGGCCGTGCGCCATTGCCGCCGCCGCAGAGCTTGCACGTGGCCAGGGTTCCACAGAGCCCCTCCGGCTCAACCAACCCTCGAACCGCACTCACCACATCACCACGATGCTCACGCAATCCTGCCCCTTGCCTCGCATCGCCGGTGATCACCTCACTGCGTTGCACCGCCGTGCTGCACCGCCACCGCACGCCGCCGACCACTTTCACGGTCGCAACGGTTCAACCAACTCCACCAGTGGATGCGCGTCATCATCCCGAGCCTAGTACACCCAACCCCACCACCGGAGACCTCATCGCCGGCGAGAACACGCCGGTCAGCGCCGTCCTCTGCTTCCTGCTCGTCGACAGATGGACCCCATGTTGACCGAGGGCCCCGCCTGTCAGTCGCCTCGCGCGCCTCCGCGTGTATTGGGCCAGACCCAGTACTGTTTCCCCACGAGCCGGTTTCCGAAATGAATTTCCTTTTCCTATTTTCAGTAATATGCTAATGCTTGTTTAATTTATATCTAGAGTTGGGTAAATCCTAAAATGGTGAAATCAATTTTGTTAGACTCTATATGTTATGATCTTTCTGTTAAAAATATAAAAATGATTTTTGGAGAATGTCTTGAGTACTAATGTTTAATTAGTTGTTTTCTGCATATATCAAAGTTAATTGTGTTCCTGCTTAAAATGGCTAAATAAATATGTAAGGTTTTAATGTTAGCTCTGTTATCCTATGTAGAAGCTAGGAAAAATATAACATGCCATATTTCTGTGTAAGTTTTATTTATCATCTATTAAAATGTGTTTCTGCTGTTTTCTTAGATTAATTCCTGTGGTAAATATGTGCATGTATAAATCATGAAACTTTTTGTGGAGCCTCTTTATGTCATGTTCTGTCTAAGAAAAAATATCATATGTGGTATGTTGTATGGCAGAAAAGATACTTGTAGTTCAAGTGTCCTTTTCTAGGGTTTTCTTTGGAAAATCATATAGAATAGTTTATATTTGTGTTGATCATGGAACTTTCTTGATAAATATGTTTTTAAGTATAGATTCTGCTAAAAATAAGTTATAGCATGTTTCACCCTGTTAGCTAGTAGCTCTAGTTCTAAGTGCTTTTTCTGCATTTAATTTCATCTTTTTATATCTGCTAGCTGGTAGCTTTGCTATGAGTAAGTTTTCTGAAGTAGCATCAAGTAGACATTTTTTACCCTCTGTAATTTTGGTAGATTTTTCTGAGCAGTTTATAATAGGGTTACTGTGTAAAGTGGCTTTGTGGTAATTCATTTGTTTAATGCTTAGAATCTCTTTTAGTGTGGTAAATCTTGTTCAAGCATCATCCCTGCACCATCAAGTTACTTATTTATGCATTGCAATCATTTAGGATTAGTGGAGGAACATCAGGAGCCAACCCCAGAGACAGAAGTCCAGGAGGTACAGGAGCTAAACGAGGAGTACCACGAGCTCGACACTAACCTCCCCGAGTGCCCTGACCACCAACCCTGCACCTTCACTCAAGGAAAGCCCCGGAGCATTCTTAAGCCTCCCAATATTTACAATTAATCTACTTGAGTATTTTATACTGTGATGCATTAGGTGACAGGAGTTGTTTGAATCCCAAATTGATGCATTACCTTCCTTGATTATTGTTTTACCTACCTTGTTACCCTGTTAATAAAAGTAAAAGCAACCGCTTAGCCTGCTTAGAATAAATGGTTACTTTTATATTTATGTACGTATTATCCCATGGGGATAATACCTATCACGGTTGGCTATATTTTTTTGCTATCGTGGAAAGAACCTGTTGTAGTAATGAAATGCGGTCAACTGGAAGGCAAGTGCACCAAGTGGTTTAGACTTGGGGGCAGTCCGTCCGTTGGATCGTATAGGTTTGTATACGATGGTAGCCCTCTTACATCTTTGAATGCGCCCTTTCACATAGGGGCCGTCGGGGGTGTCGACCCCGAAGCCGAGTAAACACTGTCCGGGCCGACTCTCAGCCTACTGTGAGCACCCTCTAGTTTGGAGATACGACCTGCCCCGTTGTGGCCAACTGATTTCTCCAATTGGGTGGACTACTCTGAGATCGCGGCGATACTACCTGGACTTTGTTGAGTGGTAACCCAATGCATGGACCCGACGGGGAAAGTGTGGGCGTGTGTTAAAGGTAATCTTGCCAGCTGGTTGTATATCGATTCGAATTGCCGCCCCCACTGGATATGGGGGATTATGCTGAGCTTCACCACGGTACAACTCCATGTGACATCGTAATGGTTCTACTAAAATATTGATGAAGGAATTAGATATATGTTATTATATTATTTGAGTAGTTCAAGTGAGTGCTCTAGTACAGGTGCAAACCTAGAGATAATAATAGGATGGAAAATGGTTGTTCTCTAAATCTTTAATTTCCTCTTGTTTGCTTTTCTGCAAAAGTAAGTTTACCCAGATCGACATAAATAGCCTTGCATATCCTTGGAGTCTTTATTCTCAGTTAGACGGGTAAGTCTAGCTGAGTACATTCCCGTACTCAGGGTTTATCCCGTTTGTTGCAGATGGCCAAGTATACTTCGGCTATTGTAAGCACTGTCTCTATCCTTTCGAAGGAGAAGAGGAGTAGGCCTCGGGCAAGGTCTTCTACGAGCTCATCTTTTGCTGTTGTCGGACATGACCTCGTGGGCACCCCTATCTTTTAATGATTTTAGTGTGGAGTAAAACTTTGGGTTCAGTTCAAACAATGCTTTATTTGGCCACCGGTGTTGTGGCGTAAGTACTACTTTTATTTGGAACAAAGTGTTGTAATAACTTTATTTGTACTTCAAGTATTTTTGGTTTATTTGTGGCTCGTTCGAATGTGCATACCTGAGTTTGCGCGATCCTGGTTGGGTATACGATTGTTAGAAATCCTTCGAGATTTCCGGACTACCGGGATTATACGGGCTCAAGTGCTTTAAGTGGCAGTTAAGTCAATTACTTTGGCACTTAATCTCTTATAATTTGGACGGTTCCGTCATAGAGGGGGTCAGCTCCAGGGCCTCGTGGCCCAGAAGCCTCAACCGGTGCGCCCTTGCGAGGGGTCGAGAGGTCCTTGTCCGGCTTGACCACGGTGTTGATGCCCTGATCCAGCGAAGATGACACATGGGTGAAGGTCCCATCCTGGGAGCGAACGAAATCTAGGCTCCCGAAGCGGATGAAGGAGAGCCCACGGTGATCGGTGTTGCGAGAGGCCATTCGGAACCCTTAAGGCATCATGACACGCGATGCCCCCTACCTGGCACGCCAACTGTCAGTGTTAATAAACTACCAACAAGTAAATTTGTATGCGTGTCAGGTATGAATGGTGAGACAAAGAGACAAGGGGTTTATACTAGTTCAGGTAAGAAATCCCTATGTCCTGTGCGAGGCTGCTCGTATTCCTTATCTCTGCTTGGAAGGGGTATACAAGCTGGGTCGAGAGAGGGAGTGCGAGTCCCAAGTCTCTGAGTGCTTCGGCGAATGGGAGTGTTCTAGCTTGTCTATCTGTTTCCCCCTTCGTTGTCCCCCTTACCCTCCTTTTATAGTTGCAAGGAGGATGGGGATGGTTACAAGCCTGGGTCAGAAAGGATCTATGTGGGGCGTTGTGCCTTATCCTCGCCTTCTTCAGGAAGGGAGGTAGACACTTGTAATAATATATTCCTATTACCCTTGTACGCGGTCGAGGACTTGATGTCGTGTTGACCCCTCATTGCGTTGTTGGATGAGGGGTCCAGTCACGCCTACAATCTGGTGGAGGTATGGTTGTCTTTTGTACCGTCGGTGGTAGGACCCGGGTTGTGGCCATTCGTCCGTGGGTACACCATTATACCGCCTTTTAGTTCTTTTTGTTCTTGTCGTTAGCAGGATTCCCTCCCCTCCTAGTCAGGGATGCTTGTTCTCCTGAACTCCCCCCGTACCTGATGTACTTCCCGTTCGGAGGGCTTCTGTAGGGGCCAGGGTTTCCTGAGACTAACTTTGTTCAGCGAGGCTTATGATTTCTTTTTGTCCATGAATCCTGCCCTATCCTGTCCCCTGATTGGGAACGTGACCTATCCCAATTCGGGTGGGGATCAGAGCCTTATCCTGAGCTCTAGATTACTCGGGGTGCACGATCCATCGTGGCTTTGGGACTCCGTTCTTATCCCTAGGGGTCCCACTCTTGTCCTCCACGGCCGGTAGCCTTGCCGTGGAGACCTTGGCTTGTACGGGATTGCGGAACGTCGGTCTTAGGCCGGAATGCAGGCATGTCTTCCGGGTCGCAGGGTCGTCCCTGCTTTTGACGTTGGATGAGGCGGAGTCACATTTTCCTGGAGCATGTCTGCCTTCCCGGGCCGGTTGAACCATGACCTTCACGCCTCTTCCTTCATGGGCCTTATGCTTAGGGCCACGACTTCAATCGTAGTGGGCTTCATATCCTTTTTTGGGGGATAACCACCAAGCTTTTGGCCATTGATTATTTTTGAAAGTTTGCCATTAAATTAGATATCCGACAACTTGCTTATGTGCTTGGGTATCCAAAGAGCATCTCTCTACAAAGAGGGATTGGGTTATACCCCCAAGAAAGGCAAGTCCGCTTTTGCTCCTCACAAGACTAGTTTTGTGAAGAACACTAGTAGGTTTTGCAAGAGTTGCAAGCAAGTTGGTCACAATGAGCATCAATGCATGAACAAGAAGCCACAAGCAAATGTATCCTTAATTAAGCTTGATTCTTTCTATGTCCTTTCCAAGGGTACTAATGGTGTTCATGCTAAGTTCATTAGTGCCCCATGGATGTCTTCCAGGAAGGTTATATGGGTTCCTAAGACCTTGGTTACTAACCTTGGAGGACCCAAGCAAGTTTGGGCACCTAAAAAGAATTGATCTCTATTGACACCAGAAGTGGCAAACGGGAAAAGACCGCAAGCGTATGGCTATCAAGTGTAGCTTTCATCGGGAGTATTCCAGGTATCATATTTTCCATAGGGAACAAGAAGTGGTTTAACTAGTGATCAAGGTTATGTCCTATGATGAGACAAGGGAGTCTATGATGTTGGGTTCAGAGGTTCACTATAGCAAAGGTATCTAACTAGGCAAATCTGGTTATACTGGCTTTATCAGCCCTTCTCTTGCAGGAGGCGATGGGATAGATTAGTAGGAGGACAAAACTCCTACTGGACCATGCCATCATGTTGTATTGAGGCCCTACCTTTTAAGAACTTATGTTACACACGTGGTGGAATACAAAGCCTAGATAGGGCTGTCACCACCTACTAGCTACCACAAACAATCCATGCCATAAGCGGTTTACAAAGGCAAGATCTAGTCTAGACACCACGTCTACACTATTCTTACTACTTTAACCCCAGCTAAAGGCTAATGCACTCTACTTAAAGTAAAGCAATGAACAAACGTGAAAAGATGTATAACAGCTATGCCAGAAATAGAGTATCAAATACTATAAAGAACTCAGATGTATCACTTACAAGAGGATCACATCCGCCGAGGTACAACATGGAGAAGACGCCAGACAGGCCCAGCTCTCCTCCATACTCTCCTCACTCTCTTCCAACTAGCATAGCAATACAGCAAAGCTTTGTTAAGCTACTAAGGAGTAGTTTTCCTCCAATGAGTCATGAATGAGAGTGAAGGCCTAGGGGGTATTTATAGCTAGAGGTAGAGTAGGGGCTACTCTGGTGCCACGTCAGCGATCCGCGCCACCTTCAGTAGCCACTGTAGGATCAAACTGTCATTGTAACCGTCTTAAATCAATGGTTGAGATCAAGTTGATGCATGGCGGCATGCAGGAAGGCGGTGCGGGGAGCTTTGAAGGGTACATAGGGGGGTCGGCTGACCCCCCTATGACCTGTGGGCCCATCCTCTTATTCTAGAAGAGGTCCCCACTGGTCAAGCAGCTTTGTGGAGCTTGTAGCCTCCATAGGGGGGTCGGCCGACCCCCCTATGGCACCTTGGGGCTACCTCATCCTTCTAGAAGGCTGGCCCACGTGTCATAGAGCTTGGTGGTCACTCCTAAGATGTTTATCCATTGGTGTGGGCCTAGGAATCCATGTGCTTAGCTTCTAGAGCATTGATCTTGATCACCACATGATCCAAGGGTTGAAATTGGCTTAGCCCACACTATCTTGGATTGTGGTGACTTGGCAAGCCAGGGGGCTCCCATACACAAGTAGGCCGACCCATGATTGGGCCCTTTGGCCCCTGTGGGACCTCCTGGACAAGTGTAGAGTGTAGTGGTGCAGGTGCTAAGCCTGTTGGGCTCATATGTGTGTCAGCCGACCTACATATAGGGCCTCTGGTACTCCATTTTGCCTAGTTTACACTCCTACATTCAAATAATGACATGTACATGTGGAACCATGTTATTTGCACACAAGTTACTCTATATTTGTTTGTTAGCTCTTTGAATGATATTTGGTTGACGGTTTTGAAGGTGTAAAAACAAGTGAAATTACCGTCAACAATCTCTCTTGTAAGTCAATTACAAAGCCAGAGGGAGGCATCAAGTACTTGATAGTGGGTGCACTCAACACATGACCGGTGATGGAATGATATTCAACTCAATCAACCAAGATAAAAACCATGGATATGATAGTATCTATTTTGGTGACAATGGCAAAGGCAAGGTGAAAGGGCTTGGAAAGATTGCTATCTCCAATGATCTAAGCATTAGCAATGTGCTTATAGTTGAAAGGCTTGAGTTCAATCTATTGTTAGTTGCCCAATTGTGTGATCTCGGTTTCAAGTGCATCTTTGGTGTGAAGGATGTGGAAATCATTAGTGTGGATGGCTCAAACATGGTTTCAAAGGTTTTAGATACAAGAACCTCTATCTAGTAGATTTCAATGCTAGTGAGACTCAACTCTCAACTTGTCTCATCTCTAAATCTAGCATGGGTTGGTTGTGGCATAGAAGGCTAGGTCATGTCGGGATGAAGCAATTGAACAAGTTAGTGAAGCATGATCTTGTGAGAGGCTTGAAAGATGTGACATTTGAGAAGGACAAGCTATGTAGCTCATGTCAAGCCAGAAAGCAAGTTGGAAACACTCATCCAAGAAAGAGCATTATGAGTACAAGCAAAGCATTTGAGTTGTTGCACATGGATCTATTTGGGCCAACAACTTATACAAGCAATTGTGGAAACAAGTATGGATTTTTAATAGTGGATGACTTCACAAGATATATATGGGCTTCTTGAGTGACAAGAGTGACACATTTGATATCTTCAAGTCATTTGTCAAGAGATGCCAAAATGAGTTTGAAACAACTATCAAGATAGTAAGAAGTGGCAATGGAAGTGAATTCAAGAACACAAGAGTGAATGCACTTTGTGATGACTTTGGAATCAACCATCAATTCTCTCCAAAGTACACTCCTCAATCTAATGGGATAGTTGAAAGGAAGAATAGAACCTCGATTGACATGGCAAGATCAATGTTGAGTGAATACAATGCTAGTCATTCCTTTTGGGCCGAAACTATCAATATGGCTTGCTACTCTAGCAATTGTCTCTATTGTCATGGCATGCTTGAGAAGACTCCCTATGAGCTATTGAATGGAAGAAAGCCAAACATTGCTTTCTTTCGGGTATTTAAGTGTGTTGGCACCCAGAATGACACACTTTTACTTAACCAAAATGCTAACAAACAACCTCAGGATCAAGGATAAAACAATCAACTCATGAGCATACCTTATCAAATAACAAGTTCCACATGTCCATGAGTATTTGATTGCAGGAATGAATAATTGGAGCAAGGGAGAGCCAGTGGGACCCACATAGGGGGTCGGTCGACCACCCTATGGGCCCACCAGCTCTCCCCCTGGCCATGATCTAGGAGAAGCACCTTAGAGTAAACTCCAACCCTTGGATCACTTTGTGCTTTCTCTCAACGGCTCACATGCAAAGCACATGGATCCATGGGCCTACACCAAGGAGATCAACGTGACAAATACCTCAGAAGAAACAACCAACACCAATGACAAGTGGGGCCAACACCTGGAAGGCTGAGGTAGGCCAGAGACCCCAAGGGGGGTTGGCCGACCTCTGTCTGGGCCCACAGGCCATAGGGGGGGGGTCGGCCGACCTCCCCCTAGGTCGGTTTAGCACCTGCCAACCACCATACTCACTAACACATGTTGGAAATTAGCACCATCCATCCTAATGCGGTTCAGAGTCGGTTGGATCCAAGAGTGGAGGATTGAAGCCTCCTAGATCGCTGACATGGCGATGGAGTAGCCCCTACTCCACCTCCCACTATAAATAGAGGCTCATACCCCCTCTCTACACATGGTGAAGAAGCCTACAAGCTCTATTCCTTATATTGTTCTAGTAGTTTAGTCTAGAGTGGGAGTTAGAGTTGAGTCGAGCTGCGCTCAGGATTTCCGAAGTCGTCTTCTAGAAAGTCTGGTATAGCTCTTGTATCTTTCCTTCCTTGTAAGACTTTATCTTATTCAATATATTACTGTTCCTCTACTTTACTTAGTATTTACTTTCAGCATTTCTATACTAGATATAGTCTTGCTATATGCTTTTGCTCTTTAATAGCCTTTACATCAATAGTTTGTGATCTTTGTGGCCTTTCCCGTATGCGATCATTGCCTGTCATAGGGTGCTTTGATTATAGATCGTAGTCAAAGTAATAAGTTGTGTGTAAGCATGGTGCTTATACATCACCTTATCCTTGGTCACCGCTTGTTGCACGGATTGTTGTGGTAGCTAGCAAGAGAGTGACAGCCTTGTCTAGTCTTTGTATTCCATCACGTGTTCTTAGGCAAGTTCTTAAAAGGTAAGGCCCCCGTAAGAAGAGGGCGCGGTCCGGTAGGAGTTTTGTCCTACTACTGATCTATCTCCTCGCCTAGCATACTTGTATTGAGGAGGCAAACTATAGTGTTTAAACTAGTTAATTGGCTAAGTATATTGAAGTAGAGTGAATTACACAGGAGTCCCTTTACTCTCTCGTTGTCCTCCCATCTAGCTATACTATCTAGTCAGTTCTAAGTATCATTTACCTTGGCTTATTCATTCATCGACCCTTCCTATCACATATATCGTTTACCCCCCTATACTAGTTCGTACTAAGTTGAGGTGCTCTCTTGGATCTCTCCCTAATTATCATTTCTAGCCCAGCTTTCCCTTGGGAAAATATAAATTACGATATATTGGAATACTCCTAGGTAAAGTGCTACAACGGTATAATCTGTGCACTTGCGGATTTATCCAATAATCATAAGAAATACCAACAAGGTGCAAATGTTATATCTTGAAGAAAGACACAAGATTGAGCAAGTTTGAGAAATGTGATGAAGAATTTCTACTTGGTTACTCAACAACTAGAAAAGCTTATAGAGTGTGGAACTTGGCTAGTGGCATACTTGAGAAGGTTCATGATGTTGAATTTGATGAAACTTAAGGCTCTCAAGATGAAATTGAAAATTTGGATGATGTGAGAGGTGCAAGTTGGTCAATGTAATGAAAGATATGGATATTGGTGACATTAGACCAATACAAGTGCAAGATGAAGATGAAGATCAAGTGATCATTCCATCAAGTGAACAAGCTAGTAGCTCTCAAGATCAAGCAAGTACAAGTGAAGATCAAGTGCAAGATCAACAAGAAACTAGTTCATCATCTCAACCAAATGGTCAAAACAATCACATGCAAATGCTTCAACCTACCAATGTTGCAAGAGATCATCCCCTAGATAAAGTTATTGGTGGAATTCAAAGTGGTGTGCAAACTAGATCAAGATTGGCCTAATTTTGTGAGCATTACTCATTTGTCTCATCATTTGAGCCAACCAAGATTGATGAAGCTTTGAAGGATGTGGATTGGATCAATGCTATGCATGAAGAGCTAAACAACTTAATAAGAAATCAAGTTTGGGAACTAGTGGATAGACCAAGGAAACATAATGTCATTGGAACCAAATGGGTATTCAAGAACAAGCAAGATCAAGATAGAAGGGTGGTGAGGAACAAAGCAAGACTTGTTGCACAAGGTTACTCTCAAGTTGAAGGTCTTGACTTTGGTGAAACATATGCTCCGGTGGCAAGATTAGAGGCAATAAGGATACTATTAGCATATGCTTGTGCACACAACATCAAGTTGTACCAAATGGATGTCAAGATTGCATTCTTGAATGGGTACATCAATGATGAGGTATATGTTGAGCAACCACCCAGTTTTGAAGATGCAAAGCCCAATCATGTGTTCAAGCTCAAGAAGGCTCTCTATGGATTGAAGAAAGTACCTAGAGCGTGGTATGAGAGATTGAGAAGTTTTCTCCTCTCCAAAGGGTTCAATATGGGTTTGGTTGACACTATCCTATTCATAAATAAGAATGGAAATGACTTGTTTATCTTGCAAATCTATGTGGATGACATTATCTTTGGTTCTTCAAATCAAGAGTTTTGTGAAGAGTTTGGGGAGATGATGGCAAATGAATTTGAAATTTCAATGATTGGTGAACTTAGTTACTTTCTTGGACTTCAAATCAAGCAAATGAAGTATGGTACATTTGTGAGTCAAGGCAAGTACATCAAGGATATGATCAAGAAGTTTGGATTGGAAGATGCAAAGGGCATTAGTACTCCTATGGGGACTAATGGACATTTGGACAGTGACACAAGTGGCATGATGGTTGATTGTTGATGGTGGATAATGTCAACATTTAATATAATTATAAACATGATAAATGGATCAACCACATGGAAAATATAGATGTATAGGGCTTTATCTAACAAATTCCATGAGTTTTGGTATTTTGTTATTTTCTAGAGACTATTCCAAAAAAATGCAATAAAGGAATTAAATCAGAATAAATATCAGAAAAAATCCACAATAAGAGATCTTCCATAATATTCAGGAAGGATCTAGAAGAACCAGAGAGAAGCGGGGCCTGAGCCCCTGACATGTGGGGCTGGCTAGCCCCACCCGTAGCCGGCCGGCCACCCCCGTGGAGACCTTCTACGGCCTTCTGGAGTGTTCCTCCACCACCTTCCAGGATTCATTAGGCCCTACATTAAGTTGGTTTGATCCGACGGCTGTCGTTCATCCCACCGGGCTATAAATAGAGCCATCTACCCCCCCCCCTAGGGAGGCAATGGTAGATTAAGTCAAATCCAGTTCAAGATTAGATCTAGGGTTTCTAGAGATTAGATTAGAGCTCTAGTTCTTAAAGTCATTAGTCTAGGCTAGCTAGCAAGGTTCAAGTGGAGTTGAGCGATACACTCGGGATTCCAGATCTGCTCGTTTGGAGATCGGTAATTTACTTTGTATCTCATTATGACTTTATTCTACTTTATTATATTGCTACTTATTAAGTTCTTAGTTTATTCTAGTTGCATACTCGATTTAGTTATGTTTGGTGATGATTATTTTTATATGATCGTAAAGCACCTAATTCAATTCTCGAGTAGGTTAGGTGGTATGTTTGTAAGCATGGTGCTTAGATATTATATGTACCTACGGATGTCTCTTGATGTGACGTGTCGTGTGGTAGTTCATGTAGGTGACTCTTATAGCTGTGTTGATTCCTCTATAGTCCACCCTTCGCACATAGGCCTAGCAGAGCGCGGTCGTGACAAAGGTAATGGTTGCATCTTAATAGCCTCCTTAGTTGATGCTGCTTAGTTGATTCCTCCGGGTCAACCAGCAGTTTGCCGGAATTCCCTTCGAGCTTCGGAGGATTAATTTTTCAAGTCTCCGCAGACAGCGTCGCCCCCAACAATGAGACAGACGCCGACCGCATTGCAAGAGAACAGCACAACGCCGAGCGTGCGTGGAGGCGTGAACTGGAGCGCCGCGAGCAAGAGAAGCACGACGAGGAGCACCGCGAGCACAAACGACTTGCACGCAAACAACATGAGCAGGCTTAGAGGAATCGTGAAGGCCTGCCTCGACACAACCTCCAACAAGATTTTGACAAGGTGGTTGACGTTCCGGTCTACCCGACGCCCAGCGCCAATCTAGCGGTAGCCGCCTGTGAGCTGTCTAAGCTCCCTTCCACGCCCATGATCGAGAAGATAGAAGCCCACATCAAGGCGGCAGTGGTCCAGGTTAACAAAGAGGGTCCTCTGCCTGACTTCTCCGCCCAGTCCCACAGCAGAAACCACCCACAAAGCCCACCGAGGGAGCCCAGGCGAGGATCCCCATCCCATGACGATGAAGAACTCGACGGGCCCCGGCGCGATCGAGCACCCGCACCGCCACGCCAAAGCCCTCTGAGGGAGCAGAGGCGACAATCACCACCTCACAATGACGGCGAGCATGAAAGACCCTGGCGTGATAGGTCGCCACCACCGGCGCGCCGAAGCCCTCCGAGGGAATGTCAACACAGGTCCCCACGGTACGATGATGGCAATCTCCGACGTGGCCGGACACCGCCACCAGTGCCAAGAGCAATCGGGGGCCTGCGGCCCTTCTCCGCATGTCTGCGTACCATCCGGTGGCCCCCGAATTTCAGAGTTACGTCGGTGGAAAAGTATGATGGCAAGGCAAACCCAGAGCAATGGGCGTCCACCTATGAGATAGCCGTCCACACCGCCGGAGGAAATCAAGACGTAATGGCTAACTACCTTCCGGTGATGTTGTCGACCTCCACCAACAGCTGGCTCCAAAAGATCCCAGAAGGCACCATCGACACCTGGGAACAACTCAAGGAAATCTTCATCAAGACGTACAAGGCCACATGTGTCCAGCCTCGGACGAGGTACGACTTGGAGAGCGTCCGCCAGAGGAGCAACGAGAGCCTCCGGGAGTACATCAAGCGCTTCTCCGACAAGCAACGGAACATCGCAGAGATCTCCGACCCAGAGGCCATCGCCATCTTCTCCAACGGCCTGCGGACAGACGACCTCCGAAACAAGTTGGCACGGAAGAGCATAACAACCATAGAAGAGCTCAAGACGATCGAGAATCCTTACGCCAATCAAGATGACGCCACTCGCAGTAGGGAGAACAAGCGGCGCTACTCTCGATCTCCGGAACGTACAAGGGATAACGACTGCCGACCAGACTACAGTAGCGAAGGAAGGGTTGGCGACCATCGAGACTACCGATCGGGCAACTCCGAGCGCTACCCACAGAGGTACAACTACAGGCGCGACAACCGCTACGTCGCCAACACTTACGCCCGACCAAAGAAGAACTATGACTCCAGCTACGAGAAGATCCTCGACGGCCCGTGCCCTCTACACAAAAATTCCAAACACTCCATGCGCAATTGTGAGCTCCTTGAGTCAGCAGTGAAGGGAAGAAGTGACAAGAGAGCAAAGAAAGATGACTCCGACAAGGGCAAAGACCAAGAACCACTGGCCCTGGAGTTCCGACCACCTTCAATGACATACTCCATATTCGGAGGCAGCATCGTTGTGGAAGGAGAAAGGAGACGTCGCCAAGTTTGCAAGGATGTCTACTCGGTCGCAGCAACAGGAGATGATTCAGCCAATGCCCGCTACCTCGACTGGTCAGAACAACCAATTAGCTTCTCCGGAGAAGACGAGTGGACAGATTATAGATACCCCGGCCGCTTCCCACTCATCATGGACCCAACCATCTCCACGTGCCACTATAGGAAAGTGCTGGTCGACGGCGGCAGCGCGCTCAATATCATCTTCGCCGACGCTTTCCGCCAACTCGACTACTCAAAGAAGGACCTCCTACCGGCGAACTTCTCCTTCTGGGGGATCATCTGTAACAACCCGTGTTTTCTAACAACCAAAAATACGAGCTTTCAAAAACTTTTTCATGTAATGTGTGTGTCATGTAGTCGCTAGGTTAACCGAAGCTAACCTAGAGGAGTTTACCGATAATTCGTTGCATACATATAGATTGTTTGTAAGAGAGTGCCCTGGTTCTTGTTTTGTTTCGGGTTTCGAGTTTTTGTTGGAGTTTGAGTGCTCAAATCCATGGCATCCTATCCTTGAATTTCTCGACAAATCTCTTTGAACCTCATTTAATTGCTTGGGTCAAAATCCTACTTTGAATCCAATCGAACCCATAGAAATCCCTTTTCAAATCCGTATTAAAATTCCTCTCTATGAATTCCTCCGAAATTCCTTGGATCATTAAAGGATTCCTTCCAATTCCTTTTATTATATATGTGTCAAATCTCTTTTTGACTTAAACCCAAACGTAATCTTAAAGAGAATTCTAATTTCCCTTCTCCTTCTTCTCTTGCTCCCTTCTCCTTTTATCAAAGCCAGCAGCAACATCGGAGGCCCGCTCCTCCCTCCCCCTTTCTTTAGCTCGCGTAGGCCCAGACCGTGATTGCACCAGCCCAGCTCACAGCTTTCCCCTCCTCTCCCCCTTGGCCCACCCCGGAAACAGCAGCAGCACTCGCAGGCCCAGCTCGTGCCCTTGGCCCAGCTGTCCCTTCCCCTCCCCCGCTGGCCCGAGGCCCAGCCGCACCGGCCTCCCCAAAACCCTAGCAGGAGCGCCTCTGCTCCCAGCTAGCCGCCGCCGCGAGCTAGGGGCGAAGCTGCGCCGCGCCCACACGCGACACTCGCGACCCCACACGCTCGCCCCGACGCCCCACGCAGCGCCCTGGCCTCGTGATCGCGCGAGCCCCATGCGACGCGCTCGTGGCTTGGTCCCCCTACGCGCCGAGCGCTTGGACCCGGTCCCCTGCAGCCGCGCACCCACACCCGCGCCCTGCGCTCTGCCGACCGCGCACGCACGCAACTCCGTTCGACCACGCGTGCTCGCGACCATGCCCCTGCCTCTCGGCGTCCACGCTCGTGCCCATCGGATGGCCGCCACGCGTCCTGCGGTACGGACGCCGAGGCACAACGCCGTCCATCGCCTCAGAACCCTAGCTGGCGCGGGTACAAATAGCCATCTCTGCTCTCCTCCTCTCTTTCCCCCATCCGTGCCGCCGCTCCTCTTCTTCCTCCCCTACATGGCGTGCTACTCCTACCTCGCCACTGCCATGCACCTCGGAGCCATCGTCGTCGCGGCGCGCCTCGGTCTCTGCCTCTGCTGCCGTTCACCGAGGTGACGACGCGCCATGGTCTTCCTTGACCTGAGCACGGTGCCGATGAGCCGAGCCCCATCCACCACGACCACGCTGTCCTCACCCCACGGCGTCCACCTCGCCGCCTCGCCGTCCACGGAGGGGCCACGCTACGTCGTGTCCTGGCGCCTCTCTGCGTCGGCGACGCGACGTCGCCTCCACCAGCCTCGCCAACAGCCGGCCGCGGACGCGCCATTGCTTCCTCGGCCCGTCCTCGCCACCACATGGCCATGGCCAACCACGCACGTGCCACGGCCATCCATGGCGTCGCCCAGGGCCTCGCTGCACCACGCTGCACCGTCGACGCCGAGCCCGAGCTACACCTCGCGCTGGGCAGCGCCGCTGCAGTGCCGACCATGGTTAGCCGCTGCTTCGGGAGCCCCACGCCGAGCACCCCAACGTCCTCAACCAGCACCTCGACGTCACCCAACCGGCACTGCTCCGTCTCGCTCCGCCGGCCGCTGCACCTCCACCGACGACGTCGTCCTGCCCGCCGGCCGAGAACCGCGCCGAGCCGTGCACTACCACGTCCGCGGCGTCGTCTCTACACCGAGACCCAGCCGTCCCTGCTCTCCGTGTCACGCTGCCGCGACGTTGTTCTGTGCTTGGCTGCTGCCAAACCTCTTTGCTCAAGCCCAGCGACGTCGTCCGTGATGTCCGACCCCTCCACCGGTGCTGCTGCCTGTTCACTGGACCCTGTCGAAGCCCTCCCTGGATGGTGAGTTGCAGTGAGCCGGACTGCTGCTTTTCTGATTCTCCTTGTGTGGCCATCTATGCCTAAACCGGCATCCGTGCCCTTCATGCCGTGGAATCCACTGTTGCGGGGAGCTGCTACCTTTCTGTGCTGTTCGTCGAGCACTCTGCCGACGTGCCTCGCCGGCGTGCCTGTGGCCCATCGCACCACGACGTCGCCCAGCCTGCCGGGGACGCGCCCAACACCCTTCGAGCCGCTGCTCCACCTTGCTAGAGTGCAGCAACCACACTGGTGAGCCGCTGGCACCAAGAGCTTCGACCTTTTCCTTCTTGTCACAGTGCATGTCTAAGATCGGCCCTTGTGCCGCGTTCCACACTATTGCAGGAAAGCCGTGCGCGTGCTACGCGTCGATTGGCAAAGCTTTGACGTCCTGTCATTCTATCCGGCCTTCGTGCCGTGGTCTTTTCTGTTGCAGGGTGGTGTGTCCGTGTCTATCCCGGATGCACCCGCTGGATCCTTGCAACAACCCGGTGCCATTCCCGTCATCGCTCTGCCCTCCAAGGTCGAGTCTTTGGAACCCTCGACCGACAGATTAATTCTTTTTCATTCATACTTGTATTCATACATGTTGCACTCATCATCTATACTTGGTATATATCTATGCTTGCGCCGTGCCTTCATGCCGGTCTATCTATCTGTCTCTTGATATGGGGTTTGTGCTACTCCAGTTTCGTTCTTGCGTTGTGGTGATCTGTTTGTTTCTATGGACCGAGCCTTCGAGCCGGCCGAGGGCACGTCTTGTTCGAACGTTATGATCGCAGGGTCATCTCGCCATGATCGTAACGCCGAGCATGATCCAGTCCCTCGTGTTTTGGTTAGCTTCATAGTTCTACGATAGTTAACGACCCTAGTCGTCCCCTAGGACGTGGCCACTATGGACTCAATACGGTGCGGATATCACCCGTGCACGGTGAGTCTTTTGGAACCTAGTCTAGTGGGGGACGATCTAGGGGAGTACAATTGTGGAGCGATGGAAGCTAACCCCTGTAGGTGAAGTTCATGGTCACGAGTGCCTCGCCATGGCCATTGGGCTCTACCTTCCTTCTGTCTTCTCTTTCTACCCGCCTCGTATACTTGTGCCACCTTGACCATAGCATCTCTTAGGTTCTTGCAGTGACAACTGCACTGCTAAGAACTCGAGGGATTGCATTGTGTCATTTTAGTTGCACATAGGTCGTGGTGCCCTACGAGTTGGTGTAGTTCGAGGGACCATGAGCTAGTGTCCCTGTTCCTTCGGCCTTCGTCTATTTTTCTATGGCGTCTTGGTCGAGAGAATGTGGAGGTTGTTCCTCTCTTATCAATCCCTGTCTATCCAGTAAGACGTAGATTGAGCGCTCTTGTTCCAACTTTGATGCATGTCCATTACCATGACATGTGATCAAAGTATCAAGGAACCAGAAATCCCTTTTCGCTTGTTTGTTCCCCTATGGTGTTTATTTATGGCTCTCTTGGTTCTATTCCTTGGATTGCCGTCAAATACAATGGCAAGTGGATCAAAGGAAGGTTCATCTTTTTCTCTCTCATTCTCTCCTTTGGCTCTTTCATGCTCAAGCCCTTGTATGCTTGTACCTCTTATAGACCGTAGCGCTTCTTAGGTCCTTGTGGTGATAACCGCACCACTAAGGCCCTACAAGTGGATTGGATGTTGTGTGTTCTCTCGTGTGTTGCTCCCTTCCAATGCCTCACCTTTTGCCATGGCGTGTGCATTGGGAGAAGTATACCACTTCCCATTTTCTTTATTCCCCGTTTCCAACCTCTCTTCTGGTTAGCGAAGCTATGGTCCATGTCATGTCCTTGGAACCATGCGAGTCGACTCGATCGATAGTCAGAAAACTATCTTTACCAAGGACATGATATGGACAACCTAGCCAACCCTTCACCTATTTCTATTGTCCTATTCTCTTTTGCTTGTGCCAATTTCCATGGCGTGCAAGCCAAAGTATCATGGAACAAGTCACAACTCGTGCGTTTTGCACTGTTATTCGATCTTGGTTGTTCATGCTTAGTTGTGACTTGTGGGATGGAAGGCTACAAAGGCCAAACCCTGTTGAGCTTGTCTTCTCTCCACTTGTAATCTTTTCGATTCTTGTCAATTTCCATGACACTCGGATCGAAAGACCGCAAGCCGTGGTGTATGTTTAAGTTAAGCTAGAGTCCATGCCCTTTCTCTTGAAGCCATATAGGTTGACACCATCAACCCGGGAAGTGTGGCTATTTCGGGGTCGTGACTCGAGCTTATGCTTAATAGACAACCACTCGTGTGTTATTTTGAGCCCGAGGAAAGAGGACAACCACCGCGAGGGCTAACTCCTTTGGTGTCTTTTGTTGTTAGCTGCTCTTTTTATGTCGTTGCCTTTTGATTTGGATCTTGGTTAAGGATTGATTGTTTTCTTCCTTGTTTGTCGCTCTATCGAGGTAGTTGCATCAAGGGCGATGTTGATCGGGTCGGTGATCCGTTGGAGGCAGGAGACATGGGTGTTGACGGTCGTTAAGTACCAATTTTTATATGTCAACAAGAGCTAAAAAGGACTTGAATGAATCACCACCACAGACTTAGGGGGTCTAACTGACAGATCTCCACAAGTTTTGGTGAGTGTATGTTTTTACAGGGAGTTATCAGGAAAAGAACCAACGAAGGTCCATATGTCATGTTTACATAGAGAGAAAGGACCTCCGCACAAGAAAAGAATACTCAGGAAGACTCTAGAAGAGACTGGACCGAGCCGGAGGTCGACTGGGCCCACACCCCGGGCGCCCGCCCTAGGGTTTGGGGCGGCCGCCCTACCCTGGTGGCCAATCACCTTTCACTTCGAGGATCATGCCTAACCGCCTTTGAGGATGAATCTAAACCACTCGATTAAGGTCGGTTTGATCCGACGGTCCACGTTCATTTGAGGAGGCTATATGAGGAAGGCCCTGCCACCCCTGAGGAGAGGAGAAATCATTATTAGAGGAAGCCATCAAAACTAGGGTTTCATATCCCTCTCTCCACCAGAGAATTAGAATAGCTACTCCCAATTCCTTAAAGGATTGATTAGATAGATCTAGAGAAGTAGAGCATCGCGCTCTGGATTTCGGATCTTCGTCATAAAGATTGGTATTATCTTGTATCTTTCTCTACGACTTTATTCTTAATATCATTATGTTTCTATTTATTATGTTCTTAGTTTGTTCTAGTTCTATACTTGATATAGTTATGATTGATAATGAGTTTATGTATGAGTTTGCAAAGCGCTTAGCCTTCACCCTAGGGGGGGTTAAGTGGTAGATCACATGTAAGTGTGGTGCTTAGATGCTATTTACCTGCAAATGTATCCTATTGGCCGGGTCGCGTGGTAGTTCGTGGAAGTGATAGTTCCATTGATTCTTATATAGTCCACCCCCCGTTGGTAGGACAGGCAGAATTTGTATTGCGGAGTAAGTCTTGTTATATCCTGGCTTACTTTAGCGATGTTCCTTATACATAGATGAAGAGTCCTTTATGCTATATATGATTGTATATGTGCTAGAGTAGATTATGACTTAATAGATTAGAACCTACTTAGAAGTTATTCTCTTACTAGTCCGACGTCACCTTACATTTATATGGAGTAGTCTATCTCTAATCTTTGTGTTATTTATCCTTGAGCTTACACTTCAATATCTTTATTATTATTATTATGGATTACCCCTTGCCGAAGCAAGTGACTATGTGATTGAGCTTTCTCATAAGTAATCATGTTTTGCAAGTCCATCTCTAGTCTAAGCCTTTGTTAGTTCATGCCACCAATGTTTGCTTTTCCTTTAGCAAAATTATAAATAAACGATACTTGGAATTACTTCCTGGTGAAGTGCTACAATTGGTATTTTATCTGTGCGCTTGCAGATAGAATAAATTTATTTTCTAGAGAGCCTTTACATTCATAAATACCACCGCACATTTCTAGCGCCATGCTGGGGATGACAACCTAGTATTCAAAGTGGTGTTAAGAAATGTCAACAAGCATTTTTGGCGCCATTGCCGGGGAACATAAAACATCGGTACGCACAGAATATAGATTTATTTTAAAATTAGACTATGGAGAGAAATTGCATGAACAACTACTCAAATGAGAACCTCATAACAAGGCACCTCTGCTTTGGCAGGATAACCCCTGTTGTTTTCTATGTTTATATTTCTATACAGGGTATTGCAGGATTGACTTTGATACATTCAACTCTTCATCATTAGAATCAAAGCAATCAAGAAAGAAAAGCTAGCCACCAATCTCTGAAGCTATGGCACAAAAGACCCTACGAGAATTCTCTGCTCCAAGCATTGAGAATATTCGCAATGGTCCGGTACTTGAGGCAGAAGAATTTGAATTTGAACTCAAGCCAAGCTCATCAATATGGTGCAAGCTACACAATTCAGTGGAGAGGCACATGAAGATGCTAGTGCACATTTGCAGAATTTCTTAGAGATTGAAAGCACAATCATCATCAACGGGATCACCCAGGACATCATACTGATTTGCCTCTTTCCATTCTCACTTATGGGAAGAGCGAGGAAGTGGTTTTACACCAACAAGGAAGATATCAACACTTGGGAAAACTGTTCAAATGCCTTTCTCGCAAAGTTCTTCCCTATAGGCAAAACCAATGCCTTAAGAGGAAGGATTGCCAATTTTCAACAGAAGAAATCAGAAACCATTCCAGAAGCATGGGAGCATTTTCAAGGATACTTATCAGATTGTCCTTATCATGGAATGGCAGGATGGTTACTCATGCAGACCCTTTACCATGGATTAACTCAGAAGGCTCGTGAGTGCCTAGATGCATCTGCTAGAGGATCATTTTTGGAACTTACACTTGGAAGAGCAGAGATACTTATGGACAAGATAGCAGAAAACCAAAACTGGTCCCAAGAAAAAGTTCAACATTGTCACCAAACAGAAGAAATACCCGAGGAAGTAAATGCACTATCAACCAAGATGGATGATTTACTCCATTAGCTTGACCAAAGGGCCAAATATAAAGAAGATCGAAGGGCCATTGAAACGGCATACAAATGCCCACATCAACCTACTCCAAGTCAACCCAATAGCAAAGGTATGAATCTAGGTAATACTTTAAAGCAATCTACTTTGAGGAATTTAATTGCGCAACAAACTAAAATTAATTCAAATCTTGAGCAAAGGCTAGATACAAATGAATCTTCTTTAAAAGATATACATAATAAAATGGATTCTCTAGTGTCTGCTTTTGATAAACAAAACATTCTTAATAAAAAGGTAGAACTTAGGTTAGCAGGGCTAGCTACTGTTTTGCCTGTTGCCACTAACATTGAGCAGGTAAAGAATATAACTACAAGAGGAGGGAAATCCACTAGAGATCCCCCTCATCCAAGAGGAACAAGAAGAGCACCGGCAATACCAGTAGCAGTAGAAGAAGAAAATCCCACTGAAGCAAAAGAATTGCTACAAGCTCCAAACAACCAAGAAATGAGAAAAGATTACCATGACACCAACTATTTACCATTTCCTAGAAGGAACAGAGGACTGCAGTCGGATGAGCAGTTTGGAAAGTTCGTAGAGGTTATCCAGAAGTTATATGTCAACATACCTCTACTTGATGCCATACAGGTCCCTACATATGCAAAGTGCATCAGAGATATTCTTAACAAGAAGAGACCACTGCCATCCACTGAAGTGATCAAGCTGACAGAAGAATGTAGTGCGGCCATCCTGAACAAGTTACCAAAGAAGAAAAAGGATCCAGGATACCCAACTATTGATTGCTCGATCGGAAAACAACACTTCAACAATGCACTTTGTGATCTTGGAGCAGGTGTCAGTGTGATGCCCTCATCAGTCTACAAGAAGCTTGATTATGCAACACTAGAACCAACATCAATGTGCCTGCAACTAGCAGATCAAACAATTCGATACCCATTGGGCGTGGCTGAGAACATTCCAGTCAAGATAAGATATTTCTTTGTGCCAGTAGACTTCGTGGTACTGGACATGAGCCCTGACTCTAAAGTGTCCATCATCCTTGGAAGACCATTCTTGAGCACCGCCAACGCCCACATTGATGTCGGAAAGGGAGAAATTAAGTTCAACATAAACGGTCAAGAAGAACACTTCACATTCAATCCTAGACCAGAAAACAAATCCACAGTGAAGAAAGTTCATGAAGAGGAATCACCAGAGACATCACCTCTGGAGATGAGTACATCAGAAGAGTGAAGTTAATTTGGAGGTCCAGTTTGGGGGACCCTAAAATCTCGAACCCTCGCCGGAAGATAAATCAGTACTTATCCATATCACTTGCATATTTAAATTCTTGCATTAATCATGTTTACTTCTATAATATCCAAAAGCCCCGCATAAATAATCTCTATGGCGTGTAACAACCCATATTTATTAATTATAGTGGTGGCATAAAAATAAATTTGTTTAATCTTTCTTAGTAAGTTTTTATTCCTGCATTTTATTTACCAAGTTTCTAGAAGCATGACCCACATCCTTTGGTCCCACATGTCATAAACTCCACCTCACATACATCACATCACATTAGTGCATCCACTTACACCCATTACAACCACCAGACATCTTCCACCCACGACCAATATTTTTGCATGAAGACACAACATGTGAGGTGGAGAGCAAAGATCAGCCTTTTTGGGGCCCAAAGTGGGGCGGTCGCCCATACCACTAGAGCGCCCGCCCTGTCCCCTGCTCCTCCTATAAAATCCCTCCTCCAACCTCCTCTTCACACCACACACACTCTAGAAAACATCTCCAACTTTGAGTTTCCGAGTTCCAGTAGTTCTACTCCATTGAGAGAAAGAAGAAGAGAGTGGGAAGGAAGAGAAGAGTAGAAAGAGTTTGCTTGAAGAGAGAAGAAGGAATCACTTAGAAGCTAGTGATCACGCTGCCCAAGCGTAACTAAAATTTGTTTAGGGGGAAGTGCTGCTGAAATTTCCAATAAAATTTTGTCTTGAACGACTGACCCCCAAACGACTGACATTTGGACAGCTAACCACTAACCATCTCACATTCTCCACGAGCTTTTGTCATCAAGTTTTGCAGGATGTTTAAGAAGGCCGCAAAAGCCGCCAAGGAAACCTTGAAGAGTGTTGGGACGAGGCACTCGTCCCGACTCTCCTCTCGTCGTTCCGACATGAGCATCAATACGCCGGCCAAACAAACACCATCGTCATCATCAGGTAATACAAGGAAGTTCCTTATAAAAACAAGTGACCTTGGATTAATTTCTCGGCAAGAGAAAGAAGTCTTCCAGAAGTTGAAAAACAAAGTGACCTTGGATTAATTTCTCGACGAGAGGTACCTGTGGCAGGTACATGTGTGTTTCTAAGGAGATCACGGGGCGAGCCCCGGGATGGAGGTGCTGTGATGGCACGGGGGAGGACCCTGATTGAGGAGATGACCTATCTGATCCCACCTAGGATCTGGAATAGCAAGGGAAAACGGAACCATGAGCCTATCGTGCACACCACTCATCCCTGAATGGGCGGGGTGCAGATGTCGATCGGTTTGGGCGATGCCATTACTGCCAGGTTGTTAGGTGATAAGGGTGGGTGGTGCTGGTGTTGAGACCCGTACCATCCTAGATGCACAGTACCACGGTGACCAGGTGTTGCGTCTCCCAGTCTCAGTTTGCCGGTGCGCCGGGGAACCCTAGGGCTGAGTGGCAGGATGGTATCGTTCCGGATTGGGAGATAGCCTGTTATCGGCCTAGGCGTTGTACAGCGTCGATGATGGCGATCTTGTGGGTACAGGTGTACACACTCTGCAGAGTTGATCGATCTATACGTATAGCCGTGTCCCCGGTTATGGACTTCTCATGACCTACGCCTCACTTGCTTTAGAGAGATGAGTCCCTTCTTTTCTCCCCCCTGGGTTTTGTAGGATCCGGCTGTGATCCGCTGAGACAAGGACAAGAGGGAGTTGTCCTTGTCACCTAGAGAGTGAGAGGGTATGTGGTGAGATGTGTGTGGATGGGATGGATGTGTGGGAAATGTGTTAAAAACTTTATAAACATCTTACTACTATTATATTACTTAATAATGAGCTTGCGTAGGAAAACCACAACCAGATATTGATTCTCTTCTCTATCCCTTGCATACCACTTTCCACAAAGCAAAAGAAAAGCATAGGGTGGGAGCCAGTGGCCAGTACAAATCATACTAAAAGTTATTTGTCAGGTTTGGATGCTATCTTCGACGACAACCACAAGGATCCGGAGTATAAGGTGGTCTTGTCCTACGCTCAAGGATGCCCGTGAAGGAGGAGCATTCACCCGCTGGCGCGTTGCGTTGACTCTGATATCATTTCACGTGCATCTTCCGCTAGTTTGTGTTGTAGTAGGGTGTGAATCTCTAAAGTTGTAATACTTGTAAACTTGTAATTTACGATGTATGACTATGGTATCAACTGTATACCAATAATGTGATAGCTTGGTATTCCTGGAACTATCACATTATGTTGTAATATGTGGATTTCCCTTCGAGGAAATCGTGGATCGTTACATCATCCCCAATAAGGCATCAACACCGGTAGGCCGGATCACCTTGCCTGTGTAGTTTGGCGACCAAAACCACTTTAGGGTGGAGAACATTAACTTCATCATTGCATACTTCGAGACAGCCTACCACGCGATACTCGGTCGACTAGCACTCGCCAAACTCATGGCAGTCCCACACTACACATACATGGTTCTCAAGATCCCGACGCAACAAGACATCCTCAGCCTCCGTACCAACCTAAAAATCGCATATGAGTGCGAGCAGCAGACAATAAACGTCGTTGAGAGGCCCCATATCCAGGATACGTACAAATCCGAAGCCAGCGACAACCCTGCCGCAAAGAAGCAGAAGGAAGCAGAACAAGCAGCGACCGCCGCCGACCTCCCCTGCAAACAAGCATAGAAGACCGTCTGTCCCGGGCAATTCGAAAAGATCCCTAGCATAAACATAGTCCAATAAAAGTTTGTATTGTGTACTCTTCCAATAATGAATAAAGGCTTCTCGTTTCCTACATATTTTTCCTAACAAAACCTGTTGAGCAAGTAAAACGCTCACGGCGTACGATGACCTCTGCAAAACGCTCACGGCGTACGACGACCTCTGCAAAACGCTCATGGCGTACGATGGCCTCTGCAAAACACTCACAGCGCACAAAGGCCACTTCAACGACCACCGCGGCGTATGGCGACCACGGCAATGCAGCTACTAAACGATCGGCGAACTCTCCAAAAGACTCCCATAGTGTTCGACGACCTCTCCACAACGCAAATAGGGCGTTTTTCTCCAAACAGTCTGGCCATAACCAGAAAGCACCCAAAGCTAGCCCGCCAATGAACCATAGCGAATAGAAGTAGCTACCCTAAGCGCTATGACTTCATTGACAGGCCTCCCAAGTGGCATTTCCCCAGAAGTCGGGCGATGTCACTTGGGTCGGGAGCCGTGAGGTTGTGCGCCTAGAATTTGTATACGACCACGGTACGGTCGATGACTCTACAAGCAGCATGGCTTTTCGCCGAGCGTCTGCAGGAACGGTCTCCACAGGCCCTAGTCACGCCACGATTGAGCCTCTCGGAAAAAGGCTTTGTCACTGGCATCTCCCTAAGCCTGCATGAGCTGTTCACTCTCTGTGCTGCGGGTTGCCAGCAGCGTGCCTCCTTGGGAGTCCTTATGTATCCTACGCGTGAAGTGGCGCTAGCCCTATGATCTGGACCATTTGAGACCCAAGGCCGAATGATTCATCGCTACGGCTCACGACTTAGCAAGCACGATAGGACATACAAGTGAAACAAAAGCTCACTGCCCCGAATATATTACAGCTTTGTAGTTTTCACTTAAACGTCCGAACACTTGTATCCGAGATACAAATTATCGTTGTCCCGCAGCAAAATAGAGCATGACAACAAAGTTGAGACTCCTAGGCAGAAGAAACCACACCTAAATACCAGTCATTCCGACGATTACAACTTCATCCTGCTGATGCGATAAGCGACTACCTCACTAATGTTCCTAGTCCAGAGCTCGAATTCATGTCGAATTCGGCATTGCCGGCTATAGTACATGATGATCCCAGTCATATTGTTGCCTGGCGGACCAAAACGACAACACTCCCCCCAGGTACACGCAGAAGCACCGATGACCAAATCTGGCACATCTTCCGGGGCACGAATCCACCACCACCGCCAGATGATGTGAAGATCACCACGGGAGCGCTCCTGAAGACAACGCAAGCCTGGATTACCAAACCGACCATCTGGAAGGGCACCTCCGCTGAGTCAATTGACAATAGCAAGTGCCTCCGCATCTGCTGGATCCGCATAATACAACATCATGGCCCGGAAGTACATGGCGACCTCATCTCCAACAGCCACCGCTCGCTTGATAAGCGCCTTCCCAACAGAATCTCGCCTCTGCAACATCAATCGTTCTAGACCACGAAAGAACAAAGCCTCCCGGTGGTCGACATCGAGAAAGCACTGCTCGAAGGCAGTCTCCAGAAAAGGGAAGTAGGGCCGGCAATAATCCTGGACACGCCGAAGGGACAAAAGCCGAATCGTCAAAGCATCGTCGCAAAAGTTGCGGACGGGACGACAGACCGGGTGAATCTTCACATACTCACGCACATTGTCGCCATCATTGATCACACGAAGAAGGATCCAGAAGATCAGGTCCTCCGCCAGAGCCATCAAGGCGGCGAAACCCTCCACAAGATGCGCACCGTCACCCTCCATCTCCACCGACCAAACCCTAGAATCGATGAACCCCCTTGCTCTTCGCGGCCAGCAAGCGTGGAGATTATTGAACAAGGTAGACGGAAATCCTCTCAGATCACCAACATATATATAGCATAGAATCACCGGCTCTTTGTATCCTCGGTGTACTCGGTAAGGCAAGGAGACGCGACCCTTCCCGTTCCGCCAACTGTCGGAGTTGTCCTTTATACCGAGCGGCGCGGCGCTTTGCCTTCCAGGGTTTTTGGGAAACCGCAATGACCGAATACGGAACCGCCACGCCGCCCACTCCTTGCGCCTAAAACACGGGTCGGTAACTGCGCGGTTAATTCGGCCCATTACTTCATCTTCGTTCTCCTTATATATTTACTCCTAGTTAAATCTCAACAATTTAAGGCCGATTTTTTCCGGAATACCACTAACACTTCAGTCTCGGGGACTGGACATGCAACTTTGTCATAATTTCTTTTCTGCAGCTACAATAACATGGCCACAACAGTCTGGTTGGCAAAATGCGAGAAAATTGGCTGCCAACAACGATACTCGGGGACTTCGTCGACGGCAACCACGACTTAGCTTCCTGGTCACGTCCTCGACCAGGATCGGGGACTTCATCCAGTTTACACCGAGCGAGGCTCGGGGACTGCGCCCATGGCACAGAAGCGACACAAAGAAGGACAAAACCCGGGGACTGACGCCGGGGGACTGCGAATCAAGCAACATGATCCTGATACAAGAAGCTTTCGGCTCCTTACATCAGGCTTGGGGACTACGAGTATTCGCAGTCGTTTCTTACTAAACTCATATTATGTTTCTTTCGATATATGATCCTGATACAAGAAGCCTCCAGTTTCTTACATCAGGCTCGAGGACTACGGGTATTCCCAGTCGTTTTTACTAAACTCACGCTTTAATTTACATACCTTATGCATCTTTTTATAAAGCATGGCACCACGTGCATGCTTTACCTGCTACCATGCTCGGGGACTAAGTGGGTACACTTCACCTCGCGGTGAATGTACTGATTTTCTTCTCGATAAAGCTCTATTGTTTTTTGTGTTGTTTTTGTAGAGCCTAAGTGGGTACACTTCACCAGGGAAGGACTTTTCAAAAGTTTTTCTTCTTCAGCACGTCACATCCTCCCAACAAGCAGCCGCAGCACCTGACGAGGCGACCAGCTCGCACATCACGCTACAATGCTCTCGACCAGCCCGACCTGGTCGGGACGCTTCTCCGAGCAGAACCTCGACTAGGCAGCCTGGTCGGGGCTTTATGATGACCACGACGCATGATGGCGACCAGCTGAACACCTCTAAGGATGGCGCTGCGGGCTCGCTGGAAGAATATAACGTGCTCGGGGACTTGTCGGAGATATTACCTCGGCATATCCCCAGGGACCTTATGGGCCTACCGACCAAAAGACGACCCAGCCCGCGAGGCCTTGCGGCACGCGACCATCCCGTCGTGCTCGCCAAGGACTCCGAAGAGTCTTGCTCGTCAAGGAAGATCCTAGTAGATAGACTCGGATCCCTTGCCTTAAGGGACCGATCGTAATCTGTTAGGATATGGAAATTGTAAACCTACTCCCCGGCTATATAAGGCGAGCAGGGACCCCCACCAAAATCTCTCTCTCAGATCATCTACGGATCTTATAACCTAATACTCAGATCAATCCAGCCACCAAAACATAGGACGTAGGGTATTACGGTGATTTGCCGGCCCGAACCTGTCTAAATCGACGTGTCTACGCTCTCTGTGTTACGCTTGATCGCCGTCGCCATACCTCTGCCTACAATCTACTACCATAGGGTATCCCCTAGGTAGACTGCGACGCATATTTCGTCGACAGTACCATCCCCAATTTGAATGGTAGTGATTTCAGCATATAAGTCTTTAAGACTAAAAACATCTCTCCACCAAAAGGAGCCCATGCTTCTCTAAGAATGGGGCACCTTATTATTGTAGTACTTGAACCATATTTGTTGCACCCATGGGATATTCTCTTTGGAGTAAAATTTGTGGAGTTGTTTCATAAGAAGGGTATCATTCTAAAGATATAGGTTTTTGATGCCTTAGCCACCCTTCTTCTTTGGCCTTTGAGCAAGAGGCCAAGCCACTAGGTCACCACCTTGCTTCCTGTTTGAATTGCCCCTCCAAAGGCATTGTTTTCCTATTTATCAATGCTTTCAATTACACCCTTTTGAAGCTTGAAAGTGCACATAGCATAATTGACAGTGGGGGTAATAATAGAATTAATGTATTCCACTCTTCCAGAGAAAGAGAGAAGAGTAGAGCAGGCTGACAATTTTCTCTCCACTCTATCCATTAAAGGAGCAAACTCTTCAATCTTTGGTTTGATGGTCCCAAGAGGGAGACCCAAGTATGTAAAGGGAAGGGACCCAACTTGACAACCCAGAGTAGCGGCCAAAATGGCAATCTTTTCATTAGAAACATTGATGGGTACCATTTGAGACTTAGCAAAGTTGACAATCAGACCAATTGAAGAAGCAAAGGTGTTGAGAATAGCTTTAAGGCAAAAGATCTGCTTGGCGTCAGCTTGCATGATGAGCAAAGTGTCGTCTGCATATTGAATAATTGGGAACTCATTGGTAGGCTGAGGGATAGGCAACTGTAAGATACATCTATCTTTCAAACCATTGATAACATACTAAAGAATTTCAGTAGCTAAGACAAACAACAAGGGAGATAAAGGGTCACCTTGCCTAACACCTCTTTTACATGAAAAGATTTTCCTTGGAGAACCATTAAGAAGGACAGAAGTTGAACCAGTTGAAAGAATGGCCTAGACCTAGCTAATCTAGATATCAGGAAAGTTCAACACCTTTAACATTTCAATGATGGTGGAGTGTTCGATGGTATCAAAAGCGTTGGCAAAGTCAAGCTTGATGATAACAATCTCTCTTCTAGACAGGTGGCATTGGTGAATATATTCAAAACTCCAAGCAAGGCACTCCTGAATAGTTCTATGTCTAATGAACCCATACTGGTTTTTGTGAATCAGCTTCAGGATAACTCCCTGAACTCTATCAACAAGCAGTTTGGTGAGCATCTTGATACAACAGTTCAATAATGAGATTGGCCTGAAATCAGAGGCAGTCATGGGGTTGCTAACTTTAGGAACCAAAACAATATAGGAGCCATTAATTGGGGCTAAATTCACCCTATTGTGGAAGAAGTCAGAAAACAGCCTGTAGATATCCTCCGTGATGATGTGCCAGCATCTCTTTATAAAAACTCTATTAAAACCATCAAGCCCAGGAGCCTTATCAGCAGGCATCCCTCTGATAATATTGTCAATTTCAGGCTGCAGGAAGGGACTCACCAGGCTATTCAGGTCAACATCTTCAGGACTCTGAACTAGAGATCCCAAATCAAAAGCCATAGAAACATTATTAGACAGGCCCATTCTATTTTTATATGTGCACCAAAGATGATTTGCTTTGTCCTCATGCTGCATTAGAGTAACACCATAATCATCTTGCATTTGTGTGATCAGGTTCCTTCTATAAGACACAGAAGCCATAGAGTGAAAATATTTTGTGCACTCGTCTCCTTGCTTGATCCTATTAATGGTATTCCTCTGCCTCCAGTAAGTGTTCTGCTGTTTCAAAATCTTGTTTAACTATTGTTTAACCAAGTTTCTTGTATTCCATTCAAGATTAGAGAGAGACCTGAATTCTTCAAGAGAGTATAAGTAAAAAATGACTTATTGCAGTTCTCAATGAAACACCTGATATTGGAGATGTTTCTGCTCCACTGCTTTAGATCATGACTAAGCTTTTTAAATTTGGCTAAAAGGACTGCCACTATGTTGCTCATGTTGGTTCTGTTTGTGCCATTCCAGGAATCTTGCACTACACCAAAGAAAGAATTGTGGGAGAGCTAGAAGTTTTCGAACCTGAAAATATTAGCCCTTGGGATTATTGTTCCAATAGAGATTCTACAAGGGACATGATACGAGGTTGGCCGTGCAAGGGGAGTAACCAAAGTATTTGGGAAATCAGCAGTCCAATTGACTAAAGTAAAAAAAAACAGTCTAGCTGTTCAAGCAAAGGCTCATTCTGCATATTACTCCAAGTGTAGGATCTACCTTTCAAGGGCAGCTCAACCAAACCCAAGTGATCAATTACATCATTAAATATTTGGGTGTCTTAAAAGTTGCCACCACTTCTATTCCTATTTTCTAGTGATCTGTAAAAGTTGAAGTCCCCAATCAAGATTCAGTTACAATCATCCTAAACATCCAAGTTTTTCAACCAACTAACAAACAAAGACCTGGCAGGTTCAGTACATGGACCGTAGATAGAGGAAAGATACCAGACATGCATGTCCATTCTTGAGGAGAAGCAAATGGAGATAGCAAAATGCTTGATTTCCTTAACCAAGCCAAGAAACAAGCTGACATTCCAACCCACAATGATTCCACCAGAGGTACCAGCCGATGGAGCAAAAACAAATTTGTCGAATCTTTTGGGAGCAAAGTTCTTCACAAAAGCAAGATCAAAATGCTCTCTCTTGGTCTCCTGGAAACAAAAGATCTCACAGTTGCTCTCGTTAACTTTATTTCTGATAAGAGGCCATTTTTCTGCACTATTTATTCCCCTAACATTCCAACACAGAATATTCCATGACCAATTCATTGGATAAACACAAGAGAAGGCAAACAACACTATACCCTTCACAGAAGGATAAACACCAGGAGAAATCCTCACATAACAGCATAATAACGATATAATGTAAGGTAGCATACATTATTGAGGAACAAGCCAAGCTCTTAATATAAAAGACATAACAATAAAGGATAACTATGGTGACTGTCATCACACAACACTAAAAGAGTAGAGAGGCTTTAATCATTCTTCCATCCCATCTTCGTGCCCTTGAAATAGGGCATCCTCCGAGAGCTCCACAGGAGGCACTCCACATTTGATGGCCCACTCATGGAGGATACTGAGTGGGGTAATGGTAGCAGCTTCTTCAGCGTTGGTTGGAGGTGCGTCAAGGTTGATCATGTACTTCTTGCGGTACTTGGAAGTCGGTTCCTTGATCTGGACAACCTGAACGCCTCCAACAACTGCTGGGTTAAGCCGAGAGCTTCTTCTGACCAAAGTATTCACCAGGGGAGTCTTTGAACCCGACCTAGTAGAAAGCAAAGATGGAAAGGAAACAACGTTGTTGTGCACATGGGCTTCCACAATCTTGCTTTTACCCCCAAACAAGGCAGCCCAAGCCTCAGAAGCAATGGGTCCCGGGATACTTTGATAGGCATGAGGGCCTTACTGACATCCTCCTTCCATTCCTGAACCTAAATCTGCAACTTTTTAGGCAACAAGTATTTGTAGCCTAGGGGAGCTTCTGATAGGCATCGAGGATGAATGGCGAGACAATCACCATGAAAACATGGACGGTAGACACTTCACTAGAACTAACAGAATCCTCAAAAAAGCTGCTATTCTGAAAGCCAGCCATGACATCTTCCAGATTGATATCAAGGCCAGTTGCCCTCAAGTAATTTGCAGAACTGCCCGATTGATTGAACGAGATGGTGTCCACGGCTGATCAGGGTGTTGCGGCACCTAGTCTTCCACCACTTCCATCACATCGTGACCTCCAGCATCACCTATTTCATTTTCCTCAGCAGCATCATTGTTATCCCCATGGTGGAGATCCAAGTCTACATCTTGCATCATCTCCACGTTCACTCCTGCGTCACCCAATCCCTGGGCACCAGCACCAGCAAGGTCATGTACCCAATTCTAATAAATGTTTGGATTACCCGCCAACGGAGCACCATGCATGGGGTGGGAATTGCCATCCGGTGGGACATGATCTTCATTAGGAAGCAGCTTAGCAGGCAGGGCACCACCTAGGATGAACGTAGGAAAAGTCCAAGAATGGCTCCCCATCAGTGTACCTTGCAATATCACAACGCTTCGAGGGACACGATCAGGAGCTAGCAATAGACACTTGACTAAGCATCGGCTCTTGTTTAGCCCATGGTGCTAATAAATCCTCCTCCCAAACGGGGCTATGGCCGCATTAATGAACTCATCAGTCTGGTAATCGAGTGGAAACCCAAGGAACATAATCCAGCTCTCCCTATCATACTGACAAGCCCTTAAATTGCCAGCTTCATCATGCTTCACCACACATAACACAGAGATAACATCGTACTCAATGGGGCTGATGTCTAACATACTCTGCCTCATGATGGATGAACCAAACTCAACTAGACCAAGACCCAAAGGCGATAGAGAGCTGGAAAAAACTATGACTGGGAAGTGGGCCTCCAGAAAGTTGACGATGTTGTTGAGGACTGTCCTGGCATGCATCGGGTGTGGTGGTGGTTCGAGCGAAACGACGACGTACTCCTCATGTCGCCTTGGTGGCTCACCGCCAAGAGCCACCCTAATCCTGGCCGGGCGCTGCCAACCATCAACCACATGAGCTCCGAAGGGAAGGAAGGGGGCTGGATCGCAGACAAAAATTTGCCATGGTTTCTTGGTGGTGGCACAGAGGAGAAATTAGAGCGTGTTCCTAATTAGAAAGGAACGTGTTCTCCTTAGTTCCATCAGTAGTATAAGGAGAGAATGGGATTGGGGGAGGCTGAGAAGTCGAGCCGTCGTACGCTTGCTCTACCTGAGACAATGTGAATGGACCCACAGATGAGTTCTCCAACAGCAGAGAGCCAACTGTCGAGTGAGAAATCGCCTTGGGTCTCCAGATGAGAGCTGGGCTTGTTACTATGACGATGGGCTTTGAAAGCTTCGGTTTCCAAAGTGAAGATTTAGAGAATTTCGCCAGGCAGTGCTTGGCCCGATGGCCATAGTTAAAACAAGAAAGGCATCTAACTGGGAATGAACAGTCCCAATTGCAATGGCCTTGCCGAAAGCACCTTGAGCACCTCAAAGAATTAAATGTGGCCAACTCATTATGTTCCATACGACTACTAAAATATTTAGAGTTACCCAAGTTTGAAAATTTAGCCACAATTCTTAATGGTGACCTAGGAACACGGCCCCTGCCCAGCGACTGGGAAAAGTGATCGTTGCTGATGGAATTGAAATGACTCCGATCAATCACCAAAAAACCGGAACCAAGATTGCCAACACAATGGGAGTATGCTTTTTTTAAAATCAGCTTTAACTGATTTGAAGCCAGGGCTGACGGAATGGAACTTGAGGACTGACCAAACTCAAAATTTGAATTGTCAAACTGAACCAGACCAGTGGGCTGAACTACAAAACTGCATTTGCTGAAGGAGCCGACTGGCTCTGAACTGAAGAACGAACTCAAAAAAGAACAAGCTGAAAGTGACCTGTATGCTTCCGGAATGACTAGTTGAAAGATTCTGGCTGGGCTAAGCCCCCAATTATCGGCTGCTCAGGCTGTTCAATATCCCCAGATGAGATCCTCTGAACAGTTGCTAAAGATTGGGGAGCCTCAGTAAGCAAATTAAATGGAGTGTCAAAAGAACCAAAGCAAACTGACTGCTACTCATGAAGAACTGGGACAGTCTTCCTCATAGGCGATTCAAGAACGAGCTTTGGCAAAAATCGAACAGACTTCCTGGCCGTCACACTTGCTTTCGCAGCACGTTTCTGACTCTTATTAAGAACAGCGGACCATTTCTTAGCCTCTTCTGTCTCCCAGATGCGTTTTTCACGTTCCTAGTAGGGAGCACCATTGCTCCATAAGTGAAAATAGATATCAAAAGAAGAGTCAATAACCCGGCAGAGAGCATAAATCGCAAATCCCACAGCTTTACAGCAAATCCCACACAGCGGTCGTGACAAAGGTGACGGTTGTGTCTTAATAGCCTCCTTAGTTGATGTTCCTTATGATATTTTCTGAGTCAGTTATGCTATAAATGAGTGTATGTAGTTAGGGTATTCTAAGTCCTTTTTATTTGGTAATTACTTATGAGTCTTTTACTCTAACCGAATCTCGAGTTGTCTGACTATATTATTAGTGAGTCTCTAGTTTCTATCTCTGAAGTATCATTTATCTTATACTTTTATCATCATATTTATTTATCTAAACATGACTTACCCCTGCTAAAACATTAGAAAGGTTGGTCTATCATAGGTTTACACATTTATAATTGAAGTCATCCATATAGATTTCTTTTTCTATCCCTATTTATCTAATTCCTGCAATAGATTGAATGTTTTTCTTTTGGCATAAACAAATCAACGATACTCGAAAATCTCAAAGGGTGAAATGGTATAATAGGAGAATTATCTGTGCGCTGCGGATATATTCTATAGAATTATTTTATGAATTGTCAAGTGTAGATTATTTTAACATTTATAACATCATGCTAGGGATGACAACTTAGTGTTAAGTGATGTTAAGAGGTGTCTCCAGCATTTCTGGCGCTGTTGCTAAGGATGGGGGTTTATCTCTATTTTTAGTGCACGCTAAGAAATGTCAACAAACATTTCTGACGTCGTTGCCGGGGAAGCAATGATCAATTTAATTTGCTAGGAAATAATTTAATAGAGAAGTTTTTCATAAAAATATTTTAGAAGAAAAGAGAAATACGGTTATAGACATAAATACCTATAGATAGACCACAACCTTTTGCTTTAGCAGGCTTACTCTTGTTTTGACTTTGTCTATATTCTATATAGGGTAAGTGCAGGCTTGGTTGTGGAGCATTAATTCAAATCAATCAGATACAATCAAGGAGAGAAGCTTAACATCAATTTGTGAAGCCATGGCTGAGAAGAACCTACGTGAATTCTCTGCACCAAACATTGAGAATAATCATGTTGGACCAAAGCTCAACATTAATGATCATGACTATGAACTCAAGACAAGCCTCATCAACATGGTGCAAACAATCACATTTGATGGAAAGAGGGAAAAAGATGCAAGTGTTTATCTGCAGAATTTTCTGGAGACTTGCAGCACCATCAACATGAAAGATATCTGCAGAATTCGCTCTGGTGTCTTTTGGATCCTTCCTTAGTATTATGGAAGATATCCCACCGCGGGATTATTCCGATAAATATTCTGATAATTAAATCCTTTATGGCACTTTTCTAGAATAGTCCCTAGAAAATACAGAAAACCAAAACTAGTGGAATTTGTTAGATAAAGCCCTATACTTCTATATTTTCCATATGGTTGATCCATTTATCATGTTTATAATTATATTAAATGTTGACGTTAACAATCGTCAACAAGCTCCCCCAAGCTTACCCTTTGCTAGTCCTTAAGCAAAGCCTATCTAATAAACTTGGATCAGGAGTTGCTGCAATGCTTTCATACCTCAAAAGTTCATATGTTTTCAAACAAAAATTATTCTTTGAATTAGAAAAAACTACTCTAACTTTCAAACTCACCTGTATTACCTTTTAACCATGGGGCTTCTTAACTATCACTTGGGTCTTGAGTAATCAAGAGACAGAGCAATCAAATCAGGTACTATGTCTCAAACTCTTCACTCTATCAAAATTCTAGGTTTTGTAAAGTTTTCAAAATAAAACTCAGAGCTTAATCGTATGACACCCTCAAGTCTCTTATGTATGTGGTATCTGAGACATTAATAATGTCATGCCCTCCTATACTAGAAAATATAGTGGAGTTCATAGGAATGGCTTAACAAGGTTAGCATACTTACTTCATATGTATTGTGAAGTCAAACAATAGATCCACAGAGAGTCAAGTCATACAATCAAGTCAAGATGTGCATGTGTGGGGATATGGTGGATATATGGTGGTAGTGGTGAAAACCTAATTCTACTTTGCTCCTTGAAATGAATCTCTCTTTTGGAATTTTGAAATTTTGAACAATATGGCTAGAGAGTATGAGCTATCTTATTCTTTATTTATTTTTCTGAGAGGTGCGTCAGACAATTGTCCATTTTTAATTCATCTCTCTTTTTTCTCTTCTTTTTTTTCAAATAACTTTTGCATAGCTCATACCTCCATCACCAAGAAAAACTGCTGAGAGAATATAACAAGAACTTTTGAGCATTTGTTGTATGAATGAAAATAGAATGAACATTTCTGGTGGTGGTTACTCTCAGTGTAAGAGTAAGACCTTTTTGTGGTGGATGAATGGCATGTTGTTGCGCCTACTCTAGTGTAGAGTAGTGCATATTTGGGTGGTGTGTACGTGATCTTGATTTTAAAAGCATGACATGACTCTTCATAGGGTCTAAAGGTTGACAACACTCAATACAAAGACAAGTAGCATGAATGAGTCTTCCGAATCTAAGTGTATATATTTATATGGTTTTGGTAGGAATTTAAATTATGTCATACAAGAGCTCATCATGTAAGATTTTAAATTTTCAAAAGATAAATCACCAGAACTTAGTATTGCTGGGAGTAAGAAAAATAACAGCTCAGACTTTCATGTCATATCTTCCAACCACCTAGACTAAGTTTAAGTATATGTCTCCACAAGATTCAGATTCAGAGTAAATTCTTATATCAAAGCATTTTTAACCAAAACTCAGGAGAATTTAAGGTTGAAAACTAGGTACTTTAAAAGGGATTATAGAAGAGCAACTATTCATCATCTTCAAGACAAAATTATTGTTCATAGCTTTTATTGACTCTAGACAAATTAAACACACACCCTAACTAAACATATCTTTATTTAGGACTCTTAAGACTCGATAGACATGGACTTTCATGTGCCTATATATTTTTGGCAATTTTAAGTTTTCTTATGATACTATGGTGAACCTTCATGTGATCACATATTTTTAATAATTTTATGACTATAAGATAAACTTGATAAAAAGTGTAGGTATACTTACCTGATAACTAGGGGTGCCCTCCCCAAGCTTGATTTTGCTATGGTTGATTTGAATGATCCTTGGAGTCAGCTTCTCAGTAGTAGTCCTGATTAGACTCACTCCTCCTTGGTGCTTTCAATCCTGTATGGTTATACTCCAACAAGAACAAACAAAACTTGAGGCTCCATTATGATAATGGGTTAACGGTCAACCAAAAGAGTAATTGAATATTCTCATGAGCTAATTTAAACTTTTAATAGATTCTAACATGAATTGAATATCTCATCTTCTTTTAGAATTTTCTATTTTATAAAGAAAGAGAAAAATAAAAAAAATATTTTTATGCCACCAAAGCAAATTCCCTTATGGTATTACCATAAGTTCTCTCACATGGGGCTTAGTATTTTTATGATACAATGATAAATAAATATTTATTTTGTTTTCATCTAGTATGCAAAAAGATAAAGATGATAAAATTGCTAAGATAACTACCATTTTTACCTTGTGGCAAAGGAATGAGATTTATAGTCTACCGATAAGACTAGATAGGAGAGAGTACTTGTCTGATTTATCATCTGAGGTAGACTCAGATAATTCCTCATTGTATTGTGGTGCATCTTTGTTCTCCTCCCGCCATTTTTGTACTTGTACTCGTGTCTCTTTTGCTTCTTCTTTTGCAATTTGATCCATCCTTTCAGTTTCTTTCTCCCATTCGCTCCAGCGGAGTTTCTTTACTGCTTCGTGTTCCTTCTCTTTGATTTTATCCTGATCATTGAATCGGTCTTCATACCTGGAAACTTCACCAGGATAATAATCCCATCCATCCTTCAACGGTTGGGTTGCTTGACGGCGGGTTTGGCATCTCCTTTTGTTGTGTCGCTTCTTGTGCTACATATGATTAGTATAACTATTGAATTTACAACATACCTTTCCAATGGGTAAGCTGAAGTGGATTTTTCCAGATCCGATGAAGATGATGGCTCTAGTAGTGTTAAGAAATGGTCTCCCCAAGATGATAGTCATGTCATCTTCATCCTACATGTCAAGAACTACAAAGTCTACAGGAACATAATTATCTTGAATTTTTACCGCCACGTTCTTTGCTATGCCTTCAGGAAATCTAAAATGTTAGGTCCGCCATCTGCAACTGCATGTATGTTGGGTATAATGGTATACCATCAAATAAATGATCATAGGTTACCTTTGAAATTATGTTGACCCCGGCCTGATCCTGTGTTGCAGAAAGTCGTAGGGAAGATAGTCTTTCTGATTTGTGGATTCAATGGTTGGTACTCCTGGGTCTCCCTTCTTGACTATGTATAACAAGGCTAGCAAGTGATCATATTATGTATTGACTGGGTTGATCATCTAGACTGCTCCTTCTAAGATCTGGTTCTGCTTGTTCTTCATCCATCTTCTATTGTTCTTCTTCTTCTCGGGTACTGCTGGTTGATCTTATTCATATTGCCTTCATGGAAGTACAGGAGTGTTGAGTATGTGATTCTTGAATGAGAACTTTTTCTTGTCTTTAATGGAAAAGACAATCTTGGCGTGCTCCGCATAGATTATGGCTTTAGTTGTGCATAAGAATGGTCGGCCCAATATGATGGGTGCTCTTTCATCTCCTCCTCTCTCCATGACCACAAAGTCAATGGGAACATATGATTGTCCCACTAGAATGACGACTTCTTCTAATACTGCCTCAGGGTAGCAGATGGACTGGTCTGCAAGCTGCAAATGCATGTTTGTGTACAACAGAGGATCTCCCAAAATCTTTTCATAAATTACCTTAGGCATGATGTTGACAGTAGCGCCAAAATCGCAGATAGCTTCTGGGAAGGTGTGACATCTTATGGAGATAGGAATGACAGACTGCATTGAAAATGTCGACAAGATTTGTAGTTTCTAAATCTTTCGGTTGGCCCGGAATCTTACCTTCTTTCATTGGAGGAACATCAGCAAGTGGGAAGAGAAAGCCATGGGATATAAATATCCCCCTCACGAAGCTAGCTCGTGGGCAGCAAGTCTGAGCATTTTAAGTTGGCATCGAACGCTCTGACGCCCTGCCCCAATGGTTAGTTCCTATTTAAACTGCTGTGCAACAGACGCACCGTTGTTGTAGCACCAGATTCGTCCGATGCAAACTCTATGCTCTCGGGTCTTCTCTGTTTCTTTTTGGAAAATCAACGGACGCACTACAGCGTCCGTCGCCATGCTGTTGAACGCGTCCATCGGCTGGAGACCCTTTCTGGAACCTCTCTACATACGCATCGGACTCTACCAACAGACGCACCTGCCTTTCGGCCACAGCATCCGTCGCGTGCTTCCGCTCCAAACTCGGCACTGCAGAGGGCATCAGACACTCCTATGCCTTCACTAAGGTGCGTCCAACGCCAAACCCTAGGTGCTAGACGGCACCAGACGCGTCCGTCGCCCACGGCACCAGCGTCCGTTGCCTAATATACACCTCTATCAACTCCAAACGACTTAGCCATGAGAATGGAAGTTGTTCTAGGCTATCTTAGGGACAACTAGGGCTCACTAAGGGCTATGTATGTCAAGTGTGCACCACACCTATACCATGAAACTCTCCTAAGTCAAGCTACTATTGACAGTAAATATGAACCATTTTTGTCACCATCAAAATACCGTCAACATCCTCATATTCGAAGGAAAACAAGCATAACATGAACATATTTTACCCAATAACTAGTTCCACATGTCCCTTGACTATTTGAGTGCATGTAATGACAAATGGGGACTTTTGGGAGCTAGTGGGCCCACTTAGGGGGTCGGCCGACCACCCTGTGGGGCCACTAGGCATCCCAAGCTCCCATGATCCAAGCAACACCCTTCAGAGCACTTTCTACCCCTTGGATCCAAGTGTGTTTCCTTCCAACGGTTCAGATTCACATCACGAGGATCCATGGGCCCATCCATGGGCCCACATCAAGGAAATAAGCGTGACAAACAACCCAGAACAAACATCCAATGCATATGACAGGTGGGACCAGCATACAAGAGGCAGAGGTGGGACACAGACCCCTATAGGGGGTCGGCCGACCTACAGGAGGGCCCAACAGGCCCCCACTTGGTCCCTGACCAGTGGGACACCAACCAGGAGGAGCAGAGGGGGCCCACAGGCCAGTAGGGGGGTCAGTCGACCGCCCCTATGGCGGTTTCAACCCCCTCAACCGCCTCACTCACTCCCCACATGGTGGAAATCATCACCCTTCATCCTAAGGCGGTTCTGAAGTCGGTTGGATCCTACAGTGGTTGATGAAGGTGACGCGGATCGCTGATGTGGCACCGGAGTAGCCCCTACTCCACCTCTACCTATAAATAGACCCCTAGAGCTCCGTTCTCATTCATGCCTAATTGGAGAAATACTACTCTCTAGTCTCTTAGCGGAGCTCTTCAGTAGTGTTATGTTAGTTGGAGGAGAGTGAGGAATTCTTCTGGAGAAAGCCCTAGATCTATCGGGAATCTTCTTCGGAGTTCTTCCTCAGCGAATGCGAGTCTCTTATAAGTTTAGCGCTTGTAAGTGACTTCTTCTGAGTTCTTTATAGTATTCAGTATTCTAAATCTGGTTTAGCTGTTATACACCTTTTCACACTTGATCATCGCTTTGCTCTGAGTAAAGTGCTTTAATCTTAGGCCAAGGTTAAAGTAGTAAGATAAGTGTAGACGTGGTGTCTAGGCTAGATCTTACCTTTGTAAACCGCTTATCGCGTGGATTTTTTGTGGATGCTAGTAGTGTCGACGAAATATATGTCGCAGTCTACCTAGGGGGTACCCTATGGTAGTAGATTGTAGGCGGAGGCGCGGCGACGGCGGTCAAGCGTAACATAGAGAGCATAGACACGACGATTTAGACAGGTTCAGGCCGGCAAATCACCATAATACCCTATGTCCTGTGTTCTGGTGGCTATATTGATCTAAGAGATAGATTACAAGATGTGATGAGATTGTGTTTTGGGGAGTCCCCTGTCCCTCCTTATATATGCCAAAGGGACAGAGTTACAAGTAAAGTAGCTAATATGGTACTATTTGTGCGGTGCACGTCGTGTGCTGCACGCCTACGTCTTGTGGGCCGGGTCATCTTCTGGTCGGTAGGCCCATAAGGTCCCTAGGGATATGCCGAGGTAATATCCCCAACAAGTCTCCGAGCACATTGCATCCTTCTGGCGAGCTGCCCTGAAGCCTTCCGATGAGACGTGGCCTGGTCGCCTTCTCTTAAGAATGTCGATGTAGAGTTCCAACCAGGTGGCCTGGTCAAGATCCGGTCCGGAGACATCTTCCGACCAGGTCGGGCTGGTCGATAGCATCATAGCTTGATTAGCGAGAAGGTCGCTCCATCGTAAGTCTGTAGGTGCTTGTCGGGAGGATGTGACGTGCTGAAGAAAATTTTGAAAGAACTTCTTGATGAAGTGTATCCACCTAGAGCTTGCAAGACTATAAGGAACAACAAGATCCTAGTAGAAGTATGTACAAGTCCAACTTGGCACTTGTCAAAGAAAAAAGCAAATACATTCACCGCGAGGTGAAGTGTATCCACCTAGTCCCCGAGCTTGGTAGTAGGTGTTGTAGACACGTGGTGCCGAGCTTTAGAGCATACTGTGGTTTGGCGCAGTCCTCGAGACAGCAGGCATAGCATGCCCATCAAGGCCCCTACACTACCCAAAATCAGCACCCGGATCCGGATAGCATGGAAAAACTTGATGGCACACCAGCTCAACCAGCAGGTTCTGGTCGACGACGAAGATGAGTCATAGACGAGGTCGACGAGAGCCGTGATGAGTTGGCGACGAGGGTCAGTCCCCGAGACTATAGTCGGCGATGAGGAGCGACGAGGTCGTCATGAGCCGTGAGCCCGCGACAAGTTGATGACAAAGAGCGACGAGGTCGGCATGAGCCGTGGTGAGGAGCGACGAAGTCGGCGTGAACTGAGACGGGTCGATGATGAAGCTAGTCCCCGAGACTGTAGTCAGCGACGAGGTTAGCATGAGCCGTGGCGATTTGACGTCGAGGGCAGTCCCCGAGACTGGAGTCAGCGACGCGGAGCGACGAAGTCGGCGTGAACCGGGACGAGTCGATGAAGAAGCCAGTCCCCGAGACTGTAGTCGGCGACGAGGAGCGACGAGGTTGTCGTGAGCCATGAGCTCACGACAAGTTGATGACAAAGAGCGACGAGGTCGGCATGAGCCATGGCGAGGAGTGACGAGGTCGGCGTAAGCCGTGACGAGGAGCGACGAAGTCGGCGTGAACCGTGACAAGTCGACGATGAGGGTAGTCCCCGAGACTGTAGTCGGCGACGAGGAGCGACGAGGTCGGCATGAGCCATGGAGAGTTGACATCGAGGGCAGTCCCCGAGACTATAGTTAGCGACGGAAGTGCTTGTAGGGGATGTCGACTTGTTTGCTGCGGGACAGCAGTTGATTGTGTCTAGGAGGCGGCGATCGCTGATGTTTTATCGAGGGTGAAGGGCTTCTTAGGTCATTTCAATTCTTTCGCATCATCGGCGGCGGGAGATGCTTGCCCATGGGCTTGCCATACTTCGGTCGCATTATCCACGAGTCGACATGCAGAGGGTGTGAGGTGGTTACGCAACGGGCCCTTCGGAGTTGGATGTGGGTTGCTTGGAGGTAGAGGCGGACACGGTTGCTGAGGATCTGCTTGCTGACATGGAGTTTTTTGCTACGAGGTAGCCGTCATTTGTATATAATACAAGATTGGTGTGGACGTGTAAGTGAAATGTATTAAAGCTTTGTTTATCCAAGCGGTGAGCTTTTATTTCACTTGTATGTCCTTTCATGCCAGCTGAGTCGTGAGCCGTAGCAATGAATCGTTTGACCTTGGGTCTGAAATGGTCCAGATCGTAGGGCTAGCGCCACTGCACGCGTAGGATACATAAGGACTCCCAAGGAGGCACGCTGCTACCAACCTGCGGCGCAGAGGGCGAACAACTCATGCACGCTTAGGGAGATGCCAGTGATGAAAGGTCCTAGATGGCTAGAGGGGGGGGTGAATAGCCTAATAAAAATTCTACAAATCACTAGAGCGAAGATTAGAATAACACTTAAGCGAAGCTTTTGCTCTAGCTCTACTTAGGGATGCAAAGCCACCTATCCAAGCAATTCTAGTTCACTAAGTGCCTATCACACAATAGCAAAAACCTACGGCACTTAGCTCAAGCTAGCAAGAACAACTAACAAGAGAAACTAACTAGCAAGCTAACTAAACAAGATATGAAGGAATGTAAATGCTAGGGAGAGGATGATCGTTATACAGATGCCTTGTGATGGAAGAATACCAATATAAGAACCAATCAGAATATGAACACCAACAGTAGCCGGGAGACAATAGATGACACAAAGATTTTCTCCCGAGGCTCACTTGGTTGCCACCAAGCTAGTCCCCGTTGTGTCGACTACTCAAATGGTGATTCGGTGGCTAATAGGCAATCACAAGCCTAGCCCACTACCCAGGCACCACAAGAATCCACCCAAATGAGAGTAACTCAATGACACGAGCAATCCACTAGAGTTACCCTTTGGCGCTCCGCCGAGGTGGGTACAAGCCCTCTCACAAGTCAATGAAGCCGGCCACGAACAATCACCAACACGTGCTGAAGCTTCTCCACAATTGCCAAGCCGTCTAGGTGTTGGCAAACACCAAGAATAACAAGAAATCCCGCGGCAATGACGATGACCAAGTGCCACTAAGATGCAATGCAATAATCAAGCACTTGGTTCACTCAAACTCTCATGAATTAGCAAGCAAAGCGAGGAGAGATGAGTTGGGGGCCTTCTCAAGCAAGCACAAAGAGTGAGAATGAATGGGAGGTGCAAGAGTTGCCCCTAGAGGCTAGCCAAAACATATAAATAGCCCACACACAAGAGCTAGCCGTTTTCCTCCTCTTCCTTGCTTTCCTATGTGCCTACGGACGCTGTTTACACTTGGGGTCCGGACCATTGGGAGCGTCCGGACCCTTGATCCACCGAGATGCAGAGCCTGTGTGAGAGTTTCGGGACGCGGCCTCCGGACGCTCGCAAAGCATCGTCCGGACTAATGGTTGTGCATCCGGTCAGCCTGCCATTTGAATCTGCTCGTTCCCGCCTTGCTCTGCTGCTGCCACATCGCCTCCAGACGCACTCAACAGTAGCGTCCAGACTCCTTGTCTTCTGCGTCCGGACCTCAGCAGAGATGGTCCAGAGAGCTCCCAAGCTCCGGACAATTGTCCGGTGTCCACTATCCGGACACAACCTTGCGTCCAGATCAAGTTGTAGAGAGGAACAGAGAGCTCAGAGCCTCCGGACGCGCGTCTGGAGACCTGCATCCGGTCCTTCATTAGCGTCCGGACCTCCTATCCAGAGAGGCCAAGAGCTAGGGTCTGCTTGTGGACGCGTCCGCATTAGTCCGGACCAAGCAGCCCTAGCTTCCGGACTCTGCGTCCGGAGCACTATCTCATGTCCAATTGAGTTGCTTCTTCTTCTCCAAATCTTCATGCGCTAACACTTTGTGATCTAACACTTGTTCACCTGTGTTAGCCTTTTACAAGATATTTTCTTGGATTTGTTTCATGTTTTATGTCACGTAGGTTCATTTTATATGAATGCAATGCAAACCTAGTGGCACATGATAACCGCAATTGAAACGAGTTTTCCCTTCTTGATAGTACGGCTATCTATCCTAAATGTGATCACAATCTCTATAGTGTCTTGATCACTAAACTAAAAATGGCCCTATGATATATCTTTGCCTTGAGACCATTTTTGGTTTTCTCTTTCTTCTTTTCCTTAGTTCATGAAGCACTTGATCAATGCACCATTGTCATCCTTCTAGCTTCATGTGTCATGGTGGATTACCCTAGCTGGATCAAACACTTAGCACAAGGGTTAGTCCATAGGTTTCATCAATTAACCAAAACCAAACTTGGGCTTTCAATCTCCCCCTTTTTGGTAATTGATGACAACCTTTCACAAAGGAATATATATACACTTTGGTAGTATTAGCTCCCCCTACATATGTGATATATGAGTTTGGTTCATTTTGATCACATATCCATGAATAGGAATTGTGGGAGAGTGAATGCTACCAAATGATGCTAAGGTATAAGAGATGGACCTTTGAAGCGTGATACCAATCGGAGTGCCATATTATACCATCCTTAGCACAATGAATGCCTAGAAACCACTTGAGAGCAAACTTGAAATACCACTTGAAAAGCTTTAGCTCACAAGAAGAATTAGGCTAAGACCTAAACATGCTAGTACTTCAAGCATCAAGTCAATTATGTTTCTAGCAAACACCACACAAGCATGTTATGAATACAAGTACATATGCTAGCAAGCACTTATGAATGCACAAAGATATGTAACAATTTGATTCATAGGCTTGCTCCCCCTACTTGTGTGCTTTCATTTTCAAAATTTTCAAAATATTTTTCTTTCTTTGTGGTCTTACTTCTCCCCCTTTGTCATCTATTATCATAAAAGATGTGCTCAAAGAGTTGATTATTGGAGAGAAGCTTAGATGTGGTTCAATCTAGATTACTTGCCCCAAATATTTAACTTGGTTTAAACCGTGGACAAGCTAGTTCACACATCCTAGAATGGTTATCTTGCCCATGTTGAGCTAAGTACTTGAAGTTCATATTCTAGATCAAACACTAGGATTGCAAGCCCACAAACATGTCATATGCTACCACTAGATCATATAAGCATACAAGCAATAGTGGTACCAAATAAGCATCAAAACATTTGGTTTTTCATGAATGAGCCTAATGAGTTGATGTCTAGATGCACTAACAAGCCCTAATACTGGAGAATGATATGTCAATCAACTTTTACCTTGCTTTGCTCGAAGGAGAGGCATGTAATATAGGGTGCATCAACACATGTTTGAATAATCAAGAATGTTCAACTCATTCCTTAGCTTGCAAAATCTCTTCTCATCTAATGGTTTGGTGAATATATCGGCAAGTTGATCATTGGTGCCAACACTTGTGATCTTGATATCACCCTTTTGTTGATGGTCTCTTATGAAGTGGTGTCTTATGTCAATGTGCTTGGTTCTTGAGCGTTGGACCGGATTGTTGGTTAGCTTCACCGCACTTTCATTGTCACATAGCAATGGCACTTGCTTGAATTTGGCTCCATAGTCATTCAAAGTTGCTTTCATCCAAAGCAATTGAGAACAACAACTATCCGCACTTATGTATTTGGCTTCGGCGGTAGAGAGTGCAACACTATTTTGCTTCTTTGATGACCAAGATACAAGTGACATGCCTAGCAATTGACATGTGCCTGATGTGCTCTTTCTATCAACCTTGCATCCCGCATAGTCGAAGTCCGAATATCCAATCAACTCAAAGTTAGACCCCTTGGGATAGCACAATCCAACATCTTGTGTATGTTTCAAGTACCTCGAAATTCTCTTTGTAGCCTTCAAATGACTTTCTCTTAGAGAGGCTTGGAATCTTGCACACATGCATACACTAAACATGACATCCGGCCTTGAAGCGGTCACATAGAGTAGGCTTCCCATCATAGACCGATACAACTTTTGATCCACCATATTGCCACTAGCATCACTATCTAAGTGTCCATTAGTGCCCATAGGAGTGCTAATGCCTTTAGAATCTTCTAAGCCAAACTTCTTCATCATATCCTTGATGTACTTGCCTTGACTCACAAAGGTGCCATTCTTCAATTGCTTGATTTGAAGACCAAGGAAGTAGCTAAGTTCACCAATCATTGACATTTCAAACTCATTTGCCATCATCTTGCCAAATTCTTCACAAAATTCTTGATTGGTTGAACCGAATATGATGTCATCCACATAGATTTGGAGCACAAGTAGATCCTTGCCAAGCTTCTTGGCGAAGAGAGTAGTATCAACCTTCCCCATGATGAACCCTTTGGATAAGAGGAAATTCCTCAATCTTTCATACCATGCTCTAGGTGCTTGCTTCAAGCCATATAATTCCTTTCTCAACTTGTAGACATGGTTGGGCTTCTTGTCATCTTCAAAACTGGGAGGTTGCTTAACATATACTAGCTCATTGATGTATCCATTCAAGAAAGCACTCTTCACATCCATTTGGTATAGCTTGATGTTGTATGCACATGCATAGGACAATAGGATTCTTATTGCCTCTAATCTTGCAACCGGTGCATAAGTTTCTCCAAAGTCAAGACCTTCAACTTGTGTGTAACCTTGATCTACCAATCTTGCTTTGTTTCTCAGAACTATACCATCTTGATCTTGCTTGTTTCTAAATACCCATCTTGTGCCAATCACATTGTAGTTCTTGGGTCTGTCAACTAGCTCCCAAACTTGATTTCTTATTAAATTGTTGAGCTCTTCATGCATTGTAATGACCCAATCAACATCTTGTAAGGCCTCTTCAATCTTTGTGGGCTCTATGGATGATACAAATGAGTAGTGTTCACAAAAGAATGTCAATCTTGATCTTGTTTGCACACCACTTGAAATATCACCAACTATTTGATCAATGGGGTGATCTCTTGCAATGTTGGTCGGTTGAAGGATAGGAAATTGATTGCTTGAGCTTGGTTGAGATGAACTAATCACTTGTTGATCTTGCACTTGAGAACCACTAGTTTGCACATGAGGTGAGTTGAGCACTTGATCTTTGTCATCTTCAATGTCAATTATTTGCCTTGGCCGAATATCACCAATATCCATGTTCTTCATAGCGGGTTCTCTTCGCCTGTGTCCTAGGCACTGGATCGTGGTTGGACATCTGCCGAGATTGAACGCATGCCTCCTTCATAGCTGGCCGAATAACTCGTTTCGACCGCGAAGCCTAACTATGTGGGATCGGGCCGGTATCTCCCCCTACTTGGGTCATGAAGACCGCGAGCGGCATACTAGACCGTGGGCAAGTATGACCTGAGCTACCTAGCCAGGACCGTGGGCAGGATCTACTTGAGCTACCTGGCTATCCGTGAGTCGCTACTCATGCCTGTACATGGAGATCCGCGGGCTACCCAAGCGACAATGAAGGTGACCCGCATAAGTGTGCCGGCAGGCATACTTGGGTGTGATTGAGGAATAAACCTCCAGCTGGATAGGAATTCAATTCGAATCGCGGTCTCTCCCCGTCAGTGAGAAACTTGAAAGATTTTCCTCCCACTGTAGAAAACTGAACTCTAATAAGTAACCAAAATTTGGTTATATGGTTTTGATGCCAAGCACAATATGGTTATTATTGTTTGATAACTCAGTGATTGCTCTAGTACAGGTGCTAATGAGATCCTATTAATGTTACTTAATCTGCTGCCAAATGTTGTTTTCTAATGATGAGAATACATGAGTAATTAGGATGCTCTTTTATGCAAAAGTCTGTTATCCCATGAGATCCACTTGATAAATCCTTGCATAATCCTTGAAGTGTCTATGGTTATGTATCTATCTCTCTGTCGGGTAAGTCTAGCTGAGTACAATTGAGTACTCAGGGTTTCTTTACCCTTGTTGTAGATGGTATGGTGTATTCTGGCTATTGCCAGGCGTGCCTCTACACTGCATGTGATGAAGAGTGAAGGCCATGGGCAATGGTGAATTCTAATGTCTCTCCTTGTTGCTTTTGATGGGACTATACTAAGCTCGGCACTCTATTTGTGTTAAACAGTTTGCAATGGGTTCTGTGAGACCTAAACTTCCACTACTTTGATTTGAACTTAGTGTTGTAATAACACTATTTTAAACTCTGTTGTAATATTATTTTGTTTCGAACTTATCACTGTGGATGTGCGGTTACTGAATCTAGTGTTCGATCTCGGGTTGTTACTTGATTGTGGTTGGGATCCTTCGAGATTTCAAGGACTACCGGGCTGATATGGGCTCTAGTGTGACAGTGTTGTCAGAAATGATGATCATTACACTAGTGCTCTTATATGTTGGGCGGTTCCGTGACAGCTGGTATCAAAGCAAGATTCAGTATACTACCATTCATGAGTGTATTTACAAACAAAAGATTTTGTTTATCAAACTATTTTTGCTACAAAAACTTTTGTGTGCATACAAAATAATTGCAAACTATAAATGTGCCATAGGTTATGTCCCTTATTGCCCAATAGGATGTCAGGTGGCTTAAAGTACTAACTTGGGGGATTGCATCATATTTTTGGTTACCTGTCCATACGGGTTAGAATAGTATGGGGGCCATTCACTTGAATGGTGTTGTATGGATCAATTTTTACCGCTATGTCAAAGGTAAGGTGAGTTGTGAGAGCTTGTATCAGATACACTGCCGATCTAAGGGAATGCTTATATGATATCCGAACAATAATCCTGTTCCACACAAGATTATGAGATGGCATCCATGTGTGGGTGTTGCCGTCTGTTGAGACGATGCCGTCATTAGGACGAAGAACTGTGTATATATACTGCTTACGTGTATACGGTGTGTACACCTAAGTGAGTATTAGATTTAAATTTCAGCAATGAATTATTCATACTGTTGGGTTGGGATGAAATGAATCTTCTGCAGGTACACTAACAGCGAATCGTGTAGATCGTTTAGTTGCGTATGTATGAGAGAACGTATGTATGCCACCGTCTAGAACGTTCTTAGTGAAAGGTTTGCTTTCATAAGGTTTGTAAGGACGTAAGATTCGAGCATGCATCATGTGTCATCATATTGCATTTAATTCCCTCCCTTACTAAATATGTATCTCTTTTACCTCTTAAATGCTTAAATCTGTAAAATACATGTTCTCACAAAAAGGTTAAAACTTGTTACAGATGGCAGCTCCAGGACCTCCCCAGCGCAGCAACCGCTTCCTGACCGTGTTTGGCACTCCTACTTTGCTTTGGAGGGTGCTGAGTCAGGTGGGGTACACTGAGAAGCCTCAGTACTACTGGACTCAGGAGCTGCTTGGGAATGCGCAGTTGTACACAGTGACTGTGACTATCCCTGAGCGTACCGAGGCACCTTTGTGGAGGAGGTGGTACGCTGAGGCCATAGCCAGCAGTCCTTGGGAAGGAGCTCAGTCTACAGCTCTGACTATTCTGTGTCAGATCCGCAAGGAGTACAGTGCAGCTTTGGACCAGGGTGCAGCAGGGACTTTTCCAGAGGATAGCCCTGACACCACTCTTTGGTACCAGGAGAGGGGTGATCCCTTGATCAGGAGCAGGGATGAGAGAGCTGGCAGTTCAGGACCCGCTATGAGTGCTATGCATGTCGTGCTCAAGACTCTTTTTGCCAGAGAGGACTCCTACCTGTTCAGTGTGGCACGTCTCCGGACCAGTGAGATGTTCCTACGGGGAATTGGTAGAGACAATCAACATCTCAGGAGGGTAGCTAAGGAGGTGCAGGACGAGAGGGATGCAACTATACTTCGAGAGTTGGCAGCTGAGGCTCGTGAGCGTATGCTTCGCCACTAGTAGGTGGTGGGGAACATCGCTTACCACCGGCGTAACGCAGAGTTGAATGGGCTACTTTAGCAGGCCCATGACCAGATCTAAGAGCTACAGCAGGAGGTTCACAGGCTCAACAACGTGATCAACCCGATCCCTCCACCAGTTGCACCAGAGACAGATCCTGTAGTGATCTATGCCGACGACGACCAGTCACCGAGGACAAGGACGAGGAGGACCCCGAGGAGCTTGAGCTTGTTGACGACAGCGACGGCGAGGGTGGCCGTCTATCAGGGATGGATACCGACCGCGACGACTAGGATAGCTTGCTTACGCTAGTCCTTAGTGTTTCTTCTGCGCTAGTACTATGACCTTTTGTTGTTCCATGAGAGACATGATGTTGTGTAATCACCATGACTTAAAGTCCAGATGTCTGGCACTTTTGGCTTGTATGGATGCTTTATCTGGTACCAAGTATGAATGAATGATGATGTGTTGTTAGCATGAATTCTTTTATGCCCTATGTGGATTTAAGTTATCTACTTTTCAGTGATTTACTAAGGCATAATTATGATTCGTCTACAATTACTCAAATCTCATTGCTACTTGCTATCAAATTCATGCAGATGCCTGCCAACACTCACTCCCGTGCCTCTGGAAGTAGTGGGAATCACCGTGACGAGGATGAGGCACAGCTGCCTAATCCACCGCCACCATCACCACCACTTACCCCAGAGCAGTTCATGGCTCAATTCATTAGTGGGCAGCGCAACATTGAGGAGTTGCTTCCTGAAGTTGCTCGCAGCAATCAGAACCAGGGCAACCGTGATTGTCAACCGGCAAACCAGTTCAACACTTTCAAGGACTTCCTTGACACCAAGTCGCCGATCTTCAAAGAGGCTGAAGAGCCACTCCAAGTTGATGAATGGCTAAACACTATGGAGCAGAAGTTTCGTTTGCTCAGGATCACCGATGAGCTAAAAGTAGAGTATGCTTCTCATCAGTTGCAAGGACCAACAGGTATATGGTGGGCTCATCATCGCACCACATACCCTGCTAACACTCCAGTGGTGTGGAATCAGTTCAAGACAGCTTTTAGGGGGCATTACATTCCTCTAGGCTTAATGAAAATGAAGGCAGCAAAGTTTCTGAAGCTCACATAGGGTACCAAGACCTTAACGGAGTACCTTCATGCTTTCAACAATCTGGCCCGTTATGCTCCCCAGTTTGTTGAAAATGATGAGATGAAGATTGATAGTTTCAAGAGAGGACTGGGAACCAAGCTAATGAAGACTCTTGCTAACTCAACCCGCACCAACTTCAATGAGTTCATCAGTGATGCTTTGACCCAGGAAAACCAGAACAGCTTGCATGCTGCAGCTAAAGGACATAAGAGGGCATTTGAAGGAAGCTCGTCTCAGCAGAGAGCTCATTTTGTCAATCGCTCTACTTATCGACCTCCAGTGGCAGGGGCTAAGTTCAGGCCTCCATAGAAGAAAGTCCCAGCTAAGGGTGCACAGCAGAGTCAATATCGTAGGCCTTACACCATCGCTCTTCCAAAAGGCAATCCAGGGCAAGGCAGTTCTGGCAATTTGAAGGCTCCACCCAATAACGCACCATGCTACAATTGTCAGCGCCCGGGGCACTTTGCTAAAGAATTCCCTCACCCAAAGAAGAATCAGGCCTACCAAGGGCGTGTGCACTACACCACAGTGGAAGAAGTGCCACAAGGAGAGCCCGTCATAGCTGGTATGTTCCTTGTAAACCATCATCCTGCAGTTGTGCTATTTGACTCAGGATCTTCGCATTCGTTTGTGAGTAAAGCTTTTACTGTTAAGCATGGCATGAGCATATCTGATTTGGATGTGGGATACTGCATAAGTTCAGCAGGTGCTGACATATAAACCAAACAAGCAGTCAGAGATGTAAGCATCATAATATAGAAACATGAGTTTAAAACCGAGCTTATCATTCTTACTGGTCTAGGTTTGGATGTGATCCTAGGTATGAGATGGATGCACCTTTATGGGGTGAATATCGATATCGGAAATAGGATCCTTACCTTGAGAACTCCAGAGAAAACGGAAACCTTTCAGATTTCTCTTCCCCGGAAGCTTGATCTTCGTGCTATGACATGTGCTATCCAAGTCACAGCTCTGAAGAATATCCTGGTAGTGTGTGAATTCCCGGATGTGTTTCCAGATGACCTTCCCGGTCTTCCACCTAATCGAGATGTAGAGTTTGCTATTGAGCTGGTACCTGGTACGACGCCTATTTCTCGTAGACTGCACAGAATGTCACCCAATGAGCTAGCAGAGCTAAAGAAACAGTTACAAGAGTTCAAGACAAAGGTCTTATATGGCCCAGCTCATCACCGTGGGGATGTCCCACATTGTTCGATAAGAAGAAGGATAAATCCCTACGAATGTGCATGGATTATCGACCACTTAATCTCGTAATGATCAAGAACAAATATCCTTTACCACGTATTGATATCTTGTTTGATCAGTTATCCAAGGCGAAAGTGTTTTTTAAGATCGATTTGAGGTCAGGGTATCATCAAATCAAGATCAGACCACAAGATATACCCAAGACAACTTTTGCAATGAGGTATGGGCTTTACGAGTATTTGGTTATGTCGTTTGGGCTAACTGATAACTCAGTGATTGCTCTAGTACAGGTGCTAATGAGATCCTATGAATGTTACTTAATCTGCTGCCAAATGTTGTTTTCTAATGATGAGAATACATGAGTAATTAGGATGCTCTTTTATGCAAAAGTCTGTTATCCCATGAGATCCACTTGATAAAGCCTTGCATAATCCTTGAAGTATCTATGGTTATGTATCTATCTCTCTGTCGGGTAAGTCTAGCTGAGTACAATTTGTTGATTACTCCAGAATGCAGGAGCAACAGGCTCTAGTTAATCATCAGCCATCGGTGAATTATATGCCGATGACTTACAATCCTGGATGGACTGCTCCACCACCGATTCAACAATAGGTGGTGCAACCTAGGTATCAGTACCTAGAAAACACTCAGAGTGGAGCATCAGCGTATCAACCGATGAGTATGATGCCACAGTATTTCCCAATAAGCGTTCAAAGTGGTCTATCGGCTAATCAGCCGATGCATAATATTCAGCGGACTAATGTTGTGCCTGCACCAGCTGCTCCGGCTTACTTACCACAGAGATATGAAGAAGCATATCAGCCTACTCAACCTATCAACATTCAGCCAATGCATCGGCAATATCAGGATGCATATTGGGTCGATAAGATTGCCGAAGTGATGAAAGAACAGTTCGGCATCAAGCCTAAGGTTAATACCTATTCTTATCGGACGCCATATCCTCCGGGATACGATTTGATTCCTCTCCCAAATTGGTACAAGGTACCATATTTCACAAAATTCTCAGGCCAAGATGATACATCCACGATGGAGCATATCAACCGCTTTATTATCCAGTGTGGGGAAGCAGCTAGCCGAGATGAACTAAGGGCAAGATTATTCTCGTCATCATTGTCTGGATCGACATTCACATGGTTCATTTCACTGCCTCCAAACTCTATGATCACTTGGGCCGATTTGGAGAAGCAGTTTCATAAATACTTCTTCACCGGCGTACATGAGAAGAAGATTACCGATTTGGTTAAGCTGAGGCAGCGTAATGACGAATCGGTAGAAAACTTCGTACAAAGGCTACGAGATGTGAAGAATAAGTGCTACAGCTTGGTGCTTGATGATCGGCAATTGGCAGATTTGGCCTTCCAAGGATTGCTGCCGCATATCAAAGATAAATATGCATCTCAGGAGTTTGAAAGTTTAAGTCATCTTGTGCAGAGAATTGTCGATCAAGACGTTAAACCTTTCAAGCCTAGGAAGACTTGGAACAAGAAGGTGTCCTTTATTGGACAAGAAGAAGGTTCTGAGTCATATGAACAACTAAGTATTGGTGCTGCTGAATGGGTGAAAGATAAGAAGCCGGTATCTTGTCCGTTCGGCCAAAAAGAAGTTGAGAGGTTCTCCTTTGATATCACCAAGGCCGATAGGATGTTTGACCTATTGCTTCAAGAAGGGCGGATCAAGTTGGTGCCTAACCAGGTAATTCCATCGGCCGAAGAGCTCAGAAAGATCAGGTATTGCAAGTGGCACAATGCGACTTCACACAGTACCAATGATTGCAAAGTATTTGGGCAGCAGTTGCAGTCAGAAATCGAATCTGGGCGAATTAAGTTTGAAAATTCTAAAGCCCAGAAGCCGATGAAGATCGATCAACACCGTTTCCAAATAACATGGTGGAAACCAGTGGAAAGACTAAGGTGTTGACATCAGAAGCTGCCAAGTAAAGCGCATCGGTAGACCCTAAACATCAAATAGCTGCGCATGAAGTAACATGGAGGAAGTTTTCTGATGATAGAAAAGGAAAGAGAGTTTCCAAAGATAACAGTAGCGCCGGGAGGTCTTATGGCGTCATGATCACGCATAGGCGGCCACAACAAGATTATCCGCAATCGCAGGAGGAACGATATCGGCGGCAGGAAGAAGAAAGGCACCAAGAGTGGCTTCGGCATAAAGATCATTGGAGGTGTACCTTCTTTGTTCATTGCTGGGAAGGAGGCATCAAACTACCCACTGCTGATAATTGCCATGAATGTAATGGGTTACCGATCGGTCAGAAAAGAAACCTTGTTTTGACGATCGAGCATCAAACTATAGCAGGCCGATCGGAGGAAAACGGTCAGTACGTGATCGGCTGGGGGGCAAGCTTAGCGCGCATGACAGGCTTGGCATGCGTGTTGGTCAAGAGGAGCTTGAGGGATGGCCAATGCAAGAGTACCCGATGAGGAGATATTCTCTAGAGATCCAAACATAAGGCGTGGTGCCGATACAAGCGGTGAAAAACAGTACCAACCTGTTTGGAAAACTAAGCTTCCTCAATGGTGCCCCAAAGGTCTGAAAAAGACTCAGAAAAGAAGGATTCAGCGCGAATGCCAAGGAGATTTATATGACAGTGAAAATCCTTCAAGGGAAAAGTCTCCAGTCAAGAAGTGGAGGCCAAAGCGCAAGGATAGGGATCCATCGGCAGAAATCAATGTGGTCATCATATTGCCGATGGAATTCATGGCACTTGTCGATGCTGAGGAAGAAGCTGTTGAGATGGCATAGTTGGTGTTAGATCCGATGACAGCTGTCTTTGAGAAGCCTGCCGATGATGAAAGGCAGCACTTAAGAGCTTTGTTCATCAAAGGTAAAGTAGATGGGCAGCCCGTGACGAAGATGCTGGTGGACGGTGGGGCATCAATCAATATAATGTCATATGTCATGTTCAGGAAACTTGGGAAAGGTGACCAAGACTTAGTCAAGATGGACATGAAACTTAAAGATTTTGAAGGCAATGTGTCGCTAGCTATGGGAGTCGTATGTGTTGAATTAACCATCGGCAGTAAAACTTTGCTGACAACATTTTTCGTGATCAGTGGCAAAGGCACCTACAACTTACTTCTAGGAAGGGATTGCATCCATGCTAATTTCTGCATTCCTTCTACAATGCACCAAAGCCTCGTGCAATGGGTTGGAGACAAGATTGAAGTCATTCGGAGTGAAACTCCGTCAATTGTTGCATCGGCAGAATCGGAAACTTATGAGCAAACGAGGTGCATATCAGGTGAAGCTTGGGACACGGAGTTCCTCAAAGTTGTCGATTACCGCATTACACCGATCCAAGCAGTCGGTCCTGAAGAAGAGTTTTAATGGATCAATTCGCCAATGATGGAAAACTGGGACAGGGGTTCACATCCGCCGATGATTTATTAGAGATAGATATCGGCGATGGAAGTAGGCCCAGGCCAACTTTCATTAGTGCTAAGTTAGATTCCCAATGTAAACAACAGTTGAGTGATTTATTAAAGAAATACAAAGATTGTTTTGCTTGGGATTATACAGAGATGTCTGGTTTGGACCGATCAATAGTTGAACATCGGTTACCTATTAAGTCTAATTTCCAACCTTATCAGCAACCAGCACGCCGATGCAACCCTATTATCTTACCCGACATTAAAGCTGAGATTACAAAGTTAATTGAAGTTGGATTTATTCGACAATGCTGATATGCCGAATGGATTTCTAATGTGGTTCTTGTGTATAAGAAAAATGAAAAACTACGTGTTTGCATTGATTTCAGGAATATCAATAAGGCTACGCCGATGGATGGTTATCCGATGCCCGTTGCCAATCTGCTGGTTGATGCTGCTGCTGGACATCAAATCATTAGTTTCATGGATGGTAATGCTGGATATAATCAAATATTCAAGGCTGAAGAAGACATATCCAAGACTACTTTTAGATGTCCAGGTCATGTCGGTTTATTTGAGTGGGTTGTAATTACATTTGGCTTGAAGAATGCCAGTGCTACTTATCAGAGAGCAATGAATTTTATTTTTCATAAGTACATCGGCATGATAGTTGAAATCTATATTGATGATGTGGTGGTCAAGTCCGGAAATTTTGAGAAGCATCTTGTCGATTTACGAAGGATCCTGGAATGCACAAGGAAACATGGGTTAAAGATGAATCCTAATAAGTGTGCATTTGGGGTATCGGCAGGTCAATTTCTGGGTTTCATGGTACATCAGAGAGGTATAGAGATCGGCAGGAAATCTATTGATGCAATAAACAAAGTAGTTGCTCCTACCAATAAGACTGGGCTGCAATCTTTGATCGGCAAAATTAATTTTATCAGGAGATTCATATCCAACTTGTCTGGTAAAATTAAGTCTTTTAGCCCGTTGTTAAAGCTGAAAGCTGATCAAGAGTTTACATGGAAAGAGGAACAGCAGTTGGCCTTGGAAGAGATCAAGAAATATTTGGTAAACCCTCCAGTCTTAGTTCCACCTCAACACGGGAAGCCTTTCAGGTTGTATTTGTCTGCCGATGATGGCGTTATCAGATCAGCCTTAATCCAAGAATTTGAAGGGAAAGAACGTGTGATTTATTATTTGAGCAGAAGGCTGGTAGATGCTAAAACCAGGTATTCGGCCATAGAAAGATTATGTTTATGCTTATATTTCTCTTGCATAAAATTAAGGCATTATTTATTGTCGGCTGAATGCACTGTTATCTGCAAAGATGATGTGGTTAAGTATATGCTGTCGATGCCGATATTAAGTGGGAGAATCGGCAAATGGATTCTAGCACTTTCAGAATTTGATCTAAGGTATGAATCGGCTAAGGCAGTTAAAGGTCAGGTGATGGCCGATTTTGTTACTCAGCATTGCAATGTGATAAGCTCTGTAGAGATTGCTCCTTGGACTTTGTTCTTTCATGGGTCTACATGCAAAGAAGGGGTAGGTATCGGTGTTCTCTTAATTTCACCCCGAGGACAGAAATATGATGTTTCGTTGCCGATTGTTGCTATGTCGACAAACAATCAGGCTGAGTATCAGGCTTTAAAAAAAGGGTTGGAGTTACTCAGGGAAGTGCGTGCTGATGCCGTCGAAGTCTTTGGTGACTCTATGTTGGTGATCAATCAATTAATTGGGGTATATGAATGCCGAAGTGAAGTGTTAATTGCACACCATGAGAGGTGTTTACAATTATTAAAAGAATTCAAAGAATACCGCCTTGAGCATATTCCTAGGTTGCATAATGAAGAGGCTAATAGGTTAGCACAGAACGCTTCAGGGTATCAGCCAATTCAAGAAGTCATGACATCGGTGATGGTCGCCGATGACTGGAGAAAAGAAATTGCCAATTACTTAAGAGATCCGTCTAAAAAGGTTGAAAGGCGTCTAAGGTTTCAAGCTACCAAATATGTGCTCCTTGATGATGATGTCTTGCCAAAGAAGAGTCAAAAGAATTGATGGGTGAGATTCATGAAGGGGTATGTGGAGCGCATCAATCGGCATTCAAGATGAAGTGGGTGATTAGACGGAATGGGTATTACTGGCCGACAATTCTTGAGGATTGCTTCAAATACTTCAAGGGATGTCAAGATTGTCAGAAATTCGGTAATGTTCAGAGGGTACCTGCATCGGCAATGAATCCTATAATCAAGCCTTAGCCGTTTAGAGGATGGGCTATTGATCTCATCGGACAAATTTATCCGCCATCGAGTAAGGGGCATAAATTCATACTTGTTGCCACCGATTACTTTACGAAATGGGTTGAGGTTATTCCTTTGAAGAAGGTAACATCGGCTAATATGATAGACTTTGTAAAAGAGCATATTGTTTACCGATTTGGTATCCTCAGACTATTACCACGGATCAAGGGACAATGTTTACATCGGGGGAGTTTGACGAATTTGCTACCGGTATGGGGTTTAAGGTTTTAAACTCTTCCCCTTATTATGCTCAAGCTAATGGTCAAGCCGAGGCAACAAACAAAGGAATTATCAAGCTTATCAAGCGCAAGATTGAAGAAAACCCTAGGAGGTGGCATGTGGTGTTGAATGAAACTTTGTGGTCATATCGGATGGCGTGTCACGGTGTAACTAAGGTTTCGCCATACTAGTTGGTATATGGACATGATGTTGTTCTACCCTGGGAAATTAAGACTGGTTCTAGACGGTTGTTTTCTCAAGATCAGTTGATAGCCGATGAATATGATACCCTTATGAAGGATGAGTTGGAAGATTTGGCGGATCATCGGCTGAGAGCTCTAATCAGCATCGAGGAGAACAAGAAAAGGGTTGCTAGGTGGTACGACAAAAAGGTGAAGGTAAAAGAATTTGTCGATGGTGATCTGGTGTGGAAACTGATTTTACCGATTGGGACTAAGAGTTCAAAGTTTGGGAAGTGGTTTCCTAATTGGGGAGGTCCTTTTCGGATAAGTTAGTCTATTCCTAGAAAAGCTTATATTTTGGAAACACTTGAAGGGGTTGCATTTCCCAAAGCAATCAACGGTAAATATTTAAAGAAATATTATCCCAGTATCTGGGTAGATGCATAAAGCAATATAAGTATAAATGCCGATGATGGAAAGATCATACGAAACATCGGTAGAAAGCGTATTAACGTTATATTACATGAAAAATCAGTTGCCAAGTTCACAGTTGCCGACATAACAAATTACAACAGATTACAACAGGGATTGAATGGATGTTATCGCACGCAGGCGAATTTGATCTGCTTCTTCTATCTCCCTGATGTCATCATCGGCAGATCCTTCGACTGGCTTGATCTTTCTTTTCAGCAGAATAGCTTGCCGAGCGTTTGCATCTCTTTCTTGTTGCAGGGCTTTGACAGCATCATGCAGTTGAGCTTTCTTTTGGTTGGCCACATCTAGGGCTTCATCGACTTTCTTCAGTTCAGCCAGCAGTTCTTTCCTTCTTGTCGATAAATGGGTGATTTCTTGCTCAAGATCAATGCCAGAGGCTTCTAAATGGCCGATGCCCTTGTGCTTTTCATCGGCAACTTGTTTGAACTGGAGCATTTCATCTTCGAGCTTTGATTGAGTGGCTCTATCGGCAATACGATGTGAGGCCCGTTGGTATTGAAGTTGTCGGCTCTCAAGGAATGCTTCTTGGAAGAGTGTTTCTTCGATATCGGCAGGCAAATGACCTTGAATCTCCTTGAAAGCCACTTTCGCTGCAGTAGAATCTTGAACTAGGAGAGATGTGCTTTGTTGCAGTGAAAGTAGCAATGCTTCGAGCTTAGATTTGATGTCTGCCGATGTAGTGCTTGGAGCTGGAGCAGAGCTTTCTTCTTCGTTATCTTCATCGGGAACGATGACGGCAAAAGAGAATAAGCTATCAGGGGAGTCTTGGGCCTGAAAAGAAGAAAATTAGAGTTTGTCGATCATAAGTTTATATTGCAAGCTTTATGACAGTCGACTTACCATCTAAAAACGGATTTCTTGCCTCAGACTCAGGAAAGCAGTTGGCACAATAGTGTCTTGAATATCGGCAATGGTTGCTGATGAGCTTGCTTCTATGGGAGGCATAGTCGATGCTGGTGTCGATGCTGTTGTCGGTGTTGTTGCGGATGGACTCTGCGGAGGCACTGCTGTTTCCTGATCAGGAACTTCCACCAGTGCAAGTGTTGGTTCCTGTGGTGGTGCCTTGGTGTGAGCGGGAGAAGATGGAGCCGGTGGCATAGGCGGAGCCGATGATGGAGCTGATGGTGCAGGTGAAGTTGGCGATGAGGCTGGAGCCGATGTCGTAGCTGGGGTTGGTGGCACAGATGGAGTAGCTAGCCTCAGGGTTTCTTCTTCCTTGGGGCAATGCTTGGTGAACCAACGCGTTTTGGCTGCGAAGCTTGGGGGGCATCGGCAGCATGAGTCGGGGAGGTTTGTACATTTGGAGCAGCTGCCGATGAGCTCGTTGCCTGTAAAAGATATTTGGTGCAAGTCAAATAAAGTGAATGTTGCCGAAGAGAGTTTGTGATCAGTATAAATACGAGAAGGACTTACTGCGAAAGCTTGCGCCAAGATGGCAGCAGCGGCCGATGGAGTAGCGGTGGTCCTAGCTGGTGTCGGCTTAGGCTTGAGGGTAACCTTAGGTACCCTTTGAGGTGTGAAGGCAGCCAATGAGGGAGCCTTGCTGCCGATTATCAATATGGGATTCATCAAGCGCAGATTGAAGTGTTTGCCGCTCTTGCTCTTTCGGGGGATTGGATCATTGACCTGTTGGCAGAAAAGTTAGTACCGATGAATCCGGGAGAAAATAAGAGTGAATGAAGTCAAAAGTAAGACTTACTGCGTCATCGGGAACAACGTGCGCATCGTCAGTTAAATGTCAATAGTAGTGTGATGATGCGGCAAATAGTTGATTTTTCCACTCTTGCCACCAAGATTTGTATGACTCGGTGATGAAGGATGTTGGTGCCCAAAAGGATAGGTCAATGTTTGATACATCGGCATGAGGAGGGAGATTGACAATCTTGTTCCAATCCATCGCACTGGAGATGGTTTCTCTTGGTTTGATCACGTTGGCATAGCTGAATTTGATCGGCAACTGACCAAACGCTAGTTGTCTTGCAGCTGCCGATGGATAATAGAACTCATAAGATGGAGCATTCTTCCCGGTCCCGAAGATGTTAACTGGAATGGCCCATGGAATGATGGTAGCTTTCATGATCATCTCATTCTGTGGTATATTCCCATCGGTAAGGTTGAAGGAGAGTGGGAATTGGTTGTCCTGGTCAACGTAAGGCCACCAAACCCGTTCTGCAGCAGGGATTCCACAGTAAAATCCCTGAAAGAACAGGCCGAATTGACTTTCATTGGCATCGGTCCCTGGCAGCACTATTATGGCCTCTCCAAAATTGAGTGGAGGACGGGTTGCCGATTCATCATCGTCAAATTCATATTCCTCCGATATATCTCTTGGGAATTGTTGACTAAATAGGTCAAACTGGAGGACCTTATGCATGTGTGCATTCAACCACATATTCACAAACCACCAGGGCCTCCAAGGTTGCCGATGGGTTCACCTAGCAGTAGCTTTCTGGATACTTGGTGCAGAAGATGATATACAGAACCAAGGAGATATCGGCCAAGAGGGAATCCTTCATTGACCAAGAATTCTGTTGCAGGGAGATATGTGGTTGTGGGTCTAACTGTCCTGCCACAGAAAATATACTTATCCAGCCACATGTTCAGGAAAATGGCGTGTTCCCTCTGGCCTACCGATCTGGTCTTCTGGTTTTCTTGGATGTATCCAGTCCAACCGCCGATGTTATGGGTGTTTACCCGATGTTCAGACTTCCTATGGAAGAGGGTGGAAGGATCGGCAGAAGAGACGTCAAGGCCTGTGAGCATATGTACATCGGCAAGCGTAGGAGTGTCTGGTCCGTGTCTGAATAGAAACACGTTCATTGTATCAGACCAAAAATAAGATGCAGCGATCATCATGTTTCCATTCTTGGCCATGTCAGCAAGTGACAATTTGATGCACTGGTCTATATTACGTTCTGCCCAATAGACTTGCTGTGTTCTGGACGTCCTAAGGTACCAATTCTTCCAACCTTTAGTGGGTTTGGGCCATGAGCGGAAAGCATCCCTCCACAACCCTAGATTGAAACACTCGGATCTAAAGGGGATGCGGTTGGTCTCTGCATTGATGAGCACAGTAGGATCGGTATTCCCCATTGGGCCCAGGCAATGAAAGTGTGATTGATCGATAGGGATTGCTATTTTGTTGCGCAGTTCCTAGATTTGGAAGATGAAAAGAAAGCAAAAGGGGAATTATGGAACAATGCGAAAAAGGAAATAGAGAGATGCAGAGCGAGGGAAGGAGGAATTACCTCAGGAACGTTGAAGTTGATCGCCATTGGAGCCAGAGGGATTCTTGTGGTTCGCGCCTTGATGAAGGAAGGAGACGCCGCCACTTGAGGATCACCGAGTGTTCTTCGGAGGCGCCGGTGAAATGAAGGAGTAAAAGTGAATGCGGGCTCGGGATGAAGAACACATTGGATGGTGGTAACTTTTATAGGCCCGGTCGGGGGTATTTTGGAATTCTCTTTGCACTGAGCAGGAATATGGAAGAGTATGGTAATGGATTTGCGTGGCAATCGAGGGATTTTGAGGTTGGATTTGTGACTGTCCATGCTACAGTTGCAGGGTTCTGTTGGTAACTTGCGATTTTTACGAGCGGTAATCGAGGAGGTCATGCAAGTATCTTGGAGGAAAAGGTTACACTAGAGAGAATTTCGGCACGTAAACTATTTTGCACTCCGAAATTGGGGGGCATGTGTTGACACCGTTTTTCAACATGTCAAATGGGCTAAGACTCGCGTTGATCGGTGGCCGTTTTCTGTCGGCATTGGAAGGTCATCGGTTAAGATTGCCGATGAGGATGAATACTGCCAATAAGGGTAAGGGTTGTTGTCGATGGAAGCTGAGCGATAAAGCAGGTTTGTTGTCGATAAGGGTTGATTGATAAAAGTAAGTTGCCAGTGAGAGTAAAATTGTTGCCGATTGGAGGAGATTACCGATAGGAAAATATTGCCGATGGGCATAGGATGATGTGGCGGCTGACGTCAGCAGAAAATTGCCGATGACGATGGAAGAAGATTGCAGACTAGAAGTGTGCTGATGAAAGGGTTCATCATGGAGGGGCTTGATATGGAAACTAGTGTTTTTATGCCAGTGTTATTTTATCGTTTGAGTCTGACTCTTGCACGAGTCATTTATTTCCTTAAAAATAGGAGTTTTTGTTTAGGGAAAGACTATTGTTATTTGGGTCCGACTCCTGCGCGGGTCAGTTGTTTCCTTAAAAATAGGAGTTTTTGTTTAGGAAAGGTACGAGTCGTGTCTGTCTACAACTCCGTTTGCTAGAGTATAAATATGTACGTAGAGGTTGTAAGAAAAATACAATCATATATCAAACAAATCTATTACTCTTATTTACTTTTCCAGCTATCCTACTTTTATTGCATTAGATCTAGCTTATCTACGAATTTTTTCAAGCTTCGACGGACTGCATCTCCTCGATCTCTGTCAACCCTTGCAAGTTCCGCGTTTGAGCAACCTGAGCTTTGACATCCGGGCGCATCGCTGTCGTCTCGTTCAGCTCTACTCTAGTTATCTTGATCAAGTTTGAGCCTTGACATCCGGGCGCATCGCCGTTGTCTCGTTCAGATCTTGTTCTATTTATCGTCCTTGTTGATAAACTGGTCAAATCAACTGGCACACCTTTGGACATCAAATTCGGGTATAAGCCCGAGGTGTTCGCAGATCCTGACGCTTTTTGTGTCAACAGCCGCCGATGGGATCAATGGTGAAGAACGACGATGGTCGCCGACGTGGTCGACGGCGAAGGGCAACGAGGGCCGCCGACGGGATCGATGGCGTGGGACGACGATGGCCGCCGACAGGGTCGACGCCGAAGAGCAACGAGGGCCACCGACGGGATCGACAGCGAGGAGCAACGAGGGCCGCCGACATGGTCAACGGCGAAGAAGGACGAGGGCCGCCGACGGGATCGACGGTGAGGGTCGTCGTCGAGGGCCGACGACGAGGGCTACTGACAAGGTCGATGGCGAGGTTGATGACGATCTCCAAGGATGGTGCCATCACCATTCCACGTCTTAGATCTGATCTGGTCATGACGAGGGACGGTGAGGGCAACGACAGACCGTTGATGAGGGTGATGACGAGGGGCCATCGACGAGATCCGACTTACGAGGGCCGTCGATGGGGAAGATGATCGCTTGACGAGCCATGACGTCGTTGCACACAGCCCCTACCCGGCGCGCCAACTGTTGACGAAATATACGTCGCAGTCTACCTAGGGGGTACCCTACGGTAGTAGATTGTAGACAGAGGCATGGCGACGACAGTCAAGCGTAACACAAAGAGCATAGACATGGCGATTTAGACAGTTTCAGGCCGGCAAATCGTCGTAATACCCTATGTCCTGTGTTCTGGTGGCTGTATTGATCTGAGAGATAGATTACAACATGTGATTAGATTGTGTTTTGGGGGGTCCCCTGTCCCTCCTTACATCTGCCGAAGGGACAGAGTTACAAGTAAAGTAGCCAATATGGTACTATTCGTGCGGTGCACATCGTGTGTTGCCGTCTACGTCTTGTGGGTCAGGCCATCTTCTGGTCGGTAGGCCCATAAGGTCCCTGGGGATATGCCAAGGTAATATCCCCAACAAGTAGAAGGTGACATCTCTATCTAGTCTTTGTATTCCACCACGCATGTCAGATAAGTTCTTAAAAGGTAGCAGGGCCTCAATACAACTTGGTGGCGCGGTCCAGTTAGAGTTTTGTCCTCTTTCTAATCTATCCCATCGCCCCTTGCAAGAGAAGGGCTGATAAAGCCAGTATAACCAGCTATACCTTGTTAGATTTCTTTGCTATATCGAAGCTCTCAACCCAGTTATCATAGTCTCCCTTGATCCATCATACCCATATTCCTAGTTAACTCACTTCTCATTCCCTATGGAAAATATGATACCTGGAAAACTCACAGTGAAAGCTACACTTGACAACTGTATGCTTGCGGTCTTTTTCCGTTTGCCACCTTTGGTGTAAACAAGCTTTCTGGCGCCGTTGCCGGGGAACGGTAGCTATTTTAACTAGTATCCTTTGGTCCTATTTTATCTTTGTTTGATTTTATCCTTCCTTCCACATACACATATGGATCAAACCCCACTTTTTGAATATGGTGCTCCAACGGACGCTAGCTTGGAACCACCTAAATCATCTCAGGCCATTTTGGCCGTTCGTTATGAGCTTCACCCAAGTCTCATAGCGATGGTTCAGGAAAAACCATTTTCTGGGGACGAAGAGGAGAATCCTTATACTCATATACGTGACTTTGAACAACTTTGTTCATGTGTCCACATCCAAGGAATGAGGCCAGGTACCCTTAAGTGGAAGATATTTCCGTTCTCTTTAACGGGAATAGCCAAACGATGGTAGACTCGCCACATAGATGACGCGAAGGGAGAATGGGAAAAATTACTACCTAAATTCTGTTTAGCATTCTTCCCTATCCCTTGTGTCATTCGTCTTCGAAAATAGGTCATCAACTTCTCGCAAAAAGAGAAAGAACCTCTAGGACAAGCATGGGCCCATCTTGTAGATCTAGTATCTTCAGATCTAGTATCTTCAGGCCCTGATCTTGCTATAACCGAGACTACAATGTTACAACATTTTTATGACGGTCTTAGCAGAGATTCTGCGCAACTCCTTGACATATCTTCTGGGGGACCTTCCTGTGTTTACCCGTTAGTGCAGGGAAGAGCCTTCTCATGAAGATTCTTGATAACACCCCGTATACTAACGTATTTTATGAAGAACCCGCGGAAGAACAAAAACCAACCCCCAGAATAGAAACAACATTGATAGTTGAAACTCTTCCCTCTACATCTCAAGATCCTGCTATCGAACCTGAACCACCAAGGGAAGAAGAAATTCATCCCTTGGAGTTCCCCCTTGATATCGAGGCTGATTTGTTTTTCGATTTTAGAAATGCCTTGAATCAATCTGTGCAAAAGAAGTCTTCTGCTCGAAAAGCTCCGAACCTTCACATTCCTAGAGGCATAGAAGAAGCCTATCTCCAGGAGACAGTTCAAGAGCTAGCTTCTGTCATGAGCAATGAGTGGTTAGAAGAGGCCGAATCTTCATTCGAGCCAATTTGAATTCTTTCTTCCTCTACAACCATTCCTTGTCAAATCAATAGAGCAAAGTTAGACTCTCTTTACGATCCTGTCGTCGGAGTTAGCATATGTCTAAGTCATTAGCTAACGCTATCCTAGGTAATGTAGATCTAACTCCAACCAATAAGTTATTGAAGCTTCCTTCATGACAATTGACTGAGAGTTGTGGTAATGCACAGACCATTCCTACGCTAATTAACAAAGTCAATATCCTCCTGAATTTCTTCATATTTGATATAGAGGAAATTGACTTGTTAATTGGACATCCACTCATGAGATTTCTTGATGGAAGTCTTAAGGGTCATCTTGGGAGTAACATCAAACTCTCGATTCCACTTACAAATTCCATAAACGCCAAGACGGAATCACTCCCAGAATCTGACCCCATAGAGGAAGTGATGGTTGCATCTCTCCTAGAATCATCTCATCTTAATCTAGAAGAAGAAGCCAAAGATTTCATCCAGGAAGAAGATGATCTAGAAGAACCCATAGATCTGGAGAAATCTGAGCCCCCATCTAAACCCTCTATAGATCTTAAACCCCTTCCAGCTGGTTTAAAGTATGCCTTTCTAAACAACGATCATGAGGCTCCCGTGATCATCAATGACAAGATCTCTCCCGAAGAGTCCTTCAAACTCCTCACCGTCTTAGAAAAGCATCAGTCAGTCTTAGGTTATTATCTTCAAGATCTTAAGGGCATTAGTCCTGCTCTTTGCACACATTGCATCCCCATAGAACCTGAGGCCCTTTCGTCTAGAGAGCCCCAATGTAGATTGAATAATGCGATGAGAGAAGTAGTAAAGAAGGAGGTCTTGAAACTCTTGCATGCAAGGATCATCTACCCTGTTCCTCATAGTGAATGGGTTAGCCTTGTGCAAGTTGTGCCTAAGAAGGGAGGTATGACGGTCGTTCGAAATGATAAGAACGAGTTGATTCCTCAACGAACTATCACAGGTTGGAGAATTTGTATAGATTACCGAAGACTTAATAAGGCTACAAAGAAAGATCACTTCTCGTTACCTTTCATCGATGAAATGTTGGAACGGATTGCAAAGCATTCTTTCTTTTGTTTCATTGATGGTTATTCGGGATATCATCAAATACCAATCCACCCCGATGATCAAAGTAAGACTACCTTCACATGCCCCTATGGAACATATGCATACAGGCGAATGTCATTTGGCCTATGCAATGCTCCTGCCTCTTTCCAAAGGTGCATGATGTCCATTTTCTCCGATATGATCGAAGAAATCATGGAAGTTTTCATGGACGACTTCTCCGTCTACAGAAAGACTTTCGATGATTGCCTTAAGAATTTGGATAGAGTCTTACAGAGATGTGAAGAAAAGCACTTAGTCCTGAACTGGGAGAAATGCCACTTCATGGTTCATGACGGCATAGTGCTAGGACATAGAGTGTCCGAACGTGGGATAGAAGTGGATAGAGCTAAGATAGAGGTTATAGAACAGCTTCCACCTCCCACGAATGTCAAAGGAATTCATAGATTCCTTGGGCACGCAGGGTTCTATAGGCGATTTATCAAAGATTTCTCTCAAATTGCCCGTCCTTTGACAAACCTGCTAGCCGAAGATGCACCCTTTGACGTCAATGATGAGTGCTTAGACGCTTTCTACATTCTCAAGAAAGCACTCATCTCAGCTCCAATCATTCAACCCCCTGATTGGAAGCTCCCCTTTGAAATAATGTGTGATGCTAGTGATTATGTTGTCGGTGCGGTGTTAGGCCAAACCAAAGATAAGAAGCATCACGCTATTTCATATGATAGCAAAACCTTAACAGGGCCACAGTTAAACTATGCAACAACTGAGAAAGAGTTGTTGGCCGTGGTTTTTGCTATAGACAAGTGTAGATCTTACTTAGTTGGAGCAAAACTAATCGTTTACACTGATCATGTTGCTTTAAAGTACTTGCTCACTAAGAAAGATGCTAAACCACACTTAATAAGATGGATCTTGCTACTCCAAGAATTTGATCTTGAAATAAAAGATAAAAAGGGAGTAGAAAATTCTGTTGCCGATCATTTGTCTAGAATACAATTCAAAGAAGCACAAAATTTACCCATCAACGACTTCTTTGAGATGACACACTCCTCAAGGTAACAAACTACAACCCCTGGTATGCAAATATAGTCAACTTTATGGTTGCAGGCCATGTCCCACCAAGGGCAGATGTAAAGAAACTAGTTCAAGAAAGTCGAGTGCATCTCTAGGATGAGTCATACCTCTATAGAGTATGCAATGATGGATTGCTAAGAAGATGTGTACCTATGGAGGAGGCAACCAAGATCATGGAAAGATGCCAGGGAGCAGAATACGGAGGTCATTATGGAACATTCAGAACTCATGCTAAGATTTGGCAGAGTGGGTTCTTCTGGCCAACCATGTACAAGGATACCCATGACTATGTCAAAAGATGTGCAAGATGCCAGAAGCACGGAAACATCAATGCCCGAGATGTCATGCCTCTCACCAACAACCTACAAGTCGAGCTCTTTGATGTATGGGGCATCGACTACATGGGGCCCTTTCCTCCATCAAAAGGGTACGAGTATATCTTAGTAGCGGTGGACTATGTGTCCAAATGGGTAGAAGCATTACCCTGCCACAAAGCTGATGCAGCCAATTCAAAGAGAATGTTCCATGAAGTGATATTCCCCAGATTTGGAACCCCGAAGTTAGTCATAAGTGACGGGGCATCTCACTTCATTGACAAAGGCTTTTGCCAGTTCCTCACTAATCAAGGAATTCGGCACAATGTTGCAACTCCATACCATCCTCAAACAAGTGGTCAAGCAGAAACATCCAACAAACAAATCAAAAACATTCTGCAGAAGACCGTGGATGAGATGGGTACAGCTTGGAAGCACAAGCTACCAGAGGCATTATGGGCATATAGGACCGCATAAAAGACACCAATTGGTATGACACCATACCAACATGTATATGGGAAGACATGTCATTTGCCTATAGAACTGGAGTTCAAGGCACATTGGGCAATTAAGAAAGGGAATATGGATCTGCCAGCCGCTGGAAAATTTAGGAGAATGCAAATCTCTGAATTAGAAGAGTGGAGAGAGAAAGCATATCACAATGCCAGAATATACAAGGAAAGAACCAAGAAATGGCATGACAAGAGAATCAAGGTCAAGGAATTCAAGCCAGGAGACAAGGTCCTGTTATTCAACTCAAGGTTCAAGCTCTTTAGTCACGGGAAACTGAAAAGCAAATGGGAAGGGCCATACCTCGTCGTCAACGCCGTGACTCATGGAGCAATCACACTCCAGGACGACGACAGCAAAATCTTTAAGGTAAATGGCCAACGTCTTAAAATTTTCCATGAGCATGAAACTCTTGAACAAGAAATTGATATGATAGATTTTGTTCTTAATCCAAATTAGAACTAAAATCTGCATGTTTTAACTTTTTTGTTCAAATTTCAAGTTTCACCTTAGACTTAGCTTAGATTTAGCCTTGACTCTCCCTCGATAAAGCCCGGCCCTTTTGGCCACTTAAGGCGGTCGGTCGATCGTGCTTTTGGGCCATTCAGCCCGAGGCTTCACGACCTGACTCACCTAACCCCGAACAAGATCAGAACCTGGCTCGGTTGGACCATAACATTCAAAAAGCGATCGGCCGATCGTGGTTCGAACTCGTTCAAAGTTCCCGTTGCACAGGAACGTTAAGCCAACGTTCCCCTTCAGTTTCATCGCGATCCGAGCGAGAACAAAGGCCCTGCACGTTGGGTTTCTCCTTCTTAACCCCCTCTCCTTCTTCTTCTTCTTCCTTCCACCTTGCTCTTTTTCACAACCAGCAGCACCAGCACCACTCCTTGCACTCCTTCACACCCACCTTGATCGCCACCATGGCCCCACCAAGAAACAATGGCAAGATGCCACTCATCCCCGTCGATGGAAGCCCTTCGAAGGTCCAAGACCTCATCAACACCGACGCCATGGCCATCGAGGTCCTCGACGTCACTCCACTAGCCATGGCGCCGCCGCCTGCCCAACCGAGCACCCCTAGGGGGGTTGGCCGATCGGGTCCTGGAAGTCGGCGCGGATGCGGGACATTGCCCGATCGATGTCCCCTCACCACAACCTAAACAAGCCAGCGGCGCGTTCAGTGACTCCCAAAAGGCCGACCACCAGCCAATTGGGGGTGAAGAAGGCCATCGTCTCCACCTCCGACGGTGACACGAGCACGGGCTACACCTACTCGTACTCACCATCGACATCGCCATGGATGCACCTTCAGAGGGCTCATGGTGGACCGGGGATAGGCAAGGTGTTCATCCCTCCTCTCACCTCCGAGGAGCGGAGGGAGGCACGCAACTCCCTTGAGACAGAGGAGTCTCGCAAGTCAGTCCGGCGGACTAACAACCCGTCGTACATCTCCGGCCCTCCAGGCCAGTACCGGGAGGAAGATGAAGAGAGTGACATGGAGAAGCTGCTGCGCATAGTCGCTAGTCTTAGGGAAAGAAATACTAAGCTAGCAGAGCAGGCAGCAGAGGAGAGAATGGTGCGCTTGGATCTAGAGGACAACTTCAATGATCTTCGCATTAGCACTAGTGCGAAGATCAAACGTTTGGCCCAGGCAATCAAGAGAAAGGATCTCTTTGCCCCTCCATCTCCATAGATCGCTAGGATCGCTAATAAGTTAGGCACTTAGATTTATTTCTCATTCATTTTCCCTTCATCAATGTAACATGTGCCTAAGAATATTTGAATTGAATAAAAAGTTTTGGTTCTGCAGGTATTTTGCCCAGCAGAACCCCTGCATTTGATTTGTTTCTGTCACTGATTTCAGCATGCCCCGAAACAAGTATGGGGGAGGTCGGTCGACACTCCAACATTTCAAAACACCAGTTCAACCACTAAACCATGTTGTGCTCACTCATGACACGTTCCACAAAAAAGTTGGACCGAAACAACCACTTTTGTGCATCGGTCGATGCACTTTGGAGGCCAAAATTCAGAACGGGTAGAGTGAATAAACATTCAGAGGTAAGGAATTCTGTTGCAAAGATCGAAGTGGCCAAACGGCCCCAAGGGGCGGTCGGCCGACCATGCCTATAGGCCCCGGACCCACCAGCCAGCATCCACTCAACTTCAAACATCTATCCTGTGGTTTGCCACGTCTCTCCTTTTTTCCTCGATGCTTTTCATTTGTTTACTCATTTTCTTTTCAAAAATAAAAATGAAATAAAAATAATTTCTTCATGAAATTCATCACTTAGTTTAATTTCCTTTTAATATTGAATAAAACAAGAAGATCACATCCAAAATTAAAACTTTGAAAAGTGGCATGATCTATGATGTTTAAAGGGCAAAAGCATCATAAAGACAAATTCTTGCTTTTTGCTTATGCTAGTGGGAAAACATTTTGATAGGAAGATCATATGGACTAAGTTGTTGATTAATGTGATATAGTCTCGGCTCATGATTCATACCCTTTCTATTTAAAGTTCTTGGAGATTAATTTTTGAAAATGTCATAAAACCATAATGTCACTACTCCTCTATAGTGTGAAAAATCCTACCAAAGCCATAAACACTTATGCATGTTCAAAACCTTCTTCACATGCTTCATGTAATTACTTTGAGTTTGGTCAAACCTTGAAATCCTTGTTGAGAATTATGTCATAGTTCAAAGATCAAGATCACGTACACTCCACATATTTTCACTGCTTCTACACTGGAAGTACGCAAAAACATGCCTTTTATTTACATGATCCATGTTTATCCAATAAGTACTCTAGAAATAAATGTTATGATCTCTCTCTAAGTTCTTCAAAAAGAGATATGGCTATCATAGATGTTTAGCAAAGCTCTTTATTCTAAAAAATTGATGATAGCCATGTCTCAAGTAATCCTAAAGTTAGAGAGATCATATACATAGCTAAGGAGTACATGTTAGTCATCTACCATTTCTCCACACACATGCACATCTTGATCTAGGATTATGACATTTTTCTCCTTGGATCCTTGTTTTGGCTTTACAATATAAGTGATGCAAGTTTGCTACATTGTTTATCCCTACCTAAGCTCTAGATAGGCCATTTAGAAATAGGAAGACACAAAGAAGGCAACTTCTTTATGCCTTGGTAAGGAATCATACACCATGAGCGATCTAGAGTGCTATAAGAGGACTAAGTTGACTTATGAGATTTCTTTTGAAAAATTTATCAAAAACTCCAAGCACTAAAATATGATTTGGGAAGATGACTTTGCCTTGAGAGCTATTCCATTTCTCAACTTCTCAAGGATATATGTTAGCTAGTACCACATATCCCATTGGTATGACAAAATATCTTGAGTGAATCTTTATGCTTGCTTTATACTTTGAATAGCATAGTCTTGTTATCTTTTAACCTTTACTCGAGGACGAGCAAAGAGGTAAGTATGGGGGATCTTGTTGACGGTAAATATGAACCATTTTGTCACCATCAAAATACCGTCAACATCCTCATATTCGAAGGAAAACAAGCATAACATGAACATATTTTACCCAATAACTAGTTCCACATGTCCCTTGACTATTTGAGTGTAGGTAATGACAAATGGGGACTTTTGGAAGCTAGTCGGCCCACTTAGGGGGTCGGTTGACCACCTTGTGGGGCCACTAGGCATCCCAAGCTCCCATGATCCAAGCAACACCCTCCAGAGCATTTTCTACCCCTTGGATCCAAGTGTGTTTCCTTCCAACGGTTCAGATTCACATCACAAGGATCCATGGGCCCACATCAAGGAAATAAGCATGACAAACAACCAAGAACAAACATCCAATGCATATGACAGGTGGGACCAGCATACAAAAGGTAGAGGTGGGCCACAGACCCCTATAGGGAGTCGACCGACCTACAGGAGGGCCCAACATGCCTGCACTTGGTCCCTGACCAGTGGGACACCAACCAGGAGGAGCAGAGGGGGCCCACAGGCCAGTAGGGGGGTCGGTCGACCGCCCCTATGGCGGATTCAACCGCCTCACTCACTCCCCACATGGTGGAAATCATCACCCATCATCCTAAGGCGGTTCTAAAGTTGGTTGGATCCTACGGTGGTTTATGAAGGTGACGCGGATCGCTGACGTGGCACCGGAGTAGCCCCTACTCCACCTCTACCTATAAATAGACCCCTAGAGCTCCCTTCTCATTCATGCCTCATTGGAGAAATACTACTCTCTAGTCTCTTAGCGGAGCTCTTCAATAGTGTTATGCTAGTTGGAGGAGAGTGAGGAATTCTTCTAGAGAAAGCCCCGGATCTATCGGGAATCTTCTCCGGAGTTCTTCCTCAGCGGATGCGAGTCTATTGTAAGTTTAGCGCTTGTAAGTGACTTCTTCTGAGTTCTTTATAGTATTCGGTATTCTAAATCTGGTTTAAATATTATACACCTTTTCATGCTTGATCATCGCTTTGATCTGAGTAAAGTTCTTTAATCTTAGGCCAAAGTTAAAGTAGTAAGATAAGTGTATACGTGGTGTCTAGGCTAGATCTTACCTTTGTAAACCGCTTATCGCGTGGATTGTTTGTGGATGCTAGTAGAAGGTGATAGCTCTATCTAGTCTTTGTATTCCACCATGCGTGACAGATAAGTTATTAAAAGGTAGGGCCTCAATACAACTTGGTGGCGTCGTCCGGTTAGAATTTTGTCCTCTTTCTGATCTATCCCATCGCCCCCTGCAAGAGAAGGGCTGATAAAGCCAGTATAACAAGCTATACCTTGTTAGATATATTTGCTATATCGAACCTCTCAACCAAGTTATCATAGTCTCCCTTGATCCATCATAGGACATACCCATATTCCTAGTTAACTCACTTCTCGTTCCCTATGGAAAATACGATACCTGGAATACTCCCGGTGAAAGCTACACTTGACAACCGTATGCTTGAGGTCTTTTTCCATTTGCCACCTTTGGTGTCAACAGCTACTCATTCTAACCCCTCTTAATAGTACGGTCAAAGGTAAAATAAAGACCTATCTATACTAAGTGCCATTCGTCTCCTTTGTGGCACTTAGACCTTGTCAATCTAAGGTCTCCATCTTCAACCTTCTAAATCCGAAATGATATCCATCTTGAGGGCATTAGATAACCAATAGCTGCCCATTCACACTTATCACTATGGCCTAACATTTTAATTGCCTCTGTGTTGACATTTCTAACTGTTGACATTTCTTAGCGTCGCACCAAAAATAGAGATAAATCCCTATCCCCGGCAACGGCGCCAGAAATGCTCGTTGGTATTTCTTATGACTATTGGATAAATCCGCAAGCGCACAGATTATACTATTGTAGCACTTCACCTAGGAGTATTCCAAGGTATCGTAATTTATATTTTCCCAAGGGAAAGCTGAGCTAGAAATGATAATTAGACAGAGATCCTAAAGAGTATCTCAACTTAGTACCAACTAGTGTAGAGGGGTAAACGATAAATGTGATAGGAAGGGGTTGATGAATGAAGAAGCTACGGTAAAAGATACTTAGAATGGACTAGATAGAATAGCTAGGTGGGAGGACAACGAGAGAGTACAAGGGACTCCAATGCAATTCACTCTACTTCAATATACTTAGCTAATTAACTAGTCTAAACACTATAGTTTGCCTCCTCAATACAAGTATGCTAGGCGAGGGGATAGATCAGTAGGAGGACAAAACTCCTACCCGACCGCGCCCTCGTTTTACGGGGGCCTTACCTTTTAAGAACTTGCCTAGACAACACGTGGTGGAATACAACGACTAGACAAGGCTGTCACCTCTTGCTAGCTACCACAAACAATCCGTGCAGCAAGCGGTAACCAAGGGTAAGATAATGTATAAGCACCACGCTTACACACAACTTACTACTTTGACTACGATCTATAATCAAAGCACCCTATGACAGGCAATGGTCGCATACAGGAAAGGTCACAAGGATCACAGACTATGAATGTAAAGGCTATTAAAGAGCAAAAGCATATAACAATACTATATCTAGTATAGTAATGCTCAAAGTAAATACTAAGTAAAGTAAAGAGAAAGGATAATATATTGAATAAGATAAAGTCTTACAAGAAAGGAAAGATACAAGAGCTATACCAGAAGACTTCCCAGAAGACAACTCCGGAAATCCCGAGCGCAGCTCGACTCAACTCTAACTCCCACTCTAGACTAAACTACTAGAACAATTCTAAGGAATAGAGCTTGTAGGCTTCTTCACCATGTGTAGAGAGGGGGTGTGACCCTCTATTTATAGTGGAGGGTGGAGTAGGGTCTACTCCAGCGCCACGTCAGTGATCCAGGGCCTTCCATTCTCCACCCTTGGATCCAACCGACCCTTGAACCGACAAAGGGATGGATGGTGGTGATTTCCACATGTGCCAAGGGGTATGGCGGTTGGAGGGAGCCAAAAGACCTATAGAGGCGGTCGGCCGACCCCCTCTATGGCCAGTGGGCCCTCCTCTGGCCTCTGGGAGTGGTCCCACTGGTCAGGGGACCAGGTGGGAGCTAGGTGGGCCCAGGGGATGATCGGCCGAGCCCCCCCCCTTGGGGTGTCCTGGCCCACTTCTTCCTCCCTGGTGTTGGTCCCACTTGTCATTGAGGTTGGATGTTGGTTCTAAGGTGGTTGTCACGTTTATCTCCTTGGTGTGGGCCCATGGATCCATGTGCTACTCTTGTGAGCCGTTGAGAGAAAGCACAGAGTGATCCAAGGGTTGGAAATCACTCTGAGATGCTTCTCTTGGATCATGGCCGAGGGAGCCAGTTGGGCCCATAGGGTGGTCAGCTGACCCCCTATGTGGGTCCCACTGGCTCTCATTTGCTTCATTTCTTCATTCCTGAACTCAAACACTCATAGACATGTGAAACTAGTTATTTGATAAAATATGCTCATGATGTGTTTGTTTATCCTTGGTCCTGAGGTTGATGGCAGCATTTTGATTATGAAAAAGTATACCGTAATTTGTGCCAACACTAACGTCATCACCAAGAATAGAGGTTCTTAGCAATGGCGCCAAAAATGTATGGTATGTAATTAACTTATCTTTAGCAACTAGCCACTATCTTTTACCTTATACTCCTAAGCATAGAACTAGGTTGTCAACCCTAATTATAGAGCTAGGAATAATTAATGGTACTTATGAAAATATTCTATTCTATGTGTGACTAGGCAGAAATAAATAATGATGGATATGAAATTATAAAGAACAAATGATTCTGCAAGCGGACAGATTATTACACCAATATAGCATTTTACCTAGAGTATTACCAGGTTGTCAATTTATATTTTTACCACTGAGAAGGTCTAGTTAAACTGATAATCTATAGTATTGATAACATGCATATGAAATGAATGAAAGGATTTAACCAACCAAGAATTCCACTCTTAACAGGGGTAAGTCACATGATAAATATATATATTATAAGGGTAATTGATCGGTCATCATAATAATAAAGATAAAGAACTTAGAGCACTCTAGTCACTACAGAAGCATCGTCCAATACAAATAATAAAAAAACTCCTAAGTATTCTAGTTACCGTCAAAGCTACGCTATTTACTGCAAGTACATCTAGCAATCATCATTAAGTAATACTACCAATGTTCCCAACCACAATGGGGCTATGAATAAGATGAGTTGAGTTCAGAAACCTCAGATATAACAAGATATCCTCAACCTAACAATCCGTCCCTACCAAACCACTACACGGTGGGAGGCTTACAGAGGACTCAATGGACCTGTCACATCCATGATCTACCCCACGACCCGGCACAGATGGGGGCATCCGCAGATAAGCAATGTATCTAAGCACCATGCCTACATACTGCCTACCACTCGCCACACGATCAAGTAGACGAGCACTATATGAACATGTGCATGAACTTAATAGCAAACTAACTATACTAGACATATTAACGTAAGCAATGAACAAAGTAAACAAGAACATAATAATGAAGAATAGTGTTGCCCGTAAAGATCATACAACTGCAGATAATTACAATAAGAGAGAAGAGAATAAGAACTGTACTAGACTCCAATCTCTTGACAACATTGGAGTCCAAGATCGATTGATGTATCTTGACTTCCTCTACTCTTGATCTAACTAATCTATGCTATGAACTAGAGAGGCTCTAGATGAACTAGGATTTGTGGCTCTGGATGACTAGATCTCTGTTGACGATCGTTAGCGTCAACTTTTTATGCAATTTTAAACAAGATAAATGGATCAATCATATATAAAATATAGAAATATGGGGGGTTATCTAACAAATTCCATGAGTTTTGGTGTTTCATTATTTTCCAAGGACTATTCCAGAAAATCATATAAAGGAAAGCAAATCAGAGAAAATATCAGACTAAATCCATAGGGAAATAGTTTCCATCGGACTCAGGAAGGACCCAGAAGGCACCCGAAGGAAGCGGGGCCTGAGAGGCCGACCTAGAGGGCCGGTCGGCCTGGGCCCATGCTGGGCGGCACCCCCCTAGGCCCACATGCCGCCGCGTTCTGGAAGCTTCCTCCACCGCCATAGAGAAGTCATCTAGGCCCTATGTTAAGTAAGTTTGATCCGACGGCTGTCGTGCATCCCACCGGGCTATAAATAGAGCCCTGTACCCCCCCTGGAGCGAAGCCAGATCAAAATCTCAAGAGCATGAAGCCCTAACTCCAATCTAGTAGATCTTGGCCAGCAATCAAGAGAGACTAGATCCATGTAGATCTAGCTCTATTTAAAGATTAGAGATTTAGAGTTGGAGAGTGTAGTTTTGGAGGACTTCCAGCCTGTCGGTGCTTCTTCATCGTTGTATTCTTTGGGATCAGATCCTCTCGACCAAGATCTATATTCTGAGATACCTTGGTAGTCGACTTCTGGTTCAAGTAAGAAATATTATCCTTATTGTTCTTTATGTTTGCAACTCTTCTTGAGTGCTTTGATCTTGATAGCTTCTTGATTAAAGTAGTAATTCGTAGTGTAGGCGTGGTGCCTAGGCTAGGTTTACTTGTGAATGTCCCCTGATTTTCTGGACAACGGTAGCTCGTGTAGGTGACTCTTATAGCTACATTGATTCCTCTGTAGTCCGTTTCCCGTAATAGGTTTGGCAGGCATATAGGTGCTTGGTAGGAGAGAACTTTGTTTTCTGCTCTTATTTAAGTCATCACCCTTAAAGATCATGAAAGATAATGTTTACCCAGTGACCAGAACTAGATAATCCTTGGATCTTTCTCCTCTTATCAATAGTTATCTATACTTGTTTGTGAAACGGGTTAAGTTAATATAGACTTAATCTTCCTCATAACACCGTTCCTTTGGTTCGATATTTAAAACTGGGTTATCTCGGTGAAGTGCTACATCGGTATCTATCTGTGCGCTTGCGGATAATTAATTTACTCGTTTGCTCTAAGAAATATCAACAAGCATTTCTGGCGCTGTTGCTGGGGAACGGTTGTTTCTTCTTTGAGATTGACTTTAAGTTTAGCTTAACCTTGTATTATACTTTTATCTTTCTTTTTAATTTTATTTCTATACTTTTATTTTTCTTTATTACCTTATGGATTCTATAGTTTCATTTATCAAGCACACACATTCCAATCCACCCTATTTTTACCGTTACCATATGGATGAAAACTCTAATCTAGCACAATCAGCTAAGCCTATCCTTTTTAATGACTATGAGTTACATCCCTACTTGATAGATATAATCCGAAGACAATCCTTTTGTGCCAAAAACATGACTTCTATTTTTATAGGGGAGGCTTTGGATGAGACCCATTCTATACCTTTTGGTCTCTCTCTCATAACCATATATGACATCTTCAACACCCTCAACCTCTATGTTTACAAAAACTTTAAAAGGGTAGTTGTCAATGCATATGTTTATAATAAATATTGCATATCTCGTTGTAACATGAGATAGGTGATGGAGGGGAAACCACTTCACCATCTTGAAAGGTTTTCCCCTGGACAACTTAATGTCCTAAAACCATCACCACTTAGATACTAACATAAATGTTCACATTTTCGTTGCCTTGTGAAATGAGCATAAAGATATATTATTCCTTCGGGTATTCCTGTCACTAACCTTTCCAGGTTTGGATCAGAAAGATTGAAGGAACAACAAGCATAAGGTATGTCCAACTAATCATCATGCAACTTTGAATTACATTCATCCAATCTTGATTTTTGCAAAAATTCAAGCTTAGGGGGATAAACTACCATTTAAATCATCTTTTGCCATGTTGCTATATTATCTAGGTTGTTCCTACCTGTAAGGCATGCTCAAAGTAATGAACTATTAATTATGCTCTTTCATCCACTACCTGTGAGGTTGCACGACAGCCGGTGGATCAAACCGACTTAATATAAGGCCAAGATGACTCCTTAGAGGCGGTGGAGGAACACTCCAGAAGGTGGTGGAAGGCGGCCACGGGGGGTGGCCGGCCGGCCAGGGGGTGGGGCCGACCGGCCCCACCTGGTGGCGGCTCGGGCCCTGCTTCTCTCCGGTGTCTTCTGGATCCTTGTTCAATAATTTGGTAAATATCACTTCACGGGATTTTTTCCGATATTTATTCTGATTTGATTCCCTTTATTACTCTTTTCTAGAATAGTTCCTAGAAAATAATAAAATATTAAAACTCGTGGAATTTGTCAGATAAAGCCCTATAATTCTATATTTTTCATATGGTTGATCCATTTATCGTGTTTAGAATTATATTAAATGTTGATGTTAACGACCGTCAACACTCTGCAAAACACACGTTAGCCATAACAACACCATATTATCGTTAATCACTAAAATCATGGGGCCTAGATGCTTTCACTCTCTACCACCAAAGTCGAATACATTAGTGCGGGGAGTTGTTGTGCACAACTATTATGGATGAAGGCCACATTGGATGATTATGGAATCAAATTCAAGCAAGTCCTGTTGCTATGTGGCAGTGAAAGTGTGGTAAAGCTTACCAACAAAACCATCCAACACTCAAGGACAAAGCACATAGATGTGAGACACCATTTCATAAGAGATCATCAATAAAAGGGTGACATATCAATTGACAATGTGGGCACTGAAGATCAATTAGCCGATATTTTCACCAAGCCACTTGATGAGAAGAGGTTTTGCAAGTTAAGGAATGAGTTGAACATCTTGGATTTGTCCAACATGAGTTAATGCACCCCACTTATATGACATGCCTTTACTCCAAGATATCAAGGTACAATTGATTGACATATGCATTTCATCCTTTGCTAGAATTGTGTAGAGGATATAGACATCACTCACATTCTTTTAGGCTCATTCATGAAAACAAATGATTTGTATGTACATATGGTACCACTATTGCTTCTATGCTTTGTTTGATCTAGTGGTAGCATATGACATGTTGATAAACTTGCAACCTCACATGTTTAGTCTAGAATGCTTGCTCTTTATATTTAACCAACATGGATAAGATAACTGTTGCAAGACATATGAAGAAGCTTGTCCTTGGTTTAAACCATGTTAAATACTTAGGAAAAGTGATCTAGATTGAACTTAATTTGATAATGACTCATCGATTTCTAAATTGACTTGATAAAACTTTCATGTGGTCCCTTTGTGGTAATCAATGCCAACAGGGGAGAAATTGTGATATAAAATATGAAAGATAGATAGTTTTGATAATGGGGGAGATTTTAGAGATAGGGGGAGAAAATATGGATTTTGAAAATGAAAAAATTTAAATATGACCACAGAAGTAGGGGGAGCAAGCTTATGAACACTATGTTGCATTTGATATGCTTGCTTGCATTGTGCAAAATTTCAATACTATACATGCTTAAGTGATGTATGCTAATTGGTAACATTGGATGATTACTTGACCTCTAGTCATCACTAGCATGCATAGGAGTTTGCTAGATAACCTTTGTTTTTAAAATATATACTTTGCTCAATTAGTATTTCGATTGGTGTCGAGCTAACCATGTTGCTAAGGAAAGCATGATGCACGCACTCTCGATTGGTATCACGCTTCAAAGGTCCAATTCTTAAACCTTAGCATCTTGTCATAGTTTGTTAGTGGTTCACCCCTCCAATTGTTTATCTATGAATATGTGCAAAACTTAAATCCAATTTAAAGAGAGTGCATATGTAGGAGGAGTAAAACACTACCAAACCAACTTTGAAATGATTGTCCACCTTCTTTCATAGTACATTTCTTGGGCAAGCATTTCAAGTTGATCAAAATCATATTTCATATCTTTTATTTGGGTTGTCATCAATTACCAAAAAGGGAGAGATTGATATCTCCATAGTGATTTTGGTACTTGATGAAACCTAGCTACTAACCTTACTCTAAGTGTTTTGAGTAGGTTAGTACACATGAAGATGACCAAGTGTTGGAGCAAGCAAAGGTGGCTAGAAAGGTGCAAGCCACAAGATCATAGATGATCAACATGAAGCTCAACTTGGACAAAGATGCGAAAGGTGAAACCTAAAGGAACAAGGCAAAGGTATACTTGTTAGGGGTTTCTATTTTGGTAATAGAGACACTTAGTGAGTGTGATCATATTTAGGATAAGCAACCGTACTATAAAGGGGGGAAAATCGTATGTGGTTGCAAGTGTCAAGTGCCATTAGGTGGATTCATTCATGCATGTGCATATAACCTAATTAGCAACCCTTGAAAAATGATGTAAAATTTGCTAACACACGTGCACAAGTAGTGAGATGCTTTGGTGTTAGCATATGTGAACAAGGGGTGAAGTCAAAGATGAATTCTAACTGTGTTAGAAGCTCTAGACCAGTTGTTGGGATAACTCTGGAACATTGGAGGTAGTCTAGAGGCTAACCCTATCTCTGGCCGCCTCACTGGAGGCTCTGAACCAGGCTGATACAAGGGCTCCAGACCAATCGCCATTGGTCTGGTGGCTTGGACCAAACAGTCAACAGACAAGGTGGAGGCTCTGGATGTTGAGGATTGGTCCGGAGGTGAGCTCTGGACCTTGTTCGACGCGTCTGTCTGGAGTTCTGGTGCTGAAAATAATTCTTTGGACTCTAGGGTTGAGCTCCAGACCAATTCGTCCGGTCCGAAGGTCATGCAAAAAGCGGGCTAACAACTAGTTTTGAATCTTTGGGACATGTGGCACTCTGTGGAGCGTCAGACTAGAGCTTCGGACCATGTGCATTGATCCGAAGGTCCCGTATCTGGTCCGGAGCTTTCGCGGATAGTCCAGTGAAGGGGCATAACGGCTAGTTCCTTGTGAGGGGCTACATAAGGTGTTTGATCGTCTCTAGCTCACTCTCTTGCACAATTTGGACTTCACATACATCTAGTGAGCTATTGCAAACCACTCCCACTCATCTCATTGCTTGATTGATCATCCATAGTGAGATTTGAGTGAATCAAGTGCATTGCATGAAGTGATTGCATCTAGTGGCACTTGGGAGTTGTTTCTCGTTGCGGTTTTCTTGTTACTATTGGTGATTGCCATCACCTAGATGGTTTGGAGCAGCAAAGGTGGTTCGGGAAGATTGGTGATTGTTCTTCGCCGCCACCGAGTGATTGTGAGGGGTTCTTGTGCCTTCCCCGCGGGAGATCACCAAAGGCAACTCTAGTGAATTGCGTGTGGCTTGTGTGAGCCTCATCTTGTGTTGGTTGTGCGGCACCCGGAGACGGGTTTGGCGTGTGATGCCAATTAGCGCGTGAACCTCCAAGTGAGTGACTCGTGAAAGGATCAAGATGCCCAAGAGGGGGGTGAATTGGGCTCTTTTTAATTTATAAACAAGAATTAAACCTATAAAGAGCCAATTAACCCCCAAGTGCCTACCCCTTGTGTGTCCTAGCTAGAAAGCAGTAGCAAGTCAATAGAGAGCAAAAACTTCCTACACAATTCTAGTATGAATTGAAAGACAAGTGCGAAAAGTAATGTGGTAAGAAGAAGCTAGGCAAAGAGATGCTTGACACGGCGATGTTTTGCCGAGGTATCGAGGAGTCGACACTCCCCCCTAGTCCTCGTTGGAGCACCTCGCAAGGTATAGCTCCCCCTCAATCCCGCGCAAGGGATGAGTGCTCTCTACGGGCTGATTCTTCGCCACTCCGGCTCGGTGAATCGCCCACAACCGATCACAAACGTCGATGGAGAAGGGCCGCCGACAATCCTCCGGCGATCACCTTCCTCCAAGCACCACCGGACCGTCTAGGTGATGTCGATCACCAAGAGTAACAAGCTTCGATCTTCGCTTGACTCACTCAAGTTTCACAACTAGAGGATGCACACTTGAACTCTTGGATGAACTAGAGGAGAGGATGGATGGATTCGCGAATCACTCTCTCACTCTAGGGCTCTTGCTCTCTTCCCAACCTTCTCAACAAACTCAGCAACTCAAATGAGCAAAGGCTTGGTGGGAGAGAAGTGTGAGAAGCTATAAATAGCCCCTCAGAAAACTGCCTCGGGCTGGCAACTTAAGTTGGCGACGGACGCTCCGTCAACTAGGCGACGGACGCTCCGTCGCATGCCCCAACGGCTAGTTCTGTTCATAGTTTGGGCGACGGACGCTCCAACGCCCTGCCCAATGGCTAGTTCTGACACGCTTTTCCCAGCGACGGACGCTCCGTCATAGGGGCGACGGACGCTCATCTCAGCGTCCGACGCAACACTCTGGCTCGGGCTGAAAAACACCCCTCTCTGGAAGGTCGACGGACGCTCTCCCAGCGTCCGACGCCTAACCGACGGACAGCGTCCGTCGGACTCTGAAAAACTTAGTCAGAAAACACGGCCACTGGAAGGTCGACGGACGCTGTGGACTTAACCACCCAACGTCCGACGCCTTTGTCCGACGCGACGGACAGCGTCCGACGCCTCCGTCAGGAGCGTCCGGCGCCCAGAAAATAGGCCTCTCAACTTCGTTTTTCGTCGCGATGAATATGGAAGTTGTTCTAGGCTATCTTACGATCAACATAGGCTTGCTTAGAGCTAAGGAAGACAAGTGTGCACCACACCTAGTTCATGAAGCTTTCCTAAGTCAAGCTACTAGTCTCAACCCCTCTTGATAGTACGGTCAAAGATCAAAAGAGAAGCCCTATCTATTTCTATGTGCCCTTCATCACCTTATGACACTTAGCCTATCATTCTAGGGTCTTCATCATGTCTCCTTGAAATCCAAAACGATATCCATCTTGGGGCTAAGTGATGACCATTAATGCCCATTCTTGTTGATCACTATGGCTAAGCTACGCATAGCCTCTACAAGACACACGTTAGCCATAAAAATCTCTAATTGTCGTTAATCACCGAAACCAACTAGGGTCATGATTCTTCAACTCGCCACAACAAGGACTAGCTAGTTGGCAAACTAGTGAACCTCGGTAAAAAAATCTTGTGTCAATCTTTTATATTGAGTGTTTTCTCTCATTTACGAATGGTATTGGCTTCATTGGATATCTATCTTGATTGGATCACACCTCTACTCTACACGACGGTATAATCACCTCTCTACCTCTCTAGCATTTCCATTCATACTTGTCATACTTGCTAGTAGAATCGATATCTTGTTAGCTTAGATTGTCATTCTTGATATCTAGCTAGATCGCTTAGTCCTCGTGTTTTTTCTTATACCTTGTGCTATACTTGAGTGTGATTTAGTATATTAGGCTAGCTTTGTTGGATATGAGGCTTCGCAACCCATTAGGCTAGCGCAAGTTTTGCTTCACCGTTTGTTATTCTAACATTTTGTCAAGTTTGTATTGTAGTTTTGATTTTAGGCTATTCACCCCCCTCTAACCATCACATAGGACCTTTCAGCGAGAGACAATCAATAAGTCCGACTATGTGAATGGACATTAACAGAAACTATTTCTTAGAGGTAGATTGCCCATTTCTAAAAATAAAAATTAACGTCTTTAAAATCTTCTCTGAAGTAGTCATTGTTTTATTTCTCAAAGTTTACTTTTGATCTCAGTTCCATCTTAGGACTATCAAAGTGATATTTTAGTTCTTAACCCTTGCATTTTGGACTCAATAATATCAATGAGTTATCGTCCTCAAAACTTTTCTTTTGGCAGCTAAACTTTTTCTCTCATCCTACGTGGAACGCTACACCATCGTGCCTAGCCAGCTCTAGGATTACCCTCAATTAGACATAGGACACAATATTCGAATAAAGTCATGCATTGTAACGCCCCAGAGTCCAAATGGCTCAGATCCACTCTGCACGCTGAGCGAACCACACCCATCACCATCCCACTTAAGCTTTCGTCCTCGCTTCGCTTAAAAGGATTAACCCGGGGATGGTGGGATGGACTCTAGAGGCCTTATATGTTGGTCTATCCCACCCTAAACAACCAAGGTGGGACTAAGCCCTCCACAATGTCTCATTAATACACATAGGCCACTATGGGCCAAACGGGCCGGATGTGACAGGCATCATTATTGGTTTCTAGAGCCAATCTTAGCTCATAACTAACCAGGAACATAAATAATATGTTTGTTTCCATAGCTAGAAATAGTTTAGTTATTGAAATGAAAAGGTATGATATCGGATTCAAATGATTCGATATTCAAGAATATTCTATCATATTTATATTTGTTTTCAAATATCAAAATGAATGTCGAAAGTGTGTTATATCTGATTTGATAGCTTGGATGATGCCAGATATACTTGCACCCTAACTATGATCATCCATCTCGAATAACGGGTGGTCCTAGAGCTGACCATGTGCAACGTGTCGGCGTTCCACATAGAACAAGAGACGAAGTTGAGGCGAAAAGGAAAATGCAACATGTGTTTGGTTTGTGAACTGTAAAGGATAGGATGGATCGCATTCTTGTTCTTAGAAAGATTTTAGGTTATACATATAGAAAAGCAAAAGTAGAAAAGAATGAAAAATAGAATAGAGGGGGTTTTGAATCCAATCAAAAAACGTATTTTGGCCTTAGTATGGATACCAGATCTTCCTACGTTATATTATTCCACTATCAACCATGAATTGATTTGATAGATCTAATATTCATACTATTAAATTGATTCAGTATTATCAGAATGCAAGTCCTACCCTTGAATTTACAGGATACCCCTTTTTCCTCTCCATGGGATTACATCCCGAGTTATTGTAAAAAAACTAAAGAGGTCATGGAAGTCAATATTCTCTCATTTATTGCTACAGCATAGGATGGGATCGTCCCATAGTAGCTGTGGGGATAGATATGTCTTTGTCTTTCATTTGGTAATAGGGATTGAAAGGGATATGGATGACTGGATTTTTAACACAATGAGTTATAGTTACTGCTAGGTCCCACATGTCATTGTCTCATTGGGAGATATATACATTTTCTAACACATTTGGTCTCCTTCACATGACTCTTCGCGTGAACAGACTCAGCGCAACACGCTTAGTCCTCTCTGCCTTTGCCCTAGTTGGGCCTCTCCGCCTTTGCCCTAGCCCAACTCATCTCCTCCCATGGCTAAGCTCACCCTCCTCCACGGGCAAGCTTCGTTGGAGCTCTCCATCCCCACAACACAGGTGCACCCGATCTCTCCCTCTTTGCCCAATCTAATACTTTAGTCACCTGAGTTTGTGCCCTCCATCATCACGAGCACAACACATGACGAAACACAAACGAAGAAAACAACATGGCGTCCCTCGTTTTCATGGACATGGGTGACCTCTTTTTTCTGAATATCCACTATGAGGTGACCGTGTCCTTAGTGGTGTATGAACCGAACACTCCTAAAAAGAGGATCGATCCATCCCTTTTCACTGTTCTTCAAACCAAACACACTCAAAGTATTAAAATGCATTTTGATAGTTAGTAGATAGAATTAAGTTGAAAATATAGTCTGAGGACCAAGAGTTACTTTAATAGTTCTATAATGAAACCAAGGTTAAAAGAAAAATTTGAGGATTAAAATAGTTATTTTGAAAGTTTAGAGCCGAAATTAAACTAGCTATGGTTGGGAGACCAAAATAACTATTCCATAAAAAAAATCTAAATAAATAACAGTAGAGTAATATTACCTCTTTTTTATGCCACGTAAAAGATGACTATAGGTTTCGGTGATACACCATATGGTAGCATTTGCAGGCTCAGCGTGGTCCTTCGCAGTGGCGGAGCCATCGCTCGGCCACCCCGAGCGACAGGCTGGGCTCCTCGCCAAAGATTAAAAGGAATTTATTTTATATCTAAATATAATTTTATAGCTCTTTTTTTACATAATGAGAATCGTCCGGGCTTTTAAAAGCTTATGTCATCCGCAATGGTATAAGTTAACCAATAGCTCTAAGTCAACCTCTCCAACAGTGCTAGCTTTTATGAATACCTTATAGTATGATGAGACCCACATGACAATCTCACATGACCTTGAAATATGTGTAGAAGTCTATCTCTTGATTAAGGGCTAGCAGTTCTCTCTCCTATTAAATTATAAGAAAAAATTTAAAAGTCAGGTCCTAAACTAGCCATTGGAGACGCTCTTATGCTTCACCGCTGGTCCTTCGGTGGTGTGGTGTGGTGGCAAGCTGGCATTCGATGTTGCCTGTTGGAGTAGGGGCAGCGGATCCCGACGCGGTCAGAACACCGCGTGAAGCGAGCAGATGTGAGTCGTGGTCATGGACATAGACGCAACCACGCAAAGGACGATGCGATGCGGTCGGCGCACACCTTTCATCTCCTCCCCGCGTTCTGTCTGTCGCGGATCCCGCTCCCTGCCACGCATGGCCCACGCAGCCACGCACATGGTGGGCCCCTGGGTCAGCCGGATTTGCACGCCCACGTGTCGGGCATCCGCGGTGTGGGGCTGCCTTTCGTCCGCTCTTCCTTTTCTTTCCTCCATCCAGTTGATTCTGTCACGAGGGGAGTCTGCTCGGCCAAAGTCGTGTCGGATCTCACTGACACACAGGGTCCGGTACGTGCGGGCCCACGGGTCCATGAGGGTACGGTGCGGATGCGTAGATAGAGGAGTGTAACGTGTGCGTAGCTTCGCCGCGACGTGGCCTCCTCTTGCACTTGCACGGATAAAAAAGGTGGAGCCCGGAGACGAAGGAACAAGGAGGGGAGAGAAGAAGACTGGAGGAGACACAGCGCGAGGGAGCGCCACCAACCATGGCGAGCGTCAAGGGCGGCGGGGACTCGGACTCGGCCAAGGCGAAGGCGAAGGATCGAGGTGGGCGGGGGATGCCGGTGGCGGAGGTGGAGCAGGTGTTCCGGCGCTACGACGCCAACGGCGACGGCAAGATCTCGGCGGAGGAGCTGGCGTCCGTGCTACGGGCGCTGGGCTCGCCGCCGGGGCCCGGGGAGGTGCGGCGCATGATGGACGAGATGGACTCCGACAGCGACGGCTTCGTGGACCTCGCCGAGTTCGTCGCCTTCCACTGCAGCCACGGGGAGGAGGAGGGCAGGGAGGACGCCACCGAGGCCGAGCTGCGGGAGGCGTTCCGCATGTACGACGCCGACCGCAACGGGCTCATCTCCGCGCGGGAGCTCCACCGCGTCCTGCGCCAGCTCGGGGACAAGTGCTCCGTCGCGGACTGCTCCCGGATGATCCGCTCCGTCGACGCAGACGGCGACGGCAGCGTTAACTTCGACGAGTTCAAGAAGATGATGGGCGCCGGCGCTGGAGGCAGGCGCTAGAGCAGTGATGACGATTGACAAGGGCCCGGAACAAGCCAAGCAAACAACTAGTACCTGCTTGGCGGCTCCAAAGGTTTGATTAGTTCGTTGTAGCGTGGTTTGCTTACCAAATTAATCCGCACGCAGTTGCTGAATAGTACAGTACTGGATAATATAATGGCCTTCTTGGCGCTCTCTAAAGGAAGCACGACTCTAGAGGCACTCTGATTTGATGGTGAACAGAGGAACCGATGTTGTCGTCGTGTAAAGGTGTAACCTACTACTGCTAAGGGCCTGTGGAGAGCGGGATTTTTTTTGTTCCTGTATTTTTTTAAAAAATAAACTGATTTCTGTGAAATTCATGCACGATTTCTGTGAAATTTCTGTGTCCTAAAGTGCTAATATGGCTGCTTTATTTTGTAATAGTAATTGACTAGTCACGGGTGTCGAACAATGTAACAACGAATTTTTGGGGTCTATTTGTCATAATTTCTGATGCCTCGTGCTCCTTTTAGGTGATCAATTAAGGAATCATTTTTCTCATTTCTCACGAAAATGAACTAAAGCGTTCAAAGAAGCACGCTTTGTGGTTCCTTTTAGTTTATAATTTACCGAGGACCAGATTTAGTGCCTATTTGGTAGAGCTATGCACTCTGTCAGTGAAGTGATTCTATGGCTGGAAATGATTCGGACGCAATCCTCATGCGCATGGGTCTTGTAGCGCCGGCGCCGAGTCAGCCGCGGGACCGCCGCATGGAGCGGCGTGGTGTGCGTGTGGTGGCGCCTGGACGCATCGGCCACGACACTGGACAGCACGGCCGCATCGTCAGGTGTCAAGGGAGGCCGCTGCACCCACACCGGCCGCTAGAGACGACATCGTGCACCTGCCAGGGAAGCCGTGGATGCCAGGGAGGTGTGGGTGTGGCTAGCGGAGACCAATGGCAATGGGGAAGACTGCACAAGTGAAGCCGCGTTGCCGTGGAAGACCGGTGTAGCTTGCGCGTGGCCACGACGATGAAAAAGATGAGCACATGCGGTGGGGAAAAAATTTGGGTAGCCGGTTGTTGGCCCGATAGAAATGGAGAGGGGGATGGGGATTTGGGTAGCCAACAAATATGTAGGGTCTAGTAGGTAGTCTGTTGGACGCTTGGATCTAATTTTTTTGTTCCCACTATTCAAATTGGAGTAGATAGTGTGTTTAGGTAGTCTACTGGAGTTGTTTTAAGCATATTAATTTTGATGAACGAGGACTCCAACTAGAGCCAACTCCTTTGGTCCTTTGAAACAAGGGGAACATAAGATTATCTTTCATGCGCGCATAAATTTGAGGCTTCTCAGGCCATGAGACACCGTTCATGATGTGATATTTTTTTATTTTTTTTTATTTTTTTTACTTTTTACTTTTTCCTATTTAATTGTTTATTATTTTATTATTTTTTATTTTAAATTTTTATTTTATTTTTAGTTCTAATTTTATTTTTTTATTTTTACTTTATTTTATCTTAATTATTTTCTTTATCGTTTGTTTTATATTCTATTTAGCGGAGTGCATATAGTGTTATGGTCTATATCAATCAAAATGATAAATAATCTGTAGTATTTCTATTTTTATCTTTTGTTTTATAAATACAATGACTCTACGCAACGAAGTGTATATGTGGTAATCTATATTTATAGTAATAAAGAGCCTATAGTGTTTACTTTTATATTGAGTTGTTGCGGATATTTTTTAAAACTTTTAACTTATAACTTTTTAAATTTTAGATTTTTTTATTTTTAGTTTTAAATTTATTTTTGCATTTTTATATTCTTTTTTTCTCATTTATTTCTTTTATCTTTTGTTTTATACATGTACGGATCACACGCTAAGAAGTACGTGTAATATGATGATCCATATCAATTATGAAAATAAAGAGTTTGTAATATTTCTATAACACCAGTGCATCTTTATAGTGGGATGCTACTCGACCGTAACAGCAATTTTGAAATTTATTTCAAATTTTTAAAGTTTCTCTTTTTTCTCATTTATTTTCTTTATCTTTTGTTTTGTACATGCATCGATCACACGCTACGAAGTGTGTAGTATGGTGATCAATATCAATCATGGTAATAAAGATACTATTTCTACTAGGCAAATGCATCTTAATATTGGGCTGCTACTGAGCCATAGTGGCAATTTTGAGTCCTTATCTATACTATAGTACATATACTGATTCAGTATACACGAAAAAAAAACTCACTCCCTCTATCGCTCACAATAAACGTTTAGCAAGTGCCAGCGCAGCGGAGCACGCCCCCGTGCTAGTATTATTATCCCCTATTAAAATGGAGAAACTACAAAGGAATTTTGAAGGATTCAATTCCTATGATGCCCTTTGGAACAAAGGAATGGTTCCTAAATTCCTATGGATTAGGGCATTCTTAGAGCCCTTTTAGAACACAAGATATCAAAAACACAGGAATAGAAAAAAAATGGTCCTAGAGTTGCATGTGACTTAGGCCCCTTTTGGTTGGGCTTTTCAACCTGCTTTTGTTTTTGCAAAAGCCAAAAGCCAACCAAAAGGCCCAAAAACCACAACGGCTTTTACTCAAAAGTAGCTTTTGCTCTAGTACAAAACTGGAAGCAGCCTCCCCCATACTTTTAGCTGCTTTTGGGTGAAAAAATTACCCACTGCCTTTTTGGCCCAAAAGCCACAACTGTTTTTACTCAAAAACAGTTTTTGCTCTAGTACAAAACTGAAAGTAGCCTCCCCCATACTTTTAGCTACTTTTGGGTGAAAAAATTACCCACTGCCACTGGTTATGTAACGTACCGGTTCGTTTTTCTTTTCTAATCTATTCTTCTTCGACGCGAAGGAAAGAACGTGGCTCGCTAGTTTCTTCTCGCCCACTCCGGCCGACGAGCTCCTCCCTTACCGCGAGTCTGGGCCGGTGAGCCTCGGCCGTCGCACGCCTGCTAGCGAGATCGGACTGGCTAGCCGCTCCCCGCCGCACCCTTGCGGCTGCGCCCCCGGATGCCGCGCCCGGAGCGCCCATGCCGGCGAGCTCGGGCCGGTGAACCTCCTCGGCGCTCCTCCTTCCCCGGCGACTCTCTCCTGGCGGATCCCCTGGCGGCTCCCCGCTCCAGCCCCCTCGCCGGCGGGCTCCTCGGCGAGCGCTTACCCCCTGACCCCGAGCGCGGCACCCGAGAGCGGTCCCGCTCCCCCGCGCGTGGCACTCCGCGGCGAGCTCCCCCCCCCCCCCCGACGCGGCGCTCGGCGAGCCAGCCCCCCACGCACAGCGCTCGGCGAACCCTCCCCTGCGGGCGCCCCCCCCCTCAGCGCTGCCCTCCCGGCGAGCCCGCATCCACTGCTAGGTCGTGGCCGACGAACCGCTTCCCGTGCGCGGCGGCGGTCGGCAAGGTCCGGCGAGCCCCCGCCCTGGCGTGGCAAAGGTCGGTGAGCCCCGGCCCTGGCGCGGCAGAGGCCGGCAAGCCCCTCCCCGCCCCTGCCCCCTGTACTCTCTCCGGTCAGCTTATGAGGCGAGAGGAAGAAGAAAGAAGATATTGAACTATCAATGACACGTGGGGTCTAGTTGTAAGTGACGAGAGTTTTTTTAAAAGCCACAGCACCTCAACCAAAGGGACTTTTGACAACTTTGTCAAAGTAACTTTTGCAAAAGCCAAAGCCCACAACAGCTTTTGCAAAAGCTACAGCCCAACCAAACAGGGCCTTACAATCTTGTAGGAATTGAAAATAGAGAAAAATTTCTAATAGAGCATTTGGATGCAATATAGGACAAAGTCATGAATTAGAAGAGAGAGAGAGGAATGAAAGTTTCTAAGAGTTTTTTTATAATGGTCAAAAAAAATTCTTTCAACAACACCGAGATGTTATGTGGGAGAAACACTACCAAGTTACAAAAGAAATTGTTTTTTGTAAGGGGCACAAGTTTACATGACCCTTGTTTGAACAGGTTATAGACATAGCAGCAGTATCAGAAGTTGAAACTTGACGGGCTTGGTTTGCTAGAAGGTGAGCACGAGTATGATTTGCTAGAAGGTGAGTTGTGCATTTTAGGCCCCCTAGCAATCTTGAAGACGTTGTAGTTGTTTGATTAATTGCAGTTGATGAATTTCTGTGTGTAACCTTTGATGGTTGAGCCTGGTGACGATGATTGGTTTGATCCGTTGAAGAATTGCCAGTAATTGTTGATTGTCTGTGAGATAGTTTGGATCCTGTATATTCATTGTTGAGACCACCGATGCCGCTAAGACCAAGGCTATTGCTTCTACCATTAGGACTGAGTTGGTGTTGTTCATTCTTCCCTGGAGACAAATTATGGTAAAGACACCAAGACCAAGTTTCTAAGAGGTTGAACCACGTGTTAGATTTCCTTTAAAATTTCTAGGGATTGAACCATTCCTTAAGAATATTGTAGGATTTTAGGATGGCCACACTACAAGAAATTTGGGCTTCTGTGACGATTTGCAGATGACATCGCATATATCTGTCATTATTAAGGGCTACTTATGACGACTATTTACAGGATGACAACTGTCTATGACCAAGTTGTGTTTCTGTCATAAACATCGTCGCAATGTACTCTGCTTTGGCTCAGTGACGATAGATCGATGACAATAGGTGATTGTCATAAATTATAAAACTATATGATTTGGTTTTAAAAAACCTTGTTATCATATGTGGCTGCTAGACCACAAATCATGTGTCCTAAATGGACTCTTCATGTCCACGTTACCACTTGTCTCGTTTTAGAATTATAAATGACAAAACTTAAAAAAACAACAAAAATGTGACCATTGCAGGGTGCGAACCTGCAGCATGGAGTCCTGAACTAGCTGAGCTAACCATCTGAATAACTCTCTGTTGCGTATCCATCTGAATGACTGATACATTGTGGTTTTGTTACTTATATGCTATGTAATTGTGTCGTGTAGGATAAATGTGCCAAAAACCAACTGAATCGTGAAAAAATCAGTTTCAGCAGCGTACCGGATCTCGATCTTATATTGCACAAGCCTATATCATGGTAAGAAAAAATAATGATGCAATCTAGTTGGATGTTGTTCTTGTGTTTCCTGGAGGTGTTTAGATCCAGTGATCTTTATCTGCATATTGATATTGACTTTGCACAATGCTATATGATTGAAGCTGATAGTACGCCCTTTTCCTTTATGTGTGATAATCTGCTCCGCTCCCTCCATGTTTTGCTGCAGTAGTAGGGTTGGCCCTTTAATCAGCTCTTGCTGCCCTTGTTTTGCATTGTAGAGGTATGACAGTATGCCATCCTTGTAGTGGCAACACCTCTACAGTGCAAAACAAGGACAACAAGTGGTGACCAAAGCGCTAACCCCCGCCACAGCAAAACACAGAGGGAGAGCAGCAGATTATATCACAATTCAAACATGTAAAAATATACTCATATTTTATCCAGAATTTGTATCAGTTTGGTTTAATTACTCTGCTCCTGTCATGCTTATGCTTATTTGTCTTGCTAATGTTTATTTGGGTTGATATCAATTAAGTTTATACATAGCAACCACTGTTAATGTTTAAGAAAAAGGCTCAATTAGAATGCTTGTACAAGAGGACATGTTTTGTGTTATGTGTGTACTTATGCCGTCATGTTTCTCCCAACATTGTAGAAGCAAGAAAAATACAAAGACACTGACCCCACTGCAATTGATTTATTCAAGGAGTTGCATTGCAGCAAAACTAAAGGCTTTAGTGAACCAGTGAAGAAAGCTATAGTAAGTACTAGATTGTTACCTCTTCTATCCTGCTTTTATAAAGTACCTTGTGCAATGAACCTTCATTTATATAATAATGCAAAACTGAAACCTTGATTTGATTGCTAGGACGATATGCATGCCCAGGAAGCCCTCACTTCACCATCGGTAGAAGATGGGCAGAAAGCTAAAACTTTTATTGAAGTTGTTTCCAAAGTGTTGCCAAAATCAAATACATTTCTACGCAATGTCGGAATTCAGCAGCCCGCTGCCAAGACAACCAATGTGATGAAAGAGCTACAAGCTGAATTGGATGCAAAGAAGCTAGAGTCTGCAGTACTTCAGGAAGAGCTTGAAAGATTTAAGGCGCATGCACAGGAATCTGATGCAAAAGTGGACAAACAAGCTGTTGAGATTGAGAGCCTGAGGACGATGACAGCAGATACTCAGAGCCTCATTTGACAAATGATAGCATTTGGACAGGGTCAGATCAGCCCTCCCTAAGCTAGTTGTATGCTCAGGTACACAACCTTTTAACTTATCTCTTGTGCCTTTGCATCCAAATCAAGACTGGCAGAATTTTTTGTTCATGATGTATGTGTATGGTTGAATAGAAATTTGGTTTTGTTTTCTATGTGCCCCTTGCTGTTACTTCAGTTATCTTACTAGAAAGCCTGAAACTGCAAGACTAGAGTGTCTTTTAGCAAATGTATACATATTGACACTGTATAGTAGTATTAGGGTATCATGATTTTGATAGACCATAAATATCTGATTTGAGCATGAAGCTGGGGATAGGAGTGGAAGGGACATGCTTTGTTTGCTCCTAGTGGCATGTTGTGTTGTGTCTGTACATGAGAAACTGGAGTTGCGAGAGGAGCTAGGAACATAGGACAAGTTGCTGCTGAGAGCCTAAGAGCTAGTGAGCACTGGTTGAGCTAGGAATGGAGGAAGGGGTCTTGTCTTGAGTTATATTACCATATTTACATGGATATACAAAGCATCAATGTCTGATGTATGCAAAAATGCAATGCACCTAGCTAAAGCTGAAGTAAAAATCCCTAACAAACAGGTTCTTAGGAAACAATGAGTAGGGGCTGCTATTTATGATAATGTCAATTTTATTTTTTAAAAATAAGTAACCTTATAGTAACGATTAATTTTTGCAAAATGTTTGAATACATATTAAGAAAGGATAATTGATGTGATTCATACCTTCTAAAAAAGATACATAGCATTTCACATCTCTGCTAGAACTACTCAAATATTAGCTGGAGATTTTTTGCTCTTAGACCCTACTGCATTTTGTGTTAGTATGTTTTTCAGAAGGCCTAACATGCTGCTGGTTGCTTGCAGGTTGGAGTTGCTGGCATTTTGCTGTTGATGGCACAAGCTGTTGGTGTTTCTGGAATTTTTGGGTGCAGGAACTTGGCATGGCTCTGCTCGGCTGCCTGTTGCTTGAAGGTTGGAGTTGCTGGCACAGGATGTTGGTGTTTCTGGATTTTTTTGGGTGCAGGAACTTGGCATGGCTCTGCTCAGCTGCCTGTTTTGTACAGTTGCAAGAGCATTAGCCGAAGCTAGCTGTAGGAACTTGGCATGGTTGTTGCTTAGTGGAAAACTAGCTGCAGGAACTTCTTTTTAGTTAGTTGAAGTGTTTAGATGGCTGGAATTCTAGAAACATGTGCTTTGTATGGGTTGCATGTTTTTTTATTCTGGGAAGTGATTTGTATCTGTTGCAGCCAAAACATGTGAAGTCATTGATACATTGCTGCATGTTTTTTGTACACTGGAAATACATTAGAAACCGTATTCTGGAATGTGATTTGTATGGCTAGAAAATTAATTATGGTTGGAATGTGATTATGATATAATTATATAATTGGTTGTGGTTTATATTCTGTAATTACTTTTTTAATTGGGCTAGCCCACAATATGGGCTTAAATTTTAATGATGGGCTGTATTAAAAACGTCAATTTGTAGTTGGGCCAGAAAACAATATTTGGACTAATTGGGCTAATTGTAATTGAAAATAAAAAAGAAAAAGGCCCATGCCATATGGGTCTGAGTGTGAACTGCCATGTCACCCACCTTGTCATTTGCCATGTCATTGTACACGTGTTGTTATTTTGTTTAATATGTTATGACAATTTAGTCTCGTCATTCAATCAATGACAGGAGAATTACCGTCATTGTATTAATGACGAAGTCCTCTGGTGGTCACAGAAGCCAGGTAGTGACCCACCTTCTGTGACGACAACTGTATTATCACTGCAGGCAGACAGTGACAGGAAATAAGCTCTGATTGTCATATTCTGATGGTCACAGAAGCCCAGATTTCGTGTAGTGCCAATCCTATATGTTCCAAGTATAATCCTACAAAGTTCCTTCGTAAATCCTATGTTCAAGAGGAAGCTAAAGGATTTTTCGAGGAAACATGAACTCCAACCTCATTGTTTTGTTCCTTTTGTTTTTTCAACATTATTTCTAAAGGCATCATTCTAAACTTTCCTTTGTTCTGAAATCATGTAGAATTAGAAGTGTTAGGATATTACATTCATATATTTTTCTTCTCTCTGTGTATTGTAAATCCTTTATTCTAATGGGCCCTAAAGGATCTAGGAGACCCAAAGCGATCTATGGAGCCCTTTGAGCTGAAGCCTACGGAATAAAGGAAAATTATAGAAGTAGTAAAAGATTTTGAACAGTATCAAAATGTATGGTGCCTTTTTAAACAATAGTTGAACTTTTAAGATTCCTATTAAACTAAGACAATCGTATAGAATGTCATGTTGTGTTTCTCCTTTTGTTCGTATGACCCGTTTGGTTGCTTGGATTAGCTTATATGTTCATAATTATGTTTTGTAGGTTATCTGTGCTTGATTGTCTGTGAACGCTCTAATGCTAGCTTGCAGAGGAAGCCAATACAACATCAATTCGTATTAGACATTCAGATTTGGGCATGTCGATCGGATACAAACAAATGTAACCTCCTCACCTTACTCACATCTACTACACACATGAGACTTGCTCTCTCCATCCAAAAAGTATTGCGTACGGTTCTTGTTGGTCAAACTTTCTTAAATTTGAGTAGGTTTGTAAAAACATATTAACATCATTTGTGTATCTAAATAAGTTATTATAAAAATGTTCAGCGATTAATCTAATGATAATTGTACCATAGATATTATATTCTTTTATATATATTTTGTCAAAGTTAAAAATATTTGACTACTCAGAAAACGAGAATGATACTATTTGCGGGATGGGGTACACTAGAACAAGAAGATAACTTGTATGTATAGTCTAAAACACTATGACATCGTGTAGTATGTGTTTATGGTTGTTTTAGTTATACTGGATATAGAGTCTAATATAGTATATTATTAATACAAGCAACCAATCACATTATATATTTTCCGTACTCTATCTAGGCACTTGTTTTGATTATATATGACAATTCAAAGTGACAAACAGCATGACACATGATCCTTCTTTTTGTGTTGATACTTAAATTTGGCTGAGGTCGTATTTTACATAAACACTGGATATCCAAATTTGATATTTAAAATTGTTTGGGTAATTCTCGGCTACTGAATGATGTTGTAAATAATTGTTTGGTCGATTAACTATTTTAGCTGGTGACTAGTATAATGATTAATTTGCATGAAGATCAAGCAAATGAAGAGAGAAGGTTGATCTTAAGGGCACATGTAGCGGCAGCAGGATTCTGTTGATAGTTCGGTTGGAAACTAATGGAGTGTTCGTTTAGGGAATCAACTCATTCAAGATAGGGTAACGCATCATGAGTCCATGCTCAAATTTAGTGTAATGACTTCAATTCTCATACTAGTATTAATTATTAACTTGTGAAGAATGAGGTGGTGATAGACCAATCGTTTCATTTTACAAACCAAACAAAAAACTAAAGAATAAGATAATAATGGATTACTTCATTCTACAAACCAAACACTCTCTACGCCCTTTTTAAAATGTAGGATTGAAAAAATACAGGAAGAGAAAAAACACATAAATGAGATAGGAATATTTATGCAAAACAGAAGAATAGAAACAAAAAAAAATTATGGGAAAAGGTATTCCGGTGAGCTACGAGAAACACGTGAAATCGAAACATAAGGTTTGATTCGATGATTTTTTCCTATGGTTTTCCTATAAAATTAAACGCAGAGAAAAGTTTCCTATATTTTTCATGCGCCTGATTCCTGAGAACCAAATGACGCTATTGTGACATAATCCATAGGAACATGAATCTATATTTCTCCTTTGTTTTTTTTACTATAATCCAAAGGTGCAGCATGCATGCACGTCAAGTAAGCCGGACACGTGAAGGAAAAGAAAAATCAAGAGTTTGCACTTTTTGATGAAGGAAAGAAAAGGTTTGGACTCAATATATTCACATACTCCCTCCGTCCCTAATAAATGTCATTCTCATTTTTCGAGAAGTCAACGTTTTCAAAATGTCGACAATTATATATTAAAATACATAAATAATTATGCTAAGTAATTAGTATCATCGAAAAAATCTTTAAATCTAGTTTTTAATAAATTTATTTGGAGATATAAATGTTGCACGTATTTTTTACAAACTTAGTCAAAGTTGAGAAAATTTGACTGGCACGCATCCCATAACATTCTTCTTTTTGGGACGGAGGGAGTACAGAATACTAGAAATATAACCATACGTTGCATAAGGGTCATAAATTTTAATCCACTCTTACCGATTTGATTATTTTCAGAAAATAATAAAAATCTACAGTAATAGACAATTTTGTATTGGAATCATGGACTCAAGATTTTATACGTTCCACATAGTTTATGTGGACTTCACTATAGATGAAATGCTTCAAGCGGAAGACCAATTCAAAGGGCATCTAAGTGTATAATAAAATTTACACATCTAGAAAAGTCAAAACATTATATATAACTAGCCCGTCAACCCGTGCTCTCACACGGGCTAGAACCTTATGAGATATAAGCACTAGTTACTCCTTAATATTTCTAACTAATAACACAATATACAAATACTCTATAATCTCTATCTAGTCATGATAACCATATCAATTACTTATCCATAGGGATTTTGTCATCCATATCCATAGTTATTTTTCCTTTACATGGCACCTTTGTGTATTTTCAATATACATTGAATTTAAATAATAGCATAAACATGGAAGTTGTTGTTGCAGCCTATATATTGTGATGCATGAACCTAAGTTTTTTTTCAAATTATAATCTTTTTATTGGCTATAAATTTTTATATTCAACTTAACTAAAATCCTTGTGGCTATTGCATCTTTTATTAACTCTCTTTTGTAATCTTTCGCAATAAGTATTTTGTCATACAATGCATTCTTAAGTACTACAAATGTCTTAGGACGTCATTTAAAATTAGCAATTGTGGAGCTTGATGTGATAGAATGGCATAGCAGTGCTAATCTCAAGAGCATCTTATTATATATGTCTGACTTTTAACACTAAATAAATACCAAAGACAGTAAGATAGAGCCATATGTAATGGCCTGAACTAACCTCTCTTACATTTTAAGATGTTTGATTTTATTTAAAGAAATTATTTTTGTGTTGGGGCTTCCTCTTATCATGATCTAGCATATGTAAAGCGCGCCATTTCGGGGGCCAAGAGGGGGGCTCTTTTGGGGATCCAATCCAAAGGGGAGGATTTCAATATGGTCTTACCTTCTCATTTGTATAAAAGTGCAGTCATTTCCTTTTAATGGCAATAATATGCCATGGATCTAGCTAAGAAAAGAGGGTTAACTCGGTCAGCCAGTTATATCCCGGACTATAAATAAAAAACCCTCTCCATTGAGGCAGGGAGACCGGTCTTGCCTCTTCTATTTAACACTTGTCTTCGACACCTATTCACTCTTACCCTCAATTGTGAGCAACAATTTACAACAACGACTATATTATCAATGTATAAATATATTGTATGTTTTACTTAAAATGTATAGATATATCTATAGTTAAAACATGTAACTATGTCATGGTTGTTAATATAATTTTAAATCAAATGTTTGTATAATATATTTAATTTAATAAATTTTAAATACATTAATATTCATGAAATGGGGGTAATGTTGTACATGTGTGTGTGTTTTATGATCATTTAAATATATTTCATAATATAGATTTTTTATTTATATTTGAATTTTAGAGATTTTATTTCTTTTTTATAAGGTCAGAGGTGGATAATTTACTTTATAGTATCTTTTGTAACAACATATATGGGTAATTTAAATCAAAACATAGGGGTGATAATGCATTATCTTTTCATATGTCTAATATAAAAAAATATTAAAAATTATTTTAAATTTTATTTCACATTGCTCAAGGTCTATATTCTAGGCAGAACTTTAGAGGGTTTATTTTGAATTATCTTTCATAAGGGAAAATTGGTTAATTGAGATGTATATCTGGGTGTTATTTTGATTTATGTTTCAAAGAATGTAGTTTAGTTTATAAACAAATATGGAATTTTTTTAATATATGCTTCAATAAATGATGAAAATAGCAGGGCTGATGTGGATGGATTCCTTGTTTAGCATTGCTCACAAAAAATATCTCATTGTTCTAGAGAGTTGGATCTCTTTTACCACTGGTTGAGCATATGTGTAGCTTATTTGTTGATTCTTCTTAGAGTGTCAAAGCATCATAAGTTCGACTAAAATTATAAAAAATATAAAGATTTATGACATTAATTAAGTATACTATAAAAAATTAATTCATGAGCACTATGTCAGAAAACGTTATCAGTGACGCGTGTAGAGAGTCATTAGTGACGCATAAAATACGCGTCACTGTGTGATAAGGGCATATCAGTGACACGTAAAAACGCGTGTAGCCAATACGCGTCACTGATAACCATCTATTAGTGACATGTGTAGCCAATACGCATCACTGATAACCATTTATCAGTGACACGTGTAGCCAATACGCGTCACTAATAACCATCTATCAGCGACACTTATAGCCAATACGCGTCACTGATAACAGTCTATCAGTGACTCATGTAGCTAATACGCGTCACTGATAAGAATTTACGAAAACAAAAAAAATCTCTGGTCCTTTTTGCATTCCACATTTTATCCATTACAATAATCGAATTATTTACAGATTTCATTGACAAGATCTAAGTTTTCCATTCCAGTTGTTGATTCGCACAATCCTGACTATGCTTAAAACACCATACATTGACAATGCCAGTGATAGCCTAGATCTCTAACCATAAATATGATCAGCGGCCTTGAAGATTTCTAGCGCTACAAGAGCTAACTGGTCTATGGTTCTTCATGAACAATACTTGTTACATTATAAAGAGGCATTCACCTTATTGTTGAATGGCTAACAGCCTTTCACATGATATAGTTTTGGAACAAGGACTAACTCAAGTTACTTCTCTAGTTCCCGATCTTCGCAAACAGCCGAACACTCTAATTGTTGGTCGGGCGGACATCATACCTGCAAAAATTGTAAATTAACCATATAACATAAGCACTATTAAAACACAAAAAAACAACTCAAGCAATGTTACATATCAACACTTGTGCTTTTGCTCGACAAAATATGAATTGAGCTGGAGAGGCACTTACTAATGCTGCTGTGTTGAACCTATTACTAATGCATTGTTTCTTCATACTGCAGGAGAATGGAGGTACACTGGTCAGGTCCTCAATTTAAAGAAACAAGTAAAGATAAGATGGAATGATGCCAGCTCATAGCCTATGTGATATAACTGCAAGGGAATAACATCTGTTTTCTGCTTTCTTCCTAAACTATTTGATTATTGGAACTAGTATATTACTGCCAAATCATGTTTACTTAAGCTGAAAACTATACTTTGCAAAGGTAAATAATTGAATGTGTGTTAACTTCACTAGAAAGAGGTTCAGTAAGGCATTGCACACCTTACCTGGTATCTAGTATCTCACAGCTACAGTCCTTGCATAAATAGTTTGAGTAGGGGAAGATTTGCAAGAACCGAATCTGAGAAAACAGCATGTAAGAATTTATAATCTAGAAGGTATTATATTTGTTTATTCAAGTATCAGTTACAGACAAGCGAGTAAAGTTCTCCAACGCGGTTCTGCAAAGGTGTCCCACTTAGAGCCCACTTGTATTCTGACTCCAATGCAAAAACAGCCTTTGCAGTATTAGATCGTCTATCTTTTATGAAGTGAGCCTGCACAAAAAAGAAAGAAAGAGTAATTCATTAAGCATTGTGATCTTGAGATGTCCAATTGTTAAGTCCAGAATATCGATGCACACATCCAGTGGCTCACCTTTTGGATTCCAGCATGCATTGTGATCTTTTGGTGGCTCACCTTATCTATTGTCTGACAATTACATCTGCCATTAAATTTGTATTCCAACAAAGAAACTGGACTTTCATTTACACGCAAACAAGAGCAATTTATCTGGATGTACATAAGAATTCAGGTCAAGACACAGTGCTTGAAAAAAAAAACTAAGCAATAACACCGTAATTTATCTGGACTTTTATGCATGCTGTTAATTGTGTGAATAAGCAAGACATGAGTAAGCAAATAGAGACAGCGTCTGAATACACCAGTGTTGATTATGGTCTGACAATGTATTGGAAATTCAGAGCTACTACTACATGTTGGAACAGCTACTAGACCAAGAGAAAATGCAGGTTGAGGGCTACCACACTGTCCTTGGTTCCTGTCCTTGGAACACCAGGAAGGAGATGATGTTTCCTGCACAAATCAAGGGACAAAAGATAGAACGATACGCTTCAGTATGTCATTTTCAGTAAAATGAGGACTGCATATATTCTTACAGCTAGTACAGATCATCTAAAGCAGCAGCTGTTGTTGGAGGAGGAGGAAACATCAATAACCAATTTCAGTATCAGCCACACAACAATAACCAATTTCATTCAACCACAAGCATCATAAGATGTATCACATGATATAACTACTTCAAAAAAATAGCATTTTCCTTCTGGGCAGTCGTCGGAGCAGTCCAGCTAGACAACTAACTCTTTTATAGCAATAATGCAGTGATTTGACAATCTGGAGCAACCAGATGTTTATACATCCAACTCAAACAATATAGTGTCCAATAAGATAATCTAGAAACAATCTTGTGGCATCCAAAATAAACACCCCGTTCCAAATGAAGATACCAGAAACAAACATATTTATTGGAATTCAAGGGCGTGTTTGGATGACGACCAGGCAGATGCCAGGCAAAGCATTCTGGCCAGAAGCATAGGAAATTGAACGCCTGGTGGCCTTGCCTGGGCCATGCAAAAATCCCATGCTATCATCCAAACACGCCCTCAATCCATTTATCTAACCTTTCCATAGAAAACAGCCCAAAGTTATTAGCACCAACAATAGAAGGTGATAATTTATACAAGGTTAGATTAGATCAATCAATACATGGCAGAAAATACTTATGTTTCACATGAAGGTTTATATATCTTTTCAGGTTATTAGCCCATGCGGCAGCACGGGTTGATGGATCTATATTATTATGAAGTATATATATGAGTATTGTGTTAGAATAGGAAAACTATGTTTTAAAAAAAAATTCTTATATATCTTTTCATGTTATTAGCCCATATTCTTCTTCTATTTACTTCTCACATGCTTCTATTTTTTCCACTCGGAGAGCCAGTTCTCAAGCATCCGCTTTGATTTCTCTCTTTTTTTTCGATTTGTATGGATCTCATCGACATCACGCACGCATACATGTGCGTCTGCCAAGTGCCAACACGCTGGCTCGACCAACCTCTAGGATTGTGTGCTGCTTGTCAAGGCTGCCGTTAAAGTTGGTAACGGTTTGGAGTAACCGGGTCACACAGTTTGGTTTTCTGATTGGACTGATTTGGTTTGGTGGGTAACATGCTGAGGAGCTTATAAGCTGGTGTAGTCTGGATTTGCAGTTGAAGTGGATTCGTTTGGCTTGGGTTTGGCCTAAGCCTTGGGGTTCGCGAATGCTGCGAAACAAGGGTTCGTACCACTGGTTTGAACCCACCTGGCTTGGGCGCCTATCTCAGTCTCTGATCGTGCCACACACACTCGTCCTGCCCGTTGCCCCAATGCTCGCCGCGGTCTTGAGGGTGCACTGTGCCAGCTTCAGCTTGTGCAGCGTCATGGTGGCAGTGGCCCTCTTGTCGCCAAACATGAACCGGAGCGGCGGCCCGAGCATCCGGACGTTCAGCCTCTCACGCGCCGCGCCGAGGCTAGAAGTTCGCCATGTCGAACCAACCCGCCGGCAACGTGCCCGCACCGCCGAAGATGGTGGCGCGGTCATAGTGCACCAGACACTGTGGGTACCAGCAGACCATGTCCTTGGAGCTCGCGCAGCACGTCCCTGGCAGCTCGCCGGCCGCGGTGGCGTGACAGGCTTCGCAGTCAGACGCCTTGGCGTCCGTGAGGCATGTGGCTACGTGCTCTGTATCCTTTCACTTCGTCTTCGAGTTGCTGCTCTGTTTCTTGATTCCCAATTTGGCTCGCATGTGGAAGAAGCTGCGTCGTGTGAAGCAACCCGGGCAGACATTTCCTCGAGCAGTAGAGTGAGAGTATTATATGCGCCTCCAAATTCTTGTTTGCACTTGGTTTTGGACTGTTTCTTGTAGTAAATTCTTGAAATCTCCGATCCCACTGCCTTTGCATTAGTCAATTACTCGAGCGGAACGAGCTAAACCAACGGAGTGGCTACGAGCTTTCAGATTTTAAAGCTCAGCTGGGAGCCATTGTTCTGCTATGGTCTGGAACCACAGTTTGATAAAATGGATCAGATTGATTGGGTCTAAGTTGTGTGTATTCTGGTTCAGTTTGGTTCCGCAGAAAGAAAAAAGGGTGCGAAGCAGAGTGGGCTCAGGTCTAATAATGAAATGGTTTGGACTGGGTAAGGTTTGGTTTCCAGACCATTATCACGTTCGGCTGCTATTCTGTTGGGTGTCGTTGGCCCGGCCCGTCCCCGACAGCGGAGGCTGCGGCGCCGGCGCATGCATAAGCTCACGGATGGTGTCACATTAGAAGCACTAGTTTGAACTAAATATGAGACAACTATAAAATTAATTATATAAGAGAAGGCTAGTTTGCAAGATGAATATATTAAACTTAATTAATCTATAATTAGCAAATATTTATTATAACATCATATTATTAAATTATATACTAATTAGGTTTAATAGACTTATCTTACAAATTAGCTTCAAACTGTACATTTAGTTTTATGTTATGAAATATTAAGGTGAATGTCCATAACCCCTATACTATTAAAGTTACAACCTTTATGATTCAATGGTGTAATTCTTTTTTTATTTATTTTTGTAACTTCATCCCTCATGAAGCTATATATATGAGGGCTTATGTATTGTAAAGTAGAGAAAACAGAACAACTCATTTTCATCCTCTCTACTTCTATTCTTCATATTCTTACATACATATTCTTGATAGTGAAACTAGTTATTACATAACATGTTATCAGCACGACTGTCTCTAAAAGCTATCAAGAAATAGGTAAGGAACTTTACATTGATCATAATATTTTTTTCTATGATAAGAAATTACTGTTTGTATATGTTTCTATATTTTATTCTTATATGATTGTTTGAATTTCGCAATCTATATATTTTGTAGTTTACTATATTAAATCTTGCCAAGCTTGATTTTACGGCTTTGTACTTGTCATGGGTGCTAGATGCTGAAACTCACTTGAATGTATGTGATGCGATCAAAGAAAAAAAAATAATACATCTAGCCAAGATAAAGCAAAGGCTTTGATTTTCATTCGCCGCCACCTCCATAAAGGTTTGAAGCTTTAATACCTTATTGATAATGATCCCCTTGTTCTTTGGAATAAAATAAAAGAAAGATTTGATCATCAAAAGACAGTGATCCTCCCTAAAGCTCGTTATGAGTGGTTGCACCTAAGGTTGCAAGACTATAAAAGTGTTTCTGAATATAATTCAGCCATATTTAGAATCAAATTACTGTTACTATTGTGTGGAGAAAAAATGACAGATGAAGAGATGCTAGAGAAAATATTCTCTATATTCCATGCATCAAATGTGTTGTTTCAGCAGCAATATCGTGAGAAAGGATTTAAGAAATATTCTGAACTTATTTTTTGTTTGCTTGTGGCTGAACAAAATAATGGGCTTTTGATGAAAAACCATGAAACACGTCCAACTGGTTCAAATCCACCCCTGAAGTAAATGCAACGAGATATGATAATTAAAATAGTGGGAGTGGACGCGGACATGGCCGTGGCCGCAGACGTGGACGCGGGCGCGGTCGTGGATATGAATATGGTCGTGGTAGAGGAAATTATAGTGTCCAATTCAAGAACATGGGGAATTTCAATAAAAGGCAAGAAAGAAGAGATAAAGATAAAGGCGAAATTGATGTAACTAAAAATGCATGCCATCGTTGTGGTGGAAGATCTTATTGGGCACGCAATTGTCGCACACTCAAATATCTTGTTGATCTCTATCAAGAATCACTTGAGAAGAAGAACAAAAAGATAGAGACAAACTTTGCAAGTGGTAGTGGTGATAATATTTTGGATGATAATATGCTTAGTGCGACAGATATTAGAGAATATGACCACAAGACCGCAACACATCTTGATGTTTCTGATTTCTTCATTCAAGATAAATGATCTTGTTGTTAATTTTCTTCATGCATGAATAAATACAATATAATGGTAGTACCATTGAAGCATGTTTCATCTTATAAATGAATGAATAAAGTTATATTATGTTTTCATTTAATTAGTATTCATTTCATATGTTTCACTATATTTCTTTAATAGAGAAGTAAAGTTTATTAGTACGTTTTATTTTGAAGAGTATGGATGAACCATTGCCTCAAGAGCTTGCAAATGAAGAAACTATATGTATTATAGACAGTGGAACAACTCATACTATCTTGAAGAGTAAAATACATTTTTCCTATCTTATATTATAAGATGCAGTTGTTTTTTTATAAAGTATACCTGTATTAATTAATAGAAAAACATGTACAAATACAAGTACATCGAAAAAGGATATGAAGGACAGCTGTCCAACCTATATTCTACGAGAAAGTAAACCGGCTGCAATCGGTGCCGACGAAGACCGTCGACACCAGCGGACGCCGCCAAACCTGAATCACCAGAAGCTAGAGGAAACCACCGGCGTTGAGGTGGACTACAGCAGACGCTCGATCTCCCAGAAGCGAAGAAGTCTTTGAGCGCCCATCCGTTAGGATCAAATCCAGATTGAAACGATGAGAGTGGTGCTGACGATAACATCCGTCGTCGCGGTGAAGCCAAGCTCGCTCAATCCCGATCCGTGCCGCCGGTAGATCGCGTTCGATCCACCGCACTCCATCTTGCCGCCATGCCCTCATCCACCACTGTATCCTTGACCTTAGACGCGGCACGAGCACCGCCGCTCCGCCATGACGACGAAACAGCAGCAGCCGCAGACTCCTACACCATCTCACAGGCCTCTCATCGTCATCGGAGTAGACGACGACGAGGTGGACGAAGACCGGGAGGACTTTATTCTACCATGGCAGCGCCGCCACCTCCACCAAGCTCGCGTCGCCGGAAAACCTAACCCTAAAAACTTGATCCACTGGAGGAACTTATTAAAAACAATGGATCCCCACTCCCTTCAGCCCCGGCGAGACGCCGAAGGGGAAGGGAGGGGGACCAGCGACGACGGCGGAGGGGGCGGGCGGCGGCGGCTGTGTCCCCTTGCGAGGGTTTTCGACAAATCACGATCACAAGATGCAGTTGTTCATACTATATCAGGAAGTGCTAAATTGATAGAGGGTTTAGGAAGAGCCACAATCATATTACCTTGTGGGACAAAGGTAGACATAAACAAAACACTTTATTCCCCAAAGTCTCAAAGAAATTTATTGAGCTTTAAAGATATACGCCAAAATGGCTATCACATAGAGACAATGTGTGAGAATAATATGGAGTACCTCAACATAACAAAGATGTCATCAGGGAAAAAATATGTGTTGGAAAAGTTGCCAGAGTTACCTTCTGGTTTACACTATACAAGTCTCAAAGAGAATGAGTCATATATGGTGGTGGAACAAAGGTTCACCAACCATAACAATTTTATTATTTGGCATGACCGACTAGGCCATCCCGGATCAGTAATGATGCAAAAAATTATTAATAGTTCGTGCGGCCATGAATTAAAGAATAAAAAGATTCTTCAATCGAATGACTTCCCATGCATCGCATGCTCTCAAGGGAAACTGATAGTACGTCCTTCACCGGCTAAAATTGGACATGAATCCCTCGCTTTTCTAGAGCGCATACAAGGAGATATATGTGGACTAATTCATCCACCAAGTGGACCATTTAGATATTTTATGGTTTTGATTGATGCATCAACTAGATGGTCACACGTATCCTTACTATCAACCTACAACATAGCATTTGCGTGACTGTTGGCTCAAATAATCAAGTTAAGAGCTCAATTTCTAGACAATCCAATCAAAACTATACGCTTGGATAATGCTGTGAATTTACATCAAATAGTTTCAATGAATATTGCATGTCAATTGGAATAAGTGTTGAACATCCAGTTGCACATGTTCATACACAGAATGGTCTTGCAAAGTCATTTATTAAACGTCTCCAATTAATAGCAAGACCATTACTTATGAAGTCAAAACTGTCAATGTATGCATGGGGACATGTTATTTTACATGCAGTAGCATTGATTCGCATCATGCCAACAAGTTACCATAATTTTTCCCCTCTACAGTTGGTTTTTGGCAAAGAGCCATATATTTCTCATCTAAGAATTTTTGGTTGTGCGGTGTATATCCCAATTGCTCCACCAAAACGCACAAAAATGGGACCTCAGAGAAGGTTGGGAATACATATTGGGTATGAATCCCCATCCATAATAAAGTATCTTGAACCATCAAAGGGAGACATATTTACAACAAGATTTGATGATTGTCATTTTGATGAATCAAATTTTCCAACAAAAGGGGGAGAAAATAAACAGCTAAATAGAGAAATAAGCTAGAATAAATTATCATTATCTCATTTTGATCCTCGTACAAAACAATGTGAGCAAGAAGTTCAAAGGATAATTCATTCACAAAGTTTAGCAAATAATTTGTCAGATGCTTTTACAGACTTAAAAAGAGTGACCAAGTCATATATTCTAGCTGCTAATGCTCCTAAAAATGTTAATGTCCAAGAGGGATAACCATGTATTGCTAATGAGTCAAAGGCTACCATAAAACGTGGTAGATCATTGGGTTCCAAAGATAAAAATCCTCGAAAACGAAAGGGAGCAAAGAATCAAGATGGTCAAATAGAGGAAATAATAATTCAGGAAAAAAACTCCTGAAGGAAATGAAGACATGACTCAAGAAAAGACAAATGTACCTAATTCTTTAGAAGATGAGATCTCATTAAACTATGTCATGTCAGGAAAAATTTGGAACCATGAGAAAGTCATCATCGATGATGCATTCGCATATAATCTAGCGCTAGAAGTTATGGATAAAAATGAGGATCAGGAACCTCACTCAATAGAGGAATGCAAAGAAAGAAAAGATTGGACAAAATGGAATGACGCAATTCAAACAGAATTGAATTCTCTTACAAAATGAGAAGTTTTTGAGCCTGTAACCCATGTACCAAATGGTGTCAAACCCGTTGGTTATAAATGGATATTTGTGAGAAAACGAAATGAGGAAGGAGAAATCACAAGATATAAGGCACGACTGGTTGCCCAAGGATTCTCGCAAAGACCAGGAATTGATTATGAAGAAACATACTCTCCTGTGATGGATGCAACAACTTTTAGATACCTTATAAGTCTGGCAATGAAAAAGAATCTTGACTTGTGTCTAATGGATATTTTTACAACATATTTATATGGGTCACTTGATAGTGACATATATATGAAACTATCAGAAGGATTTAAACTACCAGGATCAGGTTCTCGAGAACAATATTCAATTAAATTGAATAAATCTCTATATGGGTTGAAACAATCTAGGAGAATGTGGTACAACCGTCTTAGTGAGTATTTGATAAAAAAGGGTATAAGAATGACTCTATTTGTCCATGTATATTCATAAAAAGATCTGGATCTGAATTTGTGATCATAGTTGTATATGTTGATGATCTAAACTTAATTGGCACTTCTCAGGGAATCACTGAGGCGAAAGATTGTTTGAAGAAAGAATTTGAAATGAAGGATCTGGGGAAGACAAAGTTTTGTCTTGGTTTGCAAATAGAACACCTTAAAGATGGGTTCTTTTGCATCAAGCAACTTATATAGAGAAAATACTAAAGCAATTTTACATGGATAAAGCACATCCATTGAGTACCCCAATGGTTGTTAGATCCCTTGATATAACCAAAGACCCTTTTCGACCTTCAGAATGTGATAGTGAAATTCTTGGTCCTGAGGTGCCATATCTAAGTGCTATAGGAGCCCTAATGTTTTTATCTGCTCATACACGTCCTGATATTGCATTTGTTGTTAATTTATTAGCAATATATAGCTCATGTCCTACTAGAAGATATTGGAATGGGATAAAACATATACTTCGTTATTTACAAGGTACGAAAGACATGGGTCTATATTTTCTAACAAATGCATTAAGGAATTAGTTGGTTTTGCAGATGCAGGATATCTATCTGATCCACATAATGGTCATTCACAAACGGGATATGTATTTATGTATGGTGGTGCATCTATTTCATGGCGTTCAATGAAGCAAACTATAGCAGCAACTTCATTTAACCATGCAGAAATTTTGGCTATTCATGAAGCTAGCAGAGAATGTGTCTGGTTGAGAAATATGACACATCATATTCGCAAGGTGTGCAATTTACTTCTAGAAAATAAAGCGCCAACGGTTATACATGAAGACAATGCGGCCTGCATAACTCAATTAAAAGATGGGTACATAAAAGGAGATAGAGTGAAACACATCTCGCCAAAGTTTTTGTTTACTCATGATCTTTAAAAGGATGGTATTATAACAGTCCAACAAATTCGTTCAAGTGAAAATCTAGTAGACTTGTTCACAGAGACATTGCCTACTTCAGTATTCAAGAAATTGACATATGGTATTGGATTACGTCGGTTGAAAGATATCAAGTGATATTGCCATCAGGAGGAGTGAATATGTGTGTACTCTTTTTTCCTTGGCCATGGTTTTTTCCCACTAGGTTTTTCCTTGGCAAGGTTTTTAATGAGGCATGCAATTCACCTCATAATGGCATCCAAGGGGGAGTGTTATGAAATATTAAGGTGGATGTCCATAACCCCTATACCATTAAAGTTACAACCTTCATGATTCAATGGTGTAACTCTCCTTGTATTTATTCTTGTAACTCCATCCCTCATATGAAGCTATATATATGAGGGCTTATGTATTGTAAAGTATATACGAGAAAAGAGAACAACTCATTTTCATCCTCTCTACTTCTATTCGTCATATTCTTACATACATATTCTTGATAGTGAAACTAGTTATTACATAACATTTTATAATTATTCTATGTTTAATATTTTAAATTAGTATCAAACATCAGATGAAACAAAACTAAACTTTAACCCTATAAAAACAAATAGGACCTATATATTGGGCATACCGTGACAAAAAGTTGGGTCTTGGATGTACTGCTGAGCAATAAAGAGAGAGGAGGATGCTAGTGGTGATCGACTACATGTTACCATTCCACACCCTAGTGGTGCCCTGGCCAAGCTACAGCCTAGGAGGAGTGCTCGCAGTAGACCCAAAAGCAAGAGAGTGAGTGGCCTAAACTAGGTCTATAATGTGTGTTGCAACCCACTATGGGAGAGTAGAAAAATGAACACGAGAGAGTGGAAGGGCATAAAAAATGACTTGTAAACACTATCTTTCTCCTCAAGAAGAATAGATGGGAGCCTTGGTGCCGACGAACTCTAGAGTTGACGTCGGCACGCGACCACCACTAAACCATGCTTCGATGATCCAATGGGGTGATGAGCCCAAATCGACGACTTGCTTCGCCAGTTTGATGAGTACGACAACAAGTAGGAGAAGTGTTTCTCCGAGTCGAAGGTCACCCGCATGGATCTGTACGCGATCGTCACTCTAGCTAGAGGAGTACTCAACTTTGTAGTACACCGTCATCGTCGCCTCAGACAATTGGGGCGCCTATCTTGAGGATCGCATCCAAGACATCGAGCATTGTATCCTCGAACACGAGTTGGTGTGGATCGATGAGATCCAAGACAAGCAGGATGATCGGATTGGCGAGCTCGAGGAATCGCTTGGCACCATCTGCATGAAGGTGGGACGACTCTCCAATCACTAGGACCATGCTATATACGGTGGAGTCCTCGGCCCACCACCCTGACCTGATGGCGTCTCCAGAGTTTGTCGTATGCTCACCTGCCGGCGGACTTGCCCAATGGGCATCGTGTCTCAACAAGTCACTATGGCTTGGTCACAACCATATCCCCAACCATAACCAATGATACGTAGCATCTATTTCTATGAATGGGCCATTAATTAGAAAGAGACCATGCTCACCTCCGCAGAAAAATATGACAAGAAAGCTAAGGCAAAAGAAAGAGGTCTGTATGGTGTATCCTCTGAGTTCATCAGATTTTACTGCACCATGGCTTCCACATCCACCTTATGCTTTGTATCTGACACGGAATTATGGTAACCCATGGATGCAATGTCCTTATATGCAATTCCCAACTATTTACCCAGGGAAGATGGCTGCAGCTTGTGTGTCTCCTTTCTCTGTCCCCATCCGTGTCTCCGCGTGTATGGACGGCATCCGTGCGTTTCTCTTCAAAGATGGGCCCTCTTATTTTTTTCCTTCCGCACCGCACGCCTCGAGAAAACGGAGCCGTCATCGGCCGCTCCGTCACCCCTAATCACATGCACAGGAGGACGGTGAACGGCGAGTTCGCCATTGGTGGTGGTGATGGTGGACATAGTTGGAGAGATGTTGGGCAGTTGGGGCACGCGTACAGGGTAGGAAACGGAAGCACCACCGAACGATCTCGAAGCTTCGAAGGCGCGGGGGGTGGCTCCTTTGTTGCTGTCGCCGCCGGTCTCCCGGAGGACGACCTTGTTGAGCCCAGGTGGAACCTCATGACAGCGTGCTCGCCCACGAGCGGTAGTGGCGAATTGCAGCATCTAGGCGAGCAGCAAAGTGGAGTTGAGCTCGGAGCACAGCCAGGTCCTCGACGCTGGCGGGAGCACAACCAGCATCAGTCGCACCATGTGTCCATGTCACAGTCCCGTGCCACCGTGTGGGCACAACCGCGAGCAGCATAGCGATGTCAGCTCGATAGACACGAAAGAGAAAATAAGATCCGTTGCCTCCGACCGCCTATGACTTGGGCGTCGCTCCTTCTTCGTGCATATCCGTCGGAGCTGCCGTCGCGCGAACCAGTGTCCGAATAGGAAGCCAAGATCTGCCGTCTTCGACCACTCGTAGCTGGACCAGTAGCTAAGATTCACCGTCTCCGAAGTCCGACCTCCAGTAGCCCAACGGGCGACGGCCATCCACAAGCTTATCGAGTTCTCAAGCCATGGACGCTGGGCGAGCACCTCTGAGCCAATGAAGGGGAAAAAATGAAGTCAACTAACGGGGTGACGGAGAGTTGGGTAGACGGCTCCGGCGTGGACGGAAAAAATCTGTGGGCCTAACTTGTGAATGGGAGAGGGTGCGGATGGTCTCTACGTGTACAGAGACACGGACGGAGACAGAGACAGGCAAGTTGCAGCCGGGGAAAATGCTACCACAACAATCATTGTTTAAAAGATTGTCACAGCATGTGCACAAACCGACGGGGTCCTAACCAATCTGGTTTTGGGAAGACACAAGAGTCTGACCGAACGGTCTAGCTAGTGTGATGGACCGGATGGTCCAGTCTTCCCGAAGTAGAAAGTGCCCCCTATGCAGAATAGAAATCGTGTTAAGGAGATAGCTCAGCCTGTGAAAACTAATTTGGCTACCTAGAACAATGGCCGATGATGTTGCTACTATAAAAACATAGAAACTTCACTACTTTTATTTCTCCAAATAATATTTTTTTTCAACCTGTGAATTTTTGCTTTCTCTTCATCTGTATGACCAGGGATAAAACCAGATTGGATAGAACAGGTATTATGGATACAAAATATGGGTAGTTGTTTCTTTATGGGATTCGAAGTCGAATAAGGATAATATCTATGCCATAAATGTTTTAGAAATCTATCTTTCAGTATTCGGATTCAGATACGGTATGGATATTAAATATCAACTCTCCTATATATGGATTATCCATGTATTGTTTAAAACCTTTCGGGGTAGATGGGAAAATATCTATCTTGTTTTGATCCCCAGTTATCTCGACGAGTTGAGACATTCTCTTGTTGACTTTGGAACAACACTCTAAGGGCATCAGCCCTATGCTCTAGTGGAATCCCTTCTGATCTAATGTTCAAAGGTTTTCCTGGTGAATCAAAGAACGCTAGACAGTCCGGTAGCTCACACCGCATGGTCCAACGTGCACAATCCCATTGACACCGCTGGTCCAGTGCACACGAACTGCCCGAGGGTTCATTGATCCACGATTCACGCATTCTAGCGTTGTGGTCTGGATCAGAGAGTCCGGTGTGCACAGTTTCGTCGACACTGACAGCCTGGTGTGTACAAATTGGAGGAGAGTTCACTGATCGAACTCTCTCTATGATCCGCACGTTGTAGCATCGTGGTGCGTGCGTGGACGTTAGGGCAAAGTAAGAGGCGTGGAACAGAGGAACGACATATGCATGGTGTTTCTCATCATGAATAAAAAAATCAATTTAGCGCATGCATTATTAGTTAGTTTGAGTTTCTCTCGAAAGCTAGAAAAAGTTGTCTATTTGTAAGAAACCAATTTTAAACCCCACTTGCTTTTCAAGTAAGTAGCCAGCTTTGAAATTTTCTTCTCAAAAAGTTTTTTTAATCTATTTCAACTTACTTTAAACCACTATTATAGAATTTATTTTTTGTAACGGGTAAAAAGATTAACCGATGCGGTTTTTGCAACTGCCTCAACGATTAATCAATTAACCAAGGTGGTCAGCATAAAACAACCGCATCGATTAATAATTGTTAACTGAGGTGGATATCCTAAGGCTCGTTTAATCATTTTTTACAAATCCAAAAACCATGCAAAAAATAACAAAATTATTTTCACACCTGTCAACCACAAGTCGCGCGCCAGTTAGGCGCAAGTTGCTTATTATTTTCACGTGAAAACCCACGTGCTTCGTAGCTGTGGGGGTTCGAACCTTAGATATCACCTTCATCTATAACTCCTTCTACCAATTCACCCAATTGTAACATGTGTCAATACTACATATTTCTTTTCTAATGTTATACTTAACCAAATTTGAATTGACTGTTTGAGACTTAACAAATTCAAATAAAAAAATTATCAACTTCAAGTTTTTTAACTTTTTGAGATCTTTTACTTTTATTTTGGTTATTGTTTCACTCAAGGTCATTTGAAACATTTGAGTTTCAAATATACCAACTTTGTACGTAATTATCCTTAGGCCTTGTTTAGTTTCCTTCAAAATTTTATAAGATTTCCTGTCACATCGAATCTTTAGACACATGTATGGAGTATTAAATATAGGTAAAAATAACTAATTGCACAATTTGCCTATAATTTATGAGATGAATTTTTTGAGCCTAGTTACTCTTATGGTTTGACAATAATTACCAAATACAAACGAAAGTGCTATAGTGTCGTTTTTCCAAAAAAAACATCTAAACAAGGCCTTAGTGAGATGCTTTCAAATAAAAAATTTATCAATTACAAAGTTGTTTAACTTTTTTAAGATCTACAACTTTAATTTATGTTGTTTCTCCATTTGAGGTCTTTTGAAAAATTCAAATTTCAAATGCGACAAATTCAAACGTAATTTTCCTTCACAAAATAATTCGAATGAAAAAAGTTGTCAACTATAAAGTTCTATAGCTTTTCAAGATCTACAATTTTTATTTTCGTTATTTCTTCGTCCAGGAACGTTTGAAAATTTCAAAATTTAGTATTTAATTTATTCCAGCCTTAACTAAGGCGAGTATTATAAGACAACCATCTCGGTTAATCGCATGTTAACAGACGGTTGCAATGTGCCAAACGCCTTGGTTAATCGATTAACCGAGGCGGGCATTCCGATGCGGTTGCGTTAGAATGACCGCATCGGTTAATGATTTACTGAGCCGGTTGCGTTAGGATGACCACCTCGAGGCTGTTACGTTATAAATGTCCGCCTTAGTTAATAGATTTTACAAGGCGGTTTCTTATAACCGTCTGAGTTAATAAAAAGTGAGGCATTAACCGAGATGATTAATATTGCTGCATCCTCGGAGAGGATTTTGGAAAGGTCATGGTTAATCTTTTTTTAGTAGTGAATTCACGTTGAAACCAATAAAAACTGAAACAAACAGGGGCTAAGATTTCAGCGAATACCAAGTTCCAGTGAGTACTCTTCTCTTTAATTCAAACCTTTTGCTCTTTCTCCTAGTTCTTAGTTTAGTTTAGTTTTCAGTAGTCAGTCTCCTTTATGCCTAACTGCTGGTTAGGCCCTCCTCTGTAAGTTTGCTAGTTGTACTCTGATTCAAAGCCACCGGGGTTTTATGCCCTACGGTTTCAGTTAAAAAAAAGTTATAATGAGTACTTAAAGAAGTATGTCAGAAGAATTGACAATATGGGTAATAACAACGACACGATTCAGTACTAGCTAGGAGTTAGGACCATGCATACAGATGGAGAGGAACAACACTTTTATTGATAACAGTTTGATAATGCATCAACCTATCAACACTATGTTCATGTCACTTTCAGTACAGTTATGCGGTGCAACTGTGCAACAAAATATTAAATCCCTGCCCAACGTTTGACAATGTGCAGATAAACTCCTTTTCAGTAATTAGTTAATCAACACAATCGCAAAGACGCCTGCATATATTCTTATGGTTCCCATTCTTGTTGAAGTACACAGTCTTGACTTTTTCATGACTGTAAACGTAGTACTTCCATATTTTTTTATGTGGGAGTAGTATTTTGGTAGCCCCTTAATAAATATAGCTTCCGGTCATCCGGTGGGTCTTTTTCAAAGGAAAAAAAGCTCCCGATGAGTCTTTTTCAAAGAGAAAAATAGCTCCCTATGCAATCCGAGTGCGATGAGCAGACAGAAAGGAAAAATCTACTTTACTCTCCGGAGTTTCGATTTCTGACTGTCAATAATGCACACTCCTAAATTTGCTAGTACGTAGTGTTCTTGCGCTGCTGCAGTAACGGAGTAACGTGTTAAGGTTAATCTGCATCTGCACTTGGTTATCGCCACAACATAGCTTGGTCAGTGAGGACGACGACTAGCAAAGCATTACTGGAGTGGCTGCTCTCCACAGCACAACTACTGTACATAATAATAATAGTAAGCGTAACCACCTAAAACGTAATTACGCGCAGTTACTGCAGCCACCTGCTTCGCAACCCCCACCGCCATCAATGCGTGATCTACTACCAGCACACACACACACACACTGCACTGCACTCCACACAGTAGTAGTGCTAGTGCCCCTAGTCGTACTACGTGCCTCGCCACCTCCCCAACCGTGGATTGAAAACAGCAGAAGCTGAAGCTGGAGACTGTGAGAGACAACAGAGAAAGCCCCTCCTCCTCCTCCATTAAATAAGGGGGATGCGTGTCGCGGCTAGCCAAGCGACGCGAGCTGCCTCGCTCCGCTGGCCACTCCAGGTCCAGGGAGAGGCGACAGAGCAGCAGCTGCTAGCTAGCAAGAAGAAGAAGAAGAAGAAGAGATTTCTTCGATACAAGTGAGTGGAGTGAGTGGCGGGGCAGCTGAGCTGTGACAGCCCTGAAGAGAGAGATGGACGGCGCCGGCAACGGGGAGGCGTGGCGCGGCGCGGTGTCGCCGGCAGCGCGGTACGCCGAGTCCGGCGGCGCCAGCCTGACGTGGGAGAACCTCACCGCCGTGCTGCCGGGCGGCGGTGGCCGGCCGACCAAGAAGCTGGTGCAGGGGCTGTACGGCTACGCCGTGCCCGGCCGCGTCGTCGCCATCATGGGGCCTTCCGGCTCCGGCAAGTCCACACTCCTCGACTCCCTCTCCGGTACGTACGTCGTCCTGGCCGCCTTTCGTCTTCCTCGCGTCGCGTGTCCTGCTCTCTGCCCACGCGGAGGATTCAATGCGCACCTCCGTACTCCTCTCTGTCTCTCTCTCTTTCTCCTATACGATGTGCCTCCATGGACTATTTAATTTGCTTGCACCAAGCTCTAATTACAAGTTTACAACTCCTTAACCAGTGTACTGTCACATGCATCATCCAATGGTTCGTCGAGTAATCAAAATCATTTATTGGAAAACATGAAAGCCAAATTATATATATTCTGATTGAATTCGTCCTTCATCAAGGCCGCATGGATGGTGATGTGCATGAGAGACGGATTGATTTTGTGTGAGCGATGTGCATGCAGGGAGGCTGGCAAGGAACGTGGTCCTCACTGGGAAGGTGTTGCTCAACGGCAAGAAGAGGCGGCTGGATTATGGCATCGTGGTGAGCATCATCGATCAGATACATACCTCGCCATGCATACAGAGATGAATTATTAACCCCATCACGTGTTTCATACCAAACTTTGCAATCTCATCATGACCGTCATGCCCCCAAATTAATGTCCTCTAACTATAATTTGCTATACATATGTGCATGGTCTTTCCTTTTTTGTTCTTGTTTCAGCTTCATTCATTGATTGATTGATTGATATGCATGTATCGATCGGATATGAATTTAAGCTTCTACGCCTTTTTTTTTTAGCTCTCGGACAGATCATAAACATCATATCATTACACCGTATTAAGGTTTGATGTGGATGTAGTGAGGTTTTCTATGCAAACGTGGTGCCTATTCATTGAGAGGAAAGTGGATGTAGTGAGGTTTTCTTGGATCCTGCTGGGAGAGAGCAGGATACATTTCTAGGTGGGTGTAGCTGGTTCGCCGGGTGACCTCCTAAGGATACATGCCACCGATATCTGAATGTGGAATTTAGAAATACAACGGTTGAGGTTCTATATATGGCAGCAACATAGTATTCCAAGTGTTTTTTTTAATGTTTGCTTAATCATCGAACCCCTTTTAGTAGTAGGAGTTATTTGGATGGGTGACATGTAACAAACCAAGCTATTTAGGACTCATTGATGTCTGTGACTTTTCAGGCAAAAAAAAAGATGTATGTGTCTTTTCCTTGTTAGTTAGCTGGTACTTCCACAGTAGAATTTTTTTGTTTTTTTTTTGGTTCATGACATTATTAGATTTTAATTTTAATTGTATATGCCGGGACAGAGCAATGGTGTTTGACTGTTGGTATAAATCCCCCCTGTTCAGAACTTCTGAATTTGCTAAATATTGGAGTATAAAAAATTCATCACGATTCCTTGAACAACATATTCACATCTTCTTTCAGTCTTTCACATGAGCCCTACTCCCCAGATGGTCTCGTGCCACTCCCCAGCCTGCACCACCATCTGAAAAAGAACCACCAGAGTGGCACTCGAATTGAATGCCCAACTAATTCTAAACAAAGCATTCATTACCGATGCAGTTGTATATCACTTTCAGATATTTGAATGGATGTCATACTGCCATCACACAAGTTTGTCAAAACCATTATAGGAGTATGGCAACAAAAATTTTGAGAACATGTTGTTATGGTCAACAGTTAACAAAAAATAAATAATTAATTGAATGGACTAGTCTCTAACTTTGACACAAACACGGTTGAATTTTGAAGATACATGAGGGAATCTTTAGATGTTCAGAACAAAGAAAAACCACAGTACGCTAGCTTGCTCCTATACCTCAAAGCACTAGACAAATAGTCAAATAGTCTTGAAAGTTTCTTAGAAGAATGTAATAAAGCATGTGCTGGGTTCATTTAAATTGCAAGAAACTTTCCCTCAAGTAGGAAATTCTAAAACTTTTACTCTACTAGTAATGTGTTTAATGTCATCAGCTAGCATAGCAAAGTGATCAACTGTATGTATGCTATCTGATGTCAACATCTCTGTGGACACAACAACATCACAGGCATATGTGACCCAAGAGAACGTGCTGCTGGGTACACTAACAGTGCGCGAGACGGTGACCTACTCGGCCCTCCTCCGGCTGCCATCGAGCATGCACAAGTCAGAGGTGCGCCGCATTGTGGACGACACACTGGATGAGATGGGCCTCCGGGAGTGTGCCGACCGTCACATCGGAACCTGGCACCTCCGCGGCATCAGTGGTGGCGAGAAGAAACGCCTGAGCATCGCGCTGGAGATCCTTACTCGCCCACGTCTCCTTTTCCTCGATGAGCCCACCAGTGGTCTCGACAGCGCCGCCGCCTTTTCTGTTGTCCAGACACTGCGGCACCTCGCCGTTGATGGTGGCCGCACCATCATCTCCTCCGTGCATCAGCCCAGCAGTGAGGTGTTTGCACTCTTTGACGACCTCTGCCTCCTCTCCAGTGGGGAATGTGTCTACTTCGGTGATGCCAAGCTAGCCACACAGGTTTGTTAATTTTGCTTTACGCACGTAGCTGGCAACTGATCAACTACTACTACATATTTCGATTGTTTCGCTTTGAATTTAAGAAGAAATGTTGCTCTATTCACGCATGCAGTTCTTCGCGGAAACAGGGTTCCCGTGTCCCAGCCGGAGGAACCCATCCGACCATTTCCTCCGGTGTGTGAACTCAGACTTTGATGACATTGCTGCCACCATGAAAGGATCCATGAAGCTGCGAGCAGTACGTGCCCTGTGATTTGAGCCGTCTACTTTTATTTTAGATACATATATATGGTTTCTGATGGGTCTTTGATCAAATTTTGTTGAAGGAGGCAGAGCTTGATCCCCTGCTGAAGTACTCTACCACAGAGATCAGGGAACGGCTGGTGGACAAGTACAGGATATCAGATTATGCCATGATGGTTAGGAGCACAATTCACGAGATAACCAAGATTGTAAGCATCAGTTTGCATTCAAAATTTGTTTCTGTTGCTGTGAATTTGATAAATAAGTACTATAATGCAGGAGGGTGTGATGGTGGAGGTGATCAGCGGCAGCCAGGCGAGCTGGTTGAAGCAGCTTCGCACGCTGACAAGCCGGTCTTTTACCAACATGTCCCGTGACTTGAACTACTACTGGCTGCGCATCATCATTTACATCGTCATGGCCATCTGCCTGGGAACCATCTACTACGATGTGGGCACCAGCTACTCGGCCATACAGGCGCGCGCCTCGTGCGGCGGCTTCGTGTCCGGCTTCATGACCTTCATGTCCATAGGTGGCTTCCCATCCTTCATCGAGGAGATGAAAGTGTTCACCCTGGAGCGCCAGAATGGCCACTATGGTGTCGCCGCCTACATCATCTCCAATTTTCCTCTCCTCCATGCCATTCTTGCTCACCGTGTCCTGGGCCAGCGCTTCCATCACATACTGGATGGTCAAGTACCGGCCAGGCTTCAGCTACTTCGCCTTCTTCGCCCTCAACCTCTATGGCGGCGTCTCCGTCATCGAGAGCCTCATGATGATCATCTCCGCTCTCGTGCCAAACTTCCTCATGGGCCTCATCCTTGGTGCCGGTGTCATTGTAAGTCGACTTATCTTCTTGTTGGCTTGTCACTACCTTTTGCTCATGCAGGTTTTGATTTCGCAGGGGATCATGATGTTGACGTCTGGATTCTTCCGGCTGCTTCCAGAACTTCCAAAGATCTTTTGGCGGTACCCAGTGTCCTACATTGTCTATGGGTCATGGGGATTGAAGGTATTGTCATCAATCACTTCTAATTTTGGTACTACAAGTCCTTGAATCCAGCTGAAATACAAATACCAATGCAATGTTAATGGTCCGTACCAATGTGCAGGGCGGGTACAAGAATGACCTGATTGGGCTGGAGTTCGAGCCAATGATGCCAGGGCAGCCGAAAATTACGGGAGAATACATCATCACCGAGATGATGGGGCTGAGCTTGAACCACTCCAAGTGGTTGGACCTCGCCATGATCTTCATTCTCCTCTTCGCCTACCGCCTCACCTTCTTCATCGTGCTAAAGGTCAAGGAGGCTGCTGCGCCATACATCCGAGTCGCCTACACACGCTTCACTGTCAAGCGTCTTGAGCGGCGTGCCTCCTTCAGGAAGACGCTGGCCATGACGTCTATGTCCAAGCGGCACAACCCGCCGCACCCCATGGCCATCCAGGAAGGCCTCAACTCGCCCATGCCATACTGAGCCGAGCCGAGAAGACCAAGAGCAGAGAGTGCTGCTGCTGGCCGGTAGCTAATGGTAGTGGTTGCTACCACAATTACATGTGTATTGTGCTTACAGATTTGTCTGCTTGATTGTTTAGTTGTACGTCAGAGCCTTCTCAAAGATACCCACGCGATATAGTCTTCAGAGCATTCGTTTCACTGTAATAACTCTGAACACCATACACATACAAGATAGTGTTTTGCACTTGTGCGTACTTTTTTTTTGTTTTTGTTTTTTGTAAAAAATATTAAATCTGGCAATGATCCTTAAGAGAATCACGCAATCAAAATAAAATTAAATACTTACTATCTCTAACGTGGGTTGGCGCGTATTGGTCTGAGCAATCTGAAGAATAAACTTTAGGCTGAATGTTACGTGCTATTTTTCAGTATAAGGATTCCCACACCCCCCCCCCCCCCCCCCCCCCACTCCAAACAACGGCAATATGTTCCACTCATCCGCACATTGACGGGAAGTTTTAGACCATTGTTGCACCACAGTTGCTCTCTGCTCATACTTGTTTAATACGTTAAAGAAAATTGATTCTATAGATCACCATTCCATATTTCTATTTACAACTTATAACATGTTGTTTAAACTTCTTCACCTACAATAGAAATACAACAAATAAGTATATGTCTCATATAGTGAATAATAATATATAATCATATTAGCTTAATTAATATGTCTCTAAATTATGATTATTAAAGTGAATTTAATTCCAGGAATCCAAACGGGACCTAATAGATATCATGTTCTATTTCCTAAAACGCTGTTTGTTAGGCATTTGCTTTGTTAATACAGTCTACTGCTATCGGTTGTGCATGACAAATTGAAGCCCAAAAGAAATAGAAATAGTTGATCACCAAGACAACACAAAAACAAGAATGATACTTATTTCGCTGTAATATACGGGCATTTACATGTAGCGAATGCTATTCACCGTCGCTTATAATAATAATATCTATGATTTAAAGTTTGTGAGCTTATGACACCGTGTTCTTCGTGACCATATTAATTTCATGAATTTTATCTTTTGGATTAAATGTCACTTTAACGTTAACATTTAATTTCAAAATATTGTTATTTTATAGTGCAATTCTTGTATTTTTATACAAAAGTTTGGATTTCTCTTAGGAACTCATGAGCATGAAATATAAATAGAGAGTTTTACCTATGTACCACTATAAAAATTTGCAATTGTCTACAAGCCATTAAAAAGTTCGAGCAGGCGCAGATTGCACTGCTATAAACTTATTTACTCTACACGCCATTTTGTCCATGTTGGGTGTAAATAGTGTTAAACTGTTGGTGCGAAAATAAAAAACACCCTCAATTCTGAATATGCAATACTCTACACGCCATTTTGTCCATGTTGGGTGCAAACAATGTTAAGCTGTTGGTGCGAAAATAAAAAATACCCTGATCAGTTCTGAATGTGCAATTATTATTTTTAAAAAATTTCATGACCTTAAATGTGAAAACTTAAAATTAGAAAGTTGTAGATCTACAATATTTATGTAAAAAATTATCTTCATTTGATTCTGTACAAAAAGTATGATTTTTCTATACATACTAATCATATCAAATTATATCTTATTTTATGTTTAGATATTGTTGAGATCTACAACTTTCTAGTTTTAAGTTTTTCATTTAAGGTCATTAATATGCTTAAAAAGATTAATTGCATATTCAGAACTGGAGTATTTTCAACTTTTTATATATGTGGTTTGACACCGTTTGCACAAAAAATAGACGGAATGTCATGTAGAGCTAATAAAGTTTAGAACAATTACACCTGTGATGCCTAACTTTTCAATTGCAAACTTTTATAATGGTATACAACTAAGACTATCAGCATCGCTGAACTCTAAAACAATACTGAAATACCTTTACAGGAAAAAAAACCCACACCGCTGTACTCTATCGTATGTTGTATGCAAGCCGACCAGCCTTCTTGCGCTATAGCAGCCTTATAATAGATATCATTCTATTTCCTGAAACGCTGTTTGTTAGGCTTTTGCTTTGTTAATACATACAGTCTACCACTATCGGTTGTGCATGCATAACAAAAGCCCAAAAGAAATAAAAATAGTTGATCAAGCCAACAGAAAAATAAGAAAGAGACTTAGGGTGTGTTTGGTGGAGCTTCTGCGGCTCTAGCTCCGGCCACTGTAGGGGTACTGTACAGGAGCGAGGAGAAGCTTCCCCATAGCAGCTCCTCTAGCTTCTCTCTTGGGTCTGCTGGAGCCGGAGCTATTTTTTCAATTGACACAGTGAACTACAGTGATGTACAGTAGCAACAGTGAATGAGCCGGAGTCTAAGAAGCTGCGCCAAACGGGGCCTTATTTCGTTGTAACATGCAGGCATTTACATGTAGCGAATGCTACTCACCGTTGCTTATCTACGATTTAAAGTTTGTGAGCCTGCGACACCATGTTCTTCGTGATCATATTAATTTTACGAACTTTATTTTTGGATTAGATATCATTTTAACGTTAGCATTTAATTTCATAATATTGTTATCTTATCTGCAATTCCTATATTTTTATATAAAAGTTTAGCTTTCTCTTAGGAACTCATGAGCACCAAATATAAATAGAGTTTTGCTTGTGTACCACTATAAAAAATTATAATTGTTTACAAACCATTAAAAAGTTTGAGCAGTTGCAGGTACCACTACTCTAAACATATTTATTCTACACGCTATTCCATCTATTTTGGATACAAAGTGTTAAAAAGGTTGGTGCGAAAAGTCGAAAATATACTCAGTTCTGAATATGCAATTAATATGTTAAAAAAATAATTGTATATTCAGTAATAACGATATTTTGACTTTTTCATACACGTGGTTTGACACCGTTTGCACAAAAAAACAAATGGAATGTTATTTAAAGCAAATAAATTTAGAGCAGCACCAAACCTTTTCAATTGTAAACTTTTGTAACGGTACACTTCTAAAACTCTAAAATAAATATGCAAAATAAAATTAAAGTCGCCCAACACCCCCACTCTGCTTTGTTTCCACGCGCACGAAACCCTAGACTAGATAAAATTTCGTCTCCCCTCGATTCCCCAATTCCCCTCGTCGCAATCCCTCGCCGCCTCCAGAGCCATCGTGAGATCTGCCCGGTTCCGCCGCCCGGACCCTAGGGGACTCCCTCCCCTCCTCGATTCGTTCGGGCGGCTGGCCGGCCTTCCTTCAAAAAGCGGGGATGGTGTTCTACTTCAAGGTGCGGCCCGAGGCCGGCGACTACACCATCTTCATGGGCCTTGACAAGCACGAGAACGAGGACCTCATCAAATATGGCTTCCCCGAGGACATCTGGTAACTTCATCTTCCCTTGGTCGTGTGGGTCGTAGTAACTGGAGATTTTAGCGGAGCTTATTATAGGTATAAGTGGGAGGACTATGCGTGCTGTATGGAGGAACGCTTTTTGGGTATTTAACCGTGTACCATTTCTGAATAAATTGCACTAACTTGTGAGGTACTTACTTTGTTGACAGTTGGGGGTGGAGCGGGGGGGAGGGGGGGAGCGGTATTCAAACAATTTTTTTTGTTGTGCAATGACATTTCTATCTGAATGATGAAGTTAATCTGCCTTTCTTGATTGTCACTTTGTCAGGTCCAGAACAATGAAGAGCTAGTAAATTCTTGGCATTCTATAGTCATCATATCTTTTTGCTGGTAGTATGCACTGATTTCTGTCATTGTCGTCAAGTCAAAGATCATCTAATTAATCATTGTACACTAGTGTACTTGTGTGCCTAGATTCATTAGTAATGATTCCCCTTAGTGGTTACAAGTGGCGTGAAATCATTTCTTCTCTGTGTTTTGTGCTGGACAATTGTCTGTATAATTGTCGGACAATTGTCAATGCTTTTCTATTTTTTATATTAAGTTTAGCTTTTGTACATATCGTTGAGTTTTGTTCATTGCATTTTCTCATTAGGTTCTACAATTAAGGGTCGTGCTTCTGACCTTAAACTGGTGTTGGTGAATACAGGTTTCATGTAGATAAGATGTCCTCTGCACATGTATATGTGAGATTGAATAAAGGTCAAACAATGGATGACATGAGTGAGGGTTTGCTGGAAGACTGTGCACAGCTTGTCAAAGCTAATTCAATTCAAGGTTAGACAAACCACAAAGAGAGAATATTATATCACGAATTTTGGCTTTATCTTTTCTTGTAAAAATGTGGAATATTATACAAGCCGTAGTCTGGCACATGTGATGATTTCTTCATTTTGGTGCAGGTAATAAAGTCAATAACATTGATGTAGTTTATACTCCATGGTACAATTTGAAGAAGACACCTTCAATGGATGTGGGTCAAGTTAGTTTTCACAACCCTAAATTGGTGAGAGCTAATCAATTTCTTTTCTGTTCACTATTTTTACAGCAGGATTATGTGCATATGCTTTTGTATATATCTTGACAAACTTTATGTGCTTTATTATGGTTGTGGATCAAGATGTTTAATATATGCTTCTGATAGAGTTCCTTACTGTAGAACTAGTATTTTGATCTGCCTATGACTTAAAAAAATGTCCTTGCTGTTACTTTGCAAGCAATTTGAATTGGTTTAAACTTTAGAATAACAAAGTTTTCTTAAGAGATTATTCTTTTAATCAGCTTTGAATGCTCATTGATCTTTGTAGTTTTTTGTATTGCTTCTGTAATGGTTAAGCAAACCTTGAAATTGCTTTTAGTAGCATATTTACCATCTTGAGTTAAATTTGAAATATTTTGCCATCTGTTATAAAAAGTGGTAATAGGCGATGCCTGTGCGCTAGGTGCAGCTGTGCTGCCTCGTATGCAATTAAAACACTTTGTCTAGTTGTTTTTCCTCCTAGACTAGAGTGACTTAGAAAATGATCTATGTATGAAAGTGGAGAAATAACCATAGTTCTCAAGGCGTTGCCTAGGCATCTGATCGATTTTCCAATCGAGGCGTCGGGCTTGCCACGGATTCCGTCCTTATGGCATTACCTCATGTGGCAAGGCATCGGACGGCTGCAGCACGTGCGAAAAGGTGCTGTGCGCGGGATAAGGGAGGTAGCTCGTGCAGTAAGTGAGAGGGAGTTGCGGGTGGGAAACATGAGGGAGTCAAGCCAACACCTCTTCGAGGAGGTGCCCTAGAATCCACGCATTTGAGAGGGGAAGAGAAGAAGGCGGCGGAGCACCTGGAAGCTGGAACCCAGCGGTGCTGCCTGCCTGCCTCCATCCATGACCCCCACCCCATCTGCTCCTTTGACAACAACCCCATCTGCTCCTTGTATGCGACTCCTCTACTGCCTTCTGCTGTTCTTCTCCCTCCTTCCTTTGCTCTGCTCCCACCTGACCCCCACCCCATCTGCTCCTTTGACAACAACCCCATCTGCTCTTTTTTTCTCTCCCCTGGGTTGCTGTTCTTCTCTCTCCTTCCTTTGCTCTGCTCCTTCCTTTGCTCTTACTCCTCCCTCCTTCCATGAACTGCTCAAGCTGCTCTGTTTTGCAGTTCTGCTTATGATTGTGCAGATGCGTGTATGGTGCTCTGTTCTGCAGTTCAGCACTAGTAATTAAGTTATTATATCATTATAGACTAATTTGTTGCTATCTAGAGAGGAGATATTTAAGATTTGCTACTTTATGGTGTACACTAGCCACCACCCACCAGTACTCTAGTAGCACTACTTAATGTGGTATTACATGCTAAGAATTTGCAATATTAGGGTATAGTTTGTTTTTTCTATATTATGTGGTGTCTGCCTCCCCGAGCCTTAAACGCCTTGGCATCTGGAAGGTGGTGGCTTGCCACACTTCGCCTTTACTGCCTTAAGAACCATGCAAATAACCAACCAGAGATAGATGAAGATAATTGTGGCCACGGAACTCATAGATGCATGATAATGCCCAATCCATGTTGTAATATGCCATCTTTCATCTATTTATAAAAATACATTCTTCCAGCTGAGCCGAAAAAGTAAAACAGCTTTGGAAAGTCTAGGTGCTAGGTAGAGCCTGATGGCATGCCAAGCGGTTAGTGCTTTTTGAAACAAACATTGGTTTTACTATCCATCTATGGGCGTTAAGCTTTCAAATAGTATGTAGTTGTTTCATATCCATTTTCCGTTATGTGCAGCATAGCAGCAATAACCCACATACTAAGAGAACATCGTATCATCTATCATGACCAACTAACAATAAGGACAGTTTAAACCATAAACATCTAATAATTACTAACACAGAAGGCGATGATGATATGTCACCATCTGCCACTGAATAAATACATCCATGAACCATGATCAGTGCATAACCAGTCACATAAAACGGGTTCACTACCTTCGACCCTCAACCCGGGCTTGTCGACCCCGACCCAGGTTCATCGGTTCGTTTTCGACCCAAAGTGTAAATCTCTCGGAAGTAGCATACCACTACCACGTCCCGCGACCCTGTACCTCGACCCCGTCAACCCGGAAACTTTGTGACTATGCACATAACTCTAATATCAGCAACTAATGACAAGCTTGTACTAAATGCTTGAGCAGTCTCCACAGAAACTTTCATAATTTCTTCTATGTTGTACTCCTATGCAAGAAAACAAAACTATAACTAAGACAACTATTATTTAGTGGTTAAACATACCCATACATTTTGTCACAAAGGGCTACTTTACATGGGAGGCTCTATAAGTCTATAATTCAATATTAACATCTACGTATTGATCATTAATAGAATGCATCATCAATATTGTGTAGTGCTTCATCTTGTTGTTTATATTATGTAATTGCTGAGTCTTGCACTCTGCTTTTCGATACTGATGCTTGGTCAATTGGCTTTGTTTTTTTTTTCTAATAGTTTAGTATGATACAGTATATAGCTAAAATCTATATATATTCCTAAGTGTGCTAACTATTCAAGTTATCTTTTAATGGATCTTTTTTGTAATAGTTGATTCTATTAGAGTTGTATGTGCAGCATGTTTGTGTTCGTTCAGTGGTGTCTTATTGTTATTAACTTGGTGTTAGGTTCATCCAATACTTGCAGTTGGATGCAATTGGTTTTTCTGTCCCTCATGGACATGAAAGAATCATGAGAATTGAGAAATATTGAAATTTTGTTAGAATGTGATTGAAATTTGGATTTAGATGATGATGGCATCCTGGACCCAATGTTGGATTTTAGGTGTCATGTGGATTGAAAAGGTTTTGACTTTTCGTGTTTCCTGACCTTTTCAAAGAACATTAACTATAGCTTACCTTCCTATACCTATGTACCATGACTTTCCCTGACTAACCATTTGTCACTAGCTATTGCATCTTATTTTTTTCCTATACTTAATCACTAGGGTTTATCTCCTAGCAACCTATTTAATTTTTGTTATTTTTATTGCACATATTTATCAATACATGGACTAAAACTGATGAATTGCTTCAATTATATTATCTGTATCTTATTTGTTTTGAAGGTTCGTACTATTAAAGTAGAAAAGAGGATCAATGAGATTGTGAACCGCTTGAATAAGACAAAGGTGGAACGGAAACCTGACTTGAAGGGTATGTTACATTTATTTGAAAGTATTTCCATTCATTTTTTGTGTCAGCATTCTATAAGGAACATGATTTACTATTTTTCTTTTTGTTTTGGGCTTCTTGAAGTGAGTATTGACCTCACAAAGGAAGTGAGGAAGTGTAATGTCGTGTGTAGGATAGATCATTACAGTTTTGCAGAATTTAGATGCGCAAAAATATGTTATAATAATAACAAGGACTTTGTGAATCATGGAAATGCTTCCCTATATGTGGGTATTTACTTGGTCTATGAATAAAAGGAATGATTGATGGATTATTGTTTTCAATGAATGATAGATTTGTCACGGCTTGCCGCATTTGCACTTCAATCCTGTTTTTTCCTCCAGTATTTTTTTGTTACCCTTGCATATTAAATCGATAATCATGACATCATTTGCTGCACAGCTGAAAGAGAGGCTGTTAGTGCTGCTGAAAGGGCAGAAAGAAAGGCGCAGCTTAGAGACAAGGTAAGCTATTTCCAATGCTATACGGTTGTAACAGATCTGCTTGTAGAAACCAAAGATCTATGTAGTTGATTCTGTTGTAATAAATTTTTCTAGAGCATATCAAATTATATTTATGTGTAGCAGACTGGTTATTGGTTATAAATGGGATGTTGCTACTACCTGATAGAATAGCTGAAGTGCTGACTTTTGACATTTAGAATACTGAAATAATATATCACTGATTCTGTTTTTCTTCTGTTTCAGAAACGTAGGGAAGAGATGGAAAGGCTTGAGAAAGAGAAGCAGGCTGATATCAGGAGCTACAAGGGTCTAATGGTCCAAGAGAAGATGACTTCCAACAAGCAAATTGCTTCTGGCAGCAAGACCCTGCAAGAACTTGAAGAAGACTTTATGTGAGAGGGCGGACATGATAAATGTCATGCTGAAGATTTCCTTGAACTGCTTCTGTCGAAGACAGAAGGGGTATCGCAGGATTGTGAGATACTGGATCTAAATGACCCATGGGGGCCATGGCCTGTTATTATCTCCTCTTGCTGTTGTGGTCTATGTAAACCTGTTTACTTGCTGAAAAAACAACAGTGCATGCTCTAACTGTAGTTGATATAGTGGTCTGTTGTTCATCAAGTTGAAATGGTAATGGAGTTCTGCTTTCCTGGATTTTTCAAACAATAAATACATGGTAGCAGTTATCGTAGATGTTCCATTCTTTGCTTGGAGAACGGATCAGGGACTTGGGCTTTGTTTCACTGTTACATATATGCTCTCAGCTACGAATTTTGTTGTAAGAGTGAAACCACATTTAGCTTATATTTGGAGATTCTTGAATTGAAGGACGGCTCATTTCTTTTACTACATCTACAACATGATTGCTATGGTTTAGTATTCGTACCCCTGTTAAAAATGTACTCCGTATGTAATAGAAGAATAGGTTGATGTAAATTTTCGGCTGCTTTGCTTTCTGAAGCTTAATTACCATCAGTCCCTTACAAAACTGTCATCGACAAACTGATCGTGGTTTCTGTACTCTGTTGGTTTTCGCAGCAGTTATGTTGTCAAACAACAGATATCCGTTTTATTTTAACAAAACTTTGGAATACAATTTAATTTTATTTACTGACATTTTTACTTTATTATTGTATATTAGGATGTCAATATCATTTGCTAATCTCAACATTACTTGAATTTTAATGGTATTTTAATAAAGTTATTTAATTTTCCTTACAAACGAGTATTCCTAACGTCATGGTTATTTCAAATGTTCAAAGTTTTTCCGGAGTTGTACTGCACATAATTACCATAGAAAACCACATAAGGGATCAACATGCTGCAAAAGAAAATTCTTAGCCTGCATCACACGGTTGGAACAATACCTTTCTCTGAAAGTGGGCCCTTGCGTTCATAAATCCTCTGCTCCCTCCCAAAACCCAGCACAAGAACCAAGAGAAGGGAAAAGGCACCTTAGCCATGGCGCAGCAGCTGCTGCTCCTCCTCCCTGCCCCTTCCAGAACCTTCTTGAAGCCCGTCCCCTCTCCTTTTCTCTCCTCCCTCTCCCGGCGCCACCTCGTCCACGTCTCCGCAGTTCGAGTCGCACCCGCCGTCCGACGGGGCCTGCTCCGATACGCGACGAAGCGTTCAGGTGAGCCGCCGGCACTGCTCCGCTTCTCTCCCGTCGATTTTGAGCCCTATTTTGAGGAACTGAACAAGCTCGAAGCCTAAGATGTCTCCGTTTCTGTCAGCAGGCTTGGTTGAAGAGCTGGAGATCGCCAAGGACAAGCAACCGCGGAGCAGGCGCGCCAATGGCATCTTCTGGATCTTGCTGCTCAATTTTGGCATCTACGTGGCCGACCACTTGCTCCAGGTATGATTGGAATCGCCTCCTGAAGCTAAGCTTGAAGCGTCTGTGATGCATGTTCATCTTGCATAAGGATGTACGTTGCTGCGCAAATTTGTGTTGTCCAATTCACCAGGGTGATATACATTTCGATTTCCAAACACATCATGCATATGGATAATAGAGTATATGCAAAATTTGGTTCTTTACTTTTGAATTTATTCACAACTGAGCTGATAGCTGCCGATGTTTTTGGAGTATTTGTTTGTGTTAGATGCAGATGAGGAGACACTGTGGCAGGCCGAGCATTTCATTTTATTTATTTTAGAACCATTTTCTAATTGACTGTTACAAATATGTTTGCTGTTATAAATTAATATTTTACAGATTTAAGCTAACAGGCTAATCATAGTCACTCGGGAAAATGAATATATTACATTTTTTGTTTCATCATGGTTTCAAGCAATTTGCTCAACTATTTTTCGACCCTGGGTCAACATATAAGGATTGTAATCTGTTGGACATCAGTATTTGCTTCTGCTCTTGGATAATTCAATACATTTATCAATCTTGCACCTTTTTAGTTGTTTAATAGAAAAGGGTTCATATCACTGTTTGCTTTGTATTCGGTATATGTATATAAATGTATATGATTCATGATGATGCAAACAAGCTTGAAGCTATCTCATATAAATAAAAATCTAATTCTGGAAATCTTGGCTAAAAGAAAGATTCTGGCAATCAACATTTGACATACTCTTCTCCATGCATAACATCGACATTATTGTCCCATCCTTGATTATTGACTTATTGTGTCCTGTTTTTTTTTTATGGATCTTATGGCTAGCCCATATATTATTCAACAGCCATAGAATGGTATTATCCTATCAGTTAAATTGTTGTAGATTCTAGACCGACTGTAGTTATATCAATGCAAGGATAAAAATAGGATTGATGTAATAGCTCTTTCCTTTGATAAGGGATATCTTAAAATTTCTTGTTTATATCTTAAGAAAATAGGCATATATATCATTTTTTCCTGTGCTGAACTGTATATTTACTTGTCAATTTATGTTTGCCTTGCATTTCAGATTCAGCAAATAAAATCACTGTACCTGTATCATGCATTCCCTACATGGTTCCAGTTTGTGACATCAACATTTTGCCATGCCAACTGGTTAGTTTGACTTACAATTCCAGATAAGTTTAATTTATTCGTTGCTTCTTGGATATATTACTAATAGATAAAGTTGAGTACATCTGATGGATATATTATAAGTTCATCCATTTACTTCCTTTGTGAGGTTGATTACTCATTAAGTCATCAATGGTTTGCTGCAGGAATCATCTTTCAAGCAATTTATTCTTTGTGTATATCTTTGGTGAGAGTTGATTGCTAAAAATGAATGCTCTGCTTGGAACTTATAATTCAGTTAAAGGATGCCTAGTGCTGATCTAAATATACAGGAAAGCTTGTTGAGGAGGAAGAGGGTAACTTTGCTCTGTGGATGTCTTACATTTTGACTGGTGCTGGGGCAAACTTGATTTCATGGTTGTTTCTTCCAACATCCTCTGTGTCACTTGGAGCATCTGGTGCTGTTTTCGGCCTTTTCACCATTAGTGTTCTAGTTAAGGTGATTAATTCCACGTCGTCCTTCTGAAATTTCTTTACTATAACCAGTCAGCCAATGTTTCTTTTTTGAAACGTTGCCTCTACTGTCATGGCAGATGTCATGGGACTGGAGAAAGATTCTTGAGGTGCTTATCCTGGGACAATTTGTTGTTGACAAGGTACCTTCATGACACTAATTTGTTGCTTTCCTTAATCGTTTTTGAAGTAAAAGAATGGATGTGTTTTTACAGAATTGATGAACTGGATGGTTTTATTTTCTCACCGTCATATTCTACATGAAAATGCAATACATTGATCTACTGGTGGCATATCCAGTGCTTCCCCTACTTATGTTAACTCTGTCCACAAGATAGTAATACTACTAGGTTCTAAAAAACTTAATTAAACTTACCTTTACTCTCGATTAAACCTCAAATGGACCCCATCTCTTTTAGGGCCTAGGCATCCAATAAAACTCTGGGCACATCTAGGCGGCGTGCATAGGCGTGAAACAGTGCTTGGTGGTCTATGTGTGACCATGCTGTCTGGTGGGCTGGAAAAAAGTGCGCAAAAGAGCCCGTGAAAATGGAAACAGGATGTGCGGGGATCAAAATTGCAAGTCCCTTCACTACTTTGCAAGTTTGCAAGAATTGGAATCAAAATTTCCTGAACTGTTACAATTTCTTCTGAGATTGAAGTTGGGCATCTAATCTGAAACATATGTGTCGCAAAAAAAATAAAAAATAAAAATCACAAACACTTAATTGTGTTTAATCTATGTTTAGTCCATCTAGGCGCTAGGAAGTGGCCTAGTGCCGCATTTTTTGGAACCTTGCTAATAGTATGAAATGAATTCCATGGTGGATATGAATGGTAGAACGACCGTACTAGCGTGAGCAGTCATCTATAACAGTTTCAAAACCCGGTTCAAGATCACTTTATATACAAAAAAGAAAAGAAAATTTGCACCATGCTACCTCCCCAGGGAAAATTAGTTAAACAACGAAGAATATAATGTTGACTGATGTGTCTTTTGATTTACTATGTTTGAATAAACAGCCTTGCACAGGGTACATACACATCCGCACGATACTCAACTAAGAATTACTAGGATACTAGTGATGATTTCAAGCACATCTCTCAGTAGTTGAACTACACTAAAATGTAACCTGTCACCCTAGGTCATCCTTGCATATATGTGTAACCAGTCACCCTCCATAATCAACCTATTCTTCCCTGTCAATACTTGTTTACAATCTGATTAGTCTTCCTTTAACTGATAGGTCATGGAAGCAGCACGTGCAACAACAATCACGGGCCAATCATTTCAAGTGAACAACATTGCTCATGTATCAGGTGCTCTGATAGGTGCTGCGTTGGTGTTTCTGGTTAGCAGAATCCCTTTTTCATCCAATGATGATAATCCCAAAGCAACAAAAAGAGAGTAAATAGAAAATGAATATTTATCAACAACATTATCAACCTAACATATTTTATTGTCAATTTTTCATTCGTTATCATTTCTTCTATGTACCATTTCGAATTTAAATGAAAGATCATCTGTAAGTTCAGTGCTGGAGTGTAAGGTTCGTTAAGTCGCAAGAAAAAAAAAAGGTTCGTTTGTAGACCAATGTAAGCATCTTGATTATCCGGCACTTCAAATGTTTTTCCTTCACATATACCTTCTGCAAGAATGAAAGATCAATAATCGTGAACAACCAAAAAGTTGGGATAATCCACCTAATCTTTGTCTAACAGTGGATTAGGGATGTGCATTATAGCCTGAGTTACTACTAATGGCATCCTAAAAAGAACGTGGGCATACAATTAAGGATTTAGAGTTGTTGCTGGTACCAAAGACTAATTGCTCAAAAAGCAAGGAAAAATAGTGTTTGGATTGTGGCTAAACCAATTTATGGGTACTGCCAAAATCTGGGCTCCAAAAATTGTTCGTGCCAAACCATTTCAAACTTACGACATGTGGCCATGTGGGATTGACAATATCACTAATTTTTTTTGACAAAATAAGCTTCTGAATTTGTTGACAAAATTATGAGAATATTAAGCAGCCGCAGCATACTGCAGGGTTTTTATCAAAAGAGCATTATCATTGATCCATCCGTCCAGGCCTCTCCTCTCGTCGGACACCATTACATCAACAGGTTCAGGAATTTGGTCCGGCTAGGCCTGCCAGACAATGAATCTTGGCCTTAGGCGTCCAAAATTGGACACCTAGGGAGCCTACGGGGCTAGGCAAGTATCCTAGACTCTTGGGTCAGGCAAGTATCCTAGACCCTTGGGTCCAAAGTTTGACGACGTCTAGGGAGCCTATGGGTTAGGCAATTTTTAAAGGTGTCAACCAAACAGGTTATAAGTCCACAGTTGCTAGAGCATGTGCTACAGAATTACATGCCCTTGTACAATGGATGACAGTGCAAGTTGGAAAATCATATAACATATTGGCCCTAAGATACTTTCAATTGTAGAACCGTTATCATTAGCATCCACTTCCAAGGCCTTAACCCACTTGTCACCAATTTTTGATTATGTAGCATCATTCATCAATTCCAAAGGAAGATTGAATACCTGAATCCAAGTAGAGTATATAGGAACTCTCAATTCTTCTATCATAGGTTTGTAACCATGGCAGTGATCAGGTTGTTCGATTTGTGTTGATGTGTATACCTTAGGTGGCTTAAACACTCAAAACACAAGTGGTTTGTCCTGGTTGGAGCGTCTAAGCCCTATGTCCAACATTAGTGTTTTTTTGTGTTATGAATGCTCCATTGAGAGTTCTTACAATGGAGGAATTGAAAGAGAGATGTTGGGAAAGTGATATGCTAATCAAGGGTTTGGTCTCCCTTCTTCATCTAGCAGGATTCGATCTCTTCTATAGGAGCCCATGTCTTGTTGTATAATATCGAGGAAATGGGTGTACAACTTGTTCGGTTTCTATTAGAGTTTCTGAAAGGTCTAGATATGGCTAGAGGGGGGGGGGGGGTGAATAGCCTATTAACAAATTCTACAACAACACTTAGGCACACTTGTTAGAATTAGACACGACGTAAAGCAAGTTTGCGCTAGCACTACGGTTAAGCAAGCCACCTACCAATTCTAGTCACTAGCAAGAGATAAACTATAGTACACAACCAAGCTAGCTAACTACACAAGACTAGAGAGCTACTCTACTTTGCAAGAATGTAAAGAATGTAATGCACAAGCTAGAGTGGGAAGGTTATACCGCCGCGGAGAGTAGAGTCAATCAATCAATAGATAACCAATGAGAATCCTCGGTAGAGACAATGAGACACAAGATTTTTTTACCGAGGTTCACTTGTTTGCCAACAAGCTAGTCCTCGTTGTAGCGATACACCTACTTGGAGGTTCACACGCTAATTGGCATCACACGCCAAACCCATCACCGGGTGCCGCAAAACCAACACAGGATAGAGATCCATGAGCTACGTGCAATCCACTAGAGATACCTTTTGCGAACTCCCGCGGGGAAGGTTCAAGAACCCCTCACAATCCACCGATCGGAGCCGGAGACAATCACCTTCCTCCGCTCAACGATCCTCATCGCACCAAGCCGTCTAGGAGGTGGCAACCTCCAAGAATAACAAGAGCTCCCACGATGACGACGATCACCAAGTGCCACTAGAATGCAATCAATCAAGCAATGCACTTGGTTCACTCAATCTCTCATGAAATTAGCAAGTGTATCAAAGAGATGAGTGGTGGAGGCTCTCACAAATGAGCACTAGTGTGTGAGTGATGAAAATGTGCAAGAGAGTGCCCCAAGGGCCGGCCATACAACCTTATATAGCCCACACTCATAAACTAGCCATTTTGCCCCCATTTTCCTCTTTCTGCGCCCATTCCGGACGCTAGCAACAGTTGGGGTCCGGACCAACAACAGCGTCCGGACGCTCCCTCAACCGAGCTGCCAGGCTTCTGTTTCATCCTCCGGACGTGCACAACGCGCCGTCCGGACCAATGGCTATGCGTCTGGTCGAGCCCCCGTTCAAACGGTCTTCTTCCCGCGCTTGCCTCAAGCTGACACGCGTCTCCGGACGCGTCCGGACGTGCCTTCGGACCAACGCGCACCCGCGTCCGGACTTCGCACTAGAAACTCTCGAGAGAACACGAGAGGACCTTGACTCCGGACGCAGCGTCCGGAGCTCCTCCTCCGGACAAACACCACCGTCCGGAATGTGCACCAGAGAGCAACAGAGAGGGACAACACTCCGGACGCTTGTCCCGGAGCCCCCTGTCCGGACCTCAACTAGCATCCGGACTCTTCTTCATAGCCAAGCAAAGCTAGGATATGCCTCCGGACTCATCTCCGATGGTCTGGACCCGACAAAAACCTAGCATCCGGACTAGCGTCCGAACCTCCTTCTGCTGCCAAAACTCACCTCCAACTTCTCCCAAGCTTCCAAGGGCTAACACTAAGTGATCTCAACACTTGTGCACGTGTGTTAGCTTTTAGTTCACATTTTCTTGGTATTAAGTTGGTTGTTTCACTAGTTTAATTGATTTTAAATGCAATGCAATGAACCTAGTGGCACAAGATAACCGTAATCAAACACAAGAGCTCCCTCCTTGATAGTACGACTATCTATCCTAAATGTGATCACACCCTCTATGGTGTCTTGATCACAAAACCGAAAATGGTTCCTATATCACCTTTGCTTTGACACCATTTTCTTTTGCATTCACCTCCACCATGCTAGAGCCCTTGCAATCACCACCTTTATCCATTTGCTCCATCACATGGCATGTACCAACCTATCTCATGATTCACACTTAGAGATCAAAGGTTAGTACCTAGGTAGGTTTCATCAATTACTCAAAACCAAACACATGAGGGACTCTCAATCTCCCCTTTTTTGGTAATTGATGGCAACCTTTCCATAAAGATATGAAATATAATCATTTTGAACTTGAGTTTCTTGTCCAAGCATTTTGATCAAAGATTTGGATTTGGAAAAGTCACGCAAATTCGGTTTTGGTAGTTATTAGCTCCCCCTACATATGTGCTTCTAGAGTTTGGTTCAAGATTTGCACATATGCATAGTTAGACAATGTGGGAGAGTAAATAGATACCAAATGATGCTAAGGTTTAAGAGTAGACCTTTGAGGCGTGATACCGTTGGAGTGTGGAATTTAGAATCACCTTTAGCACCATGATAAGCTAGACATCAAGTAAACACTAGAAACCCCGTGAGATCAACATTAGAAGCAAGGTTTCTAGATACCACTTGAAAACACTCAAGATTCTAGCTTATTGACCTATGCATGCTAGTTGATCAATCATCATTCATTTTGTATCACTAGAATCACCACACAAGCATGAGTATTTGAAATGTAAGTACTTGTGCAACAATACATATGGGACTGCAACCATTCAAATGCAACAAAGTGTTCATGAACTTGCTCCCCCTACTTGTGTGTTCTTTTCAAAATTGATTTTTCATTTTCTCCCCTTTATCTTTCAATTTCTCCCTTTTAAGCATTTCTCCCCCATAAAGGATATATCTTTACAATTTCTCCCCCTTTGTCATCCAATTGACACAAAAAGGTGGGACCAATTATAGATATTCAAGTTTTACTCCCCCTTAGTGGGAGATAGGGTGAAAGATTGTTTTCAACTTTGGTTTGAACTAAGTTAGTTGCCCAAGATATTTAATTCGGTTTAAACAATAGACAAGCTTGTTCACACATGCTAAGATGGTTATCTTGCCTATGTTGAATTAAACACTTAAGTTCATAGACATAGATCAAACACTAGGATTGCAAGCCCATCAACATGTCATATGCTACCACTAGATCATATTAAGTCATAGAAGCAATAGTGGTACCATATAAGCATCAAATTCATTTTGGTTTTCATGAATGTGCCTAGAAGCATGAGTGATGTCTATATGCTCTACACAAGTCTTAGCAAAGTATGCATGAATGCTTTCAATCAACTTGTACCTTGCTTTGTTGGAGTAGAGGCATGTCATATAAGTGGGGGTGCATCAACTCATGTTGGAGAAATCAAGTTTGTTCAATTCATTCCTTAGCTTGCAAAACCTTTTCTCATCTAGTGGCTTGGTAAAGATATCGGCCAATTGATCTTCGGTGCCCACACTTTCTATTGAAATGTCCCCTTTCAATTGATGATCTCTAATGAAATGGTGGCGGGCATCAATATGCTTTGTTCTTGCATGTTGGATCGAGTTGTTGGTTAGCTTGATTGCACTTTCATTGTCACATAGCAGTGGCACTTTCTTGAATTTGACTCCAAAATCATTCAAAGTAGCTTTCATCCAAAGTATTTGTGCACAACAACTCCCCGCACTAATGTATTCGGCTTCGGCGGTAGAGAGTGCCACACTATTTTGCTTCTTTGATGACCATGAGACAAGTGATCTTCCAAGCAATTGACATGTGCCCGATGTGCTCTTCCTTTCTATCTTGCAACCCGCATAATCCGAGTCGGAGTATCCAATTAACTCAAAGTTTGACCTTTTAGGATACCACAACCCAACATTTGGTGTATGCTTCAAATATCTCAATATCCTCTTTGTGGCTTTCAAATGACTCTCTCTTGGAGAAGCTTGAAACCTTGCACACATGCATACACTAAACATGACATCCGGTCTTGATGCGGTCACATAGAGTAGGCTACCAATCATTGATCTATATAGCTTTTGATCTACCATGTTGCCACTAGCATCACTATCCAAGTTACCATTTGTTCCCATTGGTGTGCTAATTGATTTTGCTTCATCTAGATTGAACTTCTTGAGCATGTCTTTGATATACTTGCCTTGACTTACAAATGTGTCATTCTTCATTTGGTTGACTTGAAGACCAAGGAAGTAACTAAGTGCTCCAAGCATAGACATCTCAAATTCTTTAGCCATTATGTTGTCAAATTCTTCACAAAATTCTTGATTGGTTGACCCAAAGATAATGTCAACCACATAGATTAGGAACACAAACAAGTCCTTGCCAATCTTTTTGGTGAAGAGGGTAGTATCAACCTTGCCCATAATGAATCCCTTAGAGAGGAGAAAGTCCCTCAACCTCTCATACCATGCTGTAGGTGCTTGCTTCAAACCATACAATGCCTTTCTAACCTTGTACACATGGTTGAGTTTCTTGTCATCTTCAAAACCGGGTGGTTGTTCAACAATACCAATTCATTGATGTACCCATTGAGAAATGCACTCTTCACATCCATTTGATAGAGTTTGATGTTGTGAGCACAAACATAAGCCAATAGAATCCTTATTGATTCTAGCCTTGCCACCGGTGAGAGTTCCTATGTGTTTGATTTTGAGTAATTGATGAAAACTACCTAAGTGTACTAACCTTGCTATCTAAGTACATGTGATGAGATAGGTTGGTACATACCATGATGGAGCAAGATGAATCAAGGTGATTGCAAAGGCTCCAACATGGTGGTGAAAAGGAAAATATTGTGAAGGCAAAGGTGATATAGGAATCATTTTTGGTTTGGTGATCAAGACACCATAGAGGGTGTGATCACATTTAGGATAGATAGCCGTACTATCAAGGAGGGAGCTCTTATGTGTGATTACGGTTATCATGTACCACTAGGTTCATTGCATTGCATATAAAATCAATCGAACTAGTGAGAACAACCAACTACTTCCAAGAAAATGTGAACTAAAAGCTAACACACGTGCACAAGTGCTTGAATCACTTAGTGTTAGCCCCTAGAAGCTTGGAAGAAGTTGGAAAAATGTTTAAGTAGCAAAAGGAGGTCCGGATAGGGGGTCCGAACGCTAGGGTGTGGCTGGTCCGGACTATTGGCAAGTGTCCGGAAGCATACCCTAGGCAAGGCTGGCTGTGAGCAGTGCTCTGGACGCAGTTTGCGGTCCGGACGCTAGACTCTGGACACGCATCCGGAGGCCTGGTGCTCTCTGTTGCTCTCTGATGCATAGTCCGGACAGAGTTGTTGGTCCGGAGGTGGAGCTCCGAACGAGGTGTCCGGAGTTTTGGAGGTCTCGGGTGGTTCTATTGCAATTTCCGGATGCTGGTGAGCATCGGTCCGGACGCGTCCGGAGACGCTGGTGAGCATCGGTCCGGACGCGTCCGGAGACGCATGGTGTGCCGAGGCGAGCGCGGCAACGAGCGACTTCAAAAGTGCAGGCGACCGGACGCGCTTCGCGCGCGTCCGGAGGTCGCGTCCGGAGCGTATATCAGAGCCATTGGCTCTTGGCTGGTGAAGGGTCTGAACGCGGCTGATGGTCCGGACCCCTTGTGAAAGTAGCGTCCGGAGGGGACGCTGAGGCTCTGTTTTGAGTGCAAAACGGCTAGTTGTGAGTGGGAGCTATATATAGTTGTTTGGCTGGCCCTTGGGGCAGATCTCTTGCACATTTTCATCACTCACACACTAGTGCTCATTTGTGGGAGCCTTCACCACTCATCTCATTGATACACTTGCTAAATTCATGAGAGATTGAGTGAACAAAGTGAATTGCTTGATTGATTGCATAATAGTGGCACTTGGTGATTGTCGTCTTTGCGGAAGCTCTTGTTATTATTGGAGGTTGCCACCTCCTAGACGGCTTGGTGCGATGAGGATCGTTGAGCGGAGTAAGGTGATTGTCTCCGGCTCCGATCGGTGGATTGTGAGGGGTTCTTGAACCTTCCCGCGGGTGTTCGCAAAAGGTATCTCTAGTGGATTGCGCGTGTTGTGGATCCCCATCTTGTGTTGGTTTTGCGACACCCGGTGACGGGTTTGGCATGTGATGCCAATTAGCGCGTGAACCTCCAAGTGGGTGTATCGCTACAACGAGGACTAGCTTATTGGCAAACAAGTGAACCTCGGTAAAAAAATCTTGTGTCACATTGTCTTTCACCAAGGATTCATATTGTGATTGATTGGCTATCCATTGGTATTATCTTCGCAACGGTATAACCCCTCTAACTCTAGCTTTGCATTTACATTCTTACTTTCCCGCAAAGTAGAGTAACTTAGCTCTTTAGGATTGTGTAGCTTGTTAGAGCTCTCTAGTTAGCTAGCTTGGTTGTGTGTTATAGTATATCTCTTGCTAGTTACAAGAATTGTGTTAGGTGGCTTGCCGACCCTTTAGTGCTAGTGCAAACTTGCTTTACGCCGTGTTTTATTCTAACAAGTTTGCTTAGTGTTGTTGTAGAATTTTTAATAGGCTATTCACCCCCCTCTAGCCATATCTAGACCTTTCAAGTGGTATCGGAGCCGGTACACCGTTCTTACAAGGCTTAACATCCCACAGTGTTAAAATGGCTCAAATCAACAATACCAAGAGGTCACCTAAGTTTGATGGCACCAATTATAACTATTGGAAGGCATTGATGACCACCCATATCAAATCAATCAACCGGAAGATATGGTTGGTGGTTGACAAGAAGTTTGAGGTAGCAAATGAGGAGGCTCCCACTGCGGCCGAGGAGGAGAAGCTCCAAAACAATGATATTGCTTTGAGTGCCATCCATGAAGCGATCTCAAGAGAAGTGTTTGAGCAAATCAAGAACATTGAGAGAGCTCATGAAGCATGGAAGAAGCTAGAAGAGTCATATGAAGGGACTCAATCCATGAAGGGGGCCAAGGCATACATCTTGAAGGAGAAGTTTGCAAGCTTCAAGATGAAGGAAGATGAGAATGTGCCGGAGATGTTCAATAGGCTTGAGGTGCTTGTCAATGACCTCAAGTCACTTGGAGAGAATGTGGAGAACAAGGACTTATCATTCAAATTTTTGAGGAGTCTTCCCTCAAGATTTGAGATGTTAGTCACTCTATTTGTGAGAAGTGGATTGGACACTATGACACCAAACCTTTTTCTTGGTGAGGTGATAAATGATGACACCTTTAGAGAAGACAAGGACAAGATAAGAGAGTACAAGGAGAAGAAGGATGAGAAGAAGGAAGACAAGAAGAAGAGTGTGGCTTTCAATGCCACATCATCATCAAAGGGCAAAGCAAAGATAGAGAATGATGAATCAAGCAATGATGAGTGCTCAAGCAATAGTGATGATGCTGAAGAAGAGATGGTTCTATTTGTCAAGAAATTTGACAAGTTCATGAAGAAGAAGAGCTATAGAGCAAGAAGGAAGAAGAGCTCACATAAGTACAATGAGAAGGATAGAAGATGCTTCAAGTGAAATAGCAAGGACCATCTCATTGCGGATTGCCCTCATCATAGTGACAATGAAGATGAGAAGAAGGGCAAGAAGAAAGAGGAGAAAGAAAAGAAAGATAACAAGATGCTCCTCAAGAAGAACAAGAAGGGAGGCTCATATGTTGTCACTTGGGATAGTGATTCCTCAAGTGATGTTGACTCAAGTGATGATGAGAAGAGATCAAGCAAGAAGAAGGCTCTTGCAAGCATTGCTATGAAGAACAAGATCTCTCTCTTTGACACTCCATCGACATGCTTCATGGCTTGGTCCACTAAGGTACAATCCGATGATGAGTGTGATTCTAGTGATGATAATGATGATGAACCCACTAAAGATGAACTAATTGACATGTTGGAAGATGCTAAGACTCACTTTGACATCAAGAGAAAGGAGTGCAAAACATTGCGAAAAGAGCTTCAAGCTCTCAAGAAATCCTTTGATGAGCTAAACCGCTCTCATGAGAGGCTAGAGGATGCCCATGAGAAGCTTGGCAAAGCTCAATCTAAACTTGAAAAAGCTCACTCATCTCTTGTTGAGCAAAAGGAGAAAGAGCATGTTTCAACAAATAACATGGGAACAACTTGTGACATAATGAATGAATCTTTGTATGAACCCCATCATCACCCCAACTAACCCTTCTTGTAGAACTTCTAACTCTACCTCTTCTACTAGTGATGGCTTCACTTGTGATGCTTCACTAATGGTTGAGAATGAGACCCTTAAGAAGGAGGTTGGTAAGCTCACTCTAGCCTTAGGCAATGCCTATGGTGGAGACGCCCGCTTGCTTAAGTGCTTGGGTAGCCAAAGGTTCTACCTTTGCAAAGAGGGATTGGGTTATACCCCAAAGAAAGGCAAGGCGTCCTTTGCAACTCTAAAGCCTCGCTTTGTGAAGAGCAATGGTCGGTTTTGCACTAGTTGCAAGCAAGTGAGGCATGATGAGCAATATTGCAAACTAAATCTAAGCAAGATAAAATTTACATGTGCATCTATTCGCTTTGATTCTAGTTATGTGCTTACCAAGGGCAAGAAAGGTGTGATTGCTAAGTACATGGGTACTCTGTTTGTATTTCTTATGACTATTGGATAAATCCGCAAGCGCACAGATTATACCGTTATAGCACTTCACCTTGGAGTATTCCAAGGTATCGTAATTTATATTTTCCTAAGGGAAAGCTGGGCTAGAAATGATAATTAGAGAGAGATCCTAGAGAGCACCTCAACTTAGTACCAACTAGTATAGGGGGATAAATGATATATGTGATAGGAAGGGTTGATGAATGAATAAGCCAAGGTAAATGATACTTAGAACGAACTAGATAGAATAGCTAGGTGGGAGGACAACGAGAGAGTAAAGGGACTCCTATGTAATTCACTCTACTTCAATATACTTAGCTAATTAACTAGTCTAAACACTATAGTTTGTCTCCTCAATACAAGTATGCTAGGCGAGGGGATATATTAGTAGGAGGACAAAACTCCTACCGGACTGTGCCCTCTTCTTACGAGGGCCTTACCTTTTAAGAACTTTCCTAAGAACACGTGGTGGAATACAAAGACTAGACAAGGCTATCACTCACTTGCTAGCTACTACAAACAATCCGTGCAACAAGCAGTAACCAAGGATAAGATGATGTATAAGCACCACGCTTACACATAACTTATTACTTTGACTATGATCTATAATCAAAGCACCCTATAACAGACAATGATCGCATACAGGAAAGGCCACAAGGATCACAGACTACGAATGTAAAGGCTATTAAAGAGCAAAAGCATATAACAATACTATATCTAGTATAGTAATGCTCAAAGTGAATACTAAGTAAAGTAGAGAGAAAGGATAATATATTGAATAAGATAAAGTCTTACAAAGAAAGAAAGATACAAGAGCTATACCAGACTTTCCAGAAGACAACTCCGGAAATCCCGAGCGCAGCTCGACTCAACTCTAACTCCCACTCTAGACTAAACTACTAGAACAATCTAAGGAATAGAGCTTGTAGGCTTCTTCACCATGTGTAAAGAGGGGGGTATGAGCCTCTATTTATAGTGGAAGGTGGAGTAGGTGCTTCTCTATCACCATGTCAGCGATCCAGGGGGCTTTAATCCTCCACCCTTGGATCCAACCGCCTTAGAACCGACTTTGGATGGATGGTGTGGATTTCCACCTTGTGTGAGTGACGATGGCGGTTGCTGGACGGTGAACCGACCTAGTGGGTGGTTGACCGACCACCCCTATGGCCTGTGGGCCCTCCTCTGGCCTCTGGGTGTGGTCCCACTGGTTAGGGACCAAGTGGGGGCCTTGTGGGCCCAGATGGGGGTCGGCCGAACCCCCCTTGGGGGCACTGGCCCACCTCCATCTCCCAGGTGCTGGTCCCACTTGTCATAGATGTTGGATGTTGGTCCTGAGGTGGTTGTCACGTTTATCTCCTTGGTGTGTGCCCTTGGATCCATGTGCTATTCTTGTGAGCCGTTGAGAGAAAGCACAGAGTGATCAAAGGGTTGGAAATCACTCTGAGGTGCTTCTCCTGGATCCTGGCTGAGGGAGGAGAGCTGGTGGGCCCATAGGGTGGTCGACCGACCCCCTATGTGGGTCCCACTGGCTCTCCTTTGCTCCATTTCTTCATTCCTGCATTCAAACACTCCATGGACATGTGGAACTTGTAATTTGATAAGATATGCTCATGATGTGTTTGTTTATCCTTGATCCTGAGGTTGTTGGCAACATTTTGGTTAAGTAAAAGTGTAGAATTTTTAGTGCCAACAAGATCCCCCAAGCTTAACCTTTGCTCGTCCCGAGCAATCAATGAAACTTAGCTCGATGGATCAGGAGTTGCTACTATGCTTCATATTTCAAGAGTACTAAATCTACAACAATCATACTTCTCTTTTGAATGGAAAAGTTAGCAATAAAGATTCACCCATATTAACTTAGTCCTCCATGGGGCGTATAGCTTTATCCTTTGTCTTGGGAGATTGAGAGATAGAACAACTTGACTTGAGCACTAGTTTTCTCATTCTTTCACAAGTTTCATATTGGAGGTTTTGTAAAGTTTTGTAAAAGAAAGCCTTAGTGTTCCTCAGATGGTACTCTCGAGTCGCTCATAAGGTGTATGATTCCTCACCAAGGCACATATCAAAGTTTGCCTTCTTTTTCATCCAATCTCTCAAGCTTATGTGGGGCTATAGGTAGGGATCAAAAGATGTAGCAAACTTACCTTGCATATATTGTAAAGTTAAATTCCAGATCCAAGGAGAGAAATGTCATACTCTTAAATCAAGATGTGCAAGTGTGTGGAAACATGACAAACGATCAATACTCCTATATGTGATATGATCTCTCTTTCTAACTTATAAACTTGAGACATAGCTATCTTTTTTTCATGAGCTTTGATGTGCTCATCATTTTTCTAAGAATTGGGACTTTGGTGTGCCCTTATACTTTTTCATAATTTTGCATAGTCTATGTCTCATTTACTAGCAACATAATAGAGAGAGATTTTCTATTAGAGCATGGAGTATGAACTATATGAAAAATGTAAGGCATGTTTTTGCGTACTTCCAGTGTAGAAGCAGCATGTATATGTGGCGTGTACGTGATCTTGATCTTGGGAGCATAATAAATCTCTCAACAAGGGTCATAAAACTTGACCAAACTCAACACAAAGCAAACAGCTTATGTAGAAAGCTTATATCATGAAAGAGCATATATGACTGTGGTAGGATTTTTTACCATTGAGGAACAAAAAGTGTTTTTATCATTTTAATAAATAAAACTCCGATAATCATTCTTGCTTAGAACAATATTATAACAACTCTTATCTTGTCATATCATATCTCATAACAACTTAGACTTAGTTACAACATTTGCAGCCCACAAAAGTTTCAGGTTCATGATGGTTTATTTTAAGCCAAGTAATCCATACTTAGAGAAATATCAAGTTATAAACTAAGTACTAGAGAAACATTTAGCAGAGCAACTATTCATCATTTCCATAGGAGATATTAATTTTTATGGAACACGTGAGAGTAGAGAAAAGAGTCTTTTTATTATTTTTATCATATGCAGATTTTTTTAGATGCGACAACAAAAGATAAGCAGACAAACTGCATGAAGATAAATGCTGAAATTAAAAACTTACCTTAGTGGGGGTGGGAACCTCCCCCAAGCTTGTCCTTTGCTCAATTCTGTGGTGGCGGATATGGATGTAGTTGCCACCACAAGTCCCACTGCCGGTGTTGTTCTTCTTGCAATGCTTGGATTTCTTCGGCAGTTTGCTGGACAATGCGTGCTGTCTCACCATGCTCAACACGCAGCTCACCAAAAGCATTGGTGAGTTGATCGAAATGTTGTCGCCGTTCACGATTCTCCCTATCTCGTGTGGACGAGAAGGATGCTCGTGGTCTTTGTGGTTGTGGTGGTCGAGGAGGCATGCCACTAGAAGTGTGCATTGGATCGGAAGATGCATCTTTTTCCTCCTCGCCAATAGCTCCTCGGGAAGGACCACCTTGCTCAAGATGAACAAAGTATAGCCCTTCTTGAGCTCTCCTGTCTGATCCTGCAAAACCTCTTTGCCCAATGCCTTGATCTAAATCAAGGGTTAGCTTATGGGTCCTATATAACTGACGTTGCCTATTTGGAAGAGGCACCTTAGTTGTATGGCCACTGTAAATCATTTTAAGTTCATCATTGACATCTCTTTTTAAAATTTGAGCAGTTGTAAGATATTCTTCCAAAATTACTGCTATGGGGGCAGAGATATAAACGAAGGGGTAGTTGCCATTTAATAAGTTCATAGATTCGGCAAGACGAGTAATTAAATATGTGAATTGAATAGGTCCATTACTCTCAATTGAACTTTGTCAAAATTCTACCAAGCATTTTATAGGAGAGATTTGAATTTTGTTAACCATAGCATAAAACAATTTTAATTTCGTGGTGCTTAACATGCTAGCATTACTTCCAGGAAACAAAGTCATATTCATCCAAAGATGCATGAAACAAAGAGTTGGATTATGAATTTCCTCAGGTTTGGGATTTGAGCAATCATTTAGAGAAGAGATAGACATCCAAAATTTTCTTTTGTTAAACCTATGTATGTCAAGGTCTAAATCAAGCAAGCATGAATCATCAAAGCCAAGAGCAACACTTAGATGCCTCCAAGTTAGACTAAAGTTTTGATTAAACATGTGAAAAGCTATTCCATCATTAGAGACTTGGAGAGAGCATAAGAATTGTATGGTGAGCAACTCAATTCCAAGTTCATCTACTTGCCAAAAGCTAGACCAACCAATAGTAGAGAAGATAGTGTTGAATTCGGTAGTCATACCTGCGTTGGAGAGAAGAATAGGATCCAATATCCTTGTGTGCTTGAAAGATCGATCCCGGAGAGAGAGATATCTTTGGTACTCTAGTTGGTCAAACCAGAGTCCACTTTGTTGATCATAGGTCCTCATCGGGGGCACCATGAATGCCCCGATATGAGGTTCCTCCATCGACACTTCCTCCTCCTCCTGAGGGTGTTCATCGGGTTGGATGTTCTCCCAAGTGTATCGGGCGGAACCTCCCTTCTTCTTCCTTGGGAAGTATCCTCGGATTGGTGGGAGCATCGAGATGAGCTCCCACTGAGGGCTTGTTTTGCTTTCTTGAACATGGATCTCAAAGGGTTCTTCATCTTTAGAGAGGAAGAGGCAAGACTAGGACAAGGTTGTGTGTGGAGAGAGTTTCCTAGTTTGCCCTGTAGGGATAGGCTTGAGTTAAGAGAAGCTCAATGAAGGCAAGATAGCTTCTTGTGGAGTAGTGAGAGCAGCAAAACTTCTCTTGAGAACTAAGAACTTCTCTTGAATAAAGAGAGGAGAGAGCAAGGCAAGGAGAGGCTTGAGCTAGAACTGGATTCTGGTTGAGGTGTGAAGGATTGAGCTCTCCTTGCATGGGGTTTTATAGGAGAAGGGAATGGCACCAAGGGGTGGTCGGCCGACTCCCCTTGGGCATGCCCTTGGGTGCCATGATCACAAGCTTTAGAAGATGCCTTACACAAAGCAAAAGAGAGAGGAGGAGGTGAACAAAGGTGGTCGACCGACCCCCTAAAGTGGGGATTCCACTCATGCTTTTTCTAGTGCTTGGTGAAAGGTGAAGCATAATTTATGATGTGATAAAAAGCTGAGCTAAAGTGCTCAAGATTCTCCTCTTTAAACAAAGAGTAGTGGGGGACAAAGGTATGCCATGCTTTGATCAAAGGTGATTGATGTGTTTTCTTTTTCAAAGCATGACAAGGTGAAAGTGAAAGTGAAAGTTGGTTCCCACTTTAGACCTCGAGTAGTGGGAGACAAGGATGTGTCATGCTAAAAGTGATTGATGTACTTTAAAGCATGACAAAGCAAAAGAGATGTCTCCCAAAGCAAGAATCTGATTTTTGAAATTCTCACTACTCAAATTATGAGATTCTTGGACAAAAGATGGTAGGGAAGAAAGAGGGATGATCATAGGGTACCTAGGGTGGTCGACCGACCCCCTAGGTCTCCATTTTTTTTCTTTTTCTTTTATAAAGATCATATTGTGTTCCTCTTTTAAATAAGCCAATATAGGGTGCATAGGGTGGTCGGCCGACCACCCTATGGATCTACATTTTGTCAAATTTTTAAGCTATTCTAATTCTCAGGTTTTGTTTAATCTGAAACTTTATTTTTTCTAAAATTTAAGCATGATGAAAATTAAAGGAATGAAATAAATGATAACTACCTACTTACCTTTCAGCGAAGGCTCCCTGGTTTTAAGTCCTCGGAGTAGGACTCTCCTTCTGGTTTATTCTTCGGGTGCACCTGATGGTTACGGAGACGGAGATCACGGAGTGTGCACCTCCTTTGCTTTCCAAACCTACCTTGGGTTGGCAGGTTCATCCTCCTTGAGTTCATTGATCTTGGCCTCTGGGTACTGATTTTTTTGGCGCGGAGCTCGAACTCTTCTTCTTGGTGGGTGTGCCTTAACCTGTTTGTTAAGTTTATAACCATTGAAAGCACACTTTAACTTGTGACTCGAGAACTGGAAGTGGATCTGGCCCGATCCTACGTAGATGACTGCGTTGGTGGTGTTGAGGAAGGGCCTTCCTAAGATGACGGGGACTTCCACGTTAGCTCCCATGTCCAGGATGATGAAGTATGTGGGGATGTATTCATCTTGGATGTTTACCAAGATATCCCTCGCGAGTCCCTCAGGAAACCGGATTGTTTGATCCGCCATCTGCAAACGAACACATGTAGGGACCAAAGGTCCTCCTAACAAGTTATCATAAGTTACCTTGGACATGATGTTGACACCTGATCCAAGATCGCAGAAGGCATTGTGGAATGTTTGTTGTCCGATTGAGCATTTGATTGTCGGGTGGCCTGGATCTTCCTTCTTCATGATGAAGGGAGGATCGAGAAGATAGCCCCAATAGGAGCGAAGTGGAGGCTTACCAAACTTTGTTGTTACCATATTAACATGCTCAATTGAATCTTCTGGTTTCCCAGGAATTTTACCTTGTTCTATGGATGGCATAGCTGCTGCTAGTTGAGCTAGTTGTTTATCTAGCATTTTATTAAAACTCAATTGATTTTTCATGGTAGTTGCAAAGCTATCCATTTTTTCACCAAGAGTTTCCAGAACTTTATCATTGACAATCATCTTTTTATTTATACCATAATTAATTTTTGATTGACCAAGAACAAGATATTTCAATGAAGGTTGGTTATTGTAAGAATTGTAATTATTGTAATTGCTATTACCTCCATTACCTTGGTAGAAGGGGCGCGAGTTCCATCCTCCTTGTTGTTGGGGTCGATACCCGTTGTTGTTGTTGTTGTTGATGATGAAGTTCATGTCCTCCTTCGATGTCTCGGGGCAATTGTTGCCCGAGTGTTCATTTCCTCCACACACCTCGCACCATGGATCAGCTTCAATAGCTTGTGCGGCGGCGATGGGATAGATGGCCTCTCGTTCCTTCTTGAAACTTTCTTCTATCTTCTTCATCAGGAGGTCCATCTTGGCAGAGAGCATGTCCACCTCATTGACGGTGTGCATACCTCTCCTCTTCGGCTGGAGTCATTCCTCACCCCATCCTTGGTTGATCACCATTTTCTCGATGAGGTCCTTGGCATTGCTCACTGTGTGTTGGAGAAATGCCCCTCCAGCGACAGCATCAAGGTGACTACGGGCCATGCTAGACAGCCCGTGGTAGAATCCTTGGATCAAGAGCCAATCGTCTATCCCATGATGAGCACAGGCACGAATGTACTCTTGGAGACGCTCCCATGCTTCGGGAATCGTCTCGTCAGACTGTTGTTGGAAGCTCGAGATCTTTCCACGAAGAGCATTGGTTTTGCCCGTCGGGAAGAACTTCTTGAGGAATGCGTTAGCACACTCTCCCATGTAGTGGCCTCCTCTTTGTGGGCATAGAACCATTGCTTCGCCTTCCCCAATAACAAGAATTGGAAACGACGAAGGCGAATGGCATCAGATGCCACTCCCTTGATAGTGAAAGTGCCACATAACTCCATGAAGTGCTGGAGATGAGCACTGGCATCCTTATGGGGCTTCCCGCAAAATGGATTGGCCTGCACCATGTGGATCAAGGCGGGCTTCAGCTCGAAGGTGGCATCCCCAAAGTTGACTTTGGGACCCTGGGCAAGAAAGGTGTGATAGCTAAGTACATGGGTACACCCAATGAGAGCTCAAAGAAGAAAGCTATTTGGGTACCTAAGTCTTTAGTCACTAACTTTGGAGGACCCAAGCAAGTATGGGTACCTAAGAAGAATTGAATTGTTTTGTAGGTCAATTATAAAGTCGGAGGGAGGTATTGGGTGCTTGATAGTGGGTGCACTCAACATATGACCGGTGATTCAAGAATGTTCAACTCTATCTAGTCAAACAGTGGCAATAGGATTGAATCTATCATATTTAGTGACAATGGGAAATGCAAGGTCAAAGGGCTTGGTAAGATTGCAATATCCAATGCCATGAGCATATCCAATGTGTTGCTAGTAGAGAGCTTGAACTTCAACTTGCTATCCATAGCTCAACTTTGTGATCTTGGTTTCAAATATATCTTTAGAGTTGATGATGTAGAGATCATAAGTGTAGATGACTCTAACTTGATATTCAAAGGATTTAGATATGAGAATCTATACTTGGTTGATTTCAATGCTAGTGAAACTCAATTGTCAACTTGCTTGCTATCCAAGTCTAGCATGGGTTGGTTATGACATAGAAGGCTTGGTCATGTTGGGATGAGACAAATGGATGAGGAGCAAGACAATGATTATCTAGTGCATGCTCCATCCAATGAGCAACTCAATGACAATCAAGCTAGCTCATCCTCTCCAACTGAAGATCATCAAGAGGCTAATTCATCATCTCAATCCAATGGCCAACCATGTACAAGCAATGAACTTCCAACACTCCAACCTACATCTATTGCAAGGGATCATCCATTGGATCATATTATTGGAGATATCACAAGAGGTGTACAAACAAGATCAAGATTGGCTTCATTTTGTGAACATTACTCATTTGTATCATCTATTGAGCCAACCAAGATTGAAGAAGCTTTGCAAGATATTGATTGGGTAAATGCTATGCATGAAGAGCTAAACAACTTCACTAGAAATCAAGTTTGGGAGCTAGTTGAGAGGCCAAAGAATCACAATGTTATTGGCACAAGATGGGTCTTTCGCAACAAACAAGATCAAGATGGCATAGTGGTGAGGAACAAGGCAAGACTAGTTGCACAAGGGTACACTCAAGTAGAGGGTCTTGACTTTGGAGAAACATATGCACTGGTGGCAAGGCTAGAAGCAATAAGGATTCTATTAGCTTATGCTTGTGCTCACAACATCAAGCTCTATCAAATGGATATGAAGAGTGCATTTCTCAATGGGTACATCAATGAATTGGTATATGTTGAACAACCACCCGGTTTTGAAGATGACAAGAAACCCAACCATGTGTACAAGCTAAGAAAGGCATTATATGGTTTGAAGCAAGCACCAAGAGCATGGTATAAGAGGTTGAGGGAATTTCTCCTCTCTAAGGGATTCATTATGGGGAAGGTTGACACTACCCTCTTCACCAAGAAGATTGGCAAGGACTTGTTTGTGTTACAAATCTATATGGATGGCATTATCTTTGGTTCAACCAATCAATAATTTTGTGAGGAGTTTGGCAATTTGATGGCAAAAGAGTTTGAGATGTCTATGCTTGAAGAACTTAATTACTTCCTTGGTCTTCAAGTCAAGCAAATGAAGAATGGCACATTTGTAAGTCAAGGCAAGTATATCAAGGACATGCTCAAGAAGTTCAATCTAGATGAAGCAAAGTCAATTAGCACACCAATGGAAACAAATGGTAACTTGAATAGTGATGATAGTGGCAACATGGTAGATCAAAAGCTATATAGATCGATGATTGGTAGCTTGCTCTATGTGACCGCATCAAGACCGGATGTCATGTTTAGTGTATGCATGTGTGCAAGGTTTTAAGTTTCTCCAAGAGAGAGTCATTTGAAGGCCACAAAGAGGATATTGAGATATTTGAAGCATACACAAAATGTTGGGTTGTGGTATCCTAAAGGATGAAACTTTGAGTTAATTGGATACTCGGACTCGACTATGCGGGTTGCAAGATAGAAAGGAAGAGCACATCGGGCACTTGTCAATTTCTTGGAAGATCACTTGTCTCATGGTCATCAAAGAAGCAAAATAGTGTGGCACTCTCTACCGCCGAAGCTGAATACATTAGTGCGGGGAGTTGTTGTGCACAAATACTTTGGATGAAAGCTACTTTGAATGATTTTGGAGTCAAATTCAAGAAAGTGCCACTGCTATGTGACAATGAAAGTGCAATCAAGCTAACCAACAACTCGATCCAACATGCAAGAACAAAGCATATTGATGTCCGCCACCATTTCATTAGAGATCATCAATTGAAGGGGGACATTTCAATAGAAAGTGTGGGCACCGAAGATCAATTGGCCGATATCTTTACCAAGCCACTAGATGAAAAGAGGTTTTGCAAGTTAAGAAATGAGTTGAACATACTTGATTTCTCCAACATGAGTTGATGCACCCCACTTATATGACATTCCTCTACTCCGACAAAGCAAGGTACATGTTGATTAGAGAGCATTCATGCATACTTTGCTAGGACTTGTGTAGAGCATATAGACATCACTCATGCTTCTAGGCTCATTCATGAAAACCGAAATGCATTTTGATGCTTATATGGTGCCACTATTGCTTCTATGACTTGATATGATCTAGTGGTAGCATATGACATGTTGGTGGGCTTGCAATCCTAGTGTTTGATCTATGTCTATAAGCTTAAGTGTTTAATTCAACATAGACAAGATAACCATCTTAGCATGTGTGAATAAGCTTGTTTATGGTTTAAACCGAATTAAATATCTTAGGCAAATAGCTTAGTTCAAACCAAAGTTGCAAACTTTCTTTCACCCTATCTCACACTAAGGGGGAGTAAAACTTAAATATCTATAATTGATTCCACCTTTTTTGTGTCAATTGGATGACAAAGGGGGAGAAGTTGTAAAGATATAAAAGTTGACCAAAGGGGGAGAAACAAAAGATAAGATATAGGGGGAGAAAGGTGAGAAAATGAAAAATCAATTTTGAAAAAGAACACATAAATAGGGGGGAGCAAGCTCATGAACTTTGTTGCATTTGAATGTTTGCATCCTCATGTATTGTTGCACAAGTACTTACATTTTAAATATTCATGCTTGTGTGGTGATTGCTAGTGATACAAAATGAATGATGATTGACTAGCATTCATAGGTTAATAAGCTATAATCTTGAGTGTTCTCAAGTGGTGAGTTTTTCAAGTGGTATCTAGAAACCTTGTTCTTAATGTTGATCTCACGGGGTTTCTAGTGTTTACTTGTTGTCTAGCTAATCATGGTGCTAAGGGTGATTCAAATTCCACACTCCGATAGTATCACGCTTCAAAGGTATACTCTTATACCTTAGCATCATTTGGTAGCTATTTACTCTCCCACATTGTCTATCTATGCATATGTGCTAAACTTAAACCAAACTCTAGAAGCACATATGTAGGGGGAGCTAATAACTACCAAACCGAATTTGTGTGACTTGTCCAAATCCAAATCTTTGATCAAAATGCTTGGACAAGCAACTCAAGTTCAAAATGATTATATTTCATATCTTTGTGGAAAGGTTGTCATCAATTACCAAAAAGGGGGAGATTGAGAGTCCCTATGTGTTTGGTTTTGAGTAATTGATGAAACCTACCTAAGTGTACTAACCTTGCTATCTAAGTGCATGTGATGAGATAGGTTGGTACATACCATGATGGTGCAAGATGAATCAAGGTGATTGCAAAGGCTCTAACATGGTGGTGTCAAGGAAAATGGTGTGAAGGCAAAGGTGATATAGGAACCATTTTCAGTTTGGTGATCAAGACAACATAGAGGGTGTGATCATATTTAGGATAGATAGCCATACTATCAAGGAGGGAGCTCTTGTGTGTGATTACGGTTATCATGTGCCACTAGATTCATTGCATTGCATATAATATCAATCGAACTAGTGAGAACAACCAACTACTTCCAAGAAAATGTGAACTAAAAGCTAATACACATGCACAAGTGCTTGAATCACTTAGTGTTAGCCCTAGAAACTTGGAAGAAGTTGGAAAAATGTTTAAGCAGCAAAAGGAGGTCCAGACAGGGGGTCCGGACGCAAGGGTGTGGCTGGTCCGGACTATTGGCAAGTGTCCGGAAGCATACCCTAGGCGAGGCTGGCTGTGAGCAGTGCTCCGGACGTAGTTTGCGGTCCGGACGCTAGACTCCAGACACGCGTCCGGAGGCCTGGTGCTCTCTGTTGCTCTCTAGTGCACAGTCCGGACAGAGTTGTTGGTCCGGAGGTGGAGCTCCGGATGTGGTGTCCGGAGTTTTGGAGCTCTCGGGTGGTTCTATTGCAATTTCCGGACGCTGGTGAGCGTCGGTCCGGACAGAGGTCTGGACGCGTCCGGAGACGCGCGGCGCGCCGAGGCGAGCGCAGCAACGAGCGAGTTCAAAAGTGCAGGCGACCGGATGCGTGCGCATTGGTCCGGACGGCGCTTCGCGCACGTCTGGAGGTCGCGTCCGGAGCGTGTATCAGAGCCGTTGGCTCTCGGCTGGTGAAGGGTCCAAACGCGGCTAATGGTCCGAACCCCCTGTGAAAGTAGCGTCCGGAGGGGACGCAAAGGCTCTGTTTTGAGTGCAAAACGACTAGTTGTTAGTGGGAGCTATATATAGTTGTTTGGCTGGACCTTGGGGTATCTCTCTTACACATTTTCATCACTCACACACTAGTGCTCATTTGTGAGAGGCTTCACCACTCATCTCATTGATACACTTGCTAAATTCATGAGAGATTGAGTGAAACAAGTGCATTGCTTGATTGATTGCATACTAGTGGCACTTGGTGATCGTCATCTTTGCAGAAGCTCTTGTTATTCTTGGAGATTGCCACCTCCTAGACGGCTTGGCGCGACGAGGATCATTGAGCGGAGGAAGGTGATTGTCTCCGGCTCCGATCGGTGCATTGTGAGGGGTTCTTGAACCTTCCCCATGGGAGTTCGCAAAAGGTATCTCTAGTGGATTGCACGTAGCTTGTGGATCCCCATCTTGTGTTGGTTTTGCGGCACCCGGTGATAGGTTTGGCGTGTGATGCCAATTAGCGCGTGAACCTCCAAGTGGGTGTATCGCTACAACGAGGACTAGCTTGTTGGCAAACAAGTGAACCTCGGTAAAAAAATCTTGTGTCACATTGTCTTTCACCAAGGATTCATATTGTGATTGATTGGATATCCATTGGTATTATCTTCGCGGTGGTATAACCCCTCTAACTCGAGCTTTGCATTTATATTCTTACTTTCCCGCAAAGTAGAGTAACTTAGCTCTTTAGGATTGTGTAGCTTGTTAGAGCACTCTAGTTAGCTAGCTTGGTTGTGTGTTATAGTATATCTCTTGCTAGTTACAAGAATTGTGTTAGGTGGCTTGCCGACCCTTTAGTGCTAGTGCAAACTTGCTTTACGCCGTGTTTTATTCTAACAAGTTTGATTAGTGTTGTTGTAGAATTTTTAATAAGCTATTCACCCCCTCTATCCATATCTAGACCTTTCAACTGGTGCATTTGTTTCTCCAAAGTCAAGACCCTGTACTTGAGTGAACCCTTGTGCAACTAGTCTTTCTTTGTTTCTCACTACTATTCCATCTTGATCTTGTTTGTTGCGAAAGACCCATCTTGTGCCAATAACATTGTGATTCTTTGGTCTCTCAACTAGCTCCCAAACTTGATTTCTAGTGAAGTTGTTGAGCTCTTCATGCATAGCATTTACCCAATCAATATCTTACAAAGCTTCGTCAATGTTGGTTGGCTCAATGGATGATACAAATGAGTAGTGTTCACAAAATGAAGCCAATCTTGATCTTGTTTGCACACCTCTTGTGATATCTCCAATTATGTGATTCAATGGATGATCCCTTGCAATAGATGTAGGTTGGAGTGTTGGAAGTTGATTGCTTGTACTTGGTTGGTCATTGGATTGAGATGATGAACTAGCCTCTTGTTGATCTTGAGTTGGAGAGGATGAACTAGCTAGATTGTCATTGATTTGCTCATTTGATGAAGCATGCACTAGATAGTTATTGTCTTGCTCTTCATCCACTTGCCTCGGTCTAATGTCCCCAATATCCATATTCTTCATTGCATTAGCCAATGGTTCACCTCTCACATCATCATGATTGTCGTTTTCATCTTGAGAGCCATTAGTTTCATCAAACTCCACATCATGTACTTCCTCAACTATGCCATGAGTAAGATTCATACTCTATATGCTTTGCTTGTAGTTGAGTAACCAAGTAGGAAGCCCTCATCACACTTCTCAAATTTGCTCAATCTTGCACCTTTCTTCAAGATATAGCACTTGCAACCAAACACTCTAAAGTATGAAATATTTGGCTTTCTTCCATTCAATATCTCATAAGGTGTCTTTTCAAGCATCTTGTGGCAATAGAGTCGGTTTCTATAATAGCAAATCTTGTTGATAGCTTCGGTCCAAAAAGAATCACTCACATTGTATTCACTAAGCATAGATCTTGCCATATCAATGAGTGTCCTATTCTTCCTCTCAACAAGCCCATTTGATTGAGGTGTATACTTGGCCGAGAATTGATGTTTGATTCCATATTCATCACATAGCTCATCAACTCTTGTATTCTTGAACTCGCTACCATTGTCACTTCTAACTTTCTTGATAGTTGTTTCAAATTCATTTTGGCATCTCTTGACAAAGATCTTGAATGTGTCAAATATATCACTCTTGTCACTAAGAAAGAATACCCTTGTATATCTAGTGAAGTCATCAACTATCACAAAGTCATATTTGTTTCCTCCAATGCTTGTATATGTGGTTGGCCCAAACAAGTCCATATGCAAGAGCTCAAAAGGTTTGGAAGTACTCATCATGCTCTTACTAGGGTGAGTGTTTCCAACTTGTTTGTCGGCTTGACAAGAGCTACATAGCTTATCTTTTTCAAAGACCACATCCTTCAAGCCTCTCACTAGATCATGCTTAACAAGTTTGTTCAATTGCCTTATTCCAACATGACCAAGCCTTCTATGCCATAACCAGCCCATACTAGACTTGGATAGCAAGCAAGTTGACAATTGAGTTTCACTAGCATTGAAATCAACCAAATATAGATTCTCATATCTAAATCCTTTGAATATCAAGTTAGAGTCATCTACACTTATGATCTCTACATCATCAACTCCAAAGATGCATTTGAAACCAAGATCACAAAGTTGAGCTACGGATAGCAAGTTGAAGTTCAAGCTCTCTACTAGCAACACATTGGATATGCTCATGTCATTGGATATTGCAATCTTACCAAGCCCTTTGACCTTGCCTTTCCCATTGTCACCAAATATGATAGATTCAATCTCATTGCCACTGTTTGACTTGATAGAGTTGAACATTCTTGAATCATCGGTCATATGTTGAGTGCACCCACTATCAAGCACCCAACGCCTCCCTCCGACTTTATAATTGACCTACAAAACAATTCAATTCTTCTTAGATACCCATACGTGCTTGGGTCCTCCAAAGTTAGTGACTAAGGACTTAGGTACCCAAATAGCTTTCTTCTTTGAGCTCTCATTGGGTGTACCCATGTACTTAGCTATCACACCTTTTGTTGCACTTGGTAAGCACATAACTAGAATCAAAGCAAATAGATACACTTGTAAATTTTATCTTTCTTAGATTTAGTTTGCAATATTGCTCATCATGCCCTACTTGCTTGCAACTAGTGCAAAACCGACCATTGCTCTACATAAAGCGAGGCTTTGGAGTTACAAAGGCCGCCTTGCCTTTCTTGGGGGTATAGCCCAATCCCTCTTTGCAAAGGGAGAACCTTTGGCTTCCTAAACACTTAAGCAAGCGGGCGTCTCCACCAAAGACATTGCCTAAGGCTAGAGTGAGCTTACCAACCTCCTTCTTAAGGGTCTCATTCTCAACCATTAGTGAAGCATCACAAGTGAAACCATCACTAGTAGAAGAGGTAGAGTTAGAAGTGCGACAAGAAGGGTTAGTTGGGGTGATGATGATGGGTTCATAGAAAGATTCATTGATTATGTCACAAGTACTTCCCATGTTACTTGTTGAAACATGCTCTTTCTCCTTTTGCTCAACAAGAGATGAGTGAGCTTTTTCAAGCTTAGAGTGAGCTTTGCAAAGCTTCTCATGGGTATCCTCTAGCCTCTCATGAGAGCGGTTTAGCTCATCAATGGATTGCTTAAGAGCTTGAAGCTCTTTCCGCAATGCTTTGTACTCCTTTCTCTTGATGTCAAAATGAGTCTTAGCATCTTCCAACATGTCAATTAGTTCATCTTTAGTGGGTTCATCATCATCATCATCATCTTCACAAGAGTCACACTCATCATCGGATTGTACCTTAGTGGACCGAGCCATGAAGCATGTCGATGGAGTGTCAAAGAGAGAGATCTTGTTCTTCATAGCAATGCTTGCAAGAGCCTTCTTCTTGCTTGATCTCTTCTCATCATCACTTGAGTCATCATTACTTGAGGAATCACTATCCCAAGGACAACATATGAACCTCCCTTCTTGTTCATCTTAAGGAACATCTTGTTCTCTTTCTTCTCTTTCTTCTCTTTCTTCTTGCCCTTCTTCTCATCTTCATTGTCACTATGATGAGGGCAATCCGCAATAAGATGATCTTTGCTATTGCACTTGAAGCATCTTATATCCTTCTCTTCTTCCTTCTTGCTCTATATCCCTTCTTCTTCATGAATTTGCCAAATTTCTTGACAAATAGAGCCATCTCTTCTTCATCATCATCACTATTGTTTGAGCACTCATCATTGCTTTATTCATCATTCTTGATCTTTGCTTTGCCCTTTGATGATGATGTGGCATTGAATGCCACGCTTTTCTTCTTGTCTTCCTTCTTCTCATCCTTCTTCTCCTTGTTCTCTCTTATCTTGTCCTTGTCTTCTCTAAAGGTGTCATCGGTTATCACCTCACCAAGAACTTGCTTTGGTGTCATTGTGTCCAATCCACTTCTCACCAATAGAGTGACTAACATCTCAAATCTTGAGGGAAGACTCCTCAAAAATTTGAATGAGAAGTCCTTGTTCTTCACATTTTCTCCAAGTGACTTGAGGTCATTGACAAGCACCTCAAGCCTATTGAACATATCCGGTACATTCTAATCTTCCTTCATCTTGAAGCTTGCAAACTTCTCCTTCAAGATGTATGCCTTGGCCCCCTTCATGGATTGAGTCCCTTCATATGACTCTTCTAGCATCTTCCATGCATCATGAGCTCTCTCAATGTTCTTGATTTGTTCAAACACTTCTCTTGAGATTGCTTCATGGATGGCACTCAAAGCAATGTCATTGTTTTGGAGCTTCTCCTCCTCGGTCGCGGTGGGTGCCTCCTCATTTGCTACCTCAAACTTCTTGTCGACCACCAACCATATCTTACGGTTGATTGATTTGATATGGGTGGTCATCAATGCCTTCCAATAGCTATAATTGGTGCCATCAAACTTGGGTGGCCTCTTGGTGTTGTTGATTTGAGCCATTTTAAACCGTGGGATGTTAAGCCTTGTAAGAACGGTGTACCGGCTCCGATACCACTTGAAAGGTCTAGATATGGCTAGAGGGGGGGGGGTGAATAGCCTATTAACAAATTCTACAACAACACTTAGGCACACTTGTTAGAATTAGACACGGCGTAAAGCAAGTTTGCGCTAGCACTACGGTTAGGCAAGCCACCTACCAATTCTAGTCACTAGCAAGAGATAAACTATAGCACACAAGCAAAGCTAGCTAACTAGAGAGCTCTAAGCTAACTACAAAAGACTAGAGAGCTACTCTACCTTGCAAGAATGTAATGCACAAGCTAGAGTGGGAAGGTTATACCGCTGCGTAGAGTAGAGCCAATCAATCAATAGATAACCAATGAGAATCCTCGGTAGAGACAATGAGACACAAGATTTTTTACCAAGGTTCACTTGTTTGCCAACAAGCTAGTCCTCGTTGTAGCGATACACCTACTTGGAGGTTCACGCGCTAATTAGCATCACATGCCAAACTCGTCACCGGGTGCCGCAAAACCAACACAGGATAGAGATCCACGAGCTACGCGTAATCCACTAGAGATACCTTTTGCAAACTCCCGCGGGGAAGGTTCATGAACCCCTCACAATCCACCGATCGGAGCCGGAGACAATCACCTTCCTCCGCTCAACGATCCTCGTCGCACCAAGTCGTCTAGGAGGTGGCAACCTCCAAGAATAACAAGAGCTCCCGCGATGACGACGATCACCAAGTGCCACTAGAATGCAATCAATCAAGCAATACACTTGGTTCACTCAATCTCTCATGAAATTAGCAAGTGTATCAAAGAGATGAGTGGAGGCTCTCACAAATGTGCACTAGTGTGTGAGTGATGAAAATGTGCAAGAGAGTGCACCAAGGGCCGGCCATACAACCTTATATAGCCCACACTCACAAACTAGCCATTTTGCCCCCATTTTCCTCTTTCTGCGCCCACTCCAGACGCTAGCAACAGTTGGGGTCCGGACCAACAACAACGTCCGGACGCTCCCTCAACCGAGTTGCCAGGCTTCTGTTTCATCCTCCGAACGTGGCCTCCGGACGCGCGCAACGCGCCGTCCGGACCAATGGCTATGCGTCCGGTTGAGCCCCCATTCAAACGGTCTTCTTCCCGCGCTTGCCTCAAGCTGACACGCGTCTTCGGACGTGCCTCCGGACCAACGCGCACCCGCGTTCGGACTTCGCACCAGAAACTCCTGAGAGAACCCGAGAGCACCTTGACTTCGGATGCAGCATCCGGAGCTCCTCCTCCGGACAAACACCACCGTCCAGACTGTGCACCAAAGAGCAACAGAGAGGGACAGCACTCCGGACTCTTGTCCGGAGCCCCTTGTCCGGACCTCAACTAGCGTCCGGACTCTTCTTCACAGCCAAGCAAAGCTAGGGTATGCCTCCAGACTCATCTCCGATGGTCCGGACCCGACAAAAAACTAGCGTCCGGACCTCCTTCTGCTGCCAAAACTCACCTCCAACTTCTCCCAAGCTTCCAAGGGCTAACACTAAGTGATCGCAACACTTGTGCACGTGTGTTAGCTTTTAGTTCACTTTTTCTTGTAATTAAGTTGGTTGTTTCAGTAGTTCAATTGATTTTAAATGCAATGCAATGAACCTAGTGGCACAAGATAACCGTAATCAAACACAAGAGCTCCCTCCTTGATAGTACAACTATCTATCCTAAATGTGATCACACCCTCTATGGTGTCTTGATCACAAAACCGAAAATGGTTCCTATATCACCTTTGCCTTGACACCATTTTCTTTTGCATTCACCTCCACCATGCTAGAGACCTTGCAATCACCACCTTGATCAATTTGCTCCATCACATGGCATGTACCAACTTATCTCATGACTCACACTTAGAGATCAAAGGTTAGTACCTAGGTTGGTTTCATCAATTACTCAAAACCAAACACATAAGGGACTCTTAGTTTCTCACTATATGATTCTGCCTTCTTCCTCATGGCGCAGTCGGTCCTCCTTTGTCTTGTAGCTTAGGGCCGACAGAGTCACAACCACCCTTTTATGCCACTGTTGCAGCCTGGCTCTAACTACCCGGTGTTATCTGTTGTCGCCGCATCTTCCTTAGGTGTGCCTTCTTCTGGCTCACAAGGTATGGTTGGCTTCTACCCTGCCCGAAGGGGGTTGCCAAGCGGGCCTGGAGCCCTCACTAAACTGGCTTGGAGGAGTTCTTGTCCCGACGCATGATGTTCTATGCGTGAACCTACCAAGGGAGTGGCCGACAACACCTTGCGTTTGTGGAATGGAACAGACGCCCAACACTTTTGTTGTTTTAGGCTTATCAGGTTCCGGGCGCCTAGCAAATTCTAAGACTTGTTTTTGGTGTTGGCCTGGGTGAGCGCTCAACCCGAGCTAAGATTGGGGCAACCGGCGGGTCTATTCCTCGACCAGGGCTCCGCTGGGTCGAAAACTCCCTGTGCCTTGCCATAGTTCCCAAGCGAAGGGTGCTCGAGTGGGGAACTTAGCCTCTCTTAACTTTGCCCATCTCAAGAGTGGTCCCAATGGCCCTACCTGTCGTCTCATGTTCTCTATAGGGTGTGCACGAGCTCACTTGATGGATATAGCCTCCCTCGAGCCTCTTGCTAATTAATTTGATGGTTTAACATTCGCAATGTTGGACTCTCATTAGGAGCCCTGAGCCCTTCATTAAATTTTTGTGGACTTAAATACTTAAAGAAAACTAGCGTTTAATTCTTATTTAAGTTTACGATGACATGGGACCCACACATTATATATACCTGTTCAGCTTATTGTTTTGGCTCATAAGCCGACTTATGCTATTTTTGGCTTTTTTATTGTGAGAGAAAAATATTATAAAATGACTGATAAGTTTGACTCATAAGTTAAGCGAACATGCTAATAGTCACATCAATTTGCACAAAATAGCGAACAACCTTAGGTAGTCATCTCAAATTTAATTTTTGATTTCCCTAAAATTTTAAGATGTTGTAAGGACCTGATTAGCCTAAGGGGGGGTGAATAGGCCTGTTTAAAATCAACTTAGCAACTTGCTGTCAGTTGAGGCCGGCACTGCTAGGCTAAGGGCAGCAGTGCTGGTCACCAGAATAGAGATCAACACAATTCAAAATGTAAGGACTGAATGTAAATTGTGCTTGAATGAAAACCTTCCTAGAGGTGTAGGGAACCTCTAGCACCACCTGAAAGTGGTAGCAACGCACCCACCAAGTAGATCGGGTCCAAACCCTAGAAATCACCTTGCAAACAATATATATCACAATAGAGAGACAAACACAAGGGACACAAGATTTGACCCGTGGTTCAGCTCGCACCAAGGCTTGCCTACATCCACGTTGTTAAGGTGCGCCACACAAGACTCAAGCTCACCACAAAGGCTAGCTCTTTCCTCGGTCTCAAGTCAAGAGAATGAACTCTTGAGATGAGGGGCAATGTATTAGCAAATTGGTGGTGTTACAAACCTCCCTAGGCTGCCACACAAGTTGGCAAGCTCAAGGGCGACGCCTAGCCGACTAGGAACAAAGCTCCAAGTGTAACAAACTCAAACCGCCGGCCACCACGCGAACCAAATGCTTGTAGGAGTTGAAGATCCGAGGGAGAATCTTCTTCTCAAGCTTGGAGGCTCAAACTCTCAAAGATTGATTGCAAATCAATTGGGGAAGAGTGGTTGAGCACCAAGGGAGAAGGGAGAGCAAAAAGAGAGCTCCTCTTTCTGTTTGCTGCGAAGTGTGAGAGTGAGAATGGCAGAACTAGCCGTTGGGGAGAAGTGAGGAGGTGTTAAATACCCCCTCACTGCCAACAGGCAGTTCAAGCCGCGGCAGTGCCGGTCTTGGACCCGGCATTGCCGGCCTGGCAGAACCAACAAAGGATGGATCTTCGAATGTTGACTGATTTGCCTTCTATGTATGTGTAGGTGTAATGTATTTGGATAGATATTGCATTTGGTTCACTTGTTGGCATGCGTGTTGAATCCCTCTTAATAGTACGGCATACCTAACTCAATTTCAAAGTATAAAAGAATTTAAACTCCTTTGAGCTTGTTGCCATGCACTTTTATAATTGGAGGGGTCCGCCAACCTATTCATCAACCTCCTTAAGTTCAACCTGCTTGTCATACTTGTAAAGTCTCATTAGTTCTCTAATTGCGTTGTCATGTCACCAAAACTCACTTAAGGCTTGATTGCACTTTCAGATGTAAATAAGAGTTTTTTTAATTTTGTGTATGAATTTCAACCTGCGGTCCACATGTATAACTAGCCACATAGTTCTACACAAAGTAGCATGCAATCGTATTAATTATCTCCAAAAAATTTCATGTATTTGCTAAAATTTTAAGATGTAAACATGGGGTTTTGAATTTTAGGGTATGACTTTTGGAGTTCATGTATTTATCTACAATAATACTCCCTCCACACCTATATTACTTAACGTTTAGGACAACGATACAATCTTCAAAGCGTAACTTTGACTGCTTATTTTTTTTAAAAAATATTTATTGAAATATAATATATGTATATTTTTATAAAAGTATTTTTCAAGACAAATCTATTGATATGATTTTCATTTTTCTAAACTCAACAACTTAAAAGTTATTCATAATTTATATTTTCAACGTTTGCCCTAATTTTTTTAGAACAACAACTAATATAGGTACAAAGGAATTATGCACAAAGTAGTGGGCAATTGTAGTGACTCATATTTAATAAGTTATAATCAATTTCGCTAAAATTCTAAGTGTAGATGCGGGCTTTTCAACTTTTAATGGTTTGTTTACATTGGATCATATTGCATAGATTTGGATTTTTTTCCTTAGATTTTAGTTAGATTTATCTATATGAATTTGAATGCTTATATATTGCCATTCCAGTTATGATCAACAACAGCTAAAACACAAACAAGAGAGAATATACCATGTCGAACACGATTGTTCTCTTTTCCTCACAAGAAACAAGCCTCAGAAAAACTTGCCGAAATCAAACATCTAGCCTTTACAAATAAAACATCTGTCCTCAGAGCAAAGCTCAAGTGCTCTACCGGCCGGATGCCTCCGGATCCAACCTGACTACCGGCGGCGAATCACATCCTGGTAGGCTTGTACAGTCCATGGCCGTTCCGGCTGCCGCCAGAAGCTCCCAGTGTTGCCACGGCAGCCGGCTGGACCTCCTGGCGGTGAACGGACCGAGCTGGGCCGACGGCGTCGACTGCCTTGTCGCTGATGCACATTAGCAGGCTGCTTCCGCCTGGGATTCCGCTTCTGCTCCGGTGAGTGTTCCTGGTAGCGGCGCGCCGCGTGGCACCTTCGTCGACGTCGTTGAAGCAGTAGTGGTAGTAGTACCCGGACGCCGCGCTGGAGAAGTTGCCGGACGCCGCGCCGTCTGCGGTGACCACGCTCCAGACAACGCTGGCGTCGCTAGGTGGGTAAAGCTCGCTCGGAGCCGCGTCGTCGTCCTCACCGCCACCGCTGGCCGCGCGCGGAGGATCACGATCCAGCGCCGTATTTCCGGCGACGATTGTAAAAGCAGAGCTTTGCGTCGCTGGAGCTGAACCGAGCACCGGCACCGGCCGGAACGTTTCCAATGATTTGATGCGCCGCCGCTCGTCGGAGTCGGAGATGGCTGGTGCTTGGGGATGCAAGCCCAGGTTGGTAGCACGGCGGTGGCCATCCATTCCGGCAAGCGTTTTGTCGCCTTCGAGGAGCCATCTGCCACTCGCAGGCGCCGCGGTGGCCTCCGGGTTCTCTGTTCCCGGAAACCGCTCGCTCGTCTCCATTTCGTCGGCGCTCTCGGAAGCTCCCCTGCAGGCGCAAGCGCACGCCGCCACTCCGAGCAGCCACCGCCCCAGGTTAGACGACGAAGCGGGCCTGCGGCCGGCCCGCTGACCTTCCGCATCCGAAGGCCTCGCTTCGATGATCCGGGTCGGGGTGGCGGCGGCGGCGACAGCGTGCAACATCTCCTTCTCGGGTGACTCATTGAGCAGCAGAGCGGAGCGGCTGTTCCAGCTTGCTTCGGACGAGCTAGTGACAGCCGTGGGCTCGTGCTCGTGCTCGTGCGTCCCCGTCCTGAACGCGGACGACAGCGAAGACGAGGAGCGCTCGCACGGCCACAGCGCGTCGTCTCCGTAGAAGTAGCGCTCGGCGGCGAAGACGCCGAGCTCATCGGGATCGTCGGCATCGGCGTGATCTGGCTTGGTCTTGGGTGCTCTGTATGTGTCCATGCTCGGTTCTAGCTAGCTCGAGGCAGGCTCCACCTCCACCCTGCCACTGCATCTCTACTGTACAGGGGCATGGCATATATCTCAGCGTGCGGTGGAGAGATGGGCGTGTGGAGGGAGGTCTCGTGGCCACCATTTTCAGGGATTGATTGCCATGGGTCCGACGCGAGAAAATTCCCTTGGCTGTGGCTGCCCCCTGTCTGTTGTTCACGGGTACCTCTCCGAGTCGGAGCGGAGGCCTGACTTGATCTTGTGGCTCTTGTCACAAGAACGCATCGCTTTCGTGGTCATAACTCCCACGTTGTCTCCTTCCTTCATATCCCCATCTCCTTATTCTATCTGATCCCTGACCGACATGTGAAATCCAACTCAACGTAACACTCAGCTTGCTCATCTGCTGGTGCCACGTTTGTACTAACCGCAGCGGCAGAATGATGAAATTTGGGATATTTTGGACCGTTGAAAACCATATATGTACTTGTACTGACTGCGTTATGGTGGTCGCTTCGGTAGGCGTTAGGCTCTGATTATTACTGCATTACATGGAGGCTCAGGCTCCTTCTCGCCGTGGTTCCGTGCTACAGTAGGTCAGTAGCCAAGGAGTCGGAAAATAGTTCCTTTATTGACTCTTTTCCAAATCTTTGTTTTTACGTTAATCCTCCTAATTTTTTAGACCTCAGGAAAAGTCATCATATTTCGCATAAAGTTGCGTACTTTAAAGTCACACGTACCTTCTCTCCCCTCGACGTTTTTTTATTAAGCACTCTAAAGGTGGAAGAACATGAAAAGAATAAAGTGTAAAAATGGTCTCGTAAATATACGATAAAGAAAGAATATATGAAAGTGGTTACAATAATTTAGAAATAGTATAGAATTTCTGAATTAAAATTGTCTTCTATATTTTAGGAGTGAATTATTAGAAACTCTTACAGATAGCTTTTTTTTTATTCATTCCAATATTTTTGTAGGATTAGTAAAACTCTATTTTTTAGAAAGAAAATATTAGATATTCTTAGAGATGCTCTTAATTAGCTCCCAATTTATTTAGACTAAAGCTAAAATAAATAGTATCATAAACACCCCAGAAATTGGGAAAGCAGGAGCAGCAAGAGCCTTCCAAACAGGGCCGTAACAATTTCAAAGTATGTAAGTAAATTTTACTCCCTCAATTCTAAATTAGATCAACTTCTAAAATTATTGTAAATAAAATATAATCATCTTTAAAAAAGCATTAATTATGACATAAAATTGGTATTGCTGAGTACATCATGAAATTTATTTTTATAACATACTTGCTTCATGGTATAGATGTTGTTACTTTTTTTATATAAAATTGGTCAGATTTAAAATAGTTTGCCTTAAATTGATTATAGAAATTGCTTTATTTAGGACGGAGGTAGTACCATAAGAGCAACTTCACAAAATCTCCTATTCACACTCCTATCTCTAAAATTTTACGATAATAGGATAATAGGATAATCAGCCCATCCCAATCAGCGGATGTCGCCAGCCACCTTTGGCCATGGCACACGCACACAGTTTCCGGTCATTAAGAGCACCTGCAATGACTATCTCATAAGCTAACTCTAAACATTCTTTTCATATTTTAATAGATGAGAGAGAAAAGCTAGCTCTCGATCAAGAGCTAGTTCATACACACATTTTAAGATCATGTGAGTGTATCATGTACACTATGAGTTATTGCTAAAAGATAGTACTATTAGAGATGTTAACTTAGAGCCAGTGATTAGCTTATACCATTGTTGATGCCTGCCTCATGCTGCCATCAACCATGGCCTACGCTAGTTGCTCGGCGCTTCACACGGGCCACCGTGCCACCCGCCGATTGCTACATGGCCTGCCATCATGCCATAGAGTGTGGTCAGGAGCGAAGCCACAAATTTAAGATGGGAGGTGACAAAAATAACAAGCAAAACATAACCCATGTTTGATTCACCGATCTTGCCATAACCATGCATACCACGGCAATGATGTTATGTAAAATTTGAAAGAGAAATTTAGATAGTGATAATTGATTAAGATAAAAAATTATGTGCATAAGACAGCATGCCTGGAGCCTGGCAGCTGGGCGCCTGGGCATCACGGAGACGGGAGATGACAGTGGCGTGTCGATGTCCCCGCCTCTCCGGTCTCGAGGTTTCCGCTTCCTGATCTTGCTCGTACTGTGCTGCTGGCGACTGCCATGCTGAGAGAGCAAAATACATACGGCTGGCTGGCTGGTGCAGTGGTGCTCATCTCTTCATGTTCCTTCTAACTAGGCTGCTAGCTTGCTTCTATCATGGGCTTCAAATGTTACTTAGAACTTGGGCTTAGAATTAAAGGGCCAAGGTCTATGTGATTGCTAATAATATACATGTAATTAAGTATCTGTTAGTGAGTTAGCAGGTTGTTGGGGAAGGCCATCCCCCAGACCCCCTCCCTGAGTGTGGTGTAGAGGAAAGAGGAAGAAAAGGATATCTGACACCAACATATGGGCGCCCCAACATGTGGGAGCCACATGTAAGAATGGATTTAAGGAATGAGCTGAGTAATATATTATAGCATAACAATACTCTATTTAAAATTGGCCTTTAAGAAATCTCCGATAGCTGATTATAGGGGAGAAGAAATAGGATATGTGGTGAAATTGCTCTTAGATTCAGATAAAAAAAATTGCTCTTAGACCGGCAATCACATAAGTGCAGCTAAGTACCGAAGCCTATCATGAATAGTTGGTCCCCCAAGAACAGTTGGTCTCATGGTTATGTCCACTGTTAGCGCCTTAGCAGAAGGGGCATCATAATAAATAATGGTCCAGAGCAACTAGTGCCACTCTCTTCTTAATAAGCCGGCTCCAAGCCATGTGACGTATCTTCGATCCTATGCGGACTTGCGGAGGGGCCTTGAAACCATGTTACTACCGTCTTTTCCTCGTCCATGGACGAGAGAAGGTCCTAAAATCTTCTTCCAAGTGACGTATGACTCGCTACCCTCTCACACTTCTCCTGTCCTGTCGTTTCTGCTTTAATTTTAGGGGTTATTCGGAACAAAGCAATGCTTAAACAGAGGAATGGTAGGAAACGTAAGAACAGAGGAAAGGAAAAAGTGAAAAATTACAGGATTAGAAACTATAGGAAAGAAAATTTTGGACCATTTGGATTGCAGGAAATAAATAGAGCAAGCATAGATGCGTTTCCTCCGTTCTCTTGGGTCAGAGTGGATTTTTCAGTTCCTGTGTTTTGGGTATGTATGTGAACCTTTCCTGTGGAATGAAAGGTTAGTTTCCTTTGTTCCAAACAGCAAGTCTAGGTTCCTTTCCTATGATTTCTATTCCCGTGAAATTCCCGTACCGATCCTTCAATCCAAACGCGGCCTATGGGCTGTTTGGCATGGCTGTGAAGTGCTCCGGCTCCACCTCTAAGAGTACTGTAGCAAGCACTATAATATGGAGTTTTGTTTGTCTCTTCTTAAAATCAACTGGAACTCGAAAGGGGTCATATTTGTGGCTCGTCTGGTTCCGGCTCCTAGAGCACAAATCAGGAGCTAGAAGACCTCTGCCAAACATGACCTTAGTTATAGAGGTGGTTGATTTATTTCGACATACAAAAAAGTTTGCTAGATAGTTGTTTTTTTTAAATAAACCAAAAAAGAGAAACATATCGAGACAAGCCCTACTTAGTGTTCTTAGTGTTCAAAATACATACGGCTGGCTGGCTGACAATCCCTACTTCTTACCAGAGCCAGGGAAGAGCCCTACCAAATAGGCCCTAGGTAAGAATTGCGTGAAGTTACAATTCACATGTTTTTTCATGTGAAAATACACTCTATCACCGTACCTAACTCATAGCTAGAACCCACAAAAATAAAATTTCATTGCTCTTAGTGTTCTCATATTTAAAATTGTGTCCAGAAACATAATTTTGGAGAACCCTCCAGGCCGCAATGGGGCGATTGCGACCACCATCCTAGCACACTAACTCATTGTGAGAACCAGTGGCAGACCTGAATTTTAACACATGGTGTCACAAAATTTTTTTTTATGCAATTTAGTAAAACCATATGAATTAAATTTCATAAAAAACTCACATGATATGTTATCTTCTAATACTAATATTGTTTGAACTGCGAACCAATCTCTGACCACTCCCTAGCGACCTATCTGACTAATCTTTGTGGTGCACAATTAATTTTGGAGTGCCAACTTTGTAAAGCGGACATGGCACCATACATAGCTACCAATTTTCATGTCGTGCATAGCTACAAATTTCTATTCCATTTTAGGGTGTGTCTCACAAGACACAACAAGATGGGATGAGAAAATTGCAAAATTAAGGATGAAATATATTGTTTATAGTTATAATATCTAGATGGGATAAAAAAAGGAAAAAAAAAATAAAAATAATGAAACATGAGGTCTCATGGGACACAAAAAGAGAGGGATAAAAATAGAAAAACTAAAGGATTAAGTTTATTATCTCATGGGACACAATAACATGGGATAAAAAACTAGAAAACATCGGACAAAATATGTAGTAATTAATATTGAATGGGATAAGAGATAAGAAATTTAAAACTACTTACAACTTATGAGGTTTCATGGGACACAACAAGATGAGAGAAAAAAAAGAAAACTAAAGAAAAATATATTATCTACAGCTAATTTTTGTAAATAGAACATGCTTTAGAAAAAAAATATTATCTACCGTTAATTTTTATAAATAGAACATAAAAAAACATGCATTTGTGGAGCATCAAATTTGCAGCCTCCTGGTCATAGGTGTAAAGGTTTACCATTGTGCTAACAATATGAATTGATACTCTAAGTTGCAAATATTAATAACGAATTATAATCTAGTATACTAAGTAGTATACGGCTGCCCCAGAGGATATGACGTGGACCACTTAGCATACTCTATGGGTCCGCACCTGGCCAGAACCCACATAACAGAGAATTTCTATTAACAACTACAGTTTTTTTTTTGTATTCATAGATTTGAATATACTGGTTGGAGATTCAATTATTCCAGCAAACCTCAAGGCAGCTGCGGTCGGGACCATGGACTGTCCAAAAAAAAACAAAAACCATTGCCCCATGATAGGAATGAACAGTCCTATGCGTATCTTTACACGTGGATGCCACCGTTTTTCTAAGTGTGGATAGACTGGATACGTTGAACGAAGGTTTATTTTAGCCTTGACAAAAAATCATGATTGGGGTGACTTTACTGAACTGTTAGAGGTAGGTTCGATTTCTATATTTTTTTTAAGAATTACACGGTACAATACAAACGCTTAACACGTACGTACACTCATCCCCTATGAATACACATACGTAAATTCTATCCCTATGAGGGCCTCCGAATGACTAAGCCGGCAGATCTCGAGCTTCACGAAGTCACCACAGACGCCTCACTGTCGACGAGGACATCGCCTACAACTGAAAGCATAGCGCGCTCCCACGAGGAATCGAACTCAGGACATGTGGAGTGCCACTCGAGTGACTTAGCTAAACAGACTAAGCACCATGTGGCAAGTTCAATTTCTAGATGACATCCTTTTTAACTTTTCCTCAATTATAACTTAATATTAACCTTTTCTCAATTATAATTTAATATTCATATCTCCTACAACTAAAAATACTAAAAATAAGATAATTGTTTGATAAGATATTTGTTTACCTCATATTCACTCGTGCGACGAATGAAAAAGAAAAACAAACAATCATCAATTAGATAATCAATCAATGCGGAAAACAATTATCCATTAGAGAAAATCATCGATAAAAAAAAGAAACCAGTGAATCGATCCTGGCACCATCCATCCCCCTCGCCTGTGTCCAGCCACCGATCGTTAAGGAACAATCCACTACAGGATTATGCTGATTTGTCAAGTGCTATTCGGCAAAAAGGGTTTCCCACTCGGCAAACGGTTTACCGACGGCCACACTCGGCAAACGGTACTCGGCAAAGAATTATTTGTCGAGTGTCATATTTCGGGCACTCGACAAACAATTTGCTGAGTGTTAAATTATTTGACGAGTGTTTGGTCAAACACTCGGCAAAAAATATTGGACCGTCAACGTTGACGGTTTTTTTGCCGAGTGTCTGGCGGCCGACACTCGGCAAATATTTTTTTATTTTTTTTAAATAATTCTTTGCCGCGAGTGCCTTGCGGCTGGCATTCGGCAGACAATTTTTTTAATTTTTTTATCGAAATTCTTTACCGAGTGTATGTCGGCGGGCACTCGGCACATGATTTTTTTTATTATTTTTCCAAAATTCTTTGCCGTGTGCCTGGCGGCCGGCACTCGGTAAACATTTTTATTTTTTAAAATAATTCTTTATCTAGTGTAATTACCATTGCACTCGGCAAATCTGGGAAACCAATCATTTTTAGGCTCTCGGGTGGCTAGATTTGTCGAGTGCAATGACAATTGCACTCGGCAAACAATTATTTGCCGAGTGTGGCACTCGACAAACAAATAAAAATTATTTTTTTTATTTTTTTTATTTCCAACAATACAGAGACATAATAGACAGATAAATATATATATATATATATCATATAGACCATTCTAATCACATATATATCACATCCCCCATTCAAATCATATATAGAATCACATTCATCATTCACAATCCATCATACACATATAGCACTCATAAATCCATCACAAATACATATGTCATCCATAATGCATCACATACACATATCGTACATAAATCCATCACATAAAGTCCAAAATCCATCACATAGCTATGAATATGTCACAAGTCTAAGTCGAAAACAAGTCTAAGTCCAATACAAGTCCAAGAAATATGAAAATAGACAAATGACAAGTACCTACTGCCATCCTGACTAGCCGGGCTGTGAAGAAGAGCCATCTGGCAACCCGTGCTGTGGAGGAGGGTCAGTTGGCCACCTCTGCTTTGGAGAAGGACCACCGCCTTAAACCGTCGGGTTCGAACTCCTAGACACTTGCTGCATTAAGAAGAAGTCAATTCATGAGTACCTGCAGGAAATTCGCACAAGTTAAAGGAATAAACCACCAGACATACTGACCGGAGTCCCAAAAATAAGAGGTTGTGAAGGAGGAGCCACAACTGGATGGAAAAGCGACTCGGGCACAACCACACCTGAAATTGCATTGGCCATGAAGCTGAAAATGTCCCGCAACCTCTGCTTCTCGGTCGCCCTCTGGGCTTGTACAGTCTCCCTCTCCATCCACTGGGCCTCCTCTGCCGCCGCTTGCGCCGCCTCCAACCTTCGCACGTTGGCCTGCAACAGGCCACCCACAATGTTTAAACAATGCAAATACAAAGTACATGTGTAAAAGCAATGAACGACTACTAACCGCGAGTTCCGAGATCTACTGCTGTATGGGGAGGGACGAGCTCGTGCTCCTTGCTCGAATTCCACAAGGTTGGGAACAGAGGCGGAGTCGAGCGTGTTGTTCGCCATCCAGTAGCGGCCGTGCTGCTTCCCTCCTCGTAGCCTCATCATGAGGTCTGGGTCTACGGGCTCGGTGTCCGGATCGAAGGCCTCCCCATGACGCTCTCGGCAACCTTACTGTGGGCGCTGGGGTTGGTGTACAGCTTGGGCCCGTGCGCTAGGTTGTAGGTGTTCTCGGGGTCCGTCGCTTTGCCCCTGTGTGCCAGGCTGAACGCCATGAAATCATTGCATTCCTGGCCTTGGTGCGACCCGGACTGTGAGGAAAACATAAAGATGATTAGAAGTAATGAGAATTGAGAGTTATAATAAAAAAATAAAGATAAAACACAAAGAAGATTACCCAGCTCAAAGCGTACTGGGAGAGGCTCTGGTTGCCCTGGTGGTGTGGGGTCCCAGTCATCTGTAGGCGGCACTCACGACGGATCTGACTCTTCTCCATCCACTCGGGCGAGAGCCACCTGTCCACAATACTGTCCCAGCAGAGGGGGTGTCTGGCGCACCAATCAGGACATCGCTACATGTCATCAAGTTATTGATACGTCAGAAGATACCAATCATGTAGGGTGGTAGTATTTATGTTTTATACTTACCGACTGGTACTGCTCCCTGGTGAGCATCATGGTCCTGGCCTCGCTCTTTGACACTTTCTCGCCAAGGACGTCGGCGTGGTGGTTGATAATGCACTGGAGCCGCGTCTCGTGGTACAGGTGCGAGAGTCGAGCCCTGCAGACCTTGTCCTGCACTTGCGACGCCTTGTCCTCGTACCCTGGCTCACACGTGTAGAAGTCCTGCATACAGACATCATGTATCATTTCATTATATCAATAACGACCAATGAATGCGTAGTTTTTGACAAATTTAGTGTGACGAAGACTCACCCAGAACTCGGCCTTGATCCGCCCCGCAACGGATCTGTGATCGCCGTCCTCGGCGGCGTAGAAGTGGGCCCACGTCCAGGGCGGCGTTGTCACCCCGTTGTAGACGACCAAGCCAGGGTAGTGCTGCGGAATTAGAAGGCCAAGAATGCCATTGATGTGACGGCCCTGTCCAGACATAACTACCCAGTTGCTGCAAAAGTCATTAATAAAAATTGTTAGTCTCTAGTTCGATTTTCAATATTTGATATGAAATAGTACTGAAATAATACTTACTCGTCGCCCACGGGTTGGCGGTGGGGAGGTAGGATCAGGCGGGACGGGAGCTTCGCGGGCCCGCGCAACCAGACTGTCGACGTGGTAGAGCCCTCTCCTACCTTCTGCTCTGGGGCGTCACCGCTGCCTGTTTGGAGCCCTGCCGCCTGGTCATCCTCGTCCATGGCCTGGGGGTCCTCGTGCACCGCTTGGGGGTCCTCATCCACCGCCAGTGTGGGAGCCGACTACACAGTCGGCTTTGCACGGCCGCCCCGGCCGCGGGGGCGGCCGCGAGGTCTCCTCGCCTGCGGCTCCTCCGCGGGCTCCGTGGGCGGCGGCGTGTAGAGGGAGTGGAGTGAACGACGTGTAGGTCTTCCGCCAGGCATTTTATCAAGTGCCTGTAGTTTCAAAGAATAAACCAATTAGCACAATTAATAACAAATATTTATAAAGAGATGCAAAATGAACCAAACATAATTGCAATAATAATAATAATATAGTATTACATGAATTAGAAATATTCTTCAAGATCAGTAGTGGCTGGATCATAGGTGTCGTCATCACTATCAATATTGTCATATTGCACCTCTTCTCCCTCTTCCTCATCTCCATCGTTGTCATCATTGCCACCGCCTAAGTGTAATCGCTCAAGCATTTGTAAGTCATGCACATCTTGCACCTCTTCTCCCTCGTCCTAATCTCCATCATCCCGATCAATGTCATTGTCTACTACCATGCCCATCAGTGAAAACATGTCTATGTCAAACCTCCCTTCTAGCCCCTCTGATTAATAGAACTCTTGTGTGTTTGGGTCAAAGTTACAATCCTCATCGTTTGGGACAGGCAATTTACCGTGCGGCGATACCAACTGCACAAGGTATCAACCAATAAGATTGGGGTCTTTTTGGCATGCCCATGGGAGGTAATAGACTTGTGTGGCCTGTTGAGCCACAATGTAGACATCCTCTCCTTGATAGATAGAATCTTGACGAATTTCGACTTGTCCAATCTCAGGAGATGTTCTCGTGACATTAGGATCGAACCAATGGCATTTGAATACAACTAGATTAGGACCTTTGCGACACTCAAAATTGAGCTCATATATTTCTTCTACTATGTCGTAGTAGTCGCGCTCATCGATGTCGGGCGTATGAACTCCAGTATTTGTGGTTTTCCGATTGGGCCGACTCTGCTCATAGTTTCTTGAGTGAAATCGATAGCCATTCACATCATAAACGTTGAATGTCTTGACCTTATAGGCGAACCCTTTGGTGAGCCCTTTCAACTCAACATTCATTTCCCTATCCTTGCGAGCCTGCAAGGTGAAGCCGGATAGATCGTTACATTAGTCGCTCGTAGGAGAAAAGTGAGATGTCAAAGATTCAACCAGGTACCTTTGTATCAAACCAGGAAATGAAATCGGGCACACCATTGTTGAGAAGGATATCTTCTTCTTGAGGGGAAGGATCCCTACTGCCTCTCCAGTATATATTTAGAAATTTCCTGAAAAAACAAGAGACAAGGAAGTTGGATACATGGAGGATAGTGACGACGTATGTAACAAGCTCATTAAGAACTTACTGCACATAAGGCTTCACTTCGTCAAGGTTCAACAACACATAATGCATGATAATGCGCCACTCATCATTCCTTAAGGTCTTGGTGCCCGGTGCGCTTGCCTTTCTAAGTTGCCCTTTGAAAAGCCTGAGGTTCTGTGAACTCTCGTCCGCGTTGTAACGAGGTTGGGGATTGTGCACACTGGGAAGGCTATCCTTATAGTATGTTGTTGTGAAGTTTGACACCTCCTCCAGAATGAATGTCTCTGCCACGTAAACCTCGATTTTGGCTTTATTTCTACACTTTTTCCGAAGAATGTTTAGACATCTCTCGATCATATAGCACCAATGGGCCTGCATGGGCCCCCACATTCGTGCCTTGTATGGTAGGTGCAAAATCATATGCTGCATCGCCACAAAGTAGTCGGGTGGGAAGATCTTTCCAGCTTGCAGAGCAACACAGGTGCCACTTTCTCCAAGTCATCAATGATGTCCCGAGACAATTCCCTAGCACAAAGCTAGCGGAAGAAATACTCAAGTCTGCCAGCACGTGCCACACATACTCGGGCACGTATCCCCGGGTCATCGCAGGAAGGAGCCGCTCAATCCATATGTGGTAGTCATGATTCTTCATCCCTAAGACCCGCATAGTAGACAAGTTCACTCCCCGACTCAAATTCGCCGCATACCTGTCCGGGAACATTAATGTCTGCATCCACATCAAGACCTCCTTCTGTTGGTCCCTTTTCAAGACGAAATCGACTGGAGTCCTACTTCATTTCTTACCGAGCCCAGGAGGCTTCATCACTTGCTTTGGTATACCGCAAATCGTTGCCAGGTCCAACCTAGCCTTCACGTTGTCCTTTGACTTCTCTATGTCCATGAGTGTTGCAAAAAGCGACTCGGTGATATTGTTTTCTGTGTGCATTACATCAATGTTGTGTGGAAGAAGAATGTCATTGAAATAAGGGAGCCTAGTGAAGCCCGATTTATGAGTCCACTGATGTTCCAAACCATATCCAATAAAACCACCTGTAGCTTCATCATCTTTGAGAGCCTCTATCTCAGCACGGACCTCGGCATCGGTCATCATCTCAGGTGGAGGGTCGGTGACTTGAACTCGTTTCCTTAAGTTCTTGACATCTCGTTTGAATGGATGGTCAAGTGGGAGGAATTGACGATGTAGGTCAAACAAAGAAAACTTGCCACCCTTCTTCAGATGATAGAACTTTACAGCTGCCTTGCATAATGGGCATGGGAACTTCTCGTGAACACACCACACGCAGAATATGTCATACGCCAGGAAGTCATGCAGGGAGTACTGGTACCACACATGCATTGTGAAGTTCTTCTTTGTAGATCGATCGTATGTCAGTACCCTATTTTCCCAAGCAAGCATCAATTCATCAATGAGAGGCTCTATAAACACACCCATCTTGTTCCCCGGGTGTCCAGGAATTATCAGCGACAAGAATACATTCTTGGGTTGAAACATGATGTCGGGGGGAGATTGAGGGAGATCACGAACACGGGCCAACAAGTATACGGGGCCGCCATCAATCCATAGGGATTGAACCCATCTATTGCAAGCGCGACACGCACATTTTGAGCCTCCTCAGCTTTACCATGATGCATGTCATCGAAATGTTTCCATGCATCACCATCCGATGGGTGTACCATATTGCCATGTTTGTGCCATGTCATCTGTTTCGCGGACTTCTCTGTCATAAACAGTCATTGGATCCTCGGTATGAAAGGAAGGTACCGTAGGACCTTCGCAGGGATACCAAGTTGTGACTTCTTGCCATCAGTAGGGTCCACCATATATAGAGGATTTGCACTTTGGACAGTGTGTTGTTTCCTAAATAGGACGCACCCCTTCGGACAAGCATGTATTTGCTCATATGGCATCTTAAGTGCACGAACAAGTTTCTGTGACTCGTACAAGTTCTTCGGTAGAATGTGACCGTCCGGAAGCAGGGATCCAAAAATTGCCAACATAGCATCAAAGTTGTCTCGACTCATTCTACACTGCGACTTGAATGCCATAAGGCGTCCCATGACATCCAGTTGCGAAACCCATGTCTATTCGTGAAGGGGTTTTTGTGCTAAAGACATCATCTCGTAGTACACCTTTGTGGATTCCTCTAGCTCGTCCTCAAATCCTTCACAGAACTGTGCCTCCTGAAAGTCATCCATCCAGTCCGCAACCCCGATATCTCCATCAAAAGCCTCAAGACGTGGTCTCACCACCTCCTCTCTAATACGATTGGCTTCACCATGGTAGATCCAGCAGGTATAGTTTGGCGTGAATCCATGCAACCCTCAGATCTTGCCCCACAACATTCTTTATCTTTCTTACACGGTTGTCACATCTCATGCAGGAACACGACATCCGAATGGACCCTTTAGCAGCCTCGCCAAATGAATGCTCTAAGAAAGCATTAGTCTTAGTCATCCATTCCGGGGTCATACTAGCGTGGCCCGTGTACATCCAATCACAGTTCTCCATCCTCTAGCATATACATATGTAAGCGAGCAATATAACCAGCAAATGCATTTGCACAACGTGCCTACTGTCTAATAGGTGAGGATAGGTCCTAATCCCACCCGTGGATGCGTAGATGATGTTAGTTTCCATGCTCCGCTCTGATCTGAGACAGAATTTCGGCAGCATCTCCCCGTTGTTCTCTCGGTACACGTCCCGCAAGGGAGAGTGTGCATCCGAAGAACAACAGGGAGGTGATGCCGAAAGTCTGTCTTAGACCAGAGCGAACCATGGAAACTAACATCATCTACGCATCAACGGGATGTCCAAAATACGTGGACAATCCGAAATAGATACGGTCACAGATATGCAAAGATTTTACATACCTCCGATCATATCTCTTTCGAACAGGAGACGCCAAACTTGGTTACGTGATCATATAAAACATGCATGCAAAGGAGGAGGGGGCTATACCTAAGGTGCTGGTGAGGACAGGCTAGCGAGGTGGTGGCGAGGCGGTGCGGTGGCGAGGCGACGCGGTGCAAGTAGACCAGCAACGCCGACGAAGTCGATCGGGGTCGCCGAGTCCCTCCACGGGTCCTCCTCCAAGAAAAACAATTGGTCAGTGTCAACTGAAAATTTTGAAAACACCTCCCCTACACGGGGAGGTTACCAAACCTGCAAAAAACATAGGTACGAAGGCCAACAACCACATATGCACAAAACATAGGCACAAAGGCCAACAACCACAGACATATAGTTAGTAACTACTATTTACTAACTACTACTAACACTAACACTACTACTACTAACTCTACTAACTAATACTAACACAACACTAACACTAACACTAACACTAACACTACTACTAAAACTAACTACTACTAACACTAGCATATACCTTCCGACGAAAATGGCAAGAGCAAGCTCGATCGATGGCGACAAAGGTGAAGACGACTGCATCGACGTGAGGGTCGATGGGTCTCCTTCTCCTTCTCCTCCTCTCTTCTCCCCTTCTCCTTCCTTCTCCCCTCCATCCTCCTCTCTTCTCCCCTCCTCTTTTCTCTTCTACCTCCTCCTCTCCCTGCAGTGAGGTGGGGCCGTGGGGCGGGCGCCGGCGTTGGGGGGAGAGGGTGGCGGGGGGGGGGGGGGGGGATGGCGCGGCGGTGCGTGTGGGGCAAGCGTGGGCGGCGGCGCGGGTGACGACGTGCTCGAAACTTTTTCAAATTTTTACCACAACATACACACATGAGATCATGGCACATGCATAAGTTTCATGATTTTTTAAATTTGTTTGCATTTTATATAATTAAAAAACTACTCGCACCGAAGTTGGCGACGTTGCCCCGTCAGCACGTTGATCGAACTTTCGAGATAGGTCATGGATTTAGCAATAATTTACACTAACAAATAAGGATAATATTTTTCGAATGAATGAAATCTATTATTTCATGCACCTGCAGTTCAAATGAAGATTATGTGAGAAAATTCAAGAAAACAAAATAAACTAAGGAAATATACCAAAAAGCAATGAAAAGCATCCAAATTTGAACATGTTGTTTGCCATAGTTCACTAAACATACACAAAAAATTGGGAGCAAAACAACAACAAAAATTTAATTAATTTGTCGAGTGCCTAGGGTTGGCAATGTTTTAAAATTATATAAAATCCGAACGAAGTCCGAAAATCATGAAATTTGTCTGGGTGTCATCTTATTGCATGTGTAGGTTGTGGTAAAAAATTGAGAATGTTTCGAGCAAGTTGCGACATCAAATGCGTAAAACCTAGACATATTCACATGTGATCACATGCGATATCATATGGAGACGTTCAGGTTTGTGAGCAACGTACGTGACGATGTGCTCGAAACTTTTTCAATTTTTTACCCGACATACGTACATGAAATCATGACACATGCACAAGTTTCATGATTTTCGGAATTTGTTTGCATTTTATATAATTAAAAAACGACTCGTACCGAAGTTGACGACGTTGCACCGTGAGCACGTTGATCGAAATTTCCAAACAAGTCATGGATTTAGCCATCATTTACACTAACAAACAAGAATAACATTTTTTGAATGAATGAAATCTATTATTTCATGCACATGCAGTTCAAATGTAGATTATGCGGGAAAATTCAAGAAAACAAAATAAACTAAGGAAATATACTAAAAAGCATTTAAAAGGTTCCAAATTTGAACATGTTGTTTGCCATAGTTCAATAAACCTTGACAAAAAATTGGAAGTAAAAAACAAAAAAAAAATTTGCCGAGTGTCTAGGGTTGACACTCGGTATATTAAATTAAAGTTACCGAGTGCCTAGGGTTGGCACTCGGCAAATTAAATTAAATTGCCGAGTGTCAAACGGCAGACACTGGCAACTTAAACGGACGTGGATGACGTTAGCCTCGTGGTAAATTGCCGAGTGTATTTTTTATGCCGAGCGTCGGGCAATCGGCAACACCAATTAAGTTGGCGAGTGTTTTTTTACCGAGTACTAGGCACTCGACATATAATTCTTTGCCGAGTGCAAAAATTTGCCGAGTGTGACACTGGGCAAAAAATTTATTTGTCAAGTGCCCGATATTTAGCACTCGGCAAATTATTTAGCACTCGGCAAATCACAGTTTCCTATAGTGATCATGCAACGCTAGAAAGGAAACAGTCGGGCCCTTATGGCGCGCGCCACAAAGAGAGACCGTGTAGGTTCCGTACGACCTATCTGTAATGTGACACTGGTAGATGGTGTACGGTAACGACACCTTATGGCAGGACACGTAGCGGCTGCTGTCGAGCGGGGTGACCACCTGGACCACATACTACTGGTGTGGTAGCAGGCCACCGCGGGGAAGCGCCACCATGCCGCTCACATGTAGTCGCCACCACCACCATGTAGCCGACATGGCCACAACAACTAGATGGTGGTGGTGCCGAGCATCTCCATGGCGGTCTGCATGGTGCTCTCTAGGGGCGTGGTGTAGGCAGTAGGCCTTCCTCTCGCCGACGAGCGGCGCCTGCTGGCACTTGCTCAGGGCGGGTGTCCTCTACTTGGAACACCTCAGCGATGCCCGGCGAGATGTGGAACGTGGTGAGGACATCGCTTAGGTTCTCGAAGGGGACCTTGTCGGCGACGTCGTACGGGAGAATGGGTGTCTCCGCCTCCGCCGGGAAGGAGAGGGTCATGGTGCTGTCCGGATGTAGTTGCGCCTCATGGAAGAAGATGTCGGTCTCCGCCACTGTCTACGGGTCACATATATAGCATGTTTGGTTGTTAGCTACAACTTGCCATGACTAAGGTTAGGTAAAGCCATACTTGTGGCAATCCACATTCTGTGGCAAAATTAGTCTGTTTGGTTGACAACTAAGATGTGGTAAAATATTGTGGTTGTTGTTTGGTTTCTTGTAACAAATGTTAGGCAAAAAGTTATGGTAACCGTTTGGATTGTAGCCGCATGTTAGTCAAATTGCCCCAATTCTATTTATTATGAATGCCACAAATATTTGACACATGTAAATCAAAATTCACAAGTACTCCCTCTATCCCTAAATAATTGTTATTTCCGGTTTCCATTCCATAAATTTGATTACATTTAAAAAAAATCCGTACAATATTTGCATATTCAAATAAATTTATTATAAAAATAAATTCAACGATCTAATGATATTAATTATATACCAAATTACCACATATGATATAAATCATATTATGTATATGATGTTTCTAATTAATTAAAAATAAACATGATTATTAAAATATATTCCCTTCCTATCTAATTTAGAAGTCATTTTGGACAACTTTTGAGTTAAACATTGGGAATATAAATCATCATTGACTTTTAAGTTGTTGAGATTGTAAATGTGAAAATTATTTCAATAGATTTGTCTTGAAAAAATATTTTCTAAAAATATATATATATCATTATTTCATAAATATTTTTTATAAAAACAAGAGGTTAAAGTTTTTGTTTGGGTTTGGGAAACCATGTTGCTGTTCTAAATAGGAGTGTTTGGTTGACAATTAAAATGTGGCAAAACTAATGTGGCTATTGTTTTGTTCATTGCTACAAATGTTAGGTAAAATATTGTGATAACCGTTTGGATTGCGGCCAGATTAAAATGCCCTAATTCCATTCATTAGGATTGCTGCCACAAATATTTAACAACGGTATAGGTAATTAATCATAGTGCTAAGCATGTGTTAGCTCTCAAGAAATAATGAAAACAAATCATCCCATCAAATAAACAAAAATAGATTTTTTTTATCTTTAGTAAACAGGGTAAATAACCATAAACAAATATAGATTGGTAGTACTAGCTTGGGAAGGTCCGAAGGGGCGGGGAGGGATGGCAGGTGGCCGACATAGCAGCAGGAGGGGTGTCAGTGTGGCAGCAGAGTTTAGCGGAGGCTGAGGCGAAGGAAAACCGCGCCACAAACTTGACGTAGAAAACTGCGGCGAGCAGTTCAGTGGAGTGTGGCGAGCCTTGGTTTAATCGTTAACCAAACAGACGCCTAACTGGCCGTGGCGAGACACAACTTAAGCGTGGCAAATGGTGGCTGCCACTAGTGTTGAAGAGCGTGCACATGCTGATACTAGAATGTGCAGAGTAGTGCTCGACAAATGGTGACTCATGGATTCCTACATGAGGACACAAAGTCAAAGTCTGCATCCCAAACCACCCAAACCCTATTGTTTTTGTATGAAAACATCAAATCCTATGCGTCAGTCTCCTGCATATTTCATTCATTGGTTACCCAAATCCATCACTAAACTTTAGCTCATTCGTTTCACTTGGTATGGTTGGTTGGACTGGGCTCTTGCGTTATGTCATTTAGGCTTGGAAACAGAGTCCTGGTCTCTCATTGAATGGATGACTAATTGCTAGCTGAATGGATGACTAATTGCTAGCTGTTTGAGGAATAAGTTTTCCTGTCCCAGTCTTACTTACTCGTTATTTTAGGAACTCTCAGGACAGTCTCAATGAGATATTTATGATAGTTTCTATCTCTATTAATTACTCTGTTAACTAAGCAAAAATCTAACGTGACAATCTAATTAATGAAGAAAGAGATGGATATTAGATGAAACCGAGAGAAACCGAGTCTACTCGAACCGATGTACATAGAAACCGCTACTTTAGCGTTGGGAAGAAACGATTCGTTTCTAGGCCCGCGATGGAACTTTCTCTTCCGTTCGCTTCCGCGTCGCCGTTTGCTCAGGCCGCTTGCCGTCTGCGCAGGCTACACCACCATTCGCCCCGGCTGCGCTCGCCGTCCACCCAGGCCGTCGTCGCCCAGGCTGCTCGCGATGAGCTTTTTCTGAGGGAGAGCACGTGCTCATGTCTGGTGACAGGGCCCAGCTCACCGACTTGCAAGGAGACGAACTTGCCGCAGCCGCACCGGTGTCTCGGTCCGTTGCCTCGCTGACGTCTAGTGGCCTCCGCTCCTGCTACTCATTCTCATCTGATCTGCTTGCGTTTTTTACTAAGAGCAACTCCAGTGGAGCCCCTAAATAGATCCTTATTTTAAATCTAGGTACTTGATTTAAAAAAATCCACTCCAATGTACCTTCTATTTGGGTTCCTATTTTAGGAAGGCCCTCAAAATTTAGTTTCGGGTCCCCAAAATTTAGTTTCGGGTCCCTAGAAAAGAGACTCTCATATTCCTCTCCCCACAAAATAGGAATTATAGCTGGAGTTGGACTTTCAATTTGACCCTCAAATTTTACAGACCACCTCTCAGATGGAAATGTAGGGGTTTGATTTTCGACCTGTGGCTGGAGATGCTCTGAGGAAGAGAAGATGTACTGCTCCATCTCACCGTCACAAGTCAGAACGAAGATGGAGTTTTCACCCATGCTTATTGAGGAAGTAAGCTCCTTCTCACCGTTAGAAAGAAAATGGGTCTGAGAGAGAGAAAGTGAAAAAGACTATATTTATTACGCTATTTATTACATGAAGACATCTACATTGGCACTGTTTGGATCAATCTAACTCGGCTAGAACTAAAAGTTAGAGTTAGTTGGTAAACTAGCTCAAACTAGCTCTAACCAAGGAGATGTTTGAATTCAAAGCTAGTTTGGGCTAATTTGATAATAAATTATTTTTACAAATCATCCAAATATATCCATGTGAGATTTTATTTTAAAGTATTTATTGTAACGAATTCAATGGTGTAATCAGAATTTTATTTGGATGTTTGGTTTGTTAGTTATAATATATTTTTAGTTATATATGAAGTGGGTCCTACGTTTCACCACAACCAGCCCAAACTAGCCTAAATAATCACCTCTTTGGAGAGCTAGTTTTTTAGGGTGGGTTAGTTGCAACTAGCCCAATCTAGCTCTCCTTTTGGATACTTTTGGGTTAGTTAGGTACAAACTAGCTCAAACTAGCTCTAGCCCTAGGATCCAAACAGAGCCATTGTATGAGATAGTTTCTATAGATGATTTCTTACTGACATGACTATGATGAAAATCATGTATAGTTTTTACCATTGGACTGCCCTCATGTTCTTATCTGACTATTCTCTATTTAGTGCAAATAGCTGACATGAATGTGTCTCAATTGCAGTCAAGGTAGCTGACATATCTAATTTTAATTAATACAACACTTTAGAAATTAATTAAGGACCTCAGTGTCACCAATTTGTAAGTATTTATAAACTGGCTATCAAGATCAGGTAACCCCGCCCCCTCGCCTAGATCCATTCTGTCAGGGCAGATTCCTGGTCTCGTCCCATGGTGTCACGTGATCCTTGGATCCCAAATCTTTCTCGGCGGCTACTGCAGTGCGTGCTGAAGATTCCTTTATCATGTATTAGATGTTATGTTCGTGGATAAGTAGAGAAGGCTTCACACCTAAAACTATATTGAGAAGCAACATGTAGAGTTGTTTTGTATAATATGACTGATAGTTACGAAGTACTCGCATCAATTTATTTCTAGAAAAAATGTTTCATTAAAATTACCATTGAGTGTATGTTGCAATCAAAGCACACTCGTAGATGACATCAAGACTAATTTCTATTGTATTTGCAGGAACAACATTCATTACCCAAACTGGAAGCTTGGACATAGCAGTGGTAAAGCCACCAAAACCAGCACTCTGTCCATGACATTTCTGTAAGTCCCATTGGACAAATATTTTATATATAATAATATGTTAGATAGAAGCTAACTCTTTTCTCCAAAATCAAACTGTCATGTTTAAATTGATTAATGGACAACCACTTCATGTATGCATTGGCTATCCTTGGTGGCGCACTAGTGGCACTACACCAAGAATTTACTTGTATTGTCCAAGCTCTCGGCTTAGGAATGAATGGGCTTCCTGAAGAATTTACTTCTATATATATATATATGCGTATTATCCAGTATTAAGGTGATAGGTTTAATTACTTGATGCCATTTTTTGTTTTCTCCGATTATAATTTATTATTATATTCAACATTATAAGTTAATGTGGGGGAGAACGGAACAACTGTTCCAGAGGACGAAAAAAGTACGCAAACGATACAGATGTTTGGTGTTCTCCATAGTACTGTAGAATAGAAGAGAGGTACGTAAGTCTTCTAGCTTTGACTCGCTCGTTTAGAAAACAGAGACGTGAAATTGAGGCGCGAAGTAATAATATTGATTCAACTTATCAGCCTGTTATATTGCGTACGTGGTCAAAAGCACAAATTAAGACACGGCAGGCACCTTTGAGCCCCTTCCGATCCGGTGCCTAGAAACCAGCTCCGCCTCTCCCGAGTAACCGCGGAATGCATGGCCTGTGTTCGTCCTCTGTACCCTGACGACACAGCTCGCCATTTTTAAGCTGTCCGAGACCTGACGTCTTCGTCTCAGATTGCTATAGATCCCATCGTCTGCAGGTAGCACATACAGCGACGTACAAAGCTGACAAGGACGATATGATGATGCCACAGCTGCGTAGCCTCGTCGCGCTGCTGCTAGTCGCCACGGCCGTAGCCGCCGTGGTGAGCAGCGCCGCGCCGCCGCCGGGGTTCGTCGTCACCGGCCGGATCTACTGCGACAACTGCCGCGCCGGGTTCGAGACCAACATCTCCCATGCCATCAAAGGTGAGCCTGAGCGCCTGTATCCATCATCATGCATGCACACTGATCTGCATTTAAATTTGTGCAGCCCATGCCCATGCAAGCATGCGTGACAAACAAAACTATATATTTATGTATATGCAGGCGCGACGGTGGAGATGGAGTGCCGTCACTTCGAGTCGCAGCAGGTTCACGACAAGGCACAGGGGACGACGGACGCCGGCGGGTGGTACAAGATGGAGATCGCCGGCGACCACCAGGACGAGATCTGCGACGTGAGGCTTCTCAAGAGCCCCGAGCCGGAATGCGCCGAGATCGAGCTCGGCCGCGACCGCTGCCGCGTCCCACTCACCCGCAACGACGGCATCAAGCAGAGCGGCGTCCGATACGCCAACCCCATCGCCTTCTTCCGCAAGGCGCCGCTCCCCAACTGCGGCGAGCTCCTCCGCGCTTACGACCTCTACAACGAGACGTCTGAGAATTCCTAAACATGACATTACATATGCATCCACCATATATAATTAAGTTTTTTTTTTTGAGAGAGCTGGTTTCCTCTTCGTTCCATATAGCACATTACTTTGTTCGATTGATGCATTGGATGTTACTATATATATTAATTAGCAGACAGCGTTCCTTAAAAATAAAAAAATAAAGTTTCATCGATCTCGCATTAGCTGCCATTAATATTGTTTGAGTTTGGATTATATTGTATAAATACTGCCGTGCGTCATCTTTGTAGCCGGAAGAAACCAAAAACATATGCTGTAAACTGCATCTTCTCCTCTCTAAATTATATCTGTATTAATTTTACACGTGTTGATCCGTTGTTATGTTCTCTGATATTTGATTTTCTTAATTTCCAGAAATAAAAGGAAACTTTATTTCAACCTCTGCATAAGTTATGCCTTCAAGTAATAATTACTAATCAAGCCTCTGGCACATAAAAGCAAGCTCCAAAATATCTTGAAAGACCAGCAATCTAAGCAGTATAACTTTTCGATGACACGGCTATCCATGTTTAGTGAGAATCAACTTAAACAAAACTCAGGGACAACAACTCTAAGTTCCGAATTCTCCACAAAAAAAAAAATCTTGACCGTCTAAAGTTAGAGTTTATATGATTTTTTTCTGAATTCACCAAAACTTAGAGTTGTTGTGTTTAAGTTTTGTTTTAAGTTGATTCTCGTCAAAAAAAAGTTCTAAATTTAGGTTTTACTATACGGTACCTCCAAATAACCGTGGACTATTGATCTAGATAACTATAATCAGATATTACCTCCTATTAGGCAGAAGATCTTATGAAAATGATAATGATTCATGGTCTGAAAGGTTTCTTGAGAATTTGAAATGTTTTTACAAAAAAATAGATCTCTGCTAAATGTACCTTACTGTATAAAAGTTTTATCAATAAATTAATCTTGTCTACTTTTAAAATGATGTTGATCTTGTAGGGATTGACAATACAGAGTGAAAAAAAATAACATCTACTTTTAGAGATTTACTTATTGTAACATATGCCTTACATAGTTAGCTCATTCTGTGATAATAACACTGAAAGGATCAAGATGCCCAAGAGGGGGGTGAATTAGGCTTTTTTTAATTTCTAAACAAGAATTAAACCTATAAAGAGCCAATTAACCCCCTAGTGCCTACCGCTTGTGTGTCCTAGCTAGAAAGCGGTAACAAGGCAAAGGAAAGCGAAAACTTCCTACACAATTCTAGTATGAAATGAAAGACAAGTGCGGAAAGTAATGCGGTAATAAAGAGTTAGGGAAAGAGATGCTTGACACGGCGATGTTTTGCCGAGGTATCGAGGAGTCGACACTCCCCCCTAGTCCTCGTTGGAGCACCTCGCAAGGTATAGCTCCCCCTCAATCCCGCGCAAGGGATGAGTGCTCTCTACGGGCTGATTCTTCGCCACTCCGGCTCGGTGAATCGCCCACAACCGATCACAACGTCGATGGAGAAGGGCCGCCGACAATCTTCCGGCGATCACCTTCCTCCGAGCACCACCGGACCGTCTAGGTGATGTCGATCACCAAGAGTAAGAAGCCTCGATCTTCGCTTGACTCACTCAAGCTTCACAACTAGAGGATGCACACTTGAACTTTTGGATGAACTAGAGAGAGGATGGATGGATTCGTGAATCACTCTCTCTCTCTAGGGCTCTTGCTCTCTTCCCAACCTTCTCAACAAACTCAGCAACTCAAATGAGCAAAAGCCGGGTGGGAGAGAAGTGGGAGGGGCTATAAATAGACCCTCTGAAAACTGCCTCGGGTTGGCATTTTAAGTTGGCGACGGACGCTCCGTCGACTAGGCGACGGACGGTCCGTCACATGCCCAACGGCTAGTTTCTGTTCATAATTGAGGCGACGGACGCTCCGATGCCTAGGCGACGGACGGTCCGACGCCTCTGTCTAACGGCTAGTTCTGACACACTGTTCCCAGCGACGGACGCTACGTCACTGGGCGACGGATGCTCAGCCACAGCGTCCGACGCTGAGCTCTGGCTAGGGTTTGAAAAACACCCTCTCTGGAAGGTCGACGGACGCTCTTCGCAGCGTCCGACGCACCCTGAAACACTTAGCCAGAAAACAACCTCTCTGGAAGGCCAACGGACGCTGTGGACTCAACTACCCAGCGTCCGGCGCCCCTGACAGGAGCGTCCGACGCCCAGAAAACTCTTTTAACAACTCCGTTTTTCGTCGCGATGAAAATGGAAGTTGTTCTAGGCTATCTTACGGTCACCATAGGCTTGCTTAGAGCTAAGGAAGTCAAGTGTGCACCACACCTAAACATGAAGCTTTCCTAAGTCAAGCTACTAATCTCAACCCCTCTTAATAGTATGGTCAAAGGTAAAAAGAGAAGCCCTATCTAATTCTAAGTGCCCTTCATCTCCTTATGGCACCTAGCCTATCATTCTAGGGTCTTCATCATGTCTCCTTATCAACCGAAATGATATCCATCTTGGGGGCTAAGTGATGACCTTTAGAGCCCATTCTCCTTGATCACTATGGCTAAGCTACGCATAGCCTCTCCAAAACACACGTTAGCCATAATAATCTCTAATTGTCGTTAATCACCGAAACCAACTAGGGCCATGATTCTTCAATCTCCCCCTTTTTGGTGATTGACGACAATAGAATCTCGAGTATGGATAAGAGTTTTGGTTAAGATTCAAGGGTGACTTGGAATGGTTGAGCAAGGGTTAGTGAAAAAGTAATGAAGTATACTTGCTCATCCAAATCAAATCACAAAACATGGTACTTATGAATATGAATGAAAAAGCAGTACCTCATGATATTCTCAAAGGATGTATCGGAGTAAAGCGCGGAAGCTCAAATATCGTTAAGCAATGAGATTTATCATGAACATGAGACAACTCACAAGATGTATTAGAGAAAATCAAGAGTTTGTCACATGCAACCATATATACATCAACCATCATCACATCACACATATAGACAAATGCATAAAAGTAGACATGATGAAAGAGTACGGGGAAATAAACATACAAAAATCCAAATCCCTCCCCCTATCTCTATACTCGACCCTCTCTCCCCCTTTAGCGTCTAGCACCAAAAACTAAGAGTCTGGGGCTGGAGAAGAAGGCGAAGTAGCGGCAGCTCTGCGATCCAGCATAATGAAGTCCTGAAGGTCGGACTCGTCTAACTCATCTGATACGGTCTCTGCCGGTGTAGGTGAAACTGGGGCGGTCTCTGAAGCTGTCACTGGCACCTCTGGAGCTGCGGTCGCAACTGACTCCCCCTGAGGCTCTGCTGGTGCCTCTGACGGTCCTGCCTCAGTGGTAGCGGGCCTGGGGGCCCGACGAGTGAAAACTCGAGGCGAGGGGGACGATGTCACTGCTAGTGCCACTAGGGACACTGCCGCTGCAACCTCTGCAGGCTGAGTCTGACCGGGAGAGGACACTGCCACTATAACCTCATCTGCTAGGGATATGGCATCCGTCTGAACGGCAGCTGGAGGGTGGTGACTGTCTGTGCCGACTGCTCAGGTGCGATCTCCGATGATGCAACTGAGGACTGGTGAGTGCCTGTCGCCGGAGGATCCACTGCAGTTGCTGGAGCTGGTGTGACCTGCTGAGGTGCTCCTGGTGAGTCTTCTCCCGTGATCTCAAGATATGAAGCTGACAGATCTCGCGAGGCCTCTGCTAGAGTAGTTCCCCGGGTGGGAGTGAATCCTGTCTGGAACTCGCCGGGTGAAGCTATCCAAGAGGACACCTGGGTCCTCGGAGTCTGGTACTCTGGAGAAGCTGCTGGCTGGAAGGGAGGTGTAGCTGGTGCCTGACTCTGCTGTCCTCTGGACGGTAATGCTGGAGTGGGCACCACAACTACTGGAGGCTGCGGTGGAGGAGAAGTGAACTGCTGCTGCTGAGAGACGGCGGGCAACTGAAAGTGTGGCGTGGAGGTCTGCCCGGAGCTAGAGGCCAGAAGACGCTCAAGTAAAAGAGTCTGAGTCTTCTTGATCTCTGCTTGCTGTAGCTGATAGGCTAGGAATTGGCGCTGGAACTCATCCTGCCTAGCCTGTGTCTGAGCCTGAGCTGCCAGCTACTGCTCAGTGAGCCTCCGTAGGTCTGCAGCCTGTCGTCTCTGCTCCTCTGCCTGGCGAGACTGCTCCTCCTGCATCCTCGAGAGTATAGTGAGGAGGGTAGCCTCTGAAGAACTGGAGCCTGGAGCTGGAGCTGCTGCGGCTGTGCCGGACCCTCCAGCCTCGTGGTCATGTGTCATAGGTGTATACTCGTGCACGGGCTGGTAGTCCATGTCGGAGCTGTCAGAGTCGAGATCCTCTCTAAATACTGTCTCTGTAGCTATATCGATCTCAGCATCCAAATCTGCTAGCTCTGCCTGAGCAATCTGCTCAACTGTGGCATCGGTGACCTCGGCTGACTGTGGTGGCACTCCGGCCTGCCTCGTGCCTGGTCTGTAGGCTCTGCTGGGGCGAGGCAGCTGTCCATGAGCCACAAGCTGGCTCATCGAGTAGACTGGGAACTCTGTAGCTGACCTCGTAAGGGTGACTCTCATAACCCCTGACCCAGTCTTGGCAACTATCAAGTATGAGATCCAATGTGCGAACTGTAGCTGCCAATGGCCTCTGAACCCAGCAGCTATGATATCCTCGAGCTCGCTCACTATCAAATCCCAGAGGTCGAACTGCTCTTTCCGAACAATGTGAGCTAGGAGCCAGAGCTGAAGACGAGTGATAGTATCCCTAGCTCCAATCCTGGGTAGAATAGTCCATCTGAGAACCTCGTGGAGGATCCGAGCCAAAGGAGTGAGGTCTCATGGCGTACAGCTCGAACCCTCAGTGAACGGCTGCTGAAAGCACGGACTGACAAAGTCTGTGGATGGCACTATACCATCGTGAGGTCTGCGAGGAGCCTCCTGATCCCCATAGCAGAGACTGTGGATCCTGGTAGGTGAAGAGCCGAGGTGAAAGAGCTCTCGGAACCTGGCAGCTGTAACCCTGAAGTCACGTCCCTGATATGCGAAGTGGAGGAACTCGTGATCAGGTGAGATCCATAGAGAAGCATAGAACTGGTAAACCCACTCCTTCTGATATGCCCCTGAGCGTCCCATCAAGTCTGTCAAACCCTGAATGTACTGGAGATGCTGCAAGATCTCTGGACCACCAACCCCCTCAATCTGAGTAGATGGGCACACCCTGTGGGCCCTGAGAGGAGCATCGGTGTCAACATACGCTCGGTAGAAATCCTCGTGCACTGTGGTATAGAACTCTCGTCCGGCACAGGGGTCCCTCTGAGGTGGGAACCAGGACTAAAAGTCGACAAACCGAAGCAGCTGGACTTGCTTCGCTGTAAGTGTCCTGACCTGGTGCCTCACTGGGTCTGGGAGTCTGGGTCCTGGAGGGCTAGGTGGTGCACCTGAGCCTCGGGAACGAGTAACTCGACGGCTCATCAGCTCTCCAATAGTAGAATGGCCCGCGGCCTCTGTCGGCTCAGTTGCTGGGACTGGCTCTGTCGCTGGTGCCTCTGAAGCCTCGACGGGCTCTGACACTGGAGGTGGAGGGGACTCACGACGCGCTCCACGGCGAGGCGAGAGCCTCAAGCCGGCGCGACGTCCTCCTCGCTCCGCTAACTCAGCTACCTCTGCTACTGCAAGCGTGGCTACTGAATCCGGATCCATAGCTGGCCTCTTGCGCTTCCGAGAGATGACCTTCTGCTTTCCCTTCCCGCAGTCAGTGGGTGGACGCGGTGGAGGTGGAGGGTCACCACCACTACCGGGGACGGGACCGGTGTTCTTTGTCCTTGCCATGTCTCAAGTCTGCAACCAATCCACTGACAGGAATCCTCAACAAACAAGCCACAAAAGCACTGACCCAACTGCCCCTGAAACCACTGACTAACCTCAGAACCAAACAGCTAAAAGAGTGGCACGCCGGCCCTGGACTGTCCTCGCGAGGCTTTGCCTCGATCCGTACTCGCGGGCTTTGCCCCGAGTTATCTGACACTGCCCACTATCTGATTTTCTGATCAACTGACCAACTGACCCTGCTCGTCAGAGATAGATAGAGATATATAAACCATAAGCAATTAACTAGAGGTAAGGATCTATTAGAAGCATGAAAATAGGAAAGTATAGATCGATGAAATCCACTGCCATACCTCGAGCCTCTGACCAAAATGGGAGAAGAGAGAAGAGATTTCTCCGATCAATCAACCGCACTCCGCAATCCGCAAATCAATCCGCACTCTAAACAAGATAGAGAGATGAGGGAATAGGGTTGAGGAAGGAAATGTCGAGGTGATTTGCAATTTGGAGGAATGAAAGAATCACAGAAGAGGATTTTCCCCTTGACACTCAAACGACTGAGATCGATCAACCCCCTTGCCAGAGAAGGACCTGCACGGCGGCTTGGGTGGCATGTGGAGAAGGAGGTCCTGCTGAGGAGACGAAGCTTGGCGGGGCAGCTTCTGGCATGGCGGTGGTGCACAGGGACACAGTGGCGCAGGGCAGGGATGCCGGCGGTGCAGTGGAGAAACGGCGGCGCTGCAGGAAGAGCCGGCGCAGGGCAGCGCAGGGAGGAGAGGGGATCTCCCCGGCGGCGGGGTGGAACAGTGCTCAACGGCGCTAGGGAAGGCTCACGGCGGCGCTGGACGGGATCGCGGAGGTTAGGGTTTGGAAAACATGGCGCGGTGGCGAACTGAACGGATTCGGGCGAGACAGAGGAGATCGGGGGTTTTCTAAAAAAAATTTCGCCGTTTAGTTCGCGACGGACGCTCCGATGCGGAGCGACGGACGCTCCGTCGGTATGCGACGGACGCTCGGGGAGCGTCCGACGGCATCGTCCGTCGGGCTTCCAGAGCCGATTTGAAACGCCCAGTCGCATTGACCGCGACGGACGCTCTGCGACGGACGCTTGTGAGAGCGTTCGTCGCCCTTTTAGCGGGCAACTTTAATCTCCGGACGATCGCGACGGACACTGAGGCAATTGACACCGAGCGTCCGTCGGCAGCGTCCGACGCCTTAAAAATAGGATTTTTCAAATTTTCTTTTTGCGTCTCTCTCCCAACCATGTTCCAATCCCAATAAGATCCAAATAACACTTGATTGAACTTGATATGAGAACCATCTCTCAAACACTCATTTTCAATTATATTGCCATAGGCTTAAATTTAGTTTTTAGCTCAAAATATTCGAATGGAAGCGCCAAGGAGACATCATATGGCCACAATAGGGGTATTGAAGTGATTTGAGCTTGGAATGCTCCCCCTAAGTGGACTACCATAGAGGATGCTCAAGAAACTTAATCGAAAAGAAGGTGCAAACAACACACATGCATATGCTATGCAATACGAAAAGTGAATCTAGGTTGCTTGCAAGTTTAAACCGCGGTTAAGCTTTGTCACACGCTTTGAGGGCGGTTATCTTAACCGCGTTAGCCAAGCCTAAGTGCATTACCATATTAAACATGTTATATTACATATGAATGCATGGATCACACAAGCTCATCTTTTAGTGAAATTAGAGTGATCAAGCACATTTAACTCGCTTCTCAACCTACAAAAGGTTGTTTCATCGAGTGGTTTAGTGAAGATATTTGCCAATTGCTCTTCGCTCTTAACTCCAACTAGTGTTATGTCTTTCCTAGCCACATGGTCTCTAAGAAAGTGATGGCGAATATCTATGTGCTTGGTGCGAGAGTGTTGAACCGGGTTGTTTGCAAGCTTTACGGCGCTTTCATTATCACACAAAAGTGGAACTTCTTTTAAAAACACGCCGTAATCAAATAGTGTTTGGGTCATATATAAGATTTGTGCACAACTTGCTCCCATGGCAATGTATTCCGCCTCGGCGGTTGACAATGCCACACTATTTTGCTTCTTTGAGGACCAAGAAACAAGTGATCTTCCTAGCATGTGGCACCCGCCGGAGGTACTCTTCCTATCAACCTTACACCCAGCGTAATCCGAATCGGAATAGCCAACTAGTTGGAAGGGAGCTCCTTTGGGATACCAAAGACCCATGCTAGGGGTGTGCCTTAAGTACCTAAGGATTCTTTTAACCGCACAAAAATGTGACTCCTTAGGGTTTGCTTGAAACCTAGCACACATACACACACTAAACATGATATCCGGCCTAGAAGCGGTGAGGTAAAGTAAACTACCGATCATAGAACGATAAAGAGTTTGGTCGATCGGTTTACCTCCCTCATCGAGATCGAGATGCCCATTAGTAGGCATTGGGGTCTTGATTGGCTTGCAATCCTCCATCTTGAATTTCTTGAGTACATCATAAGTGTACTTCTCTTGAGATATGAAGGTGCCCTCCCTCAATTGCTTCACTTGGAAGCCTAGGAAGAAGGTTAGCTCACCAATCATTGACATCTCAAACTCCTTGGATATCAATGCATCAAATTCCTTGCTATGACCTTGGTTTGTTGACCCAAATATAATGTCATCGACATATACTTGGCAAACAAAGATCTCTCCATCTAGCACCTTGGTGAAGAGTGTGGTATCCACTTTCCCGATCTTGAAGCCCTTCTTGAGTAGAAAGTCCCTTAGCCTCTCATACCAAGCTCTTGGAGCTTGCTTCAATCCATAGAGTGCCTTGGACAACCTATACACATGATTAGGACAATTTGGGTCTTCAAACCCGGGAGGTTGTGAGACAAAAACAAGTTCATTAATGAAACCATTAAGAAAGGCACTCTTCACATCCATTTGAAAAAGTTTCATTTTATGATGTGAAGCATATGCCAAAAGGATACGAATGGCTTCTAGTCTTGCAACCGGTGCAAAAGTCTCCCCAAAATCCAAGCCTTCAACTTGGGAGAACCCCTTTGCCACCAATCTTGCCTTGTTTCTCACAACCACGCCTTGATCATCTTGCTTGTTCCTAAACACCCACTTGGTGCCAATGATTCTTGCTCCTTTGGGCTTTTCTACTAGTGTCCACACTTCGTTCCGGGTGAAGTTGTTCAACTCTTCGTGCATGGCGTTCACCCAATCCGGATCCGCAAGTGCATCCTCCACACTAGAAGGCTCAACAAAGGAAACAAAAGAGTGATGTTCAACATAAGAAGCAAGTTTAGATCGTGTTGTTACCCCCCTTGATGGACTCCCTATGATGAGGTCTTGAGGATGTGCTTGAAGCATAGGTGTAGATCTTCTATTGATCTCTTGGGGAGGAGGTTGTGGTGCTTCAACATTGCTTGCTTCGGCCTCGGCTTGTTCTTGAGGGATATGAGTGTCTTCTTGAGCTTCCCTCACTTGATCTTCTTCATCAACTTGAGGCGTGTGAGGTGGAGAAGGATCTTGATTTGCTTCATCTTCAACTTCTTCCACCTCTTGTGGGTTGATAGCACCAATTGGCATGTTCTTCATTGCCTCCCTCAAGGGTTTATCACCTACATCATCAAGATTTTCATGCTCTTTTTGAGAGCCATTAGTTTCATCAAACTCCAAGTCATACGTTTCTTCAACTAAGCCGGTGGCTTTGTTAAATACACGGTATGCCTTGGATTTAAGTGAATACCCAACTAAGAAACCAATGTCACATCTTCTTTGGAACTTGCCCAAGTGTTGGCGCTTCTTGTAGATGTACACTTTGCAACCAAACACTCGGAAAAAGGATATATCCGGTTTCTTTCCATTCACAAGCTCATAGGGGGTCTTCTTGAGAAGCCTTTGGACAAATAACCGGTTGGCCGCATAGCATGCGGTGTTGATTGCTTCGGCCCAAAACTTCTCGGGGGTGTTGTATTCATCAAGCATTGATCTTGTAAGTGTGATAAGTGTCCGGTTCTTCCTCTCTACTACACCATTTTGTTGAGGAGTATAGGTGGCGGATACTTCATGCTTCATCCCAACTTCATCACAATAGTCTTCAATCTTGGTGTTTACAAACTCGGTCCTATTGTCACTTCTTATCTTCTTGATCTTCACATCAAACTCATTTTGGGCTCTAGTTGCAAACTTCTTGAATATTGATTGAGTTTCTCCCTTGTCTTGAAGAAAGAACACCCAAGTGTATCTAGAGTAGTCATCAACTACCACCAAGAAAAAGAGATTGCCGCCAAGGCTAGTATAGATGGTAGGTCCCAAAAGATCCATGTGGAGTAGCTCTAGAACTCTTGAGGTTGACATGAAAGCTTTGGTTGGATGAGTGTTTGCTACTTGCTTGCCGGCTTGACATGCACTACAAAGTTTGTCTTTCTCAAACACCACATCCTTCACACCTCTAACCAATTCCTTCTTGACAAGCTTCTTCAAAGTTGACATTCCCACATGTGCTAATCTTCTATGCCATAGCCAACCCAAAGAACTCTTGGAGAAAAGACATGTTTGCAAACTAGCTTCATTTGAGGTGAAGTCCACTAGGTAGAGATTGTTGTGCCTAAACCCTTTGAATATCAATGATGAATCTTCAATCTTGGACACAACTACCTCATTTGGAGTGAAGAGACATTGGAAACCAAGATCACATAGTTGTCCCACCGATAGCAAGTTGAAGCTCAATGATTGTACTAGCAAGACATTTGATATTGATTGATCATTTAAGATTGCCACTTTGCCTAGACCTTGCACTTTGCCTTTTGAATTGTCCCCAAAGATAATCTTGTCTTGCCCTTCACAATCTTCCTCAAGTGTGGTGAACATCCGGGAGTCACCGGTCATATGTTGAGTGCATCCACTATCAATCACCCAATGACTTCCACCGGTCTTGTAGTTCACCTACACACAAGCAACTTGGAGTTAAGCTTGTTGTTTGGGAACCCACACTTGGCGAGGTCCCATGGCCTTGTCCACCAACTCCTTAGCAACCCATAGCACTTTGGGCATGTTCTTCATCTTTGGACCAAGAAATACAACTTGAGGTCTACCCTTGGAGTCCTTGTTGATGATGAAGTGTGCATCATGAGCGAAAGGCCTTATGTGCTTGGGCAAGGTCTTTGGGGGTGGGGTCTTGCATTGGGATTGAAGGTGACCCTCTTAACCACATCCAAAGCACTTATTGGGTTTGGGCTTTGGTGTGTCATAGTTGCTTCTCATAGCCTTGTTCTTGTAATAGTTCTTGGCTTCTATCTTGACCTTGGCCTTCATGATTTGGTTCTCCTTGAACCCAATACCGGTCTTGTCGGTCTACATGATAGTGTTCATCAAGAGCTCACTTTGAAGGTTGTGGCCCTTGGTGAACTTCTCCAATCCACTTGTAAGCTTGATCTTCTCAACCTTGACCTTTGCATTTTCCTCTTTGAGAGACTTGATCAAGGTCATTGCATCTTTGTCATCTTGTTTGGCCGACTTGATAGTGAGTGGCTTGCTTGCCTTGAGGTTGATTAGCTCTTCCTTGAGCTTGGAGTTTTTCTTGCCTCATCTTCACATAGTCATCATGCTTGTCGGCCTCAACAACCTTCTTGCCCTTGCACTTTGCATTTTGCTCACTAGCAACTTCATCAAGCAAGTCCTCACAAGAAGTAGCTATATTACACTTAACAACCGGGTTAATAGCAACATGTGTAGCAAGATCATTTGAAAGCAATTCATTAGCTATCACAAGTGTGCCATGTTCATTTTTAACTTGGTTGTAGTCATCTTTTAGCAAGTTGTATCTTGATTGGAGCTCTTGTGTTTGACCTCTCAAGCTTATCATGTTTCTCATTTGCTTGCTTGAGTGAGGCTTTGAGCTCCCTAGTGCTAGATGAGAGAGATTTGTTCTCAAGCTTTAATTCATCATTAGCACTAGTCAAGTCATCAAACTTAGCATGCAAGTTACTATTGTCTTTCTCTAGTGATTCACTTTTGCCTTTATACTTCCTAATGAGCTTAGTGTATTTATTGCAAATTTCAATTAGCTCATCATAGGAGGGTGCCTCAAACTCATCATCACTATCATCACTAGAGCTAGCCTCATCATCACTATCCTCTTTTTGTACCTTTTTGTCACCTTTAGCCATGAGGCATAGATGTGTAGAGGATGAACCCGGAGATGATGGAGGAGGTGGCGGTGGAGTAGATGAACCAATCACCAAGGCGGCCACCTTCTCTTCTTCACTTTCATCTCCGGATGAGTCACTTGAGTCTTCAATGTCGGTGAGCCAATCACCAACAATGTAGGCTTTGCCATTCTTCTTCTTCTTGTGGAAGTTGAAGTTCTTCTTCTTCTTGAATGGCTTGTCATCCTTCTTCTCCTCATCACTTGACTCGACCTTGTTGCCCTTGTTGTAGTTGAACTTGTTGTTAGCTTTCTTGTTCTTGTACTTGTCTTTCTTTTCTTCGGGGCAAGCATGAGCCAAGTGTCCAAGTTTGCCACAATTGTAGCAATCCATCTTGGAGAGAGGCTTTCTTGAAGAGCTTGTGAAGAATTTCTTCTTCTTTGAGTCAAACTTGACTCCATTCTTGCTTAGCTTCTTCAACATCTTGGTTGTTTTCTTCACCATGAGAGCGAGATCATCATCATCATCATCATCGCTTGTGCTCTCATACATGACTTGCATCTTGTGCTTCTCGGAGGAGGATGCCTTGAGAGCCAAGTCCTTCTTTTCCTCCTTCTCCTTTTCTTTCTTCTTGGAGGAGGAAGATGAGCCACCATCACCAATCTTCATGTACATCTCATGGGCATTGATTTTGCCCAAAATTTGTGTTGGTGTAGCGGCGGAGAGATCTCCTTGGTGAAGCACCGTGACGATGTGGCCATACTTCTCAATAGGCAAGACACAAAGAATCTTGCGTACCACATCGGCCGGTTCTATTTGGTTGAGACCGAGCCCATTCAATTCCTCTACAATAATGTTGAGACGTGAGTACATTTCATTTGCATTTTCATTTGCATGCATAGAGAAAGAATTGAGCTTAGCCATAACCAAGTGATAGCTTTCTTCACGCTCACTCGTTGTGCCTTTGTGAAGTGCACAAATAGTGGTCCACAACTCAAATGCGTCTTTGGCATTACGCACTCGGTTGAAGACATCCTTGCTAATGCCACGAAAGAGTATGTTCTTTGCTTTGGCATTGTGCTTCTCAAAGTTGAGGTCCTCCGCGAAGAGAGTGCCTCCCTTTGTGGCGGCTTTGAGCACGCCCACGTCAACGGCCTCTAAATAGGCCTCCATACGAACTTTCCAATAAGGAAAGTCGTCTCCATCGAACATGGGAGGTGGTCCATCCCCATGGGACATCTTGCTCTAGGCGGTGAAGCCTAATTTAGAGCAACCTTGCTCTGATACCAATTGAAAGGATCAAGATGCCCAAGAGGGGGGGTGAATTGGGCTCTTTTTAATTTCTAAACAAGAATTAAACCTATAAAGAGCCAATTAACCCCCTAGTGCCTACCGCTTGTGTGTCCTAGCTAGAAAGCGGTAACAAGGCAAAGGAAAGCGAAAACTTCCTACACAATTCTAGTATGAAATGAAAGACAAGTGCGGAAAGTAATGCGGTAATAAAGAGCTAGGGAAAGAGATGCTTGACACGGCGATGTTTTGCCGAGGTATCGAGGAGTCGACACTCCCCCCTAGTCCTCGTTGGAGCACCTCGCAAGGTATAGCTCCCCCTCAATCCCACGCAAGGGATGAGTGCTCTCTACGGGCTGATTCTTCGCCACTCCGGCTCGGTGAATCGCCCACAACCGATCACAACGTCGATGGAGAAGGGCCGCCGACAATCTTCCGACGATCACCTTCCTCCGAGCACCACCAGACCGTCTAGGTGATGTCGATCACCAAGAGTAAGAAGCCTCGATCTTCGCTTGACTCACTCAAGCTTCACAACTAGAGGATGCACACTTGAACTCTTGGATGAACTAGAGAGAGGATGGATGGATTCGCAAATCACTCTCTCTCTCTAGGGCTCTTGCTCTCTTCCCAACCTTCTCAACAAACTCAGCAACTCAAATGAACAAAAGTCGGGTGGGAGAGAAGTGGGAGGGGCTATAAATAGACCCTCTGAAAACTGCCTCGGGCTGGCATTTTAAGTTGGCGACGGACGCTCCGTCGACTAGGCGACGGACGGTCCGTCGCATTCCCAACGGCTAGTTTCTGTTCATAATTGAGGCGACGGACGCTCCGATGCCTAGGCGACGGACGGTCCGACGCCTCTGTCTAACGGCTAGTTCTGACACACTGTTCCCAGCGACGGACGCTACGTCACTGGGCGACGGATGCTCAGCCACAGCGTCCGACGCTGAGCTCTGGCTAGGGTTTGAAAAACACCCTCTCTGGAAGGTCGACGGACGCTCTTCGCAGCGTCCGACGCCTGGCCGACGGACAGCGTCCGACGCACCCTGAAAAACATAGCCAAAAAACAACCTCTCTGGAAGGCCGACGGACGCTGTGGACTCAACTACCCAGCGTCCGGCGCCTTTGTCCGACGCGACGGACAACGTCCGGCGCCCTTGCCAGGAGCGTCCGACGCCCAGAAAACTCTTTTAACAACTTCGTTTTTCATCACGATAAAAATGGAAGTTGTTCTAGGCTATCTTACGGTCACCATAGGCTTGCTTAGAGCTAAGGAAGTCAAGTGTGCACCACACCTAAACATGAAGCTTTCCTAAGTCAAGCTACTAATCTCAACCCCTCTTAATAGTACGGTCAAAGGTAAAAAGAGAAGCCCTATCTAATTCTAAGTGCCCTTCATCTCCTTATGGCACCTAGCCTATCATTCTAGGGTCTTCATCATGTCTCCTTATCAACCGAAACGATATCCATTTTGGGGGCTAAGTGATGACCTTTAGAGCCCATTCTCCTTGATCACTATGGCTAAGCTACGCATAGCCTCTGCAAAACACACGTTAGCCATAATAATCTCTAATTGTCGTTAATCACCGAAACCAACTAGGGCCATGATTCTTCAAACACTGATGCCATATTAGTTTATGGTAATACCATATTCAAGCGATATATTATTTTTGAGAGAAAAAATGTGAAACTGAAAAACACTTCTATAATTCGTCCTAGAGGAATGCTAGTTTTAATTACTTTAGGTTATATGATCTACCGACAAAATGAGCTCAAATAAACTAGAATAGTATTCCACGTAATTTAAATGAGAGAAAAAATAAACTAAAATACCATTTGACTCTAATTAGTTAGCTGATCCAAAAGTACCATCAGCTATCGGCTTGCATCCTCATGTGTTTTCTATAATTAACTTGATAAATAAATATATTTGTAACCTCAATTTATTTTTATTTCGCAATAACTTTTTATATTAGCTTTCTAATCAATTTGGCATTACAAATTTTGAATTATATATTTATAACCAACTAATTCCCCTTAAATAGTTTTCTTTGTCTCTTACCATTTTCTTATTTAGAATCCTTTATTTTCCTACCTTACTCATACGTCCAATTTACTCCTATCTTCGGAGAAAAACATCAAATGAGAAAAACATCAAATTTCTAAATTTTTTTTGGTTTTTTCCTTTTAATCACAATAAACACCATATACATCATATATGCATTCATCCATCACACAAATAAAATATATATAACATGGATATCCACATTCAATCACAGAATACACATAATATATCCATAATCCATCCATCACATTATGTGTTCATAATTCATCTATTCATCAAGAGTTCTAAACGAAAATCCATCAAATGGACAAGCCGCCGACAAACATAGACCCATCACTGCTCACCTTGGCCCCAGTGCCTGAAGAGCTCCCACCTTGGCCCCCTTGCAACCACTCTTGCGACCCGTCGATTGGTGGAGGGCCACCTTGCCACTTGGGGGGTGCATTAGCGCCAGGAGACCACCCGGACTGCGGAGGAGGTCCACCTGGCCACGCGTAGTACGGAGGAGGGTCACGAGGGGGCAACCCGTACTGTGGCGAAGGGCCACCCTGAGTCGAAGGGCCACCCTGAGGAGTAAGCGCCGAACCCTGTGATGGTGGCTGCACGAAGGAGAAGCGAATTCGTTAGTACTTGGAGGACGGCCGACGAAGCTAAAACAATAAACAACCATATATATAAACTAACCGGAGTCCATGTAGGAGCAACAGGATGCGGCACTACCGGAGGAGCGAACGGATGTGAGCAGCGAGGCAGGCACGACCACACCTGGGACGTTCAGGCTCGAAAAGAAGGTAGCCATATCCCCTGACCTCTGCTCCCAGTCGCGGTTTCGGGCCTCCAACTCTAGGCGTTGGGCCTCCACCTGGGCCATATCGCGCTGGTGGGCCTCCTCTCGGGCCTGCTCCCGGGCGTCCACCTGGGTTTTGAGCCTCTGAATCTCCTCCTGCATCTGGTCCTACAATATTCATCCAGCAAGGCTTAAACAATGCAAATGCAAGGTAAGAAATGATCGATAAATTAAACGGTACTTACCTGAAGCTGCACCATGGTCGTCTGCCTCGGTCTGATGGGGATGGATCCGCTCGTGCTCCTTGACCGAACCTCGGCGAGGTTTGGAAGGGAGGCCGAGGAGACTGAGCTGCCGACTATATACAACTGATCGTGCGGCCTCCCTCCTCCCAACCTCATTAGCAGGTCCGTGTCCAGGGGCTGGGTGGTCGGATTGTAGTCCTCCCCATGATGCTCACGAGCCGCCGCCCTGTACTTGGTGATCTTGGTGTAGGCGTTCGGGTTGTTGTACGAGTCGAGGCCGTCGTCGGGGTTGTACTGGTTCTCCGGCTCGGTCGCCCTGCCCTTGTTTGCCAAGTTGTACGCCATGAACGGGTTACACGACACACCACCATGCGACTGGGACTGCGAGAAAAAAATCAAAGATGATTACAACTAATGAGTATTGAACGTTAAAATAAAAACATAAATCAATATAACATACTCATCTCTCAGCTTATCGCTCAAGGCTTTGGTTATCTTGTCGGTGTGGCATCACAGGCATCTGCAGGCGCCACTCTCGGTGATCTTTGTGCCTCTCGGTGTCACACCCGTTTTTAAGAATAAAAACAAGTGCATAAAAGGCTCATGTGCACCCCAAGAATAGTCGCACACATGAGTTGACAAATTATAAAAGTACCATCACAGTGCTTATTACATAGCGAATGAATATTCAATACAGAGTCTGTAAACAAATAAAACCTGTACTAAACAACGACTTCTGTGGAAGCTCCAAAAGGGACTGGTTGACTCCAAGATTAGTACTCATTGCGGTAATCAGCAATCCAATCTTCATCTGTAGTGTTTGAATGCAATGGTGAGCACATACGTACTCAACAAATACAACACGAGGTTCATGAAGCTCAAAAGGACATGCATGGTTCATAGCGGTAAGCATTTTAAGTAGATCAAGTTCATATTAAATAACAACAATTGCCAAGGTAATGAATAAGTTCAAATATCCATGATCATAAAATAAATGACAATGATACAATAAATAAATAATATGTGCATAAACCAACATAGAAATAAGAACCCAATAATTATGTGAGTTTGCCGAGTCGCTCGTGTCCGTGTAAGCACGGCTGTCATGATAGTTTTTAACTCTGCGCAGAGGTGTACATCTTTACCGACGAGTCGTATTGCCCATTTTTCCGGGTTCGCAACTCCCAATACACTGGTAAGATGAGCGGACAGGGTACACTATGAAGCCTTCCAAGGGTTCGTCTAACAAGTTAGGGTCGCAAGGTTCATGACAGGGGGATATAGAGCCAACCTGTCTATGGCAAAATCCATCGCGGTTATACTCATAGATTAGTAACCACACTATACTCGTCTCGCCACGCCCTTTCGCGCCATAAAGGTAACCACTTAACGAGCTAGAAAAGGTCCCCATACTGAGCTAAAGCCAGATCCATATAGCCCTCGTGGTTGTACTGTATATCCCAGCTTTTGCCCCCAGATAAGCTCCTATAATCCAATGTTGCTAAAAAGCGAGTTTTATAATTATTGCATATAGTCATTAACACATTAAGATCATGTACATCCGGTATAAGCGCTAGCAATACTAATCATATGTGGTGATCAAATCATAGGTAACAAGGTATTCATGATATCAATCTCTAGGATCAAACTATGGTGACAAGGAATCATGCATATGAGTTATATTAATCATGAATAGGACAATAAGGATGATCCCATGTTATACTTGCCTTCTTCGAAATATTTTTGCTGGTCTTGCTGTTCTTGATCGAAGAAAAACTCCGGTTCTTCAATGGGTTGCTCAACGTCTATACCGATCAACAATCAACACCATTCAATCAACGGGCAATCATACACGAAGCAAACAAGACTATGATTAGAATAGTACACCAACAGCATGAAAACAAGATGAAAAGTTTATAAAACTAATATATGTATCGCTACGATCACATAGACATTTCGTGCACGAAAAACGGAGCTAGAACGACGAAGTTATGAATTAAATGGGGTTTCCTATACAAAGGTATTAATTTAAATCTAATCACGAAATTAAACTTTTTCAAATCTAACTAACAGTGGTATTAACATATAGATAATTTTATTACGAATCTAACGCAATTTGAACGGGTCAAAACGGATTTAAAACGAGGAAAATATGAGTATTTGAAACTTAGTGGCAAAACTGTGAATATCGATTTTTCTTTTATTTTCGATTAAAACGAAATTCGAGAGGAATTACGCTTTTCCGAGGGGGGAGCAAACTTGGGGAATCCGCCAAGGATGGCGGGTTGAGGGCAATGAAAAGGGAGGGTTTCTTATGCAAATTTGCAGGGACGAAGGGGTATTGGCCCCTGTCGATCGTCCGATCAAAGACAGATGAATGAGATTAGAAAGTGGGAGGGGAAGGGAGACTCCGGCTGGCCACAGGGTGTCCGACACGGCGGAACACCATGTCCTCCGGCGAGAAGCTCGCCGGCGCGGGTGGTTCAAGGCCTACGGGCCACCATTCGATCAACCGATAGGTCCGGGTGAAAGAGGAGATGAAGGCGGTCTCACCTGGGTGCTTCGCGCTGACAGAGGAGTACCGAAGGTGGTGGATGGCACGACGGAGCAGAGCTTCGCCCACTGCAAATGTCATCACGACGGTGAGGGCAATACGGAGAAAAATTGATCGGAGGAGAAGGTTCGCAGGGTATCAGACCTTGTCCCGGAAGAAGCTGAAACCGAGCAGGCGACCGAGGAGCTAGAGAAGGTTCCAATGGCGGCAGTGGCGCGATGCGGGCTCGGGAACGGTGTAGTGCAAGCTAGGGTGTCAATGGGGCTGTTAGATGGGAATAGGGGTATGCAGGGTGTCAAGGGGTGCAGTGCCGCGCAGATTAGGAGAGGAATCCCACGGAATCCGGGCTTCGGTTGGAGCTCGGCTTGTCTTTGACCCGGACTTGGCAGGAGACAGGGGAGGGGGATGACACGCGGGGCCAGGTGGTCAGTGGCTCAAGGAGAAAAGGGGAGGGGAGGATGCAGCGCTGCGCTGCAGGCCAAAGAGTTGGGCCGGTTTGGGCCATGCGTGGGAAGGAGAAAGGCACTAGGCAGAAGAAAAGGGGGAGAAAAGGACGCCTGCCCGAGCTGGGCCAAGCGGGTCAAAACGATAGGGAGGGAGAGAAGGCCTCGGGCCATATTGAAGGAAGGAGGAAAGGAGAAAAAGAAAATCCTTTTCCTTTTTCCAAAACTGTTTTCGCAAATCCTTTTTCAAAAACAATTTCAAAAACAGGTTTGAATAAGTTTTTATAACCACTCATCATAGAAATCAAAATGCTCTAGCATGAATGCTCAACATATTGCTACATGAAAATTTTTATTTTACCAAAACTACATATATTTTCAATTAAGTAAAATGCATATATACATTAGAAGCATAAATAAATCAATTTAATGATTTTCAAATTGATGCAATTTTTTGGGTGTTACACTCGGCCCACTCCTCCGAGAGCCACTTGTCCACAATGGCCACCCAACAGTTCGAGTGGGTCTGGCACCAAGCAGGACAGAACTACATGACATCAAGTCAAGTCAAGTATTTAATATGTTAAAAGATCAATTGAAGCTTACATATTATTTGGCAAAGGCTCGGTATTAATGTTTCCTACTTACTTGGAGGTACTGGTCCATGGTGAGGCTGGTCTCCCTGGATTGAATCTTCTCCCTTGCTTGCTTCTTCTTGACCTTTTCACCGTACAACTCGGCAAAGGCGGTGACGATGCATTGGATCCTCGCCTCGTGGTACAGATCCCAGAGTCGGGACCTAGCAACCTTATCCTGCACGACCTCCGCCTCGGCCTCTCTCTCCCTGGCTCGCACGCGTACCACTCCTGCATACCGACATCATGTATCCTTTCATTAATTCAAGAACTGGACATCATGTACCCTGGGCATACTAGACTCCGCGGCGTTGAAGTGATCCCATGACTAGGGCGGGCCATATACCCTGGCCTACTCGATGTTGCCAGGGTAGTGCTTCCTGATCAGGAGAGTGATGGTGCCATTGATATGGCGGACCCCACCCCCTCCACTCACAGCTACCTAGTTCATGCACGAGTCAATAAGAACAACTGTTAGTCTGAAGTTTGATTTTCAACATGTAATATGAACAAGTAGTGAAAACATCAATGGTTACTTACTTTTCGCCGCTAGGTTGAATGACCGGACGGCGGTGAGGTAAGGGAACCTGCCGCAGGAGCTGCGTGGGCCCGCACTGGTACACCTTGCTCGTAGCAAAGGAAGTGGAACCTCCTTCTATGGCCTCGGCCTTGTGCTCCTCCTCCCTCTCCTCCTCGTCCTCCTCCTCCTGAGGGGACAACTCGGGCGTCGGGTCTCGAGGAGGATTCGGCTTCGTCCTCACCCTCCTAGGATGACCACGGGGGCGGGCGATCCTCGTCGACATCTTGGCTGTTGGCTCGTCAGGTTCCTCAGTAGTCCTCCAGTAGGTGGAGGACACCTGCCACTGTGACCGCCTGCTTCCACCCGGCATTTTGTCGAGTGCCTGTAATTACAAAGATAAAACGAATTAGCATAAATAAACATTAAGTACTTATAAAGAAATATAAACGGAATGATCACATGTGATATTACATGAATTAGAAATTGTCTCCATGATCGGTAGTGGCTTGTGGCCATCGTGGCACTCGTGTGTCATCATCACTATCAATATTATCGAACTCTAATGCCTCGTCCTCGTCTTCATCCTCCTCCTCCAATCCTAACTGTATCCGCTCAAGCATTCTTAAGTCTTTGACATTCTGCACCTCAACACCCTCGTCCTCATCGTAGTCATTGTCTTTTTCCATGTCCATCAGCGATGTAATGTCAATGTCAAACCTCCCTTCTAGGCCCTCAGGTTGAAAGAACTCTCCGATATATGTGTTTGGGTCAAAGTTGTAGTCATCATCGTTTGGGAGAGGCGCTTTGCCACGCGGCGATACCAACTGAACGAGGTACCAACCCACAAGATCCTCAACTTGTTGGCATGCCCATGGGAGATAATAAACTTGCGTGGCTTGTTGAGCCACAATGCAGACATCATCTCCTTTATAGATGGAATCCTGTCGAATTTCCACTAGCCCAAGCTCAGGGGCTTTTCTCGTGACATCAGGATCGAACCAATGGCATCTGAATACCACTGGATTAAGAGTTTTGGTAGCTATTCTACCCGGATAGTGGAGCTCGTATATTTCTTCGACTATGCCATAATAGTCGCGCTCATCGGTGCCAGGCGTACGAACTCCAGTATTCATGGTCTTTCGATTTGGACGGCTCTCCTCGTAGCTTCTTGTGTGAAAGTGATAGCCATTCACATCATAAACGGTGAATGACTTGACCCTGTGCTCGAAGTATTTGGCCACCTGTTTCAACTCATCACTCATTTGCGGATCCATGCGGGACTACAAGTTGAGGTCGGATATATCGTTACATGAAATGAATGAAATGAAATACGAGATAAGTTGGCTGGTGTTGACGGTAAGCATGGACCATTTTGTCACCATCAAAATACCGTCAACACCCTCAGAATAGAAGGAAGACAAGCATATCATAAGCATATTATTTAAAATAACAAGTTCCACGTGTCAATGAAGTATTTAATGCAGAGCTATAGCAAATGGAGCAATATGAGCCAGTGGGACCCAGATAGTGGGTCGGCCGACCGCCTATAGGGCCCACCAGCTCTCCACCTTGGCCAGGATCCAGGAGAAGCACTCCCAAGTGATCTTACACCTTTGGATCAACTTGTGCTTCCTCCCAATGGCTCATATTCACCTCACATGGATCCATGGGCCCACATCAAGGAAACAAACATGACAAAATATTCCAGAAGCATCAAATGAAGTCTATGACAAGTGGGACCACCTTCTGGAGAGAGGTGGTGGGCCCCAGAACCCTATAGGGGGTCGGCCGATCCACTAAGGTGGCCACCCCCCACTTGGTCCCTGACCAGTGGGGCACCTTCTAGAAGGTCAAGACAGGGCCCATAGGCCATAGGGGGGGTCGGTCGATCTCCCCTAGGACGGTGCAACACCCAGTAACCGCCTCACTCAATAAACACATGTTGAAGATCAAGACCACTCATTCTAAGATGGTTTAGAGGCGGTGGATCGAAGGGTGGAGATTTGAAGCTTCCTGGATCGCTGACATGACACTAGAGTAGCCCCTACTCCACCTCTAGCTATAAATACCCCCCTAGAGCTCTGTTATCATTCATGCCTCATTGGAGAAACTACTTAGCTTAGCGGAGCTCTGCGGTAGTGCTATGCTAGTTAGAGGAGAGTGAGGGAAGTCTTTTGGAGCTGAGAAAGCCCCGAGCCTGTCGGGAATCTTCTCTGGAGCTGCACCTCAGTGGATGTGAATCTCTTGTAAGTTCAGCACTTGTAAGTGATTCTTCCGAATTCTTTATAGCATTTAATATTCTAAATCTGGTTTAGCTGTTATACATCTTTTCGTGCTTGTTCATTGCTTTGCTCTGAGTAAAGTGCTTTAATATTAGGCCAAGGTTAAAGTAGTAAGATTAGTGTGTAGACGTGGTGTCTAAACTTAATCTTGCCTTTGTAAACCGCTTATCGCACGGATTGTTTGTGGTAGCTAGTTGGTGGTGACAGCCCTATCTAGTCTTTGTATTCCACCACGTGTGTAAGATAAGTTCTTAAAAGGTAGGGCCTCAATACAACATGATGGCGCGGTCTGGTAGGAGTTTTACCTCTTACTGATCTATCCCATCGCCTCCTGCAAGAGAAGGACTGATAAAGCCAGTATAATCAGTTTTACCTTGTTAGATATCTTTGCCATATCGAACCTCTCAACCCAGTTATCATAGTCTCCCTTGTCTCATCATAGGACATAACCATATTCCTAGTTAACTCACTTCTCGTTCCCTGTGGAAAATATGATACCTGGAATACTCCCGGTGAAAGCTACACTTGACAATCGTACGCTTGCGGTCTTTTATCCGTTTGCCACCTTTGGTGTCAACAGCTGGTACCTTAGTACTGAACCATGAAATGAAATCGGGGTCACCCTTTTTGAGAAGATAGTCTTGTTCTTCAAGGGAAGGATCCCTTGAGCCTCTCCATTCTTCAGCAATAAATGTTTTGAAAAAACAAGAGGCAAGTGGGTCGGATTGATAGGTGGAGGATAGTGACGATGTATGTAACAAGCTCATTGAGAACTTACTGCACATAAGGAGCCACTTCATCAAGGTTCAACAACACATACAACGTGATAGTGCGCCACTCCTCAAGTTGTAACATCTTGATCTTTGATGCGCTTGCTCTTCCGAGTTCTCCTTTGAAAAAGGTTGAGGTTCGATGAACTCTCGTTGATGTTGTATCGAGAGGGTGGATTGTGCATGCTTGGAAGGTTGTCTTTATAGTATGTCATTGTGAAGTTCGACACCTCCTGCAGAATGAATGCCTCTGCAACAGAAACCTCAATTTTGGCTTTATTTCTACACTTTTTCCGAAGAATCTTTAGCAATCTCTCGACTGGATAACACCAATAGCACTGCACGGGGCCCCCCCATCCGTGCCTGAATTAGTAGGTGCAAAAGCAGATGCTACATTGGTAGGAAGAAGCCGGGGAGAAAGATCATCTCCAACTTGCAGATCAACATAGGTGCCACTTCCTGCAGGTTAGTAATCACATCTCGAGATAGCTCCTTGGCACAAAGCTGACGAAAGAAATAGCTCAACTCTACCAGCATGCGCCACACAGGCTCGGGGGGGAATCCCTGGGTCATCGCAGGAAGGAGCCGTTGAATCCATATGTGGTAGTCATGACGCTTCATCCCTAACACTCGCATATTAGACAAATTCACTCCCCTTCTCAGATTCGCAGCGTACCCATTAGGGAACATGATCGTTTGGATCCACTGCAATACTTTCTTTCTATGGTCTCTTTTCAGTACGTAATCGACTAGACCTCTTTGCCATTTCTTCCCGGTACCAGGAACCTTCATCACTAGCTTTGGCCTATCACACAGCTCTTGCAAGTCCAGTCTAGCCTTAACGTTGTCCTTTGACTTGTCTGTGTCCATGAGTGTTCCAAAGAGTGCCTTGGCGATATTATTTTCTATGTGCATTACATCGATGTAGTGCGGATAAAGAAGATCTTTGAAATAGGGGAGACTAGTCAAGCCCGATTTATGAGTCCACATGTGTTGTTGTCCGTAACCAAAAAAACAACCATTGTTTTCATCAAATTTCAGAGCCTCTACCTCAGTGAAGACCTCCGCACCGCTCATGAACTAAGGAATGGGGTCAGTGACTTGGACACCTTTTCTGAAGTGCTTGACGTCACGTCTGAATGGATGGTCCAGAGGCAGGAATTGACGATGTTAGTCGAACGAAGAATACTTGCCTCCCTTCATCAACCAGGAGAACCTCATAGCTAACTTGCATAATGGGCATGGGAACTTTCTGTGAACACACCACACGCTTAATATGCCATACGCTAGGAAGTCATGTATGGAGTACTAGTACCACACACTCATTTCGAAGTTCCTCTTTGTAGCTCGGTCGTATGTCAGCACCGGGTTTTTCCAAACTATCTCAACTCATCCCACAAAGGTTGCATGAACACACCCATATTCTTCCCCGGGTGTCCAGGAGTTATCAGTGACATGAATACGTTCTTCGGGTCAAACATAACGCCGGGGGGGGGAGATTGAGGGGATCATGAACACATGCCAACAAGTGTATGGGGCCGCCATCATTCCATATGGGTTGAACCCATCTGTTGCAAATGCCACACATACATTTCGAGCCTCCGTAGCTTTGTCAGAATGTATGGCATCAAAGTACTTCCATGCGTCACCATCCGATGGGTGTACCATCTTGTCAGGACTGTATCTTTTGCTATTCTTGTGCCATGTCATCTGTTTCGTGTACTCCTCTGTCATGTACAGCCGTTGGATCCTCGGTACGAATGGAAGGTACCGTAGAACCATCTAGGGGATCGTAAGATGATCCTTCATGCCATCACCATGGTCTACCTCCATATACCTAGAGGCTTTACACTTTGGACAGTGCGTTGCTGTTGCTAAATCTTTCCTGAATAGGACGCACCCTTTTGGACAAGCATAGATCTTCTCATATGGCATCTTAAAGGAACGAAGGAGTTTCTGTGACTCGTACATATTCTTTGGTAGAACATGACCCTCCGGCAGCAGGGTGCCAATAATTGTCAACATGCCATCGAACATGTCTCTACTCATGTTATACTACAACTTCAACCCCATTAGGCATCTGATGGCATCCAGTTGCAAAACCATTGTCTTATCGTGAAGTGGCTTCTGTGCCGAAGACATCATGTCGTAGAACGCCTTTGCGGTTTCCTCTGGCTCCTCCTCCATTCCTTCACCGAACTGTGCCTCATGAAAATCATCCATCATGTCTGCTACCCTGGCATCTCCATCATACTCCTCGAGACGTCGTCTCACCACCTCCTCTCTCAGCCGATCGACTTCACCATAGTAGACCCAGCAGGTATAGTTTTTAACAAATCCGTACTTGAAAAGATCTTGCCCCACGTCATTCTTATATTTTCTTTTCTTGTTCTCACACCTGCTGCAGGGGCACGGCATCCGACTCGACCCTTTAGCAGCAGAGCCAAATGCATGCTCCAAGAAAGCATTAGTCTTGTTAACCCATTCTATGCTCTTACTCGTGTAGCCCGTGTACATCCAGTCACGGTTTTCCATCCTCTAGCATATACATACGTAAGCGACAAATAAATCCAGCCCATGCATCTACACGGCGTTTCTACCATCTAATAGGTAAACTATAGGTCCTAATCCCACCCGAAGATGCGTAGATGAGGTCAGTTTCTATGCTCTACTCCAATCTGAGACGAAATTTCGACAGCACCTCCCCGTTGTTCTCCCAATACATGTCCCGCCAGGGAGAGTGTGTATCCGGAGAACGACGGGAAGGTGGTGCCGAAACTCCGACTCGGACAGGAGCAGAGCATGGAAACTGACCTCATCTACGCATGTGTGGGTTGTCCAAATAACGTGGACAATTCGAAAGAGATACGGTCGGATACACACAGTGATCTGCGTGCCTCCAACCGTATCTCTTTCGGACGGGAGATGCCTAACTAGTTTACACGGTCTACGACAAAGATACAGGATAAGATGTTGTTTATACCTAAGGTGGCAGTGGAGTCAGGATAGCCAGGCAGTGGCGAGTCGAGGCAGTGGCGAGTCGAGGCAGTGGCGAGTCGAGGCAGTGGCGAGTCGAGGCAGTGGCAAGTCGGGGCGGTGTAGGCAGACCCTCAGCGCCGACGAAGTGGATCGACTACTCCGCAGCTCCTCTGACATCCTCTACTCTACAAAAGCATAAAGCAACAATATAAGTTAAAAATTTCGGCAGAACCTTCCTAAACCTGCAAAAGCACAAACACCTCCATGGCCGACACCCACATTTACGGCACGAAGGCCGACACATCAACAATGGGAGACACGAAGGCTATCCACATCCAAAACGACGCGATGGCTGAGAACCAAGAGTTTTACCTTCTACTCGACCGAGGGACGGGGACGTGAAGGCAAGGTTGTCGAGACGAGGCCGTTATCCACAACCACCTGCATTGCATGCCCAAGTCACAACTCACAACAAATATAGGTAATTAATTTTATTTTTCAAAGGTAAACCCTAAACCCTACACTAGTACTATTACTACACTACTACTACTAATTACACTACTACTACTAATTAAATAACTACTATCTCCGTACCCAAAAGAATGCAATTCTCATTTTTCGAGGAGTCAAGCCGTTTGAACTTTGACTAAATTTATATAAAAATATACTAACATTTGTGATATAAAATTAATATCATTGGATTAGTTATAGAATATATTTTCATAATAAAATTATTTAGAGACATAAATATTGATACTATTTAATATAAAACTGGTCAAACTTGAGCTACTTTGACCGGTGCGGTTCCCATAGTTGCATTCTTTTAGGGACGGAGGTAGTACTACTTACGCTAATCGATCGAGGGGCAAGGATGACCTCTTCTCCTTTCTCTTCTTCTTCTTCCTCTTCTTCTTCTTCCTCTTCTTCTTCCTTCTGTTCTTCCTCCTCTTCTTCTTCCTCCTTTTCTCCTCCTCCTCCACCTCTTCTCCTTTCTTCCTCCTCCTCCTCCTTTCTCCCTTCGGGCAGGGTTGGCCGGCCGGGGGCGGCGGCGGCTGCCGGGAAGGGGGGGCCCGGGCGGGGGGCGAGGACGGGGGGGGGGGGCAGCGGCGGGTGGCGGCGGCTGGGCGCAGATGTAGAGGCGGTGGCGGCTCCTACGTGTGTGAGTGTGCTCGGTAAAGAATTAGGGTTTGGTCTTTGTCGAGTGTTAGGGCTGACGCTCGGCAAAGAATTTTTTTTTACAACCAAATTTTTTTTGTAGCTTTCACATATCAGCATGGTCAACATGTTCAAATTTGACACTTTTTCATAACTTTTTGTTATATTTTTTGACTTTATTTTATTTCTTTGATTTTTCCCGAAATACGCAAGTTTGAACTGCGGGTGTTTGTTCTGGAGTGTATGTTTAGGCCAAATCCAGAAACTGACCTGAAGTCTCGATCAACGTGCTCTCGGAGCAACGCCTCCAAGTTACGTGCGGGCGGTTTTTTAATTCTAAAAAATAGAAACGAAATCCAAAAATCACGAAACTTAGCGAGGTGTCGTTATATCATATGCATATACCATGAAAAAAAATTAAAAAAATTTCGAGCACGTTGCCACGTACGATACTCAGAAATCAGTAGTTCTCACATACAAATGAGGAGCGCATACGGAGTTTCTCTCTAACTCTAAAAATTACGAGTTAGAGAGGATATTTGACAACTTTTATTCTTAAAAGCTCTTTTACTACACTATTGGAAGAGATTTTTTTATTAACAAACAAAATCAGAGTTGTTTTATAAAACTCTGGGAGATGCACTCTAGGAGTTTTGTAGAACAACTCCCTATTTTGATATTTTAGAAAAAAAGAATAAAATGTACCCTCTAACTATTTGGTAAAAAAACTCTTTAAAAATAAATGTTGTAAATATCCTCTTAAACTTGCAAGTTTTAGCAGTCGAGAGAAATTCCATATCCACTTTGCATTCGTTGTTTTTTCAGAAGATCAAAGTAAATTGGATGCATACATAAATTTTGAAAATAAAAATTCCATATGGGAAAACAATAAGAGATAAAAAAACTATTTAATATGTTTTGTTAGCTACAAATTTTCTGGATTATCAATACAAAATTGTTTAGAAAGCTATTATTGGAGAATACCGGAGAAAGACAACTTATTTCGTTATATTAACTTGTTAGTGCTACATCTATTAATGTAGCAAATAAACTATATCAATCTGTTAGAGATGCTCTCATATTTACTTATTTGCCAATCTTTGGTCTCGTTTTGGGGCTGTAAGTGTTTGACAACACAGAGCTAAAGTGAAGTTGTAAAAACAGGGCGGAGTAGTCTCAATCACCCCGTGGCTTCTTCTACTTCTGATTATGTGATATAAGGAGAAAAGAAAAAAATAGAGATAAGAAAAAGATGGTGCCTTCAATCTACACTTGCTTCTCTCCACCTCCGGCAGTCCAACGGTCAACCCAAATCGCAAATCAGCAGCGCCTCCAGCCCTCAACAAAACCTCTGACTCTGCCTAGTCTCCTGCTCTCCGCTTCTCCCCACTAATCAGTTGCCAGCAGCCACCGCATTCATCTATGTCCCCCAGCCCGCCGCCGCCCCTTGGCCTCTGTTCGTTTACCGGCTTCAATACCACTGACGGCGACAGCGACTGTCTTCCTTGGCTTCTATCTCTGCTCCACTTTCCTTAAAGATACATTGCAACTTTAATTCTTCAACCTGTTAGGTCTCTTCCCTCTATTATTTTTGTTTTATTGTTAAATTCTGATATGTTTTTTACTAATTAATTTGTAACTGTGAAGCAGTGCTTAATTGCTTATGCTTCTATACTGCATTCAGAACTGTTGGTGCATATGACTTGTTAACTGAGAATTGTTGCTGTTCATGGTACCTAGTACCTACTTTATTTTAGTTTCAGGATATCTGCCTTCAGTAAGTTTATTTATAGCCAGTGGCTATTGCATTCTAAAATTTGCTAGCTTGTGATTGTTTTATTCCTGTTAGGCAGAGGTACCATTCCCATTTTGTTTGGAGAATCAAAAGACTGTTTATTACTTACGGAGTATAAGCACAGTGAAGAGATGGGGCTAACATTCCCCAGCTTCTATCTCTGCTCTTGTTCCTACACTGGGATACTGCTTCTCAATTTCTTTAATCTGTTCTCTTCCAATCCCTCTTCTAATTAGTAATTACTCCAGTATTTCTCTTTTGCTGTTTATGTAGATATCTGTTATTTGTGGCTGTGAATCTTTGCTTATTCTGTACTAGATGATTTCTGATTTCTTGATTGTCCATCCTTCTGTTGGTGAACAGGATTGTAATTTGTAACCAGTAGTTACTGCAACATGTCAACCGAGTAGTACATTTTATTTGTCATTTATGTTAATATTGTTCTTGTTTAGTCATAGTTATAGTTTGTTTTTATTTAATTCTTGTTTAGCTAGTAACAAGATTATAGTTGCTTGAAAGTGTCAATCATATCCGATCAGAGTGCAGTTTTAGTTTTTTCGTTCCCTCGATCGGTGAGTCAAGTCTTCGGTAAAGGCATTGGTCTAACTGAAATATGGGCCAGTTAAAGTCTCCCTTTATGGCGAAAAGATATGTTATCCTTCATAACAGTATCCTTATATTGGACAGTCCAACTTAGTTGTTGTTTATTTCAATAATAAGCACCTTAGAAGCAGCATATCTCTAAAGCATGAAATAAGTACCAAGTATGTGAATATATCTACTTCTTTCTTCAAATTAAGAATATATGTCCTATCCTAATCATAAACGAAGCATAAACACCTATCTAGTTCTGCCAAATTTTGCTACTCCTGTCGAAAAGGTTTGTCGAGTAGGGGTACAATGCTTGATTACCATAAACAACCATTAAATCATGGAAAATGAGAGAAGGGGACAACAAGCGTCCATGCAATTTATAAATTTCAGGTATGCCTTCCTCTGTTACTTCTGCTCCAAATTGAGCATTAAAATTGTCTAAAACAAATATTATTAGCCTCAACTACAAAGTATTATGAATTATCACATCGAAGATGCATTAGAGGTTTTCGTGATAGCTCCAGCGCCTTGTGTGATTGCTGGAAGAAGCCTTGGCATTGGGGGCATATCAACCTCCTGCTGACCCTCAAGAACATGGACCACTTCACCCATTGTTGGCCGATGAAGCTCATTATCCTGGATGCACCAACATGCAACTTTGCAAACCCTCTCAACCTCTTCCAAATTGAAGTCACCATGTAGCTGTGGATCCACCAAACTCCTCACATCTCCCTCGTGAAGCTTGCTGATAGCTCGCACAGGGAAATATTCAATATGATAGTTGTTGCTACTATATGCCTCAGGTGAATTTCTCCTACCCGATACGATTTCCAGCAGCACCAATCCGAAGCTATAAACATCAACTTTTGATGTAATAGCAACTCCACCAAGCCACTCTGGGGCAAGATACCCTGCAGTTCCTCTGAATGTAGTCAAAACTCTGCTAAAATCCCTTCCGAGAAATGCTGCCATCCCAAAGTCTGCGATTTTAGGAACAAATGATGCATCGAGAAGTATATTTTCTGGCTTAATATCACAGTGTATGATGCATTCTCGGCAACTGTGATGCAAGTAGGACAATCCTCTAGCAACTCCTATGGCTATTTGATACCTGGTGTTCCAGTTAATGCCAGCAGCATTGCTCTGAAATAGATGAGCATCAAGAGATCCATTTGACATGTGTTCATACACAAGTAGCCTCTTATCACCGTCGCAACAGAAACCAATCAATCTTACTAGGTTGACATGTTGGATCAATCCAAGTGAGCTCACCTCAGCCCTGAATTGCTTCTCTCCCTGACGGGCACCATCAAGCCTTTTCACTGCTATAGTTGTTGAGCCACTCAGCACTCCCTTAAATACGCAACCAAAACCACCTGCTCCAAGCTTTTCTGAGAAATTTTTAGTAGCATGGCTTAAATCAGTGTATCTAAAGGCTATAAACTCCACCACCTTGGCTGTCATACAATGGTGTACCACACCATTTGGATTTTTTTCGCCACATCAATAACAGCAACATGAGCATCAGTAACCCGGTACCAATAATGCTTGCTGCAGTAACAACTCCGACACTTGGTTTTCTTTTGTTTCTTGTCAAACTTGGCAGATCATTGGCGGCAAGGCGAAGATAAAGAACATCTTCAGAGTTATTATCGGTGCCGTCATTCTGATTGACACTGAACAATTCCCCATGCCATACAGAGCATCTGCTACTGTTATAGGAATAAGCAGTGCAGGAGCAGGAACTGAGACAAGCCTCCGCACAATTGCTCTGAGAGTTGACACCGTCTACGCTTTGGGAGTTATAGGGCAATGTAACATGAGGAATGGGGCGGAAAATGTCTGTTGAACTTGTCGTATTTTTGTCACTGGTGCAATGCAACGGAGTATTTCTGATGCAGCCTCCTGTTCGATCATCAAGCTCCCAGTCCTGGGTTGACTTCTGAGAGAAGCTCGGCATGCAGTCGCAGAAGGACGAAAGGGGAGTGCCGTTGCAAGTGGTGAAGGGTCCACAGGTAGCATACGGTGTGCAGGGATCAACCGGCTGGGCATGTATGGCTTGCCAAGACTGCTGAGCGTGTGACCAAACATTCATCTTGATCTGGCCAGAGATGTCCAGCGAGACGAAGGTGAAAGATGAGTCATTCAGTGAGGTGTACATGTAGTACTCCTCTTGACTGTTATCTACATACGTGGGATCTATCAAGCCTTTGGTCCGTGGATCCAGTTCTAGTATGGACTTGAGTATGGGGATGAGCTTCAGTATTGATGTGGATGAGGATGACCATCGCCAGTACACTACTGACGGACTGCGGCGCTTGAGGACCACCCCGCTGGCGTCGATCTCAACGGAGTATGAGCCAAGACCTGGATCAATGAGGCTCTTCCATGTGATGGCCTGACGACTGAAACCGGTGACCTTGTTCCGGCCAAACTTGGCGCCTGGAAGCACGACGTCGGTTGGGTAGTCGAAGCTCTGCCACAAGGTTACATTGGATGATGATGTCGGGCTTTCTAATTCTTGGAGCGCAAGGTTCCCAGTGTCCAAGAGAACGGCAGTGGTAGTGGTAGTGGTAGTGGTAGTGGTAGTGGTAGTGTTTAAGCTGGCTCCTGACCGATTGGCACTGGGAGAGGACCAGACTGTGGTTTCAGCTTTTTCAGGACTGGCTTGGGTTACAATGACAAGTTTGTTGCCATCGCTTGAGATTTTGAGCTGTGTTTGCTTGAGCCTGGGGTCAGTGATTGGCGCCTCTCTATTGGCGACCCAAACTGTAGTGAAAACTGGGATTTTGTTGAACCATATGCCAACGTACCAGTTGGGGGAGGTGATGTTGACGGACTTACTGCTGACGGCTGTCGGCTGGAAGAAGCCGAGCGCGAACTTGCCGTTCCTCGAGATGAGCTTGTCGCCGAAGCCAAACTCTTGGCCTGCCGCTAGAGTATCAGTCGCGGCCGCGGCCGCGGCGGAAGCGGACCACGGTGGAGTGTGAACGGAAGTGAAGAAAAGAAGGGTGAGCAATATATGCAGGGGATTCATGGATAAACAAGATTGGAAGTATGATCAAGTGACGATGGATGGACGCATGCACGTCTTCTGCTCTGCTGTTGAGAGAACTGAGAAGGGAGACGAGGATATACGGAAGCAGCTTCCATAGAGAGCGCACCGGCGCAGGCCTAGAATTCCATTTCTGGACGGCAATGGATCGGATGGACGAGAGGAGACACGGCAACCACGCTGCGAGTCAAACTCGGTCCGTTGTGTGACTTGCAACTTGGCCTCCCACTTGTGTATGGGTACACTGCACAACGTGGTGCTCTCTCTATAAAATACTCTGCAAGGCTGTATTCCCGTAAAAACCATGTGCTCCGACCAGGGTTTTCAAAATCGCGGTTACCGCTCGGTAACCGGTCGGTTACCGACAAATCGGCCGGGACCGGCTCGGTTTCGGTACCGGTTTGAATTCAAATTTCAAATTTGAAAAAAAATCGAAAATATTGAAAAAATTCCTAAAAATAGTTCATGATTTATAGAGTCGAATGGTGTACAAATTTTTCAAATTGGAGTTCGTTTGCTATTTATTTTGACGTGTACAAGTTTGAAAAAAAAGATCTTTTCTATTTTTTTCCAAATTTGTACGCGTCAAAATAAATAGCAAACGAACTCCAATTTGAAAAATTTGTACACCATTCGACTCTATAAATCATGAACTATTTTTAGGAATTTTTTCAGCATTTTCGATTTTTTTTTTCAAATTTGAAATTTGGCTTGGGGCGGTTTGGGGCGATACCGTCAGTAACCGGCCCAAACCGGTCAGTAACCGGCCCTAACCGACCGGTTACCGACCCCAAACCGTTTGAACTACGCCGTTTGAATTCAAAATTCAAACCGTTCGGTTTGGACCGGTAACCGGTCAAACCGGTCGGTAACCGTCCGACCGCCCCGGCGGTTACCGGTTTCGAAACGGAAAGAAAAACCCTGGCTCCGACTGCTGCCGCAGGCTACGAGCTCCGGCCGATAAAGATGGCCACTTTCTAGAGTGCCGATAAAAGCTTCCAACAGCGTTCACAATGGTCCAGCCACCGAAACCAGCCATGGTCAAGTCAACGAATTAAGACGCGTCCACGAAAATTAATTATTAACACCACCTATCCTTCAATCTGTTGATAATTCCTAAAAACCATATGAAAGATTCTAAGTAATACATTAATACACAAGAGAAAGAGAGAAAAACTCGTGAGGAAAAATAAATACAAATATCTTGATATATCATCACAATTATTTCAATTTTGACCCTCATTATAGATAAACTCAAAGTCTGTAATCTAAGTAACAATAACTTTGGCCATATGACCAATATATCACGACTAACACTACATGGAAAATAGATGATATGATATAACCTTAGGTTGATATTGACTCGGTTTGAACTTCATATGAGAAACCTCGAAAGGAAAAAGTTATAAGTACAATATGATGTTTGAAACAAGTTATACATGCAAACCTCTAAGTCACATATTATACCAATCCCTCCAACACATTTATGAAATGTGGAATACGGTAGATTTTGTTAGCTAATGTCATGCTATGTCCCTGTTCCGTTCCGTTTCGTTCCGAACACAGTAACACACCATCAAACACAGGAATTAACAATTCTATTCTAGGACAGGAAGGCATGATGCATGCTAGCCAGAATGTCAGATAGCAACGGCAGGTGCAGCCTAGACCAAGAAGCGAAATCTTGCATCCTTGCCCGAGGTTTGGTTCAGGGTCACGCGTCGAACGCCACCGGCAAAAGCATGGAAAGGAACGCCATTCCTCATCCCGTGAGCTGTCGCATGTGCCGTGCTTCCAAAGAACCGCAACTCAGCACGCCACAACTCTGCCGTCCGCCGCGCGGCAACTCGCCGAACAACACAACAAACTGGTTCCAGCGAATCACAGGAACTTACACTTGCAGTAAAAGCGTTACAGATTTACACCCACTGTCCCGTGACAGCATGCATGATACATGATACATGCACATGAATGAAGTAGCCGGACAGAAATCTAGCAAGGTTCTTTAGATGACACATCGAGGAAGATGAATTGAGACAGTAGTATATCAACATCCAATTAGCTCTTTGAATTTGCACAGCAAACATTTGTCAATGGAACAATTTTCATGAAAGAATAAACGATTGCAGCTACATAAAACTATATACTCGGTCAAACTCAGGTACATCACGCGCAAGTCAGCACTTTGGTCATATAATTCGGCCAGAATTTACAAATGCAATAATGAAAACATCAAAAGGCATAAAAAAGAAGAAAAAGAGAAAGGGAATTTCCATCACGAGGCTCCGCTGTATCCTGAGCTGTAGCCGCTGTAGCCACCTTTCTTCATTGCGCCCGACTCCATCTCCTGCGTCTGGTGGCCCTCGCTGCTTGACGCAGACGGTATCTGGCCATATTCGCTGGTTGGCGCGCTGTATTGGCTGCTGGTGTAGTTGTTGTTAAATGCCATCTTCCTGAACTTCTTCATGTCCTCGTTGTACTGGCCAGAATCGTAATCAGAGCTGCTGTATGACCCAAAGAAGCGGCTATGACCAGGCCGAACACCTTCATTAAGATCCTCCAAAGACACGTCGCCTTCCAAAGCCCGAACCACCTGAACAGTCAGGTGAGAAACTATTAAACTACCAAATAAATACATGAAAATATGAGCATTGTGCAATCAGTTTTATGGATCCCAATGTTGGCATGTTTTCAGCATTGAAACTAAAGTGACCAAAGTTCCAACTCAGAATTCAGAAGGTCAGCATTCATCAGCTCAGTACTTCTCATGGTATAGAAATCATGTTATGTATACAACAGATTAGAAAAAATAGCACTTAATAGTGCCCTAAAGGACATTACTGCAGTTTAGGGGTGTTTGCTAGGACAGTGCAAAAGCTGTGTATAAATTACCTGACTCATACGTGGCCGACGACGTGCAGAATGGCGTACACATGCAGCCGCACAGGCTATCATTCTTGCTATCTCATTAGGATTGAAGTCCTTTCCCAGTCGAGTATCCACCAAAGCATCATATTCACCATCCTCAAGTGCTCGCATCAGTAATGGCCTTGCCTGCAGATGATATAGTGATGTTACTCACAGGAAGATTACAACAGTCTGAAAAACGACAAAGCATAAGACTTTCCAGGTTAAGCACATTCATGTGGGGAGGTAGAGACAGATACTTTCTCAATGTAGTAACATTCATTAACAAGAATACAACCTTAGTGGCCAGAAATGTGCTTAACTAAAAAGAGGTAGAAAAAGATAACTACAATTTTGTAATTAGTATGAGTATTATAAAGCATGCAAATGGAAGTACATATGTGCTTATAGCAAGCAGTACCTAAATTTCATATTGATAAATCATTGGCAATCATCAATGCTAAAGATGAGAAGTTAGGAAGCATTATGTAAACATCAAAGCAAGAAAAGGTGTTCAAAATAATTACCCAGTCAACCAAGCTGTCATCCATATATGTTTGGGTTGTGTCAACTGGTCGCCGCCCAGTGATAAGCTCAAGAAGCATGACTCCGAAAGAAAATACATCGGATTTTTCTGTGAGCTTGCCAGAAGATGCATACTCAGGTGCCAAATACCTAAAGCCAGGAAGATGTGTATTAGTGAGCCATAATTATTACTAGCATAGCAAGTTGAAAGTTGGAATAACTCTCCTAATTGTTGAGAATATGATGCAAATGCTATGGTTATAAAAATCTATAGGGTATTGTAGCATTAAAAAACCTAAACGTACTTCAGTCAAGTCTGAATTGCGTCAGTATTAGATAATGACATCCATGTGCTTAAAACTTCAGCCAAATAGGCATGCAGCATGTCTATAATATCTAACATCGTACTTGAACTACAAAGTAGCATTTATACATACCCGAAGGTGCCCATTACTCTTGTCGAAACATGGGTGTTGTTATCAGTAGTGAACTTTGCAAGTCCAAAGTCAGCAACCTGTAGAGAGATGCTTGTTAGTTAAAATGAAGTTCAAAAAATTAAAGAGAGGTCTCGACATTTAAGCAAGAAGGCTGTATAATTTCTAATTGGATGCGATTATAGACAATTTCACTAATGTGACCAAATTCCAAGCAAGCAAAACTTGATGGCTACCAAAATAGATTAGATAGCAGAAACCACATTATAACAGCATTGAAACGAGATATAATTTGTGGACTGCCAAAATGTCCTAAACTAATATAACTTCGTCAAGGTGGTAAATGTAAAATAAGCACTGTGTAAGAAATACATTTTCAGTTTTAACAGAAGCAGTCAGCTGTAATCTCTAGAACAGAAAAAGGAAACTCAGAGCATACCTTAGCTTCAAATTTGAAGTCAAGAAGAATGTTAGATGCCTTTATGTCACGATGGATGATCTTCGGATGGCCTGCTCATAAGAAAGACATTCTATAAGGTTCTATATTTCAATATTTACTAGGAGACATAATTGTAATAAAATATAGATAGTCGTCATGTATGTAAACTCACAGTCTTCATGAAGATAAGCTAAACCCTTGGCAGCACCCAGAGCGATCTTTAATCTAGTTGGCCACTCCAATGTTGGTCGATCTTTAGCTGCAGAAGGTGCAAATATGTCATAACAATGCGCCAGAGAACATGAAACAAATGAAATTAGCAATCTACTGGCACCATGCATGCCTCAATCAAATTTTAGGACAAGCGATAAATCCATCGGTCGCCCTATAGTAGGAGGGATTTTTTTTTGTGTGCAAGCAAGGCACTTGGTTGTGGATTGCCAGCTCCAACATGAAAAGAGCAAAGAAAATTTTGCCAAAAGGATCATCGGTGAGTACCATTTCTTTTTTTGGACGATAAGGTTAGCAAGTGGCTGAAGACTTAACTCTGAGGAATGGCTAACAAGCAATTTCTTTTCACGGTGAAGAGAAGGTAGGGGATGCTAAAGAATTTCCTCCAACTGAATAATCCTACTGATTAGCTGCCAAATTACTTATTTATAATCGTATGGAAATTTGCTATTGCAATCTTGAATAGCACAAATGAATATCATATTAATTGAATGGGAAAAATGAAAGAATCAGAAAGTTCAGTTAAACAGCTAAGCTATTCAGGTTCTAGTGGATAGCGAAGAGCTATTGCCTACAGGTAACTCATTCTAGATGGCTAATCAAACATGGTGACATGGTCTCAAAGACAAACCAAGTAGAAAAATCAAACATGTGGATTGCAGAATCACAGACAATGAAGAGAAAAAATGGTGTGTGTGGGGGGGAGGGAGGGAGGGGGGCGCACAGGGGCGGGGGGAGTGAAGTGAGGGGACATACCATGTAAGTGGAATTCCAATGTGTTGTTGGGGACAAACTCATAGACAAGCAACCTCTTCCCTCCAGAAATGCAATAGCCAACCAATGACACAAGATGTTTGTGATGTACTCGGCTAATAATCTCAACCTCAGCCTGGAACTCACGCTCTCCCTGGCCACTTCCAAGTTTCAATTGTTTTACAGCAATCTCTTTGCCATTAGGCAGCAATCCTCTGTGAACATACCCAAAACCACCTTGTCCAAGGAGATTAGCATCAGAGAATCCATCAGTCGCCCTCAACAACTCTTCATAGGTGAATGTGCTCTTCGAGAAGCCGAGAGCAGCACCAGGGGATGGTGGAGGTAGGATCTCGCCACCCGAGTAGTTCGAACCAGATCCGCCACTGCTATTTAGCATCGCTGGTGGTGGCGGTGGCGGTGGCTGTGGAGGACGATTGGCATATGCTGGTGGAGGCGAAGGGTGCATCTTGACCACATGTTCAGGGGGAGGAGGAGGCGCATTTTGCTGCCAACTCTGGTATGTTCCACCATATGGATCCTCTGCAATAAGATAGACCATCATGTGAGGAAAGGTTTGTTTTCATTTTGAAACTGCTGCTTACAGAAAGCAACATATGCTTGAAACAGAACTTATAAGAGATTAGTTTTTCTCTTCCAAACAAAACGGACAGACAATAGGCAAAACCAAATATAATACAACATTTGATTTAGACAGCGGGCATGACACCTATCAACATTTTTGAACTTATAATAGAAGTACGTACACCTTATCAAAAGTAAAGATTTAATCAGTAGAAAATTTGGAGGTCCAAATTCCTTGAAATTGAAAAATAGCATCTATAATCTATACCTAATAATAAAGAGGCAAAATTTCTCTCCTCCACCACTTTTTGGTCCGGCTCCCCTAATCCGATTCATACACGTATTGTGTTCCGTTACAACACACGGGCATGTTTATCGGATAAAGTACAAAGTCCGATTTCGATACGTATTGAGTTCCGTTGCAACGCACGGGCACGTTTGCTAGTAATAATAATTTACTGAATTTAACACTTTTTAACCACAATATGCACATGTCAACAAGACCTACGCCGAAGAATCAGGAACTGGTACCTAACACCCATGTTAATGCCGCGACCTAAGATCCACCGCCAGCCGAATTGGCCGGAAGACAAGAATTGAAACCGAAAGCAACGTGACTAGTACCTAGTCACGCGACCCACAGGCTAGATCTGGATCTAGACAGCGAAAGGCAAGCAGGCAGGCACGGGAGCTGTAAGAGAGATCTAAACTCACCCTTGTACGGGGGCGGAGGCGGCGGGTATCCGTACTGCTGAGACGGCGGCTGCGCTCGGCGGCGCTTCTTACGGAGGCAGCAAAGGCAGATGAAGCTGGCGAGCAGTAGCAGCACGACGCCGCCGACGGCCACGCCCACCACGAGCGACGTGGACGGGCCGGAGCTGCCGCCGCCGCCGCTACCACCCGGCGAGTGCGACTTGGGCGGCGAGTGGGAGGACGGCGTGGATCGGTCACCACCTCCGCCGGACGACGGCGGGGACCTGCCCCCTCCGCCTGACGACGGCGGCGACGGGGTGTCAGATGGCGGCGTCCCCGGGGAGGAAGGGGAGGAGGGCGAGGGCCCGGAGGGGGTGGCCGGGGTGGAGGACGGTGCGGGCGGGGACGCGGCGGGGGTCGCGGGGGTCGGGACGGAGGGCGACGACGGTGGCGGCGCGGCGGGGGCCGGTGGGGACGGCGTGGGCGGGGTGGGCGTGGGAGGGGTGGGCGTGGGAGGGGTGGGCGCCGCCGGGGGCGGCGCGGACGGGGTCGCCGGCGGCGGGGTTGTCGCGTTGGCCGGCGGGGCCGACGGCGTGGTCGGCGCCGGCGCGGCCGTCGGCGACGACGACATCGCGCCCGCTTAACCCCCGCTCCGGCTCCGGCTTTTGGAGCTCGGGAGAATCGTCGCTGGTTGGGTTGCTTAGCGCGTAAGAATGGCTCGTAGAGGCCCGAGGAGGAGACGGCGAGGCGAGATGCTTCGCGGTGCTAGCGCCTAGTAGTAGTAGCAGTAGTAGTATAGCAATCAATCAAAGGCGTAGCAGCCAGCAGCAAGCCTCGCGGGAGGAAGAGGAGGAGAGGCAGTAGGGGAGGAATCGACAGCCCAGCAGTAGGCAGTAGTGTTTACGAAACCGAACGGTAACCTGGTTACCGGACTTACCCATCACCGGTTCGGTTTCGGTACCGGTTTGAATTCAAATTTCAAATTTAAATTTTAAAAAATCAAAAATACTGAAAAAATTTCTAAAAATAGTTCATGATTTATAGAGTCGAATGGTGTAAAAAAATTTTAAATTGAAGTTTGTTTGTTATTTGTTTTGACGTGTACAAGTTTAAAAAAAAATAAAAAAACCGGCCAGTCCGTTAAGACGCGGTTTGAATTTCAAGTTTGCTTGTTTCAAGCAAAAAAAAAAAAGTAACCGGCGGTTTGGGGCGGTTACCGACCAGGCTGGACGGTAACCGACCCTAACCGAACGGTTACCGTTCGCGGACCGTTTGCACTGTGTCGTTTGAATTCAAAATCCAAACCGTTCGGTTTGGAAACGGTTTGGGCGGTAACCGTCCAAACCGCCCGTGGACAGTTCCCGCCGGCAAAACGGTAGCAAAAACCCTGGTAGGCACTCAGGGCGGTCCAGGGTTAATGGAAAGTGAGACGGAATGAGGTGGGAAAGCGGAGGTAGAGAGTGAGGGTGGTGGGCCCCACGCGCGTGGCTGGGCACCTTTCGGTTGAGCGGAGCGCGCCAGTCGTTGTGCACCGCGAAGTTTTGGCGACACGGTCACCGACAGGTGGACGAGGCCTGCCGCGGCGGGAGCGCTGGGGCCCACCTGTCCGTGACGTGACGATTGCGCCTCGTGGTGTGCCTCGCCATCGTGACGACGACCGCAGCGCAGCGTAGTGCAGGAGAGACGGGTGGGAACGGGAGTAAAATAACCGGATAAAGCGCGCGTCGCTTGCCCCTTTTTCATGCACTTGTGCTTGCCCTGCCGCTGCCTGGATTTTACGCGGAGCATCTACGGCGGGTTTGCCGTGGTTTTGCTCCGCGTGGACCCCGCGGGTCAGCGTCAACCTGCGAATCTCACCACTCGCATCGTCCGTCACACTCACACCGTCCCATGTTGCGGCAACGGGAAAGAGGGTGGTAGTGGGTCCGGGAGGTCAGCTCGTGACGTTCCAGTTAGGTTGATTACAGGTCGTTGTTTTACTTTTACCTCTTCTTCTCAGTTCCATCGACGACGACTTTGCCAGTCTCCACTGATTCACCACTTCAGCGCCGCGGTGTCGTGTTCAAAGGTTCCAGGCCGCGAGCAACGTGGGTGGGGCCGACCGGCGGCGGCCCCTGGCTCGGCCCGCCGCGCAGCGTCCCCGCAAAAAAGGTAGCGTGATTGGCGCGGGCCAGGGTGGGCGGGAGGGACACACACGGGCGTACCGAGCCAAGTGGCACGGCTGAAAAAATGGAATTGCGATTTCTTTCGTGTTCTCTGCGTACGCTACGCTACCGTTATGGTTAGAACCAGTATCTTCTGTCCGGTGGCTGTAGCAATGGACGCATTCGAGTTTACAGAGCGATGGGTTCGCACTCCGGCCGTTTATATGCTCACATGCGCTCTCGTTTTCGTCTGTCTTCTCGACAGCAATAGTTCTCGTCGTTAGCCTGCAAATTGCACTCGCCAGCTATACGTGTGTTTCGCAACTACCCGTCCCAAAATAAATACTACCATCATCCAAAAAAAAAGTGTAAATCTCGTTTCACGAAGAGTCCAAATTCTGCAGTTTTTTCCAGTAGAGGTAAAATGGTCCTTTTACCTTTGACTTAATATCGTTAAGTACTAGAAACTAACGGGAGGTCATATAGATAAGATATTTTTATTTTGGGGTCATATACTAAAGTTCAAAAAAAAATTAGGCCATATAAAGAAGATGCATTATTTTCAGGGCCATTTAGAGAAATGTCTTAGTATATGTGCACACGAACACCGACTACGGCCATCAATATGGACTCAAACTTGTGGAGACTGGTCTAGCGACAACGAGGATGACACCAACACGTTACTCAATTCCGTTATGAATATATATAGAAACTCAGTAATCTAGCTTCATAAAATCGAAAAAACATAATTGGATTGGGTCTCTCTGGACGTACGAGGACGGGTCTCTCCGGGCTTATGACCAAAAAGATAATAATAATATAACATAAAAAGAAAAAGAAAAAATATTTAAATTAGGATTCCTATTTATCTTACGATGATTGGAGAGTATATTTTAATTAGGATTCATATTTAGTTTACTATAATCAAAGAGATCTATTTAGATTAGGATTCCTATACATGTAAGTTACCTCAAAAAGTCCTATGTACATATGAAGGGGAGCAGGAGAGCTATAGACAGACATGAAAAGAGCCAACTTCTACGTTCATAGAGTTAGTTAAAAAAACCATATAAAAAAATAGATTTTTTTTCTTCTTCATCATTAGATATAATATTGAATATAAATATAGATTAAAAATTATGTTTTTTGGGGAAACGAGGCTTAGAGTATCTCCAAGAGTTTCTAAAATATTTCTCCTAAAATCATCATATTTTCTAATTCCTAAAAAGATATTGGGATAAAAATAGAAGATCGTCTCTAAAAGTTTCTAATAATTCACTCCTAAGTTATAGAATATAATTTTACATTAGAAATCCTATACTATTTTTAAATCATACTTACCGCTTTTATATATTCTTTCCCTCTCGTACATTTACATCAGAAACCCTCTTCTACTTTTTATTTTTTCCACGCCCTTTCACCTCTAAGTTCTAAAAGATTAGGAGGAGGATCAGAAGTTGTTGGAGATGATTTTTTTCTCTCGTCTGACTAAAAACTAAATATTAAGAAGGAATTTAGAAACTCTTGAAAATGCTCTTATATTAGCATGAATACAAATCTATAGTTGGACGCACAAATCGATGCGAGGTGTGAAATTACAAAAATTACCCTACCCGTGTAAAGATCCACCTAGCGCTTTGCTCATCCCCGCTACTTTCTAGTTTCCTCCGCTACATTCTAGTTTCTCCGTGAAAAGATTAGTAGTGAACTTTCTAGTAGCCGGTGGGAAAGTGTGGATGAGAGAGGGCGCAACTACTGTAGGTGAGCCTTGCATCCAAGTTATTTTTTTATCCGCATGCAGCAACTTATCCTTGTACGGGTAACGAAAAGAAGCATGTCCTAGGAGCTGATATGGTTGCCTTTGCTCTATGTATGTAATTTTTTTTTGGAAAAGAATTTGATTTGCATGTATTTTTTTAGACAGAGGGAGTATCTTCTCTTCAGTCTTCACTCGTGTTATCCATCCAGTGCAAGTCCATTCTATTTTTCAGAACTTATACCCACCTAAGAGCCAAGACAAAAGTATGGCGTGTGAAATAGACGTCCTAGTTGGAGATTGGCATCTCTCCACTTGACATTGACGATTTGGATGAACAATGATAGAAACAAAAACCGTCAATGTCGGTTCTTTCCAAAAAAATACTACTGCTATCCATAGAAGGGTAAAGCACACATTTCAATCTTCAACTCACATTAACATACGTTCAACTATGAAATCAGGTAAAAACACTTTTCAATTATTGAAACCAGACAAATTTGGCACTTCACTAGTTTCAAAAGTGGTTTTCCATTTTTAAAAGACGCTAAAAATTTATATTTTTTTTACCATCTTAATATTCTTAAATGAAAAAACTCAAAATTACAAAGTTTTAGATTTCATTAAGAGCTACAACTTTTACATAAAAAAATATTTTCGTTTAACTCCAATACTCCATATAAAAGATATATTATTTTTCTAATGAAGCAAGCAATAAAACACGATTATCACAGTGCTGAAATTTATATTATTTTTTCGAGCATCCTAATGTCCTCAAATAAAAAAACATTAAAATTATAAAGTTATAGATATCAACAAAATATATAAATTTTATATAAAAATTATCTTCATCCAAAGTTGTATTGAAGAATTATGATTTTCCTAACATGAAGTCTTGTCACGTGACAAAATAATACCAAGGCATAATAAGACTTAACTTTTAAAAAATCATAGCTCTTTAATAATGTGTCAGATGGAGATAATTTTTATATGAAAATTGTAGATCTCAAAAATATCTACAACTTTATAGTTTTAATATTTTTCATTTGAGCATAATAAGATGCTTAAAAAATAATATATAATTTAAATACCATAATAATCACGTATTAGAAAAATAATATATATTTTGTATGAAGTTAAATTAAAATACTTTTTATGTCAAAGTTGTAGCCCTCAATAAGATATACAGGTTTGTAGCTTTGAGTTTCTTCATTTGAGAATGTTAATAATATAAAATTTCAGCGTTTCTAAAAATAGAAAACTATTTTTGAAACCAGGCAATAACTAAATTTGTCTGATTTTGATAGTTGGAGAGTGTATGTTATCCGATTTCGTAGTTGAAGGTTGAAAATCAAACTTCAATACAAGTTGAAAGTTGAAAAATGTGTTTTACCCTCCATAAAATAATGCAATTCTTGTTAATCTCATGTTTAGAAACCAAATGCTTTCGAATTTGACTAAAATCATATAAAAATATTAACATTTATAATATAAAACAAATATCACTAGAATAATTTAGAACATATTTTTAGTAAACTAGTTTAAAGACATAACTGTAAATAATATTTGTGGTAAATTCAGATCCTCCACGATGAGGATCTCGTGTTGGGCGCGGCGCGGGCTGCCTTGCATTGGTGTCCCGCCCGGCTCGGGCGGCAATGGCACAGGTGTTGCCGCGGGCGAGGAGAGTGACGTCCCGGAGGTGCCCTCGGCGAGGATGTCCGAATCGTAACGCAGCGACGCGTTCTCGGTCTCAGACACGCTTGTCTGACTATCGAGCCATTACCTGGGACTGGGAGCAGAGCATTACCAGGAAGCCGTTCGTTGTAGCGGTAGCGCGTAGGAGCGGACAGCTCACGAGCAGCTTGGCTAATTCTATCATGCCTAAGTTCCTCTTTCAATCACGTCACATGGGGGGATGGGTTGGCTCGGGTCCAGTAGTCCAGCTCCAAAAAAGTTTTTATTAGTTTTTTTAAGTTTTTAGATAGGCGAAAGCCAAGTGGAGCGCCTGCCTCGTTCGCCCGCGCCGGCCCAGCCTAACCGCAGGACATCGCAATCTGCACGCGCTGGAGCTAGCTCCTCCTATCTTAGGTTCCGGCACAAGTGAAGCTAGTGACTGTATGTAAAGTAATGTGGGCGTGTTTGGTTCCTTGGATATGACTTGACCAGGCCCGTGGGATGTAGTCTTGGGTTGATTGGTTGCCTGAATAGCTACTTGAGTCTGGCTCAGCTGGTGCAAAATTGCCTCCCCAACCTGGCTCTCGAGAAATGAAATCTGGCGAGCCTGGCTGCTGCGGTGCAGCGTGGGTGCTTTTGCTGGCTCTACTCAGTCACGCGTGTGCAGCTTGGTAGTGCAGGACCGGCCAACCAAACAAAATCTGTGATGAGCCATGTTCTCTTGCTGCAGCCAACCAATCAAACTGTGGTTGCATGCGTAGGTCCTGGCTGCTCAGCCCCTGGCTCTAGGATACGGGCCAGGTTGCTATGAAACGACAACCAAACGTGTCCGTAATAACGCACTCTTGCAATTTTACACTCCTAGTTTCCTAGAGTAGAGAGTAGTTATATATAGAGTAAATTGAAAGAAATATTTGCAATTCGCTTCATGGAAAATCTTATGTAGTATAGCCTGTTTGAGGCCATACTCTTTGATTTGGTTCATGTGTGAGCAACATTAGTGATTTAATTTCGGCCATTCAATTCTCATAAACGTACGTGTACGTATAACTTTGAGTCGGTATATATCGAGTTGACAAACCGCTGATATTCTTGACATGTCTACTAACCACAAGGCCCGTTGGAGTGAATGAATAAGCCAACACGTTAATTCCGACATAAATTACGTTTAGGGGCCAATTGGCCGGCAAAGAGTAGTGAAGAATAGAGAAAATCAGGCCATGCCTCCATGGTGATTCGATATTCCGTGCCGCACATGCTACGTACGCGAATCCTGCTGTCTGCATGTTGAATTGTTGACGAGCTAATCATTCAAGTGCAGACTAAGGATTTAAGTATAGCACTCGCATATTGTTGTTATTATACGGAGTACTAACCAACAAATGATCTACATCAGTTTTGAAGTTTTTTTTTATATGTGTCTCTATCAGCAGATAGATGCATATTATGGAGTATATGCATGGTATGGGCATTAGGGATACACCACTACTGTATTTTGCAACTATCAGGGTGAAGCGGCCGGAGACATGCATCTTCTGTCAAACTGAACGGTGTTTCTTTTCCGGCTACATGAATTTAATTACGTGATTATATATTCTGCTAATATATATGTGGAACTTATAAGGACATGACAAGGCAGAATTGTTGTGGATGGGTACTCCTTGGCATTATTGATTGTGACACAGAGATACTGATCAGTTCATATCTTCAATCAACCAGGGATATTGGTATTTATAATCTCAAGTGCTGTCACACGGACATCATTACAGATTTTTCAATGGAAGATACTACTGTATACTCCTGTATTTGCATGCCTACTGCTGGAACTCCGCAGTTGGGCACGCCATGTGCCTCCAATCCATGCTCCGTCGTCGGCGGCAATTCCGTCCCCGCCACCATTCACTCAAATTAATTGTGTTTCTTCATATATGATACATTGTGATTGTAATCTTTATAGTCATAATCATAACCACACGGAGTCTTACAAAAATAACATAACATTTTTTGGGGTTTGATGTTGTTTCCCAAACAAACATATACATGGGCCATGCTTGCTTGCCTGCAATGTGCTATCCATACTATACACAGAAGAAAGCAAGACAAACACGCTTGATTGTTGGGTGGTTATATTTAGATGATGGTTAGAAGTGTCGTATATATACATCCATAGCCAGCCTGCAGACACATGCATGTGCTGTATGGATTCCAGGAATGTTCGGTTTCTTTTGTAATGCAGAAAAGTTTGTCAGCAAGTTATGCTTTTTTCCCCTAAAAAAATAATTCTTCAGAATAATTAACATGTTTGAGAGGGGATGCCCACATTTTTTCTTTTAAAACAGAAGGAATAATAATGTCCACCTTTGCATTTCGGGGGAAAAAAACGGTGCTGTTCTCTGACAAGCTTGTACAGTAGGCACCACTCTTTCGGTGTCACTTTCTTTCGACAGAACACGATAAGGACAGGGACCTTGATTTGCCACATCGTATGTACGTACATGCATTGCCTGTTGCTGTCGTTGCCAACTGCTCAAGATACAGTTGAAACTTGGACGGTGATGCCCAATTAGCTGCAATCACGGAGTACTATTATCAAAATCACCGGCCGCGTACGGCGCAAGAGTCAACTCCCAAGCATATACTACCAAATAGCTGCACAAGAACCATCTACTGATCTGTATTCCATTTCCATTCCCAGCTTGCTCACCCTGCATGCAGCAGTCAGCAGGTACGCGGTTTCCACACATGATTTTGGTACGGCAGCTCACTATTGCTGATTTTTACTACTTTTAAGTGTAGAAGATTGGCATGACAGCGAAACAGGCTACTAGTAGCCTGCGGCTATTTTTTTTGTGTGGAAAAACAGTTTATAATTTGAAATTGCTAGATTTTCACACTGAATTTTATTTTTTTTCTTGACAGTAACCTTTCACACTGAGTTCTCGTGGGAGCCAGGTACAGCAATCATTGTTATTATGACCGACTAAGAATTTGGGAAAGCGACAGACAACTGAGAGGACGCTGCCATGAACAATCTTTTCTTCCCAATCTCAACCCAAAGAAAAAAAAGCAAAAGTGCATAACCTTTGTTTTTAAGAAAAGCATAGTAAGTTTTTTTGTTTTCTGTTGATGAGAGAAGCCTCTCCTTGGTGCTTCTGCTGCAAAGCAAGCCCATCAAACTTTGACAAGAATGCAAGCCCAGAAAACTCTTGGCTGGGGGTCCAATTGTTGTCTCGTCGTGGTTGGGCTATGATGCCAAGTAGCCAAGAACGCTATGAATCTATAATTGTTCTATCATTGCAGCCCAACCCATTTGTGCCATTGCCTTTTCCTCATTTTGGAGTGTACAGGGCAATTGATTGGCAGTCCTTTTTTTATTCTCTTATTCACATACATTCATGTAGTGCAATTTATAATCCTCTAATGTAGTAAAATATGTCTTTTTTTTTCCTTTCATATGCATTCAATTCAGAAGACATGATTTAACTGTCTTGTAACCTACTCCAACTAATATAAATACCTAATTCAACATTACTAAAAAATCATGTGCAACATTTGGTGCAACCTATTTCAAGATCTGAGATGTCATCTTGAATATTATGTATTTCAATTGTGTTATCACATTTGTCGAAGTAGTACATTTGAATTCCATTTTTTGAAGATTTCAAAATATGTTTCTAATGGTTCTTCGTTGCATTCGACCTTAAACAATATTCAAATAGAAATCCCCCTTGTAGTGATGCTATATTTATATGTTAGACATGTTTTATTTCATCTCTACAAGAATAGACACATACTTTTATAAAAGTGTGTTAGAGCATCTTCATACAGACCATGTCTGAAAATGGTAAATACAATTTTTAAGCGCATCAAGTAGATAACAAGACGCTTTGTAGAGACTTTACCTGCATGTCTATGCATATACATTTATATAACATGTCTATTTTTATAGTTACTCCCTTCATCGGGGAATGGACCCAACTCTAGCATACCAAGGCAAAATTAGTGGCCAAGCGAAATTACTTGTCAACCCTTATATCATTATTCTCCCATGCATACTACAACATGAAGATCTAAGAGTTTGCTTGAATCTGGCCACTAATGGGGACATGTTTCCCGATTTTCCATTAGGTATAGATAACTTTTGTTTTGGTGGAGTATGACACACTGATCTAGATTCAGATCAATAGACTCAAACCTTGTAATCTTAGCACCATGATTTCTCTGGTTATCAACTGTGTCACCAACCGGTTGACCTCGCCAAAAAGGCTAATATCTGACTGTGAAATAAAGAACACAAGCAAGAACTAAAAAGTACGCAGCTCAAAAGATAAGACGAACTATAGATGTATGATTAAGATCTTAAGGTGGAATCTCACAAATTGAATAACGACAACTGTCAAAAACAAATTGTTCTAACAAAACCCAAACCCTCACATATGCAGCGACTACTAAATATATATGCTAAATCTATAGGCTAAGAAGCGTCTAAAGACCCCTATTCATGTCCACAAGGTGTCCCAACATGTTATGAGGCCCAACGACCAAAAACATGGGAACATTGCGCCTTCACAGATTGTGGATGACAACTTATTTTGACAATTCCTGTTGTTTCCAAAGGAATTTTGATGTGGGACCACTTCCATAGGTTGCGTTATCAAATTACCTTTTCATTCATACCTAGTTCATCAAAAATGGAATTCGCATATAACCTGGGCATCCGTTTTACCGTATTACCGTAGACTACTCCTAAAACCTAAGATGGACTCGAACTTCACATAGATTGGGCTTTGGCTTGGCTTTGACGCCCTAGCTGGCCTCCTAAGGAGGTGGCAAAGGGAGAGGATGTCCATGATCTTCCTTGGTGTGTTCTCCATCTTCTTGCAGCGTGCTTGAACTTAGGCCAGGGTTCTAAGGGTGAATAATAAGCCCATAACAACAACACATAGCTCTTGGCAGAAACACCAATGGCATCTCTTGATGATTTGGAAGCCTTACCGATGTGATATTGATGTGATATAATATTTATTTGAAATCTTATCAAACAAGCTTTCCATCAAATTCTCATTGACCTTAATCGCATTTCGAATGGATGAGTTATGACCTTCCCAATAAAGTATTGTCGGACCACCGGTGAACTAAAAGTTCAATTTTAATGGACTTGTACTTTGAGAGTCATCACTTGTACCTACAAGCAATAATAACATGTAAATATGGAACCAAGTGAATTGTAACAAAAGTTACTATACAAATGTAGGAATAAGCTCACCTTATAATTAAGACTAGTGCATAATAGGTTTCCAATCCCGGTTGGGAACCTCCCTTTATTCCCGGTTTCCCAACTGGGATTACCAGTCCAGGACTAAGGGCCCACCTTTAGTCCTAGTTCTAGAAACTGGGACTAAAACTAAAACTTTATATACACAAATCCTAAATTGCTAGGGTAGAGCTGCTGTTCAACCAGCTAGCCAAGTAGCTGTTGTTCATCCAGTCAGCCATCACCATCAACTTCAAACATCCCTAGCCAATTCAAACATCTCAGGTAATTCAAATGTAGGGGTTCAAATATCCACTTTATCCATTCCAAAAAAGGGATCCAAAATCAATTTCCTCTCCACATTTGGCGTCAACAATAGTAATCAATAACAAGTTCATAATAGTCCACTACACTCTCATTTGAAGCTATTCATGGACAACCAATTACAATTATATCACAATTCCTACTAACCTATTGTAGCATGACATTATATCCACCTAATGCTTACAAGGCTTGGCACAAACAATAGTTCTAGTGTCCATTCCTATGGATAAGTGCATCAATACCATATAGCCATTTCAACTAACATGTGCAATAACTACATAGGTCTGCATGTACCTAATATGACATACAGTACTCTAAAAATTAGCCATACCTACAACAAAAGAATCCAACATACCGCTATCGTCCTTTGTCTAGTGTAAGTAGGCAGCAACGCAAACGTCCTAGACATCTATAACTAATTGTTTGGAGGTCAGCACAATCTTATATGTACGAAAAGGTGGACACAGATCTATGGCAAAGACAAACGAGGATGGACCAGAACAAACCATGGTTCCCCAGGATGCAGTGAGGCAGCAATGAGGCGGATCCGGCGAACTGTTGACACCAAGAATGACACACTTCTAGATAACCAAAATTCTGTCAACAACCTCAGGATCAAGGATAGACAATCACATCATGAGCATATTTTATAAAATAACAAGTTCCACATGTCAATGAAGTGTTTGATGCAGAATTAGAAGAAATGGAGCAAGGAGAGCCAGGGGAACCCACATAGTGGGTCGGCCGACCCCATGCTGGGCCCACTAGGCCCCTCACACTAGCCATGATCCAGGGGAAGCACTCCCAAGTGATCCTCAACCCTTGGATCAACTTGTGCTTCCTCCCAACGGCTCAAATGAACCTCACATGGATCTATGGGCCCACATCAAGGAGATTGTTGGTATTTCTTAACGCACATAGATAAATCCGCAAGCGCACGGATACCGCTGTAGCTTTCACCCGTGAGTATTCCAAGGGTATCAATTTCCACGGGGAACGCGAAGTGTACTAGAGAAGAACTAAGAATATCCTATGAAAGAATGATAACTGGGTAAAGAGAGATTTTAGAGTTTTCTAAGGGGTTTTATCTAATAAAAGGCCCACGATACTCTACTTACTTTGGAGCAACAGTACCTTCCTGACTCTCGATAAAAACTAGGAAAAAGGTAGTCGGGGGAGGCTACCCAAAGCTCTACGAAACACCAACCCAAACGTGGTGGACTACAAAGGCCTTACAGAGCTGTCACCTCTGGGGCTACCACAACTATCCGTAGGATTGGGCGCAAACTCAGGTAAACTCTAGTCTAGACACCACGTCTACACTATAGCCTACTACTCTAGTCCGATATCAAAACTAGAGCACTCAATATGAGCGGAGATCCCGTAAATAAAATAAAGCAAGAACTAAAATGAGATACATAGAAATAATAAATGAAGAACCTGAAGATTTCTCAGAATCAGATGCTACAAAGGTATAATGTTGAGGAAGATCCAACAGATCTGGCTCCTCCTATCTCTCTCCTCCTCTCTCCCTCACCTCTAATTACAACTAGATGAACTAGAACTAGAAGAACTAGATCTAGACAACTAGAGGGACCTCTCTCCTTCTCTAATTGAAACCCTAGATTTTGCTCTAGAGAAAAATAATGAGATGAGATGATCCTTAGGGGGGTCAAGGGCCTTGCTTATATAGCGTCCTCAAATGAACGTCAGCCGTCGGATCAAACCAATCTTAGGCGAAGGGTTTAGATTGATCCTCAAAGGCAGTGGAGCACGATCCGCGAAGTTGATGCTGATTGGCCGTTGAGGTAGGGCGGGCGCCCTAGGGGTTAGGGCGGGCGCCTTGACTCCGGGCCCGTTTTGCCTCCCGTTCGTTCTGGTGTCTCCTGGAACCTTCTAGAGTACAGAAAATTATGCGGTTGATAATTATCTCTATGTAAACATGACATGTGGGCCTTTCCTTGGTATTTCCTGATAACCCCCTGCAGAAATAGACATTCACCAAAACTTGTGGAATTTCATTAGTATAAACCCTAATTCTAGCTATTGGTTTCATTTAGATCCTTTTCCTAGTTTAGTTGACAGTTCAAATTGGTACTTAAGGACCGTCAACAACTCCCCCAAGCTTACCTTTTGCTCGTCCCTGAGCAAAGATAGACTCAGTGATGGATCAGGAGTTGCTACAATGCTTTCATGCCTTAAAGGTACACATGCGTTCAAACAAGAATTCTCCTCTGGATTAGAGTAAACTATTCCAACTTTCAAACTTACCCATATTACCTTTAACCATGGGGCTTATAGCCATCACTTTGGTCTTGAGCAATTGAAAAGTAGAATGATCAAGCCAAGCACTATGTCTCAAGATCTTCACTTTACCTTCATCCTGGAGTTTTGCAAAGTTTTCAAAATAAAACTCAAAGTTTCTTTTGTATGACCCTCTCAAGTCTCTCTATATGTGGTATTTGTGGATCCTTTCCAAGGCAATAAGGGTGTTATGCCTTCTCTCACTCACCCTATAACTAATAGGCAATATATGGAGTTCATAGGTGGGGAGAAACAGTGCATACATACTTGCAAAGCATATATTGTAAAGTCAAATAATGGATCTAGAGAAACAGGGCATACAATCAAATCAAGATGTGCATCTGTATGGGACATATGGTGGATGTATGAGGATGAATATGTGGTGGATATATAATGGTGGATACATGAGGGTGTATGGTGGAAACCAAATTCTACTCTGCTCCTTATATATATATATATATATCTTATATATATATATATATATATCTTTTGGAACTTGGAACTTTTGAGAGAACTTGGACTTGCTTTTTTTACACTTTTTTCAGAGAGGCGGGCATCTAAGTACCCATTGTTTTGATAGGACACTCGTCCATGTTTTACTCCCTTTATTTTCTCTTTTTTTACAATCCCAAGTCTCTTTCTATAATAAAACTTTTGAGAGATGATAACAAGAAAATCTTTGGAGCAGTTACATCTGTGGTAATGAAATATATGGATAGGTGGAGAATTGGGATATTTCTAGTTTCTTATTCCCAAGGTAGGAGTAGAGCATTTTTCTGGTGGATCTGAATGGCATATATGTGGATGCGTACTTCTAGGATAGAAGTAGCATATATGAGTGGAGTGTACGTGATCTTGATTTTAAAAGCATGACAAGTCTCTAAGGATCAACAAAGCTTGACAAAACTCAATGCATATACAAGAAGTAAAGATAATAGTATAGGGTCTTCCTAATCTACCAGACATGTATATATGGCTGTGGTAGGAATTCAAGCTCTCGTCATACAGAAACTCATCATGTAAAATTTTCAATTTTCAAAAGATAAATTCTCCAGAACTCTAGTATTGCTAGGAACAAGATAAATAGTAGCTCAGACTTTTTCATATCATACCTATCAACTACCTAGACTTAGCTCAAGCATTCGCAACCCACAAGTTTCAGGTTCAGAGTAAATCTTATGTCAAAACAGTTATGTCTAAAACTTGGGAGAATTCAAGGCTGAAAACTAGATACTTGAAAGGAATTACGGCAGAGCAACTATTCATCATTTCCATGTTAAGAGTTTATCATTGGGGTTCATTTTAGCGTAGCTACTTTATTTTATTTTCTCCTATTATTTATTAGCAAACTTCTAAACTAAGCAAAGACATATATATATATATATATATATATATATATATATATATATAAGTGGGAAATATTTATTGGGTTTTCTATGATTATGCATCTTTTTATTTTTAACAGAGTATAGGTATAAAGACTGATAGGTAGAAATACTTAGCTGAGTACACGGGGGTGCTCTCCCCCAAGCTGGATGTTGACGTAATCGTTCACTCTTGCTGTTGATATATTAGATCTCAATCAAGCTTCCAAATCCTACACAACTCAAATAGACAACAAAGCTCGTGGAATTGATTAATCATTAGTGGTTGGCTACTTAAACTTAGTTGTCTGAAGCATGATTGATTTCTAGATTGTATCATTAAATTGCAAAAATTCAATCAAGTCAATTTCTTCTAAGTTCTCAGGTTCAAGAAAAACTTTCAAACGATGACCATTTATCTTGAATATGTTACCTGTATCATCTTGAAGTGTGACAGCACCGTGTGATGCAACTTCAATCACTTTGAATGGTCCTTCCCATTTGCTTCAAAGTTTTCCATGACCAAAGAGCTTCACTCTTGAGTTGAATAGCAGAACTTTATCACCAGGTGTAAACTCCTTGTGCTTGATTCTCTTATCATGCCACCTTTTTGTCCTCTCTTTGTAGATCTTGGAATTGTGATAAACTTTTTCTCTCCATTACTCTAGCTCAGATATTTGCATCTGATGTTTCTTACCAGCCAAGTGGAGATCCATGTTCCATTTCTTGATGGCCTAATGAGCTATGAATTCCAATTTAACAGGCAGGTGACATGTTTTTCCATATACAAGCTGATACGGTGTCATGCCTATAGGTGTCTTGTATGCAGTTCTATATGCCCATAGTGCATCATGAAGCTTGTACTTCCATTTCTTTCCCATCTCATCCACGATCTTCTGCAGAATGTTCTTGATTTGCTTATTTGATGTTTCAGCTTGACCGCTAGTTTGAGGATGATATGGAGTTGCAATGTTGTGCTTAACTCCATATTCTGCTAGGAACATCCGAAATGTTTTGTCGATGAAATGCGATCCTCCATCACTTATGTCCATTCGGGGCATTCCGAATCTTGGGAATATCACTTCATGGAATATCTTGTTAGCATGCTTGGAGTCGGCAGCTCAACATGGTAATGCTTCTACCCACTTGGATACGTAGTCAACTAAGATGTATTCAGCATCTCTATACCTTGGGAATGGTCCCATGTAGTCAATTCCCCAGACATCAAACAATTCTATTTGAAGGTTGTTAGTGTGTGGCATTTCATTCCTAGCATTAATGTTTCCATGTTTCTAGCATCTGACACATCTTCTAATGAACTATTTTGTATCTTCATACATTGTTGGCTAGTAGAATCCGCTTTGCCAAATATTTGCATGTGTATGGTACACTCCATAGTGTCCTCCATAAGGTGATGCGTGCAATCTATCTATAATCTTCATGGCTTCAACCATTGGGACACATCTCCGTAGCAATCCATCAGCACAAACCCGATAGAGATACAGATCATCCCATAAGTGGCAACGAGAGTCATACTGGAGCTTCCTCTTGTCACCTCCTGGTGGAACATATCCTGAAACCATATAATTCACAATATCCGCATACCAAGGTTCCGAGCGTGTTACCTTAAGGAGTGTATTGTCCCTTAAATAGTCATTAATAGGCAATTCATGTTCATTTTTATGTTGAAGCCTAGACAAGTGATCAGCTACTGAATTTTCTACAACTTTATTGTCTCTTATTTCTATGTCAAATTCTTGGAGTAAAAGAATCCTTCTTATAAGCCGAGGTTTAACATCTTTCTTAGTGAGCAAGTATTTAAGAGCAGCATGATCTGAATAAATGATTACCTTAGCTCCTACTATGTAAGATCTAAACTTGTCTATCGCAAAGACTACTGCCAACAACTCTTTTTCAGTGGTAGCATAATTGAGTTGTGGCCCATACAACATTTTGCTAGCATAGGAAATAGCATAGTGCTTTTTATCCTTGGTTTGGCCTAAGACAACACCTACTGCAAAGTCGCTAGCATCGCACATAATCTCAAAGGGTAGCGTCCAATCGGGTGGTTGGATGATTGGAGCTAAAATAAGTGCTTTCTTGAGAATTTCAAAAGCTTCATAACACTCATTAGTGAAAATGAAAGGTACATCTTTGGCTAAAAGGCTAGTCAGGGGTCTAGCGATTTGGGAAAAGTTTTTAATGAAACGCCTATAGAACCCTGCGTGGCCTAGAAAGCTTCGGATTCCTTTCACATTTGTGGGTGGTGGAAGTTTCTCAATAACTTCAATCTTTGCTCTATCCACTTCTATCCCACGTTCAGACACCTTGTGTCCTAGCACTATTCCTTCCCTAACCATGAAATGGCATTTTCCCAGTTCAGGACTAAGTGCTTTTCTTCACACTGCTGTAAGACTTTGTCTAAATTCTCTAAACAATCGTCAAAGGTTTTGCCATAAACGGTAAAATCATGCATGAACACCTCCACGATTTTCTCGATCATGTCAGAGAAAATAGACATCATGCACCGTTGGAAAGAAGCTAGAGCGTTACACAATCCAAACGACATTCGTCGATATGCGTAAGTTCCATAAGGGCTTGTAAAAGTGGTCTTACTTTGGTCATCAGGGTGGATCAGGATTTGATGATATCCAGAATAACCATCAAGGAAACAAAATAAAGAGTTCTTTGCAAGCCGTTCCAACATTTCATCAATGAAGGGTAACGGGAAGTGATCTATCTTTGTAGCCTTGTTAAGTTTCCGGTAGTCAATGCACATGCGCCACCCAGTGACAGTGCGTTGAGGGATGAGTTCATTTTTCTCATTTCTTACAACTGTCATCCCTCCTTTCTTTGGCACAACTTGGATAGGGCTAACCCACTCACTATGCGGCACAGGATAGATAATCCCGACGTGCAAAAGTTTCAAGATCTCTTTCTTAACAACCTCTCGCATAGCATTGTTAAGTCTTCGTTGTGATTCCCTTGAAGGTGATAAATCAGGATGGATGGGAATTCTATGAGTACAAAGAACTGTACTAATTCCAACGAGATCATGGAGTGAGTAGCCAAAGGCTGATTTATGTCTTTCTAGGATAGTGACAAGTCTATTGGTTTCCTCTTGGGAAAGCTTGTCCCTTATAATGATAGGAGTTTCTTTGTTATTATTGAGAAAGACATATTTCAAGCCAGAAGAAAGGGGTTTTAACTTGATTGAGGGATGTGATGGCACTTCCAAAGGATCTAATTCGATAGGTTCTGCTAGCTCTTCCTTTTCTTGAGTGAAGTGTTCATCATCAAGAGTTGGTTGAGATTAGTCTCTAGAAATGCCACTAAGACTTCCTCAATAGGGTCTTTGTTTAGGCTTGGGTTCTACTATTGCATTATTTGATCTTAAAAGATTAGCATCAATAGAAGAATTTCCTAGCTTGAACTTTAGGTGATCCTTGTTTGGTTGCTCTTGAAAGAGTGTTTCAAACGGTACGCCAATTAAGAGAGATATGTCCGAGATGTCATAGATGTAAAAATCTAAGCGATACTCGAACCCTCTTATGCGTAAAGGAATGGACCTTATGACCCCATAACTTTCAAGAATAACTCCAGACGGAATTTTTAGAAGCTTATGTGATGGGATCAAAGATTCGTTGTGGCAAAGATGTTGGGCTAAAGCCCTTGAAATTATATTTATCCCAACGACAGGACTATAGTTATTCTTTATGGTGATTCCCATAAGTTTGCAAAGTATAATATCTGAGGGAGTGGTGATTCGGGCTACCTCAGTTGATAACTCCGATTCTACCGACCACTCACGGCTCATGATAGCTGAGAGTCCTTTAATGTGCTCTAAAAGGAAAGCATCATTGTGTAGACTCTCATCCTCAAATGATGCAGAGTGTACCAGAGGCTTCACTTGAACTGGAAAATTCAAGGTGTTGCCAAAATCTTCAAAAAGATGTACCTCGATTTTAGAGAGGAACATATAAGGATGGGGTTCATCACTCTCTAAAGAGTGTTGTATTCCCATAGGAGATGGTTCTATGGCAACCAAATCATTCGAAGGATCTGAAGGAATTTTAGATTCGGTTGTTTGTTCCTCCTCGTGTTGTTAGGGGCTTGGCTCGACTTCTTCTTCGGGAAATTTGTCAAAAACTCCAGTGTAAGGGGTATTTTAAAGAATTTTATTTAGAATGGCTTCTCCTTCGCTAATAGTGTTGTGCGAGAACGATCCTCCTGAAGATAGGTCAAGGTGGAGAACAACTTCCTTGTTAAGACCAAGATGGAAGTGATAAAGTAAGACATTGTCTGACAAGGAAAGGTTTGGACCAGACTTGATAAGGCTTATAAACCTAGCCCAAGCTGCACCTAGTGTCTCTTTCTCTTTTTGTTTGAATTGAAGAACTTCAATTCTAAGGGCTGCAATTTTAGAAAGAGGGAAGAAAGCAAGACAAAATTTGTCTCGAAGTTCATCCCAATTCCCATTTACGCCTTCTATGGAATGAGTATACCACTGTTTCGCTCTTCCCAAAAGTGAGAATGGAAACAATTTCCATTTTAAGGTCTCTTGTGTCATGCCAGCAATGATGAGGCAAGAACACAATTGCACAATTTCTAGCCCAGAGAAAGGTTGCTCCCGAACCATGGCTATGAAAGCAGGGCTAAGCTCATAGCCATCAGTAAGAATGGGGTTTGAAGATGGTGGAGGCTCCAACATGTCGCCCTTTGGAGCAGAGTATTTATAGATGGGAGTGGAATTCATGTGGTAAGATGAAAATGGTAAGGTGAGAAAGGTGGTAAAAAGGATAAAAGGAAAAAGGGTAAACGAATGACTTGGTTCAAAACTAGCACAACTACTGTTCCCCGGCAACGGCGCCAGAAAGCTTGTTGGTATTTCTTAACGCACAGAGATAAATACGCAAGCGCACGGATACTGCTGTAGCTTTCACCCGTGAGTATTCCGAGGGTATCGATTTCCACGGGGAACGCGAAGTGTACTAGAAAAGAACTAAGAATATCATATGAAAGAAAGATAACTGGGTAAAGAGAGATTTTAGAGTTTTCTAAGGGGTTTTATCTAATCAAAGGCCCATGATACTCTACTTACTTTAGAGCAACATTACCTTCCTGACTCTCGATAAAGACTGGGAAAAAGGTAGTCGGGGGGAGGCTGCCAAAAGCTCTACGAAACACCAACCCGAACGTGGTGGACTAAAAAGGCCTTACAGAGCTGTCACCTCTGGGTCTACCAAAACTAAACTCTAGTCTAGACACCACGTCTACACTATCGCCTACTACTCTAGTCCGATATCAAAGCTAGAGCACTCAATACGAGCAAAGATCCCGTAAATAGAATAAAGCAAGAACTGAAATAAGATACTTAGAAATAATAAATGAAGAACCTGGAGATTTCTCAGAACCAGATGCTGCAAAGGTACAGTGTTGAGGAAGATCTGACAGATCCGGCTCCTCCTAACTCTCTCCTCCTCTCTCCCTCACCTCTAATTACAACTAGATGAACTAGAACTAGAAGAACTAGATCTAGACAACTAGAGGGACCTCTCTCCTTCTCTAATTGAAACCCTATATTTTGCTCTAGAGAAGAATAATGAGATGAGATAATCCTCAGGGGGGTCAGGGGCCTTGCTTATATAGCCTCCTCAAATGAACGTTGGCCGTCGGATCAAACCGACCTTAGGCGAAGGGTTTAGATTGATCCTCAAAGGCGGTGGAGCACGATCCACGAAGTATGGGTCTTTCCTTGGTATTTTCCGATAACCCCCTGCAGAAACAAACATTCACCAAAACTTGTGGAATTTCATTCATATAAACCCTAATTCTAGTTATTGTTTTAATTTAGATCCTTTTCCTAGTTTAGTTGACGGTTCAAATTGGTACTTAAGGACCGTCAACAGAGATCAACATGACAAACAACTCAGAAGAACCAACCAAGAGACATGACAAGTGGGGACACCTTCTGAAAGGCCGAGGTGGGCCCAGACCCCTATAGGGGGTCGGCTGATCTCCTACCAGGGACACCACCCCCCACTTGGTCCCTGACTAGTGGGACATGTTCTAGAAGACCAAGGCAGGGCCCACAGCCTATACGGGGGGGGGGGGGGGGTCGGCCGATCACCCCCTAGGTCGGTGCTGCGCCTGGTGACCTCTCCACACACTAAACACATGTTGAAGATCAAGACCATCCATCCTAAGGCGGTTTAGAGGCGGTGGATCCAAGGGTGGAGAGTTGTAGCCTCCTAGATCGATGACGTGGCGATGGAGTAGCCCCTACTCCACCTCCCACTATAAATAGAGGCTCACTCCCGCCTCTTCACTCATGGTGAAGAAGCCTACAATGGTATAATTTGTGCGCTTACAGATTTATCCAATAGTCATAAAAAATACCAACAAGCATTGCTGGCGCCATTGATGGGGAAAGCATAGCCTAGAAATTTTAATTAGATTGAATCCAGTGATTCTCGTTAACTTAGTTATCGATTAGTCATAGGGGCTTACCCCTGTCTGTGTCTTCCTTTCTTGTGAAGCCAGACAGTGTATGAGCAGTTTCCAACTGCCAAGAAATTATCTAGAAGATCCCGAGCAGCTATTGAGGAGGACTAGACGTCATCAAGTCCCCCCTCATAGGTTCATCTCCACCCTGAATCCGTTCGAGGAAGGAGGCTCCGCACCACCACTCAATGAAGCTATGGCCAAGAAGGCGATCTTTGACTTCTCAGCCCCGTCTGCTACCCACGTAGCTCAGGGCCCTGAAGTCAACTTCGGGGATGCCACCTTCGAGCTGAAGCCTGCCTTGATCCACATGGTGCAAGCCAACCCATTTTGTAGGAAGCCCCATGAGGATGCCAACGCTCATCTCTAGCACTTCATGGAGTTGTGTGGCACCTTTACCATCAAGGGAGTGGCGTTTGACACCATTTTCCTTCGCCTTTTCCCATTCTCGTTATTGGGGAAGGCGAAGCAATGGTTCTATGCCCACAAAGAAGAAGCCACTACATGGGAGAGGTGTGCCAACGCATTCCTCAAGAAATTCTTCTCGACGGGCAAAACCAATGCCCTTCGTGGAAAGATCTCAAGCTTCCAACAACAGTCTAACGAGACGATCCTCGAAGCATGGGAGCGTCTCCAAGAATACATTCGTGCTTGTCCTCATCATGGGATAGACGATTGGCTCTTGATTCAAGGATTCTACCACGGGCTATCTAGTATGTCCCGTAGTCACCTTGATGCTACCACTGGAGGGGCATTCCTCCAACACACAGAGAGGAATGCCAAGGACCTCATTGAGAAAATGGTGATCAACCAAGGATGGGGTGGGGAACGTCTTGAGCCGAAGAGAAGAGGTATGCACACCGTCAATGAGGTGGACATGCTCTCTACCAAGATGGACCTCTTGATGAAGAAGATAGAGGAAGGTTCCAAGAAGGAACAAGAGCACTACTACAAAACTGATTTTGCGTAACTCCCCATTTTCGAGGTCTATGGCGGGCACACTTTTTGCCCGCCACGGTAATTGGGTGGCCAACCTCCCAAGACCGGCCACCCCAGCGCCCGCTGCGGTAAACGATTAACCGCGGCGGGCGGTATAACGCGCCTGCTGCAGTAAACTCATATTAACCGCGGCGGGTGCCCTAACCAGCCCGCTTCGGTAAATCGATTAACCGTGGCGGGCAGGTTAGGGCGTCCGCCGCGGTTAATAGGCGTTTACTGTGGCGGGCATATTATGTTGCCTGCCATGGTTAATTGTTGGAAATAAATACCATCCACTGCCCCCTCTTCTTCCCCACGAATCTTCCTCTTCTAAATCGTGGAGGGGGAGGTTTTGCCCTAAATTTTAACCAAACCTTTGAATTGGGGTATAGATCTTGGATTTGGAAGAAGAGGACCCAACAAGAGGTACATGGAGGCTCTCTCAACCCTCTTTTATTCATCTTTGTGCCTCTTGCTAGTTCTAGGATCTAGATCTAGATCTAGAAGCCATGCATGAGAGAGAAAGCTTGTTTTTTTGCTTTTGTAATACTTCTTGTTTCTTTCTGCAGCCGCCCCTCTTCTTCCCCACGGGTCTTTCTCTCACAGGGGAGGTTTTGCCCTAAATATATTTGAACCAAATCTTGAATTGAGAGGTTTAGATTTTGGATTTGGAGGAGAGGACCCAAACAAGAGGTACATGGAGGATCTCCCATCCCTCTTTTATTCATCTTTGTGCCTCTACCTAGCTAGTTCTAGATCTAGCTAGCCATTTCAATCAAGATATATAGAAAAAACTTGTGTTTTAATTGCTTTTGTATCCTATTTATTTCTTGTGATGTTGTTAACTCAATGGCGATTTCCAGACATTTAAGTCAATGGATAGGTCGGAATGGATGTACCGGATGAACAGAGTTAGTGATCCGCGGTACTTGGTTGGATTGAAGAAATTTATTGCCGTGGTGAAAGCTCACCGTGAGAGGTTGAAGCGGATGACAACCATATGTCCATGTTCTCACTGTCGGAATCTGAAAGGCTACGTAGATAGCACGGTGCACACTCAGTTGATTTTGTATAGTTTTGTAAAAGGTTACACTGTCTGGACATTTCACGATGAAAGAGTTGATGCGAGTGGATCAGGACTGAGCTCATCGTTAGTGGTGGAGGGTAACGGTGGATCTGGATATTTCGGAGCACCCATCTCATCTTCAGCACCAGCCGACAGCACAATGGTGGAGGATATAATTCAGGACAATGACGACGATGAGGAGAATGGTGGGGATGGTCATGATGAGAATCTTTTGAATGAACCTGAGGATGTAAATTTATTTGAGGGCTTGCTCCACCAGATCGACGAAGATGACCTTATGTTCGGCAAGTGGTTGGACAATTTCAAGGAGATGAAGCAGGCGACAATTGATCCTCTCTATAAAGATGGTGGAAACTGTCCAAAGGAGTGCACAACCGTCCGTTTTAACCTCCAGATGTTAATGTTGAAGCCTTGGCATGGTTGGTCTAACACTGGCTTCAACGAGTTGTTAAGTCTCCTTGGTACCACGTACCCAACAGCTAACAACATGGATGCCAATACGTATCGGGCGAAGAAGATGATCCGGCCATTAGCGATGAAACTTGTAAAGTTTGATGCATGACCTAACCACTGCATCCTATATTGGGGCAAGCACAAGAATTCGACGAGTTGTCCGCACTGTGGCTGTGGAGCGAGCCGATACAAAAGGAATGTCGGTTGTCGTGTGGATGCGGACGACAATGAGGTAGCATCGCGAGGTGGACCGAAGAAGAAGAAGGGGCTAAGAAGAGCACTGCGGCTAAGAAGAGGATCTCGGCTATACAGGATGAGGAAGAAGAGGGATACACGATGAGGAAAAGTCTTGCGCTATCGATGTGGTACCTGCCAGTGATCGATCGCTTGCGTGCGCTATTTGGCAACCCAGAGGATGCCAAACTCATGTCGTGGCATGCATCGACTGAACGTGTGAAGGAAGATGGCAAGCTACGACACCCCTCTGATGGTAAGCAGTGGAAGGATTTCGATAACGAACACCCGGAGTTTGGCAAGGAGTCTAGGAACATTAGGTTCGCACTGAGTACCGACGGGATGAATCCATTTGGTGAGCTTAGCACTTGGCCAGTCGTCCTCACCATATACAACCTACCTCCACATCTATGTCAGAAGCGCCGGTACCTTATGCTAACTATGCTCATTTCTGGACCAGCACAACCAGGCAACGATATAGACATGTTTCTAGAGCCATTGATGGTGGAGATGAAGACACTATTTGATGTTGGGGTTATTATGGTGGATGCGTCCCGTCAGGAGAAGTTCACCCTAAGAGCCATTATTTTTGTCACCATCACCGATTACCCCGGGCTTTTCTCACTGTTAGGCCAGATCAAAGGCAAGACCGGGTGTGTAGTTTGCATTGATGGCACATGCTACACCTACCTCCAGGGATCCAACAAGACTGTGTACACGAGACATATACGGTTCCTCACTCGAAATCACAGGTACCGGAAAAGTGTCATGAATAAGTACTTTGACAATGAGCACGAACCGTAGCTTGAAGAATCAACGCGGAATGCATGGGGGCCAAAGGTGTATGAAATGGTCAAGAACATGGATTAGATCGAGTTTGGAAAGAAGAAGTTAGATAAAGATGGAAAATAGAAGAAAACAACAAGGAAGCGAAAGTGCGCGGATGGTGAAGCAATGCCTGATGTCCCCCCTGTTCCTTTCAAAAAGAAGTCAATTTTCTTCGAGTACTTATCGTACTGGAAAACACTAAATACACCCCATGCCATCGAATGCATGCACCTCAAGAAGAATGTCTTTGAAAGTGTGACCGGTGTCCTGCTAGACATCCCAGGCAAGATAAAAGATGGTCTCAAGTCACGGACAGATCTTATCAACCAGGGCATCCGACCTGATCTTCACCTAGAACCGCCTCAAAACGGTAAAGTTAACATTCCGAGTGCGGCCTACAACCTAACGAAAGAGGAGAGGACAAATATTTGCAAATTAATTAGGGGCATCAAGGTGCCGACTGGTTTCTCTTCCAACATCAAGAGCTTGGTATCCATGAAAGACCTCACAATGTCCGGCTACAACTCACACGACTACCACGTTATGCTGACAGTGTTCCTTCCTGTTGTGATCAGAGCTATCCGTCCAGAGTATGTGATGATGGTGATCACACGAATGTCATACTTCTTCAATCGCATCACCCAGAAGGTCATTGATGCGGCTGAACTGCCTGTCCTGAAGGTGTTCATCGCAGAGACCCTCTGCGAGCTCGAGATGTGCTTACCTCCGTCTTTCTTTGATATTATGCCGCACCTGATGATGCATATGGTCGATCAGATCGAACAACTAGGCCCTGTGTATCTGCACCAGATGTGGACGTACGAGCGGTTCATGTCCACCCTCAACAGATACATCCATAAATGTGCTCGTCCGGAGGGCTCTATGATCGAGGCATACACAACCGAGGAGGCCCTGAACTGCTGTATAAGATACATAAGAGATGCGAGGGCAATTGGGCTACCAGTCCATCAACATGAAGGCAGAACCTCAGGTATGGGGTGCACGGGCCGGAAAGTACGAACTGATGTACCATATGAAATGGTGGATGAAGCTCATTTTAACATCCTCCATCAGCTAGTGAGCATGGAGAAATACATCGAAAAGCACTTGGAAGAGATCCGCGCTGCTCATGACGGGCAACAAATAGAGGAATGGGTTAAGAACCATCACAAAAGAAATTTCGTAGATTGGCTCAAAGAGCAACACGTACCACTTGACGGATGCCCTAATGAATATACTACGAACACATGGTAGATAAGTACCCATGAATGTTCAGTTTTGAAGATGAGTGATTGACCAACACTTGAGTGTTTCAGTTTGAGTGGCTTACCCTAACCTCTTTGCGAAAGCAAATGTGTGCCTGTCTATCGGCTTGTGGTGTGCAGGTGCTATGCATAGCGACAGTGGTCAATGGCGTGGAGAAGGTCGAGTAGAGGCTTGCCGTGCCGATGGACTGAGAGCGATGAAGGGCGGAAGCGGGGCTCGGACTGAGGGACCATGGGCGCCGACGGACTAGCTGTGGTGGCTAGTGCTTGGCACCGGCGAGTGCGAGAAGACATGGAGGTAGACCGAGTTGACCAAGTCAATACGACGGATGAGAGGGTCGAGCGGAGGCTCATGGGACTCGGAGTCCGACCGGGCGAAGACAAGGTGGCTCGAGTCGAGTGGTTCGGTGGTTCGGGCCTCAAAACCATCCGAGGGCGGTTTCCGAGTTTGGACCTCAAAACTCGGGGTTCGGTAGTGGAGCCCAAAGCTACCGGTGGCGGGTTTCCTAGGTTTGGGCCTCAAAACCTAGGTGGAGCTTCCGAGGAAGCGGGGATGGCACATGGCGGAATCCTGGAGGTTGCGTCGAGGCGACGACAACTCCTGGCAGGAAGCGGGGCCGTCCATTCAAAATGCAGGAGATATTTTCCGGAGCTTGGAGTGCAATGCTTAGGCTAGGTAGTTCACTCATGTATCTAGGGAGGTCTTTGGGAAATAGCCAAAGCCCTATTAAATAGGGGATGAAGGGGTATCCTCATCCCACCTCTTGAACCCTAATCATTTGCACCACCTTTCTCTCTCTCTCTAGCCTCTCTCTAGTTCATGAGGGCCCTAGGTTGGTTTCACCAACCTTTGTAAGAACTAAAGGATCTTTTGCGGGAATCGGAGACCTTACCCTCCGTAAGCCATGGTTGGTTTGATTTCTTGATCGTGTCCTCGTTTTGCTTGTGTTCTCCGCGTTTTGCTTTTTGCTCCCTTTTGTTCCCGAGATGAAATCTCTGTGTGGGGAGTAGCTCTTGCAAATCCATTTGAACCAAGTTGTTCGTAATCGAGAGGAGCATCTTTGCACCGAAGGATCCCTCCTCAAACCTCTCGAGTACGTAGATCAAGCAAAATCTTTGCAGTGTTCTTCGTTCTTGAGTTTCTCCCCCAAATCCTTTGTTTCTCTTTAATCCAAACCAAATTGAGCGATGATTTCTTCGGGATAGCTCCTCCATAGCACTAGAATCATGCCTACCAAGTTGGGTTGCTAGTGGAGATCATTTGGTTAGGATTCGGTAAGATTTGGCGGAGAGAAAAATAAGTTTCGCGTTTTCTGCGCTCTGCTTGGGGGCGCCGGACGCTCCCTCGAGAGACGCCAGACGCTAGGACGTGCTGACGTCAGCGTCCATCACGATTCTTGTCTACGCGGTTCAAGTTTGCGTCGGACGCTCTTCATCGTCCGTCGCCTACCCGCCAGATGCGTCCTTCGGTTTTCTGTCCTGCAGTCTCTCTGTGTGTTTTGCGTCGGACGCTCCTCAGCGTCCGTCGGCATTGTGCCAGACGAGTCCGTTGGTTTTTTGGCCGTGCAAGCTCTCTGTGTGTTTTACGTCAGACGCTGCCTAGCATCCGACGAAACTACGTCAGACGCGTCCGTCGCCCTGAGTTGCTCTCAGGGTTGTTTCTGTGTTGGCGTCGGACGCTGCAGTCCGAGCGTCCGTCGGTTGTTTTTCGGCTGTTTTGCCTTGGGTTCTTGCCTCTTTTCATAGGGGTATGGAACTTGGCTTTCGGGGTTTCCGGTGAGTTTTTCCTCCACCGCCGGTGAGCTCTCGTTTCTCTATTTTCATCTGAATCCCCGCTCGCGTTGCTCAGGGGAGGTTGAGAACCCAGTAACTGGGGTTGGTTTTTGGGAAGAGTGGCCCAAATATTTCGAGTGAAATTTGAGGCTCCCATTCACCCCCGCTCTAGTCGCCATTCTCGGTCCTTCAATTGGTATCAGAGACCATGAAGAGACTTGTGTCACGTCCGTCTAGCCAGGTCACCACGTGGCAGGGGTACGGCATCAACGGTTACAAGTTCCACACAAAAGAGAAGGACAAGAAAAGCGCGGCTCAGAATAGCGGTGTTCGATACGAGGGAATAGACGAGTCCACAGGCAGAGGAAGAAATTCTATGGACTAATTGAAGAAATTTGGGAACTTGATTATGGCGGAGACCTGAGCATAACCGTCTTTAAGATGGAGTGGGTCAAGCCTACAGCGGTCGCAGTAGACGATTTTGGGCTAACCACCGTGGACCTCAAAAGTATTGGTTACAAAGATGATCAATGGGTAGTAGCAACTGATGTCGCACAAGTGGCATACTATGTAAATCCATAGGACACTAAAAGACACGTGGTTGTGTTAGGCAAGCAACGGATCGTGGGAGCTGATGGGGTTCAGAGTCCCGAACAATACAACAACTACGCAAAGCTCCAACTTTTACCGATCACCCAAAGAAGATCAAGGTCGTCGAGGAAAAATTCAACAAGACGAAGATGATGCCCTAGGCCCGCCCTGATGGTGAGAAGCATACCATGAAAGTCCCTGCACCAAAATGATTGTGTTGCCAAACAATTATGTAATTGTAATGAACTCCATATGCAAGACATGTTTTGTAAACTTTAAGGAATTCAATGATTCAATGCTACCTTACTACTAGTGCTACTACCTTACTACTTTAATACTATTGCTACTACATACCTTACTACTACTGCTACTACATACCTTACTACTTTACTACAAGTACCTTACTGGTACCTTACTACTACTTTACTACTACTTCCTTACTACTACTTAATTTAATACTACTACCTTACTACTATACTTTATATACTACTACTGCTACTATCTTACTACTTTACTACAAGTACCTTACTACTACCTTACTACTTCACTACTACTGCAAGTACCTTACTACTACCTTACTACTTCACTCTTCACTACTACCTTACTACTACTACTAGATTTAGTTTAGAACTGGATTCAGTTCTGGAACCCATTTACCGCGGCGGGCAACCTAATACGCCCGCTTCGGTAAATCATTTACCGAAGCGGTCCTCTTAAGCGCCTGCCCCGGTAAATCATTTACCGAAGCGGGCATGTTAGGTTGCCCGCCGCGGAAAATGGTGCCCTATTTATGCGACTTCGAAAGCCCGACACCACCAAGTCCTTCGCGGTTTCATTTTCGACCCCGAAGGGCTGTCAAAACCCAGCGCCACCGCCGCCGCCATCGTCGTCATCGTTCCTCTCGCATCCTCAACGCCGCCTCTTCCTCTGGTGTGGCTCCACGCGGGGCCCTGCCCCCGCGGACCTCCTCCTCTTCCAGATTCCCCGCGGTGCTCCTTACCATGTCATCGCCCTGCCCTCGAGCTGGTGCAGTGCTCCTTGGTGCGGCCTTCTCAGTCACCAACGCTGGCGCGACCTTCTCTGTGGGCTTGGCGGCCTTCGCGGACGTCCTCCTCTGGTGCGGTAAACCATGGGCCCTCACCCTCGCCCCGGCCTCCTCCCCCGCGGACCAGGGCATCACGCCCTGCCTCGTCCCGCCGTCGCCCCTCCTCCCGCGCGGGCACCACCGTCGAGGACCTCCTCCCCTGTCTCGCCCTCTCCTCGCCAACTCCCCTGTCTCGCAGGTGAAGCAAGTAGTATACTGGTATACTACTTTACTACTCCTATACTACTTCCTTACTACTCTATGGTGCTATCCTACTGTCTAACTACTGTCTAACTACTGCTATACTACTTTACTACTCCTATACTACTTCCTTACTACTCTATAGTGCTATACTACTGTGTTGTTTACTATCTAACTACTATCTAACTACTGCTGTACCTAGCTTACTAGTACTACCTACTGCTACTACTACCTACTGCTACTGCTTTACTACTACCTACTGCTTACTACTACTACTACCTAGCTGTTTACTACTACTACTACCTACTGCTACTACTACTGCTACTACTACCTACTGCTACTGCTTTACTACTACTACTACCTAGTTGTTTACTACTACTACTACCTACTGCTACTGCCTCTTGTGCTTACTGCCTACTGCTGTTCACTACTACTACTACTACTACTACTACCTGCTTACTGCCTCTTGTGCTTTACTACTACTACTACTACTACCTAGCTGTTTACTACTACTACTACCTACTGCTACTGCCTCTTTGCTTACTACCTACTGTTGTTTACTACTACTACTACTACTACCTACTGCTTACTGCCTCTTGTGCTTTACTACTACTACTACTACTACTACTACTACTACTACTACTACTACTACTACCTAGCTATTTACTTTACCACTACTATTTATAGATGCTCTGCTTTTTTTTTAAGAATTGCCAATGATGTGAAACTTTAAGCTGAGGCAACGGCGGTGATGATAAACATGCCCCCATAATTCTAACCTTCTAAACTAGGATGGCTTGTCTAGCAACCTGTTAAACTAGGATGGCTTGTCAGGCAACCAGTTTAGGAGTGATGTGATGACAATGGGGCAAATCTGAGCCAACTACCTTGCCTTACTACTTGTTGCCTCACTACTTGTTTCCTTACTACTTGCTTACAGCTGCCCTGCTTACTGCTTACTACTACTACTACCTAGATGAGCTGCCCTACTACTACTACTACTACTACTACTACTACTACTACTACTACTACTACTACTACTACTACTACTACTGCTACTGCTACTGCTACTGCTACTGCATACTGCTACTGCTACTGCTACTGCTACTGCTACTGCTACTGCTACTGCTACTGCTACTACTACTACTACTACTACTACTACTACTACTACTACTACTGCTACTGCTACTGCTACTGCTACTGCTACTGCTACTGCTACTGCTACTGCTACTGCTACTGCTACTGCCACTTGTTTACTACTACTACTACCTACTACTGACTCTTGTTTACTACTACTACCATTTTGTGGTTTCAGTTTTTTTAAACTGCCTATGATGCAACCTTAAGCTGAGGCAATGACGATGATGATAAACATGTCCAAATAATTGTAACCTGCTAATCAAGCAACCTATTAACCTAGGATGACTTATGAGACAACCAGTTTAGATGTGATGTGATGACTATAGGGAAAATTTGAGCCAACTATATCTTCTTATTCATACTTACCTTGTTACTTGTCTTCCTTGAGGCTACCTTAGTACTTTACTACTGCTTTACTACTACTACTAACTTACTATTGTACCCTACTGAAAGGTCTATTCTTTGTAGCTTTCCAATGGCTGAAGAACAACCAGCCAGCCAATGGCGTGACCCTACGCCCAGTTCGTCTTCAACTAGCTTATGCTCCAGCGTGTCTGTGACCCCTGAGAGACCAAAGAAACAACGTATAGAGGAGGATGATGACCCGACCTACCAGCCAGAACAAGAAGAAGGATCGGGGCCGAATCAGGACGACGAGTTACCCCTGGTTCCTCGGCACTTGGAGTTCGAGGAGGAACAACCAGAAAGGGACATAGAACCACCCGCTCCCTCGACGGTGACCTCGTTGAACAAATCTAGCACCTCAAAACGGACGAAATCCATGTGATTCTGACGATGGGGCCAGAGGGATAGCTGTTGAGCCCACAATCGGTCCTTGCCAAGTTCAGCAACCAGTGCGCATGTCTGGTGAAGGAGAAGGTGGAGATCACTTGGGAGGACTGGCACTCTGTACCAGAAGACTATAAGGAACATGTTTGGAGAGAGATCCTTCGGTGGTTCCCTTATCCTGAAGATGCAAATCTGGCTAAGTGTAGGGGGTGGGTCATGCACGTGGCGGGAAGAGCAGTGCGAAAGTTCAAGAGCTTTCTGACCAGGGATTACCTGAAGAAAGGGAAGTCACCATGTGATAAATACAATAATGTGAAGCCGCATAACTGGGAAACTTTCGTCAGACAGAGAACGACCGATGAAGCAAAGGCAAAGAGCGAGAAGTACAGCGCGCTCGTAAAGAGGAACGAGCACCGCCACCACCTGGGCATGATTGGGTTTGCTGGGCATAAGCCAAAGTGGCGGGCGGAAGAAGCGGCCTTAGCTGCGGCTGGTACGCCTAGCCTATTAGCCGAGCTCCCGGAAAGGAGATAGGACTACATATATGCCCGCAGGCCGAAAAAGCTGAAGGATGGCAGAACCAAGTACAACGAGCCTCATTTCGAGGAGGTGGAGAAGGCTCTCATCGCCGTAGCTGCGTCCAAGAAGGATAGAGGGAGCTCTGAGGTCATCAAGGGCCACGACTTGTTGACCGAGGTGCTGGGAAACCCGAGCACCGAGGTCAGGTCCGTGGCATGTCATCAAAGATGAGCTGGAACGCAGTGGAGTCATGGAAAGCCGACAGTGCTAAGTACAAGTCAAGGTAGAGGTATAAGGATGACATCTTTCACAAAGGCGTCCAAGAAGGGGTATCTCAGATGATCAGCCAGGGGATAAAGGACTCCTTCACGAGTCCTGACCCGCACATGGTAGCGCTAAGGAACCAGATGTTTCGACAGGCTGGCGTGCCCCTTCCTGGCGTGCCGATGATCGAGGACAGCCCAAGGCAATGGGAAGTCAACATCAAGGAGCCCACATCCGTCCATCTTTTGGTGCCGTTCGGCAGGGTTAAGAAACTAACCGTGGCCGAGGGATGTGTGTTTCCAATCAACGAAGTCCGAGGTTACACCAAAGAGTAGATACCTCCCAACTATATTGTCATGGTTCCTATGTGGAATCATGTTGATTATGAAGAATATGAGTTGGATTATCCATCTACTCATGGAGTCAAGTTTCTTGGAGCCACGACCGGTGAAGAAATCCTTTGGAATAGGAATGACGTTGAGATCCTGGAACCGACAACAACGACGACTCCGCGATCACAGCCGCCCTCATGTGTCAGATCTTCTCCCTAGACCCAGGCGATGGCGGGGATGACGATGATGAAGACGACGACTAGGCCAAGAAGTCACCCCGAGGCACGAGCCCGCCTCCTCCTCAAAAAAGTCAGACTCTGGAACCGACTGATGCGGCAGTAGGTTCAGAGGAAGCACCGGGGGACAAGGCGACGCCTACTGGCCCAAGCGAAGGACTGAGAGGTTCAGAGAAAGCACTAGGGGAGAAGGCACTGACTAATGTAGCCGTAGGTTCAGAGGAAGTACCTAGGGACAAGGCGATGCCTACGGGCCCAAGCGAAGGACCGAAAGGGTCAGAGGAAGCACCGGGGGACAAGGCACCGTTTGTAGGCCAACCGAGGATGAGCTCTCCTCCACACCCAAGAAATCCTCATATTGGGCCAAGCGAAGGACCGGACTCTACAGATGAAGCACCAGGGGAGAAGAGACCGTCTGCTACAGGGCAACAAACCCCACACACATCCCCTAACACGCCAAAAAAGGCTGACAAGGAGACAGATGTCGTACTCGAACTCCGATACTCGACTGCATTTGAGAGGTATACATGCATGGTCCTTGTTTTCGTTCATATTTTCGGTACTCCTTTACAATCACTAAAGTTTGTATCACATTGATCCAGGCCGAAAACACCAATCAATTTCAAACCCCTTCAGATGAATGCCCTGGACACTTTGAGAATGGCAAGTTCATGCTGACTAGAGCCCAACTCATCCACGAGGAGAAGTGGGAGGTGCGCAGGTTCCATCTATGGTATATGGAAGCATCAAAACTTGGCATGTCATCTTTTAGCGTTAAGATTCCGGCAAAGTACTTCCACTTGCAAACAGATGCTGAACTCATCGTGGAATTCCACGACATGTATAGACTACTGCGGGGAGATGACCTGGACGTGGCGCAAGTCACCTTGTTTTCTCTGTAAGTACTTTTTGAATTCCACAGATTTCCTATACGTTCGTAAGCAAGGAATGCCTACTTATGCCATCCTAACTTGTCCTCGCAGGATGATGGCCTATGTAAGCAAGGAACTTGTGCTAAAGATCATCTCTCTCTCTCCGATGCATATTGCTGAGTGAGTGATAGTTGGTTACCCGGTACCGGACGACCATCCAGAGATGATTGACTTGACCATTCGACAGAGAGAGCAAAAAATGAAAGAAAAAGATCGACGAACAAAAGTTGGTCCTGTCCCAGTACATACTAGGAGCAATGAGGGAGATCAAAGCAGTGGGATTAAACTGGTGTATCCTCGCTGCCTACCTCTTTGGGTAAGTCCAAAAATTGCATGTAAAGACTATTAGTGTGTACGATCATCCATTCTCATCGTAATATGTATTCTATTTGAATGGTGCAGCGTGGGCCTCACAGGCCACTGGGTTACATTTCTCATCTATCCTCGGGACGGCAGGGCCTGCATCTTTGATTCGTTACAGACAAACAATAAGAAAGCATATAAGCACTTTGAAGATTGTATTAAAGTGTAAGCGCCCAAACTTACTACATATATATATATATATATTCGTCAAGTATTGTAGTACGTATTCAAATTGTTACTAACACTAGTATATTTCATACAGAGCTTATAAGGACTACGTCAAGACACCTGGATTCTATGATCGAAGATCAGAAAAGTTTAAGAAAAGGCATGGGATTGATAAAATCAAAATTAGGCATGAATTCTCGGTACGTACTTTAAAGGTTCAGTTGTGGTTTTCATGCACCTAGCATTCTATATCTCTGCATGTATATACATGTGTTCTAACGATTGTGATCTTGTGTAGTGCGCCAAACAACCGAACAATTCAGTGCTTTGTGGCTTCTATACTTGCGAGTACCTAAGGAGGTGCAAGGGCTATAGCAATAGCTGGTGGCAACTCAAGAAAGGAATGGACTGGTGGATGAATGTGCAAAGAAAACAACACTCCTTCAAGCAAACAAGGGCGGACTTATGTAAGTTTGTATTAGACAAATGCGTATACGAAGGGGAACTGTTCTTCAACACCGATAGTCCATTAGGGCAGGAGCCAAAGTACGAAAAGCTTAGGAAGTGGCCTACCATGCTAAATCTAACGGATTACTCTTTCGACATGGATTTTACACTAAACTAGTACGTAGCTAGTGGTGTTTGTGAGAACCTTTGTATATAGGTATGTGTATTTGTGAGAACGAAGTGATCGAATGAACAACTACTAAGTATGTCTTGTGAGAATTTCGCCGGTTTCATGTGTATGAATAACTAAGTGAATGAATGGATGTCTTGTGTATGTATATATGTGGATGTCTTGTGTATATATATGTGGATGACTTGTGTATATATTTGTGAAATGTGGATTGATTTTGAATACTAAAACTGCTGGATCCTGTTTTTATTCTTTTTTTCAAATTACCAAGGCGGGCATATGACAAAGCCCGCCACAGTAAATGTATTAACCGCAGCAGGTAGTTTACAACGCCCGCTGCAGTAAATGCTTTTACCGAAGCGGGCACTTTATTTGCCCGCTGCGGTTAATCGTCTATTAACCGTGTCCTCCCAACCAAAGAAGACGTGTTTGCCCGCCGCGGAAAAGCAAAAACAACCGCCTCGGTTAAGATTTCTGTAGTAGTGGAGGCCATCTACCCCACTGCCACCGCACGAGCTATAGAAGCCGATCCATAGTGTGAGGTGTGTGGGGGAAATGATCACTCGGGCAACAACTGCCCCGAGACATCGAAGGAGGACGTGAACTTCATCAATAACAACACAACAACGGGTATCGACCCCAACAAAAAGGAGGTTGGAATTCACGCCCCTTATACCAAGGTAATAGAGGTAATAGCAATTACAACAATTACAATTGTTATAATAATCAACCTTCATTGAAAGATCTTATTCTTGGCCAATCTAAAATCAATGATGGTATAAATATAAAAATGTTGACAATGATAAAGTTCTTGAAAGTCTTGGTGAGAAAATGGATAGCTTTGCCACTGCCATGAAAAATCAGTTGAGTTTTAATAAAATGTTAGAAACCCAACTAGCTCAATTAGCTGCAGCTATGCCATCTCTAGAACAAGGTAAGATTCCTAGGAAACTAGAGGATTCAATTGAGCATGTCAATATGGTCACACGGAGGTTTAGTAAGCCTCCACTTTGCTCCAATTAGGGCTATCTTCTCGATCCTCCTTTCATCATGAAGAAGGAAGATCTAGGCCATCCGACGATCAAGTGCTCAATCGGACAACAAACCTTCCACAACACCTTCTGCGACCTTGGATCGGGTGTCAACATCATGTCCAAGGTAACATATGATAACTTGTTAGGGGGACCTTTGTTCCCTACTTGTGTTCATTTGCAGATGGCAGATCAGATGATGCGGTTTCCTGAGGGACTTGCAAGGGATATCTTGGTGAACATCCAAGATGAGTACATCCCCATCGACCTCATCATCCTGGACATGGGAGCCAATGTGGATGTTCCCGTCATCTTGGGAAGGTCATTCCTCAACACCACCAACACGGTCATCTACGTGGGATCAGGCCAAATCCACTTCCAGTTCCCAAGTCACAAGGTAAAATGTGCTTTCAATGGTTATAAACTTAACAAACAGGTTAAAGCACATCCACCAAGAAGAAGAGTTTGAGCTCCATGCCAAAAGAAGCAATACCCAGAGGCCAGATCAACAAACATAAGGAGGATGAACCTGCCAATCCAAGGCAGGTTTGGAAAGCGAAGGAGGTGCACACACCATGGTCTCCATCTCCAGAGCCATCAAGTGCACCCGAAGAATGAATAAGAAGGAGAGTCCTGCTCCAAGGACTTAAAATCAAGGAGCCTTCGCCGAAAGGTAAGTTGGTAGTTATCTTTCTTTTTTTTCCCTTTTACATTAATTCTTTAATTTTCATCATGATTAAAATTTAGAAAAATAAAGTTTAGATCTAATAAAACCTTGAGATTAGTTTAGCACTAAAATCTAACCAAAGATAGGACCTTAGGGGGGGTCGGCCGACACCCCTATGTATCCTAACCTTGCTTTCTTAAATGGGGAACACAATGTGACCTTAGTGGAAGAAAAAGAAAAAGAAAAAGAGACCTATAGGGGTCGGCCGATACCCCTAGGGGTCCCTTGGTCACCTCTCTCTCTTCCCCATCTTCTTTTGTCTAAGAATCTCATGTTTTAAGTAGTGTGAAGTTCAAATTTTAGAATTTGCTTTAGGAGACATCACTTTAACTTTTCCATGCTTTGAAAAGAAAACACATCAATCACCTTTTGGTTAAAGCATGACACATTCTTGTCTCCCACTACTCCTTGTTCAAAGTGGGGAATCATCAACACTTTTGCTTTGTCATGCTTTGAAAAGAAAACACATCAATTACCCTTTGTCTAAAGCATGACATACTTTTGTCCCCCACTTCTCTTTGTTTAAAGAGGAGAATCTTGAGTTTAAAGAGGAGAATCTTGAGAACTTTAGCTCAGCTTTTGATCACATCACATAGAATGCTTTACCTTTCACCAAGCACTAGGAAAAGTGTAAGTGGAATCTCCACTTTGGAGCTCTCATAGGGGGTCGGCCGACACCCTATAATCACCTCCAGTCTTCCCTTTTGCTTTGTGTAAGGCATCCCATAAAGCTAGTGCTCATGGCACCCAAGGGCATGCCCATAGGGGGTCGGCCAATCCCCTCATGGTGCCTCCTTGGTGTCATCTTCTCCCTCTATAAAAGGCCATGCATGGAGAGCTCAAAACCACACACTCCAACCAGAATTCAGTTCAAGCTCTTCCTTGCCTTTGCCTTGTTCTCTCCTCACTCCACTCAAGTGAAGTTCTCAGCCATTTGAAGAAGTAGTGCTGCTCTCTCAAGTCCACAATCATACCTTGTCTTCATCAAGCTTCTCTTAGCTCATGCCTCTCCCCGCAAGGCAAACTAGGACACTCACGCTAACGCCAATCCTTGTCATAGTCTTGTTCTTGTGTCTATCCCACCTTCCAGAAAATGAAAAACCCCTTGAAATCCTCAATGAAGAAAGTGAAGCAAGTTCTAAGTGGGAGCTCATCTCGACGCTCCCACCAATCCGAGGATACTTCTCAAGAAAGGAGAAGGGGTGGTTCTGCCCGATATACTTGGGAGAACATCCAAACCGAAGGACAACCTCAGGAGGAGGAAGAATCACCAATGGAGGTGACTCATCTTGGTGCATTCATGGTGCCCCCGATGAGGACGTACGATCAACAAAGTGGTCTCTAGTTTGATCAACTGGAGTACCCGAAGTATCTCTCTCTTCAGGACCGATCCTTCGAGCATACAAGGATATTGAACCTAACTCTCCTCTCCAATGCAGGTATGAACACCGAATTCAATACTATCTTTTCTACCATTGGTTGGTCTAGTTTTTGGCAAGTAGATGAACTTGGAATTAAATTGCTCACCATAGAGTTCTTGTGTTCTTTACAAGTCTCTAATGATGAAATATCTTTCCATATGTTTAATCATGTCACATCCGACCCGTTTGGCCCGTAGTGGCCCATGTGTGTTAATGAGATATTGTGGAGGGTTTAGTCCCACCTTGGTTGTTTAGGGTGGGATAGACCAACATATAAGGCTTCTAGAGTTCAGCCCACAATCCCCGGGTTAATCCTTTTAAGCGAAGCGAGGACGAAAGCTTAAGTGGGATGGTGGTGGGTGTGGTTCGCTCAGCGTGCAGAGTGGATCTGAGCCGTTTGGACTCTAGGGGCGTTACAAATTGTATCAGAACCGACCTTCGCGGCAGCGGGCACGTGCGGGCTAGGTGTGCGGACATGGTAGGTTCATTGCGCGTGTAGGCTCTATGAGGCGCACGGCATGACACATGTGCCGGCACTGGGCACACGGTCGCGTGTGCTAAGAGGGAACGTCCCTGGTCATCGTTTGCCCGGTTGTGGGTATGTTGGGCTCGACGAGGACGTCGAGTTCTTTGAGGGGGGCTATATGTCTCATCCGGCCCGTTTGGCCCGTAGTGGCCCATGTGTGTTAATGAGATATTGTGGAGGGTTTAGTCCCACCTTGGTTGTTTAGGGTGGGATAGACCAACATATAAGGCTTCTAGAGTTCAGCCCACCATCCCCGGGTTAATCCTTTTAAGCGAAGCGAGGACGAATGCTTAAGTGAGATGGTGGTGGGTGTGGTTCGCTTAGCCTGCAGAGTGGATCTGAGCCGTTTGGACTCTAGGGGCGTTACAAATCAAAACTTTAGTCTCACTTGGATTCATCTAAATGTTGCTCTTGGTTTTGATGACACATGCTTGCTTGACTTAGAACCTACCATGAGTAGATTCAACAAAAGGAAATTTTGGTTGTCTATCTCTTCCTTGCATGATTGCTCAAACCCCAAACCTGAGGAAATTCATAATCCAACCCTTCATTTTATTCATCTTTGGATGGACATGACTTTGTTTCCTGGAAATGATGCTACCATGCTAAGAACCATAGAATGAAAATTGCTATATTCCATGGTCAATAAGATTCAAATCTCTCCTATGTAATGTTTAGTAGCATTTTGGCAAAGATCAATTGAAAATAATGAACCCATACAACTCACATCTCTAATCACTCGTCTTGCCGAATCCATCCTTTTTAATACATCTCTTCACCTAGAGCAGTAATTTTGGAAGAATATCTTACACTTGCTCAAATGCTTAAAAGAGGTCCCAGGGGTGGACTCAAAAATAATTTACCGTGGCCATACAACTGAGGTTCCTCTTCCAAACAGGCAACGTCAGTTGTATAGGACCTATAAACTAACCCTTGATTTGGATCAAGGAAATGTGCAAAGAGGTGTTGCAGGTTCGAACAGGAGAACACATGAGGGACTATGCTTTGTTTGATGTGAGCAAGGTGGTCCTTCCCACAGAGTTGTTGGCAAGGAGGAAGATGATGCAACTTCCGATGTCATGGACACTTCTCGAGATAGGGAGCATCGTGAGCGGCAGCAACAAATGTCCATGAGATTTTCACCTCATACGGCTCCTCGTTCAATTCTTTCGAAGGGATCCTTTTCCTCGTTCGAGTCTCCGCCCTTCTTCCACTCTGTCCCGAAGACTAACTAAGACCAATTGAGTCACGTTTTGATGTTCTAATTGAACACTTTCTATTTATGATTAAAGGAGAAGATTTTTCTTTTACCAGACATATGCGGATCAAATCACGTCTTATAATAAGAAGAAAGACCTCACCAATGCTTTAGGCGAGCTTCGCGTTGAGCATGGTGTGACAGCAGGCATAGTCCAGCAAACCACCGAACAAATCCAAGCGCTGCAAGAAGAACAAATCTAGCAGTGGACATTATGGTGGCAACAACATCCATATCAGCCACCACACTATTGAGCAAAGGATAAGCTTGGGGGAGGTTCCCTCCCCCACCAAGTTAAGTTTTTAATTCCAACATTTACATTTATGCATCCTCTTGCTTATCTTTGTTTGCATTTTAAAAAAATCTGAATATGATAAAAAGAGCAAAAAGACTTTTCTCTACTCTCACATGTTCCATGAATTTTAATATCCCTTATGGAAATGATGAATAGTTGCTTTGCTAAATGTTTCTCTAGTACTTAGTTTACAACTTGATATTTCTCTAAGTATGGATTACTTGGCTTAAGAACCATTATGAACCTGAAACTTTTGTGGGTTGCAAATGCTATAACTAAGTCTGAGTTGTTGTGAGACATGATATAACAAGACAAGAGCTGCTATAATATTGTTCTAAACAAGAATGACTATCGGAGTTTAATTTATTAAAATGATAAAAACACTTTTTGTTCCTCAATGGTAAAAATTCCTACCAAAGCCATATATGCTCTTTCATGATATAAGCTTTCTACATAAGCTGCTTGCTTTGTGTTGAGTTTGGTCAAGTTTTGTGACCCTTGTTGAGAGACTTATCATGCTCCCAAGATCAAGATCACGTACACAACACATATATATACTGCTTCTACACTAGAAGTACGCAGAAACATGCCTTTCATTTTCCACATAGTTCATGCTCCATGTTCTAATAGAAAATCCTCACTCTAGTATGTTGCTAGTCAATGAGACATAGACTATGCAAAATTATGAAAAATATGAAAAATAAAAAAATAAAAAAATAAATATAGGGGCACATGAAGGTCCCAAGTTTTAGAGAAAAAAATAATGTGCAAATCAAAGCTCATAGAAAAATAAAAAATAAAGATAGCTATGTCTCAAAATTATAAGTTAGAAAGAGAGATCGTATCAAATAGAGGAGTATTAAGCACTTTTCATGTTCCACACACTTGCACATCTTGATCTAAGAGTCTGACACATATGCAAAGTAAGTTTGCTACATCTTTTATTACTACCCTATGGCTCCACATAAGCCTTTAGAGATAGGATGAAAAGAAGGCAAACTTCAAATATGTGCCTTGGTGAGGAATCATACACCATATGAGCGACTCGAGAGTACCATTTGAGGAACACTAAGTCTTCCTTTTTCAAAACTTTACAAAACCTCCGATATGAAACTTGTGAAAGAATAAGAAAACTAGTGCTCAAGTCAAGTTGTTCTATCTCTAAACCACCCAAGACAAAGGATAAATCTATTAGCCACATGGAGGACTCAGGTAATATGGGTGATTTTTTTGCTAACTTTTCCATTCAAAAGAGAAGTATGATTGTTGTAGATTTAGTACTCTTGAAATATGAAGCATAGTAGCAACTCCTGATCCACCGAGGCTAAGTTTGATTATTTGCTCGGACGAGCAAAGGTTAAGCTTGGGGGATCTTGTTGACACCAAGAATGACACACTTTTAGAAAACCAAAATTCTGTCAACAACCTCAGGATCAAGGATAGACAATCACATCATGAGCATATTTTATAAAATAACAAGTTCCACATGTCCATGAAGTGTTTGATATAGAATTAGAAGAAATGGAGCAAGGAGAGCCAGGGGGACCCACATAGTGGGTCGGCTGAGCCCATGCTAGGCCCACCAGGCCCCTCACACTCGCCATGATCCAGGGGAAGCACTCCGAAGTGATCCTCAGCCCTTGGATCAACTTGTGCTTCCTCCCAACGGCTCAAATGCACCTCACATGGATCCATGGGCCCACATCAAGGATATCAACGTGACAAACAACTCAGAAGAACCAACCAAGAGACATGACAAGTGGGGACACCTTCTGGAAGGCCGAGGTGGGCCCCTAACCCCTATAGGGGGTCGACTGATCTCCTACCAGGGGCACCACCCCCCACTTGGTCCCTGACTAGTGGGACATGTTCTAGAGGACCAAGGCAGGGCACATAACCCATAGGGGGGGTCGGCCGATCACCCCCTAGGTCGGTGTTGCGCCTGGTGACCTCCCCACACACTAAACACATGTTGAAGATCAAGACCATCCATCCTAAGGCGGTTTAGAGGCGGTGGATCAAAGGGTGGAGAGCTGAAGCCTCCTGTATCGATGATGTGGCGATGGAGTAGCCCCTACTTCACCTCCCACTATAAATAGAGGCTCACTCCCCCTCTTCACTCATGGTGAAGAATCCTACAAGCTCTATTCCTTAGATTATTCTAGTAGTTAGTCTAGAGTGGGAGTTAGAGTTGAGTCGAGCTGCACTCGGGATTTCCGGAGTCGTCTTCTGGAAAGTCTGGTATAGCTCTTGTATCTTTCCTTCTTTGTAAGACTTTATCTTATTCAATATATTGCTTTTCCTCTACTTTACTTAATACTTACTTTGAGCATTACTATACTTGTTATAGTCTTGTTATATACTTTTGCTTATTACTAGCCTTTACATCAATAGTCTGTGATCCTTGTGGCCTTTCCCGTATGCGATCATTGCCTGTCATAGGGTGCTTTGGTTATAGATCATAGTCAAAGTAGTAAGTTGTGTGTAAGTGTTGGTATTTCTTATGACTATTGGATAAATCCGCAAGCGCACAGATTATACCGTTGTAGCACTTCACCTAGGAGTATTCCAAGATATCGTAATTTATATTTTCCCAAGGGAAAGCTGGGCTAGAAATGATAATTAGAGAGAGATCCTAGAGAGAACCTCAACTTAGTACCAGCTAGTATAGGGGGGTAAACGATATATATGATAGGAACGGTTGATGAATGAATAAGCCAAGGTAAAAGATACTTAGAACGGACTAGATAGAATAGCTAGGTGGGAGGACAACGAGAGAGTAAAGGGACTCCTATGCAATTCACTCTACTTCAATATACTTAGCTAATTAACTAGTCTAAACACTATAGTTTGCTTCCTCAATACAAGTATGCTAGGTGAGGGGATAGATCAGTAGGAGGACAAAACTCCTACCGGACCGCGCCCTCTTCTTACGGGGGCCTTACCTTTTAAGAACTTGCCTAAAAACACGTGGTGGAATACAAAGACTAGATAAGGCTGTCACTCCTCTTGCTAGCTACCACAAACAATATGTGCAGCAATCGGTAACCAAGGATAAGGTGATGTATAAGCACCACACTTACACACAAATTATTACATTGACTATGATCTATAATCAAAGCACCCTATAACAAGCAATGATCGCATATGGGAAAGGCCACAAGGATCCACACACTGAATGTAAAGGTTATTAAAGAGAAAAAGCATATAACAATACTATATCTAGTATAGTAATGCTCAAAGTAAATACTAAGTAAAGTAGAGAGAAAGGATAATATATTGAATAACATAAAGTCTTACAAAGAAGGAAAGATACAAGAGCTATACCAGACTTTCTAGAAGACAACTCCGGAAATCCCGAGAGCAGCTCGACTCAACTCTAACTCCCACTCTAGACTAAACTACTAGAACAATCTAAGGAATAGAGCTTGTAGGCTTCTTCACCACGTGTAGAGAGGGGGGTATGAGCCTCTATTTATAGTGGGAGGTGGAGTAGGGGCTACTCCATCGCCACGTCAGCGATCCAGGGGGCTTCAATCCTCCACCCTTGGATCCAACCGCCTTAGAACCGACTTTGGATGGATGGTGTGGATTTCCACCATGTGTGAGTGAGGATGGCGGTTGCTAGGAGGTGAACTGACCTAGGGGGTTGTCGGCCGACAACCCTATGGCCTATGGGCCCTCCTCTGGCCTCCTAGGTGTGGTCCCACTGGTCAGGGACCAGGTGGGGGCCTTGTGGGCCCAGATGGGGGTCGGCCGACCCCCCTTGGGGGCTCTGGCCCACCTCCATCTCCCAGGTGCTGGTCCCACTTGTCATAGATGTTGGATGTTGGTCCTGAGGTGGTTGTCACATTTATCTCCTTGGTGTGGGCCCATGGATCCATGTGCTATTCTTGTGAGCTGTTGAGAGAAAGCACAGAGTGATCCAAGGGTTGGAAATCACTCTAGAGTGCTTCTCCTAGATCCTGGCCGAGGGGGGAGAGTTGATGGGCCCATAGGGTGGTCAGTCGACCCCCTATGTGGGTCCCACTAGCTCTCCTTTGCTCCATTTCTTCATTCCTACCTTCAAACACTCCATGGACATGTTGAACTTGTTATTTGATAAAGTATGCTCATGATGTGTTTGTTTATCCTTGATCCTGAGGTTGTTGGCAGCATTTTGGTTAAGTAAAAGTGTAGCATTTTTAGTGCCAACAAGATCCCCATGCTTAACCTTTTCTTGTCCCAAGCAAACAATCAAACTTAGCTTGATGGATCAGGAGTTGCTACTATGCTTCATATTTCAAGAGTACTAAATCTACAACAATCATACTTCTCTTTTGAATGGAAAAGTTAGCAATAAAGACTTACTCATTTTACCTTAGTCCTCCATGGGGCGTATAGATTTATCCCTTGTCTTGGGAAGTTGAGAGATAGAACAACTTGACTTGAGCACTAATTTTCTTATTCTTTCACAAGTTTCATATCGGAGGTTTTGTAAAGTTTTGTAAAAGAAAGACTTAGTGTTCCTCAAATGGTACTCTCGAGTCGCTCATAAGGTGTATGATTCCTCACCAAGGCATATATCAAAGTTTGCCTTCTTTCATCCTATCTCTAAAGTTTATGTGGAGCTATAGGTAGGGATCAAAGATGTAGCAAACTTACCTTTCATATATTGTAAAGTCAAATTCCAGATCCAAGGAGAGAAATGTCATACTCTTAGATCAAGATGTGCAAGTGTGTGGAAACATGGCAAATGATCAATACTCCTATATATGATATCATCTCTCTTTCTAACTTATAAAGTTGAGACATAGATATCTTTTTTTCATGAGCTTTGATGCGCTCATCATTTTTCTAAGAATTGGGACTTTGATGTGCCCTTATACTTTTTCATAATTTTGCATAGTCTATGTCTCATTTACTAGCAACATACTAGAGAGAGATTTTTCTACTAGAGCATGGAGTATGAACTATGTGGAAAGTGTAAGGCATGTTTCTGCGTACTTCCAGTGTAGAAGCAGCATGTATATGTGGCAGGTACGTGATCTTGATCTTGGGAGCATGATAAATCTCTCAACAAGGGTCACAAAACTTGACAAAACTCAACACAAAGCAAGCAACTTATGTAGAAAGCTTATATCATGAAAGAGCATATATGGCTGTGGTAGGAATTTTTCACCATTGAGGAACAAAAAGTGTTTTTATCATTTTAATAAATAAAACTCCGATAGTCATTCTTGTTTAGAACAATATTATAGCAGCTCTTATCTGGTCGTATCATATCTCACAACAATTTAGACTTAGTTACAACATTTGCAACCCACAAAAGTTTCAGGTTCATGATGGTTTCTTTTAAGCAAAGTAATTCATACTTAGAGAAATATCAAGTTGTAAACTAAGTACTAGAGAAACATTTAGCAGAGCAACTATGCATCATTTCCATAGGAGATATTAATTTTCATGGAACATGTGAGAGTAGAGAGGAGTCTTTTTATTATATATATATATATTTAGATACAACAACAAAAGATATGTAGGGAAACTGCATGAAGATAAATGCTGAAATTAAAAACATACCTTAGTGGGGGAAGGGAACCTCCCCCCAAGCTTATCCTTTGCTTAACATGGTGGTGGTGGATATGGATGTAGTTGCCACCACGAGTCCCACTGCCGGTGTTCTTCTTCTTGTAATGCTTGGATTTCTTCGGCAGTTTGCTGGACAATGTGTGCTATCTCACCATGCTCAACACGCAGCTCACCAAAAGCATTGGTGAGTTGATCGAAATGTTGCCGTTGTTCACGATGCTCCCTATCTCGTGTGGATGAGAAGGATGCTCGTGGTCTTTGCGGTTGTGGTGGTTGAGGAGGCATGCCACTAGAAGTGTGCATGGGATCGGAAGATGCATCATCTTCCTCCTCGCCGATAGCTCCTCGAGAAGGACCACCTTGCTCAAGATGAACAAAGTATAGCCCCTCCTGAGCTCTCCTGTCTGATACTACAAAACCTCTTTGCCCAATGCCTTGATCTAAATCAAGGGTTAGCTTATGGGTCCTATACAACTGACGTTGCCTATTTGGAAGAGGCACCTCAGTTGTATGGCCACTGTAAATCATTTTAAAATCACCATTGGCATCTCTTTTTAACATTTGAGCAGTTGTAAGGTATTCTTCTGAAATTACTGCTATGGGGGTAGAGATATAAATAAAGGGGTAGGTTCCATTTAGCAAGTTCATAGATTCGGTCAAGACGAGTAATTAAAGATGTGAATTGAATAGGTCCATTACTTTCAATTGAACTTTGCCAAAATTCTATCAAGCATTTCACACGAGAGATTTGAATCTTGTTATCCATAGCATTATAGGAAACAAAGTCATATTCATCCAAAGATGCATGAAACGAAGAGTTGGATTATGAATTTCCTCAGGTTTGGGATTTGAGCAATCATTTAGAGCAGAGATAGACATCCAAAATTTTCTTTTATTAAACCTACGCATGACAAGGTCTAAATCAAGCAAGCATGAATCATCAAAACCAAGAGCAACATTTAGATGACTCCAAGTGAGGCTAAAGTTTTGAGTAAACATGTGAAAAGATATTCCATCATTAGAGACTTGTAGAGAGCATAAGAATTCTAAGGTGAGCAACTCAATTCCAAGTTCATCTACTTGCCAAAAGCTAGACCAACCAATAGTAGAGAAGATAGTGTTGAATTTGGTAGTCATACCTGCGTTGGAGAGAAGAATAGGATACAATATCCTTGTGTGCTCGAAAGATCGATCCCGGAAAGAGAGATATCTTTGGTATTCTAGTTGGTCAAACCAGAGTCTGCTTTGTTGATCATAGGTCCTCATTGGGGGCACCATGAATGTCCCGATATGAGGTACCTCCATCGGCACTTCTTCCTCCTCCTGAGGGTGTTCTTCGGTTTGGATGTTCTCCCAAATGTATCGGGCAGAACCTCCCCTTCTTCTTCCTGGGGAAGTATCCTCGGATTGGTGGGAGCATTGAGATGAGCTCCCACTGAGGGCTTGTTTTGCTTTCTTGAACATGGATCTCAAAGGGTTCTCATCTTTAGAGAGGAAGAGGCAAGACTTGGACAAGGTTGTGTGTGGAGAGAGTTTCCTAGTTTTCCTTGCGGGAATAGGCTTGAGTTAAGAGAAGCTCGATGAAGGAAAGAGAGCTTCTTTGGAGTAGTGAGAGCTGCAAAACTTTTCTTGAGAGCTAAGAACTTCTCTTGAATAAAGAGAGGAGAGAGCAAGGCAAGGAGAGGCTTGAGCTAGAACTGGATTCTAGTTGAGGTGTGAGTGATTGAGCTCTCCTTGCATGGGGTTTTATAGGAGAAGGGAATGGCACCAAGGGAGCACCAACGGGTGGTCGGCCGGCCCCCCTTGGGCATGCCCTTGGGTGCCATGATCACTATCTTTGGGAGATGCCTTACACAAAGCAAAAGAGAGAGAAGGAGGTGACCAAAGGTGGTCGGCCAACCCCCTAAAGTGGGGATTCCACTCATGCTTTTTCTAGTGCTTGGTGAAAGGTGAAGCATAACTTGTGATGTGATCAAAAGCTGAGCTAAAGTGCTCAAGATTCTCCTCTTTAAACAAAGAGTAGTGGAGGACAAAGGTATGTCATGCTTTGATCAAAGGTGATTGATGTGTTTTCTTTTTCAAAGCATGACAAGGTGAAAGTGAAAGTGAAAGTTGATTCCCCACTTTGGACATGGAGTAGTGGGTGACAAGGATGTGTCATGCTTTAACCAAAAGTGATTGATGTACTTTAAAGTATGACAAAGCAAAAGATATTTCTCCCAAAGCAAAATCTGAATTTTGAATTTCCCACTACTCAAATCATGAGATGTTTGGACAAAGGATGGTGGGGAAGAAAGAGGGATGATCAAGAGGCACCTAGGGTGGTCAGCCGACCCCCTAGGTCTCCATTTTTTTTCTTTTTCTTTTATAAAGATAAAAAAGTATGTTGTAATTAAATAAGCCAAGGTAGGGTACATAGGGGTGGTCGGCCGACCCCCCTATGGTCTTACCTATTGTCAAATTTTAGTGCTAAACTAATCTCAAGTTTTATTTAATCTAAAACTTTATTATTTCTAAATTTTAAGCATAATAGAATTTAACTAAATGCAAGAAGGGAGATAAAAGATAACTACCAACTTACCTTTCGGCAAAGGCTCCTCGATTTTGAGTCCTCAGAGTAGGACTCTCCTTCTTGTTCATTCTTCGGGTGCATTTGATGGCTCTGGAGAGGGAGACCGTGGTGTGTGCACCTCCTTTGCTTTCCAAACCTACCTTGGGTTGGCAAGTTCATCCTCCTTGAGTTCATTGATCTTGGCCTCCGGGTATTGCTTCTTTTGGCGTGGATCCCAAACTCTTCTTCTTGGTGGGTGTGCTTTAACCTGTTTGTTAAGTTTATAGCCATTGAAAGCACACTTTACCTTGTGACTTGGGAACTGGAAGTGGATCTGGCCCGATCCCACATAGATGACTGCGTTGGTGGTGTTGAGGAAGGGCCTTCCCAAAATGACAGGGACTTCCACGTTGGCTCCTATGTCTAGAATGATGAAGTCGGTGGGCATGTATTCATCTTGGATGTTTACCAAGATATCCCTCGCAAGTCCCTCGGGAAACCGGATTGTTTGATCCGCCATCTGCAAACGAACATATGTAGGGACCAAAGGTCCTCCTAACAGGTTATCATAAGTTACCTTGGACATGATGTTGATGCCCGATCCAAGATCGCAGAAGGTGTTGTGGAAGGTTTGTTGTCCGATTGAGCATTTCATTGTCGAGTGGCCTGGATCTTCCTTCTTCATGATGAAGGGAGGATCGAGAAGATAGCCCCAATAGGAGCGAAGTGGAGGCTTACCGAACTTTGTTGTTACCATGTTAACATGCTCAATTGAATCCTCTGGTTTCCCTGGAATTTTACCTTGTTCTATAGATGGCATAGCTGCTGCTAATTGAGCTAGTTGTGTTTCTAGAATTTTATTAAAACTCAATTGATTTTTCATGGCAGTTGTAAATCTATCGATTTTCTCACCAAGAGTTTCAAGGACTTTGTCAGTGGCAATTATCTTTTTATTTATACCATCATTGATTTTAGATTGACCAAGAACAAGATCTTTCAATGAAGGTTGGTTATTATAAGAATTGTAATTATTGGAATTGCTATTACCTCCATTACCTTGGTAGAAGGGGTGTGAATTCCAGCTTCCTTGTTGTTGGGGTCGATACCCATTGTTGTTGCTGTTGATGAAGTTCACGTCCTCCTTCGGAGTCTCAGGGCAATTGTTGCCCGAGTGATCATTTCCTCCACACACCATGGATCGGCTTCAATAGCTTGTGCGGCGGCAATGGGATAGATGGCCTCTCATTCCTTCTTGGAACTTTCTTCTATCTTCTTCATCAGGAGGTCCATCTTGGCAGAGAGCATGTCCACCTCATTGATGGTGTGCATACCTCTCCTCTTCGGCTGGAGTCGTTCCTCACCCCATCCTTGGTTGATAACCATTTTCTCGATGAGGTCGTTGGCATTCCTCACTGTGTGTTGGAGAAATGCCCCTCCAGCGGCAGCATCAAGGTGACTATGGGCCAAGCTAGACAACCCGTGGTAGAATCCTTGAATCAAGAGCCAATCGTCTATCCCATGATGAGGACAGGCACGGATGTACTCTTGGAGATGCTCTCATGCTTCGGGAATCGTCTCATCAGACTTTTGTTGGAAGCTTGAGATCTTTCCACAAAGAGCATTGGGTTTGCCCGTCGAGAAGAACTTCTTGAGGAATGCGTTAGCACACTTTTCCCATGTAGTGGCCTCTTCTTTGTGGGCGTAGAACCATTGCTTCGCCTTCCCCAATAACGAGAATGGGAAAAGACAAAGGCGAATGGCATCAGACGCCACTCCCTTGATAGTGAAAGTGCCACATAACTCCATGAAGTGCTAGAGATGAGCATTGGCATCCTCATGGGGCTTCCCACAAAATGGATTGGCCTGCACCATGCTGATCAAGGTGGGCTTCAGCTCGAAGGTGGCATCCCCGAAGTTGACTTCGGGACCCTGAGCTACGTGGGTAGCTGATGGAGCTGAGAAGTCAGAGATCGCCTTCTGGGCCATAGCTTCCTTAAGTGGTGGTGTAGAGCCTCCTTCCTCGAACGGATTCAAGGTCGAGATGAACCTCTGAGGTGGAACTTGACGACATCTAGTCCTCCTCAACAGCTGCTCGGGATCTTTGAGATAGTTTCCCAGCAGTTGGAAACCGCTCATAAACTGTCTGGCTTCACAAGAAAGGAAGACACAGACATGGGTAAGCCCCTATGACTAATTGATAACTAATTAACGAGAATCTCTGGATTCAATCTAATTAAAATTTCTAGGCTATACTTTCCCCGGCAACGGCGCCCGAAATGCTTGTTGGTATTTCTTCTATTGGATAAATCCCCAAGCGCACAGATTATACCGTTGTAGCACTTCACCTAGGAGTATTCCAAGGTATCGTAATTTATATTTTCCCAAGGGAAAGCTGGGCTAGAAATGATAATTAGAGAGATCCTAGAGAGCACCTCAACTTAGTACCAGCAAGTATAGGGGGGTAAACAATATATATGATAGGAAGGTTTCATGAATGAATAAGCCAAGGTAAAAGATACTTAGAACGGACTAGATAGAATAGCTAGGTGGTAGGACAATGAGAGAGTAAAGGGACTCCTATGCAATTCACTCTACTTCAATATACTTAGCTAATTAACTAGTCTAAACACTATAGTTTGCCTCCTCAATACAAGTATGCTAAGCGAGGGGATAGATCAGTAGGAGGACAAAACTCCTACCGGACCGCGCCCTCTTCTTACGGGGGCCATACCTTTTAAGAACTTGCCTAAAACACGTGGTGGAATACAAAGACTAGACAAGGCTGTCACTCCTCTTGCTAGCTACCACAAACAATCTGTGCAACAATCGGTAACCAAGGATAAGGTGATGTATAAGCACCACACTTACACACAAATTATGAGCGCACTTACACACTTACACACTTACCACAACTCCGAAAATCCTGAGCGCAGCTCGACTGAAGTCTAACTCCCACTCTAGACTAAACTACTAGAACAATCTAAGGAATAAAGCTTGTAGGCTTCTTCACCATGTGTAGAGAGGGGGGGTATGAGCCTATATTTATAGTGGGAGGTGGAGTAGGGGCTACTCCATCGCCATGTCAGCGATCCAGGGGGCTTCAATCCTCCACCCTTGGATCCAACCGCCTTAGAACCAACTTTGGATGGATGGTGTGGATTTCCACCATGTGTGAGTGAGGATGGCGGTTGCTAGGAGGTGAACCGACCTAGGGGGTGGTCGGCCGACCCCCCTATGGCCTGTGGGCCCTCCTCTGGCCTCCTAGGTGTGGTCCCACTGGTCAAGGACCAGGTGGGGGCCTTGGGGGCCCAGATGGGGGTCAGTCGACCTCCCCTTGGGGGCTCTGGCCCACCTCCATCTCCGAGGTGCTGGTCCCACTTGTCATAGATGTTGGATGTTGGTCCTGAGGTGGTTGTCATGTTTATCTCCTTGGTGTGGGCACATGGATCCATGTGCTATTCTTGTGAGCCGTTGAGAGAAAGCACAGAGTGATCCAAGGGTTGGAAATCACTCTAGAGTGCTTCTCCTAGATCCTGGCCGAGGGGGGAGAGCTAGTGGGCCCATAGGGTGGTCGGTCGACCCCCTATGTGGGTCCCACTGGCTCTCCTTTGCTCCATTTCTTCAAAACTGCATTCAAACACTCCATGGACATGTGGAACTTGTTATTTGATAAAGTATGCTCATGATGTGTTTGTTTATCCTTGATCCTGAGGTTGTTGGCAACATTTTGGTTAAGTAAAATTGTAGCATTTTTAGTGCCAACAGTAAGCGTGGCGCTTAACTACTTATACATCATCTTACCGTTGGTTACCGCTTGTTGCACGGATTGTTTGTGGTAGCTAGCAAGACAGTGACAGCCTTGTCTAGTCTTTGTATTCCATCACGTGTTCTTAGGCAAGTTCTTAAAAGGTATAACCCCCATAAAAAGAGATCGCAGTCCGGTAGGAGTTTTGCCCTCCTACTGATCTATCCTCTCGCCTAGCATACTTGTATTGAGGAGACAAACTATAGTGTTTAGACTAATTAATTGGCTACGTATATTGAAGTAGAGTGAATTACATAGGATTCCTTATACTCTCTCGTTGTACTCCCACCTAGCTATACTCACTAGTTATCTCTATGTTATCTTTTACCTTGGCTTATTCATTCATCACCCTTCCTATCACATATATCGTTTACCCCCTATACTAGTTGGTACTAAGTTGAGGTGCTATCTAGGATCTCTCTCTAATTGTCATTTCTAGCTCAGCTTTCCCTTGGGAAAATATAAATTACGATACCTTGGAATACTCCTAGGTGAAGTGCTACAACGGTATATTGTGTGCGCTTGCGGATTTATCCAATAGTCATAAGAAATACCAACACGAACTGTGAAGCAGATCCGGTAAGCTAAAACTCGGTTGCGTCGAGCTAGGCCTCGAGTGCGGCAATGTCATCGTAGCTTGGGTGGATACCTGGAAGATGAGAACAAGGAAGGGGTGTGTGAGATCCTAGTGGGTGGGGCATTAGCGGCCATGGATCCAGTGGTACCTTATTGTCGCCGATGGCGATGGGTGCCGGGACGGACCGATAGTCATGAGGGCGGAGGGCGGCCGGAGTCGTGAGGACGGAGGGCGGCTAGAGTTGTGAGGATAGAGGGCGGCCAGAGTCGTGAGGGTGGAGGGCGGTCGGAGTCATGGGAGAGGGCGTGAGGCCGGAGTTGTGGGCGAGGCTGCCAGAGTCGTGAGGGCGAGGTGGCCAGAGTTAAGGGCAAAGTCGTGGGCAAGGGTGCGAGGTGGAGGTCGGCAGAGTTGTGGGTGAGGCGGGTAGAGTCATGGGTGAGCGCATGAGGGCAGAGTTGTGGCGAAGGGATGCCGAACAACATATATACGGTTGGCCTATTTAGTCCCGGTTGGTGGGTCAACCCAAGACTAAAGGATTTTAGTCCCTCGTGGTGGCTCAACCTAGGGCTAAAGGGTTGGTGCCTCCCGGCAGTTTTGTTTCCCGCCCGTTTTTTGTTGTCTTTAGTGGTTTATTAAGGCAATTTTCCACACCTTGATAATTAACCTACTAAAATAAATATTTGTTCCAATTCATTTAGAAATAGATATAATTAATTTAAGGCTATTATAGTAATGAAAGCATACGAATGGTTCTAATTAAAACATAAATCTTACAAACCAGATACAATTCTAATCTATCTCCACATTCAGTAGTGTATTTCTCGAATTGTGTAGCCCGTTAAGTGTCTATGTAATGCAAGGCCCTCACTGACAAACTCTCTCTTGCCTCATGTCTCATCTGACATGGTAGGCTATAGATATAACCTACTATCGCACTATTAAAGACGGTCTGGGTCTGGAGTAAATTTCAGATAATACTGAATTACATGTGTGGTAGGTTGGCCCAAGAGCTCTATGTAATCCCAATCGTACCCTAGTTGCTGAAGAGTTTGTGAAAGAATATTGGTCATGCCAGATGCAGCAAAGGTAAAATCATATAGAAAATTTTACAAATATAGAAACAAAAAATATTAAATTGCAGTCAAATAATCATAACAACACCTTGATAAGCATGACTCTCATATCATACACTACTTACCACATCAATTTGATTATATCTTGCCCTCCTTCCTGTACCTATGGAGTATCCAGATTACGTTCACCTAAAGCTTGTATCTTCAAATACAAAAAATCAAGCATAAAAGTAGCTAACGTGCTCAATAGTCTGTAAACAATGCAACACGATATTCAAGTGGGCGCCTCTCTTAGTGGGATACGGATGTCCCCTGTGTGCAATGTATTGTTGTACTTCTTGATTGTACCCAATAGGGATGTTGGCAAGGTTACATGTCCACAACTCATCACCTTGGTCATTCACGACCTCACTATTTATATCCTGAGAGGATGTCACCCGACCCTCTAATCACCCATAGTGCTGATTCCAGCCACTCGACCGGAGATGTAGCCTGTCACATATTCAACAATCATATTATGAATATATATATATATATATATTATATATATATATATATCATATTATTTAGGCATAACATGTAAAAATAAAATTATTGCATATATAGACAGGCCTAGGAAATGCCAGGGTAAAATCCTGGGGCCTGTGGAGCGGGAAGTCCACCGCCATTCGTCATACCTAAAAAATTGAGAAATATACTTCCAAATATATATAGAGACATACTATTATAAATATACCATGCAATATGTTAGACACACATATAATAAATGTGTCAAGATACGTACATATATATACAATCAATATATTAGAGAAACCCATAAATTAAAAGATTATTACTGATCTAGAAACGTATAATAAATAAAAATAAATTCACCATGCTTATTTCTAATATAAAGAAACACGTATTTCTATTTGTATTACTAAACCATAGAATGATCTTCATTATTTACCATTCAAAGTTTAGAAGATAAAGTTGCTAACCTTTTGAAGAAGATGAAGGCGACAGTGAAGAACTTGCTCTCCCAAGCAAGAACACGGATGCACACACGCGCACAAACAAAGAACAAAATAATTTCTGAGTGTTTGTGGCAGGGGAAATAGTGGAAGAAGTGGCTATACATAGTGAAGACTTTTAGTCCTAGTTAGTACATCACACTGGTACTTAAGAATCAAACTCTAGTCCTAGTTGTAGCTATAAACAAGAATAAAAAGGACAACATTACATTTAGTCTTAGTAGTATCCACGAACTGAGACTAAAGGCTCCCATCTTGTCCCCTCCTTCAAAAATGGTTGCCCTAGCCATTGGATAGGGGGATTTAGTCCTGGTTGGTGGCTTCATCTGTGACTAAATCTTTTGTGAACACATGGTTGATAAGTGCCCATGTAGTTCAGTTTTGTGATGAGCGAATTGCCAATATGAAGCCATTTCAGGTTGAGCATGTTGAACTAACCCTACTGCAAAAGCAGAGTTCGACATGTCTCTTGACTTGTGTTTTGCAGGTGTTGAGCTCAGAGGCGGTAGTCAATGGTGAGGTGAAGGCCAAGTAGAGATGGGCCGCACCAATGGAGCCAAAGAGGTGAAGGGCAAACGTGAGGCTTGGACTGAGGGACCGGAGGGCACAAGAACTAGTCGTGGTGGCTGACACTTGCGGCATCGACAAGTGCAAGAGCACATGGAGGTGACCGTGTTGACTAAGTCAAGAATGCGGGTGAGCAAGTCGAGTGGGAAGGCTCCAGAAGACTTGGCGCTCGGGCGGTCGAGGACACGGTGACACATGTCGAGTGCGGGGGATGTGTATGGAGTACGCTATTCACGAGTGGTTTGGTCGTTTGGGTATCAAAACCACTAGCAAACAGTTTTCAGATTTGGGACTCAAAACCCGGGCGAAGCTTTCGAGGAAGCGGGGATGGCACATGGAAGAATCGTGGAGCTTGCGTCGAGACAACGGCAAGTTCAGGCAGGAAGCGGGGTCGTCCAATCAAGATGAAGAGAAGGTTTGGGAGAGTTGGGTCACAATATCTTAGGGCTAGGTGATTCACTCATGTATAAGGGGGATATTTGGAAATGTCCAATAGACCTCGTTAAATAAGGATGAAGGGGTATCCTCATCCTTACCTCTTGTATTTTCCTCCTCCCACCTCCTCTCCTAGGTTTTCGCCTTCCCTAGTCTCTCTTTCTTGAGGTCCTCAAATGGTTTGGTGAACAATTTGTGCTACTTGAATTTGTGATCGAAAATGGAGGCCTTAACCTCCTCGTGTCCTTTGGGATATTTTTTTTTGAATTGCTTGTGCTCGTGTTCTTCGCATTTTTGCAATTCCCTATTCACGGTTTCACCCGATCTCTCTCCATGCTTGATCTCTTCATGATCCATTTATTGTAGGTGCTATGAAATCTTGTGTTGATTTCCACTGAAGAAATTAGTTTGATTCGGGGTGAGCACATAGATCGATCACTTTCCGCATCTCCTCTCGGTTCCTCTCCTTTTCTCCGCTGTTAGTTGACTATAATATTTGTTAGGGAAGGAAGATCTTGATCTTGACGGAGTAGATTCAAATCTGCCTTGCAAACCTTCCCACAAAATCTCAGGTCAATCAGAGTTGAATCTAAAGAGATCTGGCGATTTTTGTGTGATTCACGTAGCTTTTTGGTGGCACCGGACGCTAGCACCGGATGCTCCCCTAGCACCGGATGCATCCAGTGCGTAGTGCGCACACATGCGTCACACTGGATGTTGGCACCAGACGCACCCATCCCAGTGGGCTAGAGTCCGGTGTGAGGGCTGCTCCCTAGCTCTGCGGTAGCACCAGAAGCTCCGAGCGTCCGACCGCTAACCGAGGAGCTCTTTGGAAACACATAGGACACTGTGCACCGGACGTGAGTTGCACCAGACGTGTCCGGTTCTACGGTAACAACATCCGGTGTTGTGTAGTGTCGCGTTGTTTTGTCCGTTTCTCTCTTGTCCGGACTCCGAATTAAGTTTCATTTGTTGCGTTGGCTTCGTAATCATGTAGGGAACTTGATGAAGAACTTTTGAGACAAGTTCTTACAAGTATTTTTGGGTGTGCTCTTGCCTCTTCTCTTTAGGGGTTGAGAGCACCACTATCGGTGGTTCGGTCCAAGTTCGTGGCTTCTGGTACATCCGTTGTACCTCTTGGTCATCACCAAGGGTATCCATCCTCCCTAGGGTCGTGAACTTGCCGCTCGTGTGAGCTTTATTCTTGGGTTGGTTTTGGAAAGAGTGGCCCGAATATTTCCTAGTAAAATTTAAAGCGACCATTCACCCCCCCTCTGGTCGCCGTTTTGGTCCTTCATCTTTCTATAGTCCTAGAGCCAAAAATACCTGCGACTAAAGCCCTGAACCAAAAGTCTATTCTCTACTAGTGTAATGGTCATATCAAAGATGTCCTATCTTCATCAGACACCACCACCCATCTTCGATCAGGCTGGAGAGTGGAGCATTGAATTTTTTATAGTTACTGGTGCCACAAACTGATGTACCACACGCAAGTCAGATGCTATATTAGTCTATAGTTGCATTCTTTGATGACCATGGTTACACTCTAGAATTCCATATTTTCTTGGAGATAGGGAGTACATTGTATAGCAATGTCTCATTATGTGCTAATAAATATAGAGACATTTTCATAGTTATATTTATATTTGTGTGTACTAATATATGACCATGTTTTGTGTGTAGTGACGCCATATTATATATTAAAAAGTATAGATGTGATTTAGTAGATATATTTATACGGCATGTCCATCAATATAGTAACATCATTTTTGGAAGATAAATGATTAGGGGTCCGAGCTTTGAAAGTTCCAATCCCCTTCATTATTTAATATTATTCATCGAAAACATGCGACAATAGCATAAGTGCTTAGCGGTAGTCCTCTTAACATCTTATTTAGGATATATTTAGTGGAAAATATTGTTGCTAGTGTAGCTTTTATTAATCTAAATGAGGATTTGGATCCTATTGTGTGGGGGTCTTCACAAAGATGATATTGTCCTAGTCAAATCTATGTTATAGTTATCTTGTCAATAACATAGTTAAGGTTACACATGAAATTCAGCATTTGAAATTATCTCTCAAAATAAAAATAATTATGTGTTATTTTAATAAAGGGGACATTCTTACAAGTATAGTCACAAGTGAGTGTATTGGTAGTTAAGGATCTCGAATGAAGCAGTGATCAAAACAAAAGTTGCTTGAAAAGTTATGCAACTTTATTGTTCACCAGTTTTTTATTTGAAGTTATCATGATGCCCATCTATTTGGTTCACAATATTTTATAGAAGTTATACCAACAAAAGCCATATGTTCCATAGTCATACGTGAGTGTATAGTGGTATTTAAGGATCTTGGATGGAGAAGCAATGAAAACAAAAGTTGTACATCTTGAAAAGTTATGCAACTTTATAGTTGACACTCTTTTCATTTGAAATCATCTATCTAATGAAAATTACATTTGATTTCTCAAATTTAAGATTCAAAATAAAAAAACGACCTTTGTTCAAATGGCTTTGGAAATCCAGCAACTTAGGCAAACACAAATTCTTTTTCTGGCTACTATTGAGGGATAGACTAAATACAAGAAACATTTTGAGGAGAAAGAATATGGCACTTGATGATTACAACTGTGTCCTTTCTGACCGGGGCTGTGAAGAATCTTGCTTTCACCTGTTTTTCGAATGTAATTTCAGCAAAGATTGTTGGTCCCTCTTATCTATCAATTGGAACCTTTCCCTTAGCCCACTAGACATGATTCTACAAGCAAGAGAGCATTTTGGGGCTGGAATTTTCAGGGAAGTAATGATCACTGCCTGTTGGGTAATTTGGACAACCAGAAACAGTGTCATTTTTTTATAGTGGTCAAGTCAACATGATTGCATGGAAAGAATCATTCAAATCAGAACTTGGGCATGTGTGTACCAAATCCAAGTCAGTCTGGAAAGCCTCAATCATCCAATGGAGAGATAGCCTTCTATAGTCTGCTCCTTCTTTTATTTTGGGTCTAGATGCCCTGTAATTGTTTTTTCTCTTTTGTAATCTGTACCCATTCTTTTATTTAATGGAAAAAAAATAGGTAGGGGATTCCCTACTGATCGGTTCAAAAAAATATCAAACGACCTTAGGTAGAGATATGGCCAAAGAAAAAATATTGTATATCTCGAAAAGTTATGCAACTTTATATTTGACAACTTTTTCACTCAAAATCGCCTGTCTAAGGAAAAATGATAGTTGATTTTTTCTCACATTTGAAATTCGAATTCTTCAAATGACGTTCAATAAAGAAATGACTAAAACTAAAGTTGTACATCTCAAGATATTGGAAAACTTTGTACTTTGACAACTTTTCCATTTAAATTTATTTAGAATCTCAAATATTCATTTTAAAACCAGAGTGAGGTAAAATGGGGGAACCAAATATTGCAAGGATCACGCAGGTCAGGGGTTCGAGCGTTGGTGGCCGTGAGGTGCGCGAAAATAGTGTGACTCGTGTACAATAGTCCAGTGAGGTCTCTCTTAGTATTAAAAAATTATATTAATTTCTCAGCCTGTTTTTGGTGTTGTAGAAACCCCATCACCGTTCTGGTGAGGCTCCTCAGGCACTCAATGGGAAATTTCATGTCCTATTTTCCAATGCATCCATATTTTGGAAACAGTGTGAAAGAGTTTTATCGTTATAAGGCCAGTCTCAATGGGGTTTCATGGAGAGTTTCATGCACATTAAATGAGGTGACACATCAGCATATTTGCACTTTTTGCATGAAACGATGAGGAGAAAGAGGGAGAAAGTTTCATGGTGATGAAACTATATAGCGTTGTTTCCAAAACGTTGACAACCGTGTGAAATCCCCACTGAGAGTCTTTTCTAGTTTCATGGGATGCATGCAAAGCAAATGTATAATGGAGATGAGAGAGAAAATAAAGAGAGAGACGTTGGTAACCGTATGAAACTATGCATTGAGAGAGAAAGACTCATTTCATATTAAGTTTCATACAATTAGGAAAGCGCGCGATTAAACATTACATTGAGACTGGCCTAAAACTATCTAACTTTCAATATCTCTTTTTTATCAATACGTTGCCATATTAGTGTATTTAATGCCTATAAAACTCCGATAAAACACCTCGATGAAACAATAGTGGATGGTATGGTTGTGCTGGTTCGGAAAACCGGCACTAATGGGTATTTTGAATAGGCAGTGATTTCGAGTTCTGGACTAGTGGATGTTTGTGACTGAGAAACTAATTTTTGCTTTTGAGGCCGCATCCAACTGCGCACACTAGCTAGGAAATCACGTGACCTTGAGTAAGTTCGTTTGTTACCCGGTGAGCCATCAGTGATACAGCTGTGCAAAGCTTTTAAACTCTTTTTGTTCATCTGTGGCGCCCAACCATGCACACTTATCCAAGCATAGGCAGATAGGATGCACTCCTTGGTTATCCCGGCCCATATGCATGCATAGGACCACCCGCCGGCAAACCTGCTAGCAGGGAGGCATGCCACCACGCACCATGCATGCAGTGCATCACTGCCCGTGCACGCCGGGGATGCAAATAAAAAGTCGTCCGCGTGTGGCCCGTTCCTGCATCTGCAAATACTACGCCGTCGTCAGCTCCCTGTATGCGTATGTTGCCGTGCATCGCCGGCCGCCCGGTCGGCTCCCTGTGTATGCATCAGTCTGCCACAGCTGATCAGAGAGCTAGTAGCATTAGCTAGCATTATTACTCCATAATGCATGGACACTTGACAGGGCAGTATCGAAGCTGTACTTTGGCCTTTGGACCCTGCTACTGGCCGCCCTGTCGCCCTGCACTGTGTGGCTGTGTCTGTGTGTGCATCCACAGTACGTACCGGCGCGGCTGGCACCCGACCAGACCAAAACACGCTGTGGCCTGTGGTCTGTGGAGCTAGAGCTGCATCAATGGCGCGATGCCGACAGGTGCAGCAGGCTAGCAGCTCTGCTATGGGGTCAGCATGCACGCGAGCAGACGCGCTGAACGCAGTGGCGCAGCGCCCTGCCGGCCGCTGCAGGCCGGCCGGGCCGAGGATGGACGGGGTACGTGGTTCTAGACGCCCCAGCGGCTTTGCTTTTATTTTGACCCGCCGGCTCGTTTCTGGGAAAGGCTTCTGCCCTTCTTGACCTGACCTAACCTAATTAACCTACATTACCTACCTGTGCGATTTAAGCTCCCTGATCGAGTTCGCGGCGTCGCACGCGAAGCCGACGACAGAGATGCGGATGCTACTGCTTTAGCTATAGTTCGGCGGGGCCTGGCATGGCAACCGGCGGCAGTTAATGCGCGGGTAGATGAGGTGGTTGACACGTTCATAGTATTAAAGTCGTTTGAAAAATCTAAATTTCGATTTGAATTTTAAAATTTAAGAAAATAAAATTGTTACTTAGAACTCTAAATGATTTCTGATAAAATCTATCAACTAAAAAATTACTCCCTCCATACTCAAAATAACTTGTCATTTTAGAAAAAGATACAGTCCGCTTAATTTTTAAAAAAATATTGAAATAATATATGTATATTTTTATGAAAGTATTTTTCAAGACAAATCTATCGATATGATTTTCACATTTTTAAGCTCAACAACTTAAAAGTTATTCATGATTTATATTTCTAATGTTTGACTAAAACCTTGTCCTAAACAACAAGTTTTTTTTAGTATGGAGGGAGTATATATCATACTAATAATTGCAACTTTTGTATAGACCATTTCAATAAATGAAGTAATTTTAAAATAAATCAAAATTTTGGTTTTTTTAATAGCACTCTAAATAGTTTTAATAAAAAAATTCCACTAAAAAGTTGTACACTTATTAAAGTCTACAATTTTGATATAAAGTTCGTCTTCACCCGACTCCATATACAAAAGTAAAACATTTAATTCGTATCAACTATATTTAAACATTACTCTTAAATTATCTTTTAAGTTTCTCAAATCTACCATTACAAAAACATAGTACAAAGTAAACCGTCTAATTTGAATCTAAACTATCTATCTTTGTTGTTATTAAAATGTACCAAAATTTCCCTCAAATTACATATAAATTCCAATATCAATTATGGACCATAATAACCAAAGTAAGCTATATGCGTTCCTAGATTACACAATTCTATCATAATAAAATTACAAAACTAAGCATAAATTTTATGTTCCACCATCTCAACCAAGAAAACATGCATATTAGAAATAACTAGTTATTTTAATAGTTTTCAATCTTCACAAAATGTCCCCTTAACAAACCACATGGCAATAATGACACTGTAAAATCCACTTTCAATTCTACTAGTACTCCATGACAATAAAGTTTTTAATACACTACATTTGATAAGTTTATACATTTACTAAAATATTGTAAAACATCAATACTAGTATTTTTTTCACTCCATGTTTTTATATAAAACGATCCTACTATACATATAACTCTTTGATATAGAAAATCAACACTTGAGTGTTGTGGTGCAAGGTGAAACCATTGTTTATGAACTAGAATATATTTTCCAAGAAAATATAAATGGAAAAAATGAAGACAAGTTAGAATAAGAACTAGAGTTCCAACTTAACATATGGATAAAAAATTTGAACAACAAATAATATCAAAAGTGAAAGCCAAATTACAGATTCACAATGTCATAGAAAGGATGCAACAAGGGTTGATATTGTTGAAACTTTGATTTCAACTAAATACATTTTGACAACTAACAAAGTGCAATACAATGAATGAAAACACATATGTTATATTGCTAACTTGAGGCCCTCATTGGATCCTCCACATCATCCTCAAAGAAGCGCTAGAAAAAAATGAGAGATAGATCCTAGAAATTCTCATAATAATGAGAAACATGTAGTCCTCAATTTGGTTGACTCTAATAATAGTAAAGAACAATAGCCATTGAATCTGTTCTATTTTCTAAATTAATTAGACACTTCTATCATTATGAAAACATAAATTATCCCCTAAAACCATATATCAATGGCCAACTGCCACTGTGAAATATTAAAGCAAAGTAACTTATAAACTTGCTTTCAAATTTTCTATCTTTGCCACTATAAAAACTAATATAAGGTATCTCCTTTAATTTGCACATAAACTAACACATATCCCTTTATAATACATCAACTAACATATCCCTAAAATTTATATATAAATTATCAATTGAAGTTATTACACTACATAGGTTTTCCTAAACTACACATTTTTTCTAAGGTTAAATTCAAAATAGTCATAAAAGCTATATACTATCATGCAGACCAAGTATACATTTGTAGGTGAGGATAAATACTTACTTATTTAATAGTTTTTCATAAAAAATGATCCCTTAATAAACCAAATATAAATGGCACTGACAATTTACTTTAAATTGTATTAATACTCGATGAATAATAATATTTGTGAGTTACTTCTTGAGATAAGTCTATAAATTTTGACTCAAACATTATAACTTTATCTTTAATCAAGCTCTCCATTTTTCTATAAAACCATATTACCGCTCATATAATTCTTCTATACAGGAAATTCAACATCTTGAGTGCCTAGTCTAGAATGAAATGATTATTTATGCCACTATAGTAACTATAAGGCGAATTATGTGACATAGAATCCACTTCTAATGTTATGAGGAAGCAAAATTTTGAATAAAAGTAAAAAAAAGACTAGAGTTTAAACAAAACTAAAACATGACTTACAAAATTGCTACAAGTAATAAGATCTAGAGTTGAAATCCAAAATGGCAACAACTTAATACAAGATGTCAAGAGCTAATATAACTTAAGATAAAGATTTAACTAAATGCATATTAAAACATATATGGGTGCAATGCAAAGGATAAAAAAGAAATATAGAGTAATTTATAAATTGTCATAGCCCAATCAATATTACAGAGGCTATCAAAATGAGTATTTTGTTGGGAAATGTACTGAAGAAGAGAGTAGGCATAATAGTTTTTTATTAGCTTTATATACTAATTTGTTCACGAGAAACCTTATGTAACACAGGATTCTAGGTCTTGCCAAAGTACAGGTTGAGGGGTTAAAATCACCCAATGCTACACGCCACTGCCAATAATACAGATTACACTAGTGCAGAAAACCACATCACTGTCGGTTCAAAAACCCCCATCACTGACGGATTTTGAACCGGCATAAGTACATAACCAACTCTGCAGTGATGAGTTGATCACATCACTGTCGGTTCGTATTAAAAATCATATTTTTAAAATAGAAAAAAAAGTTTAAATTGTTGGGCAAGTCACGGATTTTTTCGCGAACTACGCTCCGGCAGGGATTTGAACACGCAACCTCAGCCTCGCGTGATACATCCTCTATCATTCCCCCCATGACTCACTTGTGTTTACATTCGGTTTTAGTTCACCACATTCTATACTAAACCGAGTGTAAATTAATTGTTTGAGCCACTAAACGAATTCAAATGAAAAGGTTGTAAACTACAAAGTTTCATAAATTTTTGAGATCTACAACTTTTATTTAGCAAGTTTTTTCATTCGAGGTCGTATGCAAAAATTTGAATTTAAAATTTGACAAATTCAAACGTAGTTTTCGATGACAAGATGATTTCAAATGAATAAGTTGTAAACTACAAAGTTTCATAACTTTTCGAGATCTACAACTTTTATTTAGCAAGTTTTTCCATCCAAGGTCATTTACAAAAATAAAAAATAAGCGTATAGAAATATCACATGCGGTTCAAGCCACAAACCGGCAGTGAAGCTTCTCATCACTATTGGTTCATGACTGGAACCGACAGTAAAAGTGTCCAGGTTATCACATGTGGTTTAAGCCACGAACCGACAGTGAAGCTCCTCATGAATCGGCAGAGAGGATTCGCTGTCGGTTCTAGCCATGAACTGATAGTAATGAGGAGCTTCACTACCGGTTCGACCCCAGCCTGGCAGTGAAGGTTCATCACTGCTGGCCCAACACAATCCGGCAGTGATGAACCGACAATGATGTTAGATTCTGTAGTAGTGTTATTGTTGATGACATAAATGGATCTTTTCGCCACTCTAAAAAATGGTGCAAAACGGGGACAAACCCATGGAAAGTAAGGAAATGGTGCAAAACTAGGATACTAATTTGTAATATTAAACATAGATTAATGTACAAATTGAGACTAATTTGTAAGATAAATTTATCAAGCCTAATTAGTTCATGATTTGCTATTATGATAGATTCGTCTCATGAATTAGTCGTGGATTATGTAATTAGTTTTATAATTACTTTATATTTAATCCTTGTAATTAGTATCCAAATACTCAAAGTGACATGCTCTGGACTTCAATCCCTAGATTCAATCACCACCTCAGCTTCGCCAATATACCAGAAAAAAAAATCAAATCATGAACCCATTTACGCATCTGATCATTGCACCATGATAGCCATGCCATGCATTTGTGAAAAATCCAATGCTGCCACTGACAGGACGTGTCAGCATGTGTCACAGCTAGTGCGACTGGACTTTCCCGTCTTCTATGTACCGTGTACATTACCATTATTTTTTAACTAACGAATAATATTTTCTCTTACAATAAATCAATATAAACATTTAATATAAGTTAATTTTAGGAAATGAACAACCAGAAATAACTAATGATCCTCCCTAAATGGGATGTACTGTTATTTATTTTCCTTTATAATGGACACCGGTAGACTCTGGTCTTTAGGTATGATCCATAATTAATATTGCATTTTTGGTTAAATTTGCTACAGTGTATATAATACTGTGGGTCCGTTCGCTTCAAAAAGACAGTAATTCTAGCTATGAACCCAGATAAACACTTGTTTCGGTTCACAGCTAGAATTTACCAAGATAAACACTTATTCAGTTTTATAGCTAGAATCTTAGTCTTTTTGAGACAGAGAGTAACTTCTATGTAGACCTACTCCCCCAGTCTCATATTATGTATCGTTTTGGGTTTTCGTATTATAAGTTTAATTCGATGTATAGAAAATATATACAATATTTATCTCTCTAAATAAATTTATTAAAAACTAGATTAAAAAATCTTTTTAATGACACTGATGATATATCATAAATAATAATATTTTTAATATATATTTTATCAAAGTTATTTTTTTGCAAACAAAAGCGGCTGATATTTTAGGATAGGGGGAGTAGCTCCTATATAAAATATGAACTAAAAACCGGGTCCCACTGAAATAATTTCATTAACGGTAATTTATTTGTTTTTGTGTGTGGCGGTTGATGACTTATTTATTATTTGTATTATTTTTTTATTGCGTCTAAAGACATGTATATAAGAGCAATGATAATAATACAACCTATAAACATCTATGTAGAGCTGTATGGATGTTTACAGGTTACATTTGATTTCAGTTCATTCGTATAGTATTGGGTTTAATTGGTGCTTACTTTTCTCTCTCATAGAGTTTTATGGTTCTTGTGCATAAACTTGTTGTAAACTTACCTCTTGCATTGCTTCTATTCTCTCTCCTCCACCTTAGCATTTAACCCACTTACAATCCTCTATTATCCTTTCTCTAGTGGCACTATGACAAGCAACAATTATGTAGATTGGTGGATATTCCTATATCAAAACTTAGTAGCAATAATTTGAATTAAACTTGTTTTCAAAATCGAAACATAACATTGTAGATTTAATTCTGTTATGCCAAGAGCTCAAGTCCTCACTTAAAGATGGTTTCAGTTCATGTTTGTGGCACCGGAAGCTCGATAGCACTCTAGCTACCATGTTCAAACATAGATCTCAAGTATTTTGCAAAGGAGGATTAAGGCAGCCTCAAGGGGCTGTTAATAAGGTTCTCTATGAGTTGTACACTTGTGAGAGAGAAGCAGGGAGAAATAATATACTGTTGCATTTGCATGTCTTTTCTACGGTCCACCCCCTTCTTTCACCTCACTCCCAATGCCCAACCCCCGACCAATAGGTGTTGCTAGCAGGGCTGCAGTCGGCACTGCAATTCGGGGATGTCGTGGGGGCAGGGCTGCTGCATAGTGGTGACATAAGGAGGAGATGTAGCCACTGGTGAGGATAGGATGAGAGGCACATTCAAAGTGAACTTAGAGAGGAGGGCTAAGGGGCTACTTGTTTCCTTTTCTAGTCATTGTTACACCTTGTCCAGTGAGGAAAGTGAGTCGTGGTGTCCATTCGATTTCCTTGCTTGGACACTTTGGGGACTGTGTGGGCAAGATTTTCCAAGTTCATGTCAGAGAGCCAAATTGGTTCACTCACTTGGTCGTGCTCCTCGTGACTCATGCCAACACAAGGCAAAGCCATGCCAACGCAACAAGGTGAGGCGAGGCAAAGCCACAATAGGAACCAAGTTGCCTCTAAGTCTCGAGCGATGGTGTGGGAGAGGACGGGGAGAGGACGCAGCCTGACATAGCAGCCATCAATAAGGGTGGAGCTAAGGCGCAATCAACTTGACCTCAGGCTTGGGGTTGGGTCATCAGTGTAGGGAGGAAGAGCCTGACATGATGCCATGGTTATCGAGCCTGAAGCCCATAGGAAGGAGGCGGGAAAATAGTCGTGTTGCTGGCGTTGGTACGGTGAGGCGAAGCGTGTCTGGTGAGGCAGAGAGCAACCATCTCGCTTCGCTGCCGCCACTTGACTCGGCGTAGGCTGACAAAGGTAGAAACATGATCACCGACTACCGTAGAGAAGAGAAAAATGCATAGAGAGAACACATTAAATTATGCAATTATTAAAATGAACTGACATGTGGGGGTTATCAAAATATTAGAATTGGTGTTGCAGTCAATTTATTGGATGAGGAGTCTATTATGGTCTCTATAGAACACATGTACAAAGTTAAGTGAGTAATCATTACGGCAGCCCTAATGCAGCTTAATATGTCTCCTCTTAGAAAAGGGGCATGCTATGACTTTTGACCTTGTTTAGTTTTCCCTCCTCTCAAACATAAAACAACGAAAATAAGTTATACTCCAACGTTATACTACGCTAATATACGAATGCACGCGGGCAAGGTAGGTGCAGGCCCGGAATCAGAAAGTCCCACAGCACACAGACCAAATGGTTCATACTAATAAGCACCTCTTATTAATGGAGATTTGAGAGAATATCAAAATGGACTGCCACGGAAGAGAATGTGCGACGTCCACTACCTTTCAAAACAAGCACGTTTGGAAATTTGAATGCAAATCTGGCTGTAGCAAGTAGTCTGGCACTGCTTTTGGCGACATGTACTAGGCAGTTGGAAAGGAGCAGGCACCAAACTGGGAGGCCTCATTTAATGTCTCGTTTTATGTGATAGGGACCTGATGCCTAGGCTTGGAATGAAGAGCCAGATTGGCTCAAATCCAACGGAATGGAAGCTCTGGCTCCTAGCTGAAACTATTCAACCTTCAAATTTGATGCATCCACTTGCTCTTTGCCTCTCTCCCTCTATTTTGTTTTCACTCGGACCATTTCTAGTAAGTAGAATCTAAAAATCAAATATACTTAGATCACCCACAATGGTTAACTCATAAGCTAACTCAAAGTATTTTTTTTGTTCATATTTTAATAAAATAGATATAGAAAGTTAGCTCTTAGTCAAGAGCTAGCCTCATACATACATTCTAAGATAATATGAGAGTATCATGTGGGGTTAATTATATTATAAATCATTGATAAAAGCTAGCATAGTTGAAGATGTTGCATTAAACCTATTAACTGGCTTATACTATATATTGTGAGTGCCCTTACTATGCAAAAGCCAATACAGAAAAAAGTAAATATACTTTTATTCTAAGTCAAAATATTTTAAATGTTAGCAAATATATAGAAGGTGTTATCAATATTTAATTGCACATAAATATATTATGAAAATTCATATTACATGGTGAATCTAGTAATATTTCTTTGGCATTAGGCCAGTCTTAATGAGAGTTTTATAAAGTTTCATTGGCATTTAATATGCTCACATGACACTGTATTTGTAAAGAGAGAGATAATCAAAGTTTCATGTGAGTAGAGAGAGTTTCATGGGGATAAAACTCTTATGAGAGCATTGGAAACTGAGACACGGAACTAGCATTGAGGATTGCCTTACGAGTATTTACATATATTTTTTTTATATAATTTTAGATAAACTTGAGGTAGTTTTTAACTTATACCAGATTACCAGTATTGCTCTTTTTTTACGGAGACAGGATTATTTCGGAATCATGCTTTGTAAATTAAAATAGTGACAACTGACCTTACCTTTTGCAATTCAATTCGTGAACCAGGAGTGCCAAAAACACTGTTGCAACTAAACAGCGTTCCAATATAATATACTGCCAGAACCTGTAAATCCTGCATATAAGGGAGAAAATGGAATGTGGCTATAAATTGGCGTGTACTACGGTACCAAGCTAGGAACGTCCAAGGTCACGAGGAACTCTAGCTACTATACCGTTCCAGCGTCAGCTTGCAGGCGGGGCGGGTTGTGAACCCTCCACCGACCACTAAGCTATCCGCCAAACTATTAAGTGGGTTATGCGGAAATCCGCAAGCCGCAAAGCAACCATCACGAAAGGTAAGTGGGACTAGTGGACAAGTTAGGAACGTCCGCAAGCGCCCGCAAGTAGGATGACTATTTTTTAAAACAAATTTAGGCATGGAAATCAAGACAAATATAAAATGACGTCTATGCCCCTATAAAAGACATGCCATCTTTGTGTAACAGTTTTAGAGAACAAAAAAAACACAAATTTAGAGGAAGGAAAAAAAAACAAAGAATGCAGATCCATGCCATGGCTGAATGGTGGACGAGAGAGGAATCGCCCCGTTAGTCTTACAATTACCATTTTCTTTGCGGCAACATTTTTTTTATTTTGCTGTTTTCGAGATCTATAATCAAGGTTGCTGCAGCTGCCGGCTACTACAGCTCCCTATCTACTCCATATCGTGAAATTCATTTTGTGAAAAAAATTGAACGGTAAACGTACCATTATTGTGGGACGGTAGAAGGGAGTAATATTCTATTTTTAATGAAAGAAATAAAATACTAGAAGAATTGGTAACTGCTTTGCGGATTTCTTACGGTTTTTGCGGACTTATCATCTTGTCCAGTGGGCTTTACGGACTAGATAATATTAGGCCACAAAAAAATTACAGTCAAGCCACATCGGCCGCTAACCATACTTTCGCGGGGCGGCTACGCGGGCTTGTGGAAAAGCTCGCCCCACCTGTAAGCTGAGTCCTGCGTTCCATGTTCAACTAAGCTAAGTACTTGGGGCAGCACTGCCACCTTCCATATTGAAACTGTCATATCTAATCTAAGCTAAGTACAATTGCATATGCTCATGTTTTAAATAAGTTATAATCCTGTTCCTGTCCAGCCATTAGATCACCAAACTTCCCCGATAAACAATAGGTGTTTGAACTGCATGTCTTCGCGTTAAGATCAAGGCATGCATGAAGAAGCCAACTAGTACATGCAGCTTGCTATGGGAATATGGGATTACAATAAAGTAAAAATAGAGCTACCGTCGTCTCATGCACGTCAACAAGCATGCATAGTTAACACCACACACTTTACATCCCAACAAGCATACAGTACTATGAAATTACGTCCAGGTGCATCAGTACATGCACAAGCTAATCAGGCAGCTATAGATCCCATAACGCCGGCGGCCAGCGTTAGGCACTAGCCGCCGTGGAGGACGACCCAGACATCGGAGAACGCCTGGAGGATGACGGGGTGGAAGCGCGTCGCGTTGAGCGACAGGTACGACCGCAGCAGCCGCTCCAGCTCCGCCGCGCCGAACACCTGACGCCCCATGATCATCTCCACCATCGACTCCCGGAAGTCGCCGTATGGGTCCCGTGAGCGCTTCACCACCGCTAGCCCCTTCCGTACCTGCTCCACCGCCGCAGCGGTCGCCGTAGCCGTCGCCGTCGCCGTCGCCACCAGAGGACGGAACCCCGGCTCCCTCACGGCGCCGGCGCCGCACGTCTCTACACAGCTCGCCGATGGCCGCCGACAGCAACGCCGCCGCCGCAGCCTCCTCTGGCGGTGGAGGTTGCTCTTGTTCTTGGACGGCGGCTGCACCTGCTTCCTGTACGTGTAGAAGCCAGAGGAGTCGGAGGACATGAGGCTTCTTGAGGACAAGAAAGTCTCCGTTTCGTCGTCGCCATAATCGTCGGTGCCATCGTTCTCCTCGCCAGAAGAGGTGAAGCCGTAGGGGTTGGACGAGAGCGTCCAGACGCCGCCTTTGTCGACAGCGTTCTTGAAGCGCCGCCGACCGCTGTGGCGGGAGGACGTGCTCCTCTGCTCCTTGTTACTGCGCATGCTCTTTGTCTCGGGAAGAGGGCGGCGCAGGCGACCGAGAGCTGCTGAGAAAGGCTCGGCGCGAGTGTAGTTGGCGGCGGTGGTGGAACTGGAAGTGGAAGAGGTTGATATGGTTGTGGCGGCGGCAGCAGCGGCTGTAAAAACCGTGGAGGTGGACGAGGATGAGCTGCAGGGGGAGCGGAGGAGCAGCTGGGTGAGGCGGTCCTTTAGTCGCCGGCCACCACTTCTGCTGCTGCAGTCCATGGTTTGCTTGGAGGAGCTTGGCCGAGGGGTAGTGGCGAGCGGCAAATGACCGAATGCGGATGGGGCGTAAAACAGAGAGGCAGGTGATACTCTGTCTGCTGTTCAATCCATCTCACTATACTTATTTATAGCCAGGCGCGCATGAGCGAATCAGCAAATTCAAGATTAGTACATGTTGTCAACTTACTCAACTGTCAAGTGGCATTACCCAGTTGAATAATGCCTTAGGCAGTCTCATCTGGTTTTATGTTTCAGTTTTCAACACAGCTATATTTTAAAACAGTGTAGCTGTGTTTGCTTTCATAAAACTTTTATTAAACATCTATTCATCAATACTCCCTCCGCCTCTGAAAGAATCAATTCATGGAATCCGTGTCAGTTAAACCTTTTTTAACTTTAACTAACTTCGACCACCTAAGAACTTGGACAATCAATAAGCCCCATAGGAATTGAGTGCAATGGGTAGATAGAATGCAAACTTATTTGAATTAAGGAAGAATATTTTGTTATAGGCATGGCACATGTAAATTGTTTCGGCATAGAAGTAGCTCCTAATCAACAACCAAGTACTTAGTCTTTTCCTAGAGACTAGCAGAGCGCAAGTGAAAGGACCTAGGATGCTGCTTACAGGGGGTGTAGAGACATTTCTAAAACTTTACACCTTAAATAGCGGAAACGATTAGTGTGGGAGTTTCCAATCGAATCAAAGTAATACACCCTACTCTAGTTAGCCACAAAGTATATGAGCAATATGAAATAATAAGCCTAAGAGTCTAAAATCTGCACCACAAAGATTAGCGCAGGGAATAAAAACTTTGGGCACACTGGGCTAATACCGGACACGTCTGGTATTCATAGTTTCTGTAGAAACCCTCAGAACTTGCTTCCTTCAAATCCCAAACTTCAATCAAGTTTGAGGTGCCTACTGGATGACATATGGAACACCAAGAACCTGCACACAATGTCAAACAAACACGTGGATCATAAATATCAAATGAAATGCGAATTGAGACACGATATTTGTTTTACCGAAGTTCGGACCCACTAAGGATCCTACTCTCTGTTGAGTGGGCTACGAGCGACTCAAAGGTCAAGCTCTAGAGGACCCAAAGGTCGACTCTAGCTGCAGTCTTTTCCATTCACTTTTGCTCCTTCCACTAATTTGATATCTTTCCTTTCGGCGGTGAGATCAACTGTTACAAACGATCTGAGGCAATCCACAAGCTCTTGGGTGCTCCCCGGCAACATCTAATTGTCTATCCAAGAGTAACAAATGCAAATCACGAGATAAACAATATGCTCTAGTGCTCAAGTTGCTTTCACTCAACCCACTAATATGATTTTGCAATTTGGCTCAATCACTCACTAAGAGGGAGTTGGAAAATGTTTGTAAGGCTAAAAAATGTATATAGAAACCAACATATCAGCAGCCCCCATAGGAGAGGGCTTGGGGGTTATTTATAGCCCCTATGAAAAAATAGTCATTTAGTAGCCTTTGTGGACACTGGACACATCCGGTATGGATACCAGACACGTCCGGTATTCCCCTATTCAAGATCTAGTTGGCATATACTGAACACGTCCGATATGAATACTAGATGCATCTAGTATTACTAGATAATGCCCCTAAGTTAGTATCTCTTGTCTATCTCACTCAAACCTCACATGGGTTGGCTTGAGCACTTATGAAACATTGTCTATCAACATGACGCATCCCTATTAGTAGTACGACATTCCTAACATGCCTAAACCATTCAAGCCATGACAAGCACAAAAGATATGAATTGAGAATAGTACTTGATTTCAAAGGATATGCTATAGACAAAAGATCAGAGATTAGCGTGGAAGCAATATAGCATAACCAAGTGACATGATATATATAAGAGGTTCACACACATGTCACACAACCATCAAGTTCTCAAACATCACACACATATAATACAATGCATGAAAGACGGTAAACGTGATGCATGATGCGATAGAGTAAATACACATCAAAGAACGAATCCTACTAGCTCCCCCTGAAGCTAGCCCATACTCGACTCTCCCTCTCCCCCCTTTGGCGTCTAAGCACCAAAGTCTAAGCATCTGGAGGCGGAGTGGAAGCAGCCGCGGCACGATCATGTGTACAGAACTCGTCAAGACCATCGTCATCATCCTCTGTGTCCTCCCCCTGAGTGCCTGGAGCTGGAAGTGGAGCGGTCTGGGGGACAGAAGCTGACGAGCCGGCTAACTCTGCTGCTGAAGATTCTGGAGCTATAGCTGGGGCTGAAGTAGGAGTAGAATCTGCCACTATAGCTGCCGGTGCCTCTGGAGCTGCGGTGTCCGGGTGTGCCTCATGCACTGACTCAACTGGAGTCTTAGGAACCGGTGGCTGCTCAGGCTGAATAGGAGTAGAAGTAACAGTTGTGGCATCGGTCACGATAGCAACTGTAGGTGGAGTAGACACTGCTGGAGCACGACTGTTGTGAGTAGCCTAAGAGGAAGAAACTAAGGAACGGTGCTGACCAGCTGTCGGTGTGACTGCCTCAGTAGTCTCAAGCTCTGCTACTATCTGCTCTCCAGTGCGGGACGACTGACCCGTGATGTCACTCAATGAAGTTGAAAGGTCTCGAGCAGTCAATCCCATAGTAGTGGTCATCGGAGTGAACCCAGTGGTGAGAGGTGTGAACTACTGAGTCGGGCCAAGTGAATCCAACCACTGGGTGACCTGTGTCGCCGGTGACTGGAACGGGGTGGTCACACCGGCACCCTAAAGTCCACTGGACTGTACGGCTATGGTGGGTGTGACAGAGGGTTCGGCTAACACTAACAGGGCCACTGAAGGGCCAACTGTCTGCTGAGAGCCCGCAACGGGGCCAAGTGCTAGAAACTGGGCCACTGAGGGGCCAACTGACTGGGATGGCTGAGTCTGACTCATCATCTGGATCTGGGGAGCGCCTAGAAACTCAATCGGTGGAGCACCAGTCCACCTCATCATGTGGGCCATGAAGGCCATGTTCTGCTGCTGGATCTGCTGAGTCTGAAGCTGGAGACGCTGGGACTCTAACTGCATGGTAAGCATCTGCTGCTGCACCTCAAGATGTCGAGTCTGAATCTGTAACTGCAGCTCCTCGTGACGCTCCTGAGTCTGGCGCTGCATCTCATCCTATCGCTGCTGGACCTGGGTGACTGCAGTAACAAGAGAACCCTACTGCTCCTGAATGTGGTCAAGTATCTTGAGCATCATGGTCTCAGAAGCAGAACCAGAGCCACCAGCCTCAGTGTCGTGAGCCCGTGGGGGCATAGCGGGTATAGGCTGGAAGTCTACATCAGAGCTATCAGAAGAAGTGTCATCTGTTGTCCCTTCTGCCTCCTGAGTCTCCAAGTCTTGGAGCTCCTGCTGCTCAACACCTCTAATAGCCTCATCCTAGGCATCCATGTCATCCATATCAGCTGGTGCGGTCCTGAGTCGGACCTGGGGAAGTACGCGGTTGCCAAACTGACTGTCCATAGTAGAGAGAATCTTGTACTCAGGGAACACTGTCGGTGACTGGTCAAGAAGATCACGAAGTCCAGGAGTAGAGTCTCCTAATTGCAAAGCAAGGATAGAGCTGATCCAATGAGCATATGGCATCTGACGGCGAGCTCAGATCCCATCTGCAGCCACATCCTCAATCTCTGACACAATGAAGTCTGCCACATCAAAAGGTGTCTGAGAGACAAGAGCCTGAAGTAAGAACTGCTACATGTTGGTCAGCCCCTCCTTGTAGCCAGTGCGAGGCAATAGGGTATGACGTAGAACGTCGTTCAGACGGTTAATAGCAGGGCGCAGCTCGGCCGGTGTATGACGAGAACCCTCTGTGAAGGGTGGCCTGAAGAGTGGAGCAACTAACTCAGCTGACTGAGTACGTGCACCACGAGCTCGGCGAGGTAGACAGATACTCTTGTAGCAATCCGCATGAAGACAATAGTCTAAGGCGGTCAGGTGAAGTACCTCTCTGAACTGAGTCAAGTAGAGCCTGTGACGCTCGCTCTGAAGGTGTACTGAATATACTGGTGACATGGCTCAATCCATACTGAGGCATAGAACTCCCGCACCCATCACTCAATGTAGTTCCTGGAACGACCAAGGAGGTCGGCGAGTCCCAGGAGATATGTGAGGTAGGGACGGATCTCCTCTCCAGCTAACTCCACAATGCTCTCCAAGGAGCAAACCCTGTGAGGTCGGATCTGAATGCATGAAAGCTGGGCTGCCCTGTAGAAGTCCTCCATGAGCGGTGTGTGCCAACCTGGGGAAGCTCTGGGGTCACGCTGATCCGGGCACCACTTCTCAAGATCTACGAATCGAAGCTTCTTGACTTGCTTCACAGTAATATCCCTCAGATCAAGGTGAACTGATGCTGAAGCTGAAGTAGGAGCTGCCGAGATGCACTGAGGTGCACTGTCACCTGGAGTGGACTGAGCTGCCTGAGAGCTAGTGACACGCTCCCAGGGAAGAGGTGCTAACGGCGCTCCAAGAGCCTCAGTGATAGGCTCTGACTCCACTGCTGGTACTGTCTCTGAATCTGACTGATCTGGAGAAGTAGGAAGAACCCGCGGAGGGGTGCCAAGTCGAACTGAACCTCGGCGACCACCTCGCTTTGCGCGGTCCGCAGCATCTGCAACTGCCTCAGCCTTCTTTGCCTCTGTGAGCTTTCGCTTCTTCTTCTTTGGCTTCTCAACAAGCTTTGCCTTCCCCTTAGCCTTGGAAGGACGCTGAGGGGGAGGCGTATCATCACCACCTGAGCCACTGACACGAGCACCACGACCCATAGCTAATCAACCAAGAATACCACTGACCAACTGTCAAGTCACCACTACCAGAAACCCATTGACAAGAACAACTGCCAACTGACAAGAAACCCAACTGCAAATCTCTAAATCACTGATCAATCAACCAACTGACAGAGGGACCTGCAAGCCACTGGACTGAACCTTCTGAAGCCATGCCTCAATCCATACTCTTGAGCTTTACCCCGAGTTTCATCTACCACTGGCGCTGCTAGAAGGAATATATATATATATATATATATATATAAAACGCTAGAGATGAGATACCGTATGGAAGCAAGCACTAGATAAGTATAGAGTGAAATCTACCATAGTACTTGAGGTAAGTGAGCGTATCTAATCAAAGCACGGCAAGACTCCAAACCACACTCCTCAAGGAGATTCACCAACTGTGAATTACAATCAGTGACAAGATTGATTTAGTGAATTGGAGATGAAATTGATCGAAGTAATTTGCAAGGATTAGACCTAGGACATGACATAATCCGAGACTCGACAAAACGTGAAATCGAGGATCATAACCATACCCTAGACGAAGAATCGAAGCGAAGTCAATGACGGCCGAATCGATGATTTGACGAGACAAAACGACGAAGAAATCCCAACCCTAGGTTTTGGAAACCCTAAGGGGGGGCTGGACAGGGGAAAACCCTGGCTTGGCAGGAGCGTTGGCAGGGTGGCAAAGTGGAGTAGGGAGGGTGCTTGGTCACCGACGAGGGGTTCCTCGGCGGCGAGCAAGATGGCGGCGGTGCTGCTCTGCTGGGCTACTGTGAGGGCGCGAGAGGCAGAGCAGGCAGGGGCAGCGGAGCAAGGGTTTCGCGGCGGAGCTCCGATGAGGGGCTCACCGGCGGTGAGAGCGGCAAGGTGTACGGTGCGGGTGAGTAGCGGAGCTAGGGTGGCGCGACGGTGGAGAGAGGCGACGCGGTGTACGGCACAGGGGAAACACAACTACCAACAAAAGGTGGACCCGCGGGGGATTAACACGAAAAATCCGAGCGTCGGACTACATTGCATAGTCCGGAGGGTAGTCCGACGGAGAGGTCTGACGGAGTTAGAGAAAGAAAAACTTCCACGTAGGAAACACCCAGGCTTCGGACCAGGCGCGTCGGACGGACTGTCGGACTAACGGAGGTAGTCCGGAGGTCTGTTGATTGAACGGATTGGCGTTGACCAAGGCACCGGACCTTTAAGGATTGGTCCGGAGGACCGTCGGACGGGTAGTCCGACGAGATTCTGTGTATTGAAAGATTTCACGCAGGGAGCTCCCTGGCGTCAGACCAGAGAGCGTCGGACTATGCAAAGTGGTCCGGAGGGTAGTCCGGAGCTTGAAATGCTTTGAATTTTCCTATTTTTCTCTCCAATCTTTTCTCTTAGCCATGTACCAACACAAAAGAGCAGAAAGAAACACTTGTTTGACTTGGCATAAGAACCATCTCTCAATCCCTCAATTTTATAAATAGTTTGCCATAGGCTAGAATTAGTTTTCATAGGAAAATAGTTCAATAAAGCTCCAAGGATCACCATAGGGACACAAGAGGGGTATTAGCTGCAGCTAGAGCTTTGAATGCTCCCCTAAGTGACGAACCCAGAGGATGATCAAACTTAACCAAAAAGAAAGCAAGAAGCAACACACATGCAAATGCTATGCAATACGGATTTTGAATCTAGGTTGCTTGCAAGTTTGAACCACGGTTAAGCTTTGTCACACGCTTTGAGGGCGGTTATCTCAACCGCGTTAGCCAAGCCTATTTGCATTACTAAAGATTAAACATGTTAATGTACAAATGAATGCATGGTTCACACAATCTCATTTTTAGTGAAGTTTGAGTGATCAAGCACATTTAACTCGCTTCTCAACCTACAGAAGGTTGCTTCATCGAGTGGTTTAGTGAAGATATCCGACAATTGCTCTTCGCTCTTAACTCCAACTAGCGTAATGCCTTTCCTAGCCACATGATCTCTAAGAAAGTGATGGCGAATATCAATGTGCTTGGTGCGAGAGTGTTGAACCGGGTTGTTAGCAAGCTTTACGACGCTTTCATTATCACACAAGAGTGGAACATCTTTTAAAACAACGCCGTAATCGAGAAGTGTTTGGGTCATGTATAAGATTTGTGCACAACTTGCTCCCATGGCAATGTATTCCGCCTCGGCAGTAGACAATGCCACACTGTTTTGCTTCTTAGAGGACCAAGAAACAAATGATCTTCCTAGCATGTGGCACCCGCCGGAGGTACTCTTCCTATCAACCTTACACCCGGCATAATCCGAATCGGAATAGCCAACTAGTTGGAAGGGAGATCCTTTGGATACCAAAGACCCATGCTAGGGGTGTGCCTTATGTACCTAAGGATTCTTTTAACCGCACATAGATGTGACTCCTTAGGGCTTGCTTGAAACCTAGCAAACATACACACACTAAACATGATATCCGGCCTAGATGCGGTGAGATAAAGTAAACTACTGATCATAGAATGATGGAGAGTTTGATCAATTGGTTTACCTCCCTCATCAAGATCGAGATGTCCATTAGTAGGCATTGGGGTCTTGATTGGCTTGCAATCCTCCATCTTGAACTTCTTGAGTAGATCATGAGTGTACTTCTCTTGAGAGATGAAGGTCCCTTCTCTCATTTGCTTCACTTGAAAGCCAAGGAAGAAGGTTAGCTCGCCAATCATTGACATCTCGAACTCGTTGGACATCAAGTCACCAAACTCCTTGCAATGATCTTGGTTTGTTGACCCAAATATAATGTCATCGACATAAACTTGGCAAACAAAGATCTCTCCATTAAGCTTCTTGGTGAATAGTGTTGTGTTGACGATCTTGATCTTGAAGCCCTTCTTGAGTTGGAAGTCCCTTAGCCTCTCATACCAAGCTCTTGGAGCTTGCTTCAATCCGTAGAGTGCCTTGGACAACCTATACACATGATTAGGCAAGTTTGGGTCTTCAAACCCGGCAGGTTGTGAGACATAGACAAGTTCATTGATGAAACCATTTAAGAAGGCGCTCTTCACATCCATTTGAAAGAGTTTCATTTTGGGATGTGAAGCATACGCCAAAAGGATACGAATGGCTTCAAGTTTTGCAAATGGTGCAAAGGTCTCCCCAAAATCCAAGCCTTCAACTTGGGAGAACCCCTTTGCCACCAATCTTGCCTTGTTCCTCACAACGACGCCTTGATCATCTTACTTGTTCCTAAACACCCACTTGGTGCCAATGATTCTTGCATCCTTCGGCTTCTCTTCAAGTGTCCACACTTGGTTCCGGGTGAAGTTGTTGAGTTCTTCATGCATGGCATTCACGCAATCCGGATCCACAAGTGCTTCTTCAACACTAGTAGGCTCAACAAAGGAAACAAACGAGTGATGTTCAACATAAGATGCAAGTCTAGAGCGAGTCATAACTCCCTTAGATGGACTCCCTATGATTTGATCATGGGGGTGAGCTTGAAGGATAGGTATTGATCTTCTATTTGTCTCTTGAGGAGGGGGATGTGGTGCTTCAACATTTTGAGCTTCCGCCTCGGCTTGATCTTGAGGGATGTGAGTATCTTCTTGAGCATCCCTCACTTGTTCTTCTTCATCAACTTGAGGCGTGCGAGGTGGAGAAGGATCTTGATTGCCATCATCTTCTACTTCTTCCACCTCTTGTGGGTTGATAGCACCAATTGGCATGTTCTTCATTGCCTCCCTCAAGGGTTCATCACCTACATCACAATCCTCAAGCGCTCCTTGGGAGCCATTAGTTTCATCAAATTCCAAGTCATACGTTTCTTCAACTAAGCCGGTGGCTTTGTTAAATACACGATATGCCTTGGACTTAAGTGAATAACCAACAAGGAAACCAATGTCACACCGCCGTTGGAATTTACCCAAGTGTTGGTGCTTCTTGTAGATGTACACTTTGCAACCAAACACCCGTAAGAATGATATATCCGACTTCTTCCCATTGACAAGCTCATAGGGGGTCTTCTTCAATAGCCTTTGGACGAAGAGACAGTTTGCCACATAGCAAGCGGTGTTGATTGCCTCCGCCCAAAACTTCTTCGGAGTGTTGCACTTATCAAGCATAGACCATGCTAGAGTTATGAGCGTCCGGTTCTTCCTCTCTACAACACCATTTTGTTGTGGAGTATATGTGGAGGATACCTCATGTTTGATCCCCACTTCATCACAATAATCTTCAATCTTTGTGTTCACAAACTCAGTGCCATTGTCACTTCTAATCTTCTTGATCTTCACATCAAATTCATTTTGAGCTCTTGTAGCAAACTTCGTGAATATGGCGGTTGTCTCTCCCTTGTATTGAAGAAAGAATACCCAAGTGTACCGAGAGTAGTCATCCACTACCACTAAGAAATAGAGATTGCCTCCAAGACTAGCATAAGTGGTAGGGCCAAATAGATCCATGTGTAGCAACTCTAGGACTCTTGAGGTAGATGTTGACACAAAAAGCGTTAGGATCTGCGAACACCTCGGGCTATTACCCAAAATTCGATATCCGAGGGTGTGCCAGTCGATTTGACTAGTTAATCGACAAGGACGATAACTAGAGCAAGATCTGAACATGACAACGGCGATACGCCCGGATGTCAAGACTCAGACTTGATCAGGATAACTAGAGCAGAGCTGAACGAGACAACAGTGATGCGCCTGGATGTCAAAGCTCAGAGGTACTCCCACGTGGAACTTACAAGGATTTGACGGAGATCAAGATGATGCAACCCGTCGAAGCTTGAAGAACTCGTAGATAAACTAAGACTAATGCAAAAAGGATAAATTGCAGTAAAAAGTAGAATAAGAGTAAATTGATTTGATTTTGATTGGATTGATCCCTTTACACGCAGCCCTTGGGCACATATTTATACTCCCGCATGGAGAGTTGTACAGAGACACGACTCGTACCTTCTTTAAACAAAACTCCTAACTTTAAGGAAATAACAGACTCGCGCAGGAGTCGGACCCAAATAACAATATTATTTTCCTAAACAGACACCTCTATTTTAAAGGAAATAAACGACTCGTGCAAGAGTCGGACTCAAACTACTATAACAATACTGGTATAAAATCACCAGTTTCCTTATGTCCTTCCTTCGATGAAAACTTTCCATCGACAGATTCCTTCAATCCGCGACTTCCTTCTTTCGCCGCCGGCAATCTTCTGATGATGTCAACCGCCACATCACCCTGTACCCATCGGCACTCCATGCCCATCGGCATCATCTCCTCATCGGCAATCGGCATCGGCAACTTTGCAGTTCTGGTGACTTGACTTCACCAATTAACCCTTATCGGCAAGAATTACCCAGCTTCCATCCGCAACAAACTTATCCTTTTCACAACTCTTACCTTCATCAGTAATACTGACCTATGACTTCCCGATGCCGATGGAAAATGGCTGCCAATCAATACAAGTCTTAGCTCATTTGATACGTGCCGAAAAACGGTGTCAACACATGCCCCCCAATTTCGGAGTGTAGAATATTTTACACGCCGAAATTTTCTCTATTATAACTGTTCCCCCCAATATGACCGCACGACTTCCTCGATTACCGCGCGCAAAACTGCAATTTATTAACAAATTTCGCGACTGCAGCATGAACAGTTATAAGTCCAATCATATCTCCTCGATTGCCGCTCATACCTATTGCATACCCTTCCACATTCTTGCTCAGCGCGAAGAAAATTCCAAAATACCCCTGACCAGGGCTATAAAAATTACCACGACCCAACTTACTTTTTACCCTGGGCCCTCTTTCACTTTTCACCTGCCTCCATCTTCAACCTCGGCGCGTTCAACCTCGGCGACGACTCCGAAGAATAATCTTGCAAGCCCAAGCAACAGTTCATTCCTCAAGCAGAGTACGAGCCGCAAGAACTCTTCCAAGTCCAATGGCGATCCATGTCGACATCCCCAAAGTAAGCCTACTCCTTCCTCATCCTGTCTTCTGCCAGTTCCTTTTCCGCGCGAATTTTGCAATCTTTTCCCCTTTTCTTTCTTTGATCCTTCTTTCCTCTTTAGAAACCTAGGAACTGTACAACAGAGTAGTAATCCCTATCGAGCAATCCAATTTCAACTGCTTAGGCCCAATGGGAAACCCAGGTCCCATCAATCTGATCAACGCAGAAGCCAATCGCATCCCTTTAAATTTGATTGCTTCAACTAGGATAGGTTATGGAAGGAGGTGCCTTCTGTTCATGACCCAAACCAACCAAGGGGTGGAAGAACTGGTACCTTAGGGTAATTAGAACACAGCAGGTTTATTGGGCAGAGCGCAATTTGGACCAATGCATCAGACTCTCCATTGCCTATATGGAGAAGAATGAGAACATAATGATAGCAGCTTCCTTCTTCTGGTACGACTCAATGAACGCCTTTTTATTTAGACATGGACCAACCACCCCTACCCTTGCCGATGTGCATATGCTGACCGGCCTTGATGTCTCTTCTGTCGATGTCCCGGCCTTGTTCCATCAGAAAACTGAGTACAAAGTGAACACACGGAACATCGGAGGCTGGACCGGTTATATTTAAGAGCACCAAAAGACTGGATCGGTAAGCCAAAGGGAGCATGCCGCCTTTCTGAACATGTGGCTAGAGAAATTCATCTTCTGTGGCAAAACTGTTGGACCGACCACAATGTACCTCCCAGCAGCAGAACTCTTAGCCGATGGAACAAGACTCCCTCTCGGCCGATATCTTCTTGGATCGGTATACCGCCTCTTACACCAAGTGTCCAAGAAGTTACTGTTAGGCGAGCCCATCGGCAACCTCGGGGGTCCCTGGTGGTTCATAAACATGTGGCTGCACGCACACTTGTTCGCCCAACAATTTCTAAGGGACATATCGGAAAATTATAGATTCAATGATGATGAATCGGCAACTCGTCCTCCACTCAACTTCGGAGAGGCCATCATAGTGCTGCCAGGAATCGATGCCGATGCAGACCAGTTTGGCAGATTCTTCCAGAAATTTTATAACAGAATCCCTGCTTCAGAACGGCTCTGGTGGCCATACATTGATGAAAACAACCGATTTCCCTTGCTTTTCAACCTTACCGATGGGAACGTGCCTGAGAACAAAGTGATCATGAAGGCCAGCATTGTTCCCCGAGCTATTCCAGTTAACATTTTTAGAACTGGGAAGAATGCTCCTCCATCCTTCGAATTCTATTACCCATCGGTAGCGGCAAGACAACTGGCATTCGCTAACTACCGATCAAGCTCTGCTACGCCAAGGTTGTAAAACCAAGACAAGTCATCTCCAGCGCCATGGACTGGAATAAGGTCGTCAATCTACCGATGCCGATACGTCAGACATTGATCTATCCTCCTGGGCACCAACATCTTTCATCACAGAAGAATACATGTTTTGGTGGCAAGAATGGAGAAATCAACTGTTTGCTAAGTCATCGCACCATTATCGACATCTGATTGATGTTGACTACACTATTCCCGATGACGCGGTAAGTTTTTATTCTAAGGAATTTCTTATTATTTACTTCTATCATCGACATCTGACCTTCTTTTGCCTAACAGGTTGATGACCCAATCCCCAAAATAACCAGGAGTGGCAAGCCTTTCCGTGTTCGAGTGATGAGCCCAATATCAGTCGTCGGCAACAATGCTCCCACACTGACCGCCTTCACTCCTCAGAGGACACCTAAGGTTACTCTAAAACCAAAGTCAACACCTGCAACGACCAGTGCCACTCCATCGGCCGCCGCTGCCATCTTGGCACGAGCCTTCGTAGTAAGTTACACCTTTACCTATACCGATTACAAACTGCTCATCAGCAATATTCATTCCATGTAACTTGTACCAAACACTTTTAGGCAGCGAGGTCATCAGCAGCTGCTTCAAACGTACCTACTTCCCTAACTTCTACTGCCGATGCCCCCGAGGCTTCACCAAAACGGGTTGGTTCTCCCACTGCGGCACCCAAGAAGAAACGCCTGAGGCGAGCCACTCCAGCCACCGATGCACCAACAGCAGGGCCATCATCAGCTCCTATCCCTGACCATCCACTGGACGATGTCCTTGATTAGGAGATAACACCACCTGCTGCAACAGCGGAGGTGACATCGACATTGACACCCTCACCGATTGAAATCCCTGATCAGGGAGCGGCTTCACCGCCAAAGGAGCCAGCCGTCACAGCAGAAGCAGCACCAGCAACAACGCCACCAGCACCAACCACTCCTCTCATAGAGGTAAATTCATCGGCAACCGCTGCCGATCTCCAGGATGAGGCCGTACTAGCCGATTTCCCAAGCCCTAGGCAAGAAATCCGCTTCAAGATGGTAAGTCGGTTATCTAAAAATGTACAGTATAACCTTATGATCGGCACATCTTAACTTCTTCTTTTTCAGGCCCAAGACTCTCCCGATAGCTTGTTCTCCTTTGGCGTCAAGCTCCCCGACGAAGGCGAAGACCAAGAAGGTTCCACTGCAGCAAACAACTTGTTTTCCTTCGCCGTCTACCTTCCCGACGAAGACGAAGACGAGGAAAGTTCCGCTCAAGCCTTATCGGCAGATGTCAAATTCAAGCTCGAAGCATTGCTCTCTTTACTGCAACAAGATACACCAAAGCTCATCCAAGATTCATCTGCAGCAAAGACAACTTTCCAGGACATCCAAGGTCATTTATCTGCCGATACAGAAGAAATACTCTTCCAGGCGGCTTTCCTCGAGAGCAAGCAACTTCAATATCAAAGGCTCTCTCGTCGCATTGCCGATAGGAACACTCAGTCCAAGCTTACAGAATAAATGCTAAAGTTCAAGCAAATTGCCAATGAGAAACACAAAGACATCGGCCAGGTAGAAGCTTCTGGCGCCAATCTTGAGCAGGAGATCATTCAGCTATCGGCAAGAAAGGAAGAGCTGCAAGCCGAACTAAGAAGGGTTGAAGAAGCTTTAAACACAACTAACCAGAAGAAAGCTCAGCTGCCCGATACTGTCAAAGCTCGTCGACAAGAAAGGGACACAAACGCTCGACAAGCCATCGCACTAAAGAAGAACATTAAACCAATCGGAGGGTCTGCCGATGATGATGCCAGGGAGATGGAAGCAATAGAGCAAATTCGCCTGCGTGCGATATCAGCCATCCAATCCCTATTGTAATCCATTGTATCGGCGAGTGTAATATTGATACTTGATTTTGCTGTAATACAACATCAGTACGCTTTTACCGATAATTATATAACTCCTCTTTTCATCGGATTCAACTGAGCGTCTTATGCATCTACCCAAATACTAGGGTAATATTTCTTCAAGTATTTACCATTGATCGCTCTGGAGAACGCAACTCCTTCGAGAGTTTCTAAAATATAGGCATTGCCAGGAGCAGACTGTTTTATCCGATAAGGACCTTCCCAATTAGAAGACCATTTCCCAAACTTAGAACTCTTAGTCCCAATCGGTAAAATCAACTTCCACACCAAATCACCATCGGCAAATTCCTTTACCTTTACTTTCTTCTCATACCATCTGGCAACCCTTTTCTTATTTTCTTCAATACTGATAAGAGCCCTCAACCGATGACGTGCTAAATCTTCTAACTCATCTTTCATAAGAGTAGCATAATCATCGGCCGTCAATTGATCTTGAAAAGATAATCGCTTGGAACCAGTTTTAACTTCCCAAGGCAGGACAGCATCGTGTCCATAGACCAACTGATACGACGAAACTTTGGTTGCACCATGACAAGCCATCCGATATGACCATAGGGCCTCATTTAACACCACATGCCATCTTCTAGGGTTCTCTTCAATTTTGCGTTTGATAAGCCTGATAACTCCTTTATTAGTTGCTTCAGCCTGACCGTTAGCTTGGGCATAATAAGGAGAAGAATTCAACACCTTGAACCCCATACTAGCAACAAATTCATCAAACTCTCCTGATGTAAACATGGTCCTTTGATCGGTAGTAATAGTTTGATGAATACCGAATCGGCAAACAATGTGTTCTTTTACAAAATCCACCATGTTTGTCAATGTTACTTTCTTCAAAGGAATCGCCTCAACCCATTTCGTGAAGTAATCGGTAACAACAAGTATGAACTTATGCCCCTTGCTTGACGGTGGATAAATCTAGCCGATGAGATCAATAGCCCATCCTCTAAACGACCAGGGCTTGATTATAGGATTCATTGCCGATGCAGGTGCCCTCTGGACATTACCAAACTTCTGACAATCTTGGCACCCTTTAAAATAGTTGAAGCAATCTTCAAGAATTGTCGGCCAATAATATCCATTCCGCCTGATCATCCACTTCATCTTGAATTCCGATTGATGTGCTCCACACACATCTTCATGGATTTCGCCCATCAATTCTTTTGATTCTTCTCTACTAAGGCATCTAAGCAAGACTCCATCAATTGTCCGATAATACAATTCATCGTCAAGGAGCACATACTTGGTAGCTTGAAACCTTAGACGCCTTTCAACCCTCTTAGATGGATCTCTTAAGTAATCGGCGATTTCCTTTTCCAGTCATCGGCAACCTTTACCGATGTCATGACTTCTTGAATCGGCTGATATCCCGAAGCATTCTGTGCTAACCGATTGGCCTCTTCATTATGCAATCTAGGAATATGCTCAAGGCGATACTCTTGGAATTATTTCAACGATCGTAAACACTTCTCATGGTGTGCAACCAACACTTCACTTCGGCATTCATATACCCCAGTCAATTGATTGATCACCAACATAGAATCGTCAAAGATTTCAACAGCATCGGCACACACTTCTCTGAGTAATTCCAACCCTTTTATTAAAGCTTGATATTCAGCCTGATTGTTTGTTGATGTAGCAACAATCGGCAACGAAATCTCATACTTCCGTCCTCGGGGTGAAATTAAGAGAACACCGATGCCTCCTCCTCCTTTGCACGTAGATCCATTAAAGAACAAAGTCCAAGGAGCAATCTCTACAGAGCTTACCATATTACAATATTGAGTAACAAAATCGGTCATCACCTGACCCTTAACTGCCTTAGCCGATTCATACTTTAGATCAAACTCTGAAAGTGCCAAAATCCATTGCCGATTCTTCCACTTAATATCATCATTGACAGCATATACTTAACCACATCATCTTTGCAGATAACAGTGCATTCAGTCGACGATAAATAATGCCTCAATTTCATGCAAGAGAAATATAAACATAAGCATAATCTTTCTATGGCCGAATACCTGGTTTCAGCATCTACCAGTCTTCTGCTCAAATAATATATCACACGTTCTTTTCCTTCAAATTCTTGAATTAAGGCTGATCCGATAACACCGTCATCGGCAGACAAATACAACCTGAAAGGTTTCTCGTGCTGGGGTGGAACCAGGACTGGAGGGTTTACCAAATATTTCTTGATCTCCTCCAAGGCTAACTGCTGTTCTTCTTTCCATAAAAACTCTTGATCGGCTCTTAGCTTCAGCAATGGACTAAAAGATTTAATCTTACCAGATAAGTTGGATATAAATCTTCTAATAAAATTAATCTTGCCGATCAAGGATTGCAGCTTAGTCTTGTTCGTAGGAGGAACTACTTTGTTAATTGCATCAATAGATTTTCTACTGATCTCGATGCCTCTCTGATGCACCATAAAGCCCAGAAATTGACCTACCGATACACCAAATGCACATTTGTTAGGATTCATCTTTAGCCCATGTTCTCTTGTGCATCCCAGGATTTTTCGCAAATCGGCAAGATGCTTCTCAAAATCTCCAGATTTAACCACCACCTCATCAATATAGGTTTCGACTATCATGCCGATATACTTATGAAAGATGAAATTCATTGCTCTTTGATAAGTAGCACCGACATTCTTCAAGCCAAAAGTCATGACAACCCACTCAAATAAGCCAACATAATCTGGACATCTAAAAGCAGTCTTAGATATGTCTTCTTCGACCATGAATATCTGATTATATCCAGCATTACCATCCATGAAGCTAATGATTTGATGTCCAGCAGCAGCGTCAATTAGCAGATCGGCAACGGGCATCGGGTAACCATCCATCGGCATGGCCTTATTGAGATTCTTGAAATCAATACAAACACGAAGTTTTCCATTTTTCTTATACACAGGAACCACATTAGAAATCCATTCGGCATATCGGCATTGCCGAATAAATCCAGCTTCGATTAACTTTGTAATCTCAGCCTTAATGTCGGGTAGAATAGTAGGATTGCATCGGCGCGTAGGTTGCCGATGTGGTTGGAAACCAGACTTGATAGGTAACCGATGTTCATCTATCGATCGGTCTAAACCAGGCATTTCCGTATAATCCCAAGCAAAGCAATCTTTATATTCTTTTAACAAATCAGTCAACTGTTGTTTATATTGGGAATCTAACTTAGCACTAATAAAAGTAGGCCTATGTTTACTACCATCGCCGATGTCTATCTCGAGTAAATCATCGGCGGATGTGAAGCCCTGTCCCAGTTTTCCATCATCAGCGAACCGATCCATTAAAACTCTTCTTCTGGACCAACTGCTTGGATCGGTGTGATGCTGTAATCGGCAACTTTGAGGAACTCTGTGTCCCAAGCTTCACCGGATATGCACCTGGTCTGCTCATAAGTTTCTGATTCCGCCGACGCAACGATCGATGGGGTCTCACTTCGGACGACTTCAATCTTGTCTCCAACCCACTACACAAGGCTTTGATGCATGGTAGAAGGAACACAACAATTGGCATGGATCCAATCCCTTCCAAGGAGCAAGTTGTAGGTGCCTTTGCCACTGATTACAAAAAATGTCGTCAGCAAAGTTTTGCTGCCGATGGTTAACTCAACACATACGGCTCCCATAGCTGGCGACACATTGCCTTCAAAGTCTTTGAGCTTCATGTCCGTTTTGACTAAGTCTTGGTCGCCTTTTCCAAGCTTTCTGAACATGACATATGGCATTATGTTGATTGACGCCCCACCATCCACCAGCATCTTTGTCACAGGCTGTCCATCTACTTTGCCCTTAACAAACAGAGCCCTTAGGTGCTGCCTTTCATCATCGACAGGCTTCTCAAAGACAGCCGCCATCGGATCCAACACCAGTTGTGCCATTTCAGCTATTTCTTCATCATTGCTGACAGGCACCATGAACTCCATCGGCAATATGACGACCATATTGATTTCGGCTGATGGGTCCCTATCCTTGCGCTTTGGCCTCCACTGCTTCTCCTTTGAAGGATCCTCATCGTCATACAAGCCATTTCGGCGTTCGCGCTGGATTCTCCTTTTCTGAGTCTTTGTTAGACCCTTAGGGCACCACTGAGGAAGTTTAGTTTTCCAAATAGGCTGATGCTGTCTTTCACTGCTTACATCGGCCCTTCTCCCGATGTTTGGATCTCTGGAGAATATCTTTTCATCAGGCACTCTTGCGTTGGCCATCTCCTCAAGCTCCTCTTGATCAACATGTCTGCCAAGCCTGTTATGCGCGCTGAGCTTGCCCCCCAGTCGATCATGTGCCTATTTCTTCTCTCTGAGCGGCTTGGCATACCTGGATGCTCGATCATCAAAACAAGGTTTCTTACCTGACCGATCGGCAGTGTAGTACCCATTGCATTTAGGACAATTATCGGTAGTGGGTAGTTTGATGCCCTCCTCCCAACAGTGAACGAAGAAGTGACACTTCCAGTGGTCCTTATGCCGAAGCCATTCTTGGTGCTCTTCTTCTTCCTGCCGATATCGCTCCCTTTGCGATTGCCGATACTCCTGCCTTGGCTGCTTATGTGTGATTACAACACCAGGAGCCCTCTTGGCACTGCTACCTTCATCGGTAACTCTCTTGCCTTTTCTGTCATCGGCAAACCTCCTTTCATCATGTTCAGCTACTTGATGGTTAGGATCTACCAATGCATTCTTCCTGGCAGCTTCCGATGTCAGCACTTTAGTTTTTCCACTAGTCTCCACCATATTATTTGGAAATGGGTGCTGATCAATCTTCATCGGTTTCTGGACCTTAGAATTTTCAAATTTGATTCGTCCAGATTCAATCTCTGACTGCAACTGCTACCTGAATACTTTGCAGTCATTGGTACTGTGCGAAGTTGCATTGTGCCACTTGCAGTAGCTGATCTTCCTGAGCTCTTTGGCCGATGGAATTACTTGGTTAGGCGCCAACTTGATTCGCCCTTCCTGAAGTAATAAGTCAAACATCCTATCGGCCTTGGTGATGTCAAAGGTGAACCTTTCAGCTTCTTTCTGGCCAAACGGACAAGACACAGATTTCTTATCCTTCACCCATTCGGCCGTACCGATGCTCAGCTCTTCATCTGACCCAGAATCTTCTTTTTGCTCAATGAAGGTCACCTTCTTATTCCAAGTCTTCCGGGGTTCAAAGGTTTTGATATCTTGATCGGCAATCCTTTGCACCAGATGACTTAAACTTTCAAATTCTTGCGACGCATACTTATCTTTGATGTGCGGCAGTAGTCTTTGGAAAGCCAAATCTGCTATTTGCCGATCATCAAGTACTAGGCTGTAGCACTTATTCTTCACGTCTCGCAGCCTCTGAACAAAGTTCTCTACCGATTCGTCGTTACGCTGCTTTAACTTGACCAAATCGGTAAGCTTCTTTTCATGTATGCCCGTGAAGAAATACTTGTGAAATTGTTTCTCTAGATCGGCCCAAGTAATCATAGAGTTTGGAGGTAATGATATAAACCATGTGAATGCCGATCCAGACAATGATGATGAAAACAATCTCACCCTGAGTTCCTCTCTGTTGGCAGCTTCCCCACACTGGATAATAAAGCGATTGATATGCTCCATCGTCGATGTATCATCTTGGCCAGAAAACTTAGTAAAATTCGGCATCTTGTACCAATTTGGGAGAGGAATTAAATCATATGCTGGAGGATACGGTGTCCGACAAAAATATGTATTGATCTTGGGTTTAATGCCGAATTGTTCCTTCATTACTTCGGCGATCTTATCGGTCCAATATGCATCCTACTCTTGCCGACTCATTGGCTGGTTGTTGACTGGTGGAGCCGGCTGATGTGCCTCTTCAGGTCTTGGTAGAAGATGATGCGGATTAGTTGTCATGGGCGCGACACCAGTCATCTGGACGTTATGCATCGGCTGACTTACCGATGGATAATTCTGCACACTTAGTAGATTAGGCTGATTCATCACATTCATCGGTTGCTGTACCGATGGTCTACTAGTGTTTGCTGGACTTCCATATTGATACATTAGTACGCCAGGCTGCTGAGCTGGCAGTTGATTGGTCCATCCAGGATTATAAATCATCGGCATGTGACTTACCGATGGCTGATAGTTAACCGACACCTGCTGTTCCTGCACCTTAGAGTAATCAACAAATTGGTTACCTTGATGTGCTAGTACTCCGGCTTAAGGATTTACAACCACAGGTTGACTTCCAGTTGCTATACTATGTTGCATCGGCATAGAATTCGCCGATGGTGGCATCAGAGGTATTTTAGGAATCATTTGAAAATCTTCTGATGGCACTTGTATAGTTGGAGAGGACGTAGAGTAATGCATCATAGGGGCCACCGGCTGTGATTGCATTGCCGATGCCATGGAGCCCTTCCAAGCTGAGCTATCTCCCTGCACCAGATTAGAACCAGCTGATGGATTTGAAGGCATACCGTAACCCCACCAGTTGGCAAGAGCTGGATGATTCTGGATGGCAGGTCCTGACATTGCCGACGCCACTGGATCTGCACTAAGCTTGGTGACTCTTTCAGGACTTGGTCTTGGCGGTGTAGCCACATCGACAGACGGATCCACAGGGATGGAAGACACCATTGGGGCTGCCGATGGGTTTATAGATGCCGATCCAGGTTGATGATACGCTGGACCAACATATTGGGGTGCTTGTCCTTCTTTGAAAGATTGCATGACAGCATTGTAGACAGTATTGGATAGCACGCTGGAGTGGCTAATTAGTGCTTGATTTAAGGCAGAATTAACCATCTCTTGTAACTTACCAAGATTGGCATCAAACGTGACCTGCCGCGGCAACGACGGATCTTGCTTCTGGATGGCTTCGCCGCTCCTGCTTAGGCTGAAGGACTTCAGATACAATTGCTTGTACTCCTCCATAGCCCGCTCCATAGCCAGCCTCTGATCATCTTTAAGATCGGCCTTGGAGACTTCGATGACGTTCCTTTGGTTAACGTTGGAGTTATCACCCATGATAGATGTATAATTTGTATAATCGGGTCCCACTGGGCGTGCCAAAAGAGGTGTTGACACAAAAAGCGTTAGGATCTGCGAACACCTCGGGCTATTTCCCAAAATTCGATATCCGAGAGTGTGCCAATCGATTTGACCAGTTAATCGACAAGGACGATAACTAGAACAAGATCTGAACAGGACAACGGTGATACGCCTGGATGTCAAGACTGAGACTTGATCAGGATAACTAGAGCAGAGCTGAACGAGACAACAGCGATGCGCCCGGATGTCAAAGCTCAGAGGTACTCCCACGCGGAACCTGCAAGGATTTGACGGAGATCAAGATGATGCAGCCCGTCGAAGCTTAAAGAACTCGTAGATAAACTAAGACTAATGCAAAAAAGATAAATTGCAGTAAAAAGTAGAATAAGAGTAAATTGATTTGATTTTGATTGGATTGATCCCTTTACACGCAGCCCTTGGGCACATATTTATACTCCCGCATGGAGAGTTGTACAGAGATACGACTCGTACCTTCCTTAAACAAAACTCCTAACTTTAAGGAAATAACAGACTCGCGCAGGAGTCGGACCCAAATAACAATATTATTTTCCTAAACAGACACCTCTATTTTAAAGGAAATAAACGACTCGTGCAAGAGTCGGACTCAAACTACTATAACAATACTGGTATAAAATCACCAGTTTCCTTATGTCCTTCCTTCGATGAAAACTTTCCATCGGCAGATTCCTTCAATCCGCGACTTCCTTCTTTCGCCGCCGGCAATCTTCTGCTGATGTCAACCGCCACATCACCCTGTACCCATCGGCACTCCATGCCCATCGGCATCATCTCCTCATCGGCAATCGGCATCGGCAACTTTGCAGTTCTGGTGACTTGACTTCACCAATTAACCCTTATCGGCAAGAATTACCCAGCTTCCATCCGCAACAAACTTATCCTTTTCACAGCTCTTACCTTCATCAGTAATACTGACCTATGACTTCCCGATGCCGATGGAAAATGGTTTCCGATCAATACGAGTCTTAGCTCATTTGACACATGCCGAAAAACGGTGTCAACAGTAGACATGAAAGCTTTGGTTGGATGAGTGTTTGCCACTTGCTTGCCGGCTTGACAAGCACTACACAATTTGTCCTTCTTAAACACCACATCCTTGATTCCTCTGACCATCTCCTTCTTGACAAGCTTCTTCAAGGTTGACATGCCCACGTGTGCTAGTCTTCTATGCCATAGCCAACCCAAAGAATTCTTGGAGAATAGACAAGTTTGCAAACTAGCTTCATTTGAGGTGAAGTCCACTAAGTAGAGATTGTTGTGGTGAAACCCTTTGAATATTAAGGATGAATCTTCAATCTTGGTCACAACTACCTCATTTGGAGTTAAGAGACATTGGAACCCAAGATCACAAAGTTGACCAACTGATAGCAAATTGAAGCTCAATGATTGTACTAGCAATACATTGGAAATTGATTGATCTTGGGTGATAGCCACTTTTCCTAAGCCTTGAACTTTGCCCTTTGAATTATCCCCAAAAGTAATCTTGTCTTAATTTGCACAATCCTCATCAAGTGTGGTGAACATCCGAGGGTCACCGGTCTATGTTGAGTGTAACCACTATCAATCACCCAATGACTTCCACCGATCTTGTAGTTCACCTACACACAAGCAACTTGGAGTTAAGCTTGTTGTTTGGGAACCCACTTAGAGCGGGGCCCCATTGCCTTGTCAACCAACTCCTTCGCAACCCAAAGAACCCTCGGCTTGTTCTTCATTGGTGGACCAAGAAACACTACTAGTGGTCTACCCTTGGAATCCTTGTTGATGACAAAGTTAGCATCATGAGCAAATGGCCTAGCGTGCTTGGGCAAGGTCTTGGGAGGTGGTGTCTTGCATTGGAACTCAAAGTGACCAACTTGTCCACATCCAAAACATCTCCTAGGCTTGGGATTTGGCTTGTCTTGATTGTAGCCATTGTACTTGTTCTTGTAGTAATTCTTTGCTTCAATCTTGACCTTGTCCTTCATCACTTGGTTCTCCTTGAACCCAATGCCCATCTTCTCATTATTCATCATGGTGTTCATCAAGAGCTCACTTTGGAGGTTGTGGCCCTTGGTGAATTTCTCCATTCCACTTGCAAGCTTGGTCTTGTCATTCTTGAGCTTGATAATTTCTTCTCTAAGAGAGTTGATCAAGGTTGTGTCATCCTTGTCTTTTTCTTCCTTGGTCGACTTGATGGTGAAGGGCTTGTTTGCTTTGAGGTTGGTTAGCTCTTCCTTGAGCTTTGAGTTCTCTTCCCTCATCTTCACATAGTCATAATACTTGTCGGCTTCAACAACCTTCTTGCCCTTGCACTTAGCACTTTTCTCAATAGCCACAATATCAAGCAAGTCATCACAAGAGGTAGCACTATCACACTTAACAACCGGGTTAATAGCAACATGTGTAGCAAGATCATGTGCAAGCAATTCATTAGCTACCACAAGTGTGCCATGTTCATTTTTCGCTTGGTTGTAGTCATCTTTTAGCAAGTTATACCTTGTTTGGAGCTCTTGTGTTGACCTCTCAAGCTTATGATGTTTCTCAATTGCTTGCTTGAGTGAGGCTTTGAGCTCCCTAGTGCTAGATGTGAGAGAATTGTTCTCAAACATCAAAACATCATTAGCACTAGACAAGGCATCAAGCTTAGCAAGCAAGTTATCCTTGACCTCAAGAAGGTTGTCATTTTTACTTTTGTACTTCCTTATGATGTCCGAGTATTTGTTACAAATTTGAATGAGGTCATCATAGGAAGGTGCTTCATCATCACTATCATCACTAGAGGAGTCATCACCATCATCCTCTTTTTGTACCTTCGTGTCACTTTTAGCCATGAGGCATAAGTGTGTAGAGGATGAACCCGGCGATGAAGGAGGAGGTGGAGGTGGAATAGAAGAACCAATCACCAAGGCGGCCACCTTCTCTTCTTGACTCTCATCATTGGAGGAGTCACTTGAATCATCAATATCGGTGAGCCAATCACCCACAATGTAAGCCTTGTCATCCTTCTTCTTCTTGTGGATGTTGAAGTTCTTCTTCTTGTATGGCTTGTCTTGCTTCTTGTCATCATCACTTGAATCATTATTGCCGCCCGTGTTCTTCTTGTAGTTCTTGAACTTGTTGTTCTTGAACTTGTCTTTCTTCTCTTCGGGGCAAGCATGAGCTAGATGACCAAGAGTGCCGCAATTATAGCACTTCATTTGGGAGATTGGCTTCCTTGAAGAGCTTGTGAAGAATTTCTTCTTCTTTGAGTCAAACTTGACTCCATTCTTGTTTAGTCTCTTCAACATCTTGGTGGTCTTCTTCACCATAAGAGCGATGTTGTCTTCATCATCTGCCTATGGCTTTGTTCTTCTCAAAGAAGGGATCCTCGGAGAACACCGATCTGCCTATGGTGGCGGCTTTGTGAACGCCGACATCCACGGCCTCAAGGTAGGCCTCCATCCGTACTTTCCAATAAGGAAAGTCATCCCCATCGAACATGGGTGGCGGTCCATCCCCACGGGATATCTTGATCTAGGTGGAGAAGCCTAATTTAGAGCAACTTGGCTCTGATACCAATTGAAAGGATCAAGATGCCCAAGAGGGGGGGGGGTGAATTGGGCTTGTTTTAAATTTCTAAAGCAAATATGAAAACCTATCAAATTCCAATCACCCCCTAGTGCCTACCAGTCATGTTTCCTAGCTAGAAAGTGGTAGCAGTTAATGGAATTGAAAGACAACCTAAGCAATTCTAGTAGCAACAGTAAGAACAAAACGGAATGTAAGAGCAGAAATGTAAAGAGCTAGGGAAAAGGAATTCTTGATGCAGGGATGTTTTCCTGATGTATCAAGGTGTCGACACAACCCCCTAGTCCTCGTTGGAGCACCCCGCAAGTTATCGCTCCCCCTCAATCCTGCGCAAGGGACGAGTGCTCTCTACGGGCTAATTCTTCGCCACTCCGGCTTGGTGAATTGCCCACAACCAATCACAGAAGCTTGGAGAAGGGCCGCCAACAATCTTCCGGCGATCACCTTCCTCCGATCACCACCAAACCGTCTAGGTGTTGTCGAACACCAAGAGTAACAAGAACAAGACCTTCACTTGACCAACTGAAAGCTAGGAAGGTGGATGGATGCACACTTGTCACTCCTAATCACTCTAGGAGGGAAGAACAAGATGGATTCTCTCAAATCTCTCCCTCTCTAGGCACTTGGCTCTCCAAGAACTCTCTCAAGGTTCCTCCAGGTGTAACAATGGCCAAGAGAGCTCCCATGGACGAAATGAGAAACTATAAATAGTCCCCACCTCTCCAACTAGCCGTTTTCTGCTTTTTCTCATTTCTGCGAAAGCACTGGACTAGTCCGGAGCCTACACCACCGGACTATGCACACTGGTCCAGTGCTTACTCTCAGTTCAGAACTCATGCTGAAACAGGCACTGTGAGACTACTTCCAATAGTCCGACGCCCCGATCCGACGCACTGGTCCGGAGCCAGGGAGCACACTGAGTGAAAACTCAATCTCAAACTCGAACCTCCGAAGCAGTCTCCTTGGTCTGGAGCCGTGGTCCGACGCTTAGTTCCGGAGCCAGGGTGCGTACTGATTGAAAACTTCACTCAGCCGCGAAGCGTCAGACTAGCCGTCGGACTAGTCCGGAGCTCACTCTCTTGCTCTCTTTCTCTGACAAGGGCCATCGGACCATTCACCATTGGTCCGACACCTTCCAGACAGGTGGTCCGGAGCACTTTTTAGCAGAACTGGTGCCTAAGGCAGGACCATCGGACCACTTTCCTTGGTCCGACGCCTCCTAGGCAATCTGGTTCGGAGCCTCTTTCTCCCCTTCTTCACCTTTTGAAGGGGTTTTGCTACTACCATCTCAAGGGCTATTAGCAGGGTGTCTAGGACTAGTTGTGACAAATGTGCATACACCGACATTCCCAAACTCTCCTAGGTCAAGCTACTAACCTCATACCCCCTTTATAGTATGGTCAAAGGAAAAAACAAAGCCCTAACTATACTTAGTGCCCTTCTCAACCTTGTGGCACTAAGAAGTAGCCTAGTCTTCAACTTGCATCTCCATCCCTTGAAATCAAAACGATTTCCATCTTGGGGGCATGAATATCCATTAAGCCCATTTATGGCATCACTAATGACCTAACTCAAATGATTTTGCCTCTGCAAAACACACGTTAGTCATAGTGACCTAGCATTGTCGTTAATCGCCTAAACACAAGGGACCATGATTCTTCACCCTCGCATCTTGCCCTATCCCGAGCTTGAGCATTGCCCTATGCCCTAGCCCTAACCGCGCTGCCTGGCATCACCTCGATCGAGCTTCCACGCTTCTCCACCGCTCCATGCCTCCGTAATCGTCTTGTCGAGCTTTGCATGGACATCTTGGAGCCCTCAAACCTCTTCCTTCCTCCTTGCTCGCTCTCTGTTGCTCACTCGAGCTTGTTTTCTCTTTGCAGAAAGCCGGTGTCTGCCCCTCACGCCGCCAGAGCTTTCTGTAGCGCCCCTACTCGCCATCACCTACCGAGGTGAGTTCCCAGTCGTCTCCTCTTGCTCCCCGGCTATTTCCCTCTCCAAACCGAGCACCCTAGCCCCATATTGCGTGCTCTGGCGAGCCACTAGCCATGGCGCTGCCGTGAGCTTCCTTTGCTCCGGTGGTAACTCCTCCCACTATCCCTCTCATCCAATCTAGACCTTCCAGATTGGATCCAACGGCTGATAGGAGCCCATACCCTTTTGGTTGTCCCTTTTTCTAAAGAGCCCCCGCCCTTTTTACTATTCAACCTATAGTCCAGCAGTCATATTAAATTCTGATTTCTTTGATTTATTTTTTAATTCAAAATAGTTCCATCTAATTGCATATTAGCCACTGCTTTTAAAACCCCATAATTTACTCGTTTTAGCCCTGAATCGATCCGTTCAAGTTGTGTTAGTTTCGTAATTTTATGATCTATCTAGTGGTATAGTTTTCATCAATGTTAAACACTTTTGAAAATAAAGTTTAGATTAATCATTTTTAATTTATTAGTCTTGTATAGAAAATCTCGTTTAATTCATATGTTATTCGTTTTAGATTCGATTGGAGTGAATTTCGTGTCTATGTGTTCGTAGTGATGTGTAGATCTGTTTTGTAACCTTTTCAAAATATTTTTATTGTTTATGGTGTATTGTTCTAATTGGATCTATGTTTGCTTCATGTATGATTGTTTGGATGAATTGTATGGTGATGTTGATCGAGTTCAGACAGTGAGATTTTCGTAGTTGATCAAGAGTTCTTCGTTGAAGACTAGAATCCCTAAGAGCTTTTGGATCAAGGCAAGTTTAACATGCGATCATCCTTGTTATTGTTGACGGAAATTTCACCATGTTTTTATACCATCAAAACTGTCAACAAAACACCTTATCAAGGAGCTAGAAAGCAAAGACATAATGATTTTTATCAAATAAATAGTTCCACATATCTATGGAGTATTTCTTGCAGGACTACAGGAAATGGAGAGAAATGAGCTAGTGGGACCCACCATAGGGGGGTCGGCCGACCACCCTATGGGGCCCACCAGCCATCCCAAGCACCCACATGGTAGGAGGGCCCACCTGTCATAGTAAGAGGGTCACTACACCTATTATCTTGGTCGGCCGACCTATACATGGCAACCACCAAGTATTCCAGACACTCCATGACAGGTGGGCCATGCTTCTAGAAGATTGGTAGTGGTCCACATGTCATAGGGGGGTCGGCCGACCACCCCCAAGGTGACTTGGCGCCACTCCTCTCTCCCACGCTGGCCACGATCCAAGAAAGCACTCCCAAGTGATCCTCCACCAATGGATCAACTTCACATGGATCTATGGGCCCACACCAAAGAGATCAACATGCAAAAACACTTCAGAATGAACAACCACTATGCATGACAGGTGGGACCAACACTAGGATGGACGAGGTGGGCCAGGGAGCCCTAGGGGGGTCGGACGACAACCCCCTAGGCCCACCTAGGTCCCACTTAGTCCCTGACCAGTGGGACCACACCCACAAGGCTAGGGGATGGCCCACTGGCCAAAGGGGGGGTCGACCGACCACCCCCCTAGGTCGGTTGGGTCCCCCCTCAACCGCCATATCAAGTTACACATGTTGGAAATCCAAGCCATCCATCCTAGGCGGTTGTATGACGGTTTGATCCAAGGGAGGAGGATTGAAGCTCCCTGGATCGATGATGTGGCGGTGGAGTAGCCCCTACTCCACCTCTCCACTATAAATACCCCCTCACTCACTCTCATTCAGGACACCAAGGAGGAGCTACTCTCTCTACACATAGGCGAAGCCCTACTCTAGTAGTAGCATAGAAAATAGGGAGAGAGTGAGGAGAGTCTGGAGGAGAGCCGGCCTGTCCAGAGTCTTCTCCAAGCTATACCTCAACGGATGCGGTCTTCTCTCTTGTAAGTCTGCATTTGAGATTCTTTTATGGTAATTGATCTTTAGTTCTGGTGAAGTAATTACTTTAGTTGTTCATTGGTTCACCGCCCTTAAACTGGTGCTCTAATCAATTTCACCAGGATCCGGATTAGAGTAGTAAGATATAGTGTAGACGTGGTGTCTAGGCTATACGCTTACCTGTGTTTGCGGCTTGTCCAACGGTTTGTTTGTGGTACCTAGTAGGGGTGACAGAGCTATCTAGGCTTTGATCCCACCACATTCTGCCAAGTTCTTAAAACATAGGCCTTCTTGTGCTAGGCGGTTTAGCACCCTTCTCATCCCTTTCTATTGCTAAGCGGCCTAGTGGCCCGAAGTGAGCAACCTTTGTATCTTACCTTACCTTGCTAGTTTCAGAACCATAGAGATCCTCTCTACCCAACCAATCATAAACCCCTTGTGTCATCATAGGACGAACTTAGTTCTTTGTTAAGTACACTTCACGTTCCCTGTGGATTCGATACCCTAGGAATACTCTTGGGTGAAAGCTACCTTGATAGCCGTGCGCTTGCGGTTTACCCCTTTGTGCCACCTTTTGTGTCAACAGTTATTCACCCTAAATCATCTAGTCATATTGCATGTGTCTAATTTTGATTCCTATTAGATCTATCATAGCATTGTTATCCTTTTCCTTATCGTCAATGAGTTACTATGCATATCGGTAGCTTTGCTAGGCTTTACATAAAGGATCTTGAATTTAATCTTGACTAATGGATATATGCAACGATGAATAAAACTTGTTTTATTGCAACATGGAATAGGACCCCACTGTAGGGTAAAAGCTGGGATTTTAATGCAACCATGAGTGCTATATGGCTCTAGCTTTAGTCAAGTATGAATATTTGTACTGGCATGTTAGTAGTTCATGAAAGGCACCATTGCCGAGCTGGTTATAGGACATGGTCTAGGGTGGTTACCGTTGCGGGTGTGTACCATCGAGTAGGAGACTTTACATACCCCTTGTCCTGCGGGTGCGTAATCTCTGCAGAGTGGAAAACTATCATGATAGTCGTGCTTACGGTCATGAGCAGCCTAGAAAACTCATAGTATTAGTTGATCATGTTGTTTAATTAATGATGGTGTTAATTTGATTATTATCCTTATTGTGGTTATCAATTGGGTCAATCATGACTTAATCTAATTACGAATAAAACTTGACCAAGTTAAAAGCAACCGCTGTAAGCCTGAGTCGAGCTTGTTGAGCCTCATAACCATATGTCATTCTTGCTGAGTACTTTTAATGCCCACCCTTGCTTTCTCAACCTCATTAGATGGCTTTAAGAGACTACCGTGAAGAATACTAGGCTAGTGGTCAACCAGTTGGCATCTCTGTGAAGTGGTGCCTCTATGAGAGAGCTATCTTTAATTCCACTGTTTTGTGTAAGACTATGTTTCATTATGTAATAAGCACTCGGTGATGGTACTATTTAAAGATTGTCGGCTTTTGTGTGTGATTAAACTCTGGGCACACATAAGTTATTGCATTCAATTTTATCCTTAAAATTGGGTGTGACAAGGCTCTAGATGACTTGGTGCTCGGGCGGTCGAGGACGTGGTGACATGTGTCGAGGCGAAGACATGGATGGAGTATGCTACTCAGGAGCGGTTTGATGGTTTGGGCCTCAAAACCATCAGACGATGGTTTATGGGGTTTGGGCCTCAAAACCCGAGGTTTGGTGGTTTAGACCACAAAACCATCGATGGTTGGTTTACATGTTTGCTCCTCAAGACCTGGGCGGAGCTTCAGAGGAAGCGAGGATGGCATCTGGTAGAATCTTGGAGCCTGCATCATGTGATGGCTAGTCCAAGTAGGAAGCTATGATAGAACCTCCTAGGAAGTATGGCCCACTTGTGCTAACCATTGCCTTATAGTCCTTCGGTTGCAACGCAAGTGTTCCAAGTTCTTAAGAAGATTGCCTGGTGTTGTCGGATTCAACCGAGTCATTCACCAATATTTGAACAGGATCTCATTATAGACATGTAAAAGTATTACAATAAATAATTTAAATTCAAAGTTAAAAGTGCTAGTGGAAGTCTTACAAAGTATTATTACAAACCATAAGTTTAGAAATATAACTTAAGTATGGTTGTTACATCTTGTTGACACCATATTTTGGCATGGCCGAAAATATGCATATGGGCCTTCATGGCAGGCCTTCAGAAGCGTCATTTAGATGGACCCGAAGAATCGACTAAGGTAACTAATCGGCGAGATCATGCAAGAGGATTTTTCGGCCGGTTACAACAGAGCGTGCACGTCGGTTTTGGCACAGAGAAGGATTGAAGCCCAAGTTCTTTTATTTCCTTATTTTTAGGACTTGTGTTACGGTCGATTAGGTTATGTGCTATGGTCTATAAATAGGAAGGCCTAGAAAATGGTAGAGAACATCCAATCAATCAATATACAACTCTTCGGCCACCAGCCAAAACCCTAGGAGTACAAGTAGAGTAGATTTCGGTGAACCTTCAACGGACAGGGCTGCATTGACTAGATTGACCTTTGGTTTGCTTGTAAGTCTAGCCTTGGTTCATGTCTCGTTTGTATGGTTGTATTGTGTAACTCATGCAAGCTCGATCTGAGCTAGTTATCGGTTTGAAACTATGTTCATTGGGCTTCATTGCTTCAATCTCACATGAGTCATTGTTTCAAGCTAGTTATCGGCTCTATTAGATTGGCATTCTAATAGATTCATTAAGTTTACCATACTATGAAATCCATACTGATATCTTCCCATTTCCAAGCTGGAACAGGTAATGGTTGAAGTTTACCATCTGGCTTCAAATGAACAACTTTCACCTCCTGGCAAATATCACACTTGGACACAAAGCTTGCAATTTCAATCTTCATTTTGGTCAACCAGAACCTCTGTTTCAGATCTTGGTACATCTTGTTGCTTCCAGGATGAATGGATAGCCTTGTTGTATGAGCTTCTTTTAAGATAGACTGTCATAACTTAAAACATCGATATGAGCAATCTTAAAACTTTTGGTTCCACGAGATGATCTTTCATTCAAAGCACATCACCTTCATCAATCTTAAAACAAATTGGCTTTCCTAACTTCACTTTGTCTTTGATATGAGCAATGCCTTTGTTCAACAGAGATATCTATGATTTTCTCTCGGATGTTTGGCTCAACAGAGATATTATGCAAACTTCCCTGTTGAATCATCGATATATTCAACTTATCTAGATCATGACACAAAGTTGAGTTAACCATCTACAAAGTTAAACAACTACAACTACCTTTTCAACTCAAAGCATCAGCAACAAAATTTGCTTTGAGGGGATGGTAGTGCACTTCTAGGTCATAATCTTTAGTGAGCTCAAGCCATCTTTTCATTGCCTCATATTTAAATCAGATTGAGTGAATATGTACTTCAAGCTTTTGTGATCTGTATAGATGTGACATGTATTACCTAGCAAATAATGACGTCAAATCTTCAAAGCATGCCCAACCGCTGCTAACTCTAGATCATGGGTTGGCATGTTTCTTTAGTTGTCTTGAAGCATAAGCAATAACTCGACCTTCTTGCATTAACACACATCTGATGCCAATACCGGATGCATCGCAATAGATATCGAAGGGCTTTTTAGTATCAAGTTGAGCTAGTGAAAACCTGTGTTTGGTTTTGAGTAATTGATGAAACCCTATTTGTGCTAATCTATTTATATCTAAGTGAATGTATGAGATTCATTGGCACAAGCCAAGTGATGGAGCTCAATGGATCAAGATGATGATGGTGAAGCTCTAACGTGGATCAAGGAAATGAAAATGGACTCAAGGCATAGGTATAATATAGGAGCCATTTTTCAGTTAAGTCATCAAGACACTATAGAGAGTGTGATCACTTTTAGGATAGATAGCCGTATTATCAAGAAGGGAGAACTTGCTAATGATTACGATTATCAAGTGCCAGTAGGTCATAATCTTATTAAGTAAAAGCTAACACACGTGCACAAGTGCTAGATCACTTAGTGTTAGCACATGGAAAATTGGAAGAAAGTTTCAAGTCGGTTGGGCGAAGAAACAGGCACCGGACGCTAGGGTTTGTAGGGTCCGGACTAATTCGTATGCGTCCGAAAGCATACCCTAGCTCCACTATACTAACGTGACATGTTCGGACGTAGTCCGGAGGATCTAGAGCTCTCTGGAAGCTTACTATGTAGCTTCGGACAATGAACTTTTGTCTGGATAGCATCCGGAGATGAAATTGCTCTCTAGAACCTCCTTGCATAAGCTCCCAATGTGGTGAGTTTTGGTCCTGAGGCTCAACAGAGTAGCGTCCGGAGATGCATCAAAAAGTGATTAACAGAGTGAGCCAACGACTATTTCAAATGAGACAAGGATCCGAACGATTGGACATTAGTCGGGACCTGCGAATTTTTAGCGTCCAGAGGTCGGTCTGGACACTGAGATGGTAGGTAACATTTAGCTTCTTTGTGAGGGGCTATATATGTGTTGTGGTCGGCTCTTGCTGCAACTCTTGGACATTCTCTTTACTCTTACACTTGTGCTAGCTAGAGAAAACCTCCACCACTCCTCTCTATGTTAGATTGATCATTTCATGAGAGATTGAGTGAACCAGGTGCCTTGCTACTCATATTGCATCTTAGTGGCACTTGGTATTCGCCATCATCGTGAGAGCTCTTGTTATTCATGGAGTTTGTCGACTCCTAGACGGTTTGGTTTGACGAGGATCATTGAGCGGAGGAAGGTGGATTGTCTCTGGTTCCGATCGGTGGATTGTGAGGGGTTTTTGAGCCTTCCCCGTGGGAGATTCACGAAAGACATCTCTAGTGGATTGCTCATAGCTTAGAGGATCCCTATCTTGTGTTGATTGTGCGGAAACCTGTTGTGGGTTAGGCGTGTCAAGCCTATTAGTGCATGAATCACCAAGTAGGTGCATCGCTACAATGAGGACTAGCTTACTGACAAGCAAGTGAACCTCAGTAAAAAAATCATTGTGTCAATCTCTTTGCCGAGGATTTCATTTGCATATTGCTTCATTGGTTATCTCTCTTCGCGTCGGTATAACCCTCCTATCTTTACTTCTTGCAATTACTTGTTTACTACCTTGCAAAGTAGAGTAGCTTAGTTATCTTGCCTAGCTTAGTCTTAATCTTTTATCTAGTTGCCTAGCTTTCTTTGTGTGATAGACTTTCATTTGCTAGTGTTTGACGAGATTTTGTACAAAATTTTGCTAGATTGCATGTATATTCATATACGTGCTTTCAAGAAATATTTTTGTATTTGAAGATAAATGAACAACAAGCATATGTGCATGTATATTTACGTGTGCTACTTAAAGAAAAGCAGAGAAGCAAATTACGTGAACTTGCATGTACATGTACGTACATATGGCAGCCGATGTACATGGTGCCTACATGCTAGAGATTAAATTCACTCCAGACCGTGTATGTACGACACGTATACGTACATACCAAACTGCTCGCGGAGTATTGAGTTTGCCTAAGCCACGGGTGCATAGCTGCCGTTTGGTTGGAATGGATAAGCTCGTTTTGTTTTCTTAACAGCTACGGCAACAGAAAAAACAGACTCCGTATTTATCGCTGGCCTCAACGAAGTCCTGGTTGCGTACGTGATTAGGAGAGCCCCTGGCAGCCCTGGCCTAGCCGGAGGCCTATATAAAGAGCACCCTGGCCTTCACGCGGGGGAAGGACGACTTGGCAGCCGAGAGGGAGGAAGAGAGCGCCGCAAGGCTGCTCTTCGTCATCTTCGTGACAGGAGCAGGACACCGTCCATTAGAATAACGGAGCAGATCAATCGAGGACCTGGCTGCCGGGAGTCTGCTAGGCGTATCCATCGTGAGGAGTCCAGATGTGTTCAAAAGATGACGTTCATCTCCTCCATCGATGAAGCGACGTTGCAACCAGATCAATCTTTCATCGTGCACATGGTTGCGCGATGCTACTTGAGTGTTGCGATGATTTGAATCGAATGAGATCGGTACAAGTCGGCCGCACGGAGCGAGCGCAGCTGCGTGTGCTCCGGTTGCGCCAAGTCACCACGCCGGTGCTGTCCAAGATCATCCACGAGCAGGCTGTTATGAACACGGGAGACAGATCCGACGTCGCCGCCAAGGCGCCATCTGTGTCCACGAAGACGTCCACGAAGCTGAGGCATAACTGCCGCACCGCAAACGCAGAGAAGAAGCACGTCGAGCCGGACAACCACCGCACCTCACATCGAGCCCTGTCGGCAGAGGAGATGCCTTCGATGCCGGATGGACACACCGAGCTGGAGGAGACGCCCTTGTCGCCGAACGACTGTGCCAAGCCAGAGGAGACGTCCTCGACGTCAGACGCCTGTACCAAGCCGGACGAGACGACCTCGTCGCCGGACACCTGTGCCAAGCCGGAGGAGACGCCATCGTTGCCGGACAACTGTGCCATGCCGGAGGAGACGTCCTCGACGCCGGACGCCTGTGCCAAGCCGGAGTAGACGCCCTCGTCGCTGGACGCCTGTGCCAAGCCGGAGGAGACGCCCTCGTTTCCGGACGACTGTGCCAAGCCAGTGGAGATGGCCTCGATGCCGGACGCCTGTGCCAAGCCGGAGGAGATGCCCTCGTCGCCGAACGCCTGTGCCAAGCCGAAGCAGGCGCCCTCGTCACCGGAAGACTGTGCCAAGCCGGAGGAGACGTCCTCAACGCCGGACGCCTGTGCCAAGCTGGAGGAGACACTGTGGGCGCCGGACGACCACGCCGTATCGGAGAAGGTGTCATGATGCCCCTAACATAGGACAAGCACGAAGCCGGAAGGAGATGTTGCATCACCGAAGCACGTGCAGTCGAAGCGGGAAGCGTACCAGGTAGTCGGGCACAGAGCCCTATGCTGAGGAGGTCGAGCTGAGCGCCACCACGGATGCACCATGATCTGCACTCCGCCAACACTTGAGCGCTCCATCAACATCGCCGCCGTGCAAGGTGCAAGTCCGGATGCTGTCGATGATGGCTCCCCTTCTACATCAACAATGTCATCCTACAAGGGAGACGAGTTTGGATGTCGTCGATAATGGCTGCACATCTACACTAAAAATGTCGTCATGCAAGGGAGGCGAGACGAGTCTGAACGTCGTCGACAATGGCTGTGCACTGCGACCCTGAGATGCAAGCTCTTCGTGCTCTCGCCCGGTGTTCACAACACCTCGTATATGGGTAGCTGGTAGATGATGCGGACTCTAGATAGCCATGCTGTCACGAGAAGGTAAGTTGTATTGAAGGCTCCATTTATGATAAAGCACGCCAGTCATGATCAGCAACAACGGCAAAATATTTAATTAACTCTAGATCTTGTGTTCTACACTGTATCTAATATGCAGGCCCGGACACCGTAGATTAGGCGCCGCACCTACACCAACGTCGCATTAGGGAGACGAGCTCGGTCTCCATCTACAATGGCTCCACATCTACAACGACGATGCCACTATACCGAGGGAGGTGTCTACACCGACTCCATCTACTACCTCTTCATCCACTACTACGACTACAACTCCGCCGATCAAGCCGATCAGCGTACCTCAACGATGATGCTGCTGGGAAGCCCGAATCAATCTGATCTACACCAACCATGCAAGTGCAACCACTACAACAACACCACGTGTCGTTCGACACCGACGAAGCGAACGACGCGGGTGGGCGTAGCTGATTTCCCCAGCTCCACTGACCGGCACATGGACCGAAGAGGCCATCATGCCGACGCCACCTACATCTACATCAACCCATAAGCATGGAGATGTGAAGTGAAAATTGAAGACGATGATCACAACAGCTTAATCAGAGATACTCTGTGAGCTACTTCACATGGGGTAATTAATTGGGAGTTTTCCGAGGCCCCAGGAACCATGAAGACCACCATCACTCAAGTCAGATCGCCGCAACAGGCTATAGAGCGCGCACTTGTACCAGGGAATCCATATTTGTATTTTCTTTGAATATGAATAAATTGTGTTCCTTTATTTTCTTTTGTGTACTTTAGTACACTGTCATGCCCGCATTATTTTTCTAATACGCAGAGAGATTTATCCTCTGCCATTTTGGATTTTTTCTGTCCAAACAAATTGGCACGCCCAGTGGGACATGCTTCTCCTCCCATCTTTGTTGCACATGCCGTCGTCGTCAAATTATTGCTTTCATGTCGGTGCTATTTTGGATGCCTCTACTACTACGAGGCTCCTCTCATTGAAGGATCGAGAACGGCGACCAGAGGGGGGGGTGAATGGGAGCCTCAAATTTCACTCAGAAATATTCAGGTCACTCTTCCTAAAAATAACCCCAACAAGCATGCTTACTCCATCAGCAAGATCATGACCCTAGAGAGGGTGGATACATTTGGTGATGACCAAGAGGTACAACGGATCTTCCGGAAACCAAAAACTCAAACCGAGACACTGATAGTGAGGCTCTCAAACCCTATGGAGAAGAGAAGAGAGATCACCCAAAAATACTTATGAGAACTGGTCTCAAAAGTTCTTCATTAAGTTCCCTGCGTGATTACGAAACCAACACAACAAACGAAACTCAATGCGGAGTCCGGACGAGAGAGATACGGTCAAAATAGGCGACGGATGCTCTACGAGAAGGGCGACGGACGCTCTGACGAGTGAAACCCAGCGTCTGACGCCCCTGAAAACAGCACGGGAAACCCGAAAAACACCGGAATTCGTTCGTTTCAACTCTGATTGATTCCAAACTTTGTAGAGAGGTTTCTGAGGTAGATGTGACTCTACTCTTGGAGGATCTAGTCCATCCTTCCCTCACAAGTTCTAGGATTAATCACGGGATGATAAAAGGAGTGAAAACGGAGCAAAAAAGCAAAACGAATCAATCTCTTTGCTCAATCCATCCTAGCCCGAATCTTTCGGTGGATTTGATCACAAGGGTATGGAGCAACTTTGCCTTCAAACGGTTTTGCAAACAACACAGCGAGGAGGGAGATCGAGCGACGGGAATCAAGAACGAAAAAGCCAAAACGAAGAACGCAAGCACAAGCGGTTTTCGAAATTGAATCCCGGAGGAGACAAGGAGGTTACGACCTCCTTTCCTTACCAAAATCTCAGTTTACATGGGAGACTCCATGGATCTCAAGCAAGAAGCCTAGATGTAGGGAAAGACCTAGGAGGTGGGAGGTGGAAGAGAGGAATGCAAGAGATGAGATGAGGGATACCCCTTCATCCCCTACTTATCGGGCTTTGGCTATTTCCCAAAGACCCCCCTAGATACATGAGTGAACTACCTAGCCTAAGCATTGCAGTCCAAGCTTCGGAAAATATCTTCCTCAATTTGAATGGACGGCCCCGCTTCCTGCCAGGAGTTGCCGTCGCCTCGACGCAACCTCCATGATTCCGCTACGTGCCGCCCCCGCTTCCTCGGAAGCTCCGCCCGGGTTTTGAGGCCCAAACCCACGAAACCCGCCGCCGGTAGCTTTGGGCTCAACTACCGAACCCCGAGTTTTGAGGCCCAAACTCAGAAACTGTCCTCCAATGGTTTTGAGGCCCAAACCACCAAACCTCTCGACTCGAGCCACCTCGTCCTCACCCGGTCGGACACCGAGTCCTATGAGGCTCCGCTCGACCCGCTTGTCCGCCGTCTTGACTTGGTCAACTCGGTCTACCTCCATGTCTTCTCGCGCTCGTTGGTGCCAAGTACTAGCCACCACAGCTAGTCCTCCGGCGCCCATGGTCCCTCGGTTCGAGCCCCGCTTCCGCCCTTCACCGCTCTCAGTCCATCGGCACGGCAAGCCTCTGCTCGACCTTCTCCATGCCATTGACCATTGTCTCCGGGCCTAGTACCTGCACACCACAAGCCGATAGACAGGCACACACATGCTTTCGCAAGGATTAGAATAAACCACTCAAACTGAAATACTCACATGTTGAACAATCACTCATCATGAAAACTGAACAAACATGGGCACATATCAAACATGTGTTCGCACTCATGATAGCCCAAGAGTGGTCCTTATTTTAGGGTCGCTTTGTTTTTTTTGTGTCTGGTGTTTTCATGCAGAGACCAAGCTACATATACATGCTTTGAAGAGGTGGTACATCGCTTACAAGGCCAAAGCCGTCATCTACACGTTGAGGCTGATCTTGCTTGGCAAAGGGAGGCAACCTCAACAAGGATGCCACCACATACGTTTGGTGCAACAAGATGGCGTTTGTTGACGGTAATTACAGCTATTTTGTCACCATCAAAATACCGTCAACATCCTCATATTCAAAGGAAAACAAGAATAACATGAACATAATTTACCCAATAACTAGTTCCACATGTCACATGACTATTTGAGTGCAGGTAATGACAAATGGGGACTTTTGGGAGCTAGTGGGCCCACTTAGGGGGTCGGCCGACCACCCTGTGGGGCCACTAGGCCTCCCAAGCCCCCATGATCCAAGTAATACTCTCCAAAGCACTTTCTACCCCTTGGATCCAAGTGTGCTACCTCTCAACGGTTCTAGATCAAAGCACGAGGATACATGGGCCCAAAAATATATCAGAAACATACCAAACTGTGCCAAGGTGACCATGACATGTGGGCCAGGCTCCACATGAAAGGAGGAGGCCAAAGACCTCACCCCCAGGTCGGCCGACCATGGGTGTGGGCCCAGAGGCCACCCAATTGCCCCCTGAGCAGTGGGGACACCTTCTGGAGGAAGGGGCAGGCCCTAACTGACAGAGGGAGGTCGGTCGACCACCTACATGTGCCCAAAATCCTCCACGAGATCTCCACCGCCTTCCTGCATGCCTCCATGCATCAACTCAATCTCCACCATCGGTTTAAGACTATTACAATGACGGTTTGATCCTACGGTGGCTGATGGAGGTGGCACGGATCGCTGACGTGGCACCGGAGTAGCCCCTACTCCACCTCTAGCTATAAATACCCCCCTAGGCCTTCACTTGTATTCATGCCTCATTGGAGAAACACTACTCCTTAGTCTCTTAGCGGAGCTCTCTAGTAGTGTTATGCTTCCTAGAGGGGAGTGAAGGAAGTCTTCTGGAGAATGCCTCAGGCCTGTCGGGAGTCTTCTCCGGAGTTCTTCCTCAGCAGATGCGAGTCTCTTGTAAGTGACTTCTTTCGAGTTCTTTATAGCATTTGGTATTCCAAATCTAGTTTAGCTATTATACATCTTTTCATGCTTGTTCATTGCTTTACTTTAAGTAGAGTGCTTTAGCCTTAAACGTTGGGTTAAGGTAGTAAGAATAGTATAGACGTGGTGTCTCGACTAGATCTTGCCTTTGTAAACCGCTTATCGCGCGGATTGTTTGTGGATTCTAGTAGAAGGTGATAGCTCTATCTAGTCTTTGTATTCCACCACGCGTGTCAGATAAGTTCTTAAAAGGTAGGGTCTCAATACATCTTGATGGCGTGGTCCGGTTAGAGTTTTGTCCTCTTTCTGATCTATCCCATCGCCTCCTGCAAGAGAAGGGCTGATAAAGCCAGTATAACCATCTATACCTTGTTAGATATCTTTGCTATAACGAACCTCTCAACCCAGTTATCATAGTCTCCCTTGATCCATCATAGGACATATCCATAATCCTAGTTAACTCACTTCTCGTTCTCTGTGGAAATACGATACCTTGGAATACTCCTAGGTGAAGTGCTACAACGGTATAATCTGTGCGCTTGTGGATTTATCCAATAGTCATAAGAAATACCAACAAGCATTTCTGGCGCCATTGCCGGGGAACAGTAGCTGTTTTAACTAGAACCCTTTGGTCCTATTATCCTTGTTTGATTTAAACCTTTCTTTCCACATATACACCTATGGATCAAACACCTCTCTTTGAGTATGGTGCTTCAATGGGCGCTAGGTTGGAGCCACCTAGTTCATCTCAGGCCATATTGGCCGTTCCTTATGAGCTTCGCCCAAGTCTCATAGCGATGGTTCAGAACAAACCTTTTTCTGGGGACGAAGATGAAAATCCCTACACTCATCTACGTGACTTTGAACAATTGTGTTCATGTGTCCACATCCATGGGATGAGGCGAGGTACCCTTAAGTGGAAGCTATTTCCATTTTCTTTGATGGGAATAGCCAAACAATGATACCTTCGCCACGTAGATGATGCAAATGGAGAATGGGAAAAGTTACAATCCAAATTCTGCCTAGCTTTCTTCCCCACCTCTCGTGTTGTTCATCTTTGAAAAGAAGTCATCAACTTCTCACAAAAGGAGAAAGAACCTCTAGGTGCGGCATGGGCCCGTCTTTTAGATCTAGTATCATCTGGTCCTGATCTTGCTATAACCAAGCCAACAGTGTTACAACACTTTTATGGAGGTCTTAGCAAAGATTCCGCACAACTTCTTGACATGACTTCTAGGGGAGCCTTCCTGTGTTTACCCGTTAGTGAAGGGAAGAGTCTTCTCATGAAGATTCTTGAAAACACCGCCTACATTAACGTTTATAATGAAGGACCCATAGGAGAAAAACCAGTCCCTAGAAAAGAAATCTCGATAGCCGAATCATCACCACTCCCATCTAAATATTCTGCCATCGATCCTGAACCACAAATACCACAAATCTCGAAGGAAGAAGAAATCCAACATCTAAACCATTCCTTCGAGTTTGAGGCTAACCTTTCATATGATCTTGCTGGTTTTGGGAATGCCTAAAATGATCTTTTCCTAAAGAGACCTTCTAAGAAACATCTTTCTAGACCTCTCATGAAGGGATCTCTTCAAAAACCTCCCAAATCAACATCATCCTGTGCTTCGACTTTGCGCATGGCACATCAAGAAAAGTCTAGGATACATCATAAAGGAATGTTGAGTGAGCTTATAGAAGGAGAACTGAAATGTTTAGAAGCCAAATCTATTCTCTCCTTCTCTATGCCCACATCTGACTTATCCTACGAACCCATTTCTAAATCCATCCTAGATCCTGATGATCCGCCACGTGTTCCTTCATTCAAGTCTTATGATGACCCACTTAATGACTCTGGGAATTCATTAAGACACCCGAGGTATGGAAGCCATGAGGGCCATAAATCTGACCAAGAGGAGCAAAGAGAACAGTTAGAACATCTATCTACTGTTGTAAGTCAAGAATGGTTGGATGAGGCCGAATCCTCAAAGGAAGTCACTAAAACACCCACACATGTGAGGAGAATATCCTGTCAAGTGTTGGGCATTGATGGTGAAATTTGCTATGATCCTAGCCTCGGGATCAACATCATTCCTCATTTCCATGTTCCAACATCATCAAAAGTTCATCTATCTCAATCACAAAAACACCTTAGACTCCCCAATGGTCAAATCCTTGATTGTTTAGGAGTCCTCCATGATGTTCTTGTGGTGGTTGATGATCTCAAGATCTTCTTAGATTTCCATATCTTTGACCTTCCAGGACTTTCCTTTCATCTTACCTTTATCAGAAGGCCAATCATGAGAATCTTGGAGAACACTTTTGGAAATGAGATGCTTGGTCATAGAATAAGTAAAGATTATCTACCCGTATGGTCTTCCCGACCTCTCATCAATGGGATAGAATCCAAACTTGTTCTTGATCCAAGGGGTGAGCTTAGGTCCATCTCGCCAACAGCCATGACCCACTCAAGTTTTGAGGATGACTTGAAATGTCATGGGAAAGAAAGTGCTCACCCACTCATTGAAAGGGAGAACGATATCAATGAGCATGGAAACTATTCCCCGATCTTCCCATCAAATCCATGCTCAAATGAGAAATCTCCCAAATCAATCCTTCCCTCTACCCTCACTACACACTTGATCTACAACCCCTTCATTCCTCTTGTTTCTAAAATCTTTGCAAGATTGGTTGTAGATGTGTTTGTCTACCATAAATTTTGCAAATCTCGTAGTGGTTTTGGTCTTGAGGATAGGTTCGAAAATGTTGGAGTTGAAGGGGAAACCACTTCACCAACATAAGATACACTTGAAGGTTTCCCAAAGACAAGTATGTGTCTTAAAATGAAGCACTTTCAGGAGATAACCCGAGTCATCTTCTTTTCTATTAAAGTTTGCTTGTTAAAAAATATATAAAACAAAAATAAAATAAAAAAAGAAAATTTAGTTTCCCAAAATTCTAAAATGAATAAAATGACTTTGTAAAATGAGATTAAGGGAATATTTGTGAAAGTGTTCCTTCGGGTATTTTTGTCACTAACCATTTCAGGTTTGAACAAAAAGAATGATGGAGAAAAACACAATGTATGTCCAACAAAACATCTCTTAATAATGAAGCACATTCAAAAGAATGTTCCACATCCTAGACTTGGGTTTACTCATTATCAAATGTTGCAAAATCCAAATATGGGGGAGTGGAATTCTCTAAGAAATTCATGTCTTGCTTCATTGTTTAATTTTGTTTGGTTGTCTCTACCTTGCTTTCTCTTTATACCTTGCTCATCTTGCTAAGTCATAAAAATAAAAACTAAAAAAATGTTCATCTTGTTCACCATCCATGTTTTTGTCTCTTCTTAAATGAATCTCTCTATGCCTTCATGCTTCCTAGTTCTGTTATGAGTATGCTTTGGTTTGAGAGTAGTGTACATACTCCTATAAGATTTTTAAATTAAGCATGGTGCTTAGGTTAAATAGCCTTCCTTCACCCTGTGTCAAGCTTGCATTAGGATCATCATTAGCCCTAAGCATAAGCACAAGCATAAGCATTTCATTGCATCCAGGTTATTCATGCCATCATTTCATGTGTGTATGCTTTATTCTTCACACTAGAATTGAATAGGTGTTTTGTGCTCAACATCTTGATCAACATGTTTAGCTAAGTTTGCTATGCTTAGAATAAAGAATGGTTTGTTTTTATGACTAATTACCCTGCCTAATTAAGCTTAGTTTAACTATTAAGAATAAAAGCAATTCTTTTCTAAAAATGACTTAATTAGTTTTTAATCTAGAACCTTGTAAAATAATGGTTTTTAGAAATTATGACCTACATGAAAAATGTAGAGAATATTATTCTGAACAACTTTGATTTAAATTTCAAATCTTGGTTTTGAATTTTTGAAACTTTTTTGAAGCAAATTCAGTTTGAAACAAATAATAGAAAATGGAAAACAGAAAGGAAATCGGAATTGGGTCGGGGCCAGGCTTTCGGCCCACTTGCGCTCACGCTCGTCCGCCAGCCTACTCGCGCCCGCGCATGCGTAGCGCGCGTGCCCCGCACGCGCACCGCACACCGCGCGCACTCGCCCAACACGGCCACGCCGTACGCCGGTGTTGCTGCCGCGTGGCGGCCGATTCCTGCGCCGCGCTGAACGCTGCGAGCCGCTCACATGCTCCGCGCTGCACCCTGCCACCCTGCGCCGCGCCATGCCATCAGCGCTGCCTCCGCGCCGCGCCACAGGTCGCACTGCGTCGTGCCGACGCACCGAGCCGTCGCGTCGTCTTTACGCCGCCGCAGCATCAGCTCCCCGCTCTGTCTCGATCGCGTCTGAGCACGCATCCGCGCTAGGGCCAAGAACGCTCCGCGCTCAGCCGCTGTCGCCCGCTGCCTCGCACATCGCAGACCGCGCTGCGCCGTCGCATCGCCGGCTGCCGCACAGGCCAGCGCCCGGCAGCCCCGACCAAACCCTGCCCCGTCTCGCTCGCATCAAGTGTCGAATCCGCCTTAACGGCGCTAGGACCAGGAGCTCGCTCTGCCCCGTGCGCTGCCGTCTCTGCCGCGCGCCGCAGACACGCCGCGCCACTGCACCTGCCGCGTCGTCGCGTCACGGCCCCCACCGGCTGCGCAGTTGGCCATAACCGCGCCCAAGAGTGCGCTGTTGACACCGTTTTTCGACACGTGTCAAATGGATCGAAGCTTGATTGACTGGTGACTATTCTCCATCGACATCGGTAAAGTGTGAGCTGATATGGCCGATGGGAGAGTGCTACAGAAGGCCAAGTATGTTGCCGATGAAGGCTGGGTGATCTTTGCCGACAGAGGTTGATTGGTGGTTGCCGATGAAGAATCATTGTCGATTGCCGATGAAAGCTAGTTGCCGATTGCCGATAAGGGCTCGTTGCCGATTGCCGATGGAAGATAGTTGCCGGTTGCCGATAAGGGTTTATTGCTAGTTGCCGACGAGGAGATGTTGCCGATTGCCGGTCGGGAGAGTGTTGCCGATGCCGATGGACCTGACTTAGTACTTGGTGGCAGCAGAAGACTACAGGTGGCCAAAGAATGAAGGTGCAGATTAAATGGATCTGCCGATGGAAAGTTTCCATCGGGAAGGAGTATAAGGAAACTGTTGTTCTGTGCCAGTATTAATATAGTGGTTTGCGTCCGACTCTTGCATGGGTCGCTTATTTTCCTTTAAAATAGGTGTGTTTGTTTAAGGAATAAATATTGTTATCCGGCTCCTGCGCGAGTCAGTTTCCTTTAAAGTAGGAGTTTGTTTTTAGGAAAGATATGTGTCGCGTCTTTGTACAACTCTCCATGTGGGAGTATAAATATGAGCCCGAGGGCTATGGGATAAAGATATCAATCAACCAAAAAACAAACCAATTCTACTTTTTATCCTACTTTTATGGCAATTTACCTTCTTATGCATTAGTTGTAGTTATCAACGAGTTCTTCAAGCTTTCGACGGGCTGCATCACCTTGATCTCCGTCAAAGTCCTTGTTAGTTCCATGTAGGAGTACCTCTAGGCTTTGGCAATCCGGGTGCATCGCTGTTTGCCTCGTCTAGCTCTGCTCTAAGTTATCCGTGATCAATCTGAGCCTTGACGTCCGGGCGCATCGCTGTCGTCTCGTTTAGTTTGTCATAGTTATCATCCTTGTCGATTGATTAGTCAAATCGACTGGCACGCCCTCGACATCGAGCTTTGGGTAATAGCCCGAGGTGTTCACGGATCTGACGCTTTTTGTATCAACACCTCTTTTGGCACGTTCGGTGGGACACGATTATATAAATATATCTATCATGACTAATCCCAGGCATGTCATTGAAGTCTCCACAGCAGATCTGACAGGTCGCCAGAAACGGGCTCTGGAGCAGGCAATGGAGGAATACAAGCGCTCGTACCTTAGATCCTTCAGCCGAAACGGGGTCGGTGAAGTAATACAGAAGCAAGATCCGCCATCACCGCGGCAGACCATTTCCAACGCCGATCCTGGTAAAATACAAGAGATGGTTAATTCTGCATTCAATAATGCATTAATTAGCCAATCCAATGTGCTGTCTGATGCTGTATGCAATGCTGTCAAGCAAACGTTCAAGGGACAGGCACCATATTATGTGGATCCAGAGCGTCGTCAACTCGGATCGGCATCTTTTGCAACCCCATTGGCGGTTCTAGAGGCGTCTTCATCAATCGTGAACCAACCTGCCGGTAAGGTCATGCCACCGAGATCAAGCCCAACGAGCTTTACTCGAGTGAATACAAATCCGGCGGCTTCACCAATGTCCGGACCTGTCATCCAGAATCAGCCAACTTCAGCCAATTGTTGGAGGTATGATACGCATCTAAGTCTATCTGCTGATTCCAGATTGGTCCAAGTTAACCATGCAGGAGGGAAGTTCCTATGGCATCGGCAACGTCTGCACAGCCGATGGTCCCAATGATGCATTACACTACGTCCTCTCCAATAATGCAGTCGCCAACAGGGAATCTGCAAACGGCAATGCCTAGAGTGTCGTGCGTTCAACCATCGGCAGGCCACTCGCCGATACAACAAAGCCCGGCAGTTGTGAGTCAACCTATGGCGGCAATGGTTCTTCAAACTAGGACACCTGCTAATCAAGGCAGCTATGTTATTAATTGTCCGGCGCCACAAGAGCAGCAGGTATCAGCCGGCTATCAGCCATCGGCAACTTGTTGGCCGCTGCAATAAGGTGCGGCAACTGTCAGTCAACCTGCATCGGCAATAGCTACTCAAGCTGCGGTACCCGTGAGTCCGGGTGATCAATCAAGGGTACAACAAGAACAAACGCCTGCCGGTTATTGGTTATCGGCGAATACTTGGCCGATGCAACAAGACGCGTTTATAGATAATCAGCCTAAATCGGCAAATGCTTGGCCGATGCAACAAGACGCGCTGATAGATAGTCAGCCTACATCGGCCGTAGCGGCGCAACCAGCCTCAACTGGCTACCAGTCACCGGCAACTGCTTGGCCGATACAACAAGGCGTGCCGATTGTCAATCAACCTGTATCGGTTGTAGCTGCTCAACCCTTGGAACCTACAAATCAAAGCTATCATCCAAGAGTACAAGAGTTGCAGGAATCAGTTGGCTGCCAACCATCGGCAAGTCTTGGGTCGGTGCAGCAGAACACACCGAGTGTCAATCAGTCTGCATCGGCGGTAGCTGCCCAGCCTATGGTATTCGCGAGTCAAGGCTATCATCTAAATGTGCAAGAGCTGTGGGAATCAACTAGTTGTCAACCATCGGTAAGTCATGTGCCGGTGACACACAATGTAGGTTGGATTAGTCAATCGCCGATTCAGCGACAAGTTGCACAGCCTGGACGCCAAGTGGCAAGGACCCTGCAGTATCATCCGGCGAATCTTCAGAATGAAGTATCGGTATATCAGCCGATAAATATTGCATCGCAATACTCGCAGGGAGGGGTATACAATGGTACATCGGTACAGCAACCGATGAATGCAATAGATATAACGCCACAGCATAAGCTAGTGATGGCGCAAAATTGCTCATCGGCAACACAACCGATGCATAGTGTTATTATGACTAGTGCTGGGTATGCACCAATCATTCCAAGTGTCTCGATGACAGGGTCTAAAGAGATAATTCAGCATACTCAGCCGGCTGGCATCCAGAATTGCTCATCGGTTGATCAGCCGATGTACAACACTCAGCAGATTGGTGTTACTGATATATCGGCTGCCCCAATTTGCTCGCCACAGGGATATGAAGAACATCAACTAGTAGACATCCAGAGTGGCCCATCGGTCAATCAACCGATGCATAGTGTTCAACAGGTTGGTATTGCCGATGAACCGATCGTTCCGGCCTGCTTAATGCAAAGACCTGGAGAGATGCACCAATCTACTCAGACAGTGGGCGTCCAAGATTGCTCACCGGTTAGGCAGCCGATGCTTGATGCTGTTGATGTATCAGTTGCTCCGACCTGCTCACCACAGAGACATGAAGGAACACGTCCATCTGTCCCACTAGAGGACGAATCTGCGAATCGGCAAGACACAAAGGTGTTTTCGACCAAGGTAGAACATTCAGAGCTGGACAAAGAACCAGGCCTCGACATTGCTGAGTTGGAAACGTTCACTTTTGATATCACGAACGTCGATCCGGATGGGGAATCACTTGACGAGACGAACATCGGTACCGTTGAATGGGTAAACGATGGAGAGCCGATGCCACGTACGCTCAACCAGAACAGGGCTGGAAAGTTCACCTTCGATGTCACGAAGGCCGATGGGATATTTGACTTACTGCTTCAGGAAGGGCAGATTAAGCTAGCCCCTAATCAGGTAATTCCATCAGCCGAGGAGCTCAATGATACCGGGTACTGCAAGTGGCACAATACAAATTCTCATAGTACCGGCGACTGCGGAGTGTTTAGGCAGCAACTGCAGTCAGAAATTAACTCTGGGCGGATCCAATTTGAAAGTCCTAAAGTCCAAGGACCGATGGAATTTGATCAGCGCCCGTTTCCAAATAACATGGTGGAAGCCGGCGGCAAAACTAAGGTGCTGACGTCGGACGATGCTAGAAAGAGTGCATCGATGGATCCCAATCATCAGATGGCCGAACGTGACATCGGAAAGTTTGCCGATGACAGGAAAAGCAAAAGAGTTGCCGATAAAGGTGCTTGTGTCAGCAGGGCTCCTGGCATAGTAATCACACACAAGCTACCAAGGCGGGACTATCGGCAATCACGAGATGAACGGTATCGGCAGGAAGAAAAGGAACAGCGGGAGTGGCTTCGTCGAAAAAATCATTGGAGGTGTCCCTTCTTCATTTACTGCTGGGAAGAGGGCATTAAGCTACCCACTGCCGATGACTGTCCTGAATGCAATGGGTATCGCACTGCCGATCAGTCGAGTAAGCCTTGTTTGGATGATCGGGCATCTAGGTGCGCCAAGCCACTCGGAAAGAGGAGATCGGTACGCGACCAACTGGGGGGCAAGCTTGATGCCCATAGCAGGCTTGGCAGGCGGGTTGATCAAAGGGAGAGCAAGGAGCGGGGCCAAGACAAAAATACCCGACGAAGAAGTGCTCTCCAGAAATTCAAGCATCGGAAGAAACGCCGATGTAAGAAGTGAGAGGCAGCACCAGCCTGTTCGGAAAACCAGACCTCAATGGTGCCCCAAAGGTCTGAACAAAACCCAGAAAAGAAGAACTGAGCGCCGACGCCGCAAGAACCTGTACGATGATGCAGAACCTTCAAGGGAGAAACAGTGGAGGCCAAAGCGTAAGGATGGGAGTCCATCGGCAGACGGCAGCATTGTGCCAATGGTCTAATCGAGGTCAATCTTGGATCTGCAGGCTTGGGGGCTGCAATCGGCAGACTGGCGATTTCAATTATTATACTTGGGGACACCTACCGATGGTTTGCATATAGAGATGCCGCGCTGCCGATAGATGCGTTAGTTGCCAGAAGACGGATGTGAGAATGGTTCTGCTGTGCTTGCGCATGATAACTAAGTATGTGTTGCGCACGTCCTGGGGTGCATGCTTTGCGGTGGGTCTATCGGCGTTATCCAGATTCTTATCCGGTGGAAATATGAAGTCTCGCTGCCGATTGTTGTTACAATCAGGCTAAGTACCAGGGTTAGTTAATGAGTTGGATCACTCAACATTTTAGCTGATTTGATGAGTTATGCTATCGGTAATGATTGTCGATGACTGGGTAAACAAGTTTGCCGGTGGTACTCTAGAATGGAGATTGATTTTACCGATCAGGATTGAGTTCTAGGCCTGGGGGTTTTCTAATCAAGTTCCTACTGGATAAGACAGTCTACCTCCAGCAGAGCATCATGCCAGAAGTTCCCGAAGGGGTTGACGTACGACGTATTCGTTTGAATGCCGATGAGAAAAATTGTAATACATCGGTAAAAACATGCAAATATTATATTACAAGACGAGATTAAGTATCGGATTACATTTTTGCCGATACAATATGCATTACAGTAAGGAATGAATAAGGTCTATCGCGCGCAGGCGAATCTATTCTATCTCGTCCATCTCCTTGGCGTCGGCATCGGCAGAGCCCTCAACCAGTTTGATCTTCTTCTTCCATAAGATGGCTTGCCGGGCATGCTGGTCCCTTTCTTGCTGCAGAACCTTGATGGAATCAGACAGTTGAGTTTTGTGTTGGTTAGCTGCAGTCAGATCCTCCTCGACCTTGTGTAGCTCCGCCAATAGCTCCTCCTTCCTTGTCGATAGTCGAGAGATGTCTTGGTCTAGGTTGCCGATGGAAGCTTTTGCTTGACCGATGTTTCTGTGCTTCTCATCGGCAAGGTGTTTATATTTAAGCTTCTCTTCTTCGCTCTTGGCTTGAGCGGCCCTATCGGCAATACGACAGGCGAGCCTCTGGTACTGAATCTGTTTGACGTCGATAGAGGCTGCCTGGAGAAGGACTTCTGCTGCGTCGGTAGGGAGATGACTTTGGATATCTTTGAAAGCAATCCTTGCTGCCGATGAGTCTTGGATGAGCTGGGATGTCTCTTGTAGCAGCAAAGAAAGCAGTGCCTTAAGCTTGGTTTTAATCTCTGCCGGTAAAGCTGGGACAGAGCTCTCTTCCTCCTCGTCATCGGGTATATCGACTGAGAAGGAAAATAAACTATCTGATCGGAGGGGATCTTGGCGCCTATCTTCATCCTGCGGATTGAGACTGAAAGAGAAGAGGCTATCTGGGGAATCTTGGGCCTAAAAACAGAAGGGTTATAATATGCCGATTCTAAAATTATACTAGTTTTCAGGTGATTGACTTACCATCTTGAAGCGGATTTCTTGCCAAGGGCTTGGCATTCTAGATGGCCCAGCCTCGTCCTGAACATCGGCAGCAGGTACCGATGGATGAGCTTCTGTCAGAAGAACAATCGGCGTCGTTGGCAATGGCGGCATTGTCGTTGGTGTTGCTTTCGGCATAATACTTGATTGTGGCGCTGATGCTGCCCTTTCATCGGGATCTTCAGTTGGTATTGATGCCGATGTTACCTTTGCCGCTACGACGAGCGGGACTGTCTCATCGGCGACTTCGGTTGACAGTGCCGATAATGTTGCTTCGGCTGCTGTAGGTACAGCTGCTTCATCAGGGACATCGGCTGATGGTACCGATGCTGATGTCACCATCATGGGGGTTTCTTCGTCGAAAGCTTCGGCTGATGGTGCCGATACTGCCTCTGCCTCTGCAGCGGATGAGACTGCCTCCTGACCGACGACGTCGTCCATCGGCTGATCCGGGATGGGAGCCATTGGAGTTTCCGCCGATGACACGCCGACGGTTGGTGGTGCTGCTTGTGTCGATGACGAAGATGGGCTAGCCAGCCTCAAACGTCTCCTTTTCTTGGGTGCGGCAGCAGAGGATCCGGCCCGTTTCGATGAAGACTGGGGAACATCGGCAGCTGGACTTGAAGGTGCTTGTCTGCTCGGGGCAGTTGCCGATGACCTTATAGCCTGAAAACATTCAATGCAAGTTATACGAAGTAGATGTTGCCGATTAAACAGTATATAATCGGTATGAGTGAAGATGAGTTTACTGCAAACGCCCGCGTCAGGGCAGCAGCAGCGGCCGATGTAGCCTTGGCTTTTGCAGGTGTCGGTGAGAGGTACCTGTCGTGGGATGAAGGCAGCTAACGAAGGAGCCTTATGGCCGATGAGTGATACGGGACTCATCATTCGAAGCTTGAAAGGCTTGCCGCTCTTGCTCATCGGAGGAATCGGGTCATCGACCTGTCAAACACAAGAAGGTCAAATACCGATGGCGAAGGTACAAATGAGGAATGCATCGGGATGAAGACTTACTGCGTTGTCGGGGATGATATGATCGGCATCGATCATATGCCGATAATAGTGCGATGACTTGGCGAACAATTGACACCTCCACTCTTGCCACCAAGACTTGTACTCATTTGTGATGAAGGAGGTTGGCGACCAGGAGGATAGGTCAAGATCCGATACAACAGCATCGGCAGGAAGACTGACAACTTTATTCTAGTCCAGAGCACTGGAGAATGTCTGCCTAGGCTGCACTACCTTGGAGTAACAGAGTTTGATTGGCAGTTGGCCGAACGCCAGTTGTCTTGCCGCTACCGATGGGTAGTAAAATTCAAATGATGGGGGGGCGTTCTTTCCCGATCCAAATATGTTCACTGGGATAGCCCGAGGAATGATACTAGCCTTCATCATTGTCTGGTTTTCAGGAACATCCCCATCGGTAAGATTAAATAACAATGGGAATTGATTATCTACATCGGCATATGGCCACCAAAGCCGTTCTGCAGCAGGAATTCCATTGTAAAACTTCTGAAAGAAGAGGCCGAATTGCTCCGCATCAGCATCGGTTCCTGGCAGCACGATCGTGGCCTCTCCAAAATTGAGTGGAGAGCGAGTTGCCGATTCATCCTCTCTGCACTGGTGGTCCTCTGGTATATCTCTTGGGAATCGTTGAGCGAATAAGTCAAGCTGGAGTGTTTTCTGCATATGGACGTGTAGCCACATGTTAATAAACCACCAGGGGCCTCCAAGATTGCCGATGTGCTCACCTAGCAGTAACTTCTGGGACACTTGATGGAGGAGACGATATACTGATCCTAGAAGATATCTTCCCAAAGGAAGCCCTGTCCCATTGGCAAGCATCTCAGCTGCTGGGAGATACATGGTAGTGGGTCCGACTGCCCTGCCGCAGAAGATGAATTTGTCTAGCCACATGTTCAGGAAAGTGGCATGCTCTCTCTGATTTACCGATCCTGTCTTCTGGTATTCCTGAATGTAACCCGTCCAACCGCCGATGTTCCGGGTATTTACTCTGTGCTCAGCTTTCCTATTGAACAAGGAGGGGGTGTCGGCAGAGGAGATGTCTAAACCGGTCAGCATGTGGACATCGGCAAGAGTGGGGGTGGTTGGTCCGTGTCGGAATAAGAATGCGTTCAGGGTGTCTGACCAGAAGTAGGAGGCGGCTATTAACATGTTCTCGTTCTTTTCCATGTCGACAATAGAGAGTCTGATACATTGGTCCAAACTACGCTCTTGCTAGTAAACTTGCTGCGCGCTGGCAACTCTGAGGTACCAGTTCTTCCACCCTTTGGTGGGCTTGGGCCATGATCGGAATGTATCTTTCCACAATCCTAAACCAAAACATTCAGATCTAAACGGGATCCGGTTGGTTTCTGCGTTGATTATATAGCTGAGATCCGGATTCCCCATGGGACCTAGGCAACTGAAGGTGGAACCGGTAAGCGGAATCACCACCTTGTTGTACAGTTCCTAAGATTCAAAGGAGAAGGTGAGGAGCAGTCAGGAATGAACGAAGACAGATCCAGATTCGTGCGGAAATTGGCAGGGGGCTGGATTGGGAGAAAGATAAGTCTTACCTTTGGGATGTCAACCTGGATTGCCATTGGAATCAAGGGGGCACTTGCGGTTCGTCCTTGGGTTGCAGGAGTACTGTTGCTCGAGTTCGTGTTCTTCGGAGTGGCTGGAGGTTGAAGACGACGGCAAGGGAATGAAAGTAAAAGTGAACTCAGGGTAAAAAGTTGTGGACCCCGGTAACTTTTATAAGCCTGCTCAGGGGCATTTTGGGGTTCTGTTCCACATTGTGCAGGAATGTAGAGAGGCCCGCGGCAGATACGCGCTGTGATCGAGGTGGTCTGTAACTATTCATGCTACAATCGAGGGATTTTATTATTAAATTGCAGTTCCACATGCGGGGATCGAAGAAACCGTACGCTATCTCGGGGGTAACGGCTACAGCAACGGCTACAGTGGAGAGAATTTCGGCACGTAAAGTTATACGCTCCGAAACTGGGGGGCATGTGTTGACACCGTTTTTCGACACGTGTCAAATGGATCGAAGCTTGATTGGCTGGTGACTATTCTCCATCGGCATCGGTAAAGTGTGAGCTGATATGGCCGATGGGAGAGTGCTACAGAAGGCCAAGTATGTTGCCGATGAAGGCTGGGTGATCTTTGCCGACAGAGGTTGATTGGTGGTTGCCGATGAAGAATCATTGTCGATTGCCGATGAAAGCTAGTTGCCGATTGCCGATAAGGGCTCGTTGCCGATTGCCGATGGAAGATAGTTGTCGGTTGCCGATAAGGGTTTATTGCTAGTTGCCGACGAGGAGATGTTGCCGATTGCCGGTCGGGAGAGTGTTGCCGATGCCGATGGGCCTGACTTAGTACTTGGTGGCAGCAGAAGACTACGGGTGGCCAAAGAATGAAGGTGCAGATTAAATGGATCTGCCGATCGAAAGTTTCCATCGGGAAGGAGTATAAGGAAACTGGTGTTCTGTGCCAGTATTAATATAGTGGTTTGCGTCCGACTCTTGCATGGGTCGCTTATTTTCCTTTAAAATAGGTGTGTTTGTTTAGGGAATAAATATTGTTATCCGGCTCCTGCGTGAGTCAGTTTCCTTTAAAGTAGGAGTTTGTTTTTAGGAAAGATATGTGTCACGTCTTTGTACAACTCTCCATGTGGGAGTATAAATATGAGCCCGAGGGCTATGGAATAAAGATATCAATCAACCAAAAAACAAACCAATTCTACTTTTTATCCTACTTTTATTGCAATTTACCTTCTTATGCATTAGTTGTAGTTATCAACGAGTTCTTCAAGCTTTCGACGGGCTGCATCACCTTGATCTCCGTCAAAGTCCTTGTTAGTTCCGTGTAGGAGTACCTCTAGGCTTTGGCAATCCAGGCGCATCGCTGTTTGCCTCGTCTAGCTCTGCTCTAAGTTATCCGTGATCAATCTGAGCCTTGACGTCCGGGCGCATCACCGTCGTCTCGTTCAGTTTGTCATAGTTATCATCCTTGTCGATTGATTGGTCAAATCGACTGGCACGCCCTCGACATCGAGCTTTGGGTAATAGCCCGAGGTGTTCACGGATCTGACGCTTTTTGTGTCAACATGCGCCTACGTCCCCTCGACCACCCGCACCCGTAAACACACACGCTCGCACTCTCTCTCACCCGCTCTACTTCACACTCGCCGTGCCGAGCACCGCAAACACCGCCTTCACCCGTTCGTCACCCCCCGAGCTTCTCTGCTCGATCCATCCCGCACACTCACTCGCCTTCACCTCGCACACGCCCTGCTCGCCCTTGCAGCGCCAGCCGAGCTCTTCGCACGCTGGAACACCATCGCCGTTCCTCGGCTCGCACTCGCCACCGCAACAACCAAACTACGTTCACCCTTCTTCCGACCACCTCCGTCGCCTCCATCTCCGCAGGAGCTTCGCCGGAGGTAGTAGAGGTGAGAACACCCATCTGCCCACGCTATCTCGCCCTGCAACTCCACAGCGCCGTCCACCGTGCACCATTGCTGCCGCCGTGGAGCTCGCACGTGGTCAGGCTTCCACAGAGCCGTTACGGTTCAAACAACTCCCATCCTACACTCACTACACCACCGTGGTGCTCACGGACCCACTCGCCAGGCAACACAGCGCCGGTGAGAGCTTCGCCGCGTAGCACCGCCGCATCTCGCAGCCACCGCACGTTGCCGGCTCGCTACAGGCTCGCGCTGGCTCTACCAACCCCACCTGTCAATGTGCGACATCACCACGAGTCCAGCGCATCTACTCTCACCGCCGGCGAGAAAGCGTCGATCAGCGTCGGAGCTCTGCCCACTGCTCGCCAACAGGTGGACCCGATTTGACCACGGGCCCCACCTGTTAGCCGCCCCACGTGCGCCTGTATGAACTGGGCCAAGCCCAACACTGTTCTTCTTGGGCCCAATTCGGAAATGCTTTTCCTTTTATTCATTTTCAGTAATTGTATCTATGCTTGTTTATTTTATATCTGGATTTTGGTAAACCCTAAAATGGTGAAATAAATTGTGTTAGACTCTATAAATAAAGATCTTCCTGATAAAAATATAAAAGTAATTTTTGGAGAATGTCTTCAGTAGTTATGTTTAAATAGTTCTTTTATGCATTTATCAAAGTTAAATGTGTTCCTGCATGAAATGATCAAATAAAAATGTGAGGCTTTTATGCTAGCTTTTTCATCCTGTGTAGAAGCTAGGAAAAATATGAGTTGCCATGCTTCTATGAAGAAATTAATTAATACCTATTAAAATGTGTTTCTGTTGCTTTTTTAGATTAATTCCTGCGGTAAATCTATGCTTAGATAAATCATGAAACTTTTTATGTAGCCTCTGTGTACCATGATCTATCTAGGAAAAATATAATATGTGGTATGTTTTATGGCAGAAAAGATACTTGTAGTTCAAGTGTCCTTTTCTAGGGTTTTTTTGGAAAATCATATAGAAAATAATCTGGTAGTGTTGATCATGGAACTTTCTTGATAAATATTGTTTCTAAGCAAAGAACCTGTTAAAAATAAGATATAGCATGTTTCACCCTGTTAGCTAGTAGGTCTAGTTCAAAGTGCTTTTTCTTTATTTAAATTCATCTTTTTGTATCTGCTAGTTGGTAGCTTTGCTATGGGTGAAGTTTATGCAGTAGTATCCTTTAAGCATGCTCTGTCCTCTGTAATTTTTTGTAGATTTTTCGGAGCAGTTTATAATAGGCTTGCTGTGTAAAGTGGAACTAGAATGAATATTAGGTTAACTCTAAAAGCAATCTTTGAGTGATTAAGTCTTGTTCAAGCATCATCCCTGCACCACCAAATTTACTCATATGCATTGCAACCATTCAGGATCAGTCGAGGAACACTAGGTGCCACTTCTAGAAGCAGAAGTCCAGGAGGTGCACGAGCTGAACGAGGAGTTCCCAGAGCCAGAAACTAACCTCCCCGAGTGCCTTGACCATCAGCCCTCTACCTTCACTCAAGGCAAGCCCCGGAGCATCTTTAAGCCTCCTAGTATTTACAATTAATCTACTTGAGTATTTTATATTGTGATGCATTAGGTGCTAGGAGTTGGATGAATCCCATTTGTTGCATTACCTTCCTTGATATTTCATTTTTACCTACCTTGTCAACCTGTCAAGTAAAAGTAAAAGCAACCGCTTAGTCTGCTTAGAATAATGGTTACATTTATATTTATGTTCGTATTATCTCATGGGGGTAGTACCAATCACGGTTGGCTATATTTGCTATCGTGGGAAAGAACCAATGGTAGTAATGAAATGCGGTCAACTGGAAGCCAAGGGCACCAAGTGGTTTAAGACTTGGGGGCAGTCCGTCCGTTGGATCGTATAGGTTTGTATACGATGGTGGCCCTCTTACATCTTTGAATATGCCCTTTCACATAGGGGCCGTTGTGATCTTCGACCCCGAAGCCGAGCCTCACTGTCTAGGTCGTTCTCCGTCTGCTGCCACACCCTCTAGTTTGTAGATACGACTTGCCCCGTGGTGGCCAACTGATTTCTACAATTGGGTGGACCAATTGGAGTTCGCGGCGTTACTACCTGGACAGTGTTGAGCGGTAACCCAATGCATGGACCCAATGGGGAAAGTGTGGGCGTGTGTTAAAGGTAATCTTGCCAGCTGGTTGTATATCGATTCGAGTCACCGCCTCCCACAGGATAGTGGGGGATTATGCTGAGCTTCACCATGGTACAACTCCATGTGACATCGTTAATGGTTCTACTAAAATATGGACAAATAAACTGGATATGGTATTATCTTATTGTTTGTTTAGATCAAGTGTGTGCTCTCCAATTCTGAGTTATATCATCTTTCTCACGTTTCCGCAAAAGCAAAGTTATCCAGATCCCCATAAATAGCCATGTATATCCTTGGAGTCTTTATTTTCAGTTAGACGGGTAAGTCTAGTTGAGTACATTCCCGTACTCAGGGTTTATCCCATTTGTTGCAGATGGCCAAGTGTACTTTGGCTATTGTAAGCACTGTCTCTATCCTATCGAAGGAGAAGAGGAGTAGGCTTTGCGCAAGGTCTTCTATGAGCTCATCTTTTGCTATTATCGAACATGATCTCGTTGGCGCCCCTATCTATTAATTGTATTAGTATGGAGTAAAACTTTGGGTTCGAGTTTCAAAACAATGTTTAATTTGGCCACGTGTGTTGTGGCATGAGTACTACTTTATCTGGAACAAAGTGTTGTAATAACTTTTATTTCGTACTTCAAGTATTTCGTTTAATTTGTTGGTTTGTTCGAATGTGCATACCTGAGTTTGCGTGATCTGGGTCGGATATACGATTGTTAGAAATCCTTCGAGATTTCCGGACTACCAGAATTATATGGGCTCAAGTGCTTCAAGTGACAGTTAACTCGGCTACTTTGGTACTTGATCTCTTATAATTTGGACGGTTCTGCCACATAACCCATGAAAGATAACTTTCAAAGTTTTAGTGGGTAAGTCATGAGATCATTCATAGAGACAAATCAAGGTTTGAGGTGTTATTGAAATAATCTTACACATCTTTGACTTAACCTTGCTTGGTGAACAATGAGGGAACATTCCTTTCTGTGCTAAAATGCTAAAGCCAACTTTTCTATAGCATAGAGGGTGTTCTCTATTTCCATGACAATAATGCCCTTGCTTCAAATTATTCGTGAATTCCTTCGGGTATGTGTTGTCCACTAATCCTTCGTAGGAGAGAAGCAATGAATGGAGAAAAAGGGTCTGAGTACAATGCAATGATTCACAGAAGAAAGACCATTCGTCATCATCAATATCGTGACGCAAGGAATCGTCACGCTTCGAGATTACGGCTGCAACACCTTTAAAGGTAAATGGTCAGTGTCTTAAAAGTTTTCATGAACATGAAATCACCTGAGCATGATATTGACATGGTAGATTTTGTCCTTAATCCAATTTAGAACTAAAATCTACATGTGTTTAATTTTTGTTCATTTTTCGTGTTTGACCCTAGAATTAGCATGTACCTAGCCTTCTCACCTCCCACACGAAATCTTGGCCCTTTTGGCCCCGAAAGGCGGTTGGCCGACCATATGTTGAGGCTTCTCAGCCCGACGTTGCACGTCCTATCTAACCTGACCTGTGGGACCTCCAATCCAAGCTCGGTCGACCCAAACCTCTCTAAAAGCGGTTGGCCGACCGTGGGTTTGGCCCTTCAACCAAGCTCAGTACTCCTGAGCATTGGACCAACATTCCTATCCTGTTTCTGGCATGATCCAAGTGAAAATAGAGGCGAAGGACGTTGGATTATCTCTTCTTAACCTCTCCCTCTCCTTCTTCCTCCTTTTACCTTGTTCTTCTTCACCACTAGTAGAAATTCCATCTCCCCTTACTTCCCTTCTCACTTTCCTTGACCTCACCATGGTTCCACCAAGAAGAAGAGCGATATGGAAAAGTTTCTACGTGTTGTTGCCAAAGAAAGCATTACCAACTTAGAAGAAAGGGTTTCTGAGGAGAGAATGGAGCGTCTCGTCTTGAAGATAGCTTTAATGATCTTCACATTATCACTAATGCAAAGCTCAAGCTCTTATCCAAAGCCTTTGAGAGAGAGGATCTCCTTGCCTCTCCTTCTCCTTAGTCATCTCCTAGAGCCATCGAACCTACCTCATGGCTCTGATAGAAGAGAGGATGGCAAGATATTTGCCATCCCTTATGCTAAGGCCATAAGACCTTCTCTTCATCTTCTACCTTGACATACCTTATCCCTTCATTGCAACAAGATACTTAGGCTTGATAGTCTATCATTCATGAATCAAAGAACATATGCCTAAGCTATCAATGATAAAAGAAACTCTTGGTTTTGCTGGTATCTTATCCTAGCAAAACCCCTGCATTTGATCTTTCTCTATCCTGTGTTGCAGTATGCAGTGAAACAAGTATGGGGGGGTATCGGTCGACACCCCAACATACCCTTTCACCAGATCGACCATGGAATCATGATGTACATGGTCATGACACGTCCCATGAAAAAAATTGGACCTCATCGGCCACTTTTGTGCATCGGGCGATGCATGTTCGGGGCCAAATCGCAGAACGGACAGAGCAGATCAATGTTCAGAGGTAGGGGAGTCTAATGCAGAGACCGAAGTGGCTGAATGGCCCGAAGGGCAATCGGCCGACCGCACCTAGAAGGCCCAGGCCCACCAGCCAGCGTCCACTCAACTTCAACATCCAATCTGTCTAGATTGCCATGTCTCTCCCCTTTTCCTTTATGTTTTCTTTATTTGTTTACTCATTTTCTCTTTTAATAAAAATGAAATAAAAACAATTTTTTCATGAAATTAATTGCTTAGTTTATTTCCCTTTTAATATTGAATAAAAACAAGAAGACCACATTCGAAACTAAAACTTGAAAAGTGACATGATCTATGACGTTCTAAGGGTAAAAGCGTCATAAAGATGAATTATTGCTTTTGCTTATGCTAGTGGGAAAATATCTTGATAGGAAACCATATTGACTAAGTTGTTGATTAATGTGATATAAGTTCTTGGCTCATGATTCGTACCCTATCTATTTAAAGTGCTTGGAGATTAACTTTTGAAAACGTCATAAAACCATAATGTCACTACTCCTCTATAGTGAGAAAATTTCTACCAAAGCCATATATGCTCTTTCATGATATAAGCTTTCTACATCAGCTGCTTACTTTGTGTTGAGTTTGGTCAAGTTTTGTGACCCTTGTTGAGAGATTTATCATGCTCCCAAGATCAAGATCATGTACACACCACATATACATGCTGCTTCTACACTGGAAGTACGCAGAAACATGCCTTACGTTTTCCACATAGTTCATGCTCCATGTTCTAATAGAAAATTCTCTCTCTAGTATGTTGCTAGTAAATGAGACATAGACTATGCAAAATTATGAAAAATATGAAAAAAATATAGGGGCACATGAAGGTCCCAAGTCTTAAAAAATGATGAGCAAATCAAAGCTCATATATATAAAAAGAGAGATAGCTATGTCTCAAAATAATAAGTTAGTAAAGAGATATCTTATAAAGGAGTTTTGATCATTCGCCATGTTTCCACACAGTTGCACATCTTGATCTAAGAGTATGACATTTCTCTTCTTGGATCTGGAATTTGACTTTACAATATATGCAAGGTAAGTATGCTACATTATTTATCCCTACCTAAGCTCCACATAAGCCTTTATAGAAATAGGGAGATAGAAAGAAGGCAACTTCATGTTAAGCCTTGGTAAGGATTCATACACCTTGAGCAATCTAGAGTGCTATATGAGGAGTAAGTTGACTTATGTGCTTTCTTTTGAAAACTTATCAAAAACTCCAAGTACTAAAATATAATTTGGGAAGATGACTTTGCTTTGAGAACTATTCCATTTTTCAACCTCTCAAGGATATATGTTAGACAATACCACATATCCCATTAGTATGACAAATGTCTTGAGTAAATCTTTGTGCTTACTTTATACTTTGAATATCATGGTTATGTTAACTTTTATCCTTTACTCGAGGATGAGCAAAGAGGTAAGTATGGGGAATCTTGTTGATGGTAACTACAAGCTATTTTGTCACCATCAAAATACCGTCAACATCCTCATATTCAAAGGAAAACAAGAATAACATGAACATAATTTACCCAATAACTAGTTCCACATGTCCCATGACTATTTGAGTGCAGGTAATGATAAATGTGGACTTTTGGGTGCTAGTGGGCCCACTTAGGGGGTCGGGCGACCACCCTGTGGGGCCACTAGTCCTCCCAAGCCCCCATGATCCAAGTAACACTCTCTAAAGCACTTTCTACCCGTTGGATCCAAGTGTGCTACCTCTCAACGGTTCTAGATCAGAGCTTCTTTCATGAGGATACATGGGCCCACAAATATATCAGAAACATACCAAACTGTGCCAAGGTGACCATGACATGTGGGCCCGGCTCCACACGAAAGGAGGAGGCCAGAGACCTCACCCCCAGGTCAGCCGACCATGGGTGTGGGCCCAGAGGCCACCCAACTGCCCCCTGAGCAGTGTGGACACCTTCTAGAGGAAGGGGCAGGCCCCACCTGACAGAGGGAGGTCTATCCCATCGCCTCCTGCAAGAGAAGGACTGATAAAGCTAGTATAACCAGCTATACCTTGTTAGATATCTTTGTTATAACGAACCTCTCAACCCAATTATCATAGTCTCCCTTGATCCATCATAGGACATATCCATAATCCTAGTTAACTCACTTCTCGTTCCCTCTGGAAATACGATACCTTGGAATACTCCTAGGTGAAGTGCTACAACGGTATAATCTGTGCGCTTGCGGATTTATCCAATAGTCATAAGAAATACCAACAGCGTTGTCAAAGCCAACTTCTCCATACAGTCAACATAGTGCCAACATCGTTGCTTGGCGTCCACTTACACCTTCGGCCTTCGACTTGATGGTTGCGTAGAGAAGTCCATGGTGGGAACTCCAATGTTGAGCTCCTGATTAGTCGTTGGGGGCAGCTCCATCAAGTCAACACAAGGAAGCACCTTGACGCACTCATCAAGCCTCCATGAAGGTTGTCCGATGTGGCCGCTCAGCACAAGCGACGCATCCTCGCGGTGGAAGCAGGGTGCAGACCCCGTGGAACTGTGACCTCGTCAACTTTGATGCCGAGCCATTGGCAGAAAGGTGGAGTCCATCTAGGCCACTCGATCTATATTCGTGGCACAAACAATGTGTCCTCGCTACATCAGCAAGATGCAGGCCCCTCGGAGCCGGTCAACATCCGACCGCCTGTCATTGCCACAAGCAGCGGAAGGCTTCATCCGCACGTAGCTGAGAAGGACGCGTACACGAGGAGCGAGCAGCCGGAGGAGACGCTTCAACGATGATGGATGAGCATGTCAAGCCTGAGTTGACGTCCTGATGCTGGACGAGTGATGCCGAGCCCCTAACGCTGAACGAGTGATGCCGAGCCGAAGGGGATGGCACCAATAGGGAGATGGTGAGACGAGACCAGAGGCTTTCAAGAACGAGCTCCGGCATGCCGCTTCTACATGAACAACATCGCCGCCGGATCAGGAGACGTCGAGGTGATACTGGAGACTGTCAAGAACAGCTCTGGCACGTCGTCTCTAGACCGACAACGTCACTGCATCGAGAAATGACGAGGCGAGACTGGAGGCCGTCAAGGACAGCTCCAGTGCATGTATCGCCTCCACACCAACAACATTGTTGTCGGATCAGGAGATGACGAGGCGAGACTGGAGGCCGTCAAGAAAAGCTCCAGCGCGCGCATCGCCTCCACACCAACAACGCTGCTGTGTTGTGCAACTCTGTTACTATTCTTGGGTCTGCATACATGCACACACAAGCAAGCAAAGGTTACTACAAGCAAACATGCATCCTCTTCTGTCACGGGGGCACACAAGTCCACAGTCCAGTAGTGTCTTCCGGTCACGCATTGAGAAGGACGCGACACATGCTCAAGCCCTCCATGTTTGTCCGCTTCTATGCCAAGATGTTGCAGCTCATCACCATGCTAGGTCTCCGAGCAGGCCGCTGGGTCCATACTTCGCCAAGTCGTCGTATCACCCATCACCGCCACCAGGTTGGCAACAAGCTGACAGCCAAATCAGCTGGCACCGCCTTTCTACACCAACACTAGGGCAACACCCTGTTGTTCTAAGGAACCAACATTTTTTGGTGTCATCTTCTACATCAAACACTCATTCGGGCGTTGCCATAGCTCCCTGGTGCCCAGCATCGCCGACGTTTATCCGGCATTTCCTTCTACATCAAGCACACTGGGGCTGCACCATACCTCCCTGGTGCCCTGCATCACCGACATTTCTATGGCATTGCCTTCTACATCAAGCATACCTTCGGGCGTCGTCATAGCTCCCTAGTGCCCAGCATCACCGACGTTTCTCCGGCATTGCCTTTGACATCAACAACACACTGGGGCAGCACTATAGCTCCCTGGTGTCCTACGGCGCTGATGTTTTTCTCGGCGTCATCTTCTACATCAACAACACTCTGGGGGCAACACCATAGCTCCCCGGTGTCCTACAATGTCGATGCTCTTCTGACATCATCTTCTACATCAACAACACTCTGGGGGCAGCACCATAGCTCCCCGGTATCCTACAACGTCGATGCTTTTTCGGCGTCATCTTCTACATCAACAAAATTCTGGGGGCAGCACCACAGCTCCCCGGTGTCCTACAACGTCGATGCTCTTCTGACGTCATCCTCTACCACAACAACAATACTCGGGGCGGCACCACCCCTGTCTGGTCCACTACGATGCCAATGGTCTTCTGGCATCTGCTACATCAACAACACCCGGGGCGGCACCACCCCTCTTTGGTCCACTTCGACGCTGATGTTCCTCCGGCACCGTATTCTACATCAACAATACTAGGGGCAGGGGCACAATTCCCAGTTCCCCATGACGCCAACGATCTTCAGTCAGATCTGCTACATCGACTACACCGGGGGTGACATTACACCTGCACCATTCTATGCAACGCCGATGGTCTACCAGCACTGCCCTTGACATCGACAACGCCAGCAGTCGACGTCAACAACACTAGGGGTGGTATTAAATACCTCCCCTATTTCGTGTGGCGCCGATGGTCTGCCGGCACCAAATTCGACATCGACAATGCTAGGAGAAGCACCAGTCCAGCCTCCCTAGCCTTCTACACCACCGACTACAAGGGTGTCTTCGTCTACATCAACAATCCCGGGAGTAGCACTGCACCTCCTGGAGCATGTCCCATGCCAATAGCATTTTGGCGTGACCTCAAACACGGCAGCACTAAGAGCAATAGTACGCCACAAGCACCTACGTCACTGGCATCAATTCGGCTTCATTCCCGGCGTCGACAACCACGCCTTCGATAAATGGGAGGTTCTTGAGTTTTTCTCTCTTTCTTTATTTTTATTTTTTTAGATTTCCATGAGATGGTCGATGTGCATTCATTGTTGCATAACTCAGTCACCTCGTCGGAAAACAAAACACAAAAAAGGCTCTCCCTACTAAGATACAGCCGCAGTGAAGGATTCGACTACCTTGGTGCATTTCCAAAAGGCTTGGGGGCAACAACCTGGCAGATGGAACTCACGACAAGTCACCATTTTCACGGGACACACGATGGATGCCGAACATGTCGCTGCTGGGGGCTGTGGGAAGATAGCTTGGGCCACTCCTAAGCTGCTAGGCGACCATGCTGCTCGCGCTTTCTGGCATGAAGCGACACACACTCCGGGGAAGACCATAGGAGAAGAGCAAGAAAGGGCTACCTGGTGCAACACAAGTTCTACCAAGTGTGCAGCCACTTGCCACCCTGGAAGGTGACAACAAGGGACCACAAGAAAAACACATGATGCCAGCAAGGATTCACCTAGTTACACAGAGGTGAATGGCTATATATACTCCAAGTTCCTCGGGTCGAAGCAACAAAAAAAACAACTCAAAAAAAATGGGCAAAGAAAAAGGTCGCCAAAAGATGTGGCCGTCAAGCTCAATCATCAAGCTCAATCATCAAGCTCAATCGTCAAGCTCAATACCAAGCGGAAGGCGGAGGTAGTCGATCACCATCCTCGGCAAAAGTGATGGCAAAATCCTCAAGTTGTTACCCAAAACCAAACATCAACTCAGCCGTACCTACGCCTCCATGTCAGAGAGTGCAAGTGGGCTGTGGTTCAACTCAATGGAAGGGAGTCCCGAGCAAGAATTCCCTTCACACTGGTGGAGACATCGAAGCAAAAGTCTACACACTCAAACACACAATGGGGCAGAATTAAGGGAACCATGTTGTTGTGGTTGTGCAACGGTGCCTAATGGTTATGTCCCATGGCTGTCTTATCTCGAGCTGCTATTATAGCTAATGCTAATAGGAGAGCCAACATTTTTTTGCTAGAAAATATATACCAAACAACACTTTCGTTCTGATGATTTCTTTAATTTATATATCATCACATTACCCTAGCTATGTCAGTCTTTTCCAAACAAGCTAGCCTTTTTATGTGGCGTTGCATGTCCACGTTTCGCTACATCAGGAGCAGTGTTGGCGCACCACCACGGATAGCGTCAAGCTGTGAAACCCTTCAATCCGGCTGGCTTGCACCACGATAGCAAAGTGGTCGTCGGGTTGATAAACTACAACATCGGGAGCAGTGTCGGTGTGCCACCGCGGATAGCGTCAAACTGTGAAACCCTTCAATCCGGCTGGCTTGCACCACGATAGCAAAGTGGTCGTCGGGTTGATAAACCACAACATCAGGAGCAGTGTCGACGCGCCACCGTGGATAGCGCCAATCTGTGAAACCCTTCAATCTGGCTGGCTTGCACCACGATACATGTGGTCGTCAGGTTGATAAACTTCTTCGTCAGGTGGCACAGCTTTCACACCACAAGACGAAGATGATGCATGGGCGTTAAGTTGCCTAACACCGCAACACGGACCTGATGGACACATTATTGGCCAATGTCGCAACACGGCCCCAATGAAGCCCCACTTCGCCCTGTTGGTTGATGCCGCAACGCGGCTCCAACGGAGTTCTCGTACATCCCGTTGGACGACGCCGCAATGCGGCTCCAATGGAGTTTTACTTCGTTCCGTTGGCTGACGCCGCAACGCGGCTCTCCTACGTCCCATTACCCAACGCCGCAACGCGGCTTTAACAGAGTTCTCCTACGTCCGTTGGCCGACGCCGCAATGCGGCTCCAATGGAGTTCTATCTCATCCGTTGGCCGACGCCGCAACGCGGCTCCAACAGAGTTCCACGACTTTCCGCTAGTCGACGCCGTGACAAGGCTCCAACGGACGTCTCAACGCCATCCCATGGAGTCGGCACAACGCCACCCAAGCCAACACGGTGCAGTCTTGGACCAAGATAGCGCTCGAGGCCTCGTTGCCCCTGCAACGGCTAGCGAACACGCAGCCCCGGTGGCCATTACAGCATCGACACTTCATCAGCTTGGGTGCACATGTGCACCGTCTCAATATGACGAGGTGCTCATAACTGTGCCCCAGCACTGATCCCTTCAGAGGCTGCTAAAGCACGACTGCTGCGACGAAAGTTGGCGCCCATCCTCCATCAATCGCGGCATGGGCCTGGAGCTCCCGCTTCATCCAACGTCAAGATGACATCAGGGTGCAACGATGCCTTCACAACAGCGACCTAGTAGCTCCCTCGTCGACGAGAGCTGCATCAACTCAACAGTGACCACTTCAGCGGCTTGGCATCTCGGCCAGGCGTGCGAGTGTCAATTCAATGGCGAGATGGATTGACCATTCACGGTGGTCGTCAATTGTCATATTGCTTCCACCAACAGCCGACAACGACAAGGGAGCGCAGACGGTGCCCTATATTCATGTAAAGTTCATAAATCAAATTCAACTTTGAGAAAGAAGCCATCAAAATCCAAGGCTCCAGCTAGCTTTGCTACGCCATCTCAGTCAAATTGTTTTTTTTCACCAAGTTAAGTTTGAATTGCGGAGTTTATACAAAATTTTGCTAGTTTGCATGTATATTCATATACGTGCTTTCAAGAAATATTTTTGTATTTGAAGATAAATGAACAACAAGCATATGTGCATGTATATTTACGTGTGCTACTTAAAGAAAAGCAGAGAAGCAAATTACGTGAACTTGCATGTACATGTACGTACATATGACAGCCGATGTACATGGCGCCTACATGCTAGAGATTAAATTCACTCCAGACCGTGTATGTATGACACGTATACGTACATACCAAACTGCTTGCGGAGTATTGAGTTTGCCTAAACCACGGGTGCGTAGCTGCCGTTTGGTTGGAATGGATAAGCTCGTTTTGATTTCTTAACAGCTACGGCAACAGAAAAAACAGACTCCGTATTTATCGCTGGCCTCAACAAACTCCTGGTTGCGTAAGTGATTAGGAGAGCCCCTGGCAGCCTTGGCCTTCACGCGGGGGAAGGACGACTTGGCATCCGAGGGAGGAAGAGAGCGCCGCAAGGCTGCTCTTCGTGATCTTCGTGACAGGTGCAGGACACCGTCCATTAGAAGCACGGAGCGGATCAATCGAGGACCTGGCCGTCGGGAGTCTGCTAGGCGTATTCATCGTGAGGAGTCCAGATGTGTTCAAGAGATGACGTTCATCTCCTCCATCGATGAAGCGACGTTGCAACCAGATCAATCTGTCATCGTGCACATGGTTGCGCGATGCTGCTTGAGTGTTGCGATGATTCGAATCGAATGAGATCGGTACAAGTCGGCCGCACGGAGCGAGCGCAGCTGCGTGTGCTCCGGTTGCGCCAAGTCACCAGACCGGTGCTGTCCAAGATCATCCACAAGCAGGCTGTCACGAACACGGGAGAGACACGGATCCGACGTTGCCGCCAAGGCGCCATCTGCGTCCACGAAGCTGAGGCATAACTGCCGCACCGCAGACGCCGAGAAGAAGCACGTCGAGCCGGACAACCACCGCCCCTTACATCGAGCCGTGTCGGCATAGGAGATGCCTTCGATGCCGGATGGACACACCGAGCTAGAGGAGACGCCCTTGTCGTCGGACGACTGTGCCAAGCCGGAGGAGACGTCCTCGACGTCGGATGCCTGTGACAAGCCGGAGGAGACGTCCTCGTTGCCGGACGACTGTGCCAAGTCAGAGGAGACGTCCTCGACGTCGGACGCCTGTGCCAAGCCGGAGGAGACGCCCTCGTCGCTGGACGGCTGTGCCAAGCTGGAGTAGACGCCCTCGTTGCCGGACGACTGTGCCAAGCCGGAGGAGATGTCCTCGACGCCGAACGCCCTCGTTGTATTGAAGGCTCCATTTACGATAAAGCACGCCAGTCATGATCAGCAACAACGGCAAAATATTTAATTAACTCTCGATCTTGTGTTCTACACTGTATCTAATATGCAGGCCTGGACACCTTAGATTAGGCGCTGCACCTACATAGATGATGCCACTACACCGAGGGAGGTGTACCCCGACTCCATCTACTACCTCTTCATCCACTACTACGACTACAACTCCGCCGATCAAGCCGATCAGCGTACCTCGACGACGATGCTGCTGGGAAGCCCGAAGCAATATGATTTACACCAACCATGCAAGTGCAACCACTGCAACAACACCACGTGTCGTTCGACACCGACGAGGCGAACGACGCGGGCGGGCGTAGCTGATGTCCTCAACTCTGCTGACCGGCACATGGACCGACGAGACCATCACGCCGGCGCCACCTACATCTACATCAACACACAAGCATGAAGACGTGAAGTGGAGATTGAAGACGACGACCACAACAGCTTAATCGGAGGTACTCTGTGAGCTACTTCACAAGGATAATTAACTGGGAGCTTTCCGAGGCCCCAGGAACCATGAAGACCACCATCACTCAAGTCAGATCGCCACAGCAGGCTATAGAGCGCGCACTTGTACCAGGGAATCCATATTTGTATTTTCTTTGAATATGAATAAATTGTGTTCCTTTATTTTCTTTTGTGTACTTTAGTACACTATCACACCCGCATTATTTTTCTAATGCGCAGAGAGATTTATTCTCTGCCATTTTGGATTTTTTCTATCCAAATAGCTAGTAACTAGAATTGTAGATAGGTGGTTTGCAACTTTTGGTAGTGCTAGCGCAAAACTTGCTTTTAGCCTTTTGTTATACTAATTATCTTGTTAAGTGTTGTTGTAGAAATTTTATTATGCTATTCATCTCCCCTCTAGCCATACCAAGCCTTACAAGTGGTATTAGAGCTTGTACACCGTGCATTTGAGGCTTTACAACCTACGGTGTTAAAATGGCTCAAATCAACAACACCAAAAGGCCACCCAAATTTATGGCACCAGTTATAGCTATTGGAAGCCAAAGATGACCACCCATTTCAAATCAATCAACCGGAAGATATGGTTGGTAGTTGACAAGAAATTTGAGGTTGTGAATGAGGAGGCACCTACCATGGCCGAAGAAGAGAAGCTCCAAAACAATGATATTGCTTTGAGTGTCATTCATGATGCAATCTCTCAAGATGTGTTTGAACAAATCAAGAACTTGGAGATGGCTCCTGATGCTTGGAAGAAACTAGAAGAGTCAAATGGAACTCAGGCGGTCAAAAGCGCCAAGGCATACATATTGAAAACAAAATTTACTAGCTTCAAGATGAAGGATGATGAGAGTGTGCCGGAAATGTTCAATAGGCTACAAGTGCTAGTCAATGATCTCAAGGCACTTGGAGAGAAAGTGGAGGAGAAGAACTTCTCCCATAAGTTTTTGAGGAACCTTCCCTCAAGATTTGGGATGTTAGTCATCCTATTGGTAAGTGGAGGATTGGACACCATGACATCAAACCAAATCCTTAGTGATGTGGTAACTGATGACACATATAGGGATGACAAGGAGAAGACGAAAAAGAAGGATGAGAAGAATGAAGATAAGAAGAAGATTGTGGCATTCAAAGCCACATCATCATCAAAGGGCAAAGCAAAAATCAAGTATGATGAATCAAGCAACAATGAAAGCTCAAGTGATTGCAATGAAGATGATGAGGAAATGACTCTATTTGTTAAGAGATATGGCAGGTTCATGAAGAAGAAAGGCTATAGAGCAAGAAGAAAGAAGAGTACATTCAAGAAAAAGGGTAGTGATAGAAGATGCTTCAATTGCAATAGCAAGGATCATCTCATTGCGGATTGCCCTCAAAATAGTGATAATTATGATGACAAGAAGAGCAACAAGAAGGACAAGAAAGATAGCAATATGAACTTCAACAAGAAGAAGGGAGGATCATATGTGGTCACTTGGGATAGTGATGCTTCCACAAGTGATGATTATAGTGATGATGAGAGAAAATCAAGCAAGAAGAAAGCCCTTGCAAGTATTGCTATCAAGGACAAGATCTCTCTCTTTGACACTCCATTGGCATGCTTCATGGATAAGTTCACTAAGGTACAATCCGATGATGAGTGTGATAGTAGTGATGATGATGAGCCAACCAAAGATGAAGTCATAGACATATTGGAAGATGCTTGTTCTCACTTTGACATCAAGAGAAAGGAGTGCAAAGAATTGTGTAAGAAGCTAAAAGCTCTTGAGCAATCCTTTGATGAGATAAATGGCTCTCATGAGAGGCTAATGGATGCCCATGAGAAGCTTGGCAAAGCTCACTCTAAGCTTGAAAAGGCTCACTCATCTCCTGTTGAGCTAAAGGAGAAGGAACATGTTCCAACATGCAACATAGGCTCAACTTGTGACATAATTAATGAATCTTTTTATGAGTCAATCATCATCACCCTACTAACCCTTCTTGTAGCACATCCACTTCCACTTCATATACTACTGATGGTTTCACTTATGATGCCTGACTTATGGTTGAAAATGAAACCCTCAAGAAGAAGGTTGATAAGATCACTCTAGCCTTAGGCAATGCCTATGGTGGAGATGCTCGCTTGCTAAAGTGCTTGGGTAGCCAAAGGATCTCCCTTTGCAAAGAGGGATTGGGCCACACCCCAAGAAAGGCACGACAACCTTTGTAACTCCAAAGCCTAGCTTTGTGATGGGCAATGGTTGGTTTTGCACAAGTTGCAAGCAAGTGGGGCATGTAGAGCAACATTGCAAACTTAATAAAAAGCAAAATCAAATTCACTAATGTTTCATCTGTTCACTTTGATTCTTGCTATATGCTTACCAAGGGCACAAAAGGTGTGATAGCTAAGTACATGGGATCACCCAATGAGAGCTCAAAGAAGAAAGCTATTTGGGTACCTAGGTCCTTAGTCACTAACTTTGGAGGACCCAAGCAAGTTTGGGTACCTAAAAGAATTGATTTCTCTTGTAGATCAATAACAAAGCCGAAGGGAGGCATTGGGTACTTGATAGTGGGAGCACTCAACATATGACCGGAGATGCAAGAATGTTCAACTCAATCAAATCAAATCACAACAATTGTGTTGATTCTATCACATTTGATCATAATGGCAAAGGCAAGGTCAAAGTGCTTAGTAAGGTTGCAAAATCAAATGACATGAGCATTTCAAATGTGTTGCTAGTAGAGAGCTTGAACTTCAACTTGCTATCGGTAGCTCAACTTTGTGATCTTGGTTTTAAATGCATATTTGGAGTTGATGATGTAGAGATCATAAGTGTAGATGGCTCTAACATGATATTCAAAGGATTCAGTTATGAGAATCTATACTTAGTTGATTTCAATGCTAGAGACACAACGTTCAACTTGCTTACTCTCTAAATATAGCATGGGTTGGTTATGGCATAGAAGGCTTGGTCATGTTGGAATGAAACAATTGAATAATATTGTCAAGCATGATCTAGTAAGAGGCTTGAAAGATGTTGTCTTTGAGAAGGATAAAGTTTGTAACTCTTGTCAAGCCAGCAAACAAGTTGGAAACACTCACCCTAGTAATAGCATGATTATTACTTGTAAACCTTTTGGGCTTTTGCATATGGACTTGTTTGGACCAACCATAGACACTAGCATTGGAGGAAACAAATATGGATTTGTGATTTTTGATGACTTAACTAGATATACATGGGTATTCTTTCTTAGTGACAAGAGTGATACATTTGATACATTCAAAACTTTTGTCAAGAGATGCCAAAATGAGTTTGAAACAACCATCAAGAAAGTGAGAAGTGACAATGGTAGTGAGTTCAAGAAAACAAGAGTTAATGAGTTATGTGATGAGTTTGGAATCAAACATCAATTCTCAGCCAAGTATACACCTTAATCATATGGGCTTGTTGAGAGGAAAAATAGGACACTCACTGGTATGGCAAGATCTATGCTTATTAATGAATACAATGTGAGTGATTCTTTTTGGGCCAAAGCTATCAGCATGACTTGCTACTATAGAAACCGACTCTATTGTCACAAGATGCTTGAGAAGACCTCATATGAGCTATTGAATGAAAGAAAGCCAACTATTACATACTTTAGACTGTTTAGTTGCAAGTGCTATATATTGAAGAAAGGCACAAGATTGAGCAAATTGGAGAAGAATATGGTGAAGACTTCCTACTTGGATACTCAACTACAACCAAAGCATATAGAGCATGGAATTTCACTCATGGTATAGTTGAAGAAGACCATGATGTTGAGTTTGATGAAACAAATGGATCTCAAGATGAAATTGACAATCATGATGATGTGAGAGGTGAACCATTGGCAAATGCAATGAAGAACATAGACATTCATGACATAAGGCCAAGAGAAGTGGTTGATGAACAAGATATCGACCGATCCCTACTGATGGAATTCCCTAGATTCAGACGTGTCGGTTAATAGACCTTATTCAAGGCGACAAACATATACCTTGTTCGTTTATCACGTTAGTATCGGCAATTATAGCCAAATCGCTTGCTTGTTAATAAATATAGTGTGTGTTTCCTGAGTTTTCCAATTTATGCATGCATGTTATCTTAATACTTGACTAAAAATACAAGTAGATTTGTTAATATCTTCTAAAGACTTTATTACGGCTGCAATGACTTAGATCGATCTCGAGTTTCCAGATTCAGACGATGTCGGTTAACAGAGTTTATTTGTTATGATTAGGATAGTTGCTTGCTTGTATGCTTTGGATAAATGATTTTATCATATGCTATTGTTGACATCTTATTTTAGCGCATCTAGGTGCATACAGGTGCGTCCTGATGACAGACTCAGACGTTTGTTGTTTGGCTAGGCCCGAATGATCAGCGAAGGTAACTGATCGAGGAGAGATCACGGAAGGAGGGTTTCTAGGCCGGTTGCAACAAGATATGCACAATGGGCTCTATTGAAAGGAAAGATTGGAGCCCAAGTTGTGTTTATTTCTTTATTTTGTTTAATAGTTGTATTGGACTAGGACTTATGCTATGGTATATAAATAACAAAGCCTAAGTCATTTGTAAGGGACATCCAACATTCAAACACAAAACCTTTGAGCCCCGGCCAAACCCTAGGAGTAGGAGTAGAGTAGATCTCGGTGAAACCTTCAATAAACAGGGCTGCATCGGGTAGATCGACCTCCGGTTTGCTTGTAAGTCTAACCATGATTCATTTCTCGTTTGTATGGCTGCATTGTTTAATCTCGTGCAAGCTCAATCTAAGCTAGTTATCAGTTTGAATCTTTGTTCATGGGGCTGCATTGCTTCAATCTCACATGATTAAACGTTCAAGCTAGTTATCAGCTCTATTAGATTGGCAATCTGATAGATTCATTAAGTTACCGATATTGTTTGTTTTAATCTATTTATTCATTATAACAATACCTTGCCCAATCACAATCGACAGACTAGACTAAGCTACAATTCTATCTAGATCTATCGTTTTCGTACACATTCATGCGTATACCTGTCAAGATCTACGATCTTATCGGTTAATCTGTTGATCGTGATTGTTACATGTTGTGCGTTCGAGATATTTGACTAGCTATGGATTGATCTAAGAACAAGTAGGTTTGGTTTAATATACTTGTTATCAGTTGTATCTCCAGGACCTCACTGTCAAGTATGTTAGGCTATGCTTATTTAGTCTTAGATTAGCTGTAATTAGGCAGACAGATCTTATTCGTGCCTCATGGACCCTGTATCAGCTGAATAGCTGATCTGGTTATGCTTTATTCATACGATACATAAGTAGTTGCTAGTCCAAACATAGATTTTTTTAGCATATTGAACGTAATTTGGTTTGTTTACTATCATGGCTGCATGGGAACACCCAACTATTGGTAAATGAGCTATGTTATCGGGTTAATTGTCATCAAGGCTGCATGGAAACACACCTCTATTGATTCGTCTTTATTTGGTATGATTAATCGATCTGGTGGCTTGAATTAGCAAATGTTGCATGTATATACGAACACATGGTTAATATGTGCTCATGACGTTCAGTTTTAGTGATGAGTGATTGCTCAACATGTGAGTATTTCAGTTTAAGTGTGTTACACTAATCAACTATGAAAGCAGAAATGTGCCTGTCTATCGGCTTGTGGTGTGCAGGAGCTGAGCTCGGAGACGGTAGTCGATGGAGAGGTGAAGGTCGAGTAGAGGCTTGCCGTGCTAATGGACTGAGAGAGGTGAAGGGCAGAAGCAAGGCTTGGACCGACGGACTGAGAGCCGTGGTGTCTAGCACTTGGCATCGACAAGTGCGAGAGGACATGGAGCTAAACTGTACTGATCAAGTTAAGATGGAGGTTGTGTAAGTAGAGCGCGGGGGACGCATATGGAGTACGATACTAGGCTCAAGACTTGGCGACCGACCACGCGAGGACGAGGTGGCATAGGTTGAGCGGTTTTCGAGTTTGGGCCTCAAAACTCGTGGTTTGGTGGTTGAGCCCCAAAAGCACCGGCGGATGGTTTTCGAGTTTGGGCCTCAAAACTCGGGGTTCAGTGGTTGAGCCAAAAGCCATAGGTGGACAGGTTTATGGGTTTGGGCCTCAAAACCCGGGCGGACCTTCTGAGGAAGCAGGGGCAGCATATGGCGGAATCCTAGAGGTTGCGTCAAGGCAACGGCAAGTCCGGGCAGGAAGCGGGGCCGTCCGATCAATCGAGGAAAATATCTATCGAGTTGGATTGCAGTGTCTCAGGACTAGGTAATTCACTCATGTATCTAGGGGGTGTTTCAGAAATGTCCAAGTGCCGTTAAGTATGGATGATGGGGCGCTTAGCACCCTCACCTCTTTCATTCCCTCATTTCCTCCCTTCCACTCTCTGGCTCTCTCCCTCCCTAGGTTCTTGCTCATTAGGTCCCTAGATTGATTTTTTCGGTCAATCTTTGTAAACACCGAACCAAGTTTTTGTGGGATCGAAAGCCATATCCCTTCGTGTGCCATGGTTGATTAACTCATGTGATTTTGTCTCGCAAGTGCTTATGTTCTTCGCGTTCTTGTTTTTGCTCTTCTTTCCCCTCTATGTTGATGACGTGAGATCTTTTTCTATGGGGCGTTTTGTTTTATTCTGCTTGAATCAAGTTGTGCTAGGACGTGAGTAGATTATTTGCACTGAAGGAATTTACTTGAATCCACACGAGCACATGGATTGGGCGAAATCAAATTCGAGTTCATCTTTTGGAGCTTTTTCCCGAGTTCATCTCTTTTTCCGTTGATTCTCACCAAATTGAGCGATGATCTCCTAGAGTTAGTTCCCCAACTGCCTTGGGATCATGCCCACAAAGTTTAGTTGCGGTTGGTGAAAATTTGGTTGAGTTTTCGGAAGATTTGGGGGAGAGGCGATTCAAAATCGCCCTTAAATCGCCTCTGTCCTAACGTTCCCGGACTGTCCGTGCCCTCATGGCGGACTGTCCGGCGATCGGGGCTGAGGCAGGGGATTTTCGGCGATCGGGGCCAAGGCAGGGGAGTTTCGGCTGCTGAGTCAGTGAAGCCGTGGACAGTCCGGTCCTAGTCTGTAGCTCGGTCGATCAGAACACTTCAGAGAAGTTGTGTTTTTGGATTTTAGGCTGTAGACAGTCCGCGCCTTGCCCTCGGACAGTCCAGGGCTGGACCAGGGAGGTTTCCAGAATGGTGTGGTTTTTCTCTTTTCTTGTTGGCGGACAGTACGCACCCAGGGCCTAAACAATCCGACATTGTAACCGCGGACAGTCCGACCCTGAGTCCCGGACAGTCCGAGAAGACCCAGTCAAGTTGTTTTGAGTTGGTTTTTTCGTGGGCCATTCACCAACATTCCTCGACCGCTCCTCTGTACCTCTAGGGCTCTTCCTAAGGTATCCACCCACATGTTGGATCATGTGCGCGTCGTCCCAGTCGAGCATGTGTGTCGGGCGTGATTTTGGGACAAGGGCCAAGCTAACGAAGAATTTTTTGTTAGCTCCCATTCACCCCCTCTAGTCGGCGTTCTCGGTCCTTCTATATCACATCCTTATCAACAAATATATTGACGAGATCGGCTAATTACATGTTTTACTGATTATACATCATGAATAGCTGTTCGAATCTTATTATTATGCTTTACACTATCAGGAGTTGATTCTCTAGTCAATTTCCTTTGACCATCGGCTATTTGAGAGACATACAACATGGAACTGTCTTGCAACAACCGCCAGATTTCATAATTTGATGATTTGCATCCTTGTCAATTACAGGTCAAATTGACTGACACACCTCAAGATCGAATTAACCGACGTGGCCTTGCCATCTAGGTTTAGGAGATCAGGATTTTGTTTCCACGATGTTCTCCATAGAGCCTCACGCAGTCTTGGCGCTGAGACCCATTTTTAGCGTCAACAGCTATAATTTTTATTTTATCCAATCAGCTGATTTTATTATTCTTTCACTTGCATCAAAGAATAGCCGATTTTTTATCCATGCCTAGGGTATCGTCTATATTTAGTCGACCACTCCACAAACTGGCTGATGAAGTCATACATTTTGGACAGTCTGGTGATTGTACCGACTAGTTCCACCTGATGTTACTAACTATTTCTCTCCTTGTCAATTATAGGGTCAAATTGACTAGCACGCTTAGGACCAATCGAATCGAGACCGGCTTGCTAGGAAAAGCCACATGAGTCGGGGAAACTTTTCTGCTTCGACTCTCGGCTTGCAAGCATGTTCGGCTATTTTTTTTGCGTCAACACTTCTTTCATATGCTTCTCAACGTTTTTTATTTCTTTCGTCCTTTTCTCTTGAGTCATTGCGAGCCATCGAGCCTTGTCTCTTTCTTTCTCGCGTTCTTCGACATCGCTTCCTATAGTATAACATTGTCATGACATAAATAATACGTTGAATTTAATATAATAAAATGATGATTTATTTTGTTTACCTCCATTATCATTGTTAGTCATAGTACCTAATGGTGCAGGAGAGCCACTATTTTCCATTGAATTAACCCACAATTCCTTGTAGTGTACGTTATGCAGTACAGATTATCCTGGAGTCATGCGTAACTATTAGTTAGTTAGCTCTCATTTATGTTTTTTTTTTGTGAAGAAATATCCCATGCTGAAATATTTGTAACCACATTAAGCAAGAGAGCAAGGGCATGTTCCTGATTCTATCAGGATAACATTCCTAAATGGCGGCGTCAAACAAATACATTTGGTTTTGTGAGGCCTATATATTGGGGGTCATGCCAATTCAGGACCAACACAATGTTCTATTCTACCTCTGACATCAATAAAAAACTCCAGTCACTCATGCATTCAGCAACTATTCTTATCAAGTTACTTATTCTCAATTTTCATACCCAAGCAATAATTTGGAGCAAGGGGAAAGGAAATTCTTCACTGTAGTTTGAACATAAAGGACTCATTATGGAATATTGTAACACCCTAAAATTTGAATTAGCAAATTCGGTTTGAATTTGAATTTAATTTGAATCAATTTGATTTTATTATAGCAATTTTGTGCTCATAGAATTAATTAAATAAAACCTAAACAAATATGAAATGCTAGGGTTAACAACATGTTGTGCATTTCATGCTCTTGCATATTTATTTTGTGATGTCTGGACTTATTCAAAACTCAAAGCATTTTCAAACCAATTTGAAAACTGTTTTTGAAATTTCAAAAGAAAAAGGAAAAGGAAATGATAAAGCCCTTCCTTCCCTCTCCCTCGTTTTCTCCTTTCGGCCCAACCAGCAAGACCCCTCCTTCCTTTCTGGCCGAAGGCCTTTTTCCCTTTCCTTGGCCCAGCTCGAACCCCACCCCGCTCTCCCTTTCTTCTATTCGGCTAGCAAGGTGGCCCTACCTGTCTCTCCCTCCTCCCCTTTCTCCTTCGAGCCGGACTCTGTCCGCACGGTGCAGAACCGCATCTGCCTCGCGTCTAGGCGTGCGCATCCCGGACTCCCTTCTCCCTTGCCCCTTTAAATAGCGGCAAAGACCCCCCCTCCGTCTCCCATCGAACTCGAGCACGAGAAACGCGACGCCTTGAGCCTTCCGCAAGATCGCCGACAAGCTTCCGTCGCCACCTGCTCGCACCGTCGCGGTAAGGGACTTCCCAAGCTTTCCGCTGTCTTCGGGATGATCCCGTGAACCTGTCGAGTCCCTTCCCTCTTTCTGTTTTGCTCTGTGTAACTCACCTGACCTCAACGTCGTTTCCAGAGCGCCGCCGTCCGTTTCCTCCCGACATCGGTCGTCCTCGGCCAGCCCTGAACCTCGCTGCCTCCTCCGGTGAGTTCGCTTCATCCTCCTCTCTTTACAGGGCCATCTCCCGAGTAAACCCGAGCACCCAAGCGCTCGGATGAGCTTCTCCAGCAAGCTCACTGCTGTCGGCAAGGGCCTCCGCCGCGCGGAGCCCCTGTAGCCGGCCAGGGATCCCCTCACACCCCATCAGATCTAATCTGGTCCGCCCAAGTCTGATCGGACGGATCAGATCAGTTGATACCCCTTCGCTTGCCAAACATGCAAAAGAGACCCTGAGCTTTCCATTAAAAACCCGCAATCCAGTTTCAGTATTAAATCCGATCTTTTCTGATTTATTTTAATTCAGTAAAGTTCAATTAATTTACAGTTTTGCCACTGATTTAAATAGCCCCTAATTTGCTCGTTTTAGCTCCAAATCGATCCGTTCAAGTTGCGTTACCTTCATAATTTCATAATCTATCTAGTGGTATAGTTTTCATCTATGTTAATCACCTTTGAAAATAAAGTTTAGATTAATCCTTTTTAATCAATTAATCTTGTATAGAAAATCTTGTTTAATTCATAATCTTGTCATTTTAGATCCATTTTAGCCCGTTCTAGTTGTGTTGGTTTCATAACGATATAATCTACATGTTAGTATCAATCTTAAACATATTTTCTTCTTTCAAATAAAATGATAATTAATTAATCTATAAGTAATGGTTTTCTTATTAAAACTAATCTATGTTTCACTTCAGCTTTTCATAAAACAAAACATACTTAGTTTAATCTCGTTTTTCCAAAGAAAATATAATGTGACTTAACTTAATTTGGGTATTTCTCTAAAGTATCCAATATATGCTTTTTATATAGATAAAATAAATGAAGTATAGTTCTCCTTTGAAAGCTAATCTTCCGGTAGCCGTTTCTTTCCCGTTATAGATCCGTTTAGCGTGATTCTCGCGTCTGTGTGATCGTAGAAAGACGTAGATTTATTTTTAAACCCCTTTTATTGATTGGTGTATTGTTATAATTGAATCTATGTTTGCCTCGTGTATGATTGTTTGGATGATTGTGTGGGGATGTTGATCGAGTTCAAACGGTGAGACTTTCGTTGATCAAGAGTTCTTCGTTGAAGACCAGGATCACCAAGAGCTTTCGGATCAAGGCAAGTTTAACATGGGATCATCCTTGTTACCCATTCACTATAATCAAATCAAGTCATATTGCATGTGTCAGAATTTGATTCCTATTAGATCTATGATAGCTTTGTTAACCTTTTCCTTGTCACCTTTGGGTTACTATTGCATATGGGTAGCTTTGCTATGCTTTACATTAAAGGATCATGAATTGAATATTGACTAATGGATATATGCAATGATGATTAAAACTTGCTTTTGTAGCAACATGGAATAGGACCCCACTGTAGGGCAAAAGCTAGGATTTTTAATGCAACCATGAGTGCTATATGGCTATGGCTTTAGTCAAGTATGAAGATTCGCACTAGCATGGTGGCAGTTCGTGAAAGACACTATTGCCGAGCTGGTTGTAGGGCATGGCCTAGGGTGGTTACCGTTGTAATGGTACCATCGAGTAGGAGGCTTTACATACCCCTTGCCCTTGGGTCCATAGGGTCTGTTGATATGTTGGGAAGACTTTTGAAAGACTTCATAGTGTACCCTGCCCGCTCACCTTGGTAGTGTTTTGGGATTGGTCGTCCCGGGCATATGGGAAACACGACTTGTGGGTAAAGTGCATAACCTCTGCAGAGTGTAAATCTATCATGATAGTCGTGCTCTCGGTCACGAGCGGCCTGGAAAACTCACAGTGTTAGTTGATCATGTTGTTTAATTATTGATGATGATTATTATGCTTATCATGTGGTTATCAACTGGGTTATGCATAACTAAAGCTAATTGTTGGTAAAACTTCACCAAGTTAAAAGCAACCGCAGTAAGACAGTGTCAGCCCTTGAGCTTCATAACCCTGTGTTATTCTTGCTGAGTACTTTAAGTGATCACCCTTGCTTTATCAACCTCATCAGATGGCTTTGAAGACTACTGTGAAGAGTACTAGGCTAGTGGTCAACCAGTTGATGTGCCTATGAAGTGGTGCCTCTACGAGAGAGTTATCTTTATTCCGCTATTATTTGTGTAAGACTATGTTTCGTTATGTAATAAGCACTCTGTAATGGTACTATTTAAAGATTTATCGGCTTATGTGTGTGATTGATCTCTGGGCGCATATAAATTTCTCGTATTCTTTTGTCCTTAAAATTGGATGTGACAAATAAATAGGTGAAATAAGTCTGATTTGCTCCCCTGAGTTTTCCGATTTCTTTTGTATGGGGTCCAGACAAAAAATACATCAAGAAGCAAACATGAAATAATTCTTTTGTCATATGAAAATCCCATTGTAAGAGGATTAATATTAATTCTTGATTAGAGGTTAGCAAACGAAACCTAGGAAGGAAAGGACAAAATCCACCCAGTACATTTTTTAGGAAACAATGACTCGTTACTGTTAATGCCCAACAGTAAGATGAGAATTGATATATATTACAATAATTGGAGGAATAAATATCACACAAGATGTTTTAAAAAAAAATAAAAACTCATGGTGCATAGTTCAAAAGGCTTAAAATGATTTCACCAGTAATTAGTTCCACAAATATTATAGCTCCAATGACAGACTGATTGCACGGGGGATCAGACCAAAAATACATCAAGAAGGACAAATAATCCCTCTCATCATCCGTGAAGATATAGTTATAGATGGTACCTAGCCATGTGGCCTTACCTTCATCTGGAAGCAGGACCATAATGCTAAAATGGTAATGAATAAGTGCCTCTCTATAAATATAGAGAAAAATATTTTACCATCTCCTTGAGTATCTTTCAGAACCAGCCGATGCACTGGTTGCAATCTCTAAACGTAGGGAGACAAAATAGGCTAAAAAGATGAACAGGAGCATACTTTTCAGTTGCAAAAATTAATTTTTCCCCTCCCGGCTTTGCCTGATGCGCCTGGGCTAAAAAGTTGAACAAAATCATAACGCGGCAGTTTTTTTCAGTCACCCTTTACTGAAAGATCAGTATATTTCAGAGAACCCTGAACAAACATATGGATGGATAGTAACTAAACATATTTAGAGAACTATTAATGAGGTATACTTGCCCAAAAATATTCAGTGCTTTGACAATAATTTCAGTAACCGTTTATGGGTCTTGAACTGGACAGTAAAGATTAAGCGGTTACTTTAGCCCTCTGTATCTGCTCAGGATCAGAAAGATATGGTGGAAGAGCTCTTATTATAAAATTTATATTGTGCATTGTAAATTTTAGTCTAAATGCCTTTCATCAGTCTAAATGCCTTTCATCAGCTTCCTTAGGTTTTCTTTTTGCAAAGCACTCGAATACATCATGATAAAACAACAAGGATCAGATAATTTGCAACCATACTACTGCATCGTCACTTGATACTTAAACTATTGCTCCAAACTAAACTACAGCATCATTCCCACAAAAGGAAAAAAAAAGAATTACGAGGAATTAAATATACGCTTGTTCAGTAAACTCAGATTAGGATCATCTTCAAATCCTCATGTTCTGCATAACACATGAACAAGAGATGATCGTCTCTAACATTAAATGGGGAACTCTTCTCAGTACATACTAATAAACCCATTCCATCATGTTAGACCTAACTTAGCTTTAATCAGCATTTCAACCGTCAATAACTGAATCTTGCAGTCTATTTTCACTGGTCGCAAATTTCAGCTGAAATTCATGCCTCCTCTTCTAACTGGACATCATCTATCATGTACCGTCCAACCAGACAAGCCAAGCAGGGAAATTGCACACATATAGGAAAAAAAAGTAAAAATAAGACTTGGTGGGAGCAGGGATGAGGCGACAGACGTCGAGTTGGGTCGGTGGCCTGACCTTGCTGGGTTCCTGCATGGCTGTATCCACTTCCTCACCAACCAGATGGTGGGACCGAGGGAGCTGTGATGTCCTGGCAGTGGCGAGGCCCGAAAAGGCGATGGCGGGTCGGGGCGGCGCGCAGTTCTGGGATTCGGCATGAATGGACCGAATTTCGGTGAAATTCGTCTAATTCGGCATGGCCCGAGAAACTAGAAACCGGCCCAATTATTTGGGTTTGTAGCCCATTCTAAATCAAAAGCAGCCCACATACACTAGTACATGTACAAAATGCTAAATTCAGCCCATTTCTCACCCTACTGTCCAATGATCTGGCAGTTGTGGCCAACTTTTGTTTAAATTTGTTCAAATTTCATTCAAATTTGGCTTGTTTTACCAGTCAACACAGCTGAAAACCGTACCAAAATTTCCAAATTTCATCCAATTCGGTGAGCTCCGATTTTTTTTCAAAAAAGAATCCCAAAAACTTGGGGCGGCGGCTGGTCATCGCCAAGTTCCACTACTACAAAATCCGGCATCACGGCCGGCCCATCACTGTCGTTTTTGTTTGGGCTGGCGGTGATGCCTCATCACTGCTGGTTCATGCTCTAACAGGCCCCCAATTATTGGGGGGCAGGAGCAGAACCGGCAGCGAATTGCCTCATCACTGCCGGTTCGTGGCTTCAACCGGCAATGATGCCTCTCTACTGTATCACTACCGACACGAACCGGCAGTGATGATAAGTTTCGCTGCCGGTTCGTGGCTGGAACCAATAGTAAAACGTGTACAGTATAAATATCTTGATCTCCTCTCCCTCCTCTGTCCTAACGGAACAGAAGAGTGAGGAGGTCCTCTCTCCATTGTTGCGGCTGCTGGATTTCTTGACCTCCATTGTTGCGGCTCCTCTTCACTCTTGGATGCTCACAACTTCTAGCTCTTGGTTAGTAACAAGCATACTTCTTTAGAATTGTAGGTTTACATTGCTTTTGTGTGTAATCCATAGTTTAGAGCTATACTATTGTTCATGATCAAGAAGAGGCTTGTTGCAATTTGTGTCCATTTTTTTTATCTTTTAGATCCAAAATTATTTGGAAAAATTGTAGCACTTTGTTTTTATTGGGTAATTATTGTCCAATCATTGAGTAGCTAGTTTCTAAAGATTCGTATCGAAAATTACGGATAAAATTTGTAATCAGTTATATTTTTTACTTACATTTAATACTCCATGCATGCGTTTAAAGATTTGATGGGACGTGGAATATTGTAAAGTTTTGGAATTTGGAAGGGAATTAAACAAGCACCTATATTATTGTTCAAAAAGGGTGTGCAATTAATGTTGTTTACGATGAAGCCTCCATTGATTTCTATTTTAGTCTCACTTTTTATAGCGCGACCAATTTCAAATTATATCGAAGAATACATTATGCTCATGTGCTTCAAAAAATATTGTTCAAACCCTAAACCCTAAATATCCACGACAGATCATACATTATGTTTATGTGCTTCATCAAATAATATTGTTCAGAAAGGCTCTTATTTAATACGTTCCTATGTTTCCTCTGCCCTGCCCTTTTTACCTGTGCAGACATGGAGCGAGGGTGGATGTACGATCTATCATGTACAGACCCACGGTACTTGATGGGCATCGACGATTTCATCAAGCGAGCTAGAGCCAATGGTAGGGACTCACAACTTATTTCTTTCCATGCAAAGACTGCAAGAATACGAGAAAATGGGGCGACGTGGAGCATATACGATTGCACTTGATCACAAGGGGGTTCATGAGAAACTACACGATTTGGACTTTGCATGGGGAGGTTGGTCAAAATGTTGGACAAGAAAGCAATGATGATGTGCCCATGCCTAGTGTATCCCTGAATGCATTATTGCATGTTTATGATTACACAGAACATGTGCCTACCAATGATGATGTGTTTATGAATACATTAGCTGATGACACAGAGGAAAATGATGGCATTTCATAGCTTCTACATGATGTGCATGGGGGATTCCTTAGTGCTTCACAGTTGAAAAAACATCATGAGAAACACATCATGAGAAAGGATGCAAAACACCATTGTATCTGACCTGCCCAATAAGCAAACTGGAAGACAACATCATGCTATTGGAGTTTAAATCAACGAATGGGTTGAGTGATAAAGGCTTCGATAACTTGTTAGGTATACTACATAAATTATTCTCGAAGGGTAGAGAGTTAGCAGAAAAGACTTACCTGGAGAGAAATACAAAGACTTGGATGCATGTCCCAAGTGTATATCTCCCCGATACAAGCAAGAGCCATCAAATGAAGGAAAGTTCGTGTGGTATTTTCCTATAGCTCCACGAGTGCATAGATTGTTTGCAAATGCAAAGTCAGCCAAGCTGTTGCGTTAGCACGGCGAAAAGCATAAGAAAGATTCAATGTTGAGGCACCCCGCCGATGGGTCAGACTGGAGGACTATCAACACTATGTTCTATAAGAACATCGGTGGAGAGGTAAGACATTTGTGGTTAGCTTTGAGCATAGATAGGATGAATTCGTTTGACCAGGTTAGAACCAATCATAGCACTTGGCTAGTGACGCTATATATATACAACCTTCAACCATGGCTTTGTATGAAACAGTCATACATCCAGATGCCACTACTAATCCAAGGGCCAAAACAACCTGGTAATGATATCGATGTGCTTCTAGAACCAGTGATCGATGAACTACTATAGATGTGGGAGATGGGTGTGAAGGATGTTTGGGATGAGTACAAAAAAGAACATGTCACGATAAAGGTTGTACTTTTCGCTACAATCACCAACCTGCTAGGGCGAGGTTGCTTGTCTGGAGAGAATACAAAAGGATACACTGGGTGTGTCAAGTGCTTGGACGGGACTGATGCTACACATCTACCAGGAAACAAGAAGATGGTCTACATGGGACACCGTAGGTTCCTACGCCAGGATCACCCTTACCACAGGAATAGAAAAGATTTTAATGGGACTATTGAGAGTCCCCATGTGTTTGGTTTTGAGTAATTGATGAAACCTATCTAAGTACTAACCTTGGATCTCTAAGTGTGAATCATGAGATAGGTTGGTACATGCCATGTGATGGAGCAAATGGATCAAAGTGGTGATTGCAAGGGCTCTATCATGGAGGAGGTGAATGGAAAAGAAAATGGTGTCAAGGCAAAGGTGATATAGGAACCATTTTTGGTTTGGTGATTAAGACACAATAGAGGGTGTGATCACATTTAGGATAGACAGTCGTACTATCAAGGAGGGAGCTCTTGTGTTTGATTACGATTATCATGTGCCACTAGGTTCATTGCATTGTATTTAAAATCAAATGAACTAGTGAAAGAACCAACTAATTCCAAGAAAATGTGAACTAAAAGCTAACACACGTGCACAAGTGTTGAGATCACTTAGTGTTAGCCCCTAGAAGCTTGGAAGAAATTGGAGAAGTGTTTTGGCAGAAGAAGAAGGTCTGGACAGGGGGTCCGGATGCTATGGTATGTTTGGTTCGGACCATCGGTGATGCGTCCGGAGGCAAACCCTAGGTTGTCAGTACCGTGGACAGAGGTCCGGACGCTATTGTGAGTCCGGACACTAGCTCTGGATGTGTGTCCGGAGTGCAGGTGCTCTGTGTTGCTCTCTGGTGAGGTGTCCGGGCGGTGGTGTTTGTCCGGAGGTGGAGCTGTGTTGGTATTTCTTAACGCACATAGATAAATCCGCAAGCGCACGGATACCGCTATAGCCTTCACCCGGGAGTATTCCAAAAGGGTATCAATTTCCACGGGGAATGTGAAGTGTACTAGAGAAGAACTAAGAACGTCCAAGGATAGATAAGATATATTAATTTGGTGGTAGATAAGATAAATGGGTAGAGAATGATAACTAAGTAAATAATGATAACTAGGTAAAGAGAGATTTTAGAGTTTTCTAAGGGGTTCTATCTAATCAAAGGCCCACGGTACTCTACCTACTTTGGACCAATAGTTCCTTCCTGACTCTCAACAAAGACTGAGAAAAAGGTAGTCAGAGGGAGGCTGCCAAAAGCTCTACGAAACATCATCCCGAACATGGTGGACTACAAAGGCCTTACAGAGCTGTCACCTCTGGGCCTACCACAACTATCCGTGGGATTGAGCGCAAACTCAGGTAAACTCTAGTCTAGACACCACGTCTACACTATTGCTTACTACTCTAATTTTCAACGTTTAAATCATAACATTCAATACGAGCGGAGATCCTGTAAATATAATAAAGTAAGAATTGAAATAAGATACTTAGAAATAATAAATGAAGAACCTAGAGATTGCTCAAAACCAGATGCTGCAAAGGTACAATGTTGAGCAAGATCTGATAGATCCAGCTCCTCCTAGCTCTCTCCTCCTCTCTCTCACCTCTAATTACAACTATATGAGCTAGAACTAGAAGAACTAGATCTAGACAACTAGAGGGACCTCTCTCCTTCTCTACTTATAATTGAAACCCTAGCTTTTGCTCTGAAGAAGAATAATAGGATGAGATGCCTTGGAGAGGGGGGGTCTCCCCTTGTATTTATAGCCCGGTGGGATCAACGATAGCCCTCAGATCAAACCGACCTTGAGCAACGGTCAAGATGGGTTCCATAGGTCGGTTAGGCGCCGCCATACGGAGATGGGCCTTATTGGGCCCTGTAGCAGGCCATCCAGCCTAGGGGTGGGCCGCCCGACCCTCTATCTCCACCTCTTGGGCCCCGCTTTCTTCGGTTGCCTTCTGGACCCTTCCTGAGTACAAAGGAAACTATTTCCTTGCGAGATTCTTCCCATAATTATTCTAATAACTAGATCTTCTACGATTCTCTGGAATATTCCCTTGAAATAATAGATTTACCAAAGCTATGGGATTCTAGCAATTTATTCCCTCAAATATATAGTGGGTGATGGTTTCGGTATGTTCTAGATTGTTCCCAAGTTGAATTCCATTGCGGTGTTGATATCTTTCTCATCGGGGCTCCAAATATAGCAAGTGCTAGGTCCGTTTCGATCAGCTCGACGAGCTCTTCGCAATGATGTACTCCAGTTCCTTATTTGAGGCACTTTTATAGTAAAACTTGAATGTCCTACAAAATAAGTGAGAACACCAAAACTTGTGGAACTCGTTAAAATTAAACCCTACAACTATGCTTTATAATTTATTTCTTATCATTTCATGCAATAGTTGATGGTTATATTTAGGTGTTAAGAGCCGTCAACAAGTTCCCCCAAGCTTAACCTTTGCTAGTCCCTAAGCAAAGCTAAACTTAACAATGGATCAGGAGTTGCTACAATGCTTTCATGCCTAAAAAGTACACATGCTTTCAAACAAAAATTCTCCTCTAGATTAGATTAAACTATTCTGACTTTCAAACTTACCCATATTACCTTTAACCATGGGGCTTATAGCCATCACTTGGGTCTTGAGCAATTCAAAGTAGAATGATCAAATCAAGCACTATGTTTCAAGCTCTTCACTTTTCCTTCATCCTGGAGTTTTGCAAAGTTTTCAAAATAAAACTCAAAGTCTCTTTTGTATGACCCTCTCAAGTCTGTCTATATGTGGTATTTGTGGATCCTTACCAAGGCAACAATGGTGTTATGCCTTCTCTCTTCACCCTATAACTAATAGGCAACATATGGAGTTCATAGGTGAGGAGAAACAACACATACATACTTGCAAAGCATATATTGTAAAGTCAAACAATGGATCCAGAGAAACAAGGCATACAATCAAATCAAGATGTGCATGTGTATGGGATATATGGTGGATGTATGAGGGTGAATATGTGGTGGATATATAATGGTGGATATATGAGGGTGTATGGTGGAAACCTAATTTTACTCTGCTCCTTAAATATATACATCTCTCTTTTGGAACATGGAATTGTTGAGAGAACTTGGGCTTGCTTTTTTTTAATTATTTTTTCAGAGAGGCAGGCATCTAAGTACCCATTGTTTTGATAGGACACTTGTCCATGTTTTACTCTCTTTATTTTCTCTCTTTTTTTCACAACCCCATGTTTCTTTCTATAATAAAACTTTTGAGAGATGATAACAAGGAAATCTTTGGAGCAGTTACATCTATGGTAATGAAATATATGGATAGGGTAAGAACTAGGATATTTTTGGTTGCTTATTCCCAAATTAGGAGTAGGGCATTTTTCTAGTGGATCTGAATGGCATATATGTGGATGTGTACTTCTAGGATCGACGTAGCATATATGAGTGGAGCGTACGTGATCTTGATTTTAAAAGCATGACAAGTCTCTAAGGGTCAACAAAGCTTGACAAAACTCAATGCAAAAACAAGCAATAAATATGATAGTGAATGTTTTCCTAATCTACCAGGCATGTATATATGACAGTGGTAGGAATTCAAGCTCTCGTCATACAGAAACTCATCATGTAATATTTTCAATTTTCAAAAGATAAATTTTCCAGAACTCTAGTATTGCTAGGAACAAGATAAATAGAAGCTCAGACTTTCTCATATCATACCTATCAACTACCTAGACTTAGATCAAGCATTTGCAACCCACAAGTTTTAGGTTCAGAGAAAATCTTATGTGAAAATAGTTATATCTAAAACTCGGGATAATTCAAGACTGAAAACTAGGTACTTGAAAGGAATTACAGTAGAGCAACTATTCATCATTTCCATATATAGAGTTATCTTTAGAATTCTTCCTTTTATTATTAGAAACTTATAAAATCAAACAAACTAAACTCACCTATTATTATTACTAAGCAAAAAACTCTATTAAGGATAAAGTAGACAATGAAAATTCCATAGATATAAAAAGTGTCTAAGTTGTAACTTACGTGATTTATAATTATTTAAGTGTGAACTTTCATGTCCTCACATTTTTTATTATTATTTTAATTAATTTATATAACTAAAATTTAAATAAAAGTGAACCTAAGAGGATAAGGATACTTACCTGGATACATGGGGGTGCTCTCCCCCAAGCTGGATGTTGTCGTAGTCGTTCATCTTGACAATGTAGACATACTTGACCTCTCTGAGACTCAAAAGATTGATAGTTGATGTAGGTGTACTTCTCAAAGTGGATGAAGATATCTAATCTTGTCTAGTCTTTCCAAATCCTGCTAAACTCAAATAGACAACAAAGCACGTGGAACAGATTAAGCATTAGTGGTAAACTAATTATGCCTTGATTGCCTAGAGCCTTGTAGAATTCTTCTATTCAATATATTTTTAGATTTTCAATTTTATATGCAAATGACTAATGCAATATTTTTTATGCCTCCACAGTAAATAGTTGGAAGACTTATTCACATGGGGCTTAAAGGTTTTTCTTTTTATAATGCAATGCAATGTAATAATATAAATATGCTATGATTAAGATGAGTATGCAATGGATTATACTAAGAATGATATATAAATAATGTCAGATATACTTATGGAAAGTAAGTATGCTAGAGTGTAACTAATGCAATGCAGAGGAAAATAAATATGCAGATAACTTACCGAGTTTACCTTCCGGCTAAGGTTCGGATATTTAGGTCCGTCAAACCGGACCTCTCTTTGGTTCAGACATCTTTAGGAGTGTGGTCCAATCCTAACGAGGATTTGGATGATTGCTTACTTGTAGTTGTATCCTCGTAGATGTACGACGTCTATTTTCCAAGGTCACAGACAAATTCTTCAAAAGTGTAAGCTCCAATGGAGATTGGGATGACAGGTCTCCCTGGATGTCTTCATTGGTAGGGTGTCATCCACCGATGTTCTTGATAGCGCGGTGAAGAAGTGTCCTGCTCATAGAAACAAGGTAGAGATCAAGTGCATGGGCTCTGCTGGTGGAAAAACACCAACAAAACCAAAAACTTATTTATTCTTCTCTAGCCTAAACATATTGAGCAAAGTTGAGTATTTTGTTTAGCCATGACATGAGTGATATGATCAGAAGATGGGCTTGAATGTATAATTTCAAAATTACTTGGCATATTGATTGCTTTAACACATGTAAGGAATGTCTATAAATGTATCAATGATTGAGATCATCTTCCAAGGTTTGGATATGCAACATTTTAGCCTATATGGTTAAGACTGTGGGATTAAGAGGTGGTACTAGGATCAAACTAACATGTTGAGTTAATCAGGTTGGATCAAATAAAGTTGCAGCTCAAACATGCTTAGATCTTTATTTATGTGAATACCAGAATCAGCGAAAAGCTTTTAGAGTGATGCTTACTTACCTTTACCGTTGTCATTGGAGAATGATGGCATCGTACCTTCATGGAAGCTTCCCTTGATCAACTGGTTGTGCATTAACAATTTGTCTTCTTATTCCACTCCTCTCGCATCCTTGTTCTACTAATCTTGAAATTTTTGTTGATCTTGTCTTGAAGTTTGTTCACCCTCTTCCATGGATTGAGTGGCTTGATTATAGATTTTGTTCTTTGTCTTCTCCTTGCTCCATGGAATTCATCATAATGAATTAGCTGCATCTCCCTTGTGAAAGATGTTGAAGTTCATGTGTCTCTCTTCGTCTCTGTATGAGTTCACCTCTGGACTTTCCCAATTTGATTTGAAAGTTTTCCTGCAGGGTTTAGTCCAACAAAATATCCAATATCTACTACAGCATACTATCAGTTCAAAAACCAACCTAGACACCACGTCTAATTTGATTTAGGAAGACATTTTAACCTAACAAAGCTTAGATTAAAAATCCTTTAGAAGTAATATCCAAATACCTTTTGATTTAAACTAAGCACCATGCATAATTTAAAAGATATATGGAAATTCTTCAAAACCTAAACATACACTATAGCAAACAAAGGTAGCATGAAAGTATTATAGAGATTTACTCAAGTGAGGATGAAAGAGTGTGATTTTTTTAGCAGTTGAGCATGCCTTAAAGGTAGGAACAACTAAGATAATGCAGCAACATGACAAAAGATGTTTGATAGTGGGTTATCCCTCAAGCTTGAATTTTGCAAAAATCAAGATTGGATGAATGAAATTCAATGTTGCATAATAATTGGTTGGACATACCTTATGCTTGTCATTCCTTCATTCTTTCTACTCTATACCTAGAAAGGTTAGTGACAAAAATACCCAAAGGAGTATAATCATATAATCTATGCTCACTTTAAAAGGGTAGGCAACAAAAAGGTGAACACTTATGTTAGGATCTCAGAGGTGCTTGTTTTAGGACACTAAGCTTGTCCTTGGGAAACCTTTTAAGATGTGTTTTTAGTGAAACGGTTTCCCCTCTATTTCCTATCTCAAGATTTAACACAACGAGATCTGCAATATTTATGATAAACATATGCATCGACAACCACCCTTTTAAAGTTTTTGTAAACAAAAAGTGTTAGGACGTTGGAGATGTCATGTGTGGTAAATAAAAAGAGACTAATGGGTTCGGGAGATGTCATATATGAACATGAATTTAATGATATGGGTATGGAGTAGATTCCATGCTCATAGATGTCATCTTCCTCTCCAATCTCTATGGTTGATCCTAAATGGGTGTTCAAAATTCCACTTGGATTGGTAACTCTCAATTTGGTATTGATTGGGGCCTCCTCTATACTTGGATGATTCATATTTTCAACTAGATTTAAAGCTAAACCAAGACTAGAGAAAGGTTTCTCCCAAACCATGGCTATACAAGCAGGGCGAAGCTCATAGCCATTTATAAGAATAGGGTGTGAAGATGGTGGAGTCTCCAACAAGTCGCCCTTTGGAGAAAATAATTTATGGATGTTGTAAGGTGAGAAGGATGGTAAAAAGGAAAAAGGAAAAAGGTAAACAGATGAACTTGGTTCAAAACTAGTCTAGCTACCGTTCCCTGGCAACAGCGCCAGAAAGCTTGTTGATATTTCTTAACACACACAGATAAATCCGCAAGCGCACAGATACCGCTGTAGCCTTCACCTGGGAGTATTCCAAAAGGGTATCGATTTCCACGGAGAACGTGAAGCGTACTAGAGAAGAACTAAGAACGTCCAAGGATAGATAAGATATATTATTTTGGTGGTAGATAAGATAAATGGGTAGAGAATGATAACTAAGTAAATAATGATAACTATGTAAATAATAATAACTAGGTAAAGAGAGAATTTAGAGTTTTCGAAGGGGTTCTATCTAATCAAAGGCCCACGATACTCTACCTACTTTGGAGCAATAGTACCTTCTTGACTCTCGACAAAGACTGGGAAAAAGGTAGTCTCGGGGATGCTGCCAAAAGATCTACGAAACACCAACCCGAACGTGGTGGACTACAAAGGCCTTACAGAGATGTCACCTCTGGGGCTACCACAACTATCCGTGGGATTGGGCGCAAACTCAGGTAAACTCTAGTCTAGACCCCACGTCTACACTATTGCTTACTACTCTAATTCAACGTTTAAGTCAGAGCACTCAATACGAGCGGAGATCCCATAAATAGAATAAAGTAAGAACTGAAATAAGATACTTATAAATAATAAATGAAGAACCTGAAGATTGCTCAGAACCAGATGTTGCAAAGGTACAATGTTGAGGAAGATCCGATAGATCCGGCTCCTCCTAGCTCTCTCCTCCTCTCTCACCTCTAATTACAACTAGATGAGCTAGAGCTAGAAGAACTAGATCTAGACAACTAGAGGGACCTCTCTCCTTGTCTACTTATAATTGAAACCCTAGCTTTTGCTCTGGAGAAGAATAATGAGATGAGATGCCCTAGAGAGGGGGGGTCTGCCCCTCTATTTATATCCCGGTGGGATCAACGATAGCCCTCGGATCAAACCAACCTTGAGCAACGGTCAAGATGGGTTCCATAGGTCGGTTAGGCGCAGCCATACGAAGATGGGCCTTATTGGGCCCTGTAGCAGGCTGGCCGGCCTAGTGGTGGGCCGCTCGGCCCTCTATCTCCACCTCTCGGGCCCTGCTTTCTTCAGTTGCCTTCTAGACCCTTCCTGAGTACAAAGGAAACTATTTCCTTGCGAGATTCTTCCCATAATTATTCTGATAACTAGATCTTCTATGATTCTCTCGAATAGTCCCTTGAAAATATAGATCTACCAAAGCTATGGGATTCTAGCAATTTAGTCCCTCAAATATATAGTGGGTGATGGTTCTGGTATGTTCTAGAATTTTCCCAGGTTGAATTCCATTGCGGTGTTGATATCTTTCTCATCGGGGCTCCGAATATAGCAAGTGCTAGGTCCGTTTCGATCGGCTCGACGAGCTCTTCGCAATGATGTACTCCAGTTCCTTATTTGAGGCACTTTTATAGTAAAACTTGAATGTCCTACAAAATAAGTGAGAACACCAAAACTTGTGGAACTCATTAGAATTAAACCCTACAACTATGCTTTATAATTTATTTCTTATCTTTTCATGCAATAGTTGATGGCTATATTTAGGGGTTAAGATCCATCAACAAGCTCCGGAAGCTGCGTCCGGAGTCAAGGAGCTCTCGGGTTGCTCTCGGGTGTTTCTGGTGTAATTTCCAGACGCTGGCGAGCGTTGGTCCGGACAACGGTCCGGATGCGTCCGGGGACGCGTGGCAATCAGAGGCGCGCGCGGGAAAGAACTGTTTGAATGGGAGGCTCGACCGGACGCGCGGCCATTGGTCCGGACGGCACGTTGCATGCATCCGGAGGCCGTGTCCAGAGTGGTTTCCAGCAGGGTTGGCGCTCAGTTTGTGAAGGGTCCGGACACGGCTGTTGGTCCGGACCCCCTGTGTAAACAGCGTCCGGAGTGGGCGCAGGAAGTGTTTTGAGGGGGCTAAACGGCTAGTTTGTGAGTATGGGCTATATATAGTGGTATGGCCGGCCCTTGGGGGCCTCTCTTGCACATGTTCTTCACTCACACACTTGTGTTCATTTATGTGAGCCTCCACCACTCATCTCTTTGATACACTTGCAAATTCATGAGAGATTGAGTAAACTAAGTGCATTGCTTCGTATATTGCATACTATTAGCACTTGGTGATCGTCGTCATCGCGGAAGCTCTTGTTATTCTTGGAGGTTACTAACTCCTAGATGGTTTGGTGCGACGAGGATCATTGAGCGGAGGAAGGTGATTGTCTCCGGCTTCGATCGGTGGATTGTGAGGGGTTCTTGAACCTTCCCTGCGGGAGTTTGCGAAAGGTATCTCTAGTGGATTACGCGTAGCTTGTGGATCCCTATCTTGTGTTGGTTTTGTGGCACCGGTGACGGGTTTGGCGTGTGATGCCAATTAGCTCATGAACCTCCAAGTAGGTGAATCGCTACAACGAGGACTAGCTTGTTGGGAAACAAGTGAACCTTGGTAAAAAATATTGTGTCTCCTTGTCTCTCTACTGAGGATTTATCTTGTGATTGATTGTTTGATTGGTTATAACCTCTCTAACTCTAGCTTTGCATTACTTTCTTACATTCTTGCAAAGTAGAGTAGCTTAGCTCTTTTAGACTTGTGTAGTTTGCTAGAGCTCTCTAGTTAGCTAGCTTGATTGTGTGTTATGTCTTATCTCTTGCTAGTAACTAGAATTCTAGTAGGTGGCTTGCCTAACCGTATTGCTAGTGCAAACTTGCTTTACGCTATGTTTTATTCTAACAAGTTTTCTTAGTGTTCTTGTAGAAAATTTTAAATAGGCTATTCACCCCCCTCTAGCCATTCCTAGACCTTTCAAGTGGTATTGGAGCCGGTACACCGTTCGTTTGAGGCTTAACATCCCACGGTGTTAAAATGGCTCAAATCAACAACACCAAGTGGCCACCCAAGTTTGGTGGCACCAATTATAGCTATTGGAAGGCATTGATGACCACCCATATCAAATCAATCAACCGGAATATATGGTTGGTAGTTGACAAGAAGTTTGAGGGGTAAATGAGGAGGCACCCACCGCGGCCGAGGAGGAGAAGCTCCAAAACAATGACATTGCATTGAGTGCCATCCATGATGCAATCTCAAAAGAAGTCTTTGAGCAAATCAAGAACATTGAGAGTGCTCATGATGCATGGAAGAAGCTAGAAGAGTCATATGAAGGGACTCAATCAATGAAGGGGGCCTAGGCATACATCTTGAAGGAGAAGTTTGCTAGCTTCAAGATGAAGGATGATGAGAATGTGCCATAAATGTTTAATAGGCTTGAGGTGCTTGTCAATGACCTCAAGTCACTTGGAGAGAAAGTGGAAAACAAGGATTTATCATTCAAATTTTTGAGGAGTCTTCCATCAAGATTTGAGATGCTAGTCACTCTATTGGTGAGAAGCGGGTTGGACACAATGACACCAAACCAAGTTCTTGGTGAGGTGATTACCGATGACGCCTTTAGAGAGGACAAGGACAAGATGGGAAAAAACAAGGAGAAGAAGGATGAGAAGAAGAAGAGTGTGGCATTTAAAGCCACATCATCATCAAAGGGCAAATCAAAGTGTGATGAATCAAGCAATGATGAGTGCTCAAGCAATAGTGATGATGATGAAGAAGAAATGGCTCTATTTGTCAAGAAATTTGGCAAGTTCATGAAGAAGAAGGGCTATAGAGTAAGAAGGAAGAAGAGCTCACACAAGTACAATGAGAAGGATAGAAGATGCTTCAAGTGCAATAGCAAGAACCATCTCATTGCGGATTGCCCTCATCATAGTGACAATGTGTAAGAACCCAAGTTTTCAAAACACAAGAAAATCACAACTTTTTAAAAAATTTCCTATATAGCCCATGTTTGGTGTGTCGCATGGTAGGAAACCCTACTTAGTTGCACAAGTAGACCCCAATAGTGCTAATTATAGTTGCATGGCATGTTAATAAAATCAACCTTGTTTTGCTTCTTATGGTTTTTGGGTGCTAACTAAAATTGTTTGAAAAGAAAAAGAAAAGGGAAAAGAGGAAGAGGGCTGGGTCTAGGAAGCCAAACAGCCCAGCCCTAGCACCCAGCCCAGCACCGAGGCCCAGCCACACCATCCACCTACCGGCCCAGCTCCCTCAACCAGCAAGCCGCGCAGGCCCGACATCCACCCACACCCATTCTCCCCTCACCAGCTGGCTGACAGGCGGGCCCAAGGGACCCACCTGTCATCCCCTTCCTCGGCCCCTTTCCTCTGCTTTTCCCCCATGCCACGCTGTGACAGAGGAGTGCGGCAGAGCCGCGATTGCATCGCCAGCGCGCCCCACCTGCCAGCCACCGAGGCTCCGCGTGTCGCGCCTCCCCTTTTGCAACCGCCTCCGCTCGGCGCCAAGAGCCCGATGGCAGGGCGTGACGCCTCCTGCGGTGACACCGCCACCGTCACCCCTGGCGCCGTGACATCCCCTTTTGACCGCCGTGCCGTTCAAATTGGAGCGCGCCGCGGTAGCTAGAGCTATACCGCTCCCCCAAAATCCTAGCCGTGGTCCCTGGATCATCCTCCACGTGCCCTCCCCTTGCCATCTCGCCGTTCACACTTGCCATGGCGGCTCGGCCTATATAAGGCAGAGCCCTCCCTTGCACCAGTGCCCTTCCCCCTAACCTGCCGCCACACCTGTGGCCTCGCCAAACCACAACAAGAAGAGAGGAGGGGAGGAAGGAAGGGAGGAGGAGGAGGAGGAACCGCGCCGACGACCACGCCGGCATTGCAGCTCTGCACGGCACGGCACCGACTCGTCACAGCCCCGCCTCGCCCTGCACCGCTATCCGCCTTCACCGCCACCTACGGTAAGTGCGTAGCGGAGTTCCACCATCACGTCGCGCGCTCGCCATGGCCGCCTTAGGCAAGGTCACGTTCACCCAGCGCCTTGCACCCTGAGCTTCTACCACCGCCGTAGGTCACGTTCACGGCCACCTCGCTAGTCGAGGAAGGGCCGTCGAGCTCCTTTGAAGCCACGCACACCTAGCCACAGTGTCGGTTAAGCTCGCGGAGACCCCAGGTGTCCCAACCGCCGTCGCCGAGTCAACCGGTAGGCTTCGCCATGCGACGTCGCGGATGGCACCCCACCCATGCCACTGTCTGACGGCCATCCGCCCTGTTCCCGATTGCAGAACCATCCTCCACTCGCGGCCGAGCTACGACACCGAGTCGGGCGCCGCCGCGTCCGCATCACCTGTGCCGCCGAGTCGCACCACCCGCACCGCCATAGCCGCAAACCGCAGAGCCTCGCCGCCATTGCAGAAGCCCCGTCGCGCAAGCCTGTCAGCAAGAGAGCAGAGGCAAAGAGGAGTGCAGCCGAGCGCCCCTGCATGCGTGTGTGCGCGCGCAAGTGCGTGCGTGAGCGCTTGAGTCCGCTCCAAGCGTAGAGCCGAGGGAGAGAGTGGGGGCGGCCGAGACCGCAAGCGCGTGCGTGCGCGCGGTTCACCGTGGGCGGGAGGCAGGCCGAATGGGGAAAGGTCCACTGTGGACTAGCAGGCCGGCCTGGGCATTCCACGGGCTGGCAGAAGGAATAGAAGGACATGGGCCTCGTAGGGTAGCAGGCCCAGAGAGAGAGGAGAGGGGGAAGTGGACCATGCCCACGGGCCGTAGCACCGAAGCAACCCGCCAGCGCAAACCCAGCCAGGCCACTTAGCAACAGTCGGTCCAAAAACCCTATCTCCGCCCTTTTCTTGTTTTAATTTGGAAAAGGCTTAGAAAAATTCGTAGAAAATGCATACGTTTTCGGAATAATGCAAACTTTGTGTCCAAATTATTCTAAAATCAAACCCTAGGTAATAGGCTTGTGTTTGAGTGATTTCGGGTCTTCTCGTTCACTATTTGCATCTTGGTGATTGTCCATAGAATTGTCTAAGGCTCGGACCTTGTTGCAAATTAGACCCGGAGGAGCCGACGGCTGAGGAGGAGGACCCAGACTACACAGAGGACGCCGACGACGACTGGACAGGTGCGACGTCCCACCCACCATCGTAGCACCTACTAGACATATCATGTTACTGAGTAGATTGCTAGCGCTTTACTTTATGCATTTGCTTTGAATAGGTTGCATGGTAGATTGTTTGCAAAGTCATTACCTTGTCGCAACCTTTCCCCTGCACACCCACTTATAGGATAGACACCGCTTATATTTACCATGTCACTTGCTCTATTCATACTTTTATCTTGATGATGACTAGAGGACTTGCTTGTGTGTGGTTTAGGCATGGTGTGCCACTAAAATGTGATAATGGCAACTGGGGAGATCTCGGCGTGTGTCTTGGGTGTGTGGTGAGGGTCGAGTCGATCGGACAGGTTATACGACGAGTCCGGGGGACGAGTCTTGCCGGGGGTGCGACCTGGGCATCCCCACGAGAGGTACCTGTGGAGGGTACATGTGTTTTGGAGGAAATCCTGGGGCGAGCCCCGGGATAGAGGTGCTGTGATGGCACGGGGAGGACCCTACTTGAGGAGATGACCTGTCTGATCCCACCTAGGATCTGGAAGAGCAATGGAAAACAGAACCATGAGCCTCTCGTGCACCGCACTCGTCCCTGAATGGGCGGGCTGCGGATGTTGATCGGTTTGGGCGATGCCATTACTGCCAGGTTGTTAGGTGATAAGGGTGGGTGGTGCCGTCAGTGGGACCGCACCATCCTAAATGCACAGTACCATGTTGGCTAGGTGTTGCGTCTCCCAGTCTCAGTTTGCCGGTGCGCCGGGGAGCCCCAGGGCTGAGTGGCAGGATGGTGTCGTTCCGGATCAGGAGATAGCCCGTTATCGGCCTAGGCGTTGCGCAACGTCGATGATGGCGATCTTGTGGGTACAGTTGTACACACTCTGCAGAGTTGATCGATCTATACGTATAGCTGTGTCCCCGGTTATGGACATCTCATGACCTACGCCTCACTTGTTGTAGAGAGATGAGTCCCTTCTTTCCCCCCTGGATTTTGTAGGATCCGGCTGTGAGCCGCTGAGGCAAGGACGAGAGGGAGTCGCCTTGACACCTAGAGTGTGAGAGTGTGTGGTGAGATGTGTGTGGATGGGATGGATGTGTGTGTGAAATGTGTTAAAACTTGTTATACAACTTGTTACTATTTAATTACTTAATAAACCTGCATAGGAAAACCTACAACCAGATATAGGTTCTTTTCTCTACCCCATTGCATACCACTTTCCACAAAGCAATACGAAAAGCATAGGGTGGGACATACGTCGACCCGGAGGAGTATGGTTTCGTGCTGTGTTCAAGTCGGAGATGCTGAAGATCTACGCTTCCCTTCGCTGTTCTTTCTGCTGCGTGCTCATGTGATTCCGCCCAGGAGGCGATGTAATAAATAAATTAGACTTCTTAATGTACTCTTTAAATTCAGAATTTGTGTATGACTATGATTATCGACTGTAATTTGATAATGCGATGGGATGATCTTCGGGACTATCGTGTTATAATTCGCATCTGTGGATTTTCCCTTCGAGGAAAATTGAGATCGTTACAGTTGGTATCAGAGCCATACTTGACCCTAGGACGAAGCCCTTAGGATTGGACAAGCCTTAACACACTAAAAAGAAACTCTTTTCGGTTAATTTGCTGACTCTGCATCTTTTTATGCATGGCTTACCTTTTTATAAACTGTCTTCTAACTCAACCTTGGAGTCCATGCAGATGGAAGGCCTTCCTCAGTACCCGCCCCTCGGACCCCTGTAGTACGCCTCCGTCGACCTTCCGATCGATGGGACCGTCCACGGGGGTTTCGCCCTTGTTCTTCGTGAGGTGCTCGCCGAGCTGGGCGTTGCCGCTGAGAGCCTCGTGTACACTTGTCGGGGCAAGCCCTCGCCGAATGGTGGACTGGAGGGCCACGTGGTGATCTCCCTCACGGTTCCCGCGAGTGAGACGGTGCCGGAGCTACAGGCCTTCACCGAGCTGGAGGTGGAGACCTCCATCGATGCCTGTGTGCTGTCCGTCTCCCACACGGCACTCTGCCACGTGATGCGAGACGCGTACGAACGCCTCAAGGATGGCCGCTTCCGCCTTCTCCCACGTGCCTTGGACCTCTCCAATCGCGCTTGGGTACCGCTCACTGACACCGACCGTGCTGCTGCCGCCGAGGTGGACCCTTGCATCCGCATGTCTGGGCGTACATCATGTACCAGGATTGGTACATTCTGGAGGTGGAGCATAGGAACCGCATTTACCGCAACATGCTCTTCGATGTGGACGAGGCATTCCTGAAGGAGGCGCAGAAGAAGAAGGACCTGTAGAAGACGATCCTCGAGCTACAGCAGGAGCTTGGGCGTCGTGAGTGCGCTTTCGCGTTCCGTGTGAAGGCGTACGAGAGGGAGATCAAGGATCTGCAGAACAAGGCAGGCGATCTCGGGCTGAGGAATGACTACCTGGACAACAAGGTGTTTGAGCTCCAGAGGGTCCTCGACGACAAGAATGTTGCCTTGGCCAGCTGCCATGAGAAGGAAATGAGGTTCGGCTTCGGCCAGATGAAGCTGCAGGCCCAGTGCAACCTAGCACAACAGGAGTTGATGCAGGTGCGCTGCAATGCCGCATACAACATGGAGCACCTGATCGCCTCCATGAAGCTTACCGAGTTTGTCAAGGAGAAGCTGGATAGGGCACTGGAGGCATGGGTGGACTCTGACGCTAGGCGCGTCAAGGAGATCGAGGAGCTACAAGCATTGCTACCGGTGAGGTACCACGAGGAGATCCGCAAGGGGGAGTTTGTTTTTCCACCTACCCACCTCAACCTGATGGCGTGTCCCACGGACGGGTACCCCGACCCACCGCAGACGGAGGAGTTTCTCTATGCCAGGGAGTACGTCTCGCGTCTCCACAAGACCCCTGAGCAAATCCAGGCGATGGACTAGCCACAGTCCCCCTCTATCGACAGCAACTTGATCAGCTACTCTGTCTAGCTTAGTCATGAGTCATGAATAATGTAGGAGCAGTAGAGCTGAGTTGGTCCTACGTGACCGTGAGACATGACTCACTCAGAGAGTAGAGTAGATTGTCCACCTTTTGAGCCTACCTACGTGTAGAGCGTTCTCGCGAATCTTCTAGCGTAGCTGCTGGGGATGTCGCCATGTAATGAACCCATGCAATGGATGCTTGCTTGTTATCGCATATTATGGTTGTTATGGCTCTTTGTTTGAGTGTATGAGTAGTTAATTACTTTAACTAAATAATAATCGATGCACGATCTCCTAACCCTTATATCTTGCAGCAAGATGTCGACTCGCCATTCTGAACGTTTGGGTCGCCGTTCCCCTTCCCTCGCACCGGCCGCGCGTGGTCGCACTCGCGGTCGTGGTCGTGGATGCATGGGAGCCATCGCCCTCAACCTCAGCGAGGAGGCGCCCCGCGCTCCTACCCCACCACCTACTGGAGGACCCCTACCTGGGGAGGACCTTCCACCACCACCTCCCCCGCTCACTGAGGGTGCTCCGACTAGAGCAGACCCACCACCACCACCTCCCCCTCTTCTGACGGAGGTGATGGGTCGCCAGACTCGCATCATGGAGGCCCTTGCTGAGAACCTGCTGAGGCACAATGGAGGCTTCCAGAACGACTTCCAGAGGAAGCTGGAGGGGTTCCTCAAGCTGAGACCGCCTACCTTCGATGGCACTGACAGCGATCCTATTGCCGCCAAGGACTGGCTGCGGGAGATCAAGAGGAAGCTGGACCTTACCACTTGCTCAGACGAGGAGTGCGTTGGGGTTGTAGCTCACCAAATCACTGGCACAGCGCGCGCATGGTGGGATAGTTTCAGTGACTCCCACCATGACCCTGCTCACATCTCCTAGGAGGAGTTCACTGAGGCTTTCCGTCAGTACCATATTCCTGATTCACGAAGGTAACCCTGCTCACATCTCCTAGGAGGAGCTCACTGTTGCTCTAAGAGGATTCACGAGTATGTGAATCGCTTCACCCGCATGATGCGGTATGCTCCCTCTGAGAGTGACAATGAGAAGAAGAAGATGTACTATTTCCGCAAGGGACTGAACCCTCGTCTCAAGCTGGCTCTCTCGGGTAACCCCAGTTACACCCAGAGGGAGATGATCGACAAGATGCTGGAGATTGAGAAGGACCGTCTGGAGGCTGACGTGTTCTTCAAGGAGAAGAAGTGCAGTGCGGAGGCTACCTCTAACTCCTCGGTCCGCCAGAGGCCACGAGTGAGTGGGCAGCCCCCGTCTCGCCCTAGTCTTCCTCAGGGAGCTGTGTGTGGCTCGAGCCGTGGAGGTGGTACCCACACCACCAACTACCACCACCCCGCTCTAGCCCGCCCTCCGCTGAGCCGCCCCGCGTCAGGTACCAGCATGTGGAAGGCACCTGCGCCCATCGCTATAGGCAGTGTGCCCTTCACTTGCTTCGGTTGTGGCCTACCGGGTCACAGGTTTGACGACTGCCCCACAAGGACGACCGCTCCACCGACACCGGCCCCCGCTAGGCAGGCTCAGGGCACCCCCTACAAGGGAGCTACTGGACCTACCCGTGGCCGCCTCGCTCACATGACAGCTGAGGACGCTTAGGTAGCTACTAACGTGGTGTACGGTATGTTCTTAGTACACGGTGCCAAGGCATCCGTGTTGTTTGATTCAGGAGCTACTTGTTCATATATCTCTACTATGTTTGTACGGGAGCATGGTCCCCCAGTCACCCCTCGTCAGGTACCCATAGACACTCACTCACCTTTGGGAAACATCAGATGCACCCACAGATGTAAGGATGTGAGCATTACCATTGAGGGACACACTTTTCTAGCTGATCTTACCTTACTACCCTCTGAAGGATTGGATTTTATCCTGGGAATGGATTGGTTGACTCAGCATAAGGGTGTGACATCATGCTCACCCAGGTACGTGATGATCACACACCCGAGTGGCCAAATGGTTCGATGTGAGCCTAGCAAGGGGAAAATTGTCTCCATGTTGTGTACCCTTGAAGCCAAGAAGTTGGGGGAAGTGCCAGTGGTATGTGAGTGTTGACACCGTTTTTTGGTACATGTCAATATGGACCGGGTGCGCTGAATCAGTAAGGAGATAGTCATTGTGTCCTATCGGCACTAAGAATACTATCGGTTAGGTTACCGATGGAAGCAAAGGAGGCTATCGATGGTAGATTTAGTTGAAGAAAGCGTCAAGGAAAAAAGAAGGCTATTTGCCGATAGGAAGAGGTTGCCAGTAGGAAGAGGTTGCCGATATGAAGGTATTGCCGATGGGTGCAGGATGACGTAGCTGACGTCAGCAGGAGGTTGCCAATGGTAATGGAAGAAGGTTGTAGATTGGAAAAAGTCTGCCGATGGAAAGTTTCATCATAAAGAAGATGGATATGGAAACTAGTGATTTTATGTTAGTATTATTATTATAGTTTGAGTCTGACTCTTGCACGAGTCATTTGTTTCCTGAAAGATAGGTATTATTGTTATAGTTTGAATCTGACTCTTGCGCGAGTCATTTATTTCCTTAAAAATAGGAGTTTTGTTTAGGAAGGCATGAGTCGTGTCTGTTTACAACTCCTCTTGATGGGGTATAAATATGTACCGAGGGGTGGTGTAAAAAAGACACAATCAATCAAACAAATCTATTATTTTCATCTACTTTTCCAGCAAATCTACTTTCATTGCATTAGTTCTAGTTAGTCCACGAGTTCTTACAAAGTTTCAACGGGTTGAATTAGTTCTACTTTCATTGCAAGTTCCGCGTTTTGAGCAAATCAGAGCCTTGACGTCCGGGCGCATCGCCGTCGTCTCGTTCAAATTTTTTCTAGTTATCGTCCTTGTCGATTAACTGGTCAAATCGACTGGCACACTTCGGATATCGAATTTGGGTATAAGCCCGACGTGTTCGCAGATTCGGCGGTTTTTGTGTCAACACGTCTTTTGGCACACCCAGTGGGACATGTAACACATCTTTTGGCCACGGTTTAACTCATCACAAGATTATGGACAATACTACTGAGATCAATCCGAAGAACGTCATTGAAGTCTCTGAAGCAGATCTGAAAGATGATTAGAAGTAGGCTATGGAGCAGGCTATGGAGGAGTACAAGCAGTTGTATCTGAAGTCCTTCAGCCTAAACAGGAGAGGCGAAGCAATCTAGAAGCAAGATCCACCGTTGCCATGGAAAGTCAGTTTCGACGTCAATCCTAGTAAATTACAAGAGATGGTTAATTTTGCATTAAATCATACATTAATTAGCCACTCCAACGTGTTGTCCAATACTGTATACAATGCTATCATGCAATCTTCAAAGAAGGACAGGCACCCCAGTATGTTGGTCTAGCGTATCATCAACCTGGATCGGCATCTATTATAAATCCATCGGCGGCTCCAATGGCATCTTCCCAACCTGTGGATCCGTCTGCCGATGAGGTTACACCGCCAAGATCGAGCCCTATAAGTGTCACTCGATTAAACACAGATCTGGTGGCATCGGCGATGTCAGGACCTGCAATGAAGAATCAACTAACTCCTGCCAACTGGTGGGGATACGGTATGCCTCCAAGTCCATCTGCTGACTCTAAATTGATCCAAGATAACAATGCAGCATGGAAGGTCCCCATGACATCGGCAATACCTGCACAACCGATGATCCCAATGAAGCATTATGCTACATCCTCTCCAACTGTGCAGTTGCCGTCAGAAAATTGTCAGATGGCGATACCCAAAGTGCCTTATGCGCGCCGATGCAGCAATACATGGCGACTATAAATCAACCCATGGCAGTGCCGAATCCTCAAACTGGAGTACCAGCATACCAAGGTGGCCAATTTGTTTACTACTCCAGGGTACAGGAGCGACAGGCACCAGTTAGCCATCAGCCATCGGCAAATTACATACCGATGACTTGTAATCCTGGATTGACTGGTCAAGTACCGATTCAACAACAGGTGGTACAACCTGGGTATCAGTACCTGGAGAATGCTCATAATGGGGCAACGGTGCATTGATCGATGAATATAATGCCACAGTACATTCCAGTGGGCGTTCAAAGTTGTCCATTGGCAACTCAGCCGATGCACAATATTCAACGAGCTAGAGTTGCGCCTGCGCTAATCCCTCCGACTTATTTGCCACAAAGATATGAGGAGGCGTATCAACCAGCTCAGCCGATCAATATCCAACCAGTGCATCGGCAAGATCAAGATGCATATTGGACCGATAAGATAGCCGAAGTGATGAAAGAGCAATTCGGCATCAAGCCTAAGGTTAATACATACTCTTACCGGACGCCATACCCTCCGGCGTATGATTTGATTCCTCTCCCAAATCGGTACAAGGTGCCGGATTTCACAAAGTTTTCTGGCCAAGATGACACGTCAACGATGGAGCACATCAACCGCTTCATTATCCAATGTGGAGAAGCAACCAGCAGGGATGAACTGAGGGTGAGATTGTTCTCATCACCATTATCTGGATCGGCATTCACATGGTTCATTTCACTGCCTCCAAATTTTGTGATCACTTGGGCCGATCTAGAGAAGCAGTTCCACAAATACTTCTTCGCTGGCGTGCATGAGAAAAAGATTACCGATTTGGTCAAATTGAGGCAGCGTAATGATGAATCGGTAGAAAGCTTCGTTCAAAGGCTGCGAGATGTAAAGAACAAGTGTTATAGCTTGGTGCTTGATGATCGGCAATTGGCAGAGTTGGCCTTCCAGGGATTACTACCACACGTCAAGGACAAGTATGCATCTCAAGAATTTGAAAGTTTGAGCCATCTTGTGCAAAGAATTTCCGATCAAGATATTAAAGCTTTCGAACCTAGAAAAACTTGGAATAAAAAGGTATCCTTCCTTGAACAAAAAGAAGATTCCGAGTCGGATGAGGAGCCAAGTATCGGCGTTGCTGAGTGGATAAAGAGCAGAAAGCCGGTATCCTGTCCGTTTGGCTAGAAGGAAGCTGAAAGGTTCGCCTTTGATATTACCAAGGCCGATAGGATATTTGATTTGTTGCTTCAAGAAGGGCGGATTAAGCTATCGCCTAATCAAGTGATTCCATCGGTTGAGGAGCTTAGAAGGATCAGGTATTGCAAGTGGCATGATGCAAATTCGCACAATACCAATGATTGCAAAGTCTTTAGGCAACAGTTGCAGTCAGAGATTGAATCTGGGCGAATTAATTTTGAAAATTCTAAAGCCCAGAAGCCGATGAAGATCGATCAGCACCCATTTCCAAATAATATGGTGGAAATCAGTGGAAAGACTAAAGTGCTGACGTCGAAAGCTGCCAAGGGAAATGCATCGGTAGATCCTAAACATCAAATAACTGAGCATGATGTGAAAGGGTTTGCCAATGATAGGAAGGGTAAGAGAATTGCCAATGAGAGCAGCAGCGCTAGGAGGCCTCACAGACATGCCCCATATGGCATTGTGATTACGCGCAGGCAGCCACGACAAGAATATCGGCGCTCGCAAGAGGAGCGATATCGGTAGCAGGAGGAAGAAAGGCGCCAAGAGTGACATCGGCATAAAGATCATTGGAGGTGCCCCTTCTTTGTTCATTACTGGGAAGAAGGCATCAAGCTACCCACTGCCGATAATTTCCCCGAATGCAACGGGTACTATCCTACCGATTGATCAGAAAAGAAGCCCTGTTTTGATGATCGGGCGTCAAGCTATGGCAGGCCGATCAGAGAAAAGGGATCGGTACATGACTGGCTAGGGGGCAAGCTCAGCGTACATGACATGCTTGGTAAGCATGGTCGTGAAGAAGAGCTTGAACAGATGGCTAATGCAAGAGTACCCGATGAAGAGATATTCTCTAGGGATCCAAACATAAGGGGTGGTGCAGACATGAGCGGTGAGAAACAGTACCAGCCTGTTTGGAAAACTAAGCTTCCTCAACGGTGCCCCAAGGGTCTGACGAAGACTCAGAGAAGGAGGCTCCAGCGTGAACGCCAAGGAGATTTGTATCACAGTGAAAATTCTTCAAGGGAGAAATCTCCAGTTAAACAGTGGAGGCCGAAACGCAAGGATAGGAATCCATCGGCAGAGGTCAATATGGTTGTTACATTGCCGATGAAATTTATGGTTCCTACCGATGCTGAGGAAGAAGCTGCTGAGATGGCGCAGTTAGTGCTAGACCCGATGGCGGCTGTATTTGAAAAGCCTGCCGATGATGAAAGGCAGCATTTAAAGGTCTTGTTTGTCAAAGGCAAAGTTGATGGACAGCCAGTATCAAAGATGCTGGTAGATGGTGGAGCGGCAGTCAATATAATGCCGTACGTCATGTTCAGGAAGCTTAGGAAAGGTGACCAGGACTTAGCCAAGACATACATGATGCTTAAAGATTTTGAAGGCAATGTGTCACCAGCTAAGGGAGCAATATGTGTTGAGTTAACCATCGGCAGTAAAACTTTGCCGACAACGTTTTTCGTGATCAATGGCAAAGGTGCTTACAACATGCTCCAGGGAAGGGATTGGATCCACGCTAATTGTTGTATCCCTTCCACAATGCACCAAAGCCTCATGCAATGGGTTGGGGACAAAATTGAAGTCATCCAGAGTGAAGCCTCGTCAATCGTTGCATCGGCAGAGCCAGAAACTTATGAGCAGACCAAGTGCATATCAGGCGAATCTTGGGATACGGAGTTCCTCAAGGTTGCCGATTACCGAATTATACCGATCCAAGCAGTCGGTTCTGAAGAAGAATTTTAATGGATCAGTTTGCCGATGAAGGAAAACTTGGGCAGGGGTTCACGTTGGTAGATGATTTACTAGAGATAGATATCAGCGATGGTAGTAGGCATAGGCCAACTTTTATTAGTGCTAAGTTAGATTCCCAATGTAAACAACAGTTGAATGATTTATTGAGGGAATATAAAGATTGTTTTTCTTGGGATTATACAGAGATGCCTGGTTTAGACCGATCAATAGTTGAACATCGATTACCTATTAAATCTGGTTTCCAACCACATCGGCAGCCAGCACGCCGATGCAATCCTCTTGTATTGCCTAACATTAAAGCTGAAATTACAAAATCAATTGAAGCTGGATTTATTCGGCAATGTTGGTATGCCGAATGGATTTCTAACGTGGTTCCTATGTATAAGAAAAATGGAAAACTTCGTGTTTGTATTGATTTCAGGAATCTCAATAAGGTTACACCGATTGATGGTTACCCGATGCCTGTTGCCGATCTACTGATTGATGCTGCTGCTGGGCATCAAATCATTAGTTTTATGGATGGTAATGCTGGATATAATCAAATATTCATGGCTGAAGAAGACATATCCAAGACTGCTTTTAGATGTCCAGTTCATGTCGGTTTATTTGAGTGGGTCGTGATGAATTTTGGTTTAAAGAATGCTGGTGCTACTTATCAGAGAGCGATGAATTTCATTTTTCATAAGTACATTGGCACGATAGTTGAAATCTATATTGATGATGTGGTGGTCAAATCCAGAAATTTTGAGAAGCATCTTGCCTATTTACAGAAAATTCTAGAGTCCACAAGGGAACATGGATTGAAGATGAATCCTAATAAGTGTGCGTTTGGTGTATCGGTAGGTCAATTCCTAGGTTTTATGGTGCATCAAAGAGGTATCGAGATCGGTAGAAAATCTATTGATGCAATTAATAAGGTGGTTGCTCCCACAAACAAGACTGAGTTGCAGTCCTTGATCGGCAAGATTAATTTTATTAGAAGATTTATATCTAATTTGTCTGGGAAGATTAAGTCTTTAAGCCCATTGTTAAAGCTGAAGGCCGGTCAAGAATTTGCATGGAAGGAAGAACAGCAATCAGCCTTAGAAGAAATTAAAAAATATTTGGTAAATCCTCCAGTCTTGGTTCCGCCTCAACACGGGAAGCCTTTCAGGTTGTATTTGTCTGCCGATGACAGCGTTATCGGGTCAGTCTTAATCCAAGAATTTGAAGGGAAGGAACGCATAATTTATTATTTGAGTAGAAGGTTGGTGAATGCGGAAACCAGATATTCGGCCGTCGAGAAATTATGTTTATGTCTGTACTTCTCTCACATTAAATTGAGGCATTATTTGTTATCGGCTGAGTGTACTGTCATATGCAAAGATGATGTGGTTAAGTACATGCTGTCGATGCCGATATTGAGTGGAAGGATCGGCAAATGGATTTTAGTGCTGTCAGAGTTTGATTTGAGGTATGAATCGGCTAAGGCGGTTAAGGGTCAAGTGATGGCTGACTTTGTTACTCAGCATTGTGGTACCGTGAGTTCCGTAGAGATTGCTCCTTGGACTTTGTTCTTTGATGGATCCGCGTGTAAGGAAGGAGCAGGTATCGGTATTGTCTTAATTTCACCCCGAGGACATAAGTATGAAGTCTCATTACCGATTGTTGCTACTTCAACAAACAATCAGGCTGAATACCAGGCTTTGCTAAAAGGATTGGAATTACTCAGAGAGGTGCATGCCGATGCCGTTGAAATCTTTGGCGACTCTATGTTAGTGATCAATTAATTGATTGGCACATATGAATGTCGAAGTGAAACTTTAATTGCACACCATGAAAAGTGTTTGCAGTTATTAAAAGAATTTAAAGAATACCGCCTTGAGCATGTTTCTAGATTGCATAATGAAGAGGCTAATCGGTTGGCACAGTACGCTTCAGGGTATTAGCCGATCCAAGGAATGATGACATCGGTACTGATTGCCGATGATTGGAGGAAAGAGATTGTCGATTACTTAAGGGATCCGTCTAGAAAGGTTGAAAGGCGTTTAAGGTTTCAAGCTACCAAGTACGTACTCCTTGATGATGAATTATATTATCAGACGATTGATGGAGTTTTGCTCAAATGCCTTAGTAAAGAAAAATCAAAAGGGTTGATGGGTGAAATTCATGAGGGAGTATGTGGGGCGCATCAACCGGCGTTCAAAATGAAATGGATGATTAGACAGAATGGGTATTATTGGCCGACAATTCTTGAGGATTGTTTTAGATACTTCAAAGGGTGTCAAGATTGTCAGAGGTTTGGTAATGTTCAGAGAGCACCTGCATCGGCAATGAATCCTATAATCAAGCCTTGGTCGTTTAGAGGATGGGCTATCGATCTCATCGGTCAAATTTATCCACCGTCGAGTAAAAGGTGTAAATTTATACTTGTTGCCACCGATTATTTCACGAAGTGGGTTGAAGCCATTCCTTTGAAGAAGGTGACTTCGGCAAACATGATAGACTTTGTAAAGGAGCATATTGTTTACCGATTTGGTATTCCTCAAACTATTACAACTGATCAAGGGACCATGTTCACATCAGGGGAGTTTGATGAATTTTTTATCGGTATGGGGTTTAAGGTTTTAAACTCTTCTCCTTATTATGCTCAAGCTAATGGTCAGGCCGAAGCGACTAATAAAGGGGTTATTAAGCTTATCAAGCGCAAGATTGAAGAAAACCCTAGAAGGTGGCATATAGTGTTGAATGAAGCTTTGTGGTCATATCGGATGGCATGTCATGGTGCAACTAAAGTTTCGTCATACCCGTTAGTCTATGGGCATGATGCTGTCCTACCTTGGGAAATTAAGACTGGTTTTAGACGATTGTTTTCCCAGGACCAATTAACAGCCGATGAATATGATATTCTTATGAAACATGAATTAGAAGATTTAGCAAGTCATCGGCTGAGAGCTCTAATCAGCATCGAAGAGAACAAAAAAAGGGTTGCTAGGTGGTATGACAAGAACGTGAAGGTGAAAGAGTTTGTCGATGGTGATCTGGTGTGGAAACTGATTTTACCGATTGGGACTAAGAGTTCAAAGTTTGGGAAATGGTCCCCTAATTGGGAGGGTCCTTTTCGGATAGGCCAGTCTATTCCTGGTAACGCTTATATTTTGGAAACACTTGAAGGAGTTACGTTCTCCAGGGCGATTAACGGCAAATATTTGAAGAAATATTATCCCAATATTTGGATGGACGCGTAAAGCAATACAAGTACAAATGCCGATGGAAGAAATATTGTATGAAACATCGGTAGAAAGCATAAAAACATTAACAGTATGATACAGACGAGTTAGTCATCAAGTTTGAAGTTGCCGATACAACAAATTACAATAAGGATTGAATGGATGAAATCGCACGAAGGCGAATTTGGTCTGCTTCCTCTATTTCCCTGGTCTCGTCGGCGGCAGTGCCCTCAATTGGCTTGATTCTTCTTTTCAGCAGAAGGGTGTGGCAAGCGTCGGCATCCCTTTCTTGTTGTAAAATTTTAGCAGCATCGGGAAGTTGAGCCTTCTTTTGGTTGGCCGCATCTAAAGCTTCATCAATTTTCCCTAGCTACGCTAACAATTCTTCATTTTTTTGCCGATAGATGGGTGATTTCCTCTTCAAGCTCAACACTGGAGGCTTCCAGGCGACCGATGCCCTTGTGCTTCTCTTCGGCAACTTGGTTGAATTTGAGCATTTCTTCTTCAAGCTTTGCTTGGGCAGTTCTATCGGCAATGCGGCATGAGGCCTTTTGATATTGAAGTTGTCAGCTCTCAAGGAACGTCGCTTGGAAGAGCGTTTCTTCGATATCGGCAGGTAGTTGGCCTTGAATCTCATTGAAAGCTATCCTTACTACGTTAGAATCTTGGACTAGTTGGGATGTGCTTTGCTGCAGTAAGGATAGCAATGCTTCGAGTTTGGATTTCACTTCTGCCGATATGATGTCTGATGGTGGAGCAGAACTTTCTTCTTCTTCATCCTCGTCTGGTAGGTTGATGGCAAAGGAGAATAAGCTGTTGGGGGAGTCTTGGGTTTGAAAAGAAAAGAATTAGAGTTTGCAGATTGAAAGTTTGTGTTTTGTGAATTTATAACAGACGATTTACCTGCTTTAGCATAATTTCTCGCCTTGGACTTGGCAGAGCAGCTGGCGCAGCGGTTTCCTGAGAATCGGCAATCATTGCCGATGAACTTGCCTCTGTAGCTGGAAGGGTTAGTGCCTGTGCTGGTGTCGATGCCGGTGGCGGTTCTGTTACAACCGATTCCTGCAGTACCGACACTGTCCCTTGGATGGAAGCTTCAATGGGTATTTGGTCAGGGACAGATGCCGATGCTGGCTCTTGTGGTGGCGCATCGTTAGGAGATTCTGCTGGCGACGCAGCTAAGGTTGATGGCCTTAGGCGTTTTGGTTGGGGAGCAGTGCTTGATGAACCTTGGCGTTTGGACTTTTGCACCTAGGGTGCATCGGCAGACTGAATTGGAGGAGCTTGTGCACTTGGGGCAGCTGCCGATGAACTTGTCTGCTACAAGAGAAGACGTTTGGTACAAATTGAGAATTAAGTAAGGGTTGCCGATGAAAGTTTTACGATCGGCATAAATAAAATGGAGAATTGTTACCGTGAAAGCTTGCGCCAGAACGGCGGCAGCCGCCGATGGAGTGACAACGGCCTCGGCTGGTGTCGACTTAGACTTGATGGTGACCTTGGGGGTTGCCTTTCGATGCATGAGGGAGGCCAATGAAGGAGCCCTGCTGACGATTACCGATATAGGATTAATCGGTCGCAAGTTGAAGGCCTTGCCACTTCTGCTCTTTTTTGGAATCAAGTCATCAACCTATTGATAGAAAATCAGATGCCGATGCATTTGGAAGGAGATGACAGAAATAAAATCGAAGATAAGCTTACCGCGTCATCAGGGACGATATAATCGGCATCAATCAAGTGCCGATAATAATACGACAATGCAGCGAACAATTGATCTTTCCATTCTTGCCACCAGAACTTGTATGATTCAGTGATAAAGGAAACTGGAGCCCAAGTGGATAAGTCAATATTGGTTGTATCGGCATGAGGAGGGAGATTGACAACCTTGCCCCAGTCCATGGCGTTGGTGATGACTTCTCTTGGCTTCACTACATCGGCATAGCTGAGATTGATTGGCAATTGACCAAACGCTAACTGTCTTGCCATTGCCGACGGGTAGTAGAACTCATAAGTAGCATAAGTGTTCTTCCCACTCCCGAAGATGTTGACTGGGATGGCTCGGGGAGTAAGAATAGCCCTTAGAGTTCCTTCATCCTTCTGTATTTCTTCGTCGGCAAGGTTGAAGGAGAGTGGGAATCGGTTCTCCTCATCAATGTAGGGCCACCAAGCCCGTTCTACGGCAGGAACTCCACAATAAAACCTCTAAAAAAATCTGTCGAATTGTTCCTCGTTGATATCAGTTCCCGGAAGCAATATTATGGCTTCTCCGAAGTTGAGTGGGGAACGGGTTGCCGATTCATCATCGGCACACACATAATACTCAGCTAGGTTTCTTGGAAATTGCTGGCTGAACAGATCAAGTTGGAGGCACTTGTGCATATGGGCGTTTAGGCACATATTAATGAACCACCAGGGGCCTCCAAGGTTGCCGATGGATTCGCCTAGCAGTAGCTTTTCCGATACCTGGTGCAGAAGGTGATAGGCTGAGCTGAGGAGGTATCGGCCAAGGGGAAGTCTTGCTCCGTTAGCCAAGAGATCTGCTGCAGGGAGATACATGTTGGTGGGTCCGAATGTCTTGCCACAGAAGATAAACTTTTCCAGCCACATATTCAGGAAAATGGCATGGTCCCTCTGGCTTACCGATCCGGTCTTGTGGTATTCTTGAACATATCCGGTCCAGCCGCCGATGTTGCGGGTAACTACCCCATGTTTGGGCTTTCTGTTGAAGAAAGTGGCATCATCGGCAGAGGAGATATCAAGGACGGTAAGCATATGCACATCAGCAAGTGTGGGGGTGGCTAGTTCGTGTCTGAATAGAAAAGCATTCATTGTGTCGGACCAAAAGTAAGAAGCAGCAATCATCATGTTCTCATTCTTGGACATATCGGCAAGAGATAATCTGATGCATTGGTCTAGGTTGCGTTCTTCCTGTTGACACAAAAAGCGTCAGGATCTGCGAACACCTTGGGGTTATACCCAAAATTCGATATCCAGAGGCGTGCCAGTCGATTTGACCAATTAATCGACAAGGACGATAACTAGAACAAGATTCAATCGAGACAACGGCGATGCGCCCGGATGCCAAGATTGGAATTTGATCAGGATAACTAGAGCAGAGCAGAATGAGACAACAGCGATGCGCCCGGATGTCAAAGCTCAGAGATACTCCCACGCGGAACTTGCAAGGATTTGACGGAGATCAGGGTGATACAGCCCATCGAAGCTTGAAGAACTCGTAGATAAACTATAATTAATGCAATAAAGGGTAAATTGCGATAAAAGTAGAATAAGAATAAATTGGTTTGATTTTGATTGGATTCATATTTACACGCAGCCCTTGGGCACATATTTATACTCCCGCGTGGAGAGTTGTACAAAGACACGACTCGTATCTTTCCTAAAACAAACTCCTAACTTTAAGGAAACTGACTCACGCAGGAGTCGGATCTAAAATAACAATATTATTTTCCTAAAAAACACACCTATTTTAAAGGAAAACAAACGACTCATACAAGAGTCGGACTCAAACTGCTATAATAATACTGGCATAAAATCACCAATTTCCTTATGTCTCTCCTTCGATGAAAACTTTCCATCGGCAGATCCCATCAATCCGCGGCTTCCTTCTTTGGCCACCGGTAATCCTCTGCTGACATCAAACGCTAAGTCACCCTATACTCATCGGCATCCCATGCCCATTGGCATCGGTAATACTTCCCGATCAGCAACCTTGTACTGACTTGTCTTCACCAATCAATCCCTATCCGCAATCGGTATCGGCAATATCTCCTCATCGGCAATCAGCATCAGCAACTTTGTATTCGGCCTCTGGTGAGCCATTCAACTCCTATCGGCAACATCCGAAACTTCCAACTTCCATCAGCAACACACTTAGTCTTCCCACAGCACACTCCCATCGGCAATACTAACTCATGGCTTCCCGATGCCGATGGAAAATGGCTGCTGCTCAACACAAGTCTTAGCTCATTTGACACATGCTGAAAAACGGTGTCAACACATGCCCCCCAGTTTTGGAGTGTATAATACTTTACGCGCCGAAAATCCTTCTACTGTAGCCGTTACCTTCGAGATAACTGCACAACCTCCTCGATCTCCGCGCGCAGAACCGCAATTTATTAATAAAATCCCTCGATTATAGCACAAACAGTTGCAAATCTGACAGTATCTTCTTGATTATCGCGCATATCCGCCGCAAGCCTCTCCACATTCCTACACAGTGCAAACCGAAATCCCAAAATGCCCCTGAGTAAGCTTATAAAAGTTACCAGGATCCAATCTGCCTTTTTACCCTAGGCCCGCTTTCACGTTTTCGTCTGCCTTCATCTTCAACCTCCGGCGGCGCCCCCGAAGAACACAAGCTCAAGCAACAGTTCTCTCTCCAAGCCAAGTACGAACCACAAGAACTCCTTCAGCTTCAATGGCGATCCAAGTTGACATCCCTAAGGTAAATCCATTTTCCTCTTCATCCAATCTTCCGCTAATCCTTTTCCCGTACGAATCCATAATCTTCCCCCTTCCTTCTTTGATTCCTCCTTTTCTTTTCTTTTCGAAAACCTAGGAACTGTAAAACAAAGTAGTGATCCCCCTCGAGCAGTTCAGCTTCACCTGTTTGGGTCCAATGGGGAAACCTGATCCTAGTTACATGATCAATGCGGAGGGCAACCGGATTCCATTCAGATCTGAATGCTTCGGTTTAGGACTATGGAAGGACGCCTTCAGGTCATGGCCCAAGCCCACCAAAGGGTGGAAGAACTGGTACCTTAGGGTCGTCAGAGCACAACAAGTTTACTGGTCAGAGCGCAATCTGGATCAATGCATCAGGCTGTCCATTGCCGATATGGAGAAGAATGAGAACATGCTGATGGTGGCCTCTTACTTCTGGTCTGACACCATGAACGCCTTCCTATTCCGACACGGACCAGCCAATCCTACCCTTGTCGATGTCCATATGTTGACCGGCCTGGACGTCTCTTTTGTCGATACCTTCACTCTATTCAATAGGAAAGCTGAGTACAAAGTGAACACTCGGAATATCGGCGGCTGGACTGGCTATATCCAGGAGTACCAGAAGACTGGATCGGTAAACCAGAGGGAACATGCCATATTTCTGAATATGTGGCTGGAAAAATTTATCTTCTGCGGCAGAACAGTCGGACCCACCACTATGCATCTTCCGGCAGCTGAACTCCTTGCCGATGGAACAAGACTTCCCCTAGGCAGATATCTTCTCGGATCGGTATACCGTCTTCTACATCAAGTATCCAAGAAGTTACTGCTAGGTGAGCCTATCGGCAACCTTGGGGGTCCCTGGTGGTTTATCAACATGTGGCTGAACACTCACATGTACAAAGCTCTTCAGTTTGACTTGTTCGCTCAACAATTCCCAAGGGACATATCGGAAGATTACAAATACAGAGATGATGAATCGGCAACTCGCCCTCCACTCAACTTTGGAGAAGCCATCATAGTGTTGCCAGGGACCGATGCCGATGCGGAGCAGTTCGGTCTATTCTTTCAGAAATTTTACAACGGAATCACTGCTTCAGAGCGGCTCTAGTGGTCGTATATTGATGAGAACAATCAATTTCCGTTGCTGTTTAATCTTACCGATGGGAATGTGCCCCAGAATCAAACAATTATGAAGGCCAGTATCGTGCCCCGGGCCATCCCAGTCAACATTTTCGGAACCGGGAAGAATACCCCCCCCCCATCTTTCGAGTTCTACTACCCATCGGCAGCTGCGAGACAACTAGCATTTGGCCAACTGTTGATCAAGCTCTGCTACTCCAAGGTGGTAAAACCAAGGCAGACCATCTCCAGCACTATAGACTGGAACAAAGTCGTCAATCTTCCTCCTAATGCCGATATGTCAGACATTGATCTGTCTTCCTGGTCACCAACCTCCTTCATCACGAATGAGTATAAGTTCTGGTGGCAAGAATGGAGATATCAATTGTTCGCCAAGTCATCACACTACTATCGGAACATAATTGACGTTAATCACGTCATTCCCGATGACGCAGTAAGTTTTTCATTCGGATGCATTCCTCATTACTTTCCTTTTATCATCGGCATCTGACCCCTTATGCTTGACAGGTTGACAATCCGATTCCCAAGATGAGCAGGAGTGGCAAGCCCTTTAATCTCCGAATGATGAACCCCATATCACTCATCGGCAACAACACCCCCACACTGGCTGCTTTCACCCCCTAGAAGGTACCCAAACCGACGCCTGCAAAAACCAAGGCTACATCGGCTGCTGCTGCCGCCTTGATGCGGGTTTTTGTAGTAAACTCATCTTCACTCGTACCGATCATATACTGTTTCATCGGTAACAGTTTACTTTGTATAACTTGCACTAAATATTTTCAAGCTATGAGGTCATCGGTAGCTGCTCCAAGCACACAAGCATCTCCAAGCCCTACTGCCGATGCCCCCCGGGCTTCTTCGAAACGGGTTGGCCCCTCCACTGCCGAACCAAGGAAGAAAAGGCGCCTGAGATTGGCCACCCCATCCTCGCCATCGACTCCAGTCGCATCACCAACTACCGATGCGCCAACGGCAGGACCGTCATCGGCTCCAATCCTTGATCATCCACTAGACGACATCCCTGATCAGGAGACAACTCCACCCGCTGCAGTAGCGGAGGCGACATCGGCATCGGCACCAGCCGAAACCCCGATGAGAGAACGGTGTCGCCACCACAGGAGCCAGCCACCACAGCGGAAGCAACGACAGCAACAACGCCACCAGCACCAACGGCGTCAACTGCTTCCCCAACAGAAGCCCACTCATCGGCACCTGTTGCCGATCTCTAGGATGAAGCTGGACCATCCAGCATGCCAAGCTCTAGGCAAGAAATTCGCTTCAAAATGGTAAGTTGGTCACCAAAAAATTCATAGTATAACCTTATGATTGGTGCATTTTAACTTCTTCTTTTTCAGGCCCAAGACTCCCCGGACAGCCTATTTTCCTTCGGCGTCAACCCCCAGGACGAGGAGGAGCACCAAGAAGGCCCCGCTCGAGCAGACAGCCTATTCTCCTTCGCTATCGACATTCCCGATGAGGATGAGGACGAAGAAAGCTCTGCTCCAACTCTATCGGCAGAGGTCAAATCCAAACTCGAAGCACTGCTCTCCTTGCTGCAACAAGATACTTCCTAGCTCGTCTAGGATTCAACTACAGCAAGGACAGCTTTCAAGTATGTCTAAGGCCAGCTCCCTGCCGATACAAAAGAAACACTCTTCCAGGCAGCTTTCCTTGATAGCAAGCTACTCCAATACCAGAGGCTCTCCCGTCGCATAGCCGATAGGACTGCCCAATCTCAGACTGAGGAAGATAAGCTCAAGTTCAAAAATATTGCCGACGAGAAGCACAAGAGCATCGGCCAAGCAGAAGTCTCCACCGCCAACCTCGAGCAAGAAATCACTCAGCTATCGGCAAGGAAGGAAGAACTATTGGCTGAGTTAAAAAAGGTTGAGGAAGCCCTGAACACAGCCAATCAGCAGAAAGCCCAACTGTCTGACACCATCAGGGTCCTGCAGCAAGAAAGAGACCAAAACGCCCAACAAGCCATTTTGCTGAAAAAGAAAATCAAGCCAGTCGAGGGCTCTGCCGACGCTGACGCCAAGGAGATCGATGAGACAGAGCAAATTCGCCTGCGTGCAATATCAGCCATTCAATCCCTGCTGTAATTTATTCATTGTATCGGCAACTGTAACATTGATACTTGATTTTGCTCTGTAGTGTAATGTCAATACGCTTTTACCGATGTATTATAACTTTCTCTTTCATCGGCATTCAAACGAGCACGCTATGCGTCTACCCAAATACTAGGGTAATATTTTTTCAAGTATTTACCATTAATTGCTCTAGAGAATGCAACTCCTTCGAGAGTTTCTAGAATATAAGCATTGCCAGGAGCAGATTGTTTTATCCGATAAGGACCTTTCCAATTAGGAGACCATTTTCCAAACTTAGAACCCTTAGTCTCAATCGGTAAAATCAACTTCCAAACCAAATTGCCATTGGCAAATTCTTTTACCTTTACTTTCTTGTCATACCATTTGGCAACCCTCTTCTTGTTTTCTTTAATGATGATCAATGCCCTCAACTGATGACCTGCTAAGTCCTCTAACTCGTCTTTCATTAGAGTAGCATAATCATCGGTCGTCAATTGATCTTGAAAAGCCAATCGCCTAGAGCCAGTTTTAATTTCCCAGGGCAGGACAGCATCGTGTCCATAGACCAACTCATACGGCGAGACTTTGGTTGCACCATGACAAGCCATCCGATATGACCACAAGGCCTCGTTTAAGACCACATGCCACCTTCTAGGATTCTCTTCAATCTTGCGTTTGATAAGTTTAATGACTCCCTTATTGGTCGCTTCAGCCTGACCATTAGCCTGGGCATAATAAGGAGAAGAGTTTAACACCTTGAACCCCATACTAGCAGCAAATTCATCAAACTCTCCCGATGTGAACATGGTTCCTTGATCGGTAGTAATAGTTTGAGGAATACCAAATCGGTAAATAATGTGTTCTTTAACAAAATCCACCATGTTTGCCGATGTCACCTTCTTCAAAGGAATTGCCTCAACCCATTTAGTGAAGTAATCGGTAGCAACAAGTATAAACTTATGCCCCTTACTCGATGGCGGATAAATCTGGCCGATGAGATCAATAACCCATCCTCTAAACGGCCAAGGCTTGATTACAGTATTCATTGCCGATGCAGGTGCCCTCTGTATGTTACCAAATTTCTGACAATCTTGGCACCCTTTGAAATAGTTGAAGCAATCTTCAAGGATTGTCGGCCAATAATATCCATTCCACCTAATCATCCACTTCATCTTGAATGTTGATTGATGCGCTCCACACACACCTTCATGGATTTCACCCATCAACTCCTTTGATTCCTCTTTACCAAGGCATTTGAGCAAGACTCCATCAATCGTCCGATAATACAATTCATCGTCAAGGAGCACATACTTGGTGGCTTGGAACCTTAGACGCCTTTCGACCTTCTTAGACGGGTTCCTTAAGTAATCGGCAATTTCACTTTTTCAGTCATCGGTAACTGTTACCGATGTCATGACTTCTTGAATCGGCTGATATCTTGAAGCATTCTGTGCTAACCGATTGGCCTCTTCGTTATGCAATCTAGGAATATGCTCAAGATGGTACTCTTTGAATTCTTTTAATAATTGCAAACACCTCTCATGGGTTGCAATTAAAGCTTCACTTCGGCATTCATATGTCCCAATCAATTGGCTAATTACCAACATGGAATCACCGAAGATTTCAACAGCATCGGCACGTACTTCCCTGAGTAATTCCAACCCCTTGAGTAAAGCCTGATACTCATCCTGGTTGTTTGTCTAAGTAGCAACAATCGGCAATGAAATTCCATACTTCCGTCCTCAGGGTGAAATTAAGAGAATACCGATACCTGCTCCGTCCTTGCACGCAGACCCATCAAAGAATAAAGTCCAAGGAGCAATCTCCACAGAGCTTACCACATTGCAATGCTGAGTAACAAAATCGGCCATCACTTGACCTTTAACTGCCTTAGCCGATTCATACCTTAAGTCAAACTATGAAAGTGCCAAAATCCACTTACCGATTCGTCCACTTAATATCGGCATTGACAGCATATACTTAACCACGTCATCTTTGCAGATAACAGTGCATTCAGCCGACAATAAATAATGCCTCAATTTAATGCAAGAGAAATATAGATATAAGCACAATCTCTCTATGGCCGAATACCTTGCTTCAGCATCCACCAGTCTTCTGCTTAAATAATATATCACACACTCTTTCCCTTCAAATTCTTCAATTAAGGCCGACCCGATAACGCCGTCATCGGCAAACAAATACAATCTAAAAGGCTTCCCGTGTTGAGGTGGAACCAAGACTGGAGGATTCACCAAATACTTCTTGACTTCTTCCAAGGCTAACTGATATTCTTCTTTCCATATAAACTCTTGATCGGCTTTCAGTTTTAACAATGGGCTAAAGGACTTAACCTTACCAGAGAAGTTAGATATAAATCTTCTGATAAAATTAATCTTGCCGATCAAAGACTGCAGCTCAGTCTTGTTCGTAGGAGCAACCACCTTATTAATTGCATCAATAGATTTTCTGCCGATTTTGATGCCTCTCTGATGCACCATAAAGCCCAGAAACTATCCTGCCGATACGCCAAATGCACACTTATTAGGATTCATCTTCAGCCCGTGCTCCCTTGTGCATTCCAATATTTTTCGCAAATCGGCAAAATGCTTCTCAAAATCTCCGGACTTGACCACCACATCATCAATGAAGATTTCAACTATTGTGCCGATATACTTATGAAAGATGAAATTCATTGCTCTCTGATAAGTAGCACCGGCATTCTTCAAGCCAAAAGTCATGACAACCCACTCAAATAAACCGACATGACCTAGACATCTGAAAGCAGTTTTGGATATGTCTCCTTCAGCCATGAATATTTGATTATATCCAGCGTTTCCATCCATGAAGCTAATGATTTGATGTCCCGCCGCAGCATCAATCAGCAGATCAGCAACATGCATCGGATAGCCATCCATCGGTGTGGCCTTGTTGAGGTTCCTGAAATCAATACAAACACGAAGTTTTCCATTTTTCTTATACACAAGAACCACATTAGAAATCCAATCGGCATATTGGCATTGCCGAATGAATCTAGCTTCGATTAGCATTGTAATCTCAGCCTTGATGTCGGGTAGAATAATAGGATTGCATCGTCGCGCGGGTTGCCGATGTGGTTGGAAACTAGACTTAATGGGTAACCGATGTTCAACTATCGATCGTTCTAAACCAGGCATCTCTGTATAATCCCAAGCAAAACAATCTTTATATTCCGTTAATAAAAACGGTTAACTGTTGTTTACATTGGGAATCTAACTTAGCACTAATAAAAGTAGGCCTAGGTTTACTACCATCGCCGATGTCGATCTCGAGCAAATCATCGGCGGACGTGAAGCCCTATCCCAGCTTTCCATTGTCAGCGAACCGATCCATTAAAACTCTTCTTCAGGACCGACTGCTTGGATCGGTGTAATACGGTAATCGGCAACTTTGAGGAATTCCGTGTCCCAAGCTTCACCTGATATGCATCTGGTCTGCTCATAAGTTTCCGATTCTGCCGATGCAACAGTAGATGGGACTTCACTTTGGACAACTTCAATTCTATCTCCGATCCATTGTACAAGGCTCTTATGCATGGTGGAAGGAATACAGCAATTGGCATGGATCCAATCCCTTCCTAGGAGCAAGTTGTATGTGCCTTTGCCACTGATTACGAAAAATGTCGTCGGCAAAGTTTTGCTGCCGATGGTCAATTCAACACATACGGCTCCCATGGTTGTCGACACGTTGCCTTCAAAATCCTTGAGCTTCATGTTGGTTTTGACTAAGTCTTGGTCGCCTTTCCCAAGCTTTCTGAACACGACATATGGCATTATATTGATCGATGCGCCGCCATCCACCAGCATCTTTGTCATAGGCTGTCCATCCACTTTACCTTTAACGAACAGAGCCCTTAGGTGTTGCCTCTCATCATCGGCAGGCTTCTCAAAGACAGCCGCCATCGGATCCAGGACCAATTGCGCCATTTCTACAGTCTCTTCATCATCGCTGACAGGTGCCATGAACTCCATCGGCAACATGACGACCATATTAATTTCTGTCGATGGATCCCTGTCCTTGCGCTTTGGCTTCCACTGCTTGTCCCTTGAGGGTTCTTCGTTGTCATATAAGTCATTGCGGCGTTCACGTTGAATCCTCCTTTTCTGAGTCTTCGTCAGACCCTTGGGACACCACTGAGGAAGCTTGGTTTTCCAGACAGGCTGGCGCTGCTTTCCACTGCTTGCATCGGTACTTCTTCCGATGTTGGGATCTCTAGAGAATATTTCTTCGTCAGGCACTCTTGCATTGGCCATCTCCTCCAGCTCCTCTTGATCAACACGCCTGCCAAGTCTGTTATGGGCACTAAGCTTGCCCCTAGTCGGTCATGCGCCGACCTCTTCTCTCTCAGCGGCTTGGCATACCTGGACGTCCGATCATCAAAACAAGGATTCTTACCTGACCGATCGGCAGCGTAGTACCCATTGCATTCGGGATAATTATCGGCAGTAGGTAGCTTGATGCCCTCTTCCCAGCAGTGAACGAAGAAGGGACACCTCCAGTGGTCCTTATGCCGAAGCCATTCTTGGTGCTCCTCTTCTTCTTGCCGATATCGCTCTTCATGTGATTGCCGATAGTCTCGCCTTGGCTGCTTATGCGTGATTATAACACCAGGAGCCCTGTTGGCACTCCTACCTTCATCGGCAACCTTCTTGCCCATTCTGTCATCGGCAAACCTCCTTTCATCACGCTCAGTCACTTGATGGTTAGGATCTACCGATGCGTTCTTCCTGGCAGCCTCCGATGTCAGCACTTTGGTTTTTCCACTGGTTTCCACCATATTATTTGGGAACGGGTGCTGATCAATCTTCATCGGTTTCTGGACCTTAGAATTTTCAAACTTGATTCGTCCAGATTCAATCTCTGACTGCAATTGCTGCCTGAATACCTTGCAGTCATTGGTACTATGAGAAGTCGCATTATGCCATTTACAGTACCTGACCTTCTTGAGCTCTTCGGCCGATGGAATTACTTGGTTGGGCGCCAACTTGATCCGCCCTTCTTGAAGTAATAAGTCAAACATCCTATCGGCCTTGGTAATATCAAAGGTGAACTTTTCAGCTTCTTTCTGGCCGAACGGACAAGACACAGGCTTCTTATCCTTCACCCAATCGGCCGCATCGATGCTCAACTCTTCATCTGACCCAGAATCTTCTTCTTGCCCGATGAAGGTCACCTTTTTGCTCCAAGTCTTCCTGGGTTCAAAGGTTTTGATATCTTGGTCGGCAATCCTTTGCACCAGATGACTTAGGATTTCAAACTCCTGAGACGCATATTTATCCTTGATGTGCGGTAGTAATCCTTGGAAGGCCAAATCTGCCAATTGTTGATCATCAAGTACCAGGCTGTAGCACTTATTCTTCACGTCTTGCAACCTCTGAACAAAGCTTTCTACCGATTCGTCATTGCGTTGCCTCAGTTTGACCAGATCAGTAAGCTTCTTCTCATGTATGCCAGCGAAGAAGTATTTATGAAATTGCCTCTCTAGATCGGCCCATGTGATTACGGAATTTGGAGGCAGCAATATGAACCATGTGAATGTCGATCCAGACAATGATGAAGAGAACAATCTCACCCTCAATTCCTCTCTGTTGGTAGCTTCTCCACACTAGATAAGAAGCGATTGATGTGCTCCATCATTGACGTGTCATCTTGGCCGGAGAACTTGGTAAAATCAGGCACTTTGTACCGATTTGGGAGAGGAATTAAGTCATATGCTGGAGGATACGGAGTCCGATAAGAATATGTATTGACTTTGGGTTTGATGCCGAATTGTTCTTTTATAACTTCAGCGATCTTATCGGCCCAATATGCATCCTGCTCTCGCTGACTCATTGACTGGTTGTTGACTAGTGGAGTCGGCTGATGCGCCTCTTGAAGATGATGCGAAGTAGTCACGGGCGCAGCACCAGTCATCTGAACACTATGCATCGGTTGATGTACCGATGGATAGTTTTGCACACTTGGCAGATTAAGTTGAGTCATCGTATCCATCGGTTGTTGTACCGATGGTCCGCTCTGAGTCTTTGCTGGGCCTCCATAATGATACATTGGCACACTAGGCTGTTGAGCTGGCGGCTGGTTGGCCCATCCAGGATTATAAATCATCGGCATGTGACTTACCGATGGCTGATAGCTAACTAGAGCGTGTTGCTGTTATATCCTGGAGCAATCAATCATCAGATTACCTTGATGTGCTGGTACTTCGGCTTGAGGATTCATCAGCATAGGTTGACTTCCAGTCGTTATATTCTGTTGCATCAGCATAGGGCTTGCCGATGGTGGCATCAGAGGTATCTTAGGAATCACTTGGAAATCTTCTGATGGCGCTTGTACGGTTGGAGAGGGCGTAGAATAATGCATCATAGGGGCCACCGGCTGTGATTGCATTGCCGATGCCATAGGGCCCTTCCAAGCTGAGCTATCTCCTTGCACCAGATTAGAACCAGCAGATAGATTTAGAGGCATACCGTGTCCCCACCAGTTGGCGGAAGCTGGTTGACTCTGGATAGCAGGTCCTGAAATTGCCGATGCCACTGGATCTGCATGGAGCTTGATGACGCTGTCAGGGCTCAGCCTTGGCGGTGTAGCCACATCGGCAGACGGATCCACAGGAGTAGAAGACGTCATTGGGGCTGCCGATGGGCTTATAGATGTCGATCCAGGTTGATGATACGCTGGACCAACATATTGCGGTGCGTGTCCTTCTTTGAATGATTGCATGACAGCATTGTAGACGGTATTGGACAGCACGCTGGAGTGGCTAATTAATGCTTGACTTAGAGCAGAATTAACCATCTCTTGTAACTTACCAGGATTGGCGTCGTACGTGACCTGTCGTGGCAACGGCGGATCTTGCTTCTGGATTGCTTCGCCGCTCCTGCTTAGGCTGAAGGATTTGAGATATAACTGCTTATATTCCTCCATAGCCCGCTCCATGGCCTGCCTCTGATCTTCCTTTAGATCGGCCTCGGAGACTTCGATGACGTTCCTCTGGTTAACGTCGGCGTTATCACCCATGATAGATGTGAAATTTATATAATCGTGTCCCACTGGGCATGCCAAAAGAGGTGTTGACACAAAAAGCGTCAGGATCTGCCAACACCTCGGGCTTATACCCGAAATTAGATATCCGGAGGCGTGCCAGTCGATTTGACCAATTAATCGACAAGGACGATAACTAGAACGAGATTCAATCGAGACAACGGCGATGCGCCCGGATGCCAAGATTGGAATTTTATCAGGATAACTAGAGCAGAGCTGAACGAGACAACAGCGATGCGCCCGGATGTCAAAGCTCAGAGATACTCCCACGCGGAACTTGCAAGGATTTGACGGAGATCAGGGTGATGCAGCCCATCGAAGCTTGAAGAACTCGTAGATAAACTATAATTAATGCAATAAAGGGTAAATTGCGATAAAAGTAGAATAAGAATAAATTGGTTTGATTTTGATTGGATTCATATTTTACACGCAGCCCTTGGGCACATATTTATACTCCCACATGGAGAGTTGTACAAAGACACGACTCGTATCTTTCCTAAAACAAACTCCTAACTTTAAGGAAACTGACTCGCGCAGGAGTCGGATCTAAAATAAAAATATTATTTTCCTAAAAAACACACCTATTTTAAAGGAAAACAAATGACTCATACAAGAGTCGGACTCAAACTGCTATAATAATACTGGCATAAAATCACCAATTTCCTTATGTCTCTCCTTCGATGAAAACTTTCCATCGGCAGATCCCTTCAATCCGCGGCTTCCTTCTTTGGCCACCGGTAATCCTCTGCTGACATCAAACGCTAAGTCACCCTGTACTCATCGGCATCCCATGCCCATCGGCATCGGTAATACTTCCCGATCAGCAACCTTGTACTGACTTGTCTTCACCAATCAATCCCTATCAGCAATCGGTATCGGCAATATCTCCTCATCGGCAATCAGCATCAGCAACTTTGTATTCGGCCTTTGGTGAGCCATTGAACTCCTATTGGCAACATCCGAAACTTCCAGCTTCCATCGGCAACACACTTAGTCTTCCCACAGCACACTCCCATCGGCAATACTGACTCATGGCTTTCCAATGCCGATGGAAAATGACTGCTGATCAACACAAGTCTTAGCTCATTTGACACGTGCCGAAAAATGGTGTCAACACTTCCCAATAGACTTGTTGTGACCTAGCCATCCTGAGGTACCATTTTTTCCACCCTTTGGTGGGTTTAGGCCAAGAGGGAAAGATGTCTGGCCATAAACCTAGGTCAAAATGTGTGGCTCTGAAAGGGACTCGGTTGATTTCCGCATTGATGATTTCGGTTGGATCAGTATCTCCCATCGGACCCAAACAGAGAGGTGTGGTTGATCGATAGGGATTACTATTCTATTGCGCATCTCCTAGATTCAGAAAGCAAAGAGGCGAAGGAAAAGAGATCACAAAACCACGCAAAAGAAAAATCGCAAGGTATGAAGCGAGAGGGGAAGAGATTGACCGTGGGGACGTTGAAGCTGATTGCCATCGGATCGAAGGAGACTCTTGTGGGTTGCGCATTGCTAATGGAAGAAGAAGTCGCCGGTTGAATGCTGCTGGAGTGTTCTTCGAAGCGCCGGTGAAATGGGGGGATGGAGATATGAGCTCGGGGCGAAAAAGGGAGATCAGGCAGTGGTCTTTATAAACCTAAGGCACCAAGGGTGTTTTCGAGTTTTCCTTTTGAGCAGAGATATGGAAGGGTTTACACAGCGATCGAGGAGTGGTAACTGTTGGTGCTACAGTTGCGGGAGCTATTGGTAACTTGCGATGATTGTGTGCGATAATCGAGGAGATGGCACAGGCATCTTGGAAGAGAAGATTACAGTAGAGAAAATTTCGGCGCATAAAATATTTTATACTCCGAAATTGGGGACATGTGTTGACACCGTTTTTTGGTACGTGTCAATATGGACCGGGTGCGCTGAATCAGTAAGGAGATAGTCATTGTGTCCTATCGGCACTAAGAATACTATCGGTTAGGTTACCGATGGAAGCAAAGGAGGCTATCGATGGTAGATTTAGTTGAAGAAAGCGTCAAGGAAAAAAGAAGGCTATTTGCCGATAGGAAGAGGTTGCCGGTAGGAAGAGGTTGCCGATATGAAGGTATTGCCGATGGGTGCAGGATGACGTAGCTGACGTCAGCAGGAGGTTGCCAATGGTAATGGAAGAAGGTTGTAGATTGGAAAAAGTCTGCCGATGGAAAGTTTCATCGTAAAGAAGATGGATATGGAAACTAGTGATTTTATGTCAGTATTATTATTATAGTTTGAGTCTGACTCTTGCACGAGTCATTTGTTTCCTGAAAGATAGGTATTATTGTTATAGTTTGAATCTGACTCTTGCGCGAGTCATTTATTTCCTTAAAAATAGGAGTTTTGTTTAGGAAGGTATGAGTCGTGTCTGTTTACAACTCCTCTTGATGGGGTATAAATATGTACCGAGGGGTGGTGTAAAAAAAGACACAATCAATCAAACAAATCTATTATTTTCATCTACTTTTCCAGCAAATCTACTTTCATGGCATTAGTTCTAGTTAGTCCACGAGTTCTTACGAAGTTTCGACGGGTTGCATCTACAAGATCTCCGTCAGCTTTGCAAGTTCTGCGTTTTGAGCAAATCAGAGCCTTGACGTCCGGGCGCATCGTCGTCGTCTCGTTCAAATTTGTTCTAGTTATCGTCCTTGTCAATTAACTGGTCAAATCGACTGGTACACTTCGGATATCGAATTTGGGTATAAGCCTGACGTGTTCGCAGATTCGGCGGTTTTTGTGTCAACAGTGAGTACCCGGATGTGTTTCCAGAGGAGCTACTGGGAATGCCACCGGATCGGGATGTCGAGTTCGTGATCGACCTCTTGCCAGGTACAGGCCCTATTGCTAAGAGGCCTTACCGCATGTCAGTAGATGAGTTGGGAGAGTTGAAGAAGTAGCTGAAAGAGCTGACAGAGAAGGGGTATATCAGGCCAAGTGCTTCCCCTTGGGTTCCCCTGTGTTGTTTGTGAAGAAGAAGGATGGTTCCATGAGGATGTGTATCGTCTATCGGAACCTGAATGTGGTCACAGTCAAGAACAAATATCCATTGCCTCGGATAGATGACTTGTTGGACCAGCTGAGGAATGCTAAGTTCTTCTCCAAGATTGACCTTCGTTCTGGATACCATCAGATGAAGATCAGGAACGAGGACATTCCTAAAATAGCTTTTGTCACAAGGTATGGGCAGTATGAGTTCACTGTGGTGTCTTTCGGCCTCACAAATGCTCCCGCATACTTCATGAATATGATGAACAAGGTGTTCATGAACGAGCTTGACAAGTTTGTGGTGGTGTTTATTGATGACATTCTAGTCTATTCAGCCACCGCAGAGGACCATGAGCTTCACCTCAGAGCTGTGCTCGAGAAGCTAAGGTAGAACCAGCTATATGCCAAGTTCAGTAAGTGCAAGTTTTGTCTTGAAGAAGTCACATTCTTAGGTCACGTACTTACCGCTGATATCAGGAGTTTCTTGGGATTGGCGGGTTACTACCGTCGTTTCATTGAGAACTTTTCCAAGATAGCCAAGCCCATGACAAATCTGTTGAAGAAGACCAATGAGTTTGAGTGGACATCCGAGTGCGAAGAGAGCTTCCAAACACTCAAAACGAAGCTCACTACCACTCCAGTGCTAGAACTACCCGACATTGGGCAAGCCTTCGTCGTATATTGTGATGCTTCGAGGCAAGGCTTAGGTTGTGTCCTGATGCAATATGGAAGGGTTATCGCATATGACTCTCGCCAGCTGAAAGAGCATGAGCAACGGTACCCGATCCACGATCTTGAGCTTGCAGTTGTTGTGCACGCTCTGAAGATTTGGAGGCACTACCTGATTGGGAACAAGTGCGAGATCTATATAGATCACAAAAGCCTGAAGTACTTCTTCACTCAGGAAGATCTGAACATGAGGCAGCAAAGATGGCTTGAGCTGATCAAGGACTACGATTTGGAGATACTTTACCACCCTGGGAAAGCCAATGTAGTCGTTGATGCCCTAAGTCGCAAGAGCTACTGCCACACCATGATCACAAGTACCCTACCTCCAGAGCTGAACCGAGAATTGGAGGGTCTCCAACTTGAGATAATACCCTCGAACCTGCTACACGAGCTTCGCATCCAGTACGATCTCACGGATCGGATACGCAAGCAATAGCAGAAATGCCCGAAAATGTGGGAAGTCAGGGATCTGATGGGGCTAGGCAAGTGCCCGGAGTTCAGGGAGCATGATCAGGGAACCATCTGGTACAAGACAAGGATGTGCGTGCCCGCCGATCGAGCCTTTCATGATGAAATCTTGTTAGAGGCACATGATTCTATGTACTGTATCCACCCAGGGGTGTCAAGATGTATGCTGACTTGAAGAGACAATTCTGGTGGAAAGGCATGAAGGCCGAAATTGCAGGCTATGTGGCTCAATGCGATATCTGTAATTGAGTCAAAGCTGAGCATCAAAGACCCGCCGGACTCTTGAAGCCCTTGGAAGTACCTGTCTGGAAGTGGGATAGCATTGTTATTGACTTTATAGTCGGTTTGGCTCGATCACAAAAGGGGCATAACTCCATATGGGTGATCGTCGATCGTCTGACCAAGGTAGCACACTTTGTGGCAGTCAGGGCCGACTACTCGTCTGATAAGTTGGCGGACCTCTATGTTGAGAACATCTTACGACTGCATGGGGCACCTACCAGCAACGTGTCCGATAGAGGTACCCAGTTCGTGTCTCGGTTCTAGAAATCGCTACACAAGGCTATTGGTACCCGTCTAGACTATAGCACGGCTTACCACCCTCAGACTTATGGTCAGACAGAACGGGTGAACCAGATCCTGGAGGACATGCTCCGAGCTTGTGCCTTGAAGTATGGCTCGGATTGGGAGAAATGCTTGACACATGCAGAGTTCTCCTACGACAACAGCTTTCAAGCTAGTCTCAAGATGTCTCCGTTCGAGGCCTTGTATGGGAGACCCTGCAGAACCCTGTTGATGTGGTCTGAGCCTGGAGAAAGATCGTTCTTTGGCCCCGCAAAGATCAAAGAGGCCGAAGAGGGAGTCACGCAAGTGCGAGAAAATCTAAGGATCGCACAGAGCCGACAGAAGAGCTATGCTGATAAAATAAGGAGAGATCTGGAGTTTGAAGTCCAGGACTTTGTGTATCTCAAGGTGTCACCACTTCGGAGCACCTCCCATTTTCACGTGAAAGGAAAGCTAGCACCAAGGTATGTGGGACCTTACCGCATATGTCAGAAGGTTGGCAAGTTGGCCTACAAGGTGGAACTCCCCGAAGAACTCACGGGAGTGCACCCAGTGTTCCACGTGTCTCAGCTGCATAAGTGCTTGAAGCTACCCAGTGAGCAGATCTCCTCCGAGGTTCTCGATCTACAAGACACCCTAGAGTACAAGGAGCACCCGGTTCTGATTCTTGACAGAGCCACTAAAGAAACCAGGAGCACCACCATACCCATGTGCAAGGTTCAGTGGAGCAACCACACTGAACGTGAAGCCACTTGGGAGAAGGAGTCTGAGCTCCAGTTGTTGTACCCCTACCTCTTCGAAAGGTACGTCTCGCTTTAAATCTCGGGACGAGATTCCAATGAGGGGTGAGGACTGTAACAACCCGAGTTTTCCAAACACACGAAAATCACAACTTTTTAAAAAATTTCCTATATAGCCCATGTTTGGTGTGTGGCATGGTAGGAAACCCTACTTAGTTGCACAAGTAGACCCCAATAGTGCTAATTATAGTTGCATGGCATGTTAATAAAATCAACCTTGTTTTGCTTCTTATGGTTTTTGGGTGCTAACTAAACTTGTTTGAAAAGAAAAAGAAAAGGGAAAAGAGGAAGAGGGCTGGGTCTAGGAAGCCAAACAGCCCAGGCCTAGCACCCAGCCCAGCACCGAGGCCCAGCCACACCCTCCACCTACCGGCCCAGCTCCCTCAACCAGCAAGCCGCGCAGGCCCAGCATCCACCGACACCCATTCTCCCCTCACTAGCTGGCTGACAGGCGGGCCCAAGGGACCCACCTGTCAACCCCTTCCTCGGCCCCCTTTCCTCTGCTTTTCCCCCGTGCCACGCCGCGACAGAGGAGCGCGGTAGAGCCGCGATTGCAGCGCCAGCGCGCCCCACCTGCCAGCCACTGAGGCTCTGCGTGTCGCGCCTCCCCTTTTGCCACCGCCTCCGCTCGGCGCCAAGAGCCCGATAGCAGGGAGTGACGCCGCCTGCGGTGACGCCGCCACCGCCACCCCTGGCACCGTGGCATCCCCTTTTGACCGCCGTGCCGTTCGAATTGGAGCGCGCCGTGGCAACTGGAGCTATACCGCTCCCCCAAAACCCTAGTCGTGGTCCCTGGATCATCCTCCACATGCCCTCCCCTCGCCATCTCGCCGTTCACGCTTGCCATGGCGGCTCGGCCTATATAAGGCGGAGCCCTCCCTTGCACAAGTGCCCTTCCCCCTAGCCCACCGCCACACCTGTGGCCTCGCCAAACCACAGCAAAAAGAGAAGAGGGGAGGAAGGAAGGGAGGAGGAGGAAGCCGCTGCACGGCACCGTCCGAGCTCGCCGGAGGAGGAACCACGCCGATGACCACGCCGGCGTTGCGGCTCTGCACGGCACGGCACCGACTCGTCACAGCCCCGCCTCGCCCTGCACCGTTATCCGCCTTCACCACCACCTACAGTAAGTGTGTAGCGGAGTTCTACCATCGCGTCGCGCGCTCGCCATGGCCGCCTTAGGCAAGGTCACGTTCACCCAGCGCCTTGCACCCTGAGCTTCTACCACCGCCACCGAAACCTCCCCCGACCCCAGGGCACCCGCAAACAGGCACTCACATCCACCGGAAAGCTATGAGCCAAGCTCGCCGCGTTTGCCTCGCCGGCGCTGTCGAGCTCCGCAAGCACCACCGCGTCGCGGCCGTTCCACCGCGCTCCAGTCACCTCGCTCGCCAAGGACAGGCCGTCAAGCAACGCCGCAGCCTCACACGCCTAGCCGCGGAGTCGGCAGAACCCGAGAATTTCCCCAGCGCCCTGACCACAGTTGCCGCGCCGCCGCCATCACTCGGTCGCGCGCGCCATGCCGAGACCTGCCCCGAGCCGTTCCACACCACACCGGCCACCTCGCTAGTCGAGGAAGGGCCGTCGAGCTCCTTCGAAGCCACCCACACCTAGCCACAGCGCCGGTTAAGCCCGCGGTGACCCTGGGTGTCCCAACCGTTGTCGCCGAGTCGACCGGTAGGCTTCGCCACACGACGTCGCGGAGGGAACCCCACCCATGCCACTGTCCGCCGGCCATCCGCCCTTTTCCCGCTTGTAGAACCATCCTCCACTCGCGGTCGAGCTATGACACCGAGCTGGGTGCCGCCGCGTCCGCATCACCTGCGCCGCCGAGTCGCACCACCCGCACCACCGCAGCGGCAAACCGCAGAGCCTCGCCGCCGTTGCAGAAGCCCCGCCGCGCGAGCCTGTCAGCCAGAGAGTAGAGGCGAAGAGGAGTGGAGCCGAGCGACCCCGCGTGCGTGTGTGCGCACGCAAGCGCATGCGTGCGCGCCTGAGTCTACTCCAAGCGTAGAGCCGAGGGAGAGAGTGAGGGCGGCCGAGAGCGCAAGCGCGTACGTGCGCGCAGTTCACCGTGGGCCGGAGGCAGGCCGAATGGGGAAAGGTCCACTGTGGACCAGCAGGCCGGCCTGGGCATTCCACGGGCCGACAGGAGGAAGAGAAGGACATGGGCCTCGCAAGGTAGCAGGCCCAGAGAGAGAGGACAGGGGAAGTGGACTGTGCCCACGGGCCGTAGCACCGACGCAGCCCGCCAGCGCAAGCCCAGCCAGGCCACTTAGCAACAGCCAGCCCAAAAAACCCTATCTCCGCCCTTTTTCTTGTTTTAATTTGGAAAAGGCTTAGAAAAATTCGTAGAAAATGCATACGTTTTCGGAATAATGCAAACTTTGTGTCCAAATTATTCTAAAATCAAACCCTAGGTCATAGGCTTGTGTTTGAGTGATTTCGGGTCTTCTCGTTCTCTATTTGCATCTTGGTGATTGTCCGTAGAATTGTCTAAGTCTCGGACCTTGTTGCAAATTAGACCCGGAGGAGCCGACAGCTGAGGAGGAGGACCCAGACTACATAGAGGACGCCGGTGACGACTAGACAGGTGCCATGTCCCACCCACCATCGTAGCACCTACTAGACATATCATGTTACTGAATAGATTGCTAGTGCTTTACTTTATGCATTTGCTCTGAATAGGTTGCATGGTAGATTGTTTGCAAAGCCATTACCTTGTCGCAACCTTTCCCCTGCACACCCGCTTATAGGATAGACACCGCTTATATTTACCATGTCACTTGCTCTATTCATACTTTTATCTTGATGATGACTAGAGGACTTGCTTGTGCGTGGTTTAGGCACGGTGTGCCACTAAAATGTGATAATGGCAACTGGGGAGATCTCGACATGTGTCTTGGGTGTGTGGTGAGGGTCGAGTCGATCGGACAGGTTCTACGACGAGTCCGGGGGATGAGTCTTGCCGGGGGTGCGACCTGGGCATCCCCACGAGAGGTACCTGTGGCGGGTACATGTGTTTTGGAGGAAATCCCGAGGCGAGCCTATGGTGGAGAGGTGTTGTGATGGCACGGGGGAGGACCCTACTTGAGGAGATGACCTGTCTGATCCCACCTAGGATCTGGAAGAGCAAGGGAAAACAGAACCATGAGCCTCTCGTGCACACCACTTGTCCCTGAATGGGCAGGGTGCGGATGTTGATCGGTTTTGGCGATGCCATTACTGCCAGGTTGTCAGGTGATAAGGGTGGGTGGTGCCATCATGGGGACCGCACCATCCTAGATCCGCAGTACCACATTGGCCAGGTGTTGCGTCTCCCAGTCTCAGTTTGTCGGTGCACCGGGGAGCCCCAGGGCTGAGTGGCAGGATGGTGTCATTCCGGATCAGAAGACAGCCCGTTATCGGCCTAGGCGTTGCGCAACGTCGATGATGGCGATCTTGTGGGTACAGGTGTACACACTCTGCAGAGTTGATCGATCTATACGTATAGCCGTGTCTCCGGTTATGGACATCTCATGACCTATGCCTTACTTGTTGTAGAGAGATGAGTCCCTTCTTTTCTCCCCCTGGGTTTTTGTAGGATCCGGCTGTGAGCCGCTAAGGCAAGGACGAGAGGGAGTCGCCTTGCCGCCTAGAGAGTGTGAGAGTGTGTGGTGAGATGTGTGTGGATGGGATGGATGTGTGTGTGAAATGTGTTAAAACTTGCTATACAACGTGTTACTATTTAATTACTTAATAAACCTACATAGGAAAACCTACAGCCAGATATAGGTTCTTTTCTCTACCCCCTTGCATACCACTTTCCACAAAGCAATACGCAAAGCATAGGGTGGGAGCCAGTGGCCAGTACAAATCGTACTGAAAGATTTTGGATTCAGGTGACGAGTCAGAGGACGAGTTCGGGGACGTCGACCCGGAGGAGTAGGGTTTCGTGCTGCGTTCAAGTCGGAGATGCTGAAGATCTACGCTTCCCTTCGCTATTCTTTCTGCTGCGTGCTCGTGTGATTCCGCCCAGGAGGCGATGTAATAAATAAACTAGACTTCTTAATGTACTCTTTAAATTCAGAATTCATGTATGACTATGATTATCGACTATAATTTGATAATGCGATGGGATGATCTTTGGGACTATCGTGTTATAATTCGCATCTGTGGATTTTCCCTTCGAGGAAAATTGAGATCGTTACACAATGAAGATGAGAAGAAAGGCAAGAAGAAAGAGAGCAAGATGACCTTCAAGAAGAGCAAGAAGGGAGGCTCATATGTTGTCACTTGGGATAGTGGTTCCTCAAGTGATGATGACTCAAGTGATGATGAGAAGAGATCAAACCAGAAGAAGGTTCTTGCAAGCATTGCTATGAAGAACAAGATCTCTCTCTTTGACACTCCATCGGCATGCTTCATGGCTAAGTCCACTAAGGTACAATCCGATGATGAGTGTGACTCTAGTGATGATGATGATGATGGTGAACCCACTAAAGATGAACTAATTGACATGTTGGAAGATGCTAAGACTCATTTTGACATCAAGAGAAAGGAGTGCAAAGCATTGTGGAAATAGCTTCAAGCTCTCAAGCAATCCTTAGATGAACTAAACCGCTCTCATGAGAGGCTAGAGGATGCCCATGAGAAGCTTGGCAAAGCTCACTCTAAGCTTGAAAAAGCTCACTCATCTCTTATTGAGCAAAAAGAGAAAGAGCATGTTTCAACAAGTAACATGGGATCAACTTGTGACATAATCAATGAATGTTTCTATGAACCCATCATCATCACTCCAACTAACCCTTCTTGTAGCACTTCTAACTCTACCTCTTCTACTAGTGATGGCTTCACTTGTGATGCTTCACTAATGGTTGATAATGAGACCCTTAAGAAGGAGGTTGGTAAGCTCACTCTAGCCTTAGGCAATGCCTATGGTGGAGACGTCCACTTGCTTAAGTGCTTGGGTAGCCAAAGGTTCTCCCTTTGCAAAGAGGGATTGGGCTACACCCCCAAGAAAGGCAAGGCGACCTTTGTGACTCCAAAGCCTTGCTTTGTGAAGAGCAATGGTCATTTTTGCTCAAGTTGCAAGCAAGTAGGGCATGATGAGCAATATTGCAAACTAAATCTAAGCAAGATAAAATTTACAAGTGCATCTATTCGCTTTGATTCTAGTTATGTGCTTACCAAGGGCAAGAAAGGTGTGATTGCTAAGTACATAGGTACTCCCAATGAGAGCTCAAAGAAGAAAGCTATTTGGGTACCTAAGTCCTTAGTCACTAACTTTGGAGGACCCAAGCAAGTATGGGTACCTAAGAAGAATTGAATTGTTTTGTAGGTCAATTATAAAGCCAGAGGGAGGCATTGGGTGCTTGATAGTGGGTGCACTCAACATATGACCGGAGATTCAAGAATGTTCAACTCTATCAAGTCAAATAGTGGCAATGGATTGAATCTATCACGTTTGGTGACAATGGCAAAGGCAAGGTCAAAGGGTTTGGTAAGATTGCAATATCCAATGACATGAGCATATCCAATGCGTTGCTAGTAGAGAGCTTGAACTTCAACTTGCTATCCGTAGCTCAACTATGTGATCTTGGTTTCAAATGCATATTTGGAGTTGATGATGTAGAGATCATAAGTGTAGATGGGTCTAACTTGATATTCAAAGGCTTTAGATATGAGAATATATACTTGGTGGATTTCAATGCTAGTGAAACTCAATTGTCAACTTGCTTGCTATCCAAATCTAGCATGGGTTGGTTATGGCATAGAAGACTTGGTCATGTTGGGATGAGGCAATTAAACAAACTTGTCAAGCATGATCTAGTTAGATGCTTGAAAGATGTGGTCTTTGAGAAAGATAAGCTATGTAGCTCTTGTCAAGCCGGCAAACAAGTTGGAAACACTCACCCTAGTAAGAGCATGATGAGTACTTGCAAACCTTTTGAGCTCTTGTATATGGACTTGTTTGGACCAACCGCATATACAAGCATTGGTGGAAACAAATATGCCTTTGTGATAGTTGATGACTTTACTAGATATACATGGGTATTCTTTATTAGTGACAAGAGTGACACCTTTGATACATTCAAGATTTTTGTCAAGAGATGCCAAAATAAATTTGAAACAACTATCAAGAAAGTGAGAAGTGACAATGGTAGTGAGTTTAAGAATACAAGAGTTGATGAGCTATGTGATGAATATGGTATCAAACATCAATTCTCGACCAAGTATACACCTCAATCAAATTGTCTTGTTGAGAGGAAGAATATGACACTCATTGATATGGCAAGATCTATGCTTAGTGAATACAATGTGAGTGATTCTTTTGGGCCGAAGCTATCAACACGGCTTGTTACTATAGCAACCGACTCTATTGCCACAAGATGCTCGAGAAGACACCTTATGAGCTATTGAATGGAAGAAAGCCAAATATTTCTTACTTTAGAGTGTTTGGTTGCAAGTGCTATATCTTGAAGAAAGGTGCAAGATTGAGCAAATTTGAGAAGAAATGTGATGAAGGCTTCTTACTTGGTTACTCAACTACAAGCAAAGCATATAGAGTATGGAATCTTACTCATGGCATAGTTGAAGAGGTGCATGATGTGGAGTTTGATGAAACTAATGGATCTCAAGATGAAAATGACAATCATGATGATGTGAGAGGTGCACCATTAGCCAATGAAATGAAGAACATGGACATTGGAGATATTAGGCCGAGGCAAGTGGATGAGGAGCAAGACAATGACTATCTAGTGCATGCTTCATCCAATGAGAAAATCAATGACAATCAAGCTAGTTCATCCTCTCCAACTCAAGATCAACAAGAGGTTAGTTCATCATCTCAATCCAATGACCAACCAAGTACAAGAAATCAACTTCCAACTCCCCAACCTACATCGATTGCAAGGGATCATCCTTTGGATCATATTATTGGAGATATCACAAGAGGTGTGCAAACAAGATCAAGATTGGCTTCATTTTGTGAACACTACTTATTTGTATCATCTATTGAGCCAACCAAGATTGAAGAAGCTTTGCAAGATATTGATTGGGTAAATGCTATGCATGAAGAGCTCAACAACTTCACTAGAAATTAAGTTTGGGAGCTAGTTGAGAGACTAAAGAACCACAATGTGATTGGCACTAGATGGGTCTTTCGCAACAAAAAATATCAAGATGGCATAGTGGTGATAAACAAAGCAAGACTAGTTGCACAAGGGTACACTCAACTAGAGGGTCTTGACTTTGGAGAAACATATGCACTAGTGGCAAGGCTAGAAGCAATAAGGATTCTATTGGCTTATGCTTGTGCTCACAACATCAAGCTATATCAAATGGGTGTGAAGAGTGCATTTCTCAATGGGTACATCAATGAATTGGTATATGTTGAACAACCACCTGGTTTTGAAGATGACAAGAAATCCAACTATGTGTACAAGCTAAGAAAGGCATCGTATGGTTTGAAGCAAGCACCTAAAGCATGGTATGAGAGGTTGAGAGACTTTCTCCTCTCTAAGAGATTCATTATGGGCAAGGTTGATACTACCCTATTCACTAAGAAGATAGGCAAGGACTTATTTGTGTTGCAAATCTATGTGGATGGCATTATCTTTGGATCAACCAATCAAGAGTTTTGTGAAGAGTTTGGCAATATGATGGCAAAAGAATTTGAGATATCTATGCTTGGTGAACTTAGTTACTTCCTCGGTCTTCAAGTCAAGCAAATGAAGAATGGCACATTTGTAAGTCAAGGCAAGTATATCAAGGACATGCTCAAGAAGTTCAATCTAGATGAAGCAAAGTAAATTAGCACACCAATAGGAACAAATGGCAATTTGGATAGTGATGCTAGTGGCAACATGGTAGACCAAAAGCTATATAGATCAATGATTGGTAGCTTACTCTATGTGACCGCATCAAGACTGGATGTCATGTTTAGTGTATGCATGTGTGCAAGGTTTCAAGCTTCTCCTAGAGAGAGTCATTTGAGAGCCACAAAGAGGATATTGAGATATTTGAAGCATACACCAAATGTTGGGTTGTGGTATCCTAAAGGATCAAACTTTGAGTTAATTGGATACTCGTATCGGATTATGCGGGTTGCAAGATAGAAAGAAAGAGCACATCGGGCGCATGTCAATTGCTTGGAAGATAACTTGTCTCATGGTCATCAAAGAAGCAAAATAGTGTGGCACTCTCTACCACCAAAGCCAAATATATTAGTACGGGGAGTTGTTGTGCACAAATACTTTGGATGAAAGCTACTTTGAATGATTTTGGAGTCAAATTCAAGAAAGTGTCCTTGCTATGTGACAATAAAAGTGCAATCAAGCTAACCAAAAACCTGGTCCAACATGCAAGAACAAAGCATATTGATGTCCGCCACCATTTCATTAGTGATCATCAATTGAAAGGGGACATTTCCATAGAGACTGTGGGCACCGAAGATCAATTGGTCGATATCTTTACCAAGCCACTAGATGAAAAGAGGTTTTGCAAGCTAAGGAATGAGTTGAACATACTTGATTTCTCCAACATGAGTTGATACACCCCCACTTATATGACATGTCTCTACTCCAACAAAGCAAGGTACAAGTTGATTGAAAGCATTTATGCATACTTTGCTAGGACTTGTGAGCATATAGACATCACTCATGCTTCAAGGCTCATTCATGAAAACAAATGTTTTTTTATGCTTATATGGTGCCACTATAGCTTCTATGACTTGATATGATCTAGTGGTAGCATATGACATGTTGATGGGCTTGCAATCCTAGTGTTTGATCTATGTCTATGAACTTAAGTGTTTAATTCAACATAGGCAAAATAACCATCTTAACATGTGTGAACAAGTTTGTCTATGGTCACTACACCACAACCCTTAATTAGCGACTGACTTGAAGTTGTTGAAAGGGGTGTACAGCGATGGACGGTCAGTTGCTAAAAGTTATAGCAACGGACCTCTACAGTTGCTATTGAAGGCGTCGTTGTATAGCAACAGACATGATATTTAGCGACGGACAGTCCGATAGTCCAATGTTTAGCAACGGACAATCTGTTAAAGCTTTTAGCGACGCACAATTCATTGCAATAAAAACTTTTAGCAACTAACAGTCCATCAAGCTCAACTAAATAGGTTAAAAAAATAAATAATCCACATGCATTTAAAATTGGACCACATTCAGAACCAATACAATATCGAGTGACATATACAAATAGAGCACAATAATCATACCCTCATTCATCAATATCAAATTAGTACATACATAATCATTTCACTAGCTTAAGCTTGTTGCCATCAAGCTAACATACAAGCATATAGTAGCTAAATACAAAATATTTCCTTTGTCATAAGGTTGTACGGCAAGCAAACATTCTTGTCTTGTTGAGCAAAAGCCATTATCCAAAAGTGATCCAACATTGATCAAAAGATAGCACCATCTGGTTCGAGTGCAAAAACTAAAGCTACCAGACTATAGTCCAAAAGCATTCCATATTAGCATATAGTTCACCACAAGATAATTTAATGGCTTCTTATCAACAAGTCTGCTAGCAACAACCTCATGAGAATCTCCTACAAAAAATTTGCTCCCAGCACCCTTCTTGCCAACAAACTATAGCAGCCTAGCGTCTCTGAGACATCCTGCACCACCTTGAGAAGATCCATGAGAAGAACCAGGAACGGCAACACCGCGAGAAGATCTTGGTTGCTGACTGCAGACCTTCAGCTGAGACAAGTATCATAGTTAGAATTTGTACACTTACCACTATAAAAAACGATAATAGGATCAAGTGAACATTACTCGATTAAATGGCCAAGCAAGAGGCACATTTACAGCATCACCTAAAGTCTTGATTTCAGCATAAGGGCGTGGCACTAATGTTTCACGTCTGAAGACAACATTCACAATAACTTCACAAAATTTCGTTCCAAGAGTCTGACCGGCTAGCTTATTGTTAGGATTAACTGAAACAACAGTTGCCTTTGCCACTTTTTCATTACTCGACATGGCAAATAAGACGACTTCATTTCCAGCCTGAAGTAGAAGATGAACTTATGAGAAATTGATAAATGCTAGGTTGAGCAGCTATTAAATCACAAGTATAAAATTTGCATGAAAGGTTGAGAAGATTACAAGTGCATCATGTGAAAACTGTTGGACATTGTTCCTTAGTGATGTTGTAATGTTCATAGCAGGTGAGGCAGCGGCTACAGCTTGCTGATTAGCCTCGACTTGGGCTGCAGCTTGCTGATTGGCCTCATCGTCAGGTTCCTGATCACAGTTGTCATCCTCTGCATAGTCATCTTCTTCACCTTGAATATGCTGATTGGCCTCAGATCTTGGGCTCTATATCAAGCATAGGAAGACAGATTAGTATATAGTAAAAATTTAGATTGATAAACTAAAACCATACTGTGAAAAGGCATTTTGAGGCACTTTACCATTTGCTGTCTTGAGTTAGAACCATGCTGTGAGATTGTTTCAACATATGGAAATTCTCGTGCCATCAATTGCTTCTCCCTTTGTTGTATTTCTAAGATACGTTGTTTTAACACTAGATTCTCACTTTCAGCTTTTTGACATGCTAAAACTTGTATTTGGAGCCTTGTCGATGTATACGCCTTAAGTCCTGGGGTACCAATGGCTTGAGGAGTTGGTCCCAGGCCCAAACAACGGACTCGCCCCCTTGGCTCTTTTACTCCACAAACAGCAGCAAAAGCATCACCTTGCTGAATTGTCCTATCCATCAACTCAGGACGGGCTTGCACAACTTCTTTTAGGTTGTTCTAGGAAGAATAAATATGTATGTTTATAAATCTTTGACTTGAGATAATTTACACTAGCTATCAATGCAACAAAATGGTGACTGATGATGCCTAATTCCTTCCCTGTGGCTGCATATTATATTCTGCAGTTGTGTTATGCAGAACTACAAATTAGTGATTAGCTAGTCTATGCTTAATTATTTGCTTCATGTTCTTGTATAGATTAATAGCATACTAATTAAGTAATTATAGGATGTAGGTTGCTGGGACATAACAGTAGGAAATCAGGAGGAAAGAAAGAAGGATCATGCCTGCCTTAGCAGCTCTAAACCTCACAAGTTAGGTCCCACTGATCCTAAATCAACCCAAGTTGAGCTGATCTACACATGTACAAGTCCAATAGTTGCTCAGTTTTAGGTGCTATATATGCTACAGCAGCACTCCCTTGTTCTTGTGTCTTTATTTATTTATTTATTTCTAAAACATCTATGGAATGGTATGTTTTAACTAATAGTCTCCCCAGAAATATACCAAGAATGGTATTTTTTACATGCAGCCTATGGGATTTTTTTGTGATGTCATGCAGCCTATGGGCTTATGAGGCATCAGGTGTATGTATGACACAGAGGCATTAAAATCGTAACAAAACCTGCTAGGTGATCCAACTACATCCACTTTGAGTTATGTACCAAACAATATTGGTCTATGCTTTCTACAAAAACTTACAATTGTTGATGCTGCAGGCATTTAAGGAACTCCATTTTTTCTTGTATGTGTTTTTATATAGACTTCATCTCTTCGAGCAGGGCGCCCAAGTTCCTCACCCTACAAGTTTTTAATTTGCAGAGGTCAAAATGCTCCAAAAATAATCCATTCAATGAGATGACAATGATAAGTTTTTGTACCAGTTTATGTGCAGCAGAAGCATAGCTCACACTGCCTGATGTATGAAGAAACTTTAACTTTGCACGAGAGTATTTTCCTCTGGCTGTTAGAGCCTATGATATGAAGTGTCACATCACATTTGCATGTATGTTGAAAAAAAACAAGTCCAATTGGCAAGTAACTGAAGGAAATACATTCATATTAGTTAGTCCTTACTTGAGACTCAGGAGACCTCCAATATTTGAGAAGAGAATCCAATTCATGATCATCTATTCTATGACCATGTAAGTTCTTTAGTTCCTCGTCAGTCAATATTTCATCAAAAATTTGTTGCTTAAGTTTTGTCTCAAACTGTTTCCATTTTGCTCCAGCACTAGACATAACCCAGTGTTGACATTTCTTAACGTCATTACCAAAAGTAGAAAGATTTCTATTTCTGATAATGGCGTCAAAAATAGTTAACCACCTCTCATGCCACTTAAGCCAAGTTGTCATCCCCAGCATGACAGAGAGATGCGGTATTGAAATATGCATTTGTTCTTCTAATAAATATAAATATAAATATAAATGTGTATCTGCAAGCGCACAGATAATACCAATGTAGCATTTTAACCAGGAGTATTTCAGGTATCGTTATTTATATTTTTACTACTGGGAAGGGATGCTAAGGAATAAATGAGTAATGAGTAATGAGTAGCACTGCATGTGTAATGGAGAGTTTTCATCTATCTCTCTCAATACGGTATAAGGTGTCACATAAGATATAGATAATGAATGAATAGTGACAAAAGATAAATACTAATCAGCATATATATTAGCCACATAAGATAATGATAAGCACCTCAACAGATATTCCAGCAAGTCATTAGAATGGAATACTTATTAAAATTGAAGGGACGTACCTTTGCTTCTTCCCAAGATTCTCCGCTCTCGTGCCTGGGGTAGTCGTAGAATGATCTTTCATTTCCCAACCTTAGGGTTGGTGGTGTGTTCGGCCTAGAGAGTAGAGTTGCGTATATTGATTCTTCTTCTTCGGAGTATCTTTCTTCATATCTTGATACTTCTCCTTTATAGTCTGCCCATCCATCCTTAGCGTTCTGCTTCTTCTGGTTGCGGTAGCGACGTCTTCTTCTCGTTCTATTCTGCTTAGATTCTTCAACAATGTAGTTAGTATTAAAGTAACGACGTACCTTCTCAGAGGGGAAGTGTAGGTGCACTTCTCCTGTCCCGATATAGATGATAGCTTTGGTGGTGCTTAGGAATGGTCTTCCAAGGATGATAGGTAGATCATAATCATCTTCTCCCATATCAACGACTAGGAAGTCTGTAGGGATGAAGTGGTCATCAATCTGGATGGGGACATCTTTTGCTATGCCTTCGATGACATGGCATGTCTGATCTGCCATCTGGAGTTGGGTGTATGTTGGATGTAGAGGCATTGTGCCATACAGAAATTCATAGATCAACTTGGCCATAATGTTGACACCCGATCAGGTGTCACAGATTGCTTTCTGGAAGGAGCATCTGTTGATTGTGCCTTCAGTGGTTGGGACACCTGGGTCGTCCTTCTTGATCAAATGAGGGGATCTGATTTGGTGATCTTGATTATTGTGGAGTGCCGTTACCATCTTTACTGGTTCTGTCCATACTTGCTTCTTGTTTTTGTTCTTGTTCTGCTTGTTCTGCTCGTTCTGCTTGTTTCTTCTATTGGTCCTTTTCTTTGGTTCATCTTGAGGTTGTTCAGGAGCTTGTATGGTTTTGTTCTTGAAGGTAAATGTCTCCTTCTCTTTGATGAAGAAACTGATCTTGGCAGTGCTAGCATAGATGATAGCTCCAGCAGTGTTCAAGAGCGGCCTCCCTAAGATGATGGGTAACCTCTCATCAACACCGGTTTCTATCACCATGAAGTCTGCTGGGACATTTGAGGTACCAATTCGGACACGGATATCTTTTAATATTCCTCTTGGGTAGCATAGTGTCCGATCTGCAAGCTGCAAACATAGGGTTGTTTCTGATAAAGGATAATTAAAGAATTTCTCGTAGATTACTCTGGGCATGATATTGACGCTTGCGCAAAGTCGCAAAGTGCTTCAGGAAAGTCTATGGTGCCAATGGAGATTGGGATGACAGGTCATCCTGGGTCTCCTTTCTTGGTTGGTAGGAAGTCGTTACACCACTCTTTTGTGGGGTTGTTCCAATAAGCACCTGCATCGAATATGTCTACAAGATTTGCAGATTCTAATCCTTCCGGTTGTGATGGAATACCGGAGTTAGTGGCAGGAACAGCAGCAACTATTTGGCTTAGCTGAGATTCAATCATTTTATTAAAGCTAATTTGATTCTTGATGGCAACAGAAGAATTATCCATCCTATTATTTATAGTTTCTATCATTTTATCATTGGATGCTAATTTCTTAGACATGTTATCCATTAACTTTCCTTTATTAGCTACTAACTCTCTCAAAGGTGGAAAACTAGGATTATTATAAAAATTGTTACCTTGATAATTACCTGTAACTTGTCGATAAAATTGGTTTAACCCATGTAAATAGCGAGCACAAAGTGTAAGGCTATCATAAAACAAAGAACCCTCCATGATTGATCCCTCTGGATGACTTTTTGTACGAACAGTACCCTTAAGCCGCATCAAAAACCTATAAGCATATATAATAGCCTTATCACGTTGTAAAATTAATATGTATTTAATTTGTTTCTTAAGTTCAAATTTGTCAAAGAAATTACCTCTCAACAGGCCACATGCTACGAAAATGTACTGGACTAGCCATTCTTGCTTGGGCGGGAAGATGGACCATCCAATGTACCATCATGTCAAAGAAAGATGAAAGGAATATGGCCTCAAGAAGGCTCAATGTTTTAGCTATATGAGCCTCTAGATTATCCATGTCACTTTTCCGAAAAACAGGAGCAGAAATCTTCTTAAAAAATGACTAACACGAGCAACTGCAGCACTAACTATCTCTAGTAATATTTTTCTTAGAGCTATTGGAAGTAAGTCTTGTAGAACAATGTGGCACTCATGACTCTTTAACCCAAACACTTTTTTCTCATTAACATGAATGTTGTGTCGAATATCAGACACATAACCAGCAGGGAACTTGACCCCTTTTAGTACTTGACAAAATAATTTCTTCTCATCAGAATTCATTGAATATGGCGCAGGTGGTATATAAAATTGGTCTTCAATTTCAATAGGGTGAAGGTGACTTCTAATACCAAGAGCTTGAAGGTCCAAGCGAGAGTTAAAGTTATCCTTAGATTTCCCATTGGTACCTAAGAATGTATTAACAAAGTTCTCATACACATTTTTCCCTATGTGCATGACATCAAAGTTGTGGCGCATCATCAAATCTTTCCAATATGGAAGTTTGAACCAAATAGATCTCTTGAAAATGACTGGAGGCTCCCCTTCCTTGCGTCTCTTGCTTACTGGTTTCTTTCTAGATGGATCCTTGCCATAAACTGTGACAAGATCATTCGTACACTCTAAAATTTCATCTCCAGTAAGTGGAGTCAGTGCCTGTCTAAGCTCGGTTGAACCAAATTTCTGCTCATCAAACCTAAATGGGTGCTCTTCATGCAAGAACCTACGATGACCCATATAACAAGTCTTAGTACCATTACCAAGTCTAAATGAGCATATGTAAGAGTGGCAATCAGGACATGCTGCTTCATCAGATGTAACACAACCAGACACATATCCTAGACCTGGGAAATCTGTAATAGTCCATAGTATTGCAGCACGCAACATGAAATGCTCTCCCTATGAAGGATCATATGTTCTAACTCCTTTGACAAACATATCTAACAAATCCTCGATAAGTGGTTGAAAATACACATACATATTATGACCAGGAGCATGCTTCCCAGGAATCAAAAAAGAAACGATGAAGTTCGATTGCTTCATGCACATTGAAGGTGAAAATTTTAATGGTATACATATACCGGGCCAAATGCTATAACTAACATTTTGGCTCCTGTATGGATTAAATCCATGCGTGGCAAATGCTAGACGAATATTGCGGTTGTCTTTAGCAAACTCTGGATGTTTATCATCAAAGCTTTTCCAAAGAGGAGAATCCGCAGGATACCTAAGGAAATCATCTCTCGTTCGCTCCTCATCATGCCATCTTGTAAGAGCTGCTGTTTTAGATGATAGAAACAACCTTTGGAGACTCTTATTTATTGGAAAGTAGCAAAGAACCTTCTTAGGAACCCTATAAACATGCTACCCATCTAGACTGTTGTCACACCCGTTTTTAAGAACAAAAACAAGTGCATAAAAGGCTCATGTGCACCCCAGAAATAATCGCACACATGAGTTGACAAATTATAAAAGTACCATCACAGTGCTTATTACATAGCGAATGAATATTCAATACAGAGTCTTAAACAAATAAAAATTATACTAAACGACGACTTCTGCGGAAGCTCTAAAAGGGACTGGTTGACTGGTTGACTACAAGACTAGTACTCATTGCGGTAACCATCAATCCAATCTTCATCTGTGGTGTTTGAATGCAAGGGTGAGCACATACGTACTCAACAAATATAACATGGGGGTTCATAAAGCTCAAAAGGGTATGCATGGTTCATAGCAGTAAGCATTTTAAGTAGATCAAATTCATTTTAATATCAACAATTGTCAAGGTAATTGCATAAGCTCAAATATCCATGATCATAAAGTAAATGATAATGATACAATAAATAAATAATACTTGCATAAACCAACATAAAAATAAGAACCCAATAATTCTGTGAGTTTTCCGAGCCACTCGTGTTCGTGAGCACGGCTATCGTGATAGTTTTTAACTCTGCGCAGAGGTGTACAACTTTACCCACAAGTCGTGTTTGCCTATATGCCCGGGATCATGACTCCCAAAACACTACGAGGTGAACAGGCAGGGTACACTATGAAACCTTTCAAGGGTTCGTCTAACAAGCTAGGGCCGCAAGGTTCATGACAGGGGGATATAGAGTCAACCTGTCTACGGTCACACTTCTTCGCGGCTATGCCCATAGATTAGGAACCACACTATACCCGTCTCGCCACGCCCCTATTTGCGTCATAAAGGCAACCATTGAACGAGCTAGAAAAGGTCCCCATACTGAGCTAAAGCCAGAGCCATATAGCCCTCGTGGTTGTACTGTATATTCCAGCTTTTGCCGACAGATAAGCTCCTATAATCCAATGTTGCTAAAAAACGAGTTTTATCATTATTGCATAACGTCATTAACAAATTAAAATCATGTACATCCGATATGAGCGCTAGCAAAACTAATCGTATGTGGTGATCAAATCATAGGTCACAAGGTATTCAGGATAACAAAGACTAGGATCAATCTATGGTGATCAAGGAAATCATGCATATGAATATTTAATTTATCATGAATAGGTCAACAAGGATAATCCCATGTTATACTTGCCTTCTTCGAAGAATTCTTGCTGGTTCTGATCAAAGAAACACTTCGGTTCTTCAACGGGTTGCTCAATGTCTATACCGATCAACAATAAACACCATTCAATCAACCGACAATCATACACGAAGCAAACAAGGCTATGATTAGAACAGTACACCAACAGTAATAAAACAAGATGAAAAGTTTATAAAACTAATCTACGTATTGCTACGATAAAATAGGCGTTTCGTGCACGAAAAACGGAGCTAAAACGACGAAGTTATGAATTAAACAAGGTTTCATATTCAAAGATATTAAATTAAATCTAATCACGAAATTATAAAGTTTCAAAATTAACTAACAGCAGCACTAACATGTAGAGAATTTTATTACGAATCTAACACAATTCGAACGGGTCAAATCGAATTTAAAACGAGAGTTATGGGGTTTAAAATCAAGTGGCAAATCTGTAAATAAGGATTTTCCTTTTTAAACCGAATTAAAATAAATCCAGAAGAGTTTACGCTTTCCAGTGACAAAAGCGTATTCAGATATGGCGCCATGGACGTGGGTTGATACTTAAAAACAATGAGGGGCGCTTTTGCAAACTGGCAAAACGAAGGGGTATCTTCTTTTCTCATCCGTTGATCTATGATCGGACGGCCGAGAAAAGAGACCGGGAGAGAGGGGGTGACCGGCCGGGAGCAAAGTCCGGCGCGGCGGCTCCATTGCCAGAGCGTCCGAGCTCGCCGGCGAAAGGGGATAGGGGCCTGCGGGCCACCAAAACACGAACCGAGGGTACCAGGAGAACGAGGAGGTGATCGCGAACTCACCTACGTGATTCGCGCGGGCAAAGGAAGGACGGTGGTACCTAGCGACGCGGTTGAGCGGCTTCGCTGTCCCTGCGCGCGGTGACGAGCCGCTGAGGGATATCCACGGTGAAAACGAGGATGAGGAGGGGATCACGGTTCCGTACCTCGCTTCTGGAAAAGGAGAAGGTCAGCGGGGGGGGACTAGGGAGCTCGGGCGGTCACCAATGGCGGCAGCGGCTGAACTTGAGCTCGAGAACTCGTTGTACGAGCTAGGGCGAGGCGCTAGGCGAATAGATGGGAAACCAAAGGCGGTGGGGGGTATGCGGGGGTGTCAAGGGATGCAATCCCGTGCGGATTAGGAAAGATCTCCGCGGAAATCGGGATTCAGCTCGGCTCGGCCTTCGTGTTCCACACGAACACGGGAAGAAAGGAGGGGAAGGACGCTGACGCGTGGCCCCGCGAAGTCAGCGGCACAAGAGAGCGGCACAAGAGAGAAAAGAGGAGGAGAGATGCGGCGCTGCGCTGCTGGGCCAGGATATTGGCCCACGCGAAATAAAAGAGAGAGGGGTGGGCCGCGTGGTTGGAACGGGCCGAGGACAAGGGGAGGAAGGGAGGCCTGCCCGAGCTGGGCCAAGTGGCCGAAAAAAGAGAGGGAGAGAAAGGCCTCGGGCCAGATTGAAGGAAGGAGGAAAGGAGAAAAAGAAAAGCCTTTTCCTTTTTCCAAAACTGTTTTCGCAAATCCTTTTTCAAAAACAATTTCAAAAACAGGTTTGAATAAGTTTTCAAAACCACTCATCACAGAAATCAAAATGCTCCAGCATGAATGCTCAACATGTTGCTATATGACAATTTTTTTTAATTCATCAAAACTATATATTTCAATTATATTAAATGCATATACGAGAGAAGCATAATTAAATCAATTTAGCACTTTTCAAAACAATGCAAATTTTGGGGTGTTACAACTGTTCCTAACTGATTTCCACCGTGATACATTACACTTTGGACATGAATTAGAATCCTTATGGTCCTTCCAATAGAGAATGCAATCGTTTTCACACGCATGGATACTGATGTACCCAAGACCTATGGACTTAATCAATTTTTTAGATTCATAGAAGTTTCTCGGTAGTGTTGAACCCTTTGATAATGCATCATTGAGAAGATCTAGTAGTAGGTCAAAACTTCTATCAGTCCATCCTCCAAGAAGCTTGATGTGAAGCAATCTAATCAAAAAACGCAGCTTCTTATATTTCTTGCAAGTAGGGTACAACTCTTGGCTATTGGCTTCTACCAACTTTTGGAGGGCTCGTAGGTCATCACTAGGCTGCAGATCAGAAATATCATCTTCAAAATCCCCTCCATCATCTAAACCACCAGCTAGGTCCCTAAGCAATTCAGATATTTCATCATCTTCGGACTCTTCAACAAGGACAACACCATCACTATTCCCAGGATTCACATTGGATGAACTAGCTTCTCCATGGAAGTTCCATGTTGTGTACCCCTTTAAAAACCCATCACATATCAAGTGTTCACGTACATCACATGCCTCTCTCCAAAATGAATTAGCACACTTTCTGCAAGGGCATAATATCTTGTTTCCTACTGCTGAATTTTTAAATGCATAAGCTATGAAACCATTCACACCTTGTATATATGCTTTGGTGTGCCTACATGGAATTCATTATGTTAAATTCCATGTTAACTAAATTTCGTCTAAGCAGTTAAAAAATAGTTCGTGTGTGTACCTAGGCTCATTCTCAATCCATGTTTTATCCATAGACCTTGGTGGGGAGATCAAGAGGCTTTCTTTATATATATTTTTTACACAAACATCACATAACAGAATAATCACAAGGCACATCAGAAGCTTGGAACAAGGTAATCAGGCATTCATGAACGCAAAATGGATAAATAAATCTTACCTTTCACAAGTTCCTTTGGCAAACAACTTCGTAATTATGAACAACAACTGCTGTGATTGTTTTAGATGCCTAAAAAACTTCAAATACTTGTAGGCACCTCCTTTACCCTAAGAACAAGTGGCTAGTGAAAATGAAACAATTTACACCATGAATCAAAGTGGAGGGCAGAAGTAAACAATCAGCTTGATGCTTACCTCTTGGATGTTTTATTCAATGGCATTTGCTCATACGGGGTTGTTCAAACAAGGTCTACAGGTTGGTAACCTGCAATAGCATATATCTGTGCATGAGATTCACATGTATTTGCTGCTGTCCATGTCAAATAGAAGCTAATTAATACTTCAGCTAATATATCATATAATTGTTTTAGATGTCTAGAAATCCGTCAAACGGTCAAGACCTTTCTGTTACCTTCTAGTTACCAGCTAGAGCCATTATTCTATTGATTTATGTTCTAGTTTTGACTTGCCCCTCATGTTTACACAAGGACTATTGAGTGAAAGGTAAGTGAATTGAATTTGATTTCCTATTCTACTGTCATTTGATTTCCTGGTACATATTAATATTTTGGCTTTATAACTATATTTTGCCAGAGCAATCCAGTTCCAACTTAACAGCTCAGCTACTATACTAAAGTAATCTTTTTCTGTCTAGTATAAGAAGCTATAGTCAGTTTATTAATTGTGATGATAATATGTCTATAATTATTTAGCCTTTCGATAAAAAGGATGCCAACATCAGTTCAACGTATGTGCATTCTTGGGCCATATATACTTGCCAATATAGTAAAGAGACATACCACAACTCCTATAAAGATATAATCTAGTGAAGAAACATGCACCCCAGTGTCCTACAGAAGGATTATCAAGATTTGCCATATTCAGAGGTATGCTCGGCTGTTATATGTGCAGCTACTGTAAAATTTGCCTCTCATCCTGTCAGATCAGCTCATAACTCTCACAAACCGACAAGCCAAGCACAAATCCAACAACATTTACTGCACGACCAAAACCAGAGACAAGCTGGCAGCTCCTATGTATGACGCATCTGTAGGTGCAGGCCAAATAGGAGGAAGGAAGATAGGCAGCACAACCAGATTACTATTACGTACCCTGTCCTGTGAGTGGAAGAGGAACATGAGCCCTTGGCTGGAGTCGCACTTCAGATTGACCAAATCTGGGGCAGGCAGTTCGCCGATGGTGGCTTCCAGCGAGAGCGCCCGGCAGCGGCACGCAGCCGGTGGGGGCGGCCGGCGGAGGCACGCGGTCGGACGGGCGGCCGGCGGAGGCACGCGGTCGGACGGGCGGCCGGCGGGGGCACGCAGCCGGACGGGCGACTGGCGGGGGCACGCAGCAAGCCGAGGCGAGCGAGAGGCGTTGCGGCGCAGGACAGGCAGCCGTCGGGGGCGCGTGCGTGGAGACGCCAAGTAGAGATACTGAATGTGAGGCTTTGTTCATTTGGTACTGTGAGGACCTAGGGTTTTGATGATTTTGGGCCAAAATTTGCGCGCGAGTGGGCCAAAAACGTCCCGCCAATGGACATCTGTCTTTAGCAACGGATGATTCGACTAGGCTACTGAGATAATACAAAAACAAAATATTTATAGCAAGATACCATCTATCGCCGTATTCTATTTTAGCAACTCACGTTCCGAGCCGTTCAATGGAAAATAGTAACTTTAGCCACTAACGTTAGTTGCTGATTTAGTGTTGTGGTGTAGTGGGTTTAAACCGAATTAAACATCTTGGACAAATAGCTTAGTTTAAACCAAAGTTGAAAATCTTTTACCCTATGTCACACTAAGGGGAGTAAAACTTGAATATATATAATTAGTCCCACCTTTTTGTGTCATTTTGATGACAAAGGGGGAGAAATTATAAAGATATGATGTTTCAAGGGGGAAAATGCTTAAGGGGGGAATTGAAAGATAAAAGGGAGAAAATGAAAAATCAATTTTGAAAAAAACACACAAATAGGGGGAGCAAACTCATGAACACTTTGTTGCATTTGAATGTTTGCACTCTCATATGTATTGTTGCACAAGTACTTACAATTCAAAATATTCATGCTTGTGTGGTGTTTGCTAGTGATACATTTTGAATGATGATTGATCAACTAGCATGCATAGGTTGGTAAGCTAGATCCGTGTTCTTTCCAGTGGTATATAGAAACCTTGCTTTTAATGTTGATCTCACGGGGTTTCTAGTGATTACTTGATATCTAGCCTTATCATAGTGCTAAGGGTGATTCTAAATTCTGCACTCCGATGGTATCATGCTTCAAAGGTCTACTCTTATACCTTAGCATCATTTGGTAGCTATTTACTCTCCCACAATTTCTATCCAAGCGTCTGTGCACAACTTGAACCAAACTCTTGAAGCACATATGTAGGGGGAGCTAATAACTACCAAGCTGAATTTGTGTGACTTGTCCAATTCTAAAAATTTTGATCAAAATGCTTGGACAAGCAACTCAAGTTCAAAATGATTACATTTCATATCTTTATGGAAAGGTTGTCATCAATTACCAAAAAGGGGAGATTGAGACTCCCTATGTGTTTCGTTTTGAGTAATTGATGAAACCTACCTAAGGATCAACCTTGGATCTCTAAGTGTGAATCATGAGATAGGTTGGTACATGCCATGTGATGGAGCAAATGGATCAAAGTGATGATTGCAAGGGCTCTAACATGGAGGAGGTGAATGGAAAAGAAAATGGTGTCCAGGCAAAGGTGATATAGGAACCATTTTCGGTTTGGTGATCAAGACATCATAGACGGTTTGATCACATTTAGGATAGATAGTCGTACTATCAAGGAGGGAGCTCTTATGTTTGATTAAAGTTATCATGTCACTAGTGTCGGTGTTTCGACCCAGGGGTCGATCACCAACCAGTAAATTTGTTTATTGCATGCTCCCTCTCCCAGATGTGATGCAAGAAGAACACAATATTTATCCTAGTTCGGGCAAAGAAGGCCCTAAGTCCAGCGAGGAAGGAAGGATTGTATTATCTTGCACCGAAGTGCTCGTACCGTGGGGAGTACAAGCTGGCTTACACGGATGAACTCGGGAGGGGGGTCGAGGCCTAAGGCTAGCCGGGCTATCCTAGGTGGCTCGGTTGATTGCTTGAGATGTTGATCAAGCAATCATTGGTTTGTGTTCTGTTCGGATATGGCTCTCTGTTGCGTATGCTAGTGAGTTTGCTGCGAGTGCCAATGAGGGTCGCTTAGATGGTTGCAAGTGCGAGCAGATGTCTTGTTGTTCTCTCTTTTTTCTCTCCGACTATCCCAGCGTCCCCTTTTATAGACTAAGGGGAGGCTTGAGAGTACAGGAGCCCTAATTTGTATCGGTATGGGAGGCGCGTCCGTGGCACCATGCTTGCGATGCGACGTCGATTGTTGTAGCGGCATGCTCTTCCTATCCTTCCGATGCTCCTGGGCATGGTGATGGCGGACTGGTCGCTGCCGAACGGCATGGCGTGGAACGATTGGTCTCCTGTAGACGGGTACGAGCTCCGCAGTTGAAGCGGGACGGAGCAGACGGGTTCCATGCCGTAGTGGTTGGAGATGAGGGTCGAGCCTTCGGATCGAGGAGTATCGAGGCCTGCATGATCCTGACGCATCCCCGAAAATGCGGTCGAGGGTTGTCCCATTCGAGATTTGAGGGGGTGCTTTCGACCTCCGTACTCAAGGCGTGGCTACAGTGGCTGCACGATCGACGGATAACCCGGTATGGGTGACGAGTTGATGGATTTGACCGAGGTACCGGGTGCCCATGGTGTTAGGCGGGAGTAGGTAACAGCATGGGATCCCCTTTACCCCATACTAGGAGTAGGTGAGCTGATCGGGCCTCCTGATCGTGGGGCATTCGATCGACCCCCTATCCGTCACTCGAGGGGTCGAGGTAGAGGGAGATTCGATCGATCCCTCTTCCGTCACTCGAGGGGTCGAAGTAGAGGGGATTCGATCAATCCCTCTTTCATCACTCGAGGGGTCGAGGTAGAGGGGATTCGATCAATCCCTCTTCTGTAGCAGATCCTGCTCACTGTCTCTCCAGTAATTGGCCGGCCCATGACCGGTTATGCTTGATGGGGAGGTAGGATGGATTTTGGATCTTGCCTGGATATTAAGCACTAGATCGTCATGGATTAGGGTACCCCTTACCTTTGTACCCGACAGTAGCCCCCGAGCCTCTATGTGGATAAGGTGAATCCATATAGAGGCTCTTGCCGATGATCTATGGGGTTTGTTAACATGAAGTGGAGTTGAAGTACCTAATCTCGAGGCGTAGGGTTTTGTTAGGTTATTTCACCGTGGGGGGCGCGCGAGCGTCCCCCGCGGGGGTAGCCACCGAGGCCCCAGAGGAGTGATTAAGAATTCCTCTGGGGGCTTTGATTTGTGTCTTATCGAGGGGGATTGGTATTAACTGGAGTTGTAGCACCCTATCGAGGGGTCAGCTCTAGCCGCCAAGCTCCCGAGTGTTTTTGACCCTCTTTCGTCGAGGGGGGCCGTGCGTAGTCGAGCCCCTGAGCCCTGTACGGCTGGAGCATTGCTACCTCTTAGCATCCTTCCCACAGATCCTTGCGCTCGGATTGTGGGGTGAAGAGCATCGTGCTATCCTCGTTTGGACGAGCCTCGAAGTCCTCTGCGAGCTGGTAACGGGGAGATCCAAGTGAGAACTCGTGCCCCATTTGATAGGGGTCGACAGAAGCCCTGAGGCGTTCTCATTAAGCGAAACCACGTGGGTTACCTAGGTGCCAACTCTGTTCGATGAGAGTCGGTGGCTCGACGCCTCCCGTCGTAGGGGTCCTTAGGTATTCCCGGGTTTTGCCTCAGATATATCCCGGGGGGTCTCGAGAGTTTGTTCTCGAGCTGGGCCTCGTGCTGGCTCCCCTGGGTCATCCCTGACTCGGGTACTCGAGGGCGGTTGTCGAACCCTGTTCGAGGGCCAGCCTTCGCCTCCTCGAGATTTGGGGGTGGACCGGAGTCCGTTTTACTTCCCTGGGAAGGACCGTTCGAGGGTGGCTGTCGAACCCGTGATCGCTGGGCCAACCATCGACCCTCGAGATTTCGACGGACGGGTCGACGTCCGTCGCCTACCTCCGAAGATAACGCCCATCATTGCCCGCCGCCTACCATTGGCGCGCCTTTTCAGGAGATGTCCGTTCGGCTGCATCCGTACGTAGCCGGCGTGGAGTGCGGCGAGGAGTCCGATGACGTGACAGGTGTAGCTTATCCTATGGATCCTTAGGGAGTGTTAGGTGGGTGCATTTAATGCGGGGATTTACCTGCCTTTTCGATGGATCTACCCGTTGCGCTTCCGGTTATAAATACGGGGGTAGGGGCTTGGCTTCCTCGCGCTTGCCATTGCCTTCCTAGACTTCTTCCTCTCGCCATCGCCTTCGTCGCCCTCTGAGCTTGATCTCTGCGCGCGCGAGTAAGGAGAGGAAAGATCGGGAACGCACCTTCAACCCCTGCTTCCAAGCGCATCCGCTTTCCCGCCGTCATGCCGAACTACACCTTGTACGCCTGGCTTCCTTCGACGGCGACCGTAGAGCGGCTTGGGGACTTGGTTGAGAGTGGCCTTCTTCGGCCCATCACCTCGGCGGACCGGCCGAAGTGGATGGTCCCGCCAAGGGCGGACCGCCAGCCCAACCCACCGGAAGGTTACGTGGTTAGCTTCGAGGCTTTCCACCGGGCGGGGCTGGGATCCCCCCTAACCGTCTCTTGCGGGGGATTCTCTTCCACTACGGCGTCGAGCTCCAACACCTCTCCCCCAACGGCGTCTCCCACGCGGCGGTCTTCACTGTCGTGTGCGAAGGGTACCTGAGGACGGAGCCCCATTAGGACCTATGGCTCCACCTGTTCGAGGCGGGCCTGTTCCATGCTCCGGCCGAGACCGGTTATCAGAAGATGGTCAAGGCGGGGTGCTGCAGCATCGCCCTCAAGAGGCCAGACGACTAGATCCAGGCGAAGATCAAGTCGAGCCACTCGGGGTGGCACTCCAGATGGTTCTACTTGAGGAATGACGATGGTCTATTCCCCCCTTACATCGGGAGGACCATCGACTCGAAGCCTTTCCACTGGAAGCACGGCGTCCCAAAGAAGCGCCAGAGTCGCCTCGAGCATCTGCTCGACGCGATCGCCCATCTGAGGCGGGAGGGGCTTACGGCGGCCATCGTGGTGTCGGCTTTTCATCAGCGGCGAGTCGTGCCGCTGATGGCTCGCCCGCTGCGTCTCGACGAGATGTGCGCGGGGGTGGATCTCACAAGATGTCGGCTCGTGGGAGACGAGCTGCCCCTCGAGAGGATCGCCCGTCGAGTGCGCTCCTCCTTCGCCGTCGCATTCGAGGAGAAGCAGGTCGCTCTCATCCCTATGGTGCCGGACGAGGGCCATGTCCAGTTGGTACGACATCCCCTCTTCTATTAATGCCTTCTTGTTTGTCTTGTTCGTCTCTTTTGCCTGTCTCCTAACCACGCCTCGTGTTCCTCAGGGGAACATCGTTCATCGGGGGTCGCTGCCACCGGTGAAAGAGGAGCGGAATGAGTCCCAGGTGAGACGTGTTCAAGCTGAGCAGGCCAAAAAGGACAAGGACACGGCCAAGAGGGATAGGGGCAAAAAAGCCCTTAAGAAAATGAAGCGTGACCAACGCCGGTCCCAGCAAAGGCAAGCTGGCCTTCCCGAAGAGGAGTCTCCCTCGGAGGAAGATGAGGATGAGGAGACGAGCAGTGGCGAGGTTATTAAGAACAACAACATGGTGTAGTGGTATCGGGTTGTGACCATCACTTTGGACCTGACGGGTATTGTCTTTGTGCAGGAAGAGGAGCCGGAGCAGGAGGAGGGGGAGGGGCAGGTCGAGCTGCACCAAGGGCTCGAGGAAGAAAAGACGGTGCCCGAGCGACAAGGGGCGACCGCCAGTAGCAGAGGGGAGAGGGGGTCGATGTCGAGGTCGGCCCCGACCGCCGGGATCGAGTCGGGGGGTGAGCGCCCCGCGACTTCTCAGGGTGGAGTCGCGCTGCAGACGCGTAGTCATTCATCGCAGTCCGCGTCGAGGGGTCGGTCAAGCACGCCGCTGGTGCCTACTCGGTCGAGTGCACGGGCCTCGGGCCCATCGACCCAGGAGGAGACCAGGACGGCGGCGACGAGGACGCCGTTGACCCCCGCCAAGGCCACGGCGCCAGGAGCACCATCATCCTCCGCCATAGCCAGCACTGGAGGGAGAAGTGGCTCCCGGGGTACCGCTCAGAAGCCCCTGAGCGGCTCGAGGCCTGCTGTTCGGGCCCCCTTGATTCCGCTGGGGTAAGTTCCTTTCCTTTTGGTCCCGAATTTCCTTTGTGTTGGTTACAATTTGCGCTTACCATCGCGTATGCGTTCCTTTTTTAGGGTGAAGCGCTCGTTGGAGGATGCGTCCCCCACCCCGGCCAAGAAGCTGAGGGTGGAGGCTGTGGCTAGGATGGCGGCCGGAGCCGGCCCTACCGGCCCGTCCCCCTCGACCCTTGACCCAGGTGTGGAGTGGGCGGCCAGGGCATGGGAGGTGATGGAGCGTGGGTAGGCGCAGTCGGCCGTGGAGCGAGCTCGGGCGGTGGAAGAGGCAGGTCGGTCCGCCGCGTCGACTGGATCTACCGGATAGGCGGGCGAGGCTGTGCTCACTGTCCCGTCGGAGGAGGGCGCGCCGGCGGCCTCGGAAGGCGCGGGGCCGGCATCAGCGGCGACCGTGGTGGAGGGGGTCAAGCCCCAAACCTTTGTGGAGGTGGAGGTTGTCGACCCGACCGCCACCGGTGAAGAGGAGACGCCAGAGCAGCCGGCGCCGTCGCGGTGGCCCGAGCGCCTCGTAACGCTAGACGCGCACCAGCGGCTTGAGCGCGAGGAGAAGGCGCGGCAAGAGGGAGATGCGCGGCCGAGCCCTCCTCCCCCGCAGTCAGCGTTGTCCGAGGAGGAGGGTTGCGCCACGACCCTACCCCTCGTGGCGCCCGCAGCCTCTTCGTCGGGCGGGGGAGCGTTTGGCGCTGCACTGGAGGTGCCGCCATTGGTAGAGACCCTCGTCGAGGGGGCCTTGGCGTCGCCCCACCAGCCTGCCGAGGAGGGGGGACGGGCCAAGGAGCTCGAGGTGACACCCGCGACGGAGAGGGCGACGATGGCAAAGATGGTGGCGGTGACGGCCCCCCGGCCGGAGCCGGAGGGAACTGCTGTGGCGGTGCAAGGGAGCGGCATGCCGGACATGATTATGTCCGAGGCGTCAGCTCGGCCTCATCTTGAGGTCGGGCAGTCGTCATCTCGAGGTGCTCTGTCCCTCGGCTTAGTCGAGGTGGAGGGAGGGGATGGGCTACCGGACTGCGGTGAGGCCACTACCCTGGATGCTAACATGCATTTCCTCTACCGCCCAGGGCTATTCTCACGGTGGGGACCTCCTCCGCCCAGAAGCGACGACCCGGAGGGGTCGATGGCGGCCCTGCAAGATCGCTTTGAGGCCGGGATTGCCCGGCTCGAGGGGGCGACCTACTTCCCTAACCTGGCAGAGTGGGTGACGGCCCAAGGAGGCACCCTCGAAATGGGTCAGGCCATCATGCAGGAGGTAAGGGGGAGGGTCGACCGTAGCAGCGATCTCTAGGCGCAGGAGGTGCTCAAGCTGCCCGACCCCCGAGATCTAGGGCACACCTTCTTTGAGCTCGACGATCAAGCTGAGCTCGGGGAGTGGGAGCACTTGGAGGAGTTCCGTGCGTGGCTTGACCACGTGACACGCGTGGCGGTGGGGGTTGCTTCCGAAGATATGTTCAAGGGGATGATGGTGAGCTTTGTCCTTTCTCTCTGATTTATCTCGGTTGTTTTGCTGTCCATTATTGTGACCTTCCCTTTTGTCCTTGGTAGGCGCTGAGGGCGAGGTTGCATTACAAGTCCCAGTTCATCCTTCGGTCGCGGGAGCAGTGGAGCCAGCTCCCCATCCTCTGCGCATCGCTGGAGAAGGCGGAAGCCGAGGCCACTCAGGCGAGGGGCGAGGTTGCCACCGCGCAGAGGGGGGCCAAGGCTGCTCAGGAGGAGGCCTCCCAGGCACGGTCGAGGGCTGGAGCGGCCCTCAAGGATGCTGCCGAGGCTGGGCAGGAATGGGACATCGCCCGGGAGGCCCAGCGCAAGGCTGAAGAGGAGGCCACCAAGTTGAGGGAGGAGCTGGCTCAAGCGACAGAGCATGCCCGACTGCTCGAGGGCAATCTGATGTAGGCGGCTACCGACCGTGCCTCTCTCGAGGAGCAGGTCTGGGAGCTCCAGTCGGACATCGACACCGTCTCCTGCGACCGCGACGCACTGAACATCGCGGAGCCGAAGGCTCGGGCCCGGATCGCTACTCTGGAGGAGGATGTGGCTGCCAAGACGAGGGCCCTCGATGGCACCGGTAAGATTATCGAGGAGCTCCGGGGTGTGAAGAATGACCAAGCTGCGGCCCTGGTCGACATCGGCCGCCAACTGCAAGAGGTTGAGTAGGCCTACGTCACCCTGGAAACGCACGCCCAAGGTGAGTTTTTTAGAAACATTACTGAGCTTGCTTTGTCTCGACCCTTCCCCTATTTTTTGGTTTTGACGGAGTTCTCTGTTTGTTCCGGCAGTCATCGAGGAAGACAGGGCCCGAGCCCATGAGGACCTGACTAGTCTCCAGAGCCTCGACTGGGCGGAGGCGGCCCTGAACAAGAGGCTCGAGGACACCATCTCCTTCTTCTGCGATGGCATGGGGGTCAAGCCGGAGCTGCCGGTTGCGGGCGATGTGCGCGGAGACTCCCTCGTGCGCCGCTTTTTCGCCGTGACTCGTGAAGTGACGGAGCAGGTCTGCTCGGGCTACACCTACGACCTCAACGTCGTTGCTCGCGGCTTTGTCGTCGACGCAGCGTTGAATGACGAAGAGAACATGGAAAGATGCCATGAGCTGATCGACGCCGCAGAGGTGCCTGGTGGCGAGTTGGCGAAGCTCTTCGAGCCCGAGGTGCTTCCCTCGACGGACGGCGATGGCGATGGGAGTAGTTGAGGCCTAAGCCAGATCTGGACAAAAAAGGTCCATGTAATGGGGTAGATTAGAACATTTTGTGTTTGATCGTGGCCCGAGGGGCTTTTAAAACATTTGGATGTTTTAAAAAGTTATCGACTTAGTTTTTTGTTCAGCTCGAGTTTCTTCCTCTTAGCTGCCCTTACTTGTCTTCGTTTAAGCTATTAACGAACCCATGGGCCTCGAGGGGAGAAAAGTCGAGTGAAAGTAATCGTAGCCCTGAGGCGTAGGTGATTGTTTTCGGCTCGACCCGTCCCTAGCCCCTTTGCCGACACGAGTTGTTTTATTCTTAAGCGAGACGTGAGTTCTAGGTAGCGTGGAGGAGTTGAGTGACATCAAGCTCATTTGAAAAAACTGAGTGATTTTTTCGGGGACTCGAGGGGGTTCCCCCCTTTGTAGCCCCCGAGGGAGGCTCGTCTTTATGGAAATAGAGTCGAGGCTACCTTGTGCTTCGTGATAAAGAAAAGTACATTACGAGTAGCTCGATTATTAGAAGACTTTTTATCTTATTCATTCGAGACATGAATATAAGTACAGGGCCCTGAGGCCTAAGGGTAAAAGCGACGTAGTTGTTCGATGTTCCACGCGTTGGTGTAGATCTCGCCCTTGCTATTCTTCAGCCTGTAAGTCCCTGGCTTTAGCACCTCTGCCACGATGAATGGTCCTTCCCAAGGTGGCGTTAGCTTGTGACGCCCCTTGCTGCTTTGTCGGCGGCGCAGTACAAGGTCGCCGACGTCGAGGTCCCTTTTTGTGTACGTGCTTGTCGTGGTAGCGTCGGAGCGTCTGTTGGTACCTTGCCGATTTGAAGAGGGCCATGTCTCGGGCTTCCTCGAGCTGGTCGAGGGAGTCCTCTCGAGCTGCTGCGTTGGCTTGCTCGTTGTAGGCTTTTAGTCGGGGAGACCCGTATTCGAGATTGGTGGGGAGGACTGCCTCGGACCCATAGACCAAGAAGAACGGGGAGAACCCTGTAGCTCAACTTGGTGTCGTTCTGAGGCTCCACAGGACAGAGGGTAGCTCATCAACCCATCTCTTGCCGTGTTTGTTTAGTTGGTCAAAAATCCTTGGCTTGAGACCCTACAAAACCATGCCATTGGTGTGCTCGACCTGACCGTTAGTTCGAGGGTGGGCAACTACAGACCAGTTCAACCTGATGTTGTGGTGGTCACAGAAGTCCAAGAACTTTTGGCCGGTGAACTGCGTGCCGTTGTCAGTGATGATGACGTTGGGGACCCCAAAGTGATGGATGATGTCTGTGAAGAACAATACAACTTGTCGGGATTGAATGTTGGTGATGGGTCGAGCCTCGATCCATTTCGAGAACTTGTCTATGGCCACGAGGAGGTGGGTGTGGCCACCTTTTGCTTTCTTTAAGGGGCCGAGCATGTGGAGTCCCCATATAGCAAACGGCCAAGTTATGGGTATCATCTGAAGGGCCTGGGCCAGGAGGTGGGTTTGTCTGGCGTAGAACTGGCATCCCTTGCAAGATCGAACGAGTTTGGTAGCATCGGCGATAGCTGTCGGCCAATAGAAGCCTTGTCGAAAGGCGTTCCCTACTAGAGTCCTTGGCGCCGCGTGGTGGCCACAAGCCCCCGAGTGTAAGTCCTTTAGCAGTGCCCTCCCCTCCTTGATGGTGAGGCATCGTTGAAGTATACCAGTAGGGTTGCGTCGATACAGCTCGCGGCCGTCCCCGTACAAGACGTAGGTTTTGGCGCATCGAGCTATGCGTCAGGCTTCAGTGAGGTCCTCTGGGAGCTCGCCTCGTATCAGATACTCGAGGTAGGGCACGCGCTAGTCCATCGAGGGGGTTTGTGTTGCGATCGTTCCATCGATCTCCATGACTTCACCCCCGTTCGAGGGGGGATCTGTCGAGGGGGAGGGGTCGATCCCTTGCTCGAGGGTGGGAGCCCCCGAGCCTAGATCGACAGATGGCTTGTGAAGATCCCTAGAGAAGACGTCAGGAGGAACCGTGCCTCGAGTGGACGCGATTTTGGCTAGCTCATCAGCGGCTTCGTTGTACCGGCGGGTGATGTGATTGAGCTCGAGGCCATGGAATTTGTCCTCGAGTTTTCAGACCTCTTTGCAGTAGGCTTCCATCTTATGGTCATGGAAGCTTGATGCTTTCATCACCTGGTCAATCACCAGCTGCGAGTCCCCTCGAACGTCGAGGCGTCAAACCCCAAGCTTGATGGCAATGCGTAGACCGTTGACGAGGGCCTCGTACTCGGCTACGTTGTTGGAGGCGGCGAAGTGGAAGCGGATGATGTAGCACATGTGGACTCCTGAGGGAGATACAAACAGCAATCCAACGCCTGCTCCCGTCTTCGTCAACGATCCATCGAACTACATAGTCCACAGCTCGGCCTGAACCTGTGCCGGGGGTAGTTGGGTGTCGGTCCATTCTGCAATGAAATCCGCCAATACCTGAGACTTGATGGCCTTTCGAGGGGCGTAGGAGAGAGTCTCCTCCATGAGCTTGACCGACCACTTGGCGATTCTTCCAGATGTCTCCCGGTTTTGGATTATCTCCCCGAGAGGGAAAGACGAGACCACAGTTACCGGGTGGCCTAGGAAATAGTGTTGGAGTTTTCGCCGAGTGAGGACGATGGCGTATAACAGCTTCTGAATGTGGGGGTATCTCACTTTGGTTTCTGAGAGCACCCCGCTTACAAAGTAGACGGGCATCTGAACCAGCAGGGTGTGTCCCTCCTCTGCCCTCTCGACTACTATAGTCACGCTAACTACCTGAGTAGTTGCAGCAACATAGAGCAAGAGGGGCTCGGCTCGGTTTGGGGGCACCAAGATAGGTGGCGAGGTGAGCAAGCCTTTGAGTTTGGAGAGCGACTCCTCAGCCTCGATGGTCCACATAAAGTGCTTTGTTTTCTTAAGGAGGCGATAAAGGGGAAGTGCTTTCTCCCCGAGCCGTGAGATGAACCGACTGAGGGCAGCAAGGCACCCTGTGACCCTTTGTACGCCCTTAAGATCCTTGATCGGGCCCATCCTAGTGATCGCGGCTACCTTCTCAGGGTTGGCTTCGATCCCGCGTTGGGAGACTATATACCCTAGGAGCATGCCTCGAGGGACCCCGAAGACACACTTCTTAGGATTTAGCTTTATACGATTTGCCCTGAGGCACCCAAACGCGATTTCAAGGTCCCCGACCAGGTTTCCGACTTTTTTGGATTTGACCACGATGTCATCGACGTAGGCCTCGACGGTCGGCCCTATATGGTGTCCAAAGACATGAAGCATGCATCGTTGGTATGTGGCCCCGGCGTTTCGCAAACCAAATGGCATCGTGAGGTAGCAAAACATGCCAAAGGGGGTGATGAAGGAAGTCGTGAGCTGATCGGACTCCTTCATCTTTATTTGGTGATAGCCAGAATATGCATCGAGAAAGCAAAGAGTTTCACATCTCACAGTTGAATCAACTATTTGATCAATACATGGTAATGGAAAAGGAACCTTAGGACATGCTTTATTTAAACTAGTGTAATCTACGCACATTCTATCCTTTCCATTCTTTTTTCTTAACAATCACAGGATTTGCTAACCACTCAGGATGATGAACCTCCTTGATGAATCCGGCCTTCAAAAGTTTGTCGACCTCCTCCCCGATGATTCTGCGCTTCTCCTCGTCGAAGCGGCGCAGCCGTTGTTTCACCGATTTGGATCCGGCTCGGATGTCCAAGGAGTGCTCGGCGACTTCCCTCGAAATGCCCGGCATATCCGAGGGACTCCACACAAACATGTTAGTATTTTCACGGAGAAAGTCGACGAGCATGGCTTCCTATTTGGGCTCGAGGGAGGCGCCGATCGTTAGTACCTTCCCATCCGTGTGGCTGGGGTCGAGTGGGATGGTCTTGGTGTCCTCCACGGGCTCGAAGCCGGCGTGCCGTTTAGGGTCAGGGATCTCCTTGGAGAAGTCGTCGAGGGCCGCGAGGATGGCCGATTCCTCGACCACCTCGGCGTTTTCCACGCACTCAATGTCGCAGTCATAGGCGTGCTCATATGAGGTGTCGACGGTGATGACTCCCTTGGGCCCTGAAATTTTCAGCTTAAGATAGGTGTAGTTCGGGATCGCCATGAATTTGGCGTATCTCCGTCTACCGATGATGGCGTGGTAGGTGCCGTGGAATCTGACCACTTCAAAGGTCAGTTCTTCCTTCCTGAAGTTCGAGGGGGTACCAAAACAGACAGGCAGCTTGACGCGACCGATCGGGAGTGCCTTCTTTCCTGGGCCGATCCCGTGGAATCCCCCCGCGCTGGGCAAGAGCAGGATCCTTGGGATCCCCGGGAGGTCGAGGGTCTCGGCGTAGATGATGTTGAGGCTGCTTTCCCCATCCATCAGTACCTTGGTGAGGTGGGTGTTGAGTATGATCAGGTCGACGACAAGTGGGTAGACCCCTGCGTTGGGGACATGCTCAGGGTGGTCGTCCTGATCGAAGGTGATCGGCGTGTGAGACCAGTCGAGGTATCGTGGGGCCTGGGCTCGAATGGAGAAGACCTCTCGACACTCCCTCTTGCGCTGGCGCGCACTGAGTCGGGTCGAGGGTCCCCCGTAGATCATGAAACAGTCGAAAATCTCGGGGAAACCCTCTTTCTTGCCATCGCCCCTGTCTTGTGGGTCCTCCTTCTTGTCGTCTTTCTTGAGACCAAGAGAGTCGAAGTACTTCTTGAGCATGCGACAGTCCTCGACATTGTGGTTGGCCGTTCCCTTGTGATAAGAGTAGGGCTCCTTCAGCATCTTATCGAAGATGCCCCCCTCTGGCGGGGGACCTCGAGGCTTCTTTCGGTCAGCCGCAGCGACAAGATCGTCGGGCTTGACGTCGCGTCGACCCGGCTGGTTCTTCTTCTTTTTCTTCTTGTTGTTGTCCCTCTTAGGCCCATTATTTGAGCCGCCAGGTTTGTCCACCTTGGCCTTCCCTTTGTCTGGGGATTCATAGAAGAATGCGCCAACGGCTTCCTCACCGACTGCGTAGTTGGCGACGATGTCCATGAGCTCGTTAGCGGTCTTGGGGTGTTTCATCCCAGCTCCCGCACCAACTCCTTGCAGGTCGTCCCAGCGACGAACGCCATGATGACGTCGTGGTCGGAGATGTGGGGCAACTCGGTACATTGCTTGGAGAACCGTCGGGCGAAGTCGCGGAGGGGCTCCCCTGCTTCTGCTTGCAACTACGGAGATTCCAGGAGTTTCCGGGCCATACGTAGGTTCCCTTGAAGTTCCCCACAAAGATCCTAACCAGGTCGGGCCAGCCATGGATCAAGTTTGGGGGGAGTTCTTCGAGCCACCCTCGAGCGGTGTCGGAGAGGAAGAGCGGGAGCTATCGGATGATGACATGGTCGTTGTCGGCTCCTCCCAGCTGACATGCTAACCTGAAATCAGCAAGCCAGAGTTCTGGCTTGGTCTTACCGTTGTACTTGACCAGGTTAGAGGGTGGACGGAAACGACTAGAGAAGGCGGTCTACCGGATTGTCCTGCTGAAGACTCGTGGCCCTGGTGGTTCCGGGGATCGACGTCGATCCTCATCGCTATCGTAGTGCCCACCTCGGTGAGCACTGTAACCATGGGCCTCCGCATCACCGCATCGGCGTCGCTTGTTGGCGTTGATGTCGTGTCACGTGTCACGTGGCTGTCGATTGTCGAGGATGCATTCTCGAACTGGTTGCTTGTCTGCTCGGCCTAGGGGGGCCTTGTCTTGGTGGACAGATGCTTCTCGGTCTTGACGAGAGGGCACGTCCCGCCGCTCGGAAGCAGCTCCTCTGCACCTTGAGGCCGAGCTCTCCACCTGTTGTATGGCCGCGGTTTGGAGGAGCCCCTAGATTTCATCTCTAATGCGTTGCGCTTGGGGCGTCGACAGTGCCGACATGTCACGGAGCAGCATTGTGGCTGCCATGACATTCTGACTAGCATGGTTGTAGACGTGGCGCTCGTTTGCTCCTCCACCCTATGGCCGCCCATGATCTCGCTTGAGGGCACGCTCGAGCTGATGAAGTCGTAGGCGCTCCTCCTCGAGCTTGGCGAGCAGCTCTCAGACTTGCGCGATCTGGGCGTTCTGAGGTGGATCGACTTCGTCTGGAATCGGGGGGTCGGCGTCTCGCGCCGGGGTAGCGTTGCTCCCTCCTCCTGCATCCGCTGCTGCGACGTCGGTGTTGTCATCCTGGGAGTCGACCGGATCGTTGAGGTGGAAGCACTCCCATGTGGGATCGTAATCCTCATCGGGGGAATCTGGATCAGGGTGGCTCTAGTAAAAGTTGGGGAAAGATCCCTTGCGCTCCTCCTCCAGTCGTTGTCGTATCGTGCCCAAGGTGTAGTACCCGGGGATCGGGGCTCGTCGCGACTCCGGGCGCTCACCCGGTGGAGGGGTGGTGATGAGGTTCATCGTCGCACGTAGCAAGTCCCCGGGGGACCCGTATTGTGCCCGCATCCGCGAGTCTACGAAGGCAGAAAAGAGTCTGGCGTCATTGTAGAGCCCATGCGGAAGTAGGTTGCATGGTGGATCGGCTGAGCGCATCGAAGAGGCCATGGGGACCCTCCAAGATGGCGGTACGGCGAAGCCAAAGTCATGCTCGGCGAGGCGCCCTCCTCCGACCCCAAGCGTGGGTCAAACAGGCTCCCGAAGGGAGGAACTATGTCACCAGCTGAGACCGGGGGAGTGGCGTCGGGTGTCACGTCATCCGCGCGCCGAAGGCTGCGGCAGCGTCATTCGCGCCTCCTCCTGGTCGCAGGCGAAAGGCGTGAGTAGTTGCACCGTCGTGAAGTCCTCCCTGGCCCCGGCATACCGGAGCTGCTGCTATCCACATCACCTCTGGAGAGTAGAACCATATCGTGGCCGTGGCCTAGGGACATGAACTCTAGACTCCCGAACCAAATGATGGTGGTGAATGGAAGTGGTGGGACGGTGGATTCCATCTGGAAGAGAAGTTGGGAGTTAATCGACATGCAAAGCCCCCATACCTGGCGCGCCAACTGTCGGTGTTTCGACCCAGGGGGTCAATCACCAACCAGTAAATTTGTTTATTGCGTGCTCCCTCTCCCAGATGTGATGCAAGAAGAACACAATATTTATCCTGGTTCGGGCAAAGAAGGCCCTATGTCCAGGGAGGAAGGAAGGATTGTATTATCTTACACCGAAGTGCTCGTACCGGGGGGAGTACAAGCTGGCTTACACGGATGAACTCGGGGGGGGGGGGGGTCGAGGCCTAAAGCTAGCCGGGCTATCCTAGGTGGCTCGGTTGATTTCTTGAGATGTTGATCAAGCAATTATTGGTTTGTGTTGTGTTCGGATATGGCTCTCTGTTGCGTATGCTAGTGAGCTTCCTGCGAATGCCAATGTGTGTCGCTTAGATGGTTGCAAGTGCGAGCAGATGTCTTGTTGTTCTCTCTTTTTTTCTCTCCGACTATCCCAGCGTCCCCTTTTATAGACTAAGGGGAGGCTTGAGAGTACAGGAGCCCTAGTTTGTATCGGTATGGGAGGCGCGTCCATGGCACCATGCTTGCGATGGGACGTGGATTGCTGTAGTGGCATGCTCTTCCTGTCCTTCCGATGATCCTGGGCATGGTGATGGCGGACTGGTCACTGCCGAACGGCATGGCGTGGAACGATTGGTCTCCTGTAGACGGGTACGAGCTCCAAAGTTGAAACGGCACAGAGCAGACGGGTTCCATGCCGTAGGGGTTGGAGATGAGGGTCGAGCCCCCAGATCAAGGAGTATCGAGGCCTGCATGATCCCAACGCATCCCCGAAAACGCGGTCGAGGGTTGTCCCATTCGAGATTCGAGGGGGTGCTTTCGATCTCCGTACTCAAGGCGTGGCTACAGTGGTCGCACGATCGACGGATAACCCGGGTATGGGTGACGAGTTGATGGATTTGACCGAGGTACCGGGTGCCCATGGTGTTAGGCGGGAGCAGGTAACAGCATGGGATCCCCTTTACCCCATGCTGGGAGTAGGTGAGCTGATCGGGCCTCCTGATCGTGGGGCATTCGATCGACCCCCTATCCGTCACTCCAGGGGTTGAGGTCGAGGGGGATTCGATCGATCCCTCTTTCGTCACTCGAGGGGTTGAGGTAGAAGGGGATTCGATCGATCCCTCTTCCATCACTCAAGGGGTCGAGGTAGAGGGGGATTCGATCGATCCCTCTTCCGTCACTCGAGGGGTCGAGGTAGAGGGGGATTCGATCGATCCCTCTTCCATCACTCGAGGGGTCGAGGTAGAGGGGGATTCGATCGATCCCTCTTCCGTAGCAGATCCTGCTCACTGTCTCTCCACTAATGGGCCGACCCATGACCAGTTATGGTTGATGGGGAGGTAGGATGGCTTTTGGATCTTGCCTGGATATTAAGCACTAGATCATCTTGGATTATGGTACTCCTTACCTTTGTACCCGACAACTAGCTTCATTGCATTGCATTTAAAATCAAATGAACTAGTGAAAGAACCAACTAATTCTAAGACAATGTGAACTACAAGCTAACACACATGCATAAGTGTTGAGATCACTTAGTGTTAGCCCCTAGAAGCTTGGAAGAAGTTGGAGAAGTGTTTTGGCAGAAGAAGAAGGTCCGGACGCTAGGGTATGTTTGGTCTGGACCATCGGTGATGCGTCCGGAGGCAAACCCTAGGCTATCAGTACCGTGGATAGAGGTCCGGACGCTGTTGTGAGTCCGGACGCTAGCTCCGGAAGTGTGTCCGGAGTATAGGTGCTCTCTATTGCTCTCTGGTGAGGTGTCCGGACGGTGGTGTTTGTCCGGAGGTGGAGCTTTGGACGCTGCGTCCGGAGTCAAGGAGCTCTCGGGTTGTTGCTGTAGGAATACGAGGTTGCTACGCTAGCCGGAAAACAAAACTTTTTGACCTCATAAACCAGGATCTACTGCTAGTTATAGGTTACGGGATTACCACTAGACGCACAGGTGCAGCGGAAGACGACTTGATGTAGTCGTGCCGTCGCAGCAGGCAGTGCAGTTGCGTGGTCGTCCGTCTCAACGTCCCCTTCGCGCGGTTCGTCCTTGTGCTCCAGATGCAGCACCTCCGAGGAATCCCACACGTACAGGGAGGAAGCGTTGCGCCTCCGGACTGCTAGGTCCGCGAGGAGCAAAAGGCGCGAGCGTGGGGAGGCGACGGCGGCTGCCAAAAGGTGTGGATCAATATCGCCCCGCGCCCACCCCTTGCTTATATAGGCATCCTGACGAGCTCCCACGTTGGAGGCCCATTAGTAACCCTAAACCTAGTCTAATTCGGGTCCAACCCGAATTAGGCTTCCAACCCTTTAAGCGTGCGACCCTATGGGCTCACGCATACATAGACATGGCCCAAGTACTCTTACTCGACCAATAGTTGATAGCGGCCTCTAGCAAGGCGTGTCAACTCCTATGCATACGCTATGATCATATCAGACGAACCACTATGACCATGTACAAGTTATTCCCTTTGCCACTCGATATATAGTTCAACTCGTGGGTTAACACTTAACCCAAGCATGGCCATGCATTTGTTGATCCAATCACATGAGTGATCCAGTGATATCTCTCTCACGAAGAGAGGGGCAAATTCCATCTTGATTGTCTATGTCTCACAGCATGTTTCCCGACCACCCAATGACCACCTTTATAACTACCCAATAACGGAGTAGCGTTTGATAGTCCCTAAGTAGATCGTTTCACATCTTGAGTATATACCACATCTCAGGTCTAAGGACATAACGTACATGACATGAATAGAGACTTTCTCTTGTTGGGTCAGTCCAGCCTACATGTCTCACATGTGCCCACATTATTAGTTTGACATCTCCATGTCTATGACTTGTGAAACATAGCCATCAACTAATACATGTGATGGTCTAATATTCAAGTGTGCTCTTACAAGAATGCCGACCAGGGACAACTTTTAGAATAACCATTCAGGTAATTGAGTTCCACAAACAATTCACATAATCGTCAATCAATACTAGTTGTCTATAATGGATATTCAAAGAACACTTTATTAATCATGGATACAATCGGAATATAATCATCTACATGATTAGCTCTAGGGCATATTCCTAACAGTTGCTCTCGGGTGTTTCTGGTGTAATTTCCGGACGCTGGTGAGTGTTGGTCCGGACAGCAATCTGGACGCGTCCGGAGATGCGTGTCAATCTGAGGCACGTGCGGGAAAGAACCGTTTGAATGGGAGGCTCGACCGGACGCGTGGCCATTGGTCCGGATGGCGCATTGTGCGCGTTCGGAGGCTATCTCCGGAGTGGTTTCCAGCAGGGTTGTTGGCGCTCGGTTTGTGAAGGGTCCGGACGCGGCTGTTGGTCTAGACCCCCTATGTAAACAGCATCCGGAGTGGGCACAGGAAGTGTTTTGAGGGGGCTAAACGGCTAGTTTGTGAGTGTGGGCTATATATAGTGGTATGGCTGGTCCTTGGGGCCTCTCTTGCATATTTTCTTCACTCACACACTTCTGCTCATTTGTGAGAGCCTCCACCACTTATCTCTTTGATACACTTGCAAATTCATGAGAGATTGAGTAAACCAAGTGCATTGCTTTGTTGATTGCATACTAGTGGCACTTGGTGATCATCGTCATCGCGGAAGCTCTTGTTATTCTTGGAGGTGCCACCTCCTAGACGGCTTGGTGCGACGAGGACCGTTGAGCGGAGAAAGGTGATTGTCTTCAGCTCCGATCGGTGGATTGTGAAGGGTTCTTGAACCTTCCCCGCGGGAGTTTGTGTATATCTCTAGTGGATTGCGCGTAGCTTGTGGATCACTATCTTGTGTTGGTTTTGTGGTACCCGGTGACGGGTTTGGCATGTGATGCCAATTAGCTCGTGAACCTCCAAGTAGGTGAATCGCTACAACGAGGACTAGCTTGTTGGCAAACTAATGAACCTCGGTAAAAAATTTTGTGTCTCATTGTCTCTCTATCGAGGATTCATCTTGTGATTCATTGCTTGATTGGTTATCTATTGGCTCATCTCTTCGCGGCGGTATAACCTCTCTAACTCTAGCTTTGCATTACTTTCTTATATTCTTGCAAAGTAGAGTAGCTTAGCTCTTTTAGACTTGTGTAGTTTGCTAGAGCTCTCTAGTTAGCTAGCTTGATTGTGTGCTATAGTCTTATCTCTTGCTAGTAACTAGAATTCTGGTAGGTGGCTTGCTTAACCGTAGTGCTAGTGCAAACTTGCTTTATGCCGTGTTTTATTTTAACAAGTTTGCTTAGTGTTGTTGTAGAAAATTTTAAATAGGCTATTCAGCCCCCTCTAGCCATTTCTAGACCTTTCAACTACTGAGAAGCGTGGACCTCCAAAGTATTGAGACGGGAAACAAATGCTTCAACAAGTAAGGAAACTCACTAATGTTGTCCTTGGGAATGGGGAAGGGGCAGTACCAGCGCCAACCGGTAGTATTTGGAAGAAAAAATCAATCTTTTGGAATCTACCTTATTAGCCACTTTTGAGTGTATGTCACTGTCTTGATCCTAACTAAAAACGTGTGCGGTAACACACTTGACACGTTGATGAACACCGGGGGAGCAAGCAAGGATTCTCTCGCGACACGCTTGTACATGCAACACCTAGGTCTCAGGAAGGAGTTGCACCCAATAACTCTTGATGATGGCCACTTGAAACTTCCGGTGGCATCATGGACACTGAAAAAGGAGGAAAAGGAAATGCGTATTTCTTTCTTTAATGATCTCAAAGTGTCGAGTGATTACTGTGGGAACCCAAAGAGGCTAGTTAACATGAGAGAACTTAACTTTAACTATGGTTCTATGAAGGCCCATGACTGTCATTTCATTATGACTCAGCTGCTCCCAGTTGCACTGCGAGGTATCCTCCCTGACAAGGTCTGCGCCCCAATCATAAAGTTGTGTTCGTTCTTCAACGCGATCTCTGAAAAGGTCATTGAAGGGGCCAAGCTAGACTAGCTGAAGCAGGAGATATCCAAGATTCTATGCAGGCTTGAGATGCATTTCCCACCGACTTACTTCGACATATCAGTGCATCTAATTGTTCATCTCGTGGACCAAATTAAAGCCCTTAGCCCGATGTACCTACACCAGATGTTCCTTATCGAGAGATTGATGAAAGTTTTTAGGCGATATGTTAGGAATAAATTCTGACCAGAAGGGAGCATGGTAGAAGGATGGTCAATGGAGGAGGCTATTGAGTTCTCCACATATTATCTGGACATCAATTGGGTCGGAGTTCCAGTATCTCATCATGATGGAAGACTAGGGGGAAAGGAACAATAGGTGAGAAAGCTATCAAAATAGACGAAGTGGTCTCCTTCAGACAAGCAGACTTCGCTATTTTCCAACAGGCCGACTGTGTGATGGTATACATTGATGAGCACAAGCAATTTCTACAAAGTAAGCACATAGGGAGGTCACAGGCTTGGCTTGAGAAAAAACATAAGGAGGAATTCGGTGACTGGTTTCGACGCCGCAGGCTAGGAATGGTGATGCGATGTCAACTAGATCTTTTAGCCCCCGGACCTTCGACTACGCTGATGATGTACCAAGGGTATGATATAAATGGTTTTACAGTTTACACAAAAAAAACAGGACGGAAAGAGCAACAACCAAAATAGTGTTGTTCGTTTTGACACCCCGATGAGTACGGCACGGTGGAGGCAACATACTATGGTTTCATAGATGAGATATGGGAGCTAGACTATGGACATCAGTTGAAGGTCGCTCTTTTCCGTTGTCCGTGGATTCGGCTGGATGAAATCAACACCGACAAGGATGGGTTCACTACCGTTGATCTATCCAAGACCGCATACAGAGATGACCCCTTTGTCCTTGTAAAGGATGTTTTGCAAATCTTCTATGCAAGGGATAACAATACAAATGGAAGACAACAAGTAGTCATGCAAGGCAAAAGGAAGATTGTCGGTGTCGACGAAGTGACAGACGAAGAAGAGTACAAAGGTTATCAAGAAATGGCTCCTTTTGGGGCGGACGTTACCCTACATGTCCCTGAAGAGGATGACAAACCTACTTACCTCCCGACTGATCACGATGAGGCCATCATCATGCCTGCACCGTGATTCCATCAATAGTTAGAGTATCATAAACTTTGTAATCCTTAATGAAATGTTGTTTTAGTAATTTGCATCGAATTTGAGATCATATGGAGTTGTGTAGATTGATGAGTTCTACCACGTTGTTGATTGATGTATGCCATTTCAAAATGGAATTCAAAAACAAAAAATAGACCTTGAGTGTATAAGCAATAATGTAGAGCTTTTCTAAACTAGCAAAAGCTATTTTGGAAGATTTTCAACTTTTATTCAAATTTTTGGAGTAATTAGAAAGGGGGTTATTGAATTTTAAACCTTTATTCAAATTCAAAAACTATAAAGAAATAGACCTTGAGTGTATAAGCAATAATGTAGAGCTTCTGAAAACTAGCAAAAGCTATTTTGGAAGATTTTCAACTTTTATTCAAATTTTTGGAGTAATTAGAAAGGGGGTTATTGAATTTTAAACCCTTATTCAAATTCAAAATGGACATTGCCGGACCACACCATGCCACGACGGTGCTGCTTCGGCTCTCGCCGCCCACGACATCGCCGGTCGCCACAACCCGCATCGCCACGACTTCGCCGGTAGCCACAGCCTCTTCAAGCTCCACGCTGTAGGAGTGTTGGCACAAGTTATGATTAACTTTTCTATACTTAAAATTGTGCCACCAACCTCTGGATCAGGGATAAAACAAACACATCATGAACATAGTTTATCAAATAACTAGTTCCACATGTACATGAGTGTTTGAGTGAAGGGATGAAGAAATGAAGCAAGTGAGAGCCAGTGGGACCCACATAGGGGGTTAGCCGACCACCCTATGGGCCCACCTGGCTCTCCCCCTCGGCCATGATCTAAGAGAGACACTGTAGAGTGAAATCCATCCATTGGATCACTCTGTGCTTTCTCTCAACGGCTCACAAGCAAGCACAAGGATCCATGGGCCCACACCAAGGAGATAAACGTGACAACCACCACAGAAACAACAAATAACCTCAATGACATGTGGGACCAGCACCAGGGAGCAGGAGGTGGGCCAGTGACCCGTAGGGGGGGTCGGCCGACCATCCAAAGGGCCCACCTAGCCTTCAAGCAGTCCCTGACTAGTGGGGCCACACCCTGGTGGGTAGAGGGGGGCCCACTGGCCATAGGGGGTGTCGGCCGACCACCCCCCTAGGTCGGTTGGCTCCTCCCAACCGCCATACTCCTTCCCCACGTGTTGGATCACCACCATTCATCCAATGACGGTTGCAAAGGCGGTTTGATCCAATGGTGGAGGATGGGATGCCCTGGATCGCTGACGTGGCGATGGAGTAGCCCCTACTCCACTCCTCTACTATAAATAGAGGGCCATACCCCCCTCTCTACACATGGTGAAGAAGCCTACAAGCACTATTCCTTAGAATTGTTCTAGTAGTTAGTCTAGAGTGGGAGTTAGAGTTGAGTCGAGCTTGCTCGGGATTTCCGGAGTTGTCTTCGGGGAAGTCTGGTATAGCTCTTGTATCTTTTATTCTTTGTAAGACTTTATCTTTATCAATATATTATCCTTTCCCTTTACTTTACTTAGTATTTACTTTGAGCATTACTATACTAGATATAGTATTGTTATATGCTTTTGCTCTTTAATAGCCTTTACATTTATAGTCTGTGATCCTTGTGACCTTTCCTGTATGCGATCATTGCCTGTCATAGGGTGCTTTGATTATTGATCGTAGTCAAAGTAATAAGTTGTGTGTAAGCGTGGTGCTTATATATTAGCTTATCCTTGATTACCGCTTATTGCATGGATTGTTCGTGGATGCTAGTAGAAGGTGACAGCTCTATCTAGCCTTAGTATTCCACCATGCGTGTCAGATAAGTTATTAAAAGGTAGGGCTTCAAGACAACAGGAGAGCGCGGTCCGGTAGGAGTTTTGTCCTCCTACTGATCTATCCCCTCGCCTAGCATACTTGTATTGAGGATGCAAACTATAGTGTTTAGTCTAGTTAATTAGCTAAGTATATTAAAGTAGAGTGAATTGCTTAGGAGTCCCTTGTACTCTCTCGTTGTCCTCCCACCTAGCTAATCTATCTAGTCCGTTCTAAGTATCATTTACCTAGGCTCTTTCATTCATCAATCCCCTTCCTATCACATTTATCATTTACCCCCCTATACTAGTCGATACTAAGTTGAGGTACTCTCTAGGATCTCTCTCTAATTATCATTTCTAGCTCAACTTTCCCTTGGGATAAAATAAATTATGATACCTTGGAATACTCCTAGGTGAAGTGCTACAACGGTATAATCTGGGCTCTTGAGGATTTATCCAATAGTCATAAGAAATACCCATAAGCATTTCTGGCGTCGTACCGGGATAGGGATTTATCTCTATTTGTGGTGCGACGCTAAGAACTGTCAACAAGCATTTCTGGCGCCGTTGCCGGGGAAAGCATAGCCTAGAAATTTTAATTAGATTGAATCTAGAGCTTATCATTAACTTAGTCATCAATTAGTCATAGGGGCTTACCCCCTATCTGTGTCTTCTCTTCTTGTGAAGCCAGACATTTTATGAGCGGTTTCCAACTGCCGGTAAACTACCTAGAGGATCCTGAGCAGCTGTTGAGGAGGTCTAGACATCGTCAAGTCCCACCTCAGAGGTTCATCTCGAACCTGAATCCGTTCGAGGAAGGAGGCTCTACACCACCACTCAAGGAAGCTATGGCCCAGAAGGCAATCTCTGACTTCTCGGCCCCGTCAGCTACCCACGTAGCTCAGGGTCCTAAGATCAACTTCAGGGATGCCACCGTCGAGCTGAAGCCCGCCTTAATCCACATGGTGCAGGCCAATCCGTTTTGTGGAAAGCCCCATGAGGATGCCAATGCTCATCTCCAACACTTCATGGATTTATATGGCACATTCACTATCAAGGGAGTGGCGTCTGACGCCATTCGTCTTCGCCTTTTCCCATTCTCGCTATTGGGGAAGGCAAAGCAATGGTTCTACGCCCACAAGGAAGAGGCCACTACATGGGAGAGGTGTGCTAATGCATTCCTCAAGAAGTTCTTCCCGACGGGCAAAACCAATGCCCTTCGTAGAAAGATCTCGAGCTTTCAGTAGCAATCCGACGAGACGATTCCCGAAGCATGGGAGCATCTCCAGGAGTATGTTCGTGCCTGTCCTCATCATGGGATAGACGACTGGCTCCTGATTCAAGGGTTCTACCATGGGCTGACTAGCATGGCCCGTAGTCACCTTGATGCTGCCGCTGGAGGGGCATTTCTCCAACACACGGTAAGAAGTGCCAAGGACCTCATCGAGAAGATGGTAACCAACCAAGGTTGGGGTGAGGAACGTTTCCAGCCAAAGAAGAGAGGTATGCACACCATCAGTGAGGTGGACATTCTCTCTGCCAAGATGGACCTCTTGATGAAGAAGATAGAAGAAGGTTCAAAGAAGGAACGAGAGGCCATCTACCCCGTCGCCGCCACAGAAGCCACTGAAGCTGACCCATGGTGTGAAGTGTGCGGAGGAAATGATCACTCGGGCCACAGTTGCCCCGAGACACCGAAGGAGGACGTGAACTTCATCAGCAGCAACAACAACAACAACAACGGGTATCGATCCCAACAACAAGGAAGATGGAATTCACGCCCCTTCTACCAAGGTAATGGAGGTAATGGAAATTATAACAATTACAATAATAACCAACCTTCATTGAAAGATCTGGTTCAAGGGCAATCTAGAATTAATGATGGTATAAATAAGAAAATGATTGCCACTGATAAAGTTCTTGAAAGCTTTGGTGAGAAAATGGATAGCTTTACAACTGCTATGAAAAATTAATTGAGCTTTAATAAAATGCTAGAAACCCAATTAGCTCAGTTAGCAGCAGCTATGCCATCCTTAGAATAGGGTAAGATCCCTGGGAAACCAGAGGACTCCATTGAGCATGTTAACATGGTCACAACCAAGTTCGGTAAGCCTATTGGGGCTATCTTCTCGATCCTCCCTTCATCATGAAGAAGGAAGATCCAGGCCTTTCGATGATCAAGTACTCAATTGGACAACAGACATTCCATACCGCCTTCTGCGATCTCGGATCGGATGTCAACATCATGTCAAAGGTAACGTATGATAATCTCTTAGGAGGACCTTTGGTCCCCACATGTGTTCGCCTGCAGATGGCCGATCAAACCATACGGTTTCCCGAGGGACTCGCGAGGGATATCTTGGTAAACATCCAAGATGAGTACGTCCCTACCGACTTCATCATCCTCGACATGGGAGCTAACGTGGAAGTCCCCGTCATCCTGGGACGACCCTTCCTCAACACCACCAACACAGTTATCTACGTTGGATCGGGCCAGATACACTTCCAGTTCCCGAGTCATAAGGTAAAATGTTCTTTCAATGGTTATAAACTTAACAAGAAGGTTAAAACACAACCACCGAGAAGAAGAGTTCGAGCCCCGCGCCCAAAGAAGCATTACCCGGAGGCCAAGATCAACGAACTCGAGGAAGAGGAACCTGCCAATCCAAGGCAGGTGTGGAAAGCAAAAGAGGTGCACACATCACGGTCTCCATCTCCTGAGCCATCATGTGCACCCGAAGAATGAACAAGAAGGAGAGTCCTACTCCGAGGACTTAAAATCAAGGAGCCTTTGCCGAAAGGTAAATCGGTAGTTATCTTTTATTTCCCTTCTTTCATTTAGTTAAAACCTTTTCTTTCATACTTAAAATTCAGAAAACTAAAATTAGATTAAACAAAACTTGAGAATTAGATTAGCATTGAAAGTTGACAAAAGGTAGGGCCAATAGGGTGGTCGGCCGACCACCCTATATACCCTATCTTGGCTTAATTGGTTAAGGATCATGTAGGAACCTTTATAAAAGAAAAAGAAAAAAAAATGGAGCACTAGGGGCTGTCGGCCGACCACCCTAGTAGCATGGTGATCATCCCTCTTTCTTCCCCACCATCCTTTGTCCAAGAATTTCATGATTTGAGTAGTGTTGCTTTCAAAAATCAGATTTATCTTTAGGAGACATCACTTTTGCTTTGTCATGCTTTACTTAAATCACTTTTGGTTAAAGCATGTCACACCTTTGTCTCCCACTACTCCTTGTCCAAAGTGGGGAATCATGACACCTTCCACTTTCACTTTGTCATGATTTGAAAAAGAAAACACATCAATCACTTTGACCAAAGTATGACATACCTTTGTCTCCCATTACTCCTTGTTTAAAGAGGAGAATCTTGACCACTTTAACTCAACCTTTGATCACATCACATAGCACCTTTCACCAAGCACTAGGAAAATCATGAGTGGGTTCCCCACCATGGGGTGGTCGGCCGACCACCCTATTGTCACCTCCTCTCTCTCTTTTGCTTTGTGAAAGACATCCACTAAGGCTTGTGATCATAGCACCCAAGGGGCATGCCCATGGGTGGTCGGCCGACCACCCCATGGCACCCCCTTGGTGCCATCTCCTCTCCCCTATAAAACCCCATGCAAGGAGAGCTCATTCCCTCACACCTTAACTAGAATTCAGTTCTATCTCAAGCCTCTCCTTGCCTTGCTCTCTCCTTTCAAGAGAAGGAGTGATACTCTCCCTAGTCTTGCCCGTGTTCTTTTTCCTCTCCAAAGATGAAGAACCCATTGACATCTGCATTCAAGTCAATGAATCAAGCTATGAGTCGGAGCTCATCCCAACGCTCCCGCCAATCTGATGATACTTCCCAAGGAAGGAGAAGGGGAGGTTCTGCTCGACACACTTGGGAGGGCCTCCAAACCGAAGAACTCCCTCAGGAGGAAGAGGAAGTACCGACGGAGGTACCACACATTGGGGCAATCATGGTACCCCTAATGAGGACCTATGATCAACAGAGCGGTCTCTGGTTTGACCAACCAGGGTATCAAAAGTATCTCTCTCTCCAGGATCGATCTTTCGAGCATACGAGGATATTGGATCTGAATCTTCTCTTCAACGCAGGTATGACCAACGAATTTAATACTATCTTTTCCTCGATTGGTTGGTCTAGCTTATGGCAAATAGAAGAGTTTCGAATTGAATTGCTCACCATAGAGTTTCTATGCTCTCTCCAAACCTCTAATGTTGGAATATCCTTTCACATGTTTAATAAAAGCTTTAGTTTAACTTGGAGTCATCTAAGTGCTGCTCTTGGTTTTGATGATTCATGCGTGATAGATGTAGACTTTGCCATGTGTAAGTTTAACAAGAGAAAGTTTTGGTTCTCTATCTCTGCTCTTAATAATTGTTCAAATCCTAAACCTGAGGCGGTTCATAATCCAACTCTTCGTTTCATGCATCTTTAGATGAAAATGACTTTGTTTCCTGGAAGTAATGATAGCGTGATAAATGACATGAAATTAAAATTGCTATATGCCATGGTCAACAAAATTCAAATCTTTCCTGTTAAATGCTTAGTGGAATTTTGGCAAAGTTCGCTTGAGAGTAATGAAAATATTCAATTCACTTCTTTAATTACTCGTCTTGTTGAATCCATGAACTTGCTAAATGGCACATACCCCTTTGTTTACATCTCTGCTCCTTTAGCTATGATCTCAGAAGAATATCTTACAATTGCTCAAATGCTAAAAAGAGATGCCAATGGTAATCTTAAAATGATCTACAGTGGCCATACAATTGAGGTGCCTCTTCCAAATAGGCAACTTCAATTGTATAGGACCCGTAAGCTAACCCTTGATCTAGATCAAGGCATTGGACAAAGAGGTTTTGTAGGTGCAGACAGGAGAGCTTAGGAGGGGCTATACTTTGTTCATCTTGAGCAAGGTGGTTCCTCCCGAGAAACTATGGACGAGGAGGAAGACAATACATCTTCCGATCCTATGCACACTTCAAGCGGCATGCCTCCTCGATCCTCACGTTCGCAAAGAGCACGAGCATCCTTCTCGTCCACACGAGAAAGGGAGCATCATGAATTGCGGCAACAATTCGATCATCTCACCAACACCTTTGGTGAGCTGCGTGTTGAGCACGATGAGACAATACACATCATCCAGCGAACTGCCGAAGATATCCAAGCTATGCAAGCAGAACATCATCGGCAGTGGGACATGTGGCGGCAATTCCATCCACAACCGTCGTACCACTGAGCAAAGAACAAGCTTGGGGGAGGTTCCCTCCCCCACTAAGGTAAGTTTTTAATTTCAGCATTTATATTTATGCATTTCCTACTTATCTTTGTTTTGCATTTAAAAAAAATATATCTGCATATGATGAAAATAATAAAAATACTTTCTCTACTCCACTCTCACATGCTTTATGAAAAATCTATATCTCCTATGGAAATGATGAATAGTTGCTTTGCTAAATGTCTCTCTAGTACTTAGTTTACAACTTGATATTTCTCTAAGTATGGATTACTTGGCTTAAAAAGAATTCATCATGAACCTCAAACTTTTGTGGGTTGCAAATGCTGTAATTAAGTCTAAGTTGTTGTGAGACATGATATGACAAGATAAGAGCTTCTATGATATTGTTCTAAGCAAGAATGACTATCGTAGTTTTATTTCTTAAAATGACAAAACACTTTGTTGTTCCTCAATACTAATAAGTCCTACCAAAGCCATATATGATCTTTCATGATATAAGCTTTCTACATAAGCTGCTTACTTTGTGTTGAGTTTGGTCAAGTTTTGTGACCCTTGTTGAGAGACTTATCATGCTCCCAAGATCAAGATCACATACACGCCACATATACATGCTGCTTCTACACTGGAAGTACGCAAAAACATGCCTTACATTTCCACATAGTTCATACTCCATGCTATAGTAGAAAATCTCTCTCTAGTTTGTTGCTAGCAAATGAGACATAGACTATGCAAAATTATAAAAAATTCAAGGGCATTCTAAAGTCCCAAAATCTATGAGCATTCCAAAGCTCTTTTGAAAAAAAATATAAATAAATAAATAATAATAATGAGCATCTTCAAAGCTCATAGAAAAATAAATAAAGATAGCTATGTCTCAAAGTTTATAAGTTAGGAAAGAGAGATCTTATAGGAGTATTGATCATTTTGTCATGTTTCCACACACTTGCACATCTTGATCTAAGAGTATGACACTTCTCTCTTTGGATCCAGAATTTGACTTTACAATATATGCAAGGTAAGTTTGCTACATCTTTTGATCCCTACCTATAGATCCACATAAGCTCTAGAAGTAGGATGAAAGAAGGCAAACTTTGATATGTGCCTTGGTAAGGAATCATACACCATATGAGCGACTCGAGAGTACTATTTGAGGAGCACCAAATTTTTCTTTTACAAAATCTTGAAAACCTCCGATATGAAACTTGTGAAAGAATGAGAAAACTAGTGCTCCAATCAAGTTGTTCTATCTCTCAACCTCTCAAGACAAAGGATAAAGCTATAAGCCCCATGAAGGACTAAGGTAATATGGGTGAGTCTTTATTGCTCATTTTTACATTCAAAAGAGAAGTATATTGTTGTAGATCTAGTACTCTTGAAATATGAAGCATAGTAGCAACTCCTAATCCATCACGCTAAGTTTGATTGTTTGCTCGGGACGAGCAAAGGTTAAGCTTGGGGGATCTTGTTGGCACAAATTATGATTAACTTTTCTATACTTAAAATTTTGCCACCAACCTCTGAACCAGGGATAAAACAAACACATCATGAACATAGTTTATCAAATAACTAGTTCCACATGTACATGAGTGTTTGAGTGCAGGGATGAAGAAATGAAGCAAGTGAGAGCCAGTGGGACCCACATAGGGGGTCGGACGACCACCCTATGGGCCCACCTGGCTCTCCTCCTCGGCCATGATCCAAGAGAGACACTGTAGAGTGAAATCCATCCATTGGATCACTCTGTGCTTTCTCTCAACGGCTCACAAGCAAAGCACAAGGATCCATGGGCCCACACCAAGGAGATAAACATGACAACCACCACAGAAACAACAAATAACCTCAATGACAGGTGGGACCAGCACCAGGGAGCAGGAGGTGGGCCAGTGACCCGTAGGGGGGGTCGGCCGACCATCCAAAGGGCCCACCTAGCCTTCAAGCAGTCCCTGACCAGTGGGGCCACACCCTGGTGGGTAGAGGGGGGCCCACTGGCCATAGGGGGTGTCGGCCGACCACCCCCCTAGGTCGGTTGGCTCCTCCCAACCGCCATACTCCTTCCCCACGTGTTGGATCACCACCATTCATCCAATGACGGTTGCAAAGGCGATTTGATCCAATGGTGGAGGATGGGATGCCCTGGATCGCTGACGTGGCGATGGAGTAGCCCCTACTCCACTCCTCTACTATAAATAGAGGGCCATACCCCCCTCTCTACACACGGTGAAGAAGCCTACAAGCACTATTCCTTAGAATTGTTCTAGTAGTTAGTCTAGAGTGGGAGTTAGAGTTGAGTCGAGCTTGCTCGGGATTTCCGGAGTTGTCTTCGGGGAAGTCTAGTATAGCTCTTGTATCTTTTATTCTTTGTAAGACTTTATCTTTATCAATATATTATCCTTTCCCTTTACTTTACTTAGTATTTACTTTGAGCATTACTATACTAGATATAGTATTGTTATATGCTTTTGCTCTTTAATAGCCTTTACATTTATAGTCTGTGATCCTTGTGACCTTTCCTGTATGCGATCATTGCCTGTCATAGGGTGCTTTGATTATTGATCGTAGTCAAAGTAATAAGTTGTGTGTAAGCGTGGTGCTTATATATTAGCTTATCCTTGATTACCGCTTATTGCATGGATTGTTCGTGGATGCTAGTAGAAGGTGACAGCTCTATCTAGCCTTAGTATTCCACCATGCGTGTCAGATAAGTTATTAAAAGGTAGGGCTTCAAGACAACAGGAGAGCGTGGTCCGGTAGGAGTTTTGTCCTCCTACTGATCTATCCCCTCGCCTAGCATACTTGTATTGAGGATGCAAACTATAGTGTTTAGTCTAGTTAATTAGCTAAGTATATTAAAGTAGAGTGAATTGCTTAGGAGTCCCTTGTACTCTCTCGTTGTCCTCCCACCTAGCTAATCTATCTAGTTCGTTCTAAGTATCATTTACCTAGGCTCTTTCATTCATCAATCCCCTTCCTATCACATTTATCATTTACCCCCCCTATACTAGTCGATACTAAGTTGAGGTACTCTCTAGGATCTCTCTCTAATTATCATTTCTAGCTCCACTTTCCCTTGGGATAAAATAAATTACGATACCTTGGAATACTCCTAGGTGAAGTGCTACAACGGTATAATCTGGGCTCTTGCGGATTTATCCAATAGTCATAAGAAATACCCATAAGCATTTCTGGCGTCGTACCGGGGATAGGGATTTATCTCTATTTGTGGTGCGATGCTAAGAATTGTCAACAAGGAGCACATGCCGCCGGCAGGACCTACGTCCACGATGCTGCAGGAGCGCAGAATCCGGCGAAATCCTCTCCACGCGGTGAGCTCCATTTGCATGCACTAGAGGTGTTCGATGAAATGCCTAGGTGGGAGTGTCTTGCTGGACATGCTAGATAGAGAGAGGGAGATAGAGAGCTTGTCTTGATAGAGAGGGAGATAGATAGAGAGAGGGAGATAGCTTGTCTCTGTCTCTTCATGCTAGATATGATAGATAGTATAGATAGATAGATACATAGAGAGAGGGCGATAGAGAGATAGAGAGAGAGATGATAGATAGATAGATAGATAGTTAGAGAGAAAGATAGATAGATAGATAGATAGATTCATATTGATAGCACGATTCATATTAATTCATGATATGTCAAAGGATTTATATATGTCAAAGGCTTGATTCAAAGGCTTATATATATACATGGCACATATTGATTCATATATACATGTCACATATTGATAACATGATTGATATTGATGCTTGTAAACTCCTTGGTCACTTATAGATATATAGATAGATAGAGATAGAGAGTTAGAGAGATAGAGATAGTGATAGAGAGATAGATAGAGATAGAGAGATAGAGAGTTAGAGAGATAGAGATAGTGATAGAGAGATAGATAATAGAGATAGAGATAGAGATAGTGATAGAGAGATAGATAGAGATAGAGAGTTAGAGAGATAGAGATAGTGACAGAGAGATAGAGATAGTGTTGACACCAAAAATTGGGTCTTCCAGTGTCAGCACCGCGCAAGGCCTGCGGAGACCGTGCAGTAGCAGAGCTTGATCTCCTAAACCTCTAAAGCAGCTCGAGCCACATCGGGGATTGATCTCAGGCGTGCCAGTAAATTTGACCTGCAATTGACAAGGAAGTGAAACATCAAATTATGGAACCTGCCGGTTGTTGTCAGACAATTCCATGGATGTGCGGCTCTAATATAACCGATGAATATAGGATATTGACTAAAGAGTCAACTCTGAACAGTTTGAAGTGCAATAATAATGTATGAACGGCTATCACAGGATATTCATGCATAGGATGTATAATTAGCCGATCGTATTACAAGAATAAGGTAAAGATGCGACACGCGTAACATTATCGACATCAAACTACCAAATCTACTGAGCATATCATATAAAGATTAACCATCAACAGAGGTGTGTTCCCATGCAGCCATGATGACGATTAACCCGATAACCTGACCGATTTACTAGCATTGGGGTGTTTCCATGCAGCCATAAAAGTAAACAAGCCAAGCCACGTCTAGTACATTCAACAGATCTAGTAGATTAAGACAATAAAGTACGTGCATTGTATGATTGAAGCATAACCAGATCGAGTACATTAGTCGATATGGGATCCATGAAGCTTGAACAAGATCCATGAAGTTTGGACAGACATAACCCAACACACATGGCAGTGAGGTCCGGTAGATGCAGTCGTACCATGTATGTTGAACCAGATCCAACCACCCTCAAACCAATCTAATAACCATGTCTCGAACCCGCAACATATGACAACCGCAACCAAAGGATTAGCCGATATGATCTTAGATCTATCGCCTCTCTAAGTATGAAAGTAAATGCATTCGGGGCAATAGATCTAGATAGAAAATAAAGCATAGGCCAATCCATCAGTTGAGGTTGGGCAGGATATTGCAGCAATAGATTAAACAAAGCATAATAGACAATATCGATAACTTAATGATACTATTAGATCACCAATCTAATAGAGCCGATAACTAGCTCAAAACCACGATTCATGTGAGATTGAAGCAATGCAGCCCCATGAACAATAGATTCAAACCGATAACTAGCTCATACCAAGCTTGCATGAGTTACACAATACAGCCGTACAAACGAGACATGGACCGAGGCTAGACTTACAAGCAAATATGAGGTCGATCTGGTCGATGCAGCCCAATTCGTCGAAGGTTCACCGAAATCTACTCTACTCCTACTCCTAGGGTTGGCCGGAGGCCGGAAACTAAATACTAGTTGTGTATTTGATTGATTGGATGTCCTTTACAACTCTCCTGGCCTCGCTATTTGAGACCATAGCGTAACCCTAGCTTAAAACCGGCCACCGGCCGAAATAAGAAAACTTGGATGTCTTGGGCCTCAATCCTTGGTGTATCCCACCGAACGTATCTCAACAGCCAATACACGTGATCTCCTCCGAATCGGTTCCCTTAACCAGCCTTCTGTGTCCACCTGTGCAGCATATTCTTCCATCCTCGAGACCCACCCGTATTTGTGTGGTCATGCCAAAATACGGTGTTAACACATGCCCCCCCAGTTTTGGGATGAAATTTATTTCATTCCTAAAACTGCAAGTGCCCTCTTCCTTTTAGTTGATCTAGCCGAGCTTGAGTATTCACCAAATTGTCATTCGTCCTTCTCCCACTCGGCTTCCAACCTGAACTTTCTAGACAACCTCAGTGCCGCCATAGATTTGAATCTCGTACCGCCATCAGGACATCGTAGCAAGATGGCTTCACTAGATATCATCCCTGAGGTACGACTCCGTTGTGCCTTGTTCTACCATCCTCCTTACTCGGTGTTTTTACTCTTGTCCTTGAATTGGATCAGGAGCTCAAGAACCATGTGCTAATTCCGTTGGCCGACCAACCCAACTGTTACTTCCTCGGCCCCATGGGTAACCTAGATTCAACTCCTGTTATTGTGGCCGAGACCAACAGGATACCCTTTAAGCAGTCATCCATAGAGCCGGGCCAATGGGACAAGAAGACCTCATTCAGGAATTGGCCTTCCGCTATTCCAGGTTGGAGAAATTGGTTTGTGAAGATTTCCAACCATATAAACACTTACTGGGGTAATATCAAGCAGTGCCTGTCTCTTTCTCTATCTAATATGAGGAAGAACGAACCTTTGCTTCAAGCAGCCTGCTACTTCTGGTCCAACACTTATAATGCCTTCATCTTTGGTCATGGACCAATGACCCCCACTCTAGCCAACATTCATATGTTAACTAGCCTCAACATTACAGGATATATGCACCCTCATCGCCTGGCCACAAAATCTTCGATTTCGGCGAAGAACTTCCAGACTGGAGGCTGGGGTCAATATATTAAGAACAGTGAATCTGTCCCAGTTACTGACAATGAGCGTATACTCTTATTGAATATGTAGTTAGACAAGTTCCTCTTTTGTGGACAATCTTGCACGCCTACTGGCAATTACCTGTCTTTGGCCAAACACGTTAATTCTCAGAATGATATTCCTCTGGGCAAGTACCTGCTTGGTGCCCTTTATCATCTCTTGAACCAAATGTATCAATATTTGGTGAAGAATGAAACCATCCCAACTATCACAGGGCCGTGGTGGTTTCTTCAGCTCTAGCTCAATTTGCAGATGCACAAAATTGTTACTTCAGACCTGGCATCCCTGTCCTTCCCTTCGAAGACCTTCTTGGAAGAAGATGAGGAAGAGTTGTCAGAGAAAGAAAAATCTAGCCGATGCATATCATTTGGTGAAGCAGCATCGGCCGTTATCATTACCAAAACCACTGGGGAATTCTTCAGGCTATTCTACAAGGGATTCTCTGCAGATATCTTGGAATGGTTTGCTTACTCGGACGTCTAATGAGCGGTATGCGGACCAACACTCCATGTTGGTCTTTAATGATCTGGTCAAACCTTGCCTGTTGCCCATGGAAGTTCGGCACGGTAGAGAAAAACCACCCATCTCGTATGAGTTGTACAATCCTTCCATTGCGGCGAGGCAAATGGGATTTGGACAGTTGCCCCCGAGCCTTTTCTTCGCGGGCAAACTTCACCCAATGGAACCCATGCTTTCAGGATTGGAGTTCAACCGGATTGTTTAGATTGAAAGATCTCTTCCTCCTATCCTTGTCAGAGATCACATCTGTCAAGCCTTCACTTCTTCTTCATTCGTCACCTAGTGGCATGAATGGAGTCAGCACCTTTTCAGCGAAGCGGTGGCCACTTACTGTTCACTGTTGGATCCCGATTTCTATCCTACCCTAAGGTATCGCCCATAATCTTGCAACGTTTTAGCTATTTCCACTTCCTCAAACTCATCTTGCAGGACCTTGAAGGGCTTAGTCCTCCTCCGATGACCTATGATCAATGGTGTCCCAACCCAGACTTGGTTGCGGGGCACCATCCCTGAGGGTGTTGATGAAGAGGAAGATAGACGAGCCGTTGGATCACGAGCTTCTAAATGTTGGTTCCCTAAATTCCATAAGGTCCAAGAAGCCTAGAACCGCCAAAACCAAAGCCAGGGTGGTGACAAAACCAGTCAATGGTCGCTTGGGCATACTAACTGACGCTACTGCTATAGAGGTATGGTGTCTTTTTCTCATCCTTCTTTTGTTGAAACCATAGCTAATGTTTTCTGACCCTTCAGGGCGAGAAAAGAACCAACCGTCTCCAGGCCAAACTCAGTGTAGATATGGGAACAATGTCCTCATCAAATGACACAACATCCGATGTTGGCCAAGGTACTTCGTATCTTTAGCCGATAATCCTCTAATAGGATTATTTTACCAATCCACACAACCTCCAGGACACTTCCCTGAAGACCCGTCAGTTGTTCCTGCCTTGAAGATCGCTTCGTCTAATTAGGTACGACGTAGGACTTGCTAGCCCATTACACAGCTCATCGATAATGATTTCTTATGTGTCATTTTAGGAGCAGTCCTGTCATATCCCGGCCCCTTTTCCTTTGGATCACTATGTCATTTCCGAAGGAGCTGACACTTCACAGTCGGCGCATGCTGTTTCGCTCCCTAACGACATGAAGACCCAACTCAGGTCATTGGTCCCTCTTTTGTCAGTGAACACTTCATTTTAATATGTGATGCAAAGGGAGTCCAGAGAATCTTCCACTCAGTTGAAGATACCTTACCACCTGACCTGAGGGACGCGTTGACTGCCATCGCTTAGATAGAGCATCGCAAACCGGCTTTCCTCAAAGATCGATCCACACTCACAGATTGCGAGGCTCAAATCGGCCTGCCTTAAGAGCGACGTTGCCTTTCTGACATGCTGGAGGTGAAGAGTACAATAGACCAGCTGAGGGCCCTTCCTGATGGTATCAACCGCACCTTGGCAATACTGAGGTCCGAACGGGAGCAGCTGTTGTCCTGACTCAGAGTCGTTGACGACACCATCGTCCAAGTGGAGAATGACTTGTCCAAGATTCCCACTGACCTGCACGATCATCGGCAGAAGATGACGCTCCTTTCTTCGAGGCTCCAAACTCTTCGATCCAAGCAGTGCCCGATATCAGGTTCCGCAGAAGATGATCGTCAAGTACTGACCAAGGTGGACCAATTCCGCCAAGATGCTCTGGAGGCTATCGAACTGGTCTTAACTTTGTAATGTTATTTTGTAACATTTTCACCTCGTGACTGTGACGACCCTGAACTATTATTGACTGCTTTCCATAGTATCCATTCACCTAGTTGTACCATTTGCTTGAATTGCCGACTAACTGCTTAGTCGTCTGCCTATGAATTTAATCGGCCGCCTTAGCCGATTCACATTATAGCAGACTTTACTTCAGTCCACCAAACCACCACCCTTACGCCTGTTCACACTAGTGCTTTTAAATAGCGACTGGGTTTCCCAAAATGATAGTCAGTGTATTTTGTTATTCATCTTCTCCACCGCTCTGCTAAACTACCCCCTTGTCTAAAGTTGCATTCCAATCCATGGCAGATTTCGGACATCCCTTGGCGTTCAGCTCCGCCGATAGCATCTCTGTTGACACTTCTTAGCATCGCACCACAAATAGAGATAAATCCCTATCCCCGGTACGACGCCAGAAATGCTTATGGGTATTTCTTATGACTATTGGATAAATCCGCAAGCGCACAGATTATACCGCTGTAGCACTTCACCTAGGAGTATTCCAAGGTATCGTAATTTATTTTATCCCAAGGGAAAGCTGAGCTAGAAATGATAATTAGAGAGAGATCCTAGAGAGTACCTCAACTTAGTATCGACTAGTATAGGGGGGTAAATGATCAATGTGATAGGAAGGGGATTGATGAATGAAAGAGCCTAGGTAAATGATACTTAGAACAGACTAGACAGATTAGCTAGGTGGGAGGACAACGAGAGAGTACAAGGGACTCCTAAGCAATTCACTCTACTTTAATATACTTAGCTAATTAACTAGACTAAACACTATAGTTTGCATCCTCAATACAAGTATGCTAGGCGATGGGATAGATCAGTAGGAGGACAAAACTCCTACCGGACCGCGCCCTCCTGTTGTCTTGAAGCCCTACCTTTTAATAACTTATCTGACACGCGTGGTGGAATACTAAGGCTAGATAGAGCTGTCACCTTCTACTAGCATCCACGAACAATCCATGCAATAAGCGGTAATCAAGGATAAGCTAATATATAAGCACCACGCTTACACACAACTTATTACTTTGACTATGATCAATAATCAAAGCACCCTATGATAGGCAATGATCGCATACAAGAAAGGTCACAAGGATCACAGACTATAAATGTAAAGGCTATTAAAGAGCAAAAGCATATAACAATACTATATCTAGTATAGTAATGCTCAAAGTAAATACTAAGTAAAGTAAAGGGAAAGGATAATATATTGATAAAGATAAAGTCTTACAAAGAAGAAAAGATACAAGAGCTATACCAGACTTCCCCGAAGACAACTCCGGAAATCCCGAGCAAGCTCGACTCAACTCTAACTCCCACTCAGACTAACTACTAGAACAATTCTAAGGAATGGAGCTTGTAGGCTTCTTCACCATGTCTAGAGAGGGGGGAGTGACCCTCTATTTATAGTGGGAGGTGGAGTAGGGGCTACTCCATCGCCACGTCATCGATCCAGGGGGCTTCAATCCTCCACCCTTGGATTAACCGACCTTGGAACCGTCCTTGGGTGTGTGGTGTGGATTTCCACCATGTGTCCTTGCATATGGCGGATGGAGGGAGGCCAACCGACCTAGGGGTGGTTCGGCCGAACCCCCCTATGGCCAGTGGGCCCTCCTCTATCCTTCTGAATGTGGCCCCACTGATGAGGGACCAAGTGGGGGCCTGGTGGGCCCAAAGGTGGTTCGGCCGACCCCCCCCCTTGGGGTGTCTGGCCCACCTCGGTCTCCCAGGTGCTGGTTCCACTTGTCATGGATGTTGAATGTTGGTTCTGTGGTGGTTGTCACGTTAATCTCCTTTGTGTGGGCCCATGAATCCTTGTGCTATGCTTATGAGCCGTTGAGAGAAAGCACAGAGTGATCCAATGGATGGATTGCACTCTAGAGGGCCTCTCTTAGATCATGGCCGAGGGGGAGAGCCAGGTGGGCCCATAGGGTGGTCGGCCGACCCCCTATGTGGGTCCCACTGGCTCTCACTTGCTTCATTTCTTCATCCCTACACTCAAACACATGTACATGTGGAACTAGTTATTTGATAAACTATGTTCATGATGTGTTTGTTTTATCCCTGATCTAGAGGTTGGTGGCACAATTTTAAGTATAGAAAAGTTAATTATAACTTGTGCCAACAATCTCCCAGCCGTCGCGGCATCGATTCCCGAGGTAAATGGTCATCTGGACTCCTTCCTTATGCCTGATTCAATCCGTAAAGAAACCCTAACTGGCCTTCTTTAGTTCCCTCCAGGCAGCCGAGCCAAGTGTCAACTCTCCGGTAGTCAATGACGGTCCATGGAGCGCCTCCTGGGTTGAGCGTCTCCTCTTGGAGGAGCGCCAGGAATGCGCCCGCCTAGAGGAGGAGCTGGCGGCGGTGAAGGCCTCTTTTCATCATGCCAAGATGTTCCTGGGGTCCTCCTTGGTTAGAGACAACGGTATGTCTCTTAACTCCAGATTCGGCTTCCTTGTACTAATTAGCCGATCAATCCTTGTTGACACCAGAAGTGGCAAACGGGAAAAGACCGCAAGCATACGGTTGTCAAGTGTAGCTTTCACCGGGAGTATTCTAGGTATCGTATTTTCCACAGGGAACGAGAAGTGAGTTAACTAGGAATATGGATATGTCCTATGATGGATCAAGGGAGACTATGATAACTGGGTTGAGAGGTTCGATATAGCAAAGATATCTAACAAGGTATAGCTGGTTATACTGGCTTTATCAGCCCTTCTCTTGTAGGACGTGATGGGATAGATCAGAAAGAGGGCAAAACTCTAACCGGACCGCACCATCATGTTGTATTAAGGCCCTACCTTTTAAGAACTTATCTTACACACGTGGTGGAATACAAAGGCTAGATAGGGCTGTCACTACCTACTATCTACCACAAACAATCCATGCGATAAGCAGTTTACAAAGGCAAGATCTAGTCTAGACACCACGTCTACACTAGTCTTACTACTTTAACCCATGCATAAGATTAAAGCACTCTACTTAAAGTAAAGCGATGAACAAGCGCAAAAATATGTATAACAGCTATGCCAGAAGTAGAATATTAATTGCTATAAAGAACTCGGATGTATCACTTACAAGTGATGAACTTACAAGAGGATCGCATCTGCTGAGGAAGAACTCCGGAGAAGATTCCTGACAGATCCGAGGCTTTCTCTAGAAGAATTCCCTCACTCTCCTCCAACTAACATAACACTACTAAAGAGCTCCACTAAGAGACTAGAGAGAGTAGTATTTCTCCAATGAGGCACGAGTGAGAGTGAAGGCCTAGGGGGGTATTTATAGCTAGAGGTGGAGTAGGGGCTACTCCGGTGCCACGTCAGCCATCCGCGCCACCTCCATCAGCTACCGTAGGATCAAACCGTCATTGTAACCGACTTAGATCAATGGTGGAGATCAAGTGGATGCATGGCGGCATGCAGGAAGGCGGTGGAGAGCTCGGGGCACCTTTTGGGCACATGGGTATGGTCGGTCGACCACCCTCTGACAGGTGGGCCCTACCCCTTTCTTCTAGAAGCTGACCCCACTGGTCAGGGGGCCTGTGGGTGGTCTCTAGGCCCACCTATGAGGTCGGCCGACCTCCTTTAGAGAGCCCTGGGCCTCCCCTTTGGCGTGGGACTTCCTTGATAGGTGTGGATTCTGCTGTCCAAAGTTGGGCCCAAAGTGCGGTTGGCCGATCGTCTTTTGTGGCCAAATAAGCTCATCTTTTGCAAGTAGCTTCTAGAGGCAATGTCCATCATGATGGTGTATTGGATTTGCACATTTGCCATACTTTAAAATATGTCATGTTGGGCCCATGGATCCTCGTGCTTTGATCTAGAACCGTTGAGAGGTAGCACACTTGGATCCAAGGGGTAGAAAGTGCTTTGGAGAGTATTACTTGGATCATGGGGGCTTGGGAGGCCTAGTGGCCCCAGAGGGAGGTTGGCCGACCCCATAAGTGAGCCCACTAGCTCCAAAAGTCCCCATTTGTCATTACCTGCACTCAAATATTCAAGGGACATGTAGAACTAGTTATTGGGTAAAATATGCTCTAGTTATGTTATTATACTCTTGAATCCAAGGTTGTTGACGGTATTTTGAGTATGTAAAAGTGTATCATTTTTACCATCAACAACCCTCTTGTTTTACCTCAGCTGTTTTGACTATTGTTCCATGATTTTTCCCTTCGCCGTGGGTTTCCTTCCGCATGATAGAGCTAGAATCCGCCATCAAGGCGGTAGCAGACCTCGTCCATGCCCGCGGTCGATGTTGAAGGAGTGCCTGGAAGACATGCCGGCACACATTCGGGACTTGGTCTCCTACTCCGCCTGACATGGAGCTTCCTTTGCCTTGGCTGCGGTAGAGGTCACCGGCGTGGAGTTCTATGACATCATCACCTCCCGCTTCGTCAACGCCCGTACTAGGGACATTTTCCCCGACACATTAGATAGTTTCGAGTCAATGGGAAAAGTTGTTGCTGAGGTGATACCTATGGAAGAACTGCTAGCTCGCTTATCCCTGGAGTAAGATGCGGCTTGTTTGTAAATAATCTTGGATCCGAATGACCATATCAATCGGTAGACTCTATGCGGGAGTGCCGACCTCTCACGTCGTTCAGCCATTCAGCATGTTTTGCATAATGTCGAACACACGCATTCTCTTTTTATTTTCTTTTTTCTCTAAAGGCGATGCGTGTTGCATCGGCTATTGCCAATCTCTTGTTGGCTATTTTTCTGCTAAAGGCGATGCGTGTTACATCGGCTGTCTATTACTACATTTGTGGAGATACTAATTCACGCTCTTAGAGCCGATCACTTGAATCGGCTGTTGACCGTCTTTGTTCATCCTGAAGACGCCTCTATCGTGTACCTTCCCGGAGAAGCACTCCATGTCCTCGAAGCTCCACCCGTTCTGCCCTACGTAGGTGATACTGACCGACGAGTCAGCCGACACTACCTCCATGGTATCTCCGATCCATTGGATGAGGCTCCGATGCATGGTGGACGGAATGTAGCAGTTGGCGTGAATCCAGTCCCTTCCAAGGAGTAGGTTGTACGTGCCTTTGGCATCCACCACGAAAAAGGTAGTGAGCATGCTCTTGCTCTTGACAGTTAGCTCGACGCATATAACCCCCTTCATGGCCGATATGTTGTCGCTGCAATCTGTCAGCTCCATATCGGTAGGGCTCAAATCTTCCATTCTTCTCCCCAGCTTTCTAAATGTCGAGTATGGCATGAGGTTGACGGCTACTCCTCCATTGACCAACATCTTGGTTAGGGGTTTCCCATCCAAGAGCTTTCAGATGTTGATACTTCTTTGGCTTCTCGAAGGTAGCGATGTCTGTCTGATAGATCCATTGGGCTACGGCCACCTCCGTCTCTTCACCGGCAGACTCCTCCTGTTGATGGTCAGGTCTGAATTTGGTAGGCAGCATGAATATAGCGGAGATGGAGACGTCGTTGCATTGCTCTTCTCTCCATCTTGCTTGACCCACCACACCTTGGGATTTTTTCCCTGTAACTCGTCATTTCTTAGGCGCTGGACCCGATGCTTCTAGCTCTTGGTCAATCCTCCAGGACACCATTGTCCCTCTTGCGGTGCGTGTTTCTGGCTCACGGCACCTTCGTTGGTCAACTCTTTCCTAGACCGATTGTGGAGGACCTCCATTTTTTGGCGTCAATCCGTTTTGTAGCTCAACCTGTGATGTACGGATCGACGATTGTCTTTCGACTGCTTGTACCCTCGGTACTAACTGCTACATTCTGGACAATCATTTTGGGAAGGAAGCCTGAGTCCAGCGTTCCAGCAATGCACGAAGAAAGGACAATCCCAATGATACCCGTTTTCCTCCTGGATCCTCCTCTCCTCTTCTTGTTCGAGCAGTTCCCGGCGCTCCCTCTCCCGTTGCTCCTCTTTTCTCTCCTTCTAACGTTTCCATTTGTTCAACAGGATTCTGAGGGTGGGGTGTCATTGGACGAGAAGGTCCTGCTCCGCCTTGTCTCCTTCATGCTCCTCAGCTACTTCATCTTCCTGGGGTGCCTTGGCCTTTGTCGTGACCATGTTCACCGAAAAGGATAGCACCACCAGGTTCGCGGGGAATGGATTACCGTCTATGCCCATAGCCCTTTTGGCCTTCTCTAGGCCGATCCTCCCTGAGGTGATGGCCTTCTCGATCATGTCCCGGAACAACCTACAGTCATTGGTGTTATGGGTGTACATGCCATGGAACTTGCAGAACCTCATGGACTTGATCTCTTTGGCCGAGGGGATCTTGTAGCCTCTAATTAGTTTGATTTGCCCTTTGTCGAGCAGATAATAAAAGATCCTATCAGCCTTCATAACATTGAAGCTGTATTTCTTTGCTCCTTCGACGGCATTGGCCTTCACCCATGGCATGTATTCTGAGTTCGTCTAGGCCCATTCCACAGCAGCGATCTCGTTGGACTCATCGTCACTGTTGGCAGCTCCAGTAATATCTTCCACTGTGATTAGCTCCACGCTGCCGACTTTCTGAGCCTTACCGCTGTAACATGGGTACCGATAATTGGCCTCGATGTTGGTTATCTTGCTGGCCAATTCTGACAGTCTTGAGCAGTCGACCCCGATCTTCTCTCTGATTGCTGGGATCAAACCTCGAATGGTGATACTAATGACCTCCGCGTCAGACAGCGTCAGTCGGTAGCACTAATTTCTCACCTCTCTAAACCTCTAGAGGTAGCTGCTCCCTGGCTCATTATTCCCTTGCCTGACGTCGACCAAATCTGTGACCCCTTTCTCCGTGTTACCAGAGTCAAAGTACTGATGGAACTTATTCTCTAGATCCTTCCACCCAGTGATGGATTGATATGGCAGGGAAGCAAACCAAGAGAAGGCCGAACCAGACAGGGACAGAGGGAAGAACTGAACCCTAAGCGTTTGGTCATCGGCTATCTTGCCCAACTGCACCAGGTATTGACTAATGTGCTCCATGGTTGATACTTGGCCAGTCCCGGTGAACTTAGTGAACTCAGGTACCCTATATCTCTAAGGCAGAGCTACTCAGTTGTACCATTTAGGGTATGGCTTCTGGTGGGCAATGGATTGATTCCTGGGTTTCAGACCGAACTGGTATTGCATCATATCGGCTATCTGATTCATTAGCTGATCAATTTGAGGCGGTGTTTGTTGCTGATGAGCCGAGCCCCCATGACCTTGCTGGCCGTTGAGATATCTAGGAGGGTACTGGTATCCCGGCCCTTCTTGGACACACCGACACATAGTGATGAGGAGCGTGGTGGTGTCCCGAAGGGACTTCGCCGGGCGCTGCACCTCCAGATGGTGCACCAAAATCTAGAGCCAGTCTTGCGCCGTAAGAGGCATACTGCATAGCCAATGCGTTTCCAATGCGGTTTGCCGTCGGCTGTTGCAATCCGTTTTGCCAATCACCGCCTCCTCTAGTGGGTGCACTGCTAGCCCCGTGAGATCCGGAGAACGGACCTTCCGGAGCCTTGCTTGTCGAAGCATGATCCCCACCTCGTGGCATGGAGAAAGCCTGATGCCTTCCCTGCAGACCGAGGGCTCCCGCTACGACGTTCTACAAACAGCCGGCGAGCAGTTCTCCATGGCTAGCGAATGTAGAAGACATAGCCTTGTGGATGGTCTCCTGCATAAGGTTGTGCTGGAGGTTGACTCGTGGGTCTTTGTCCCCGCATATGAGCACATGTGGTAAAGGTCTTGTCTGCCTCGCGCTGTCCCTGGTCTTGTTGAAGGAAAGCAGACACTTGCCCTTGAAAGAGTCCAGGAGTCGCTCCTGGAGCGACAACTTCTGCTCCTCGTTGAGCACCTCCTCGGTCACGTTGAGCACCGCGCAAGGCCTGCGGAAAATGGGGTCCCATTGTGCATGCCAAAATGTGTTGACGCCAAAAATGAGGTCTTCCGGCGTCAGCACTGCGCAAGGCCTGCAGAGACCGTGCAGCAGTAGAGCTTGATCTCCTAAACCTCTAAAGCGGCTCGAGCCACATCGGGGATTGATCTCAGGCGTGCCAGTCAATTTGACCTACAATTGACAAGAAAGTGAAACGTCAAATTATGGAACCCTGCGGGTTGTTGCCAGATAGTTCCATGAGTGTGCGGCTCTCATATAGCCGATGAATATAGGATATTGACTAAAGAGTCAACTCCGAACAGTTTGAAGTGCAATAATAATGTATGAACAACTATCACAGGATATTTCATGCATAGGATGTATAATTAGCTGATTGTATTACATGAATAAGGTAAAGATGCGACACGCGTAACATTATCGACATTACACTACCAAATCTACTGAGCATATCAGATAAAGATTAACCATCAACAGAGGTGTGTTCTCATGCAACCATGATAACAATTAACCCGATAACCTGACCGATTTACTAGCATTAGGGTGTTTCCATGTAGCCATAAAAGTAAACAAGCCAAGCCACGTCTAGTACATTCAATAGATCTAGTAGATTAAGACAATAAAGTAGGTGCATCGTATGATTGAAGCGATCCATGAAGCTTGAACAAGATCCATACATCCAGCCTCGGACGGATCTAAGTTTGGACAGACATAACTCAACACACATGGCAGTGGGGTCTGGTAGATGCAGTTGTACCACGTATGTTGAACCAGATCCAACCACCCTCAAACCAATCTAATAACCAAACATATGTCTCGAATCCACAACATGTGACAACCGCAACCAAAGGATTAGCCGATATGATCTTAGATCTATCGCCTCTCTAAGTATGAAAGTAAATGCATTGGGGCCAATAGATCTAGATAGAAAATAAAGCGCAGTCCAATCCATCAGTTGAGGTTGGGCATGATATTGTAGAAATAGATTAAACAAAGCATAACAGGCAATATCGATAACTTAATGAATCTATTAGATCGCCAATCTAATAGAGTCGATAACTAGCTCGAAACCACGATTCATGTGAGATTGAAGCAATACAGCCCCATGAACAATAGATTAAAACCGATAACTAGCTCATACCGAGCTTGCACGAGTTACACACAATAAAGCCATACAAATGAGACATGAACCGAGGCTAGACTTACAAGCAAATAGGAGGTCGATCTGGTCGATGCAGCCCAATTCGTCGAAGGTTCACTGGAATCTACTCTACTCCTACTCCTAGGGTTGGCCGGAGGCCGGAAACTAAGTACTAGTTGTGTATTTGATTGATTGGATGTCCTTTACAACTCTCCTGACCTCACTATTTATAGACCATAGCGTAACCCTAGCTTAAAACCGGCCGCTGGCTAAAATAAGGAAACTTGGATGTCTTGGGCCTCAATCCTTGGTGTAGCCCACCGAACGTATCTCAACAGCCGATACACGTGATCTCCTCTGAATTGGTTCCCTTAACCAGCCTTCTGGGTCCACCTGTGCAGGATATTCTTCCGTCCTCGGGACCCACCCGTATTTGCTTAGTCATGCCAAAATACGGTGTTAACAGATAGTGATAGAGAGAGAGATAGATAGATATAGAGAGATAGAGAGTTAGAGAGATAGAAATAGTGATAGAGAGATAGAGAGTTAGAGAGATAGAGCTAGTGATATACAATCAGATATATGTCATCTCTTTATTGTGGCTAGCAAGATTCATATAGAGGCTTCATATTGATAACATGATTGATATTGATGCTTGTAAACTCCTTGGTCACTTATGCTTGTATATATATACTTTGAGCAAATTTTGAGAGAGATAGAGATAGAAAGATATCCACATGAAAGAGAGATGTGATAGAGATAGAGAGAGATGTTATAGCATGACTTATGCTTTTGAGAATCCACATGATATGTATGGAGATGTTTCTTGTTTGTTATATGACATGATATATATGGAGATGTTGTACGTATTATCCTTGTATATATTTCATCTACCTATGAGCTAATGACAATAATCAAAATGCATGTCCAGAAACATGACAATTCACCGCCGAATCACCACCCGTCGCACTGCGGTAGAAGCGCCGCAGGATCCAACTAGTGGTGTCGGTAGCAGTGACGATGACAACCAGCAAAGGGATCCAAGATGGAGTCATAGCCATGTTCTGGACCTAGACCAAGTAGACGAGGTAATAATTTAGGCCATACCTAAAAACATGGTAGAGCTATCCAGATAAGTTTGATGGGGCTTAATTGTGAATTTTGAAGCAGGTTGCGTTGGAAGATCCAAGTGGTGAGGGTACCAGCAGAACTAAGCGTGGTGTAACAAATCTCCCTCAAACTAGACATTGGAACATCTCTCAGTTCGACCAAGTAGGGGAGCCGGTGGATCCTCTTAAAGCATTGGGCCCATACAAGAGTATCATCGGGACACTTGTAAGAGACTTCATCCCGATCAAATACAGGAAGTGGAATGGTAGTGAGCAAGACATGTGGAGGGTTCCAAAAAGTGAGAAGGAACTAGTTTGGAACAAGCTCAGAGGGTATTTCACTTTCCCTAATGACTGTGACGAGGCGACAATCAAGAAGAAGGCCAAGGAAATCATGGGTCGCTCCTTCAAGACTTTCAAGGGAAAGTTGCACAAGCTAATCAAGGAGGACAAAGAACCAAATTTTGAGGGAGGTGAACTCAGCAAGCAGAAGGACTTTTGGGAGGAGTTCAAGGCTTACAAGCTATTCAAAGAGGCCAAGGAATCAAGCGAAAGAAATAAAGAAAATTTGCTTAATGCAAATTATCCTCAACGCCTAGGATTACGTGGGTATGTAAGGAAGATTCCAGAATGGGAAAACCAACTCCAGCAACTAGAGTGGAGCGGCGTTACGCCTCAGACAAGCGATTGGCAGCCCAGATCAGTGAACTACCTACTCACAAGGGGGACACAATACAATGCTGACGGGAGCCTTTCCGCCAGCACTGAACCCATCACCGATCTCCTCCAGAAGATTTCCACGATCACTGAGGAAGTGAATAGAGGTAACCGCAAGTCTGATAGAGAAAATGACGTGCTCACGCAAGAACTTGGAACCAAGGAGCACCCCGGTCGCACTAGAGGAGTCGGGATAGTTCCTTGGGAGAAAGCACTCGAAGATGAATCTACTTCCTATAGGAGTCGGGCGAGGGCTAGAACGCAAAGAGAATAAGAGTTCCAAAGGATGCGCCGAGAGATCTAAGAGAGCATGGAAGCACGGATAGTTGCTCAAATCGAAGCACGAGTTATGATAGCTATGCAATCCTTTGGAAGCCTTTCGATTCAACCGCAGGCAGTCCCGGCTTTGAATAGCCTAGTGCCCACAAAGGGCCGCAGTAGCTGTGCCTCAACCCATATGCCTAACGATGAAGAGGTCAATGCTCCTCATCCTGTGGACGACATCAAAGAACCTATGAATGTCAGGTTGTACATCCAGCAGCAGTGGACAAAAGACAAGGTGGCGGTCAGACAAGCATTTCCAAGAGGAGACAACATCATTCATGGCAAGCCAGTGCCACTCGGGTATGCTAGGGTCAGCATTGATAAGATCTTGGACAAGAAGTACAATAAGATACACATTGATTTCCCAGTGGAGGAAGATAGGCTACATCTAGTTCAAAACTTGGGCACTCATGTCGCCTGGCGCAAACGCTACATAAAGCTAGATGAGCAACCATCTTCAGATGATGAGGATGACAGTGAATCATCCCGGTCGCCTCCGCCCAGAGGTTTCTCTCCTCGTCAAGATCCACCGACACCTCCTCCACCATCAAAGGAGAAGACTCCTTCTCCACCGCCAAAGGTGAAGACTCATCCTCCTCCTCCACTACCAGCTTCAAAGTCCAAAGTACTGGGATCTCGACCTAGCACTAGATCAGGTTCGACCTCGCAACAGAAGAGGTCATCAGCTTCGGTTGGTAAAGCTCCCAAGACAACAAGTAAAAGGCAAAAGTTACCGCCGACTAAGGATGAGATTATACGAGCGAAGCTTGCAGAAAAGGCTGCCCAACTTGCCTTGTTTGAACGATTGGCTTATAGACCTAAGTGCTACACACAGACCCAATTTGAAAGGAAAAGCGAGAATGTGGGTAATCGAGAAAGAGCTAGAGAAATACACACAAAAGATTTGCTACAAATAAAGAACATGTCCATGGACATGGGCATAAGCATGGAGAGAGCCACAGATATCTATTATGGAAATAGTGAATTTCAAATGACGACAGTTGCATACAAGTTTCAACTAGGCAAGCCTATGGTCGCCACCGAACAAGACTATAGAGATTTGCCAACAAACATGCGACAGTTGTATGATTATTACATCATAGATAGTAACACCAGCAAAGACATAGCAACCTTTGAAGTATGCATCCCTTCCTGTATGATTTTTAATCATCCTGAAGAAGTTGTGCATACTATTTATTATGAAGACTTCTTTCAACTCTTTCAACGGCGCTTGCTCGATACGCAAATTATGATGATATAGACTCTATAAGTACCATACCCTAACAACGTTATAATAAACTACGTGATCTGCATTTAAATATATCCTATGTTTATTTTGCAGGAGTGTGGCAAAATGGTGCTTAATCCAATGAAAGTCCAATTTTGACTTCTTAGACCCCATGTTTGTAAATGAGACAACATGCAAAACCGGTCTCACAGATGACTATGTAGCAACAAGTTTGAAGATTGAGTTTGAAAGAATGTTCAAACACCAGAAATCAAACGTACTGCTAACCTACAGCTGCGAGTATATGTTCTCGACTCTTATTTAAGTGTTTTTTTCTTGTTATGTCATTCAATAACATGGACTTTGTGATTGCAGCAACCATTATGTTTTCATAGATATAACTCTTAAAGATTCAACTATCGAGGTGTGAGACTCAAGGAAAAAGCCACTTTCTCTTATCGAGCCCCTAGTCAAAGTGCTAAATAAGTAACTGAACCCAATATCACAACACTTTCCAATCACATAGATATTGTGATGTCCTCAGTCTTCAGACTTCATTTACATTGTCACATAAAATGAAGACGTTACCTGCTTAGAGAAACATGGAGCCCAGGATGTAAAAGAAATGGAGAGCCCCATTCACAGTGAAGTATATGGAAGGGGTCAAGACCATAGATTAACCAATGTGGAACAACGAATGTGGGTTCTATGTGATGTGGGCAATGCTTTGCTATACTTTGGCGTAAAACTGGGAACCGGAGATTTTATGGTACGTAAACGTCTCATTTTCTATTGTTTTGTTTTACGTATGTGCATATCAATATCATCTTGCTTCAATTTACAACGCAAAGAACAGAAGCACAACAGGTTGCTAGATTTTGAGATAAAAGACTTTCAAGAGGAGATAGCAAAGCTTATTCTCGACGAAATAGTGTACAGGGAAGGATCTTTCTCCATTGCGAAGACTCGGAAGTTCAAGGCGAACTACGGAAAATATCGCCTCAATAGGCTATTGTAATGCGACAATTAATTCGGTACTTTAAGTTTTGTTTGAATGTTTTGTAATTAATATAAATTTTGATGGGTTTGTATTGTCGATGGTCCTTCGCATCGATATCAAATGGTTCAATAGCAACCACCTCCACCTCCCCGACCTCCCCCCCACCACCTCTAAAACCTAAACCCTAAACCCACCACCTCTACCCTAAACCCCAAATGAAAAAAAACACTTAATAAAATGCAAATTGTAAAAATAATATCACTGCTGGTTCAAATAAAACCGCCAGTGGTATGTCCTCCTTCACTGTCGGTTGGGGACAAGAACCGGCAGTGATGGCTCAAACATCACTGCTGGTTTGTAACACGAACCGACAGTGATGTGATGAGCTCATCACTGCTGAGTTGGTTGTGGCGGTTCAAAAACCGCCACTGAAGGCAGGTTTTGAACCGCCACTAATATCATGTTCTGGAGTAGTGTTCCTGCAGTGGGGCGTGGGGCAGGCGTCGGCGTGGACGAGCTCCAGGGTAAGCATGAGCCTCTATGAGGCGGAAGAGGCAGAAGCGACAACGACCGGCACGGGCAGGCAGGTCGAGCGAACGACGACGATGGCGAGGCGACCGAGCGCGTGATGCAGCCGGGCCCCAGCAGCAGCGCACGCAGAGAGGAGGGAAGGACCTGGGCGTCATGGACGGGTCGTGCGGGTGAGTTTCGCGCCTTCGCGTCGTGACGGGCGGGCGGCGGTGGTTGCGCTAACGAGGAAGCTGTGCCGGGGATTAGCGCGGGAAGGAGTTCGACTAGGCTGTAGAGATAGAGGGGAGAAGAGATTCCCCATTCTGGCCTGACGCAGCGGGTGTTGGGTTTTGGGAGCCTCTTGGGCATTGTAACGACTGCAGGTGCGTGGGCCATCTTGCTATCCTCCTCTCTGCGTCTTGCTTGTCTTTAGAAGTAGGCTGCTTCAACCATGGGAGTGGTGAGGCTGACAACGTGACCCTGTCTCTCGCGCGCGCAAACCGTTGCTGCCGCTTCAACCGTCGCGTCTCCTCGCGCGTGCACGCGTAAAACTCCAACAACCGCCGCCCCTTGGCTGCGTACAAATACCCTTGCCGCCACTGTCCATGGCCAGGCACTCCACTACTACTGCACAAATCCAACATCGTGCCTCTTGCATCCCCTTGGCCTCTGCATGCGCCGGCAACCTCCGCCCACGCACATACCGCTGTAGCCATGTCCATGTCCGACGACGACGAGCCGTACGACCCGACGGCGATGTCAGCCGCTTCCTGCATTCCGCTAGCCCGGAGGCTCATATCTTTCCCTTCACTGAACCGGAGGGCACTCTCGTGGGTCTCTACCAGAATGCGCCGGCGATCACTGATGAAGTCCAGGTTCACCAGGCGCCGCAGTCGCTGAACGCGACGTCGGATTTATTGGGCCACCAGGTTCCGAACACTGAATTCCAGGGACACCCGCCGGCGGCCCATTTCGTCCTCCCTGTGCCGGCCATCGATGCTGCCGAGCAGTATCAAGCGCCGATCATCAACGCTGAGCAGTATCAGACATCGGCCATGGACGACGTAGAGTACTACCAGCCGATGGCCATGGACAACATACAACCGACGCAAATGCTGGCCCCCGAGATGCATCATCATGGTTTTGGCGGCTTTCCGGATCCTACGCCGATGCATTGCGACGGCGTCGACGAAGCCCCTTCATTCCAGGGTAACATGCACATGCTCGCTAATGGCGTTATCCCCGATCCAAGCCTTTCAACGTACGAACAGCTCATCAAGGATGGGGAGCCAGAGCTTGCTGAAATCATCAGGGACATCGAGCGTGGGGAGAACAACGCTGCTGGTGCTGCCGGTGCTACGCTTAACGACGTGCACCCTGTCGAGAAGGACGTCTTCTTCCATCCAATCATGCGAGGCCAACTCGACTGCTCCCGATGCCACTCAGTCTGGGAAGTCATTTGTCTAGATGGTAATAAGCATGGACGATGTTCGTCTCCAATTCATTAGCATGTGATTCTTTTCATTCTCAGATTTCTTACGTACTCGCCTTGCCCTTTACTGCATTGCTCACGCGCGCCCCTTTTAATTTATAAACATTCTGCATGTATATATGCACTCTGCAGGGAGGCGGAAGATGCATTTCATGGTGCATGCCTCGGAACCGGGGGTGATTTTCCAGCATGCGATCGTCGATCGTATGTCCATTGGTGCAGATGGTCATTTCCTTACGGAAGTACTGCTGCACCATGAGTAAGTGGCTCAACCACAATGCTACTAGCTAGTATATATAAAGAAGAATCTCTCTCTGGTTATATATATAGATATGATATTTATCCTTTTGTTTCAGTCTCCGTAGCCGCAACCACGAGTGGGTTCACAACTTTATAGCACGCAGCGTGGAGATGATGAAAAGAAACCCCGGGCAGATGCAAGACACATGCTCTAGCAACTACGCGGCGGTCTGCACCAACGTCGCCACGGCGCCACCGCTGAGCAATCATATACTTTCAGCCCCTACTGCAACAACTGGTGAGGATCGAAATTCTGAAGTGTACTACCTCCATATTGGATTTACATGTCATTTTACACAAGCTTTGAGTTAGGGACAATGTTATGGTACATATTTTACTTACTAGAAATCTGAACCATTGATTTTTAGATTTTTTTTGAAATAATCATTTAATTAATCTAAGAAATAAAGGAGACATTGTCAAGCCTTCCTCACCTGCATGCACAGCCTACCTTTTTTTTATTCCATGTCTCGTTATTTTTTCCCATTGTGTTGTACTTTTTTTTTCTCATTGTATTGTACTCTTTCTTTTCCTTTTATGAATTTTAATTTTTTTACAAATACATAAATACTATATACATTGAAATATTTATGTATAGTTTTATTTATTTATGTTTGATATATTAATAAACAAATAAAATATTTATGTCGTCTTTTCAGTTTCTTTAAACCAAATATCTCTACGTGCATAGTATGGTCCCACTAAAATAATTAAAAAAGAATAGAAATTAATATTTTATAAAGATAAAATTTTATATGCGTTGGACATGTACATATACGTTAGGCAAATACTATCGTACATACCTTAATTCGGCACCTATACACGAGTGGCACATATATATGTGTACAAACTAGGTAGTTTTGTTGATTAAATTTTGTCATATCTAAAGTTGCACAAACAAAAAGATTTTATCATATTCATTAGATCATGCAGGCATCAATTAGATCTAAACAAAGATTTTTATATCTAAACTTTCCTTATTCATCATATTTTATAAAATTAAAAAAAAATTATTATATATTTATATGTTATTACCTCCTAGAAAATAATAGATAATTTTAGCCATCTGATCTAATTAAATGAACAACTCATAGTTATACCACAGCAAACCCCTTGAGTTAAACACTAGGAATAGATTTGCTGAGATTGTAAATATAAAAATAAGTTGTTGAGATTGTAAATATAAAAATAATATGAATAGATTGTAAATATAAAAATAATATGAATAGATTGTAAATATAAAAATAATATGAATAGATTTGCCTTTTATAAAAGTATACATATATCATTATTTCATAAATATTTTTATAAATAAAAACAAGATGTTAAAGTTATGTTTGGGAGACTGTGTCGCTGTCCTAAACGACTTCTAAACTAGATACGAAGGGAGTATATATCATTTATTTTTTAAAATTAAAGTGTATATATATAGGCCATTCATATTCATGCTTCTATAAATTGAAAACTCTGGTGTTCTAGTCATAATGACGTTGTCATGGCATGAATGTGTAGCTGCGCAGACAGCGGTCATGGTGCAGGAACAACAAACCACCGATGCTCCAGGGATAATAGCCGTAGCAGCAGCCCCTCAAGCTGCCGTTCAAGCTGCAGTAGTATCGCCGCAGGAACAAGAAAACACTAGAGATGGTGCAGGGGTAGCGGAGACAGCAGCCGCCAAAGCTGCTGAACCTGAAGTCACGCCCCAGGAACTAGGAGGAAACACCGAAGCTCCAGGAGATGCGGAAGCAGCAGTCCCTGAAGCGGCTGAGCCTGGGGTGACGGCGACACAGGAACAAGAGAACACCGATGCTCCTCCTGCAGAGGGAGCTGAAGCAACAGGTCCTCAAGCTGTTCAGCCTGCAGTCTCACAGAAGGAAGAAAACAAGTATGTTGGACCAGTGTTTGCTCCTTTTAACTGGGAAGGATTCCAACCAGAAATACTCGAGTCTTCCCATGTTAAACCATATGATCCAGAGTCTGGTATCAATGTGTTGTTGTACCCAAGCCTGGTGGAGCAACTACGCCAGAACGAACTCGCGAGGAAGGAAAGGAAGAGGCTTTCCAAAATGCCGGCTCTGGATACAACAACGTACCTGGAAATGAGTGGTGAAGATATCGCTAATGAACCAAAACTTGGATCTCTAGCATCGTTCAGACGTCTTTGCCAAAGAGACCCTACATATCGAATATATTCGCGCAGGGTATGTACATATACTCCATATATCTGAATTCTGGTGGTGTGTTGATTTGAATTTATTTATAAATGTATGTACTGGATCTGTAGTTGGTTCACCCATGACTTTGGTTGTTTATGTATGATGCCCCAGGTCAATTGTATCAATAGAAAGATGACGAAACTCCAGGAAACTCTAGCTAGAGTTGGCACGAGGGGGTTGTTCGCAATTAAGCAGAAGATGGAAACGTACAAGCGCGAGAAGACAGAGCTTTATGACATGATCTACAAAGCAATGGAGGAGAATGAGAGGGGCGGCAACAACGGTGCTGGTCCTTCCAACCGTGCAGAGCCTTCAAACAGGGCTGGTCCTTCCAATAAAGCTGGTACATCATCGAACGATGCTGCCATTCCTTCCGACACAGCTGCCATTCCTTCTTCGGACGACGGTGCTGGTACATCAAACGATGCTGCCGGTCCTTCCAACGCTGCCATTCCTTCTTCCGACGGCGGTGCTGGTATATCAAACGATGATGCCGGTCCTTCCAAGTCCAACACAGCCATTGTTCCCTCTTCTTCCAACTGTGCCGGTTCTTCTGGCAGCAAGTAGAGAGCTGCTGACTAAATAGTGCAGCGAGAAGCTGAATAAGCATTGCATATCGTCGTGTATGCAGTACTCTATTATTTATTTGGACTATCGATCTGTCGTCGCCTGTGTAATAATATTGATCAGGAACTCCCTAATTGGTCATCGTATGACCAGTTTAAGGGAAACTGGAACATGGCTTTCTTGCATACATGGTTCAAAAATTATATTATCATGATGAGACATGAGTAGACAAGTTGTTATCTCATGACTTACAATAATGTAGTCTAGTATGAATTAATATTTGGTGCTCGCTTGCACTCTTGCTCTGTTGCGCTCTTGCGCTCTTGCGCTCTCTGGAGAAAATGTGCTTTAATTGTTTTGCAGGGTCTGCTGTCTATTTTCTTTGTGAATGACACTAGTTACGTTGCAATTTCTTTGTGAATGACATAAGTTCAACATCATTTTAGCCTTCTCCTGAATTCAACAATATTGAATGCTTGTTTATGATCTCATGAATGCTTCCAATTTCTCATGAATCCCTACTAGAATGGTGGACTTCTCCTAGTGTTTCTAAGTATAGTAGTTTTACTATGATACATCTAAATCGATGTAGATGGTTATAATCACATATTACCTCTTAAGAGGTAACAGAATAAATGTATTTTTTTTTATTTTGAGAAACATGAAATTAAGTAGAAATTTAGGTAAAATATCTAAACGACTGGATCTAACATGCATGCAGGTTGCATGTGGCCTGCGTTTGTATGGTTGTTTTTTTTTAAAGTATGTATATGGTTTTGATTCCTAACGCGTGACATGTGATTTTTTATAATTAATTAATTGATCTATGTGCATATGTAATTTATGACAAGGTTAGTTGTATTTACACGTGAGCTGTATTTTTTTCTATAAATGTGACAAAAGTAGATGTGTCTTTTAGCTATTCATTCAATTTGGAACATGAAAATGTTGATAATGAGAACATAAGTCTTGAATATATTGGCATTTGAATAATTTATTTATTTTTATAATCAAGTATGCCGCACCCACATGCGTTGTTGTATGTTGTACACGGACACGGGCACCCGTCTGGCTGTATTTGGCAAGAAAATAAACTGTTCTTGACTAGCAGATTTCCTGTATATATATTCCTTGGTTTGTTGCCTTTTCTATTTCTATTTTCTAAATATTTTAATTAATTATTAATTACTTAATTATTGTATGCACTTCAAAAATCAACTGCTAAGATTCATTTGAGATCTTACCTCCTATGAGGTAATGTGGGTACCTTAGCAAATAAAACACTATCACTAGGCATAGCATAATGGGAATTCTCACTAAGAGATAGTAGGGAAAACTTGTACTAAATTTTAAATACCAAAACACTAGGAGAACTCTATTTCGCTAGAACCTTTTCATTTTGGTAGTGAATGCAAGAAAGGAACTTCTTCACCGTGAAGACTACATCCTTAAGTTTACTTCCAATGCTTGTTTATGATCTAATAATAATAATTTTCTATTATCTTTTTGTAACACATAATATTTACATTGCACAATATTGTTTTGATATACTATGTTATCCCAAATATATATTGTATGTTCAATCACATATTGCACGACTAGCCTGTGCATTGCTCCAAGTAAAAAAAATTACAGTAACCGACCAAGTTGTTCATAACATTTGTAATGAAAAATTAGAAATTATTTTGTCCCTCCTAAACCATTGCCAAAACTAACTACACATATTTTTTATTGGAATGAACAATAAATTCATAAGTGCTCAATAAACGATTTCACGATGCTAATGAAACACCAAATCCTTTGTTCAGAGTTCAAAAGGTCTTTTAATTTAGATATGCTACTGCAACAATTACCCCTTCCTTACATCTTGGGACATTATGTTCAACTAATCAAATGTGCTTGTTCCACCTGGTAATACACACTACTACAGAATCGACAATAACTGTCGGCCCATCACTGCCGGTTGTGTTTGGACCGGCAGTGACGCCTCTTCACTGCCGGTTCAGTCTCTGACAGACCCCTAATTATCGGGGGCTGGGGCAGAACCGACAGTGAATTTCCACATCACTGCCGGTTCATGGCTTGAATCGGCAGTGATGCCTCTCTGCCGTATTACTGCCGGTTCAAGCCACGAACCGACAGTGATAAGAAGATTCACTGCCGGTTTGTGGCTTGAACCGGCAGTGATACGGCTAGGTTTTTATTTAAGCAGGTACTGGTGCGCTCCGAAATGTTCAGACGCACGCCAGTGCCCACTCAGCCGCCGCTCCACACCCTCCACGCCGCCGCAGCACGCCGCCGCCGCCGCGTGAAGGCCGCAGGAGGACGGCGCTCCACGCCACCATCCTCGCCACGGTACCAAAAGCGCCATGGACCTTCCTCCACGACGCCAAGCACCGCGGACCTCCATCCACCTCCCTCCACGGTACCATGGTGTTCGACGAAATGCCTATTTGAGATGTTATTTGATATGTTATATGAAATTTAATATGGATAATATATAGATTTGATAGATAGATAGGTAGAGAAAGATAGATAGAGAGATAGATAGAGAGGGATAGATAATTTTAGTATATGCTATTTGATATGTGATATGAAATTTAATATAGATAATAGATAGATATGTAGAGAAAGATAAATAGAGAGATAGATAGAGAGAGATAGATAGAGAGGGATATTTCATCTTAGTATATGTTATTTGATATGTGTTATGAAAATTAATATAGATAATAGATAAATAGGTAGAGATAGAGAGATAGATAGATAGATAGATAGAGATGAAATATAATCTAAGTATATGTGATTTAATATATAGATGGTTGGACGTCGTAATCTCCCACCACCGGAGGAAATTAGTTGGAATGGTTATTGTACTTGGATGGGTTTCGATCCGGTATTCCCGGTAGCCCCGCGGAGTTTTCCAAACATAGTAAGTTAGTCAAAATATGTTTCATATGTATGACTAGATCATCCAAGTTAATTAATATGTCTTATATATAATTGTCAGGTACAAAGGTAAGGGGTACCCTAAAACCCTTCGATAAACTAACGCTCAACATAGCAATCATTTTTAAGACAGGATCCGATCAGCCGCTCGAGTCCATGAAGAAAGGCCCATCACACGAAGGCCCCCCGCACCGGCAACAGCAACCAGTTGTGGGTCGGCCCATTTCTGGAAAAACAGACGGACAAGGGGTCGAACGAACGACCCCTCCGCCTCAACCCCCCGAATGACGGACAGGGGGTCGGACGAACGACCCTCGGGCAGGAAGCTCGATCAGCTCACCTGCTCCCGGTATGGGGCAAAGGGGATCCAATGCGCTTACCTGCCCCCGCCTAACGCCATGGGCACCCACTACCGCAATCAAATCCATCAACTCACCGCCCATGCCCTGGGCCTCCGTCAACTGTGCTGCCGTTGTAGCCACGTCGCAAGTACGAACTCCAGAGGCACCCCTTCGAGCTATGAACAGGACACCCCTCGACTGTGTCTTCAAGGATACGACAAGGTCACGCCGGCCTCGACCCCCCTCGACCAGGGGCCTCGACCCTAGTCCCAACCACTCCAGCAGGGGACCCGTCCCGTCCGCTCCGTCCTTCCTCAGCTGGGGAACTCGCACCCATCTTCCGAAGGTCAACCCCACTGCGTCATGTTGTACGGCGGTGTCCAGTCAGCCATCACAACACTAGAAGGACGGGAGGGCCACACCGCCACAGTGACCGACGTCTCATCGCAAGCATGGAACCACGAACACCCCTCCCATGCCTCTACAGTCTAGGATCACTGTACTCCCACGCCTCCCCTTGGTCTATAAAAGGGGACGCTGGGATAGGAAGAGGGGGGATTGGCACCCGAGATCCAAGAGAGACACTCGTGTCAGTATATACCACACCCGACTGCTTGAACGATACATCAAGCAGTCCGCCATCCGACTGCCTAGGATAGCCCTGCTAGCCCTAGGCCTCAGCTCATCCTGAGCACTCCCGTGTAAACCAGCTTGTACCCCCCCTATACGAGCACTTCGGTGCAAGATAATACAATACATCCTCCCCCGCTGGACGTAGGTCCTTCTGCGCCCGAACCAGGATAAATCTTGTGTTCTTCTTGCATCACGTCTGGGAGAGGGAGCACGCAATATACAAATTTACTAGCCGGTGGTCTTGAACCCCGGGTCATAACACTGACAGTTGGCGCGCCAGGTAGGGGGCTTTGCATGTCGATCAACTTCGAACTACTCTCCCAGATGGATTTCACGATCCCATTACTTCCATTCGCCACCACCGTCTGGTTCGGGAGTCTAGAGTTCATGTCCATGGGCCACGGCCACGACATGGTTCTACTCTCAGCTAGTGGCATGGATAACAGCAGCTCCGGTACTCCGGGGCCAAGGAGGACCAGACGATGGTCTCACCACTCGCGCCTTTTGCCTGCGACCAGGAGGGGGCGCGAATGACGCCGCCGCACTCTTCACCGCGCGGATCCCGAGACGCCGGATGTCGTCCCCCCGGCCTCAGCTAGCGACACAGTTCCTCCCTTCGGGAGCCTGTTTGACCCATGCTTGCGGGTCGGGGGCGGGTACCTCGCTGAGCCTGACTTTGGCTCTGCCATACCGTCGTCTTAGAGGATTCCCGTAGCTTCTCCGACACACTCGGCCGCGCCGCCGCCGCATAACCCGTTTCCGCACGGGCTCTACAACACCGTCAGGCTCTTTTCTGCTTCTGTAGGCCCACAAATGCAGGCACGTTACGGGTCTCCAGGGAACCTGCTACGTGCGACGATCAACCTCGTCACCACCCCGGACGAGCGCCCAGAGCCACAACGAGCCCTGATCCCGGGTGGTCACACCTAGGGCACGTTACGGCGACGGCTGGAGAAGGAGCGCAGGGGATCTTTCCCCAACTTCTACCACGGCTACCCCGACTCGGACTCCCCCGATGAGGACTACGATCTCACCCGGGAATGCTTCCACCTCGACGGTCAGATTGATTCCCAGGACGACGTCAACGACGCCGCGGCCACGGATGAAGGAGGAGGGGGCAACGCTACACCAGCGCGACACGCTGACCCCCCGAGTCCTGACAAAGCCGATCCACCTCAGAACGTCCAGATCGCACAAGTCCGAGAGCTGCTCGTCAAGCTCGAGGAAGAGCGCCTACGACTTCAGCAGCTCGAGCACGCCCTCGAGCGAGATCGCGGGCGGCCACAGGGTGGAGGAGCCCGTGAGGGGCCCGGGAAGTCCATTGACAGATCGTCGAGGAGGGGGCAAACGAGCGCCACGTCTACAACCGTGCCAGCCAAAATGTCGTGGCGGCCGCAATGCTGCTTCGCGACATGCCGACACCATCGACGCCCCAGGCGCGAAGCATCAGGAATGAAATCTAGGGGCTTCTCCAAACTGCGGCCTTTCAGCAGGCGGAGAGCTCGACCTCGAGGCACAGAGGAGCCGCTTCCGAGCGACGGGACGTACCCCCTCGACAAGATCAAGAGGTATCTGTCCACCAAGACAAGGCGCCCCAAGGCGGAGCAGAGCGGCAACTAGTTCGAGACCGCATCCTCGATGACCGACAACCAAGAGACGCGCGGTACGACATCAACGACAACAAACGACGCCGACACGGTGACGCTGAGGCTCGAGGTTACAGCGCTCACCGAGGTGGGCGCTACGACAGCGACGAGGATCGACGTCGATCCCCGGAACTACCAGGGCCACGAGTCTTCGGTAGGACCATCCGACAAACCGCCTTGCCTGTTCGTTTCCGTCCGCCCACCAGCCTGGTCAAGTACAACGGCGAAACCAAGCCGGAGCTCTGGCTTGCTGATTTCAGGCTGGCATGTCAGCTAGGAGGAGCCCACACCGACCACGTCATCATTCGGCAACTCCCGCTCTTCCTCTCCGACACCGCTCGAAGATGGCTCGAGGAGCTCCCCCCGGACTTGATCCAAGACTGGCCCGACCTGGTCAGGATCTTCGAGGGGAATTTCAAGGGCACCTACGTGCGGTCAGGAAACTCCTGGGATCTCCGCAGCTGCACGCAAAATCCAGGGGAAACCCTCCGCGACTTCACCCGTCGATTCTCCAAGCAACGTACTGAGCTCACCCACATCTCCGACCACGACGTCATCACGGCGTTCGTCGCCGCAATGACCTGCAAGGAGTTGGTGCGGGAGCTGGGACGGAACACCCTCAAGACCGCCAACGAGCTCATGGACATCGTTGCCAACTACGCAGCCGGCGAGGAACCCGTTGGCGCGTTCTTCTATTCATCCCCAGACAAGGGGAAGGCCAAGGCGGACGAGCCCGAGGGCTCGAAGAACGGGCCCAAGAGGAACAACAACAGCAACAAGAACCAGTCGGGTCGACGCGACGTCGAGCCCGATAACCTTGTCGCTGCGATAGACAAGAAGAAGCCCTGAGGTCCCCTCTCGAGGGGGGCGTCTTCGACAAGATGCTGAAAGAGCCCTGCCCCTATCACAAGGGACCGGCCAACCACAGCCTCGAGGACTGTTGCATGCTCAAAAGGCACTTCGACTCTCTTGGCTTCAAGAAAGACGACAAGAAGGGGGACCCACAGGACGAGGGCGATGGCAAGAACGGCGGCTTCCCCGAGATCCTCGACTGTTTCATGATCTTCGGGGGACCCTCGACCCGACTCAGCACGCGTCAGCGCAAGAGTGAGCGTCGAGAGGTCTTCTCCATTCGAGCTCAAGGTCCTCGATACCTCGACTGGTCACACGTGCCGATCACCTTCGATTAGGACGACCACCCCGAGCACGTCCCCAACGCAGGGGTCTACCCACTCGTCGTCGACCCGATCATACTCAACACCCGCCTTTCCAAGGTGCTCATGGATGGGGGAAGCAGCCTCAACATCGTCTACGCCGAGACCCTCGACCTCCTGGGGATCCCAAGGACCATGCTCCTACCCAGCGCGGGAGATTCCACGGGATCGTCCCAGGAGAGAAGGCACTCCCGATCGGCCGCGTCAAGCTACCCGTCTGCTTCGGCACCCCCTTGAACTTCCGGAAGGAAGATCTGACCTTCGAGGTGGTCGCATTCCATGGCACCTACCACGCCATCATCGGTCGACCAGGATACGCCAAGTTCATGGCGGTCCTGAACTACACCTACCTCAAGCTAAAAATGTCGGGGCCCAAGGGAGTCATCACCGTCGACACCTCCTACGAGCACGCTTACGACTGCGACGTCGAGTGCGTGGAAAACGCCGAGGCGGTCGAGGAGTCAGCCATCCTCGCGGCCCTCGACGACTTCTCCAAGGAGATCCCCGACCCCAAGCGGCACGCCGGCAACTTCAAGCCTGCGGAGGACACCAAGACAATCCCGCTCGACCTCGGCCACGCGGATGGGAAGGCGCTAACGATCAGCGCTACCCTCGAGCCCAAATAGGAAGCCGTGCTCGTCGACTTTCTCCGCGCGAACGCCGACGTGTTTGCATGGAGTCCCTCGGATATGCCGGGCATTCCGAGGGATGTCGCCGAGCACTCCTTGGACATCCGGGCCGGATCCAAACCGGTGAAGCAACGGCTACGCCGCTTCGACGAGGAGAAGCGCAGAATCATCGGGGAGGAGGTCGACAAGCTTTTGAAGGCCGGATTCATCAAGGAGGTACATCATCCCGAGTGGTTAGCAAATCCCGTACTTGTCAAGAAAAAGAATGGAAAGGATAGGATGTGCGTAGACTACACTAGTTTAAATAAAGCATGTCCCAAGGTTCCTTTTCCATTACCATGTATCGATTAAATAGTAGATTCCACTGCGGGATGTGAAACTCTCTGCTTCCTTGATGCCTATTCTGGCTATCACCAAATAAAGATGAAGGAGTCTGATCAACTCGCGACTTCCTTCATCACCCCCTTTGGCATGTTTTGCTACATCACTATGCCCTTCGGGTTGCGAAACGCCGGGGCCACATATCAAAGATGCATGCTCCATGTCTTTGGAAAACACATAGGGCCGACCGTCGAGGCCTACGTCGATGACATCGTGGTCAAATCCAAAATAGTCGGGAACCTGGTCGGGGACCTTGAGATCGCGTTTGGGTGCCTCAGGGAAAACCACATAAAGCTGAACCCAGAGAAGTGTGTCTTCGGGGTTCCTCGACGCATGGTCCTAGGGTACATAGTTTCCCAACGTGGGATCGAGGTCAACCCTGAGAAGGTAACCGCAATCACTAGGATGGGCCCGATCAAGGATCTTAATGGCGTGCAAAGGGTCACAGGGTGCCTCGCTGCCCTCAGCCGGTTCATCTCGCGGCTCGGGGAGAAGACACTACCCCTTTACCGCCTCCTAAAGAAGACCGAACACTTCACATGGACCATCGAGGCCGAGGAGTCACTCTCCAAACTCAAAGCCTTGCTCACCTCGCCACCTATCTTGGTGCCTCCGAGCCCCTCTTGCTCTATGTCGCAGGAACTACCCAGGTAGTCAGCGCTGCCGTAGTGGTCGAGAGGGCGGAAGAGGGACATGCTCTGCCGGTTCAGAGGCCTGTCTACTTCATGAGCGAGGTACTTTCCGAGACTAAGACGAGATACCCCCACATCCAGAAGCTGTTGTATGCCATCGTCCTCACTCGGCGCAAGCTCCAGCACTATTTCCTAGGCCATCCGGTTACTGTGGTCTCATCTTTCTGTTAGGAATATGCCCTAGAGCTAATCATGTGGATGATTATATTCCGATTGTATCCATGATTAATAAAGTGTTCTTTGAATATCCATTATAGACAACTAGTATTGATTGACAATTATGTGAATTGTTTGTGGAACTCAATTACCTGAATGGTTATTCTAAAAGTTGTCCCTGGTCGGCATTCTTGTAAGAGCACACTTGAATATTAGACCAGCACATGTATTAGTTGATGGCTATGTTTCACAAGTCATAGACATGGAGATGTCAAACTAATAATGTGGGCACATGTGAGACATGTAGGCTGGACTGACCCAACAAGAGAAAGTCTCTATTCATGTCATGTACGTTATGTCCTTAGACCTGAGATTGTGGTATGTACTCAAGATGTGAAACGATCTACTTAGAGACTATCAAACGCTACTCCGTTATTGGGTAGTTATAAAGGTGGCCCTTGGGTGGTCGGGAAACATGCTGTGAGACATAGACAATCAAGATGGAATTTGCCCCTCTCTTCATGAGAGAGATATCACTGGATCACTCATGTGATTGGATCAACAAATGCATGGCCATGCTTGGGTTAAGTGTTAACCCACGAGTTGAACCATATATCGAGTGGCGAAGGGAATAACTTGTACATGGTCATAGTGGTTCGTCTGATATGATCATAGCGTATGCATAGGAGTTGACACGCCTTGCTAGAGGCCGCTATCAACTATTGGTCGAGTAAGAGTACTTGGGCCATGTCTATGTATGCGTGAGCCCATAGGGTCGCACGCTTAAGGGGCTGGAAGCCTAATTCGGGTTGGACCCGAATTAGACTAGGTTTAGGGTTTCTAATGGGCCTCCACCGTGGGAGCTCGTTAGGACGCCTATATAAGCAAGGGGTGGGCGCGGGGCGAATCGATCCACGCCTTTAGGCAGCCGCCGTCGCCTCCCCACGCTCGCGTCTTTTGCTCCTCGCGGACCTAGCAGTCCGAAGGCGCAACGCTTCCTCCCTGCACGTGTGGGATTCCTCGGAGGTGCTGCATCTGGAGCACAAGGACGAACCGCGCGAAGGGGACGTTGAGACGGACGACCACGCAACTGCACTGCCTGCTGCGACGCGCACGACTACATCAAGTCGTCTTCCGCTGCACCTGCGCGTCTAGTGGTAATCCCGTAACCTGTAACTAGCAGTAGATCCTGGTTTATGAGGTCGAAAAGTTTTGTTTTCCGGCTAGCGTAGCAACCTCGTATTTCTTTAGTGGTATCGGAGCCGTTACTGCCTCGTTATAGGTTCAGATCTTAGCATATGGTGATATGCGGGTTTTATGATGAATCTCAGACTTTGGTTCATGGCTTGCTGTGATGGTATTGCATCGACCTACTCGTACCGGTCGGAATTCCGCCATCCGAGTTAACAGATGCAAGTAAATCCAGTCAGGGCGAGTTGGAGATCAATTAGATTGATCGAATTGAAACCTAGGTCAGAAGCCGGGCGCATGTGATGCGCGTCGGGAATAGATGCGATCTATGTAGATTCGATCTATGTAATCCCAGTAAATTTTTGGGCTGATGAGATTAGTCCGATGAGATTTTCATAGTGATTCCATAGATGCGATCTATGTAATCCCGCTTGGTATCTGCTATAGCACCTAGAATCGTTCTACGCCTAACTTGTTTTTGCAGGAGTTGATGTGATTGGTATGGCCTATGTGATTAATGTAATTTTCATGCCCTGCGTGACATGTAAGCAACATGGCTGGAGCCATATGTGTTGTCTTTTGATGTATTGACCTGCGTGCCATCTTGTGATCTTGCGACTATGTAATTAGTATAGCTTGCGGTAAGATAGTTCTTGGAGGACTTATCACAAGAAGGATGTCACACGTGGATCATGGCGATGGAGATCACCATGATGGGCAAGCTGATGGAGATGGAGATCACCATTATTTAAAGGGCCATACCAAGTCACTATGTGTGAATGTGATTCTCATTTATTCTACTTTTGTTGTTCGCTATTATGTTTTGTCTACATGAATATGATAGTAAAGTAGAATGATCCCTCAGCAATGTTTAAGTTGTATGCTTCCCCAAACCTTGCACTGTCACGTGTCTTGTACGATTGGTGGTGGGTCTATGAAATTAGGGTGCCACTGATTTTCCTTGACTAGACAGGTTCGTGTCGGACACTTACTAGCAGAAGGTTTGGTTACTTGAACAAGGTTATCCTAACAGTTAGGGACCTTGAAGCATGGGAGGTTGAGCGTAGCATAGAGATGCTGCCCAACAACAAGAGTCATATGTGATATGATTAGCAAAGTGTTGCTTACCGATCTACCATGTCTTCTAGCGGTGATGCTAAAGCTCACTAGTTGACTTGTTAGTTGTGGGTCTTGAATCACTAAGTATCAATTGAGGGATATTGATTTTAGTGGGAGTATGTTTTATTTTGATATAACTTACTCCTTCATGGATACATTGTCTTAGTATTTTGCATTACTTTTGTTGTAGATGGCTCCAAGTAATCAGCCATTTACTTTGCGATCAATTCTTGAGAAAGATAAGTTGAATGGAACAAATTATGCGGATTGGATCCGCAGCCTGAGAATTGTTCTCAGGGCTGAGAAAAAGGAAGATATTCTAGACACCCCATTACCAGATGAACCTGATGATAATGTGCCTGCTGCAGAGAAAACCGCTTACAAGAAAGCATGTGATGCTGATCTTGAAGTGAGTTGCCTCATGCATGCTTGTATGGAACCTGATCTACAGATGCAGTTCGACAACAATCATTCAGCGAACGATATGATCGTGGCGCTTGAAGATATGTTCCAAACTCAAGCGCGGACTGAAAGGTTCAATGTCTCTAAGGCGCTTGCAGAAACCAAGCTGGCTGAGGGCGCTCCTGTAGGGCCACATGTAATCAAGATGGTTGGTTACACTCAGAGGTTGGAGAAGCTAGGCTTCGCAATTGGCCAAGAGTTGGCAACTGATTTCATTCTTGCGTCTCTTCCGCCCAGTTATGGAAACTTCATCTCGAACTACCATATGCATGGGGCGGAGAAGGGCTTGAATGAATTGTGTGGCATGCTTAAAATAGCAGAAGCTGATATCAAGAAGGCAGCAGGCAGTAGCCATGTGATGGCGGTCCAAAACAAGCCTAACTTTAAAAGGAGGGCTGGGTGGAAGAAGAAGGCGAAGGCTAAAGATGAGATCTCTAAGCCAAACCCTCCTCCTGCCAATGGACCAGCTGCTGAAGCAATATGCTTTCATTGTAAGGGGAAAGGTCACTGGAAGAGAAACTGCAAGCTATACTTGGAGTCCTTAAAGAAGGATGGCGGTAGTAAAGGTACTCCCGCTGCTTGTACACTTGTCGTTTATGTTACAGATATTTTTCTCGCTGATTCTTACATTAACTCCTGGGTATTTGATACCGGATCGGTTGCTCATATTTGCAATACGATGCAGGGAATGGTAAGAAGTAGAAGCACGAGAAGAGGCGAAGTTGATTTCCGCGTGGGCAACAATGCAAGAGTTGCTGCGTTGAGCGTTGGGACGATGCAACTTCACCTCCCGTCAGGATTTATCATGGAATTGAATAATTGTTATTTCGTTCCTAGTTTAAGTCGAAACATTGTGTCACCTTCATGTTTGATGAAGGATGGTTATTCATTTGCGAGTAAAGACAATGGTTGTGTGATCTCAAAGAATGACATGTTTGTGGCTTTTGCATCCATTGTGAATGGATTGTTTATTTTAAATCTTGATGATACACCTATCTGTAATGTTAATGCTAAAAGGCCTCGGCTTAATGAGTTAAGTTCTACATATTTGTGGCATTGTCGTTTGGGTCATATAAGTGAGAATCGCATGAAGAGGCTCCATGATGATGGTCTTCTAGCTTCGTTTGATTTTGAATCATACGAGACATGTGAGGCTTGCCTACTAGGCAAGATGACCAAGGCGCCATTCAAAGGATTTCCTGAGAGGGCGTCTGACTTGTTGGAACTCGTACATACTGATGTATGTGGACCAATGAGCACGACAGCTAGAGGTGGATTTCAATACTTCATAACTTTTACTGATGACTTTAGTAGATATGGATATGTCTACCTAATGAAGCATAAGTCTGAAACATTTGAAAAGTCCAAAGAATTTCAGAATGAAGTAGAGAATCAACGTGGCAAGAAAATTAAAGCCTTGCGATCTGATCGAGGAGGCGAATATTTGAGCCATGAGTTTAGCAATCATCTAAAGAGTTGCGGAATTGTTCCACAGCTTACGCCACCTGGAACGCCTCAAAGAAACGGCGTGTCCGAGCGACGTAATCGGACTTTGTTGGACATGGTTTGGTCTATGATGAGCCAGTCAGACCTACCACTCTCATTTTGGGGATACGCTCTAGAAACAGCCGCTTTCACATTGAATAGGGTACCGTCTAAGTCCATGGTCAAGACACCATATGAGATATGGACTGGTAAGAGTCCCAGTTTGTCTTTTCTAAAGATTTGGGGTTGTGAAGTTTATGTCAAACGACTTATGTCAGATAAACTTACACCCAAGTCGGACAAATGCTTTTTCGTGGGATATCCAAAGGAAACTTTAGGGTATTACTTCTACAACCGATCAGAGGGCAAAGTGTTTGTTGCTCGGAATGGTGTTTTCTTAGAGAAAGAGTTTCTCAACAAAGAGAAAAGTGTAGAGAAGGTGTATCTTGAAGAAGTTCAAGATGAGCCAGTAGGAGATAACTCTACGAGTGATGCTAATGTAGCAGAACAAGTTGAGATACCTATGGCAAGAGAAACACCACCACAACCACGAAGGTCAGCAAGAATCCGTGAGGCACATGGGGAAGTGTTGTTGTTAGACGATGACGAACCTACAACGTACGCGGAAGCAATGATGGACCCAGATTCCGAGAAATGGCAAAGTGCCATGAGATCCGAGATAGATTCCATGGGAGACAATCAAGTTTGGAACTTGGTTGACCCGCCTGATGGGGTTAAACCTATTGAGTGCAAATGGGTCTATAAAAAGAAAAAGGATATGGATGGAAACGTTCACGTCTATAAAGCTCGACTTGTTGCAAAGGGTTTTCGGCAAATTCAAGGAGTTGACTACGACGAGACATTCTCGCCGGTAGCGATGCTTAAATCTATCCGGATCATTCTAGCAATTGCTGCTTATTTCGATTATGAGATTTGGCAGATGGATGTTAAAACAACCTTTCTAAATGGAAATTTGGAAGAGGACGTGTATATGATACAACCCGAAGGTTTTGTTGATCCTAAAAATGCTGGAAAAATATGCAAGCTACAGAAATCCATTTATGGATTAAAGCAAGCATCTCGGAGTTGGAATATTCATTTTGATGAAGTGATCAAAGGGTTTGGCTTTCGTCAGAATGAAGAAGAACCTTGTGTTTACAAGAAGGAAAGTGGGAGCGCTGTTGTATTTCTAATCTTGTATGTGGATGACATACTATTGATTGGGAATGACATTCCTATGTTGCAATCTGTAAAGACTTCACTGAATAATAGTTTTTCTATGAAGGATTTAGGAGAAGCAACATACATTTTGGGCATCAAAATCTATAGAGATAGATCAAAGAGGCTTATAGGATTAAGTCAAGAGACATACATTGACAAAGTGTTGAAACGGTTCAACATGGAACAATCCAAGAAAGGGTTCTTGCCTATGTCACATGGTATACGTTTCAGCGAGAAGCAGTGTCCTTCGACAGCTGATGAGCGGAAACGAATGAGTAAAGTTCCATATGCTTCGGCAGTTGGTTCCATCATGTATACCATGATATGTACTCGCCCAGATGTCTCATATGCTCTAAGTGTTGCGAGCAGGTACCAAGCCAATCCAGGTGAGAGTCACTGGACGCTTGTTAAAAACATTCTTAAGTACTTGAGAAGGACTAAAGATGTGTTCCTAATCTATGGAGGTAATGAGCAGCTCGTTGTAAATGGTTACACTGATGCTAGCTTCCAGACTGACATAGATGATTCACAGTCTCAATCAGGTTTTGTGTTCACAATTAATGGTGGTGCTGTAAGTTGGAAAAGTTCCAAGCAGGAGACGGTGACTGATTCTACAACAGAAGCCGAGTACATTGCAGCTTCTGCCGCTGCAAAGGAAGGTGTTTGGATGAGGAGGTTCCTCATTGAACTTGGTGTGTTTCCAAATGCGTCCGGCCCATTGAATATACATTGTGACAACAACGGGGCGATAGCGCAGGCTAGGGAGCCAAGGAATCACCAAAAGAACAAACATGTACTGCGGAAGTTTCATCTTATTCGAGAGTTCATCGGTCGAGATGAGATCAAAATGTGCAAAATACATACGGATTTGAATGTTGCAGATCCTTTGACAAAGGCTCTTCCACAGCCTAAGCATGAGGCGCACGTCAGGTCTATGGGGATTAGACATCTAAGAGATTAACTCTAATGCAAGTGGGAGACTGTTAGGAATATGCCCTAGAGCTAATCATGTGGATGATTATATTCCGATTGTATCCATGATTAATAAAGTGTTCTTTGAATATCCATTATAGACAACTAGTATTGATTGACAATTATGTGAATTGTTTGTGGAACTCAATTACCTGAATGGTTATTCTAAAAGTTGTCCCTGGTCGGCATTCTTGTAAGAGCACACTTGAATATTAGACCAGCACATGTATTAGTTGATGGCTATGTTTCACAAGTCATAGACATGGAGATGTCAAACTAATAATGTGGGCACATGTGAGACATGTAGGCTGGACTGACCCAACAAGAGAAAGTCTCTATTCATGTCATGTACGTTATGTCCTTAGACCTGAGATTGTGGTATGTACTCAAGATGTGAAACGATCTACTTAGAGACTATCAAACGCTACTCCGTTATTGGGTAGTTATAAAGGTGGCCCTTGGGTGGTCGGGAAACATGCTGTGAGACATAGACAATCAAGATGGAATTTGCCCCTCTCTTCATGAGAGAGATATCACTGGATCACTCATGTGATTGGATCAACAAATGCATGGCCATGCTTGGGTTAAGTGTTAACCCACGAGTTGAACCATATATCGAGTGGCGAAGGGAATAACTTGTACATGGTCATAGTGGTTCGTCTGATATGATCATAGCGTATGCATAGGAGTTGACACGCCTTGCTAGAGGCCGCTATCAACTATTGGTCGAGTAAGAGTACTTGGGCCATGTCTATGTATGCGTGAGCCCATAGGGTCGCACGCTTAAGGGGCTGGAAGCCTAATTCGGGTTGGACCCGAATTAGACTAGGTTTAGGGTTTCTAATGGGCCTCCACCGTGGGAGCTCGTTAGGACGCCTATATAAGCAAGGGGTGGGCGTGGGGCGAATCGATCCACACCTTTAGGCAGCCGCCGTCGCCTCCCCACGCTCACGCCTTTTGCTCCTCGCGGACCTAGCAGTCCGGAGGCGCAACACTTCCTCCCTGCACGTGTGGGATTCCTCGAAGGTGCTGCATCTGGAACACAAGGACGAACCGCGCGAAGGGGATGTTGAGACGGACGACCACGCAACTGCACTGCCTGCTGCGACGCGCACGACTACATCAAGTCGTCTTCTGCTGCACCTGCGCATCTTGTGGTAATCCCGTAACTTGTAACTAGCAGTAGATCCTAGTTTATGAGGTCGAAAAGTTTTGTTTTCCGGCTAGCGTAGCAACCTCGTATTCCTTTACTTTCCCCTCGGGGAGATAATCCAGAACCGGGAGGCGTCTGGAAGAATCGCCAAGTGGTCAGTCGAGCTCATGGGGGAAACTCTCTACTACGCCCCTCGGAAGGCCATCAAGTCTCAGGTATTGGCAGATTTCATTGCAGAATGGACCGACACCCAATTACCCCCGGCGCAAGTTCAAACCGAGCTCTGGACCATGTACTTCGATGGATCGTTGATGAAGACGGGGGCAGGCATCGGATTGAACTTCATATCACCCTTAGGGGTCCACATGCGCTACGTCATCTGTCTCCACTTTCACGCCTCCAACAACGTAGCCGAGTACGAGGCCCTCGTCAACGGTCTGCGCATCGCCATTGAGCTCGGGGTCCGACGCCTTGACGTTCGGGGGCACTCGCAATTGGTAATCGACCAAGTGATGAAAGATTCGAGCTGCCACGACCCCAAGATGGAAGCCTACTGCAAGGAGGTCCGAGGGCTCGAGGACAAATTTTACGGCCTCGAGCTCAACCACATCGCCCGCCGGAACAACGAAGCTGCTGATGAGCTGGCCAAAATCGCGTCCACTAGAGGTACAGTCCCTCCCGATGTCTTCTCGAGGGACCTTCACAAGCCGTCCGTCGACCTAGCTCAGGGGCTCCTGCCCTCGAGCAAGGGGTCGATCCACCCCCTCGACTGATCCCCCCTCGAACGGGGAAGAAGTCATGGAGGTCGATGGAACGGCCGCAACACCAACCCCCTCGACGGACTGGCGCGCACCCTACCTCGAGTATCTAATACGGGGCGAGCTCCCCGAGGACCGCATCGAAGCCCACCGCATAGCCTGACGCGCCAAAACCTACGTCTTGTATGGGGATAGCCGCGAGCTGTATCGACGCAGTCCTACCGGGGTACTTCAACGTTGCCTCACCCTCGTGGAGGGGAGGGCACTACTGAAGGACCTACACTCGGGGGCTTGCGGCCACCACGCAGCACCAAGAACGCTGGTAGGAAGCACCATTCGACAAGGCTTCTACTGGCCGACAGCTGTCGCCGATGCTACCAAACTCGTTCGATCTTGCAAGGGATGCCAATTCTACGCTAGGCAGACCCACCTACCTGCCCAAGCTCTTCAGATGATACCCATAACTTGGCCATTCACAGTATGGGGGCTCGACATGGTCGGCCCCCTGAAGAAAACAAATGGTGGCCACACCCACCTCCTCGTAGCCGTGGACAAGTTCTCGAAATGGATCGAGGCCCGACCCATCGCCAACATTCAATCTCGACAAGCCGTGCTATTCTTCACCGACATCATCCACCGCTTCGGGGTCCCCAACGTCATCATCACCGACAACGGCACGCAGTTCACCGGCCAAAAGTTCCTGGACTTTTGTGACCACCACCACATCAGGTTGAATTGGTCTGCAGTCACCCACCCTCGAACTAACGGCCAGGTCGAGCATGCTAATGGTATGGTTTTGCAAGGCCTCAAGCCAAGGATCTTCGATCGGCTGAACAAACATGGCAAGAGATGGGTCGATGAGCTGCCCTCTGTGCTATGGAGTCTCCGAACGACACCAAGTCGAGCCATGGGTTCTCCCCGTTCTTCTTGGTCTATGGGTCTGAGGCCGTCCTCCCCACTGACCTCGAATACGGGTCCCCTCGACTAAAAGCCTACAGCGAGCAAGCCAACACAGCAGCCCGAGAGGACTCCCTCAACCAGCTCGAGGAAGCCCGGGACATGGCCCTCTTCAAATCAGCAAAGTACCAGCAGACGCTACTGCACTACCACGACAAACACGTACGCAAAAGGGACCTCGACGTCGGCGACCTCGTACTGCGCCACCGACAAAGCAACAAGGGACGTCACAAGCTGACGCCACCTTGGGAAGGACCCTTCATCGTAGCGAAGGTGCTGAAGCCAGGCACTTACAAGCTGAAGAATGAAAAGAGCGAGATCCTCACCAATGCGTGGAACATCGAACAGCTACATCGTTTCTATCCCTAAGGCCTCGAGGCCTCGTACATTTTCCGTATTATGTACATTTATCGCATTATGGATGAATAAAATATTCTTGAAATACATTTCACATTCGTTCATAACTCTAAGGTAGCCTCGACTCTGCTCCGGCAAAGTCAAGCCTCCCTCGGGGGCTGACAGGGGGGACCCCCCTCCTAAGTCCTCTAAAAACTCGAACGTTTTTTCAAAACTCAGCACCTCTCTTTCCACCTTCGCCCCGAGCATGCTTCACGGCTAAGTAGAAAACGCCTCGGACTCCCTAAGGGTCGAGGGCCGCCGAGCCGGGGACTCTCCTACGCCTCAGGGCTATGGTACCCCCACTCGCTCCCCCTCCAGGGATACGAGCGTGCGTCGAATACTTAGTCCATAAGCAACGACTCAGGCGAAGAGAAACAGAGACAACTCGAGAAATAAAAACACTCAGATGCATCTCGAATAAAATGCATTAAACATAAGAAGCCCTCGGGGGCTCGACATCGTATTATCACAAAAGCTAATCTATTGCATGGACCTTCTTGTCCAGATTTGGCTCACATACCTCGACTATTCGTCGCCATCTGCATTCGCCAAAGGGAGCACTTCAGGCTCGAAGAGCTTTGCCAGCTCGCCTCCGAGAACCTCTGCGGCCTCGATCAGCTCATGGCATCTCGCCACGTTCTCTTCTTTAGTCAGCCTCGGGTCGAGGATGAAGCCGCTGGCGACGACGTTGAGGTCATAGATGTAGCCCGAGCGGACGACCGCGAGCGCCTGCTTCACACCTACGTGCAGAGCAGCACGGACTTGCTCCGTCACCTCTTGGGTCATGGAGTAGAAGCGGCGCAGGAGGGAGTCTCCTCGCACATCGCCTTCGACCGCCGGCTCTGGCTCGACCCCCATGTCATCGCAGAAGAAGGAGATGGCACCCTCGAGCCTCTCGTTCAGGCTCGTCTCCGCCCCAAGGAGGCTCTGAAGACTGGTCAGATCCTCGTGGGCCCGGGCCTTGTCCCCTGCGAGTTCTGCCAGAACGAGCACAGGACTCAGTCAAAACCCAAAAAGCAGGGGAAGGGTCAAGACCAGGCAAGCTCAATAACACTTCCAAAAACTCACCTTTGGCATGTGCCTCCAGGGTGACGTAGCCCAGCTCGACCCTCTGAAGTTGATGGCGGACGTCGACAAGCTCCGCAGCTTGGTCGCCATTTTTAGCACGGAGGTCCTTGACGATCTTGCCAGTAACATCGAGGGCCCTCTTCTGGTCAGCCGCCACCTCCCCCAGAACGGCGATCTGGGCTCGGGCCTTCTCCTCCGTGACACCTAGCGCGTCGCGTTCGCGGGAGACGACGTCAACGTTCCCCTGGAGTTCCTGGATACTTTCCGCCACCAGAGTCAGCTCCTCCCTTGGCTGGGCGGACTCCTCCTCAGCCTTGCGCCGGGCCTCTTGGGCAGCATCCCGCTACTGCCCAACCTCGGCGACCTCCTTGAGGGCGGCCTCGGCCTCCGCCTTCTCTAGCGAAGCGCGGAGGGTAGGAAGCTGCTCCTGCGCCCGGAGGATGAATTGGGACTTATCGTACGACCTCGCCCTCAACTCCTGACAGGGATGAAAAGGAAGGTCATCAGAAAAGAGCAGCCAGGTAACCCAAGCAAGATCAAAGGAAGTTCGAGGCCTACCTCCATCCCCCGGTGCAGATCTGCGGAAGCAACCTCCACCGACAGGCGCACCACGTGCTCAAGCCATGCCCGGAACTCCTCCAGGTGCTCCCACTCCCCGAGCTCGGCTTGATCGTCGAGCTTGAAGAGGGTGCGCCCTGGGTCTCGGGGGTCGGCCAGCTCGAGGGGTTCCTACCCCCAGAACATGCTGCTGCGGTCGATCCTCTCCTGGATGTCCCGCATGATGTCCTGGCGCATCTCGGGGCCACCCCCGTGGAGCACCACCCGCTCCGCCAAAGTACGGAAGGGAGTCACCCCCTCGAGCTGGGCTCTCCTGGCCTCGGGGTCACCTTTCGGGGCCGCCGCCGGCCCCTCCGAGTCATCGCCCCTAGGCGGAAGAAGTCCCCGCCGGGAGAACAACCCTGCGCGGTGAAGAAAGCAAACGATCAGCACCCAATGCCACAGGCTCACTGCGGGTCGACTAAGTTAGAGGACGGATTACCTCGAGACGATGATTGCCCGACCTCGAGACGAGGCCGAGCTGACGCCTCGGACATTATCACGTCCGTCGCGCCGCTTCTCTGTAGCGCCGCAACGGCCCCCTCCGGTTTCGACGAAGGGGTCGTCGCTGCAGCCATCTCCGCCGGGTCCACCAGCTCCGCCACCATCTCGGCCACCTCTTCATCGATGGCCTCCACCGTCATCTCCGCCCTCTCCACCGCGGGTCTCGCCTCGGGCTCCTCGGCCCATCCTCCCTCCTGGGCAGGCTCGGGGAGCGGCTCCGAAGCCCCCTCGACGAGGGTCCCCGCCGACGGAGGCACCTCCACCGTGGCGGCAACCGCACCCTCGGGCTCGCCCCGCAGACGCGCCTCCCACGACGCGAGGTTCTCGGGCCACCGCCTCGGCGCCGGGCGCTCCGGCGTCTCTCCCTCGCCGGCGGTGCTCAAGTCGACCACCTCCACTTCTGCGGCGGCTTGGGGCTCGACCCCCTCTGTCACGGCTGTCGTCGATGCCGGCTCCGCGCCTTCCGAGGCTGCGGGCGCCCCCCCCCTCTGACGGGTGGGTGAGCACAGCCTCGACCACCACTCCGGCGGACCCCGCTGACGCAATGGGCCGACCCGTCTCTTCCCCTGCTCGAGTTAGCTCCGCGGCGGCCTGCGCCTACCCTCGCCCCATCGCCTCCCGCGCCTTGGCCGCCCACGCCTCCTCTGGGGTGAGGGTCGAAGGGGACAAGGCGGCAGGACTGGTCCTTCAACCTCTTGGCCGGGGTGAAGGTCGCGCCCTCCGACGAACGCTTCACCCTGAAAAAGGAACGCACACGCGACGGTAAGCACAAGTCATAACCAACGAAAAATACTCGGGATCAACAGGAAAGCAACTTACCCCAGCGGAGTCGTCGGGTTCCGACCAATGGACCTCAAGCTGCTTGGGGGCTTCTGCGAGGCACGTCGGGAGCCACTTCTCCCGCCAGCGCTAGCCACGGCATGGGCCAACGGCGTCCTCGCTGCCGCTGCCTTGGTCTCCTCCTGGGTCGACGGGCTTGATGCCCGAGTGCCCGACCGAGTGGCGCCGGGGGCGTGCTCGACCGACCCCTCGAAGGGGACCGCAACGAATGGCTACGCGTCCGCCGCGACGCTTCAGCTTGAAGAGCCATGGGGCGCTCACCCCGCGACTCGGCTTCAGCAGTTGGGGCCGACCTTGACGTCGACCCCCTCCTCCTCCGCTACCGGCGGTCGCCCTCTACTGCTTGGGCGCCGCTCGTTCTTCCTCGAGCCCTCGCTGCGGCTCGGCCTCCTCCTCCTGCTCTGGCTCCTCTTCCTGCACAAGGACAATTTCCGTCAGTATCAGCATAATGGTCACAACCCTGCACCGCAGAGCCGCTCGACCCCTCATCCTCATCCTCCACCGAGGGGGACTCCTCCTCGGAGAGGTTGGCCTGCCTCTGCTGTGCCCGACGTCGTTCACGCTCCTCCCTCTCTCGGGCCTTCTTGCCCTTGTCCTTCTTGGCCTTGTCCTTGGCCTTCTTGTCCTGCTCGTCCTGAAGGCGTCTCACCTGGGAGTCGCCCTGCTCCTCCTTCACCGGTGGCAGCGACTTCCGGAAGACGACGTTCCCTTGAGGGAACGCTAGGCAGTTAGAACGCAGGCGAAGGAGACGAACAAGACAGACAAGAAGACATTGACAGAGGAAGAAGTGTCCTACCAGTTGGACATGGCCTTGATCTGGCATCATGGGGACGCAAGCGACGCCCCCCACCTCGAACGCGCCGGTGAAGGAAGCGCGTACTCAGCGAACCACCCTCTCGAGGGGCAGCTCGTCCTCCACGAGGCGACACCCTGTGAGGTCTACCTTCGGGCGCATCTCGTCGAGGCGTCGCGGACGAGCCATCAGTGGCAGGAGATCGCGCCGAGCAGGTGGTCGAGGAGCTTCTGCTTCTTCTGAACGACGTCGTACCTCCAGTGGTCGGGCCTCAAGTTGATCGTCCTCCCGGTGTAGGAAGGGAACAGACCGTTGTCATTCCTCAGGTAGAACCACCCGGAGTGCCATCCGGAGTGGCTCGACATGAGCTTCGCCAAGATCCAGCCGTCTGCCCTCTTAAGGGCGATGCTGCAGCAGCCTGCCGGGACCATCCTGCGGCTACCGCTCCCGGCAGAGGCATGGAACAGGCTCGCCTCGAACAGATGGAGGCACAGCTCCCAATGTGGCTCCATCCCCAGGTAACCTTCGCACACGGCAGTGAATACCGCCACGTGGCAAAAGCCGTTGGGGGAGAGGTGTTGGAGCTCCATGCTGTAGTAGTGGAGGATCCCACGCAGAAGATGGTTGGGGGGGGGGATCCCAGCCCCGCCCGGTGGAAAGCTTCGAAGCTAACCACGTAACCCTCCGGCAGGTTGGGCTCAGCGTCCTCCCTTGGCGGCACCATCCACTCCGGCCGGTCCACGGAGGTGATGGGTCGGAGAAGGCCGCTCTCCACCAAGTCTCTCAAGCGCGCCACGGTCGCCGACGATGGAAGCCAGGCGTCAGGGCCGCGCAAGCTGTAGGTGGCCATAGGAGCAGGGAAGCGGATGCGCTCGGATTCGGGGGTGGAAGGTATGTTCCCAATCTCTCCTCTCCCTCTCTCGCGCATGCAGAGATCCAGCTCGGTGGGCGACGAAGGCAACGGCGAGAGGAAGGAGACAGGGAAGGCAATGGCAAGCGTGCGGAAGCCAGACCCCCACCCCCAATATTTATAACCGGAAGCCCAACGGGTGGACCCGACAAAAAGGCAAGTAAGTTTTCGCATTTAATGCGCTCACCTACCGCCTCTTCGTATTCCGTAAGATAAGCTGCACCCGTCGCGTCATCAGGCTCCGTGCCGCACGACTCGCTGCACCATATGCCTGCCACGGCCGCAGTCGAACGGACATCTCCTAAAAAGGCGCGCCTGCGGCGGACAACGTGCAACAGTGGGCGTTATCTTTGGAGGTAAGCAACGGACGTCGACCCGTCCGTCAAAATCTCGAGGAAACGATGGCTGGCCCTCGAATAGGGTTTGACATCCGCCCTCGAGTACCTGAGGTCAGAAATGACCCAGGGTTATGGACTCCGGTCCACCCCCATATCTCGAGGGAACGAAGGCTGGCCCTCGAACAGGGTTCGACAGCCGCCCTCGAGTACCTGAGATCAGAGATGACCCAGGGTTATGGGCTCCAGTCCACCCCCAAATCTCGAGGGAGCGAAGGCTGGCCCTCGAACGGGGTTCGACAGCCACCCTCGAGTACTTGAGTCAGGAATAATCCAGGAGGGGCCAGCGCGAGCCCCACGGGCGGATCCAACAAAAACATAGCGCGAGTCCCCGCATTTAATATACCTACCTACCTACCCCCTTTGTATTCCACAGGATAGGGCATCACCTTCGAAGGTAAGCAATGGACGTCGACCCGTCCGTCAAAATCTCGAGGGAGCGAAGGCTGGCCCTTGCATAGGGTTCGACAGCCGCCCTCGAGTACCTGAGGTCAGGAAGGACCCAGGGTTACGGACTCCGGTCCACCCCCAAATCTCGAGGGGGCGAAGGCTGGCCCTACGAACAGGGTTCACAGCCGCCCTCGAGTACTCGAGTTAGGGATGACCCAGGGGGGGCGGTGCGAACCCCTAGCTCGAGAATGAACTCTCGAGGCCCCCCGGGACATATCCAAGGCATAACCACGGAATTCCCAAGGATCCCTACGTCGGGAGGCATCGAGCCACCAACTCCCATCGAACGGAGTTGGCACCTAGGTAAGCCATACAGTCTTGCTTAATGAGAACACCTCAGGGCTTCTATCGACCCCTATCGAATGGGACACGAGTTCTCACTTGGATTTCTACCCGTACCGGGGACGATTTCTACCGATTTCTACCCGACACCAGCTCACAGAGGACTTCGAGGCTCGTCCTAACGAGGATAGCACGATGCTCTTCACCCCACAATCCGAGTGCAAGGATCCGTGGGAAGGACGCTAGGAGGTAGTGAAAGCCCAGCCGCGCGGGGCTCGAGGGCCAGACTACGCACGGCACCCCTCGACGAAAGAGGGTCGAAAACACTCGTGGCCTGGCAGACAGAGTTGACCCTCGGTGGGGCACTATGACTCCAGTGTAACACTCGAGGGAGCGAAGGCTGGCCCTCGGAAGGGTTCGACAGCCGCCCTCGAGCACTCCCTTTTTTCAGGAAGTGGGACGCCCATAACCTGGCAAACGGAATCGACCGCTCGATAGGACGCCACAACTCCAGGTAATACTAAATCCCCTCGACAAAACACACATCAAAGCCCCTAGAGGAGTTCTTAATCACTCCTCTGAGGCCTCGGGGGCTACCCCCGCGGGGTGCGCTCGCGCGCAACCCGCGGAGAATCGAACCTCTTACTAACTCTGTAGGTCAATGACAAAAGCCCATGAAGAAAGGCCCATCACACGAAGGCCCCCCGCACCGGCAACAGCAACCAGTCATGGGTTGGCCCATTTCTAGAAAAACAGACGGACAAGGGGTCGAATGGACGACCCCTCTGCCTCCACCTCGACCCCGACTGACGGACAAGGGGTCGAACGAATGACCCCTCCGCCTCAACCCCCCGAATGACGGACAAGGGGTCGAACGAACGACCCCCGGGCAGGAAGCTCGATCAGCTCACCTGCTCCCGGTATGGGGCAAAGGGGATCCAATGCGCTTACCTGCCCCTGCCTAACGCTATGGGCACCCACTACCACAGTCAAATCCATCAACTCACCGCCCATGCCCTGGGCCTCCGTCAACTGTGCTGCCGTTGTAGCCACGTCGCAAGTACGGACTCCAGAGGCACCCCCTCGAGCTATGAACAAGACACCCCTCGACTGTGTCTTTAGGGATACGACAAGGTCACGCCGGCCTCGACCCCCCTCGACCAGGGGGCTCGACCCCTAGTCCCAACCACTCCAGCAGGGGACCCGTCCCGTCTGCTCCGTCCTGCCTCAGCTGGGGAATTCGCACCCATCTTCCGAAGGTCAACCCCGCTGCGTCATGCTGTACGGCGGTGTCCAGCCGGCCATCACAACAATGGAAGGATGGGAGGGCTACGCCGCCACAGTGATCGACGTCTCATCGCAAGCATGGCACCACGAACACCCCTCCCATGCCTCTACAATCTAGGATCACTGTACTCCCACGCCCCCCCTTAGTCTATAAAAGGGGACGCTGGGATAGGAAGAGGGGGGATTGGCACCCGAGATCCAAGAGACACACTCATGTCAGCATATACCACACCCGACTGCTTGAACGATACATCAAGCAGTCCGCCATCCGACCGCCTAGGATAGCCCTGCTAGCCCTAGGCCTCAGCTCATCCTGAGCACTTCCGTGTAAACCAGCTTGTACCCCCCCTGTACGAGCACTTCGGTGCAAGATAATACAAGACATCCTCCCCCGCTGGACGTAGGGCCTTCCGCGCCCGAACCAGGATAAATCTTGTGTTCTTCTTGCATCACGTTTGGGAGAGGGAACACGCAATATACAAATTTACTAGCCGGTGGTCTTGACCCCCCGGGTCATAACACCAACAATAATGTAGATAATTGATCCAGTTGTTTGGCTTAAAGGAACACTCGTCTATTTTGGTGTTGACAATGTGGATGTTCAGATTAATCGTGTAAACAATGGTCCACAACTCCAATGTTGTATTTCATTCTCAATTGCCGTTAGGATGGGTCATGATCATGGTCGTGGTCGTGGTAGTGGTCGTGGCCGCGGTGGTGTTGGGAGGCGCAATGTGTTAGAAATCTCAGAGGTGGGAATAAAGACACCCCAGCGTGGTCTTGCTATTAAGTATGTTGTCTTTGCTTGTGCTGTCACTCTCTCAAGAAATGGGATCACACTTCATACTCTGTCATCAGTGAAGATTCAAGCTATTAATCGCAACATGTATCATGATCTTCGGGGTTTCTGTGCACGAATGGCTCAAAACTCGCGAATGGTAAGTTTAAGACTCATAGCTTATACCTAGATTTGTTGTTATATGTTGTCAATATTGCTCTCATAATCAACCTTATACTTATAGGCAGAGGAGTATGACATGACCTACGCAGGGTGTAGTTTTAAGGTCATTCTGAACGAAGTAATGGATGCATTGGGTTATGACTGACAATATGCTGATGAAGAGCCAACACTAACTACTGCAGACTTTCAAGCAAAGTTGGTTGCGACTAAGAAGGGAGACCCACCAACTACTCGACCACCGTTAACCATTGTTAGTACACCATGTGCTCGTACGTGTGAAGCAACTGAGAGTGCACTATTTAGTACGTTGTTGTTCATCGATGAGATTATTGGTTACAAGATAGGTGACTTATACTTCTCCTAATTGGTAGTACTAAATCGTTGAACTATTGTAATGTACAATAAATGTAAGACACATCTATGAATTTTTGTAATATAAATGTTGATGGTTTTGGTAATATAAATGTTGATGGTTTCTGTAATATAATGTTAATGGTTTCTGTAATAAATACAAATTATAAAAATTAAATCACTGCCGGATCACTTAGAACCGGCAGTAGTATAAAGCATACAATGCCGGTTGGTTAAATGAACCGGCAGTGATGGCTCAAGCATCACTGCCGGTTTGTAACACGAACCGGCAGTGATGTTTGAGCCATCACTGCCGGTTTGGCATAACCGACAGTAATGACATGACCTCAACACTGCCGAAGTGGTTGTGCCGGTTCAAAAACCGCCACTGAAGAGGGGTTTTGAACCGACACTGTTTTGATATTCTGGAATAGTGACATACAACAAAGTGTTAAGCTGCTCTAAAGTTTTTTTCTTATGAGACAGTCGCCTTCTTCTAGCATTTATATTATCTTTATTGCCTTATAAGGGATACCTGCAGCGTATGTATATTCGACTATGCTTGTCTAAGAAACGGAGGAGCATGATGCCCACGAAAGCTAGACGAATCCACCAACTTGGAGATCAAGTCATTCCTAGAATGTCCAACGCTGTGTCATATCTATGTGATAGGATAAAATCAATCTGTGACCCATTTCAATCACGTAACAATCTAAGAAACACATCTATTAGCCGATTTTTATTGTAACCCTACCCCCGCAAACTATATATAATAGAGTAAGGGTCTCCTGATCGGGATCCCATCTACTTTGTTCTGTCGTTTTGGACAGTGATATGATTTTCAAAGCGTAACTTTGATTGCTTATTTTCTAAAAAATATTTATTGAAATATAATATATGTATATTTTTATGAAAGTATTTTTCAAATTGATATGATTTTCACATTTCTAAATTCAACAACTTAAAAATTATTTATGATTTATATTCCCAATGTTTGACTCAAAGCTTGTCTAAAACGACTTGTTTTATGGGTATGGATGAAGTATATAGCTAGAAGAAAAAGCAACCCCTCTAACCAAGCAAACGAATACAGAGAAGAAGATACTCCCAACTGGATGTACAAAACCCCACGTGCCGAAACCAGTATAATCTGTGTCTTGTGTGCTACTATCCGGTTTATCTTACGTGATTAGTTGCTAGGTATTGTCGGAGCTAAATTTTTTGACAGCTATGCGTCAGGTAGGGGCCTTTTATGTATACAGATCTAATATATGTTTCAGATCAGGATTTCTTCATCAAACAACATCCACAGCAACTCGACGTCACAACGCTTGGTCATAGGCTTAAGAGCAACTCCAACCCACCTCCTAAACAGGCTCCTATTCTAAATCTAGGGACTTGGTCCAAAAAAATCTACTCTAATGTATCTTCTATTTGGGCTCCCATTTTGGGAAGGCTCTCAAAGTTTAGTTTTGTGTCCCCATGAATGAGATCCTCCTATTCCTCTCCTCCTTAAATTAGGGATTGAAGTTGGACTTTGAATTTAATCCTCAAATTTTGTAGGTCACCTTTCAAATAAAAATATAGGAGTTTGATTTAAGGCATGTGGTTGAAGCTGAGCGGCGCGTGGCATCACTCTTCTCTGCCGGCCTGAGTTTTTCATCTAGTAGTCTGGCTAGGCATAGATGCGGCGCGAAGGCCAGTGACGGAGCTTCCTGAGTGTTGTTGCCTCCCTGTCATCCCTGACGACATCAGCGCTCAACCTGCAGCAGTCGCTGCCCGTTAGCCGAAGATCCAACGTTGAACACAATCGTTGGTGTCGATCAATGGGACAACACGAAGATGTACGTATGACAACATACACGTAAACTCGTGTTCTAGAAAAAAATGTATATGGCAACATACAATTGCAAGCTAATTGAAGATAGTCAACGATCTTGATCTCTCTCGCATGCAAATGTACGTACATGCCATCAACGATCTTGGCTTCTTGCTTTGCACCACGTATACGTATGTCCGATTACCTACGCCCTTGCGATCCGACTCTAGCTAACACCATCAATCCAAACGCGAGGACAATGCCCTAGCGAGCGCGCACACCCAGAAAAGCTAAGTCACCTGTCAAAAAAAAAAAGCTGAGTCACGTTTTTTCCTATCTCAATTAAACATGTAAATATATATTTCCAAATATATCTATATGTATCTCCGTGACTATCCTCGGCAGGAAGCTAACAAACCTCCATCATCATCGTCATATTTCATCGATTTGGTGTCTCACAATAATGCTGATCATATATCTGGCAGCACGGAGTTCATCAACATCGATCTCATCGTTCATCGTCCATTGTCGACTCATCGGCCCTCGTCGTCACCAACATGATATGCCGCAGCCCTCCCGTCGCCCCCTGTTGAAACCCTCGTCGTCCTGCACATCCCGATTTTACACGACCGCACCAATCAGGAGGCAGTGTCTTTATTTCGAATAAATAATTTATGATGTGTGCATATCTCTAGTTATCTCCTCGTGTCTACATGATTATTATTAGTAGGAATCCAATCGTGTTCCATGCCGTCCTACGATAGCCCTCGCCTTCAGCATGTAATGGTTTGTGTAAACATCCTGTTTTTTTTTTCTGTAACACCCACTACCGGACTCAAGCTTCTTTGCCGAGTGCCTCGGTACAGAATCTAACGGCAAAGCGGTCTTTGCCGAGTGTTTTATTTCGAGCACTCGGCAAATTGTTTACCGAGTACCAAGATGGAACTCGGCAAAGAAAACTGCATGGTCACGGTGTTCGGCACTGTGATGGAGGCTTTGGCGAGTGTTAGATCAAGGCACTCGGCAAACGTTAAGGCTCTACCGAGTGTCGTTGACTGTGGCACTCGACAAAGGTCAGGGGTTTGTCGAGTGTCACATGCACGGCACTCAGCAAAGTCTTAACCTTTGCCGAGTGCCCCATGCACTACGGCACTTGGCAAAGCTTTAACTTTTGCCGAGTGTCTTGACCACGAGACTTGGCAAAGCCTATTCCCATGTGGCTGGATTATGGTCACTTTGCCGAGTGTCTTGACCATAACACTCGGCAAACTATGTCTTTATCAAGTGTTGCACTCGATAAAGTGACAAAAACAGTGATTTTTATATGTTTTCTACATTCCATCCAGAAAAACAGAAGATATAAATTAAAAGCAACACATATATATCAAAAACAACATATATACATCTCAAACATCACATTTATATCACAAACATCACATGTCTCACAATATATGACAATAAGTTCTCAATTCATCCATCATTCACAACCATAAGTATTCAATACGACAAACGAAACCAAAGTGAAGCTCCAAAGTGCACGGCGATGGTGCTGGGTGACGAGGCCCAAAATCGGTCCCAACCAAGATCCAAAGTCAGTTGGCCCATCATTTGATGTCGTTGATTGATTATGCACAAAGTAGAAGAGATTGCATGTGTTGCACAAGTAAAATATATTACTAAAACATCGAAATCCACTAGGTTACAAGTAGTGTTGTGGTTTGACCCTAAGCATGAACATACAAACTAAAACATTCATACTCACAGGAGTAGAGAAGTGTGGAGGTGGAGGTCAATGTGGAGACATTAGCACAGCTGGTGGAGGTACATCCTTAGCGGTGCCAAAACTTTGCATGTACTCAAGCATCGCCACCATCCTCTCATGCTCGAGCGTCCACTGAGCCACGGACGCCTCCGCTCGCTCTCCAACCTCGCCTCCATCCAGGCCCGGTCCTGTCAATTTATGGACCTGGAGCGAGTCCAGAAAACTGGACCCTTCATTATAATTATATATATATATATATGAGGACGCTAGAAATTTATAAAATAGTAAATACCCTAGAACTACATTCAATTCAACACTAAAATAAAAAAACGAGTTAGGAAATTATGAAGTTTTTTTTGCATGGCAAACAGAGATAATGTGTATTCATTGCCTTCGCTGAACTATTAGGCATTCCCCAATCCCAAATTAGAATTCACAAGACAGAGGAGTCTTGTATTATAAAGGGACAAAGTCGATTAGGCAAATTAAACACTAATTAATAAACAATCAATAAAGGGGCTTACCTGAACATGTCTGTACGTGAGAACGAAGCCGGACGTGAAGGCGCAGCCGTGCATCAATGAAACTGACGGACTCTACTTGAATACTTCACACGCTCCTAGTATATTTCCTATGGGCCATGGGATTGGGATTGGGCCCCTTGGCTTCGAGGGCCCAGTGCCCAGGCACAGCTTGCACCCCCCAGGGCCAGCGCTGCCTCCATCTCCTCCCGCCGCCTCCTCTCATCCTCAAGCTAGGCCTACAATATTTCATCCAAATGTTAGAATAATGTAAAGCTAATGAAAATAAATAAATGGCGAATAAAACAGAAATAACCTAGAGTACCTCCATCTGCTGGTGTGCAGTGTCTGGCCATGAGCGTATGACTGGCCTGATCTGCTGCTCCTTGGTCTAATTTGGCTGAGAGTGGGTGTACTGGCCGTGTGGAGTACGTTATCGCCAACCTAGTACCACCGATGCTTCTTGCCTCCTTTCACCCTCATGATGATTTCTCCATCAAGATCCTAGGTGCTTGAATCGTACTCTGGTCCATGGACCTCCTTTACCGCTGACGTGTACTCAGTGAGGCGGTTGTGGATGCTCGCATTGGTGTACTTCTCGGGCATATCCTCCAGGTTTTAGTCGATGTCGGATGCCGTCTTGCCCTAGTGGTCCATGGAAAATGCCTTGAACTAGGAGCAAGGTTGGCCACCATGTGACAACGACTACGAGAAAACCAGCAAAGATGATTAGAAATCATGTAGAATTGACCGTAACACTAAATCCATGTCCTTCACGTATCCATGCTTGTACATATCCATTGAGGTCTGGCTTCCTTGATGGTGTGGTACTCCTTGCATCATCAAGCGCCGCTCCCGGCAAGCGTTATGCGTCTCCTCCCACTCGAGGGCGCACCACTTGTCCATCATCTGTTCCCAACACTAGGCATGCTGGGCACACCACCATGGAATCGCCTACACAACAAGTATATGACATATAGGAAGATCAAATTTAGCCTACTTAATCTTAAAAGAAATTAGTAGTAAATTCTATACTTACCACCAGGTACTGCTCTCAGGTTAGCGTCATGTTCGTTGTGTCAGCTTTGGTGACCTTTGTTTTGAGCATGTCGCTGTGGTAACTCACGGTGGCCTAGACACGCGCCTCATAGTGCATTTATGTCATGAGTTTCTTGCAAACTCTGTGAGGCACCGTATCCATTTGGCCCTCATGTACCTGGTTGCATCTGTGGAAATCCTCCATATATAGAGACATGATGTATCAATTTCTGAATTTCAAGAATGTACAATGAATGTGTGTGATATATTGAGCAATATAGTGCAACAAAGACTTGCCCACAGCTCTGCCATCACTCGCTCCTCCTTGTTGACGAGCATCGGGGGCTACGGTGTAGTGCTAAAACGTGTACTCCGGCATACGCAACTAGGCCAGGGAAGTGTTCCCGGCACAGAAGACCTAAGATCTCATTCACGGAGAGTTTGTGGGTACCTGGACTCACAGTAACCCAACTCCTGTACAAGTGATTAAGGAAAAATGGTTGTTACAATTGTAATTTTGAACATATCATATGAAGTACTGACATCATATAAAGTTACTTATCCACACTAGGTTGAATCAGCGGACGACCCGACAGAGGGATGGGTTTCTGAGGGAAAACCAATTAAGTATACCTTCACCTTGATCTCCATGGTTTCATTTCTTTCATCTTAATCCAAGTGTGAGCATGTTGATCTCCATGATCTTGTGGCTTTTCACTTCCTTGCCACCTTGCTTGCTTCACCACTTGACATAATGTGGACTAACCTAGCTCAACACTTAGAGTGTAGGTTAGTAACTAGGTTTCATCTATTACCAAAATCCTACTAGGGCTTTCATATGCCTACTAAGCCCACTCGCATGCCCCTGCACACAAACTCTAGCACGAGCGCTCCTCGGGTAGGAGTTGACACCTCCTACTATCCCATCCCCGCCTTGATGTCCCGTATACAACGCCATGAGATGCATACCATGTGTCCTACTGTGGGCACAGACGTAGGAGATGGCCACTGCTATCAGTCAAAACCTAGTGAAGTGCTATAAATATGGCGTTGCTCACTCCTTTCATTGTTCCCAGTGTAGCCGCCACACCACCATCCTCTGCTATGCCATCGCCTCCCTTCCTAGCCAAGCCATCATCACTGCCCTCCACTGTTGGCCATGGTGAGGCAACGACGAGTCATGCCCGCACCTAGCTACCAGCTGTGCAGGAGCTTTCATCAGTGTTGCCTATGTTGTGCCCCACATAGCCACACAGCTGGCCTCACCTTCAACATTGACCGCCCCGAGCCTATGTTGCTCTATCACTGTCTACCTAGACAAGCCTATGACCCTGTGCGCCACCACTCGACGACCTCGACCCCATCCACCAAGACATCATGCGTGGACCCTGTTATATGCAAACTCCACCATGCGACAAACACGCTTCCCACATCTTCAAATTGCTGCTATGCCTCATGTGCGACATTGGATCTAAGGTTCCTGAAGGACATGTTTCTTCAGTTCATTCATCGTTGCGACATGAGAGCTAACAATAGGTGTTGTCACTACAGTGTCTTGGACTGCTAGTGTAGCAAGAACATGTAGCGAGAAGAATGGTTCCTGAACCATTGAAATGGGCACATGTACCAGCTTCTCCTCTAAGTCAACTTCTCGCATTACCTTGCTCCCCCTGATCATCTCATCATCCAAGAGCACAGTATGTCTTGTTTTTACAAACTTTGTATGTCTGTCAAGACAATAAAAGTGATAGCCTTCTGACTTATCTAGGTAACCAATGAAATGACAACAATTGTCTTGGAGTCTAGCTTGCCAATATTTGGGTTGAGGATTCTCTTCAAGTCCATAACTCATAGGGTGTTTTAGGCATCAACTTGCTTGGTACTCGATTAAGAATATGAATAATAGTTTTTAATGCCTCTATCCATAGACCCATACATAAGGTAGAGTAACTAATCATGCTTCTCACCATGTCTATTAAGGTATGGTTGCATCTTTCATCTACTCCATTCTGTTGAGGCTTGCCCAGTGTTGAGTATTGGGTGACTGTTATTTTTCTGCAAAAAACTTGTAAAAGGTTCAAGAACTTGGCCATATAGGGTGTGATGACTATAGAACTTCCCCTCATGGTCTGATCTTAATATGATAACCTTTAATATTTTATACTTCAGCCCTCATGTGCTGATTCTATACTTCAGCCCTCAATATTTTAAATTTATTGCTTCTGTTATTTCTTTAATTGGATAAATATATCCATAATGCGAATAATCATATATGAATGTTATGAATGAATCATAATTATTGCGAACACATGGTTGATAAGTACCCATGTGGTTCAGTTTTATGATGAGTGAATTGCCAACATAAAGCCATTTTAGGTTGAGCGTATTCGACTAACCAACTACGAAAGCAGTGTCCGGCTTGTCTCTTAGCTTGTGTTGCGCAAGTGTTGAGCTCGGAGGCGATAGTCAATGGCGAGGTGAAGGTCAAGTAGAGATGGGTCGTGACGATAGACCAAGAGTGGTGAAGGGCACATGTGAGGCTTGGACCAAAGGACCGAAGGGCTAGAGGACTAGCCACAAAGGCTGACACTTGAGGCATCGAAAAGTGCAAGAGTACATAGAGGTGATGATGTTGACCAAGTCAAGATAGCAGTCAAGCAAGTTGAGCGGGAAGGCTCTAGAAGACTTGGTGCGTGGGTAGTCGAGGACGAGGTGGCACATGTTGAGGAGCGGGGGACGCGTATGGAGTACGCTACTTATGAGCGGTTTGGTGGTTTGGGCCTCAAAACCACCGGAAAATGGGTTTCGAGTTTGGGCCTCAAAACCCGCCCAAATCTTTTGAGGAAGCGGGGATGGACATGGCGAAATTCTGGAGGCTATGTCGAGGTGACGGCAAGTCCAGGCAGAAAAGTGGGGTCGTCCGATGAAGATAGAGAAGAAGATCAGGATAGAGTTGGATCACAATGTCTTAGGGTTAGTTGATTCACTTATGTATCAGGGGGTGTTTTGGAAATGTCCAAACACGTTGTTAATTAAGGATGATGGGGCACATAACACCCTCACCTCTTTTACCTCTATCATTTCCATCTTCTTCCTACCACCACTATAGGCTCTCTCCCTACCTCTAGTTTTCTTGCTTTGAGGTCCGTGGATGATTGGGTGAATCATTCACGTAACTTGAACCAGTTGATTGGGAGTGGAGACCATTCCCTCCTCGTGCCATGGTGGCATCGATTCGTGAATTGATTGTGTCCATGTTCTTCACATTTTTAGTTTTTCCCATCCATGCTTTTCGCTTGATCTTTTTGCAAACCATTTGTTGGAGAGTGTGATATGAACCCTTGTGATGCTTTCCACTGGAGGAATTGATTTAGTTTGGGCTAAGCACGTAGATCGGGTGTTTTTTGTGTCTCTTGTCATTTCTCCTTGATCTCTCAATTTTTTATTGTCTCTAAAATTTGTGAGGCACAAAAGTCTATGATCTTCATATAGTAGATTCACAACTACCTCGAGAGCCTTCTCACAAAATTTCAAATCAACCGGAGTTGAAACAAAAGAGATCCGACAATTTTTGTGTGGTTTGCACTATTTTCGGGGGCACCAGACGCGCCTTCAAGCACTGGACGCGTCCAGTTAGTTGTTCCCGTGCAGCAATCGCACCAAACATGCTAGCTCGGACATGCATGTCCCAGTGGTCCAGCATCCAGTCCTTTTAGTGAGCACCGGATGCATCCAGTGCGATGGGGACAGTGTCTCGTTGGTTATACCGATTCGCTATTTTTCCCATTTCTCTCTCGTTCGGACTCCGAATGAAAGTTCTATTTGTTGTGTTGGATTTGTATTCATGCAAGAAACCTAATGAGATACTTTTGAGACCAGTTCTCGTAACTATTTTTGGGTGAGCCCTTGCCTCTTCTCTCTAGGGGTTGAGATCTCACTATCAGCGTTTCGGCTCGAGTTCTCGGCTTTTGGTAGACCTATTGTATCTCTTGGTCATCGCCAAAGGTATCCACCCATCGTTGGGTCATGATATTACCAGTCTTGCGTGGTTGCGTCTTGGGGTTTGATTTTGGGAAGAGAGTCCCGAATATTTTCGAGTGAAATTTGAGGCTCCCATTCAGCCCCCGTGGTCGCCGTTTTGGTCCTTCATATTATCCACACTTTTCATAGGAAATGGACTACTGATAGATGTGTGAATTATTTCCAAATTCCCCACGCTTCGCACACCGCTTCGTTTGGCATATTTTCTTTATATGCTTAACATATTTACCTTTAATGCAGTCCACACATTATTCTAACTCTGATAATTCTAACGGTGAAAGAATTGAGTTCTTAACAAGTCTTTCTATTCTCCACCACGAAATATCATCTAAACGACAGTGCCATAACTTTCAAAATACATCATTACTTCTCTTCCGCTTGTTACTTGCATTCATAGACGAGGAGGCATTCACATTTTCATTACTCATAGCATTACAATCATCAAGTGATAACAAATAAAGATCATCTTGTGGGAAGGCAAGACCAACACACTTATTATTAAAAGTAACCTTACATTGGTCATTGCCAAAATGACAATCAAAATCATAACCATCCAAATGTGATACACTTATTAAGTTTATGCGCAAAGAGGATACATAAAGGACATTTGTGAGCTTAAGTTCAAATCTATCGTGTAATTCTAATGGGAGTTCTCCTATGGCTTCAACTTCAGCTTCTAGTCCATTCGCAACTTGAAACGGTCGTGATTCCTAAGAGGAGGGTGAATTAGATCACTTAACACTCTATCTCTAATCTATGGCATTTTTTTCTAACCTTTGCAAAACCTATGCAAGAAGATAAACTATCTATGCAACTAAGGTTTTGCTGAAGTGTTGCTATCTCTACCACAAAAGAGTTATGCAACCTAGGTTCCAAACCTATCAAATAAGCTAAGGAAGGTAAAGAACACTAAGTAAACAAAGTAAGTGCGGAAGATAAAGTGCAAGGTAGAGAAGAAAACTCTCATTGATGACTCCGGTATTTTTACCGAGGTATCAAGAAGCAGGCAAGCTTCCACCTAGTCCTTGTTGGAGCCCCTCGCGAGGAATCCCACGCAAGGGCCAAGCTCCCGGTCGGATAACTTCGTGGATAGCCTCGGGCTTTCTCCATGCACATGTGGGTCTTCGATGTGCCTTCCAGCAAGCCTCTCCCGGATGCTCTCTGCCGTCTTCACTATCGAGCTTCTGGCCAAAACACCACGAACCTTGTTCCCTCCGTTACACGGCGGCGGTCACACCACAAACAAGATTGGTGTGTTCACGCAAGACTACAAGCTCCGCCAAGTACAAACATGGTGTGCGCATGCACCTTGGATCAAGAGGTATGCAAACCTCACTAAACACTAGACCTAAACCTAGAGTAAGCACATAAATGGTGGTCTAACTAACCTATGCACTTTCGCAAAGCACCTATGCTAATCACCAAGTGTATTGCTAAGCAATATGCAAGTGGAGATCATAAGAATGGTGTACCGACACCCTAGGTATGTTTCTCAAGTCTCCACACTCCATTTGGCCGGCCATGAGGGGTATAAATAGGCCACAAACCAAATAGAGTCGTTGGTCTCTCAGAGCTACTTTTCAGTGTAGCTCCGGACCAGACCAACTCGGGTGGTCCGAACCAATTCGCAATGGTCCGGTTCCCTTCCAATGGTTACTTCACTTGACCTGTAACACCCGAAAAAAAATCAAATTTTGAAAATAGGTTTAATTTGATTTGATTATGAATTTTGTGCTCATGAAAATGTAGGAAAATAAAAACATTTTCATCAAATTAAAATTTCTTAGGGTTAGCAACATGTTTGTGCACCCATGGTCTTGCATTTGTATTTTTGTTTTGACTAGCATATGCCCGTGCGTTGCTACGAGAATGTAAAATTTTTAATCAGATAGCATGTGCCTATACGTTGCTATGAGGTCTTAATTTTTTTAATCAGATTCAACATAATAAGAGTAAAAAATAGTAGGTTGAGAGCCTCAAATTTTGCATTTCCATCGGTGATGTTGCTGATTAATAAAGCGGGGAGTAAAGCATGTGAAACTTACATATTCATAAATGACGCCACAACACTTCTTTAAACGTGGCTCTGTCAATTACTCCATCTATCCCAAATTATAAGACAACCCAAGAATCTTGAAGAATTTAGATAATGCATCTGCTTAATTCTCTAGCAATCGAACAAATAAATAAACATACAGTTACCAACATTTTAAAAGGCTAATATCCCCCTCTTCCTCAAACTACCGGCAACCATTGTTTTGATATTGACATTAACCTTTTAAAAAAGAGCCAACTATCATATGTATGGCACATAGAGAAATAAACCAACAAAAGGCAATAATTGATTCTTCACTAAAATGAAGCTTGTATTTATAATAAAACCAAACAGAATTACAACTTCACTTCCAATAATTCTATTCTGTAGTATGAAGCTCAAAATTTTGCAACCACTGTCGTAAACTTGGCTTAAATAAATCTTGAAAAAACAACATGCTCCGAAACACATTTCAGTACTTCGCCACCAAGTTTCTTTCCTTTGTCATCCACCAGAAAATGGGTAGCCGTTATTCATACAGTTTGGCTGCAATGTGTGGCATGATTCATGAATGTCAAAGTGCTGACTTCGAATTAAGGGAAAATAAAAAGCTTCCTATTACATTGGTTTATCTTCTATTGTTTTAGCTGATATCTCTGAAAGTCAAATAGTTCTTGAAAAGGCTAGTGTTCTTCAACTATTATCTGAAGAACACATGTTCTCCCATATACACACATTTGCATCCATTTATATAGCCTTAATGTCACAATAAAAAATCCATAAAACAATTCTCAAGGGCTTAGAGAAGAGATAAGTGACAACATTTATATGATTGAAGCATACATATTATTCGCTCCTAATGCAAATGTAATGTCCGCCTGTTACTGCATGCCAGCTAGTGATCTAATGGCCAAAGTTGCATGCCAACCAACACTTGTGCTTGAAATTTATCAGTAACAAACTGATAAATACTCAAGTGTTGTTTGTAAGTGTAGAACTCCAAGAAAAAAGCGAGCATAATTAGAGAATGCCGCAAGCATTCTAATTCACTCTGTTTGAGTAATTAGTAGTTAGTGAGTTCACTTCAACTATGTATTTCGCATTTTCTTACAACTCAAAATTCATACCTGAGCAGGAAGACTATATGCTATAGAAATTCTATTTATGCTCCAAATGGCTCAAAAATATCAAATTGCAAATTCAGGTGGTTAAACTTAGGCAAGCTCAACAGCTCATTCAAAATGAAATTACAGAAACAAAGGGTTCATGAAGAATGGTTGTTGTTGTCCTACATGTGCAGCACTAAATTGTTTGTTCTCTCTAAATCATTAAAGAAAACCCATCCAAGGATGAGATTGCTGGCCTAACAAAACTATTCATAACATGGTGAATTCTTAAAATGCTATGTTTTCAAGGAATCTTAAGGAAACTTCCAAGTACTTCTAAAGTGAGACTAATCAGAGTTAGACATAAAATGATTTTCCAATTCCTAAGGTACTGGGATTCAATCAGCCACCAGCTTCCAATGTTAGAGTTTGATAACTAAGAAACTGCACAGTTGGAAATCAAACTCCTACGAAAGGTTGTTTAGACTAAAGGTTAAGCACTATAGTACCACAGGTTGTTTCTACTACAAATCCTATCTACTCCATCCAATAAAATTGATCAGAATCCATTTTGTCAAAACTACACAAAGGAAGCAGGTGCAGACCCGTATTAATCATCCTAGAACATTTTTAGTCTTTTCTCCATGAATATATTTTGCTAGATTGATTGAACTTTTTAATCAAAGTTGTCATCTTAGGAATTCCCTTTATCAAGGATATCAAAAAATGTTATCAGAAACTGATGCAGCATGTCAACTGAAGGTTCGAGTAAATTAGTAAAATCACGTTGTGTTTCTTCACTCAATTTTAATAGCATCAGGGAAACACCAGTAAGCAGTTCTTTGGGGTTTTAAGCACACTCAGAGATCAGATCTGATCCTATCAAATAAATAGCACATGACACAATAAATTCATCCATTGATCTGCATTCACCTATCAGTTTGGACAGGATTTGATTGCCTATGTCATCGACCTAAAAGGGAAACAAAAGCATAGACCTTTTATTACATACAGACGCACAGATGAACCACAATCCTGTACCACGTTGGCTGCAAGAGCATGAAGAACATTGCAGTGAACATAATGTAGCTTTTAACTACAGATTCTACTGGAGATTAGTGGTCAATCTCAGAAACACCAAATTAACTGGCCTTAGGCTCGTGGTGCTCCGGTGATGGAACGACGATGCCAACCAGGTGACGGGCTTTGTGCAACCGCAACGAAGATCTGGGTGGAAGCTTGGCGATGGTAGTGGCTCTAGCGACTTGGTGCAGCCACAGGGGGCATGGACGCAATCTGCGTCCTCCTCTGCCTGTGTAGAGAGAGAGGAATGGGAATAGTGTGTTGAGGACCTCATCCACTGAACAAGTGCCATCGAGGGCTCCACTCCACCATGAGCCCAACGCGGAGAAGAGGATGCGAGCGAAGGGCGGCGCTGTGCGCGTCTCGGCGATGGAGTAGGTAAGGGAGGCGGTGCCGGCGTCCTCTCTCCTCGCGTCCGCCGTGGTACCGAGGGGCGGAGATGCGGCGGCGGTGAGGTTCCGAGGAGGCGAGGATTGGTCGGAGCGGCGGCCGTTCCGCGTCGTGTTAACAGGAAGGCGAGGAAGATGGTGGAGAGGAGTGCGTCGGAACCGAAGGAGGAGCACGGCGAGCTCACAGCTAATTGGGAGCTTAGGAAGTATCGGAGACACCGGATCCCAGCGGCTTCGTCGGGGGCGAGACATTTGTGGCGGGTCTCAGGAAGGCGGGGCGGGGTGGGACGAAGCGACACGCCAGAGCTGCGGGAGGATTGGGATGGGCCGACGGGAGCGGGGATGCGCATGGCCCACTTGTCGGCGCAAACAGGAGTCACACGGCTTCACCACGGAAGTGAACGGGTCCTATTTCATCTTTTTAGTTGTAGAGATTGGGTTTTATCAAAACTAATAAGAAATTCAAAATGATTTTGAAAATGGTTTGGAAAAAACAAAAGAAAGAAAAAAAAGGAAAAGAACTCTCTTTTCTCTCCGTCCTTCCTTTCTAGTCCGAAGGCCTTTTTCTCTCCTTGGCCCAGCTCACAGATGGCCCCATTTATCCTTCCTTCTCTTGGGGATAGCCCGCATGGGCCACCTCCTTTTCCCCAGCCCACACGCCCCTCTCCTCCTTCCTTCCCCCTGCTTGGCCCAGCCGTTCGGCCGGCCCAGCGCTACTGTAGGCCCATGCCTGCATGCGGACGCTCCCTCCCCTCCTCTTCTTCCACTGGCAGCCCGGCCCCGTGCTGTTAGCGCCTTCCCCCTCCTCGTGTCGTCCCTATCCGGGACTCTACCAAAGCAGAGTCCGGCCCCGACTCAAACTCCCTCTCTGCCGGGGGGTGCCGCATTGGGACTTCCTCCCTCTTGCCCCTATAAATAGCGGGCGTCCTTCGAAACCCGCCTCGCCTCACTTTGCTTTGACTCACCTAGCTCTGCCTGCCCTTCTCATCGTCGAGCTCTCCCGCTATCACGCCGTCATCGTAAGCATCCCAACGAGCTTCAGGTTGACCTCTCGATCCTATCTCACCCCTTCTCCCTCTCGTTTTCTTTGTTTCGCTCAACCCATGCTCACCGTTGCGTATAGGGAACCCCACCACCGCCTCCTCCCGTGGCAAATCGCAGTCGTGCCTCTCCGGATATCCTCCTTTCCCTAGGTAAACTCGCCACCCATCCCTTTTTCTTTCCGGTCAGAAACCAAGTCCTCTAGGGCACTAACCGCCTACACTGGTGAGGAGCTTGTCGTCGGCGATGGAAACTACCGGCCGGTTATCCTGTTCTGGCCGATCCCCCCCTCTCTCACCCCTCTGCTCTAATCCCAGCCATCCATCGTTGATCCAACGGATCAGATAGCTTTGTACCCCTTCGCCCATGATTTTTGCTAAAGAGACCCTCCGGTTTCTTCTATTCAACCCGCAGTCCTGTCCCAGATTTCAATCCCAAATTTCTTTATTTGTTTTATTTCAAAATCATGATCCATCTATTTACAAAATTGCCACTCATTTTCTTTTGATCATAAAATCTCCATTTCAACTCCTATTTGATCCAATCAAATTGCGTTAGATTCGTATCGTTGAGATCTGCGTGTTTAAACCATAATAAACTGTGTTTTGAAATTTTGAAAAATAATTATATATTTAATGGCTTTTAAATCTAAGTTTTAATCTTTAATCTTGTTTAAAACATAACTTCCACGTTTTGGATCCGTTTTGACCCGTTCAAGTTGCATTGGTTTCAAATAAAATGATAATTGATTAATCTATAATCAATGGTTTTCCAATTAAAGTGATCTAGGTTTTCACCTCATTTTTTCATAAACAAAATTATTTAGTTTAATCTTATTTTTCTAAGCAAATATAATGTGAATTAACTTAATTTGGGTATTTCTCTGAAATGTCCAATATATGATTTTTATATATATATAATAAATAAAGTTTAGTTTCCTTTTCTCTTTTAAAAGCTAATCTTTCGGTAGCTATTTTTTCCGTTATAGATCTGATTAGCGTGATTCTCGTGTCTATGTGATTGTAGCAAGGCGTATATTTCTTTTAAATCTTTTTGATTGGTGTATTGGTATAAATTAGATATATTGTATGCTTTGTGTGTTCATTCAGATGCTTGTGTGGTGTTTATGAATTTGTCCAATCGGTGAGATCTACGTGGTGATCAAGTAGAAGTCATCAAAAGTTTGAGAATCAGTTGAAGAAAGGATCTAAAATTTTAAGGTAAGTATAACATGGGACCATCCTTGTTACCTATTCACCATAATTCATCTAATTATGTTGCATGTGTCTTAACTTGATTCCTATAAGGTCTACCTAGCTTTGTTATCTGTTGGGGATATTACCTCGGCATATCCCTAGGGACCTTATGGGCCTACCGACCAGAAGACGGCCTAGCTCACGAGGACTTGCGGCATGCGACCAGCCCATCGTGCTCGCCAAGGACTCCGAGGAAGTCTTGCTTGCCAAGGAAGATCCTAGTAGACAGACTCGGATCCCTTGCCTTAAGGGACTGATTGTAATCTGTTAGGATATGGAAACTGTAACCCTGCTCCCCGGCTATATAAGGCGAGCAGGGACCCCTCAAAAACTCTCTCTCACAACCTCTTAGATCTCATCTACACCTCGTGTAACCTCATACTCATATCAATCCAGCCACCAGAACACAGGAGTAGGGTATTACAGCGATTTGTCGACCTGAACCTGTATAAATCGTCGTGTCTACGCTCTCTGTGTTACGCTTGATCGTCGTCGCCACACATCCGCCTACAATCTACTACCGTAGGGTACCCCCTAGGTAGACTGCGACGCATATTTCATCGACAGTTAGCGCGCCAGGTAGGGGTGTGTGCATCGATTCCATGGCTCATCAAGCGGTCACCTTCCCGGATTCGATGGTCCTCCCGGCGACCGGCACCGTGCTCCAGATCGAATCCATATCCTGGACCGTTGGATCTACACCACGCGGGGCAGACACGCCCCCACCTGCACGTCGTCCCACCACGCCGATGTACCACCCGTGAAAGAAGATTAGCATCGACGATCTGGTCGACGCCGTCGATCGCTCCAACGCCGGTATCATAGACTGCATCAACCTCGTGCAGACGGCACGACACCGACTTTTCGGTCATCACGGCCGCCAACCACGCCACCACCGAACCCCAAGGAAGACGGCGGCTGTGACGACCAGGGGCATTCACCCTCCCCCGACGATGCCTCATGGGCTTAGCAATCAGGCGGCAATCTTCCAACGCTAGGCGCTCCGATTGATCTTTGACCAGATCTCGGCGCCGCCCGTCGTGAACACTATCGTCATCTCCGCAATCCCTAGCGACTCCGAGCGAGCGGTGTCCCTCGATGGCACTATCTCGTCAGGCTTGGCCACCGCAACAAGGACCGAAACCGCCGACTCCTCCGGATCGACGAGCAGCTTCCCGGAGTTTCCTCCGGGCTTCAGAGGAATGATTTTTCATGTCTCCGCCGATAGCGTCGCCCCCAACAATGAGACAGACGTCGAGCACATCGCGAGAGAACAGCACAACGCCGAACGCGCGTAGAGGCGTGACCTGGAACGCCGCAAGCAGGAGAGGCGCGACCAGGAGCATCGCGAGCAGGAACGTCTTGCAAGGGAGCAGCGCGAGCGGGAGCAAAGGAATCGCGACCAACCGCCATGGCGCAATCTCCAGCACGACTTCGACAAGATGGGTGATATACCGGTGTACCCAACCCCCAGCGCCAACCTGGCGGTAGCCACCTGCGAGCTGTCCAACCTCCCCGCCACATCGGAGATCGAGAAAATAGAGGCCCACATCATGGCGGCCGCGGTCTAGGTCAACAAAGCGGGTCACCCACCCGAATTATCCTGTCAATCCTACAGTAGGAACCACCCCCGAAGCCCTCCGAGGGAGCACCAACGAAGATCTCCGTGACACGATGACGAAGAGCGCGACAAGGCTCGGCGTGATCGAACAGCGGCACTGGCGCGCCGAAGCCCTCCGAAGGAGCACCGACAAAGATCCCCACGGTACGACGATGATGAGCATGATAATCCCCGACGCGATCGAACACCGGCGCCGGCACCCCGAGCCACAGGGGGACTGCGCCCCTTCTTTGCTCGTCTGTGTGCCATCAGGTGGCCCTAGAATTTCAGAGTGACGTCGGTAGGGAAATATGACGGCAAGGAAAATCCAGAACAATGGGCATCCATGTACGAGATCGCCGTGTACGCTGCCGGAGGGAATCAAGACGTGATGGCCAATTAATTGCCAGTGATGTTGTCGACCTCCACCAACAGCTGGCTCCAGAAGATCCCAGAGGGCACCATCAACACCTGGGAGGAACTCAAGGAAATCTTCATCAAGACGTATAAGGCTACGTGTGTCCAGCCAGGGACGCGTTATGACTTGGAAAACGTTCGTCATAGGAGCAACGAAAGTCTCTGGGAATACATAAGGCGTTTCTCCGACAAGCGGCTGAGCATAGCAGAGATCTCAGACCCAGAAGCCATCGCCATCTGCTCCAACAGCCTACGGATGGACGACCTCCAAAACAAGTTGGCCCGGAAAAGCATAACAACCATAGAAGAATTGATGACGATCGCGAATCCTTACGCCAACCAAGACGATGCCACCCGCAGCAGGGAGAACAGGTGGCGCGACTCTCGTTCCCCGAAATGCGCAAGGGATAGCGACCGCCGACCAGATTACCACAGCGAAAGAGGGCCCAACGACCACCGAGATTACCAGCCGGGTAACTCTGAACGCTATTCGCAGAGGTATGACTAAAGGCGAGACAACCGCTACGTTGCCAACTCGAACGCCCGCCCAAGGAAGAATTACGACGCCAGCTACGAGAAGATTCTCGACGGCCCATGCCCCATACATAAGAACTCCAAGCACTCCATGCGAGAGTGTGATCTCCTTGAGTCAGCTATGCGGGGAAGAGGTGAGAAAAGACCGAAGAAGGATGACGCCGACAAGGATAAAGATAAAGAACCACCAGCACCGGAGTTCCGAGCAGCCTCAAGGACGTACTCCATCTTTGGAGGTAGCATGGTCGTCAAAGGGGAGAGGCGCTGCCGCCAAGTCCACAAATACGTCTACTCAGTCGCCGCCGCAGGAGACGATTCGGCCAATGCTCGCTATCTCGACTAGTCAGAACAACCCATAGCTTCTCTGGGAAAGATGAGTGGACGGACTACAGATACCCTGGTCGTTTCCCAGTCATCATCGATCCAACCATCGCTACGTGCCACTTCAGGAAAGTACTGGTCAACGGTGGCAGTGCCCTCAACATCATCTTCGCCGACGCATTCCGCCAGCTCGACTACTCGAAGAAGGACCTCCTCTCGGTGAACTTCCCCTTCTGGGGGATCATCCCAGATAAGGCATCCACATCGGTAGGACAGATTACACTCCCCGTAAAGACCAGGACCACTTCAGGGTCGAGAACATCAACTTCATCTTCGCCGACTTCGAAATAGCCTACCACGCGATCCTTGGCCGCCCGGCGCTCGCCAAGCTAATGGCAGTCCCGCACTACACGTACATGGTGTTGAAGATTCCGACACCACAGGGCGTCCTCCGTCTCCATACAAACCTGAAGATCGCGTACGAATGCGAGCAGCAGACAATCAACACCATCAAGAAGACCCGTGTCCAAGACACTTACAACCCCGACCCCAGGGACAAGCCCACCGCGAAGAAACCGAAGGAAGCAGAACCAGCAACGACCAACGCCGACCCCTTCCGCAACTACATGTAGAGATCCTCAGCCCCCAGCGGCGAGAGAAGTTTAAAAGTTTAAAGTGTTCCAATAAAGTTTGTACTATGTACCTCTCTATAAATAAATAAAGGTGTTGCATTTTTCCATACATCATGAAAGTGATTCAACTTCTACAAAACACTCACAACATTTGGCGACTTCTTCAAAACGCTCACGGCGTTCGGCGACTTCTACAAAATGCTCACAGCGTTCAGCGATCTCTCCAAAACACTCCCATAGTATTCGACGACCTCTCCAAAACGCATTACGACGTTCTCTCCAAACAGCCTGGCCATAACCGAAAGCCTTCGAATCTGCCCTACCGATTTTCATAATGCATAGAAGTGGCTACCCTATACGCTATGATCATATCAATAGACCTCTCAAATAACATCTCTCCATTAACCGGGGCCATGAGGTTATGTGCCTAGAATTTGTACATGACCACGGTACGGTCGACGACTCTACAAGCAGCATGGCTTTTCGCCCAGCGTCTGTAGGAACGTTCTCCATAGGCCCTAGTCACGCCACGATCGAGCCTCTCGGAAAAAGGTCCTATCCCTGGCATCTCCCTAAGCGTGCATGAGTTGCTCGCCCTCTGCGTCGCGGGTTGCTAGAACCGTACCTCCCTGGTAATCCCCATGTCACCTACACGTGCAGAGGCTCCGCGTCCTACGATCCGGGCCATAGGGAACCCAAGGCCGAACGATTCATCGCTACCGCTCATGACTTAGCAGGCACGAGAGGACATACAAGTGAAACAAAAGCTCACCGCCCGGATATTACACAGCTTTGTAGTTTTCACTTACAAGTCTGAATTCTTATATCCTGGATGCCAACTACTGCTGTCCAGCAGCGAACAAATCGACATCCTAAACCACAATCTCCGCTACGCGATCAGCATCAACCTCCAGACGGTCCGCCTCCTCGTCCGACGTCCCTGATGCAAATCCGGTCGCTGCCCGACCAAGGTCAAGCTTCGGGTAGTGCGACTGCAACATAGCTAGGCCATGAGCAGCCACACTTTGCGTCGTTGAAGTCGTAAATGACCGGAGCCTGACCCACAGACCATGGGCCTTCGACACCACACCCTCCATGGTCGCCTATTCAGCGCGCTCAGGAATGAATGCCTGGCCATCAACACACTCCACCACAGGGGCGATCTCCTGCGCCAATGTCTAGAAGCTATCATAGTAAGCATCCACCTTTGCCTGCAGGACTGCAAATTGAAGTTGAACGTGCCCTCGGTAGGCTGTGAACACAGTAAACACCGGATAAGGCAGCCATACAAACAAAGCGACAAGTAAGAAAACGCTACCTTCGTGCATCGCCCGCATCTTGTAAACCTCATGTTGGGCAGCGGCGGCTTTCTCCTCCACAAGGTGTTTTGCCTCTTCAGCACCAAGCAGCCCTACACAAAGAGGCACAAGTCATCACACGGCCAAAGCAACAAGTTATCGAGCAAGAAAATAACAAAGACTTATGGGCGGAAAGCTCGTCGACCTTCTCAACATGCGACTGATGCTCAACATTTTCGCGCTCCCTCTCCTGGATGACGGCCTCCAAAACCTGTGCACGCCGGTGCGCCGCCTCTAATCTATCCTCTAGCCCTGCAAACTGGCCCTCGACACGAGCAACATCACCACGGAGACGCTCGTTCTCAGCAGCTAGCTTCGCAAGCTGGTCGGCCATTGCCTTGCGCTCCCTCCCGGCCTTGAAAAGCCCCTGCGACCACACAAAGACAGTTCAGCAGAGGAGACATGCCGGCAAATACGAAACCCGAAGAAGCGCTACAATTACCTTGACCCGTCCCAACAAATTGCTCGCATCATTATGGAAGACTGCTGCCTCCTCCTCGGCCTCATCGTCCTCAACGATGAAGAAGTCCTCGCCGTCACGGCGAAAGGTCCGAACCGGCGTTGGCTTTAGATCATCTCCTGCGCGGAATCTCCTCCACTGACTCCGGCTCCTCCAATAACACCGCCATCCTCTTAATTTTCACCCGCCTCGGATCCAGCGCTAAGGCCGCCAACGGGGCCGGCACATCAGCGCGCCCCGGATCGGTAGTAGCATCCTCCATCACTGACCCAGAAGCAACATCATGAAAAGACCCGGCTACCAAGGCCTCAGCCTGAAGACTCTCCGCAAACATTGACCCGTCGCCCGCAGGATCACCGCCGGAACATCCGCAAGATCAGGATTCCCCCGGCGCCCTGAGGAATCTACAGGCGCCGGGGTGCCATATCCCTTTGGATCAGACTCACCACGCGCACGCCCAGCAGCATCCGACATATTACTATATGGGATGGTCGGATCCTCAGAAAGCGGCATCCTACCGAAAATCGCACCATAAGCAGGCAGACAAAACCGCCGAAGACTCAAGGGAAACAAGGATGGAGTACTTACAAGTCCGACTTCCGGCACACCTTCACAAACCTCCGGGCTAGAAGATTCCCCATGGAACTTGACAGCGCAACCATCGGCAGACGCTCCGACGCCAGGGTGGCACCTTCCCCCACAGCAGGCCCCCCGGCAACCACTGATGCAGGCGATGGACCGGATGCCGTCTTGGGTAGGGGCACTTTAGCGCTCGAAACAGATCCCCCCTCCCCATCCAGGTTCACCACCGGCACATCATCCCCCTCGTCCGACCACTCATCGATCCAATCAGATAGCGAGGGTCGTGGCTGAGTGGCACCTTCATTTATACAGAATTTGCCTCCGGTATTAACCGACGGCTTCGACTTCTTAGATGCACCATCGGCCGGACGTTTCCCCAACGGGTCGTTGCGCGCCCGGCGCCTTCCAGCAAGAGGCTCGGGGACTACTCCCCCCCCCCCCCTCCCCGCGATGAGAAGAACCACGACCATCATCATCTAGGTCATCTGACCCGGCTGCCCGCCTCGGCGCCCGGTCGACACCCACAGGCCACTCCGCCGATGGGACATGGGAGACGAAAACGGCGCGATCCTGCAAGCAGATCTAAAAACAGTCAATCACTACAGTAATCTAACACCCTGGAGCGAATATCAACAAGAAGCATCAACACTCAATGGTGGTGGGGCACACCAACACGAAATGCATCCCTCGGACTCTTCATGTACAGGACGCTAAGATCAAAGACCACAAAAAGGCGGTCAAGCCCCTCTTCCGGCTCCATCACATCCGACGTCTCCCGGGTGGGGTCGCGACGACCAGTATAAAGGAAGGCAGGGTGAACCCTGTCCTTGCAAGACTGACAGCGTCTCATAATGAAGTTCCAACCAACTGAAACCCCATCAAGCGACGCCCGGTCCACTAACGCGAGCAGCTCCTTCACCTGTTCCATCGCCGCCAACGAAGGAGTCGCCGACCAGCTAGGCTGCAACACTGGAACCTCCGTTGGGTCGCCATGCACGTACAGCTCCTCCTGAGGAACGTAGAACCAACCGGACTTGTACTCTGCAATCTTGGAAGGCAGAGGAATGGCGAGATACACATCCGCCATGCCCTCCCGAAGCTGAAGATACACCGAGCCAATGACCCGGGACGCGGCAGTCCCATTGGGCTTGAGGCGGAAGAAGTAGCGAAACAACTCGAAATCGGGTCCAATCCCTGAATACGCTTCGCAGAAATGTACAAAAACTGCGATGTGCAGTACAAAATTGGGGTGGAGGTTGCACATCGCAATCTTGTAAAATTCCAAGAGACCGCACAGAAAGGGGTGGACAGGAACCCTCAAACCATGCCAAAAGAAAGGCTCAAAGACGACGAGATCATCGGTATTAGGAGTTACGAACTCCTCCCTGGTCGCCGGCCTCCACTCAACAATGGCCTTGTCCTAAAGGATGACAGCAGTAACAAGGAGCTAGATATCTTCCTCCTTCAGGGTGCCCTTGGCCCAATCCTTGGTCCAGTCTGGAAGCACATCCTCCATCCTCCTTGGGGACTTGCCCGCCTTCTTCGTCGACGAACGAGTACTTGGTTTCCTCCTGGGGGCCATCAACAAATCAAGGTGGAAAAGGACTAGGGTTCGCAGTGGCGCACGGGGGCAGGAAGAAAAGCAGGTGAAAGAGGATTGGAGAATACAAAGCGCTCTTACGCGAAGCAAAGATGTGAAAACCACCACCGCCGCCAACTCTGCCCTTTATACCAAGCGGCACGGCGCCTCGCCTCCCAGGGTTTTTGCGAAACCGCAATGGCCAAAGATGAAACCGCCACAACGCTCATCTTTTGTGCCGAAACTTGGGGCGCTAACCGTGCAGTTAATTCGGCCCACTTACTTCCTTTTTATCTTTCATTTCGTATTTACTTCCAATTAAAATCCCTAACTCACGGTTGCTGACTTACAAAATATCACTAACACCACAGTCCCGAGGACTGGGCGTACAATTCTGTTATGATCTTTTCTTCGCAGCCACAGTAAACTGGTCGTCAAGACCCACAAAACTCCAAGAACAGTGATGCTCGGGGACTTCGTCGACCGCAACCACGATTCAGCCACCTGGTCGCAAATCCGACCAGGCTCAGGGACTTCGTCCAAACTACATCGAGCAAGGCTCGGGGACTACAACCGCGACACAAGGGAAGGCGGTGCGAAAAAGCAAAACATCCGGCGACTACGAACAAAACAATATAATCCCAATGCAAGAACCTTCCAGCTCCTTACATCAGGCTCGGGACTACGGGTATTCGCAGTCGTTCCTTACAAAACTTATGTTCCAGTCTTCAATATATGACCCCGATGCAAGAACCTCCTAGCTTCTTACATCAGGCTCGGGGACTACGGGTATTCGCAGTCGTTTTACACAAAACTCATGCTTTAGTCTTTAATTACAGTCTTTATGCATATTTTTATCTCTTATAAAGCTTGGCACCACGTGCATACCTCACATGCTACCAAGCTCGGGGACTAAGTGGGTACACTTCACCTAGCAGTGAATGCACTGATTTTCTTCTCGACAAATCTTGCTAGTTTTGTATGTTCTTTGCAGAACCTAAGTGGGTACACTTCACCAGGAAAGGACTTTTCAAAAGTTTTTTCTTCTTCAGCACGTCACATCCTTCCGGCAAGCAGCCGTAGCATCCGATAAGGCGACCTCATCGCACATCAAGGTACGACGCTCTCAACCAGCCCTACCTAGTCGGGAGACTTCACCAAGTAGTATCTCGACCAGCCAACCTGGTTGGGACCCTACAACGACGACTTTGCGTGATGGCGACCAGCTGAACACCTCCAAGGACAATGTTGCGGGGTCGCCAGAAGAATATAGCATGCTCGGGGAATTGTTGGGGATATTACCTCGGCATATCCCTAGGGACCTTATGGGCCTACCGACCAGAAGACAGCCTAGCTCACGAGGCCTTGCGGCACATGACCAGCCCGTCATGCTCGCCAAGGACTCCGAGGAAGTCTTGCTCGCCAAGGAAGATCCTAGTAGATAGACTCGGATCCCTTGCCTTAAGGGACTGATCGTAATATGTTAGGATATGGAAACTGTAACCCTGCTCCCCGGCTATATAAGGCGAACAGGGACCCCCTCAAAAACTCTCTCTCACAATCTCTTAGATCTCATCTACACCTTGTGTAACCTAATACTCATATCAATCCAGCCACCAGAACACAGGACGTAGGGTATTACAGTGATTTGCCAGCGTGAACCTATATAAATCGCCGTGTCTACGCTCTGTGTGTTACGCTTGATCGTCGTCGCCACACCTCCGCCTACAATCTACTACCGTAGGGTACCCCCTAGGTAGACTGTGACGCATATTTCGTCAACATTATCTTTTTTCCTTGTCGCCAATGGATTACTATGCATATGTGTAGCTTTGCTAATGCTTTACATAATGAATCTTGACTAATGGATATATGCAACGGAGATTAAAACTTGCTTTTTTAGAAACATGGAATAGGACCCCCCACTCTAGGGCAAAGCTGGGATTGAAATGCAACCATGAGTGCTATATGACTCTAACTTTAGTCAAGTATGAAGTTCTGACTAGCAAGCTTATAGTTCGCGAAAGGTACCTTTGTCGAGCTGGTTGTAGGGAATGGCCTAGGTGGTTACCGCTGTGGGTGTGTACCATGAGTACGAGGCTTTACATACCCCTTTGCATTGGGTCTGTAGTGTCTACTTCTTGTTAGAAAGACTTTTGAAAAACTACGTAGTGTACCCTACCTGCTCAACTTGGAAGTGATATGAGAGTAATTAACCTGAGCATATGGGAAACACGGCTTGTGGGTAAAGTGCATGATCTCTGTAGACTATAAAACTATCATGATAGTCGTGCTCACAGTCACGAGCGGCCCAAAAAACTCACAGTGTTAATGGTTCATGTTGGTTAATTATTAATTTGATTATTATGATACTTATCATGTGTCTATCAATTGAGTTAAGCATAACTTAAGCTAATTGCTAATAACATTTGACCAAGTTAAAAACAACCACAGTAGTCCAATGTCAACCTTTTAAGTTTCATAACCTTGTGTTATATTGCTGAGTATGACATGTACTTACGCTTGCTTTATTTTCAATACTTGGATAAAAATCTCGGATGGGTACCAGATTGCAAGAGTTTAAAGGAGTTAGGCTTATGATCAACCAGTCAGTTGCCCCTGTGAAGTTGGAGCTAACCATGTTGCTAAAAGAAGTTGAAGGGTGCACTCTCGATTGGTATCATGCTTCAAAGGTCCATTTCTTAAAACTTAGCATCATGTCATTGTTTGTTAGTTGTTCATCCCTCCAAAACTATTATCTGGGCATATGTGCAAAGCTAGAATCTAATTTAAAGAGCGCACATATGCAGGGGGGTAAACACTAACAAACCATCTTTGAAATGATTGTCCACTTTCTTTTCATGATATATTGCTTGGACAAGCATTTCAAGTTGATTCAAAATCATATTTCATATTTTTATATGGGTTGTCATCGATTACCAAAAAGGGGGAGATTGAAAGCTCCATAGTGATTTTGGTAATTAATGAAACCTAATTAATAACATATTCTCTAAGTGTGGAGCTAGGTTAGTACACATTATGCCAAGTAGTGGAGCAAGCTAAGTGGCTAGGAGATGGCAAGCCACAAGATCATGGAGATCAACAAGTGCTCACACTTAGATCAAGATGAGAGAAAGGAAACCATGGAGATCAAGGCAAAGGTATATTTCATAGGTTTTGCTTTCAGAGATCAATACACTTAGTGAGTGTGATCACATTTAGGATACGCAACCGTACTATTAAGAGGGGCAATGCAAAAGTGACTGCGGTTGTCGAGTGCCACTAGTGTTATCTATCATGCATGTGCATTTAGGACCTAGTGAGATACACCTTGCTAAGTGACAAGTAAAATATGCTAAACATATGCACTAAGGAAGTACACTTGGTGTTTAGCACCTTGGAGCAAGGGTGGAAAAGATAGAGATGAGAAAGGGCTCTTGAATGGGCACCGGACGCGCTGACCAAAGGCACCGAACACGTCCGGTGGTAAACCCTGACTTAGACAGTGCACAGTGAAGTGCACCGGACACACGGTGAGTCTGGTGATGGGTCACTGACCGTGTTCGATGGTTCCAGGAGCTCTCAGGATGCTCTCTGTACAACCATCGAACGCAGGCACCGGACGCATGGCCAATAAGTTCAGTGAGTCTAGTGCTATGAAGGAGAAGTGAATCACAGTATGCACCGAACGCTCGGTGAGTCCGGTGATGGTTCACCGTACACGTCCGATGTGATTTTATCCTCTCTGGATGTCTCTATGTTGTCACCAGACGCTACATATCAGTGAGTCCAGTGTGGGCATCGGTGAGTCCGGTGCTTGAGCAAGTTGCGAGCGGGAACTAGCCGTTTCAAACGGCTAGTACACGTGGCACGTCAAGATGCACCGGACGCACAAGGTGCACCGGACACTAGCATCGGTGCGTCCGGTGCAACATTGATAGTGAGTTTGATGCCCTCGAGGTAGACATAATGGCCAGCTTGGGGGATCTCTCTTGCACATTTCATTCACTTGACATCCCCTAGAGCTGAGCACACTCCCTCCACTCATCTCCATGCTTGATTAGTGAAGATCAAAGTGAGATTGAGTGATCCAAGTGCACATTGCTTGAGAGCTTCCATCTAGTGGCACTTGGGAGCTATTTTTGCTGCGGATTTCTTGTTTCTCTTGGTGATTTCCATGACCTAGACGCTTTGGAGCAGAGGTGGTGGTTCGGGAAGATTTTGTGATTGTTCTTTGCCGCCACCAAGTGATTGTGAGGGGTTCTTGTGCCTTCCTTGCGGGAGATCGCCAAAGGCAACTCTAGTGGATTGCTCATAGCTTGTGGAACCCCATCTTGTGTTGGTTGTGCTGCACCCGGAGACGGGTTAGGCGTGTGATGCCTATTAACGTGTGAACCTCCAAGTGGGTGATTCGCTAAACCGAGGACTAGCCAGTTGGCAAACTAGTGAACCTCGGTAAAAATCTTGTGTCACCTGTACCGAGCTCATTGTGCTTATTATTGGCTTTCATTGGTTATATCATTTTCCCTTCTCTAGCATTGTCATTTCTTCTTTATTGCTAGTTATATTCATTTTGTGATTATTTCACTTGATAATTGCTTAGTTATTTAGACTTACTTAGATCACATTCTCTTGGTAAGCTTACTCTTACTTGTATACTTGTGTAGCGTTGTTTACTACCTTGTGCTAAGATTGAGTGAAATAGATCATATTAGGTAGACTTATTTGGCTAGGAGGCTTGTATCACCTTGTAGGCTAGCGCTAAATTTGCTTCACCGTTTTATTATCTAACTTGTTGCTCTAGATTGTGTTGTAGATTTTATTTTAGGCTATTCACACCCCCCCCCCCTCTAGCCATCCTTAAGACCTTTCACCTTGTCAACTGTTGAATTGTTGAACCTTTAATGATTATCATTTTTAGAGCCTTGCCTTGTGCCTTGGAGTAGTTGTTGTCCCACTAAGGTTTCCCTTGTAGTCTAACATTCTGATTGTTGAAATTGCTCTTCTTATTTTGCCTCACATAGTTAACAAAGTCACCATGTGAGGTCTTTAGCCTCTCATCCTCTAGACACACGTTGCAATGAGCTTTTCAATGTCCCACTTCTCTGGCTACATATTGTAGTTTACAACAAATGTTTCATACTCTTTTGGCAAGGAAGCCAAAATCAAATGAACTAGGAACTCATCCTTGAGCACCATGTCCATTGGCTTAAGCTTAGATGTCGTGGTACTCATCTTCAGAATGTGCTCTCTAATGCCTCCACTCGTGTACTTGTCATTTATAGCCTCTTAATGAGAGTGCTAGCATAAGCCTTTGAAGAGTCAATGGACTGTCTCTCCACCTTGTTCATGGCGGTAGCACAGCCTAGGATGCCTCCCTTGTCGAGTCTTCAATGGAACTAATGTAAACATACAAGTACGCCCTTGGTCTAGGAATACACCTTCTACACTTGTAATGCTCGTGCGTTATAGTTTATAATTGTGTCCAAACCAAACAAGAGAGGATCACATGTTACAGAATGAGACCAACTAGGAAGAACACCCAAATTTAAGTTTAGTAGAACTTAGAACATAGGTGATTTGGTGCATGACCACAACTTTCGTCCAAACAATTGAGCTAGGCTTGGCAAGGCGTGGGGGCTGTTCAAGGAAAGAGGGAGAGAAGTGATTATTTTATTGGTTAACTAAATTAGTACACCGGATTGGCTTGCATAGGCAGCAGAACCTATTCAAGTACAACTAATCTCCTATCTTTTCTCACATGCTAGACTATCTCAAGCTTATCTTTACGCCCCCGCGTCACCCCCCCCCCCCCACGTGGGTGCCTTCCCAGCCCAGGCCACCGCCCCCACCTTCCTCCCATCCCAGCCATGCTGCCATCGGAGCAGGCTGCTAGCAAGGTTGTGCAACTCGCCGGGATGGTGGCAGCAAGGCCTCTTCTCGTGATTTGGCGATGCAGGTTGCGGTGCAGCCAACGGTCCTTCCCTCCGCATGAGCTGCGTAGTGCTTGGCGCAAGGGGATGGCAGTAGGGATCCTTTCCTCCTCCGTTCCTCCTCTCCTCCATTGTTCTGAAGGTGATGACATAGGCAGGGGTCGCGGGTTTGGTGCCCGAGAAGCTGAATCCGGTTGCCGAGAGGCCACATCCAGTGATCGGACGACCAGATCGGGTTAGCCTTAGCTGAGCACCACAGCGGCTGGTGCTCGTGTAGGTACGTGGGGCGGCGATGGGATCTTCTCTCTTTGGCCCGCCCATCCCTTCACGCTTGGGCGGCTGTGCTATAGGGTCTGAACCAACTACGGTCGGGTGGTGGCGGCCAGCAGTCATTGGGGGCGATGCTCCCCCTCTGCCTACTCCCCATCACGGCCTAGCCAGAGCTGCTACAACAATGGCTAGGTCTTTTCGGGGGCTGGTTGTGGCCAAGGTGGCACCTACGGTTGTGGGATCTTCTCTCTTTGGCCCGCTCATCCCTTCACGCTTGGTCAGGCTGTGTGGCGAGCCTGCTCAGGTGCCTTCAAGACGGAGGTGGTGTCCGGTTTGGGCCTGGTGTCCGAATCTGGCAGCCTAGGGCAGGGGTGGCAGGGGGGCGATGCCCAAGATGGTGAGCACACGCTCCCTGTTGATGTTGATGGCATTGTCGGTAGAAACTTCGGTGGATGCCAGTGCTGACGATGATGGCCTGTGGCGGCCTTAGCATGTGGTAGTGTGACGTGAGCGGCAAAGTCAGGTCCGACTTTGCATGGCCTGGACGAAGGGGGTGCGGTCGACGCAGCTATGGGGCTGTTGTGTCCAGCCATCGCGTCAATCCCTCTCTGAAGGGGCTTACGTGGGGTGTGAAGAATCATGGCCCTATTGGTTTCGGTGATTAACGACAAGTAAGAGATTATTATGGCTAATGTGTGTTTTGCAAAGGCTATGCGTAGCTTAGCCATAGTGATCAACATGAATGGGCCAAAATGGTTATCACTAAGCCCCCAAGATGAATATCGTTTTAGATTTCAAAGAGATATAATGAATACCCTAGAGTGATAGGCTAAGTGCCATAAGGTGATGAAGGGCACTTAGAATTAGATAGGGCTTTATTTGATCTTTGACCGTACTATCAAGGGGTCTAGACTAGTACCTTGACTTAGGAGAGCTTCAAGACTTAGGTGTGGTGCACACTTGACATCCTTAGCTCTAAGCAAGCCTATGGTGACCGTAAGATAGCCTAGAACAACTTCCATATTCATCGCGACAAAAAACAAAGTTGAGAGAGCTTTTCTGGGCGTCGGACGCTAAGGTCAGAGGCGCCGGATGCTGTCCGGCGCGCCAGACGCTGGCGCCGGACGATGACGTAAGCACGTCAGAGCGTCCGGCGCTCATGCAGAGAGCTCCAGAGACGTCCATTTTGCGACGGACGCGTCTGTCGCATGGGCGTCGGGCGCTGAGGAGCGTCCGGGAATATTTTCCCAGAAACCCGAGAGCAGCCAGTTGGCACCGGACGCTGAGGCGCAGCGTCCGTCGCCAAGGAGACAGAGCGTCTGTTGCCTGCTGACGTGAACAGGAACTAGCCGTCGGGGCTCGCAACGGAGCGTCCGTCGCCAACTTAAAATGTATGTTTTCTCAGCCTGAGGGCTGAGTGTGTGGGGGAGTATTTATACTCCACCTCTTGCCTTCCCACCTTGCCTTTGCTCATTTGAGTTGCTGAGTTGCTTGAGAAGGTTGGGAAGAGAGCAAGAGCCCTAGAGAGAGAGATTTGCAAATCCATCCATCCATCCTCTCCTCTAGTTCATCCAAGAGTTCAAGTGTGCATCCACTCTAGTTGTGAGGTTTGATTGAGTCAAGTGAAGATCAAGGCTTGTTACTCTTGATGATAGACATCACCTAGACAGTCCGGTGGTGCTTGAAGGAAGGTGATCGCCAGAAGATTGTCGGCGGCCCTTCTTCATTGACTTGTGATCGGTTGTGGGCGATTCACCGAGCCGGAGTGGCGAAGAACCAGCCTGTAGAGAGCACTCATCCCTTGCGCGGGATTGAGGGGGAGCAATACCTTGCGAGGTGCTCCAACGAGGACTAGGGGGAGTGTCGACTCCTCGATATCTCAGCAAAACGTCACCATGTCAAGAATCTCTTTCCCTAGCTCTTTCATACTGCATTACATTCCGCACTTGTTCTTCAATTCATACTAGAATTGTGTAGGATGTTTTTACTTTCCTTGGCTTGCTACCGCTTTCTAGATAGGACACACAATCGGTAGGCACGAGGGGGTAATTGGCATTGCTAGGATTTCATATTTGCTTTAGAAATTTGAAATAATCCCAATTCACCCCCCCCCCCTCTTGGGCATCTTGATCCTTTCAATTGGTATCAGAGCCTTGTTGCTCTAAATTAGGATTCAACGCCTAGAGCAAGATGTCCCATGGGGATGGACCGCCACCCATGTTTGATGGGGATGATTTTCTATATTGGAAAGTGCGGATGGAGGCCTACCTTGAGGTCGTGGATATCGGTGTGCACAAAGCCGCTACCATAGGCGGCACCGTGTTCGCCAAGAATCCCTTCTTTGAGAAGAACAATACCAAGGCAAAGAACATTCTTTTCTGTGGAATTAGCAAGGATGTGTTCAACCGTGTGTGGAATTGCAAGACCGCAAACGATGTTTGGACAAACACTTGTGCGCTACACGAAGGGACCAAATGTGAGCGTGAGGAACGCTACCATTTGGTCATGGCAAAGTTGAACTCCTTTACCATGCATGCTAATGAAAATGCTAATGAGATGTACTCACGTCTTAATATTCTTCTAGAGGAGTTGAATGGACTTGGGCTCACTCAAATGCAACCCGTCGATGTGGTGCGCAAGATTCTTTGTGTCTTGCCAATTGACAAGTATGGCCACATCGTCACCGTTCTTCACCAAGGGGATCTTTCCGCATCAACACCGACATAAGTGTTGGGCAAGATCAATTCTCATGAGATTTACATGAAGATTGGTGATGGCGGCTCTTCGTCCTCCTCCAAGAAGAAAGACAAAGAGAAAGAGGAGAAGAAAGACTTGGCCCTCAAAGCTTCCACCAAAGAGAAGTGCAAGATCCAATTGGTGGTTGAGGACTCAAGTGATGAAGATGATGAAGACAACATCGCTCTCATGGTGAAGAAGACCACCAAGATGTTGAAGAGGCTAAACAAGAATGGAGTCAAGTTTGACTCAAAGAAGAAGAAATTCTTCACTACCTCTTCAAGGAAGCCAATCTCTCAAATGAAGTGCTACAATTGTGGCATTCTTGGTCATCTAGCTCATACATGCACCGAAGAGAAGAAAGAAAAGTTCAAGAACAAGAAGTTCAAGAACTACAAGAACAAGAAGGGTGCACAAGATGAATCAAGTGAAGATGAAAAGAAGCAAGATAAGCCTTACAAGAAGAAGAAGAAGAAGAACTTCGACTTCCACAAGAAGAAGAAGGATGGCAAGGCTTATATTGTTGGTGATTGGCTCACCGACATTGAGGACTCAAGTGACTCCTCCGATGATGAGAGTGAAGAAGAGAAGGTGGCCGCATTGGTGATTGGCTCTTCTACTCCACCGCCACCTCCTCCTTCATCACCGGGCTCATCCTCTACACACCTATGCCTCATGGATAAAAGTGACAAGAAGGTACAAAAAGAGGATGATGGTGATGTTTCCTCTTGTGATGATAGTGATGATGAAGAAGCACCTTCCTATGATGAACTAATTAAAATTTTCAACAAATACTCGGACATCATAAGGAAGTACAAAGCTAAAAATGACAAACTTCTTATGATACAAGAAAACTTGCATGCTAAGCTTGATGCCTTGTCTAGTGCTAATGATGTTTTGAAGCTTGAGACTAACACCCTCACATCTAGCACTAGGGAGCTCAAAGCCTCTCTTAAGCAAGCTAGTGAGAAACATGATAAGCTTGAGAGGTCAACACAAGAGCTCCAAACAAGGTATAACTTGCTAAAAGATGACTACAACCAAGTGAAAAATGAACATGGCACACTTGTGGTAGCTAATGAATTGCTTACACATGATCTTGCTACACATGTTGCTATTAACCCGGTTGTTAAGTGTGATAGTGTTACTTCTTGTGAGGACTTGCTTGATGATGTTGCTAGTGAGCAAAAAGCTAAGTGCAAGGGCAAGAAGATAGTCGAAGCCGACAAGTATGATGACTATGTGAAGATGAGGGAAGAGAACTCAAAGCTCAAGGAAGAGCTAATCAACCTCAAGGCAAATAAGCCCTTCACTATCAAGTTGGCCAAGGAAGATGAGAAGGATGCTACCACCTTGATCAACACACTTAAAGAAGAAAATACAAAGCTCAAGAATGAGAAGATCAAGCTAGCAAGTGGTTTGGATAAGTTCATCAAGGGCCACAACCTCCAAAGTGAGCTCTTGATGAACACCGTGATGAAGAATGACAAGATGGGCATTGGGTTCAAGGAGAACCAAGTGATGAAGGCCAATGTCAAGATTAAAGCAAACAATTACTACAAGAACAAGTACAATGGCTACAATCAAGACAAGCCTAAAGTGTTGTGGGTTGCTAAGGAGTTGGTTGACAAGGCTATGGGTCCCCACAATGTGTGGGTTCCCAAACAACAAGCTTAACTCCAAGTTGCTTGTGTGTAGGTGAACTACAAGACCGGTGGTAGCCATTGGGTAATTGATAGTGGTTGCACTCAACATATGACCAGCGACCCCCGGATGTTCACCACACTTGATGAAGATTGTGAAGGGCAAGACAAGATTACTTTTGGGGACAATTCAAAAGGGAAAGTTCAAGGGCTTGGAAAAGTGGCAATCTCTAATGATCAATCTATATCCAATGTCTTGCTAGTGCAATCTCTAAGCTTCAACTTGCTATCGGTTGGTCAACTATGTGATCTCCGTTTCCAATGTCTCTTCACTCCCAATGAAGTGGTTGTGTCAAAGATAGATGACAAGTCATTGATATTCAAAGGGTTTCGGCACAACAACCTCTACTTAGTGGGCTTCACCTCAAATGAAGCTAGTTTGCAAACATGCCTATTCTCCAAGACTTCTTTGGGTTGGCTATGGCATAGAAGGTTAGCACATGTGGGCATGTCAACCTTGAAGAAGCTTGTCAAGAAGGAATTGGTTAGAGGGTTAAGGATGTGGTGTTTGAGAAGGATAAACTTTGTAGTGCATGTCAAGCCGGCAAGCAAGTGGCAAACACTCATCCAACCAAAGCTTTCATGTCAACCTCAAGAGTCCTAGAGTTACTCCACATAGATCTATTTGGACCGACCACATATGCTAGCCTTGGAGGCAATCTCTTTTGCTTGGTGGTAGTTGACGACTACTCTAGATACACTTGGGTATTCTTTCTTCAAGACAAGAGTGAGACACAAGGTATATTCAAGAAGTTTGCAACTAGAGCTCAAAATGAGTTTGATGTGAAGATCAAAAAGATAAGAAGTGACAATGGCACCGAGTTTGTAAACACCAAGATTGAAGACTATTGTGATGAAGTTGGCATCAAGCATGAAGTGTCCGCCACATATACTCCACAACAAAATGGTGTAGTTGAGATGAAGAACCGGACTTTGATTACACTTGCTAGATCCATGCTTGATGAGTATAACACCCCTGAGAAGTTTTGGGCTGAAGCAATCAACACCGCATGCTATGCAGCCAACCGGCTATTTGTCCAAAGACTTCTCAAGAAGACCCCCTACGAGCTTGTGAATGGGAAGAAACCGGATATGTCATTCTTTCGGGTGTTTGGATGCAAAGTCTACATCTACAAGAAGCGCCAACACTTGGGGAAGTTTCAAAGGCGTTGTGACATTGGTTTCCTTGTTGGTTATTCGCTTAAATCCAAGGCATACCGTGTATTTAACAAAGCCACCGGCTTAGTTGAAGAAACGTATGACTTGGAGTTTGATGAAACTAATGGCTCCCAAGGAGCGCTTGAGAATCTTGATGACGTAGGTGATGAACCCTTGAGGGAGGCTATGAAGAATATGCCCGTTGGTGCTATCAACCCACAAGAGGTGGAAGATGTTGAAGATGATGCTAATCAAGATCCATCTCCACCCCGCACGCCTCAAGTTGATCAAGAACAAGAGAGGGAAGCACAAGAAGATACCTTCATCCCTCAAGATCAAGCCGAGGCGGAAACTCAAAATGTTGAAGCACCACATCCCCCTCCTCAAGAGACTACTAGAAGATCTACACCTATGCTTCAAGCTCATCCACAAGAACTCATCATAGGGAGTCCATCAAGGGGGGTAACAAATCGATCTAGACTTGCTTCTTATGTTGAGCATCACTCTTTTGTTTCCTTTGTTGAGGCTACTAGTGTGGAGGATGCACTTGCGGATCCGGATTGGGTGAATGCCATGCATGAAGAGCTCAACAACTTCACCCGGAACGAAGTGTGGAAACTTGTAGAAAAGCCCAAATGAGCAAGAATCATTGGCACCAAGTGGGTGTTTCAGAACAAGCAAGATGATCAAGGTGTAGTTGTGAGGAACAAGGCAAGATTGGTGGCAAAGGGGTTCTCCCAAGTTGAAGGCTTGAAATTTGGGGAGACCTTTGCCCTGGTTGCAAGACTAGAAGCCATACGTATCCTTTTGGCATATGCTTCACATCACAAAATGAAATTATTTCAAATGGATGTGAAGAGTGCCTTCTTAAATGGTTTCATTAATGAACTTGTCTTTGTCTCACAACCTCCCGGGTTTGAAGACCCAAATTGTCCTAATCATGTGTATAGGTTGTCCAAGGCACTTTATGGATTGAAGCAAGCTCCAAGAGCTTGGTATGAGAGGCTAAGGGACTTCCTACTCAAGAAGGGTTTCAAGATCGGGAAAGTTGATACCACACTCTTCACCAAGGTGCTAGATGGAGAGATCTTTGTTTGCAAAGTATATATCGATGACATTATATTTGGGTCAACAAACCAAGATCATTGCAAGGAGTTTGGTGACTTGATGTCCAAGGAGTTCGAGATGTCCATGATTGCTGAGCTCACCTTCTTCCTTGGCTTCCAAGTGAAGCAAATGAGGGAGGGCACCTTCATATCTCAAGAGAAGTACACTCATGATGTGCTCAAGAAATTCAAGATGGAGGATTGCAAGCCAATCAAGACCCCCATGCCTACTAATGGACATCTCGACCTTGATGAGGGAGGTAAACCGATTGACCAAACTCTCTATCGTTCAATGATCGGTAGTTTACTTTACCTCACCGCATCTAGGTCGGATATCATGTTTAGTGTGTGTATGTGTGCTAGGTTTCAAGCAAACCCTAAGGAGTCGCATCTATGTGCGGTTAAAAGAATCCTTAGGTACATAAGGCACACCCCTAGCATTGGCCTTTGGTATCCCAAAGGAGCTCCCTTCCAACTTGTGGGCTATTCTGATTCGGATTATGTCGGGTGTAAGGTTGATAGAAAGAGTACCTCTGGAGGGTGCCATATGCTAGGAAGATCACTTGTTTCTTGGTCCTCTAAGAAGCAAAATAGTGTGGCATTGTCTACCGCCGAGGCGGAATACATTGTCGCGGGAGCATGTTGTGCACAAATCTTATACATGACCCAAACACTCCTTGATTACGGTGTTACCCTAAAAAATGTTCCACTCTTGTGTGATAATGAAAGCGACGTAAAGCTTGCAAACAACCCGGTTCAACACTCTCGCACCAAGCACATAGATATTCACCATCACTTTCTTAGAGATCATGTGGCCAAGAAGGATATTACACTAGTTGGAGTTAGAAGCGAAGCGCAATTGGCGGATATCTTCACAAAACCACTCGATGAAACAACCTTTTGTAGGTTGCAAAGCGAGTTAAATGTGCTTGATCACTCTAACTTCACTAAAAATGATCTTGAGTGAACCAACCTTGCATTCATGTGTAATATAACATGTTTAATTTTGTTATGCACATAGGCTTGGCTAACGCGGTTGAGATAACCGCCCTTAAAGCGTGTGACAAAGCTTAACCGCGGTTTAAACTTGCAAGCAACCTAGATTCAAATTCCACAATGCATTGCATGTGCATGTGTGTTGTTTGTCGTTCCTTTTCAGTTTAGTTTGAGCATCCACTGGGTTCGTCCACTTAGGGTGAGCATTCCAAGCTCAAGTCACTTCTATACCCCTCTTGTGGCCCTATGATGTCTCCTTGCAAGGTTCCATTAGAATATTTTGAGCTAAAAACTAGTTTAAAGCCTATGGCAAACTACTTGCAAATGAGAGTTTGAGAGATGGTTCTCATATCAAGTCCAATCAAGTGTTATTTGGATCTTATTGTGATTGGGACTTGATTGGGAGAAAGGCTCAAAAATAAGATTTAAAAAACTCTATTTCAAAGGCGTCGGACGCTGCCGACGGACGCTCGGCCTTCCATGCCTCAACATCCGTCATGATCGTCTGCAGAGTAAAGCCGCTCAGCAAAGGGGGCGTCGGACGCTCGCTAGCTTCTGTCGCGGAGGCGTCAGACGCGTCTGGCGCTCCATGGAGCTCTCTGGTCCTCTATGTCCGTGCGACAGACGCTTCCCAGCATCTGTCGCCTTGGCGTTAGACGCGTCTGTAGCCAGAGGGAGCTGTTTGGACCCTATCTGTTAGCGCACCGGACGCTGAGACCTAGCGTCCGTCGCCCTCGACGGAGCGTCCGTCGCGAACTAACCGAGCGCATATGTTTTCGAAAACCTCTTTTCTCCTCGGTCAGTCTCAGATCAATCCATACGCCGCCAAATCCTTCTCCACCCGCTCTTCAGCACCTCGCCGCCCCTCGCCGGTGCTACTCGCCGCCGGTGAACCGCCTCCCTGCCCCGTGCGTGCGTTTCAGCCGCAAGGGCTTCTCCTTCCAGGAGCAGAGGCTCACTGCTTTGCCTCTGTGCCGCCCCTAGGGAGTCTCCTCTCATGATTCCTTCGGCAAAAGCTTGCTTAAGGTGATTGCCCCTCTCCTTGATTGATTGCTTGATCCCTCTTAATCTATTTCATATCAAGTTCATCAATCCATCCTCTTTTTCCTCTTTTAACCCTAAAAAGGTTATCTCATATCCCTTGTTTAGGTTGTGGTTGTGGTTTGGTTTGATCAAGGAATATCACCTTCTATACTTTGTCTTTTGGTCACTAGTTTGAGGTATGGAATGGCAGATCCGATCTAATATCTTACCCAATTTCATGCTTCTCGATAGAATTTCTTATCTCTAGATTACATGCTTATTATTATGTATACCCTGTCTATCTATCGTGCAGTGAACTCGGGGCAAAGCCCGCGAGTACGGAACGAGGCAAAGCCTCGAGAGGACAGTCCAGGACCGGCGTACCACTCTTGTCAGTTTGATTGGAGATTGACAGTGACAGTGGGCTGTTGGTCAGTGGACAGGTGCTTGCTTGGCAGTTGGTTCTGGCAGTTTGACTTTGGTTCTTCTCGTGCCCAGCAATGGCACAGACAAAGAATGCAGGCCCCGTTCTCGGTAGTGGTGGTGACCCTCCACCTCCACCGCGTCAGCCCACCGACCGGGGAAAGGGCAAGGCGAAGCACGTATCGAAGAAGAGGAAGAGGCCGATGATGGATCCAGATTCAGTGGCAGCTATAGCAGCAGCAGAGGCAGCCGAGATCGCCGAGCAGGGTGGGTGTCGCGCCGGTTTGAGGATAGGCTCTCATCGCCGTGGAGCGCGTCGTGAGTCCCCCTCACGTCCAGAGACAGAGCCCGCAGAGGCCACTGAGTCAGAGGAGGCAGAGCAGACTGAGGAGACTGAGCAGGCAGACCCTTCAGGTCACTCATCTATTCTAGAGCTGATGTCCAGACGAGTTACTCGCGCGCGTGGGTCGGAGCCTCCTCCTAGGCCCGATAGTCCACGGCGCAATGACAGACCACCACCACCAAGGTCTAGTTTGCCAGACCCAGTGAGGCACCAGGTTGTGGCTCTATCAGCGAAGCAAAACCAGCAGATCCGTAGTTTTTGGTGCTTGGCGCCAAAGGGGGAGAGAGAGTCGAGTATTAGAGATAGGGGGAGGGTTTTTGGTTCTTTGATGTGCTTATTTTTCCCCGTACTCATGCATCATGTTTATGCTTTCTTGCACTTGTGTTTATGTGTGATGGATGATGCTTGTGAGATATTTGTGGTTGTGTGTGACAAACTCGTATGCTTTCGCTAATATATCTTGTGAGTTGTCATTTATTTCATGATATATCTCTTTGATCAAATGGTATTTGAGCTTCTGCGCCATACTCCAATATATATGTGAGAATATCATGAGGTACTCCAATTCTATTTCATATTCTTGAGTACCATGTTTGTGGCTTGGCTTGGATGAGCAAGTATACTTCATTCTCTTTCACTAACCCTTGCTCAACCTATCCAAGTCACCTGTAATCCTAATCTTTCAGTCTTATATCCATACTCGAGGAGTTATTGTCGTCAATTACCAAAAAAGGGGAGATTGAAGAATCATGGCCCTATTGGTTTTGGTGATTAATGACAAGTAAGAGATTATTATGGCTAATGTGTGTTTTGCAAAGGCTATGCGTAGCTTAGCCATAGTGATCAACATGAATGGGCCAAAATGGTTATCACTAAGCCCCCAAGATGAATATCGTTTTAGATTTCAAAGAGATATAATGAAGACCCTAGAGTGATAGGCTAAGTGACATAAGGTGATGAAGGGCACTTAGAATTAGATAGGGCTTTATTTGATCTTTGACCGTACTATCAAGGGGTCTAGACTAGTACCTTGACTTAGGAGAGCTTCATGACTTAGGTGTGGTGACCGTAAGATAGCCTAGAACAACTTCCATATTCATCGCGACGAAAAACAAAGTTGAGAGAGCTTTTCTGGGCGTCGGACGCTAAGGTCAGAGGCGCCGGATGCTGTCCGGCGCGCCAGACGCTGGCGTCGGACGTAAGCACGTCAGAGCGTCCGGCGCTCATGCAGAGAGCTCCAGAGACGTCCATTTTGCGACGGACGCGTCTGTCGCATGGGCGTCGGACGCTGAGGAGTGTCCGGGAATATTTTCCCAGAAACCCAAGAGCAGCCAATTGGCGCCGGACGTTGAGGCGCAGCGTCCGTCGGCGACGGAGCGTCCGTTGCCAAGTCGACGGAGCGTCCGTTGCCTGCTGACGTGAACAGGAACTAGCCGTTGGGGTTAGCGATGGAGCGTCCATCGCCTAGCGACGGAGCGTCCGTCACCAACTTAAAATGCATGTTTTCTCAGCCCGAGGGCTGAGTGTGTGGGGGAGTATTTATACTCCACCTCTTGCCTTCCCACCTTGCCTTTGCTCATTTGAGTTGCTGAGTTGCTTGAGAAGGTTGGGAAGAGAGCAAGAGCCCTAGAGAGAGAGATTTGCGAATCCATCCATCCATCCTCTCCTCTAATTCATCCAAGAGTTCAAGTGTGCATTCACTCTAGTTGTGAGGTTTGATTGAGATCAAGGCTTGTTACTCTTGGTGATAGACATCACCTAGACAGTCCGGTGGTGCTTGGAGAAAGGTGATCGCCGGAGGATTGTCGGTGGTCTTTCTTCATCGACTTGTGATCGGTTGTGGGCGGTTCACCGAGCCGGAGTGGCGAAGAACCAGTCCGTAGAGAGCACTCATCCCTTGCGCGGGATTGAGGAGGGGGCAATACCTTGCGAGGTGCTCCAAAGAGGACTACGGGGAGTGTCGACTCCTCGATACCTCGGCAAAACGTCGTCGTGTCAAGAATCTCTTTCCCTAGCTCTTTCATACTGCATTACATTCTGCACTTGTTCTTCAATTCATACTAGAATTGTGTAGGGTGTTTTTACTTAACTTGGCTTGCTACCGCTTTCTAGCTAGGACACACAATCGGTAGGCACTAGAGGGTAATTGGCATTGCTAGGATTTCATATTTGCTTTAGAAATTTGAAATAAGCCCAATTCACACCCCCCCCCCCCCCTCTTGGGCATCTTGATCGTTTCAGGGCGGCGGGACAACAACGACGACACTAAAGGTTGACAGGGTCTGGCTTCGTGGCCCAGCGTTCGTGCTTGAGGTTTCTTGGGCGAAAGCCTTTGCAATGCCAACGCCGACAAGCGTCGCTCCCCTACTGAAGGCGTCATGTTTCCCCTTAGCATATCTTCCAAGGGTGAAAACTCAATCCACTTTGGACGTGCGATGATAGCACCATCGGTGTCGTCCCGAAGGCGTCGTATTTGGATTATCGTCATGGCTTTGATGTCATGCAACGGCTTGCAATTGGAAGTCAGAGTTGCTCTTTGGTGTTTGAGCTTGGCAACGATGACTGATGGTGGCTATTGGCTTCGGACTCGTCAGGGGTGACTAGTGAGTGGCCAGCCATAGTATATCAAAGTTGTTGGCAACTTGGCTTCCATGCTCGGCATCAATGATCCATGACGGTCGTGTTTGCGCTCAACCACATTGCGTGGGGTGGTTAGCTCTTTGGGTGCCTTTTTAGCATTTTGTCCTGCTAATCTCATTATACATATTATTCTTTCGTCTTAATTAAGCGGTAGAGCTCCTGTCTTTGTTAAAAAAAAAAGACTATCTCAAGGTTAAACTAATAAACCATATCCAAAGCAGCAGTAACTCCGACCCAAGCCGAAATAACTCGGCATTATTTCAACTGAAAATAACACAGAACAAACTCTGATCAGGCTGCTCGCCCAGCATCCTTCGTTAATTCCACTGAAAAACATATTGATCCAACCGAATATAACTCTGATCATGCTGCTCACCCAAACATCCTTCTACACCCTGGGGCTGTAGGTCCAGCTCCACATGCACCTTGAGGATTAAGTAAAAGGTTTATATGGTTAGTTTCGTTCTCCTTTGTTGTAAAAAATGGGGCAGATGTCTTGCACTCACAAGGGATGCCTTCAAACAGAAATGTAGCAATAAATTGAGTAAATTAAATGTATTGGCCAATATGCACTTCAGAACAATTGTTAAATAAAAAATACTCGATAACAAATACTGCAATTACTTTTTTCTCAGACACTAAATGCTGGAAAAAAATTCCTTGTCGATCACCATATACTGCACACGACAAGCAAAATTTACAATGGCTCCTTAGTGCAAAATACAGATGTCCTAGTATGGCCATAATGAGACAATCTGTAGTTGGGATCCTTCAAAAGGAACAATAAATTTGAAATTTAGTGGATTTGATATTATAAAAAAGCTGCACATTGCGACTTGCTTTCTGTTTAACCCAATTCCTCTTTCTATTTAACAAATCAAACAGCCAGATAGCAGAACTAATAAAACTGCACACATAAATATCACTTGCCTAGGCTGTAGATTTCAAGAATATAAAATGTAAATATCATAACTTTGAAAGGATCAAAATAGTGCACTGCTCCCACTTCGAAAATATACCAATATATTACTGTAATAACACATGAATTTCGTTTGTCCTGCATCACTAAAATGGGGTCTGTACGATTTGCTGTCATGACAGACAATTGAAACAATGATAAGGACTGACAAGAAGCACACTGAATAATTATATTTGTGATATTGTTTTACAGTCTCAAACAAAAGAAATATGGATCTAACCATAATTCTTTACGAGGAAGCAGTACTGTCACCATAATTCCGTACATAACTCTGATCACAGGTGCAGTCTGAAGCCTTGCTCATAAGTGGCAGCATAGGTAAGGATACACAAACACAAAGCTATGATTAAAAAACGCACGAAGAGGAATACACAAACCTGTATTTTTGTTTGCATTTAATCAACAGTGGAAATGCTTGCTTCTTGATTTCTAGAGTATTTCAACATTTTTGTTTATTGAATTTGAAGAACTGATGCAACGATCTATGAACTTCACCATAGTTTTGAGCACAAGAGAGTCGTGCTTTTATCCATTGAGGAAGCCTATCAGTCGGGCAGGAAAAAATCTTGGTTGAAGTCTGTGCATAACGTGAGTCAACCAATAGCATTGCAGCATAATCATTTATGTGCCTGATTGCTCTGCCTGCAATTATTTCTTCTTATCACATAAGGAAGAATGTAAACAGTGCTGTATGCATGACAAATGCTCAAAAGAAGCAGCATACCAATAGATTGGTTCACAGCTTTCATGCATAAGTTCTCATAATACTCTCTTCCACCTCTAGTGCACTTCCGTAATATATCGTAACCAGGCTGAAATTCACATTCATCATCATATTTTCTGCTTGAGGCCTTATCTCCAACCAAAAATGAGCTAGAAATACTTTCGATATGCTTTATCGTCTCTATCAGCTCAACATCAGATGGACTTGGATAAGGCAAGCCAACCATTATTACACAACGACCCATCCCATTGCTGAAGTTTATGCCTTCAGAAATCTTCCCACCAACAACAGCTAATAGAAGTGCCCCATTGACACCTGTGCCTTGGGAAATTTTACTACAGGACTCAATTGTCTCCTTGTATTTGTTGAGGACAGCCTCGACATCAGCACTGTTCCTTGGCTCTCTGAAAACATGTTTCTTTTTAGAAATCTTGGAAATTGTGCCTGCAGTCATCCATGCATCATATACACGCCTTTCATAATCATATGAAGAAAAAAACATAACAACACCCTCAGGCACAACTGTTATAATATTACAAATGAAACGTCCAAGCTCTTCAATCTGTAAACACAAGAAAAATAAGAATTACAAAGCATAAAGTGCATTCAAGTAAGAAATATTGCACAACAACAATAAATTATAAAGCAACAAAAGAAGCAGCATATCAAAATGGGCTCAAACAATCGCAGAAAAAATAAAAGCCTAGATGGATGAAATCATACGCCCATGTAGTAATTGTATTTCCACAAAAAAAAAATAAAGGATAAAGGACTTATGTACGTGCGATCAAGAAATGTCTAACATAGTAACATCACAAGTAATGAAGCAAAAAGAAACACAAGAATATAGAAGGGACTTGTAAATACATTTTGCAGCAAGCTTACAGTTCCCTATGTTTCCAATAGGCAAGTTGACTAAGGGATGGCACATGTTGTAAATACTGTCAAATAAATATTTCAATCAATGCTTATTGGAAAGAAGATGGTAGCAAATAAATACAAATAATTCATAATTTTACAATCTATGCTTGAGTAGCAGAAATGAATGGGTCAGGGACGTTAGATATGAGGTAGAAAGTGCAAACCATGGAAGGAGAGCTCCTTGAATTGTAGCTGAAATCAAATGTCATGCCTGAGGGTCCACGTGTAACTGCTATTGGAAGAATACTTTCAGGAGGAACAATATGATTGCAAGTGAAGAATTTTATATCAGTTGGTGGTAAGCTTGGACACAAGCGTAGCCTAGTTTCTTCAATAGGCTGGAGGGTTCCACCAGCCAGGATAACAGCATAAGCATCCCGTGTAACCTATAACAGATATAAGGAACAAAATTCGTAAGTAGCTACAGTACATACTTTCGGACACTCAAAAAGGAATAATTTCGTACCTCGGAAAATATTTTTTCTGCACAAAGCATCACAAATTTAAGATATGCTTCATCAGGTTGTCCACCTAGCTTTTGCTTTGCAACTATGATTCTTCCATCATCATTGCTGTTCAGAAGGGAGCGTAGAAAGTCAACCAATGCCTGAAAACATGCTATACTGCTTCCTTCATCATGGAGCTGGAGATCAAACTGATTTTGGATGCTAGTTAACTTGTTTGCATATCCACTAACCTGAAAAAGCAAAAGTCAGATCACACGGGCATTGAATGACCCAATGGGTACATTTTAGAAGAAACTCACCTTGTGGATTATATTGCTTTCTTTCACAAACTGACAAAGTCTTACTATGTTTATATTATCAATGTCAAGGGAAAACAAGAATTGGTTTATGGTCATAGAAGACATAGTGCTGGCACCATCTTGATTGTTGATCAAAAAACGTATTAAACACCTTGTTAAAACTGTCAAGGTCTGGATGTATCGTCGATTCCCAGCTCCCAAAACATTGTGAAATCTGTTAAGGTATTCATCGAGGTGGGAAAGGACTGTCTTCAGCTACAATCCAAAAGGAAAACGAATATCAGGAAACACAGTCAGGAAAATAAGAAAAGGATGATTAAGTTTGTTTCCTGAACAACATAATTTCATACTTGTAAGCAGCACATGACAGAAAAAATGCTAGAATCCCAGTTTTAGGCCAAGGAAACACCCAATATGTCAATTTAGAAGGCATGTTCAAGTCATGTACTGACTGAATGTTGCTTTCAAAATGTAAATTATAAACCTGAACCAGATGAAACCATATATAGAATATTATCATGTTCCATACAACCACATTGGCAAGCTAAGCTAACCCCACCACTAAAACACCCTCTTTGTTTAGGCCCCCTCATGTGCCTAAATTCCTAAGTTCCCTTTCTGTGCTTTGACAACAGTACTGAATGAGCATCAGGCACACAAAATATAGAGCTATATGCCATTTATGTTCTACGAATAAATCATAATTAATAAAAGGTGTGGAATATATAAATGTTTATATTCATTGAATGAAACGTAAAACAATACAGTTGTAAACAAATATAATGACCTATGACATAGGGAAAAATACTACTCCCTCTATTTCAACTTATAAGATGTTTTGGCTTTTCTAGATAAATAGTTAAAGTAATGGCATCCAGAAAAACCAAAACGTCTTATAATTTTGAATGGAGGGATTATTTGCCAGATTGCGATGGGAAGGTTAATGAAAGGTGAGAGTAACCTGAGAAGACGTGATCTTTGAGTTGTACATGTTAGTCAAGGAATCAGCCAAGTTGTGAGCCTCATCTATGATGACAATACTGTTCTTCAGATTAAGGCCAAGTGATTCTCTAGCAGACTTGAGTAACAAAGATTGATAAGGAAGGACTACAAGGTCAGCTGAGCGGACCATGTCTCGCGAACCATAGTAGGGACAAGTTCCAATCTTCTTCCCTATTCGTGCCAAATCCTCGATGTCTAGTGCACCTTGGTTTGACACTTCACTCCTGAACTCTTTCTGTAGACTTCTGCTTCTTAACATCGGGCAACCACAAGAGCGCTTTGCTGGGCACACCTTTTGTTTATCATCCTCAAGCTGCATATTTACAGCCATAATAACAAATCAGAACTTTGGCAGTAATTAAACCAAGTTGAAAATTGTAGCAGGATGTTAGTCCTGAAATGCTAAGCAAACATAAATATGGCAATCGAGCAATAACGGTCAGGTTTCTAAAAGGGAGTTATTATGTCTAAATGATTTGGTCCATTTAAATGCTAAGCAAAACAAAGAAGATAAGTAACTTCCCAATTACAGATATTCCTGAACGAACAAAGGTCAAGAAGCACGGGTAATCCTAGTTAGTAGCATGGGAACCCGTATAAGCAATACATTTGGCCAAACAAATGAAAGGATAGTACGGAGTATGTAACAACTGTTAGGATAGCACTTCAAAAATGTAATGATACAAAGAATGAATCAAGATCAGCAGACCTTAACTTTGGTGCTCTTCTTGTTCTTCTGCAGTTCCAAGCACCTCTCATTAATCCGGTTTGCACTGCCCATCTTCAGAACATCTGTAGGCAATTGCATCACACGTTAACCTGTCTTAGATGCAGTGGCACCTTCCTGAAAGAAAAGAGCGTTTTTTTTCATAGATCTCCTTACCCTTGTTGATGCATAAGTTCTTCCTGGACCCCAAGCACACCGTCCTGATTTGCCCCGCGAGCTCTGTCCTCTTGAGCTCCCCAACGAACTGAGAGAGCTGCGAGTGCGTGCGGCTTGTGAAGTAAACCTTGGGCGTCACCTCCTCCTCCTCCTCTTCGTCATCCAGCTCCTCGCCCTCGCTACTACTGCTACCACCGCAATGTGCTCGTTTCCCTACACCCCGTCTTGCGACGTCTTCGCTGTCGCTCTCATACTCCGCGAGTAGGAACTCCCGCTCGTCGTCGTCGCCGCCCTCTTTCTCCCTAAATCCGTCTGGTTTCCGTGAAACCACCGTTTTCCTCAACGCGGGAGGCTTCGCCTTCTTCGTGCTCTCTTTAACCGGCGGCAGCGGTGTGAAATCCCGCAACCAGTCGGGCTCGTCGTCGTCACCCCCGGGGCCAGCGGCGCCGCTGGGGAGGGGCGGTGCCGTGGCGGCGGAGTCGCGGTGGTCGAGGAGCCACTGCAGCGCACTGCAGATGATGCTGAGCGTCTTGCCAGTGCCTGCGGTGGACATCGAAAAGTGGGCGAGACCAGTAGGTCAACTAATGTTTCGAGGACGGCGGCGGGGAGGGAGGAGGGAGGATGTGGTGGTCGCCGACTGACCGGTAGGGCTCTCGAGAAGGGCGAAGGCGCCGGGTTCAGAGGAGAGGGCGGCGTAAAGGAACGACATGAATTCCGACTGGATCGGGTACGGCGCAAACGGGAACGCCGGGAAGTCTTTCCGCCGTGGCGGCGGCGGCGGCGGCGTCGTCGACATTGGCATTTTTCGGCGAGCGCGCGCGGCGAGACGGCTGATGCATTTGGGGGTTTCCCGCGCGGCCCGCCCAATGTGGTTGTGGGTGGGATGGGCTGAATTGGACTGAACCGTGTTTGGGTCCTAGATGGGCTTTAGTTGATCTAGTAGTACTCCATCTATCTCAAATTATAAGACATCCAAGAATATTGAAAAAGTCAAAGTATCTCAAATTTAACCAAACTTATATAATAATATAATAACACTTATAATGTCAACTAAGTATCATTAGGTTCGTTACTAATTATATTTTCATAGTGTGCCTATTTGATGTAATAAATCTTTATAGATTTGTTTATAATTATTGGTGAAATTTGAGATATTTTGACTCTCCAAAATTCTTGAAATGTCAATTTAGGATGGAGGGAATACATCCCAAGTCGCAAGTTTTCAATTCTCAAAAGAAAAATTTGTAAGTTTTCTTGTTGCTTATGGTTAATATAGGCTCTTGCGGTTCAATTTAGCAGATGTTTTGGACTGTTTCTCTCCACGTTTTTCAGCTTTGGTTTATATTTTTTTTAACTAAACGGTTTCCGTTCATCACACAGTTCGAGAAAAAATATAGAGTTGTGAGAGCAGCTAAAGAGATACTCCACAAACTCTAATTTTTTGTGGAGCTGCTCCACAGTGGAGTTTACAAAGCATAGTTTATGATCTTTGAATAGGAAAAAGAATGGATCCGAATGTCTCAAATCAACTGGCTTATTCGAAAAAAGCCTTCTTCTTTGAAAGATATATCTCATGTCTGGTACTGCATTGTTCCACTCTGCAAGAAGTCCGAATCAGTCTCAACACCCCTTTACTCTAGAATAATTACAAAGAAAATATCTCAATCAAACTATTTTCTTGACGAATGAACCCAGACACCCATGAGCATATACACCTATAGGGTCTCATTGTTGTATATCCAATCTCTTATCTATGTCCACTATTGCAATTCATCTTCTTTAGTTACTTGTATAAGAGTCCATTGTAGGCTAGCAAAGCAAGTCCAATATGCATCTTACGATTCTGTCAAATCCTACGTATCCCCTTATGCACACCTCTCTCCTATACTCGCTATGCAGCTCAAGGCTCAATCTAACCAATCACAAAGAAAACCAATTACATAGATAACAATATATAATTCAGACCTACCTATCCCCTTATGCACACCTCTCTCCTATACTCGCTATGCAGCTCAAGGCTCAATCTAACCAATCACAAAGAAAACCAATTACATAGATAACAATATATAATTCAGACATACAGACATAGCCTTATGGATTAAGAGTATGTTACGTGATGCCTAACACAATGTAATACTAATATCAAAAACCAATCAGACCTATACTAAACTCTATAAACACAAACACAAATCCTACCCTTGTATGTCTGAAGGACTTTTATGGTCTGACGTATTTCTCCAAATCCTCTAGGATCACGAGTGGAATGCTAAGCAACGGTGGAGAGGTTGCGAACTGTACATCAAATAGAAAGAAAGCAGGAGCCCCAAAGAGCAAGTGTAGGCAACCAAATAAATAAATCCTACAAAAGTACCTAGGTGTATTTTTAAGTTAGTTGTATTTTCTAATGTGTGTACTCTTATGTGGACTCCCACAGTATGACCATTTTCCTCCAACAACTAACTCTCTTTTGTAATGAGTCGGTGGGTCTCAATAATCTTGAAAAAGATGAATACATGTACCAAGTTGAGGATATAATAGGTACACATACCATTCTTGATCGTGTAATTCTAGAGCTAGAAATACCCAAGTAACCTTTTATTCCTCATCAATGAAATATTGAAGTTAGGAATCCCTAGCTAGAGGTATGGTTCATTTTATAAACTAAATAGTTGTTTGGAGTCTGCTAGTAATTGTTATAAGTTGGGTGGTCGGAGAGTTCAAAATAAATTATATGCTGAACAATAAGCTGAGTTATTTGGATCAACTAGAACTTTTGTTAGCAACTAACAACTTATTTTAGTGAATCCAAACAGGGAGCAACAACAACAACTATGATATCATGATAAAATCAATTACTACGATGCAACAAAAAGTTCAACAAGAACTATATATAATTTAAAGATAACAATAACCTACTATACATTCCTACTAGTTAGTTTGCTTATATATTAAATGGTCAACCCTCAAAACTAAATCTGGAAAGTCCAAATTTTATTTGAGACTATCGAGTCTACATCACTTAAGTTTTCCATTACAGTCTTCAACTCTTCATCCTTAACTTCAGCAATGTTAGAGTTTGAAATTCAAATATAGGTATCATGTTGCCTTCAAATAACCTTTTTTTGGCTTTGTTGATGTTGTCACTACATTACTTCAACTTTTTTTTTGGGAGATACATTACTTCAACATCGTGCTCGCCACTTTTGACATGTTATGGCATATCACAATTCAATTGTTCTCACATTGTGCATGGTATTCGATGTAAGCCTCTTGCCGTCACTTTGCTGTACTTGGGATATTAGCAGGAAGCCTTCTTAAACCTTTGTTGGCATTGACCATCATATCACATTCATTCACGTACACATCATGAGCAACAAACATGTCTCTCAACCATACTTAGGGTACGTTTGGTAGGGATCCAAATTCTTATAAAAAAAGTTTTAGATCCAGATTCTCCCAAGAAACGTTTCAGGTGATGAATCGGAAACACTTTTGTGGAATCGTTTGGCCGGTAGACTGGATTCATATTCTAAAAATACATAAAAAAATTCTATAAATAAAAATATGTTTCGAAAAAATCTATCTTTTTGTGGATGAAGAATAATCTAAATGCAACTCATTCTAATTTGTTGCACTTAAAAAGGATAAGTAGAAAAAATAATGTTGCCATTGTATACGAGAAACTAGAAACGGAATCAGGTGAAACCAGGCTGAAGTCGTTTCTCTCGGCCAGGCCAAAAACGAGAAACCATACGAAACGTTCCGACCAAGAATCGGTTCATTGTTAATGCGTTTGGCACCGCTTCTCCAGTTCCAAGCTAGAATCGAAACCGATTCTGCTAGCCAAATAAGGCCTTAATCACCACTGACTTTCCACACATATAAACATAATAAACATACATAATTAAGGAACACTACAAGTTTGAAAACAATTTACAACATGTCAGTCACTTGTCCTAATTGCCACGCGAAGGTGCTACATTATTATAAACTCAAACTGTCTTGTCGGTGAAAAACCAACAAAAAAACTTTGGATGCTGACAAGCAAATTGTTTTCAAAGGTGAACCAACAAAAAAATACCAACATGGCTGGCTCGAATAGTTCTTGTAGGAATTACACCAACAAAAAAATTATTTTCTCTAGTTTATTCTTTTTCTCTGTGCAACTATCCTAACAACAAAAAGTGTAAACATTGATAATAATCTTTTTGAATTTTTTTATAATGGTTGGAGAGATGACCAGAGGTGATAGGTATGTCTATGATTGGTGGATTCAGAACATGAGAAGGGGATGAGAGACAATGGGGGTAAGACGATCGATGTGTCTATGGTCGGTGGACCCATATGCATCACGGCACCTCCCATCACCTCCCATCGACTCTTTTTAATCTCTGGCGAAAACTTGTAACTAGTCGTTCTCCGTTGTAGCAACTTCAAATGTGATGATATTTTTTCAAAAAAAATCTAAAATCATGCTCTATCAAGTTAGTTGGGTCATTTTATCATGTGACAAAGTTTGAAAAATTCAAATTTGGAATTTCAAAATATGACAACTTCAAACAAGATTTTTAAACATGAAATGACTTCAAATGAAAAAGTCATGAATACAAAAGTTATAGAACTCATCAAGATCTACAATTTTTATTTTGGTCATTTTTTCATCTGACAAAGTGATAGTACACATTGTTCATTAGTCAACAAAAAAATATTATTTTGCGGAGGCGATGAGAAGCGATAGGAGTATTCTTTTACCCTGTTATGCATAAGCGACATAATAAATATTATTAGACCACATGATACCTTTTTTGATAGCTTGAATCAAATATGGATCATTCATACAATGTCTCATTAGAATACGTACATCACAACTTAATGTCATAACACATATTATGGATTTTCAACAAGTTGTTAAAAGGATAAGAAGTAGTGGAATGTTCTGTATATGTTAACAAATTAAAGCTACATCCATGACCTAGTCAACCATGCTAGGATGTGCTTCTAGGATAGCACACACCAACATGATTGTTTCCAGGTTGTAGGTTTGTATTTCGCAACATAAAATGCGAAACAAACATGAGCATTTTTTTTGCGAGTAAAGAGACAAACCTTATTAGCTAGGTGAATACCAATTACAATCAACACTTAGGAAGGGCCAAGCGCACGCAGGAGCTTGTTCTAACCAGGCCACAAAGTGTTTACAATGTCTAGTTAACAATGCTAAGACATTTGCTACTTGATTGTCATCTCTCTTTACTTGGAAACACTTCCATTCATTCATTAGCCTAGTAAGACCTCTTGCCTCCTCTATGATTGGGCCAATCTCTGATCTATCGAGCACTTAGCTTCTCAAGGACGAACATGAGTATTAGATTCTCGACAGTCCCATTACGGCCAAACAATTGTGGATTTTCAATTGTATACATACAAAGCTCCAAAGACATGCAAAACCTATACTTAATACTTACCCATGAACCATATATGGCTACCAGGCCTTTGCCTCTAGCATTATACTTAGCTCCATCATCACGTCGCGTTAAGCGGGTGAGCCACCTGCCTCCTCCTCGTGTCACCGCCATGTGGCAATATCGAATGTAGCGCTAGAGAAGAGGGAAGCAGTCAAGGGTGTACCTCAATGGCGGCAACAACAACATAGGTGGTCTTCCCTCTTGGATCACCTAACCTTTTTCCAATGCGGACATTGCAGACAGTGTCTAGTGCAAAGAGGAGGCGGAGAGCCGCTGAATCGGGAATTGGGGTCAAGTGGGTGGTAGTAGATACAGGTGGGATGGAAAGGGGTTGATGTGTGTGTGGGCTAGGTGAGAGGCACAATTGATTAGGATTTTTCTTTTTATATGTGTGGACTGCATAAGAGGTACAATGGATTGGATTTTTTTCTTTTCTTTTTAGTTTTTTAACACATTATTTATGTTCACAACGAAGGTGCCCATGTAAATCTAGACATCAACGTGAAATAGTTGTGTGCACACCCTTTTGTTTGTGTAATATTTGAATTGATAGGGTAGTTGTTTTTTTCCTAGTCCCTCTTTGGAACGCGGGAAAAATTTCTCATTCCTGCGTTTTTCCTGTGAAAATAAATTTATTCCAGTGAAATTCCTACGTAATTCCTCTGAAATTTCTGCGTTCCAAATAGACCCCTAATATGTAACTATTATATCGACCCTAGGGTAATCACTCTTTTTCCTGTGCATTCTTGTAGAACTCACATGGTAGAAGAATGTGTTGATCTATCATCATCTCATTTCTCATAAGCTAATAATTAATATTGATATTAAAAAATGGAGTTACTCCACTAAATTTGAGCAAGCGAGAAATTGAGATGCCTGAGTGAAAATGACACAACGCTAGACAATTACCATTTCATACGACGCGATCCACTATATATGCCAATGCATTACCTGTTGGCAGTAGGCTCAGGCTGTAGTAGTGGCCAGTGCAGCTAAGAGCCATTTCCCCCAGTACCCGATACAGCGTCATTCAACTTTCAGCTGGAGGAAATTGACAGCCTGTTCGGTTGGTAGGATTATATATGATTCTAATTGAATTAAGTATTGTTAGCTGATTTCTTATGAGAGAAAAACACTCTTCTGACCGGCTGAAAAAGCCAAGCGACACTCCATGCGTAATCTTTCCACGTACGATAAATCGATAAATAAGCAGCCGCGTTTCATACAACGTAGCCCGGCCACTCTGTACATTCAGGTAATTTTATACTGTACTGACTAGTAGATAGAGTAACTAATAGTACGATACAGTGGATCAAAAAGCTGCTCCGATCCCTCTGCACCATCGAACGAATTGAATGCGTGCAAGCAGAAGCAGGCAAATCCTACTTGCAGTGCAGGCCACCTAGAAAGATCGAATCCAAGCAACAAACAACTCGGCCGCGTCATCACCCCACGCTTTGCATTGGCGTGAAGCTCGGCGACTCTGGGGCGTGCGCGCATATATTGGTGCTCACTGCTGAGGATCACTGCTTGCCCCCGGCGCCGGCCTCGATGTCGTTGCTATTGGTGCTGCCGTCCTCGCCCTGGCTCTCGTGCAGCTCCATGATGGGCTTCACCTTGCGGTCCGTGATGGCGATGCAGATGTCGTTGGGGAAGAGCTTGCGGAGCACGAGTGCGTGCACCAGCGTGGTGACGAACAGCGCCGTGACGGTGAGCACGGCGACCGCGGACAGCGCGACGCAGAGCGCCTGGGTGAAGGCGTTGTCCACCTCGGTTGAGTAGCGGATGGACGCGATGGCGGCGCCGGTCATCGGGAACGTGTAGGCCCACCACGCCAGCGAGAAGCGGAACCCCCGGAAGAAGTTGATCCGCACCGCCAGTGACGCGTACAGGAACATGGCGATGAAGTAGGCCACCCTGGCCCCGTGCCCGAACTCGCCCGTGATCTTGGCCCACGCCATGCTCGCCACGCTGGGCGCCGCCACACGAAGAGGAAGAACACCGGGTGCAGCTCCTTGGGCAGCGTCTCGTTGGTGGGGAGCCGCTGGTACAGCGTCACGAACAGCACGCTGTAGTGCGCCAGCCCCACGGAGAAGAAGAAGACGGGGCCCTCTTTGAGCCCCATGTTGGCGCCCAGCAGCGCGCCCACGAAGTTGCCCACCACGGACAGGTGGTTGGATGGGTTCGCCACCTTGGACAGGCGCCGCTGCCCGCCGGACATCCACTGCCCGTAGATCTTGAGCTCCAGGATGAGCACGGGCGCCATGAGCGCGTACCAGAGCCACTGCGGCAGGGGCTCCGTCGCCACGGACGGCGGCACGCCGATGGCCAGGAAGAGGCAGGCGATCCACGGCGCGAAGAAGAAGTTCACACGGATCGGGTGGTAGTACTCGCGCCGCACCGCCTCGAAGAAGAAGGCGATCTTCAGCGCGTAGACGGCCGTGATGGCGCACATGAGCGCCACGGAGATGCACCACAGCACCAGGTTCACCTTGTGGGTCACGTGCAGGAACATGGTCGGCGACGACGACGCGATCGTCTTCCACAGGATCGCCTGGCTGCTCACGCCCAGGCACATGCCGAACGCCGACACCGGGAACCGTAACAGGAACGGCCACGTCTTGTCCGACGGCAGTACCAGCTCCTCCGACGACTGAACACAAGGGGCACACGAGCGATTAGTTAGTAATCTAGCTTGGAAACAGAGCAATTAATGGATACCACAAACACTATTGCAAACGACCACCTCCGACCAAAAATAAATTACTCTCTCCATTCTAAATTATAAGTGGTTTTGATTTTTTTTAACGTATCTAGAAAATCAGAACAACTTATTATAATTTAAAAAGAAAAAAGAACTTTCTAGAATTGCCCAAAGTCAAACTATTCTAAGTTTAACTTAATAACTTTATAGAAAGGAGATCATGATATGATCTATATCTATTCATTTATATTATAAGCCATTCTGACTTTTGGAACGTATCTAGAGAAAGCTAGAACAACCAATAATTTAATTTAAAATGGAAGAAGTATTTTCTAGAATAGTTTAAAGTCAAATTATTTTAGGTTTAACTAACTTTATAAAAAAGAATTAGCATCACTGATGTCACAAAATAATCATATTATTATCTATATCTATCTATACTTAACCTTAATAGAAAAACAAAGTGTTTCTTGAAATCCATTTTTTCTTTCTAGAGTACTCCAATGCCTTCTATGTCCCATATATGTACCCAAACTCATGACCTATGTTTATATGAGTTAGAAGAACTCATCTCCAACGATGGTATTTCAAGATGCATTGAGTTGTGTTGTAATGTACGGATATATTGGCTAGTTTTATTATATATATAATGTAAATGATACTAATTTTGTGTGTGTTAGAATTGGTGTTTTTCTGTAAATTTAGTTAATTTTTTATAAGTCATTCTAGTTAAATTTAAATAAGATAGCTTGATTTAACGTATCTAGAAAATCAGACCAACTTATAATTTAAAAAGAAAAAAGAACTTTCTAGAATTGCTTAAAGTCAAATTATTTATTCATTTCAGATTATAAGTCATTCTGACTTTTGGATGGTATCTAGAGAAAGTTAGAACAATTTATAATTTAATTTTAAATGAAAGAAGTATTTTCTAGAATAGTTTTAAGTCAAATTATCATCTATATTTATATCTATATCCTATATCTATATCTATCTATACTTAATCTTAAAAAAAAAAAGCAAAATGTTTCTTGAAACCTTTTTTTTTCTTTCTAGAGTATTCCAAATGCCCTCTACGTCGTGTATATATATATATTCAGACTCATGATCCATGTTTATACTGTATGAGTTAGAACAACTTGTGTCCAACGATAGTATAAGTGTAGTTTCAAAATGCATTGAGTTGATTTATAATGTACGGACATATTTACTAGTTTATATATATATATATATATATATATATAAATAATGTAAATGATACTAATTTGTTTGGTGTTAGAATTGGTGTTTTTCTGTAAATTTAGTTAATTTTTATAAGTCAATTTAATTAAATTTAAGTAAGATAGTTTGATTTAGGATGAATTTAGAAGTTGAAAACAGACGGGGTACTCATTTCATTCAAAGAAACGAAAAAGTGACCGTGCACGTACCTTGAGCTTGTCGAGTTCGGGGCCTTCGAGAGCAGCGAAGAAGCGATCAACTTTGGGCATGGACGTGGTGGCGACGGCGTAGTCATCATCATCTTCCTCCTCGTGGACCTCCGGCGCGCCGGCCAGGTGAGTGAGCTGGCGCTCGAGCTTCCCGGAGAAGGTCTTGAACGAGTCATAGCGCTTGTCCCGGCTTATGACCCGGCAGCCGGCTCGGGCCACCCTGCTGCAGGCGCGCGGAGGCTGGCCGCCGGGTATGGGCTGCGAGCGGAACACCACCTTGTCCGTCGGCTGGTGCGTGAACCGGACGCTCCCTCCTCCTCCGTTCTCCCGCGCCGGCGGCGGCGGCGGCGGCGTCTGCGGCTGCGGCTCGCGAGACGCCGCGGCGTTGGCCAGGAGGGTCTGCTTCCGGAGGCCGTCCGAGTCGCCGCCGCCGTTGGGCACGGGGATGGCGACGGGCACGCCGAAGCCGCTGGGCGATGCCGGCAGGCTGATGGAGACCGGCTGCATGGAGCGGTACCCCGGCGCTTGGAACGGCGAGTCCAGCTGCGGGAGAACCACCTCGCTGCGGTGCGGCACGCGGTCCAGCGGCGGCACCTGCATAGAGGTGGTATACATTAGTTGTCGCGAACACAAGAACACGACCAGTCCACGTTCGCCGTGCGTGACACGACCGGCGGGCAGAGTGGTGAGGACTCAGGAGTGAGTGAAGTGAACCCACCCCGGGGCGGGACGGCATCTTGGGCGGGCTCGGTGTCGGGGTGACGTCGAAGCCGGGCAGGTTGGAGACCTCCACCTCGGCGAGCAGCGGCGGCACCGCGCGGGGCGTCTTGCGGTTGGCCTCCTCCTCCATGTTTCTGCTCACCTCACTGGATCAGTTGACTTGCAGCTGCAGGGCGAGGAGATCGGCTGAGAACTGAATTTAAAGCAACAGACACACTGTACGTACTGTAAGTAAGGAAAAAAGAGGAAAAATAATAGTAATAACCGGAAGTGCATCCAAATCTCTAGTCATCGCCAAATTGTTGAGAGAGAAAAAAAATCAACAGGAGAACATAACTTACAAGTGTCAATGCCCAGCTGGACGACTGAATAAGCTGCGATCAATAGATTTGGCCGGAAGCTAAGACAAATCTGAATTGACAAGATAAGCTATACTACTAGCAGGAGATATATATCTGGACAGTTCTTCTGCCGAGCTAGCTGTTGGGCAGCCAGAGGAAATGATCTCGATCAACACCTAGCAAGCAGCCCCTTTGTTGGATCAAGGAAGGAAGCGAGCGGGGGAGGGGAGACCGACCGAGCATGTGCAGGCAACGGGGCTGGGGACTTGCTTTTAAATGGCAAGGCCAGACTGCAGAGGCGCCGGCAATGATGATGGCTGCCTGACTCTGAAACGACTGCAACAACTGTATGTGTGTGTGTGCGCACCTGCCCGTTGCGGATACGTACGCCAGCGAATCAAGGCAGTCTGTTTCTTCTGTTTCGTTATGGGACACACCGTTTAGGGTTACTCCTTCACGGTTTTGTGGGGATAGTTAGGCTAGTGAACGCGTCTCCAACGGCCTGGCCAAATCGACAGCTGATATGGAGATGATGATGATGGCGCGAAATGAAACACGTGCATGCCCAAAGTCAGAGACCGTGGGTTTTAGGGAAGCCGTGCAAACTTATCTCTTGTAGAAGCGCAAGAACGTTCTTCTTTTGTTCGTTCTCTCCATCTCGTCGTACAAAAAAAAAACGATGCAAGCTAATGATTTCGTTGGCTGTTGGAAACGCCCTCGTAACCAACTCGACCTTTCATGGCATTCGGGAATAAGGCGCCACAGTGTCATTTGCGTGGTCGATAACACAATGCAAATATCAGCAACAAAGTTCATATTTAAGAGCATGTTTGGCAGGAGAATCATTAAACAGTTTATCTGACAGAAACAGCTCAATCTTTGCTAAAATAATATTGTTCTTTTTTTAGAGAGAGAGAAGAGCAGGAGAATCCTGCAAAAAGAATTCGATCTAGAATTCAATGTGAGAATCATAAACATCGATCAGAACCAAAAAAAACATAAAAACCTAGGATACTACCTATGGCTGAAAATGCTAAATCAGAAGGAATTAAGTACTGTGTGTATGAACAGTCCGTTAATTCCTGGAGGCCCCCTTGGAAGCAGCGCATTGGCTAGGATGTCTTCCAATTCGTTGTTATGAACGGCCAAAGTCTAAGAAACGACTTATGATGAAGGTAGTGTTGTTATCATGCCATTTTTTTGACAGATACACAATATATACTTTTTTTATTCGAAATTATAAGTTGTTTTTTTACTATCTCTACAGATGAAAAAAAGGTCAAAGCGACTTATAATATAAAATGGCCGTTTGCTTAATTTGCTGAATGTAATGGAGATAGTCTCTCTGGCTACTTAGATTAGACGACACGTCACACATGACACAACAAGACTCAAAAAAGGTCAAATCGATTCCTAGTATTTCTTCTTGGCAGTCCGGTGGTATGGTGTGGCGTGACAGTAAAGATACAAGTGGGTAACCCGCGAACTCACATATAGGTTTAATTTTTGTGAGTTCAAATGGCAACCCATAAAATTAAGCCTATATATGGACTCGCGATCTGCTGCTTTGCATCCTTCGATGACAGGCACCACCCTAAATATGCTCCCGCTGAGCCGGGTCCCACCGTTGAGACGAAGGATGGATGGATGCTAAAATGATCCATGGAGGCCGGCTTAGCTAGCGCTAGCTGGCCCCATTGACGACCATGCATGTATGCATTGAAGTACCTGCGGTGCCGGAGCGCACCAGGTGTGCATGCAAACTTCAAATCGGAAAGCAACTGGTTACTACTATAATACTACTCCTACACTAGGCCGCACAGAAGAGACGAGAGAAGGCGTCACCCGGACGCGACCAATCGCGCGCATGCTTTTATGCTATAAAACTAGTCAGTCGCTGTTTGCTGTAGTATTAAAAAGGAAGCGTCAACCTCACCGAATTTGATCGTCGATCCTTCTCGCCTCGCCCCGGATCCCGGCCGGAGAGCAGCACGCAAAGATCGCCAGGGGATCTTGTGCGGCGTGCATGAGGCCGCCCAGGCGTCTGTTGTCTGTCTCGTCCGCCTGCCCAACTCAACTGGCCTAGGGCCATGGCATGGCGCCGCTGCATGCATCTGGCCAGATGCATGGTGCAGGCAGCAGGTTCTGCTATTCTCTATCTATTTCTACTCTAGCATAGTTTGCGGCCGGCACGGCAAACAGGTGTGCACGATCGACGCAGGGGAACCGGAATCGCATCCACGTCCACCAACGCAACGACATCGACATATGAATGAGTATTATGCATGCAGCACCTGGGTCCAGTATTATCCGCGCGCTTGCTTGGTGTTTGGTGGAGTAGCAGCTCGATCGATCGCTCTCTCCCAAGTACATATATTCACGTGTCGTCTAGTTCCTTCTGAGCAAGTACGTACACATATTCATGAGTACCTATAGCGTTAGTACAGGCATGGCATGGCACGGGCAGGTGCGGGACATTATCGAGGAATCCAATTCCAATCTTTTTTTCACTGAATGTTTCCTCTCCCTCGGCGCTTCGGCGGCCACCACAGAATTTTAATCTCACTAGATGGTACATCTACATAGGGCGTGATTGGTTGCAATTTGCAAAGCAAGACCAGAGCCAGGATGGCCAGGCTGTGCAGGACTGAACAAGCTAGGTTGAGCACGTGCGAGGAGGTGAACCAAACACAGCAAATGAACGAGACCAAGCAGAAAAAATATGTAGGATGACTTGTTTTGGGGAACCAATCACCCCCCTAAGAAGACGAAGACGTACGAAATGGAGGAGAGCAGATGTATAAGACGAAGCAGGTAAAACATACAAGGGGCAACCAAACATGTCACAGGAACAAAGCCAAGCAAGCAAACCGTGCAAGGACGCCCCCAGTTCAGACAACCAATCACCCTCATACAATAAAGCTAAAAGATGAAGACTCGACGGCCCTGTAAGTTTTACATAAATTTAACTTAGACTGATTTGTTATAAAAGAAAAAATATTGATCATTTGTTAAAAGATACTCCTTCAGTCTCATTAAAAATATCGTTTTAGAATTTAAATCTCTTTTTTAACATTCGTTTTATTCAAAAAATTTATGTAATTCTTATTTATTTTATTATAACCTATTTTATCATTAGATATATTTTTATATTGTTTTGTTTATTTTATTATTTACATAAAATTTTTAATAAGACGAACAATTAAACGGGAAATTAAAAATCAAAATCGAAGAAAGTATTGAAAATAGTGCCGACGAACAAAAGCCATAGAATGTTGTGTTCCACATTTCTTCTGCGAGTAATCTGCTGTCCCTCTTTATGAATATGGTTACACGGACTTAAAAAAAATCTCTGTCACATCGGATGTCTAGACACTAATTAGGAGTGTTAAATATATACTATTTATAAAACTAATTTGTCACCCGAAGACTATTTTGCGAAACAAATATATTAATATAAAATAATCTATGATTTGATAATATTGTGCTACAGTAAATATATGTTAACGATGGATTAATTAAGTTTAATAGATTCGTCTTATGACACTGTAATGACATTGTAATTAGTTTTATAATATAAATTATATTTAATTTATTTAATTAGTATGAAACATCCTATGTGACAAGGGACTATAAATAGTCAGGCAACCAAACATATACTATACTACTAGTACTTGCTGGTGCTACCTTGGAGCTTTATATTGAGTGGACAAGACAAGCAATAATATAATATCCAAAGGCAGCGATGGCCAGGTACTAGTATAACTTTTCCTGACCCTTATGGGTTTTTTTTTCCTTTATAGGAAAAAGAAGAAGCACCTGACGCGGCCACATCTATTATGCTTCACAAGTTGTGAAAACCAAATACTTTGTCGTATGTATGAGTTTGCGTCCAACCAGATCATCCATGCAGTAGTGGTTTGATTCCACGATTCTTGGTAATAAGACGTACGATTATCTTAAAGATCTCCAATCTAGTAGTACTCGTAATTTCAGTAGTTGAACTAGGTGCAGAAGTTGAACTAGTGTGTTGGTCACAAGGGACATTTAAAATTGCACTAGGTGTCAATTTCAGTCATGTAACGGTCCCAAAGTGCACTACTCGTGAATAATACTAGTACTAATTAGTCCATCGATCCTGTGTTGTGGCACAGTACGCAGAAGAAGCTGGTTTTTAACTCCATCTTTTACTTCCTAGAAGATTGGAGTAGGATCACTGGACCAAGAACTACAGGCAATGGTATGTTTCATTTGTTCATGTTCAGTGGAAATATTCTCCTCTTGACGTGTCATTGTTCCAGAGAAAAACCACGACAGTGACAAAAGGCGCCTAATAAAAATAACAAGAAACGAACAGTGAAATACTAGAGCGCAGTTGAAGCAGAAAAAGAAATGACGGAGGGAAGTCCCAGCTTTTTTTTTTCTTTTTTTAAAAAATAAACCAGAGTCTAAAGAACGTCAGCACAAACAAAATTTGGTTTAAAGATTATGAAATCTAGGAAACAAAACATCGCAAACCGGTTTTATTCTGAGATTAGATGGGTATCAGTTGCGGACATTGCAGCATTACTCGGAAACACGGAGAGCAAGATGGATGATGGACTCACCTAGCTCTGACGATTTAATGCCCCCGCGCGAGGAACGCCAAGCCTGAACTCGCTGACCGACGACGCGGCGGCGGCAGTGCTCCTGATCTTGAGGGATGGCGGCCAGGTCACGGCCACTGCGCAGTGGAGGAGTGGAGATGGGTTTGCGTGTGATTGGAGATCGGCGTGTGCGGTGCGGCCGTGCGGGGTGTTCTTATATGGATCTCTCTTCGATCTTGGACTGGGAGGCAGCTTCGAGGCTCCTCCTTTAGCCTGCAAATGCTGTCTCTCCTCACCTCCCTCCCCCACAGCTGTTTCCAGGATGGAGAGAAGACGCAAAAACACGGGCGCGGGGCTGAGGCCTGAGGCCTCTCTGTCCCTGCTGTCTCCCGGCGGGTTACCTGATGCTTCTTGCGGTCTTGCCACACAAGGACTGCAGATGAATGAAATGGTGACAAATCGATTAAACAGGGAAGGTAATTTCTCTTCTCCTTCGCTTGCTTTTGATGTACATGCTTGTCTCGTGCAGGTTGGGCCATTGTCCATGGGGGTGTTTGGGAACTGACGAAAAAGAATGCTGCTGAATATTTTGCCATATAATAACCATGAAACTATTTTTATTTTTTATTTTTTCTGTACTCCCTCCAATCAGCAAAAGCTATCGTTTTGGGCAAAAGAAGTGACCTAAATACAAATTAAAATTCTAGTGTGATCCTAAAATGGAAGATAATTCATCAGTTTTACTTGGAGGCAATGATAATGACGGTCTTTGCAAAGTTTGGTTGGCGTTTCTCGAATCGAATTGAAACATAGCTATTAATTCTTTTCCAATTGTTTGGTCATATTCGCCTTAGATAGGCTTAAGTATTGTTTTTTTTTATTCCCACATGGTTGTAAGTACTTGAGTGTTATGGTTTGGTTTTGTAGTAAACTTTCAGATATCATTTTCGTATTCCCGGACGATAGCGGCTGTAACTTTGGTTCCATGATTAAAAAATATTACTTTTTTTTTAAAAAATAAATCCCAAATGTCACACATGATACATTACACATTTATACTGATAATATCTTCAATCCAATTTTTCCTGATCAGCTTACATGTATGATGTATCTCTAACATGAGCGACCACAGGTGTCCCGCTATCACCCACCTTGTTTCCTCTATTGCATTCTGCTAAATCCAACTCTCTAGCTAACAAGATGATTAGGGATTGATGACTATAATAAGTTTTTTTGTTGAAATGATAAGGTACACGGCCGTATAAAACTAACATGTTGTATAAGGTGCTTGTCGTGCCAAATCAATACGCTCATCGTTAAATTATTTTCCCATTGAGAGAGCATACTTAGCAAATAAATATAGGTGGACAATGTTACGGTACAAATTTTACCTCTTAAGAAAGTAAATATCTCAAATCAATCTGAACCATTAATTTATTTGGGTTTTATGAATTAATTAAATTAATAAGTAATAAGTAATTTATGAAAAGAAGAAAACGTTCCTCCAAATCTATATGTAGAAATGGAAGCAATCCTCCTTCGTTCACACACACCAGGAGGCACGGCCTAATTCCATTTTTGTTTCTTCACTTTCCTTTTCTTCTTTATTGTCCTACCGTTGAAGAATTTTTATCCATCTCAAAAATATTTACTTTAGACCTCAAAAATACTTACGTTCACCTACATTCGTACATGCACACGTATGTTATTTGTCTGCCAACATATCGTATTATGGATTTATGAACTCGAAAATAAATCATATTATGGATTTAAGTGCACGTACATGTACAAGTTGTTGAATAATATGACAATTTTCAGATTAACACCAGAATATAAATCATGACAGATTGATTAACTAGAATAAACATGTGTTGCATACTGCTAGTTGTAGGAGTAGTAGATTGCGGTGAAGATGACGAAGATGCGGGTGTCGATGGAGCGATGTTCAGGTTGTTGAAGACGATGTCGATGTCGTCGATGTCGATCAGCGGCGGCGGAAGACTTCGGTTCAGCTGACAACGAATCCGCCGGGACGTAGCGCCGCCTGACTTGGACGGAAGACGACTCGTCGTGAAGATTAGGAGCAGTCGCGCGAAGAGCGCTTCCCAAAAACCTTATTCGCCTTCTCCCGCTGTAGGATCACGAAGACGAGGATTCCGGAGACCTGCTCGCCCGGTGAGGGGCATCTCTCGGCTCAGCGCTTGCACGGTTGCTTGGTGACTTGCCATGGCAGCGCGGGACTCAGATGTGGAGGAACGCCATCGATGCAACTGACGAAGATGGATGAGGACTCACAATAACTGCCACATCCTGACATGGCCCTCTCCACCGCCATCGCCAGCCGTCCTGCCCTATCCCTCCCGCCGCACCTCGACCGGTGCACGACTCGACGTCGACCTCTCCCCAGAGGCATAGCTCATCTACATCGTCGAGCTCGTCAGCCTTAGATAATTCATTCATTTTACTCAGAGACAATGCTAATGATGGTCTTCGCAAAGTTTAGTGGGTGCTTCTAGAATTGAATTGAAATGTAGCTATTAATTCTTTTTTAGTCGTTTGTGTTGGAATATAAGTAAATTGCCCACCTCTCCTCATCCGCTTAAATTTTTGGGTTGAACTGGGCGGTGCATGCAACTCAATATGGTATTAGATCCAGAGGTCTCGAGTTCGAATCCTGGTTAAGCGCAATTAAAATAAAATAATTGCTGTTCGCTCCTTGAACTGGTCGGTGCGTGCAACTCAATAGTTTGGTCACTCACGTTTAGATAGGTTTAAGTTTTGTAGTTTTTTATTCCTTGCTTGGTTGTACGTACTTGAGTTTTATGGCTTTGTTTTATAGTTGACTTTCAGTTATCATTCCTACATTCCCGGATGATAGAAACTGGAATTTTGTTCCACGACTAAAAACAATACCTTTTTTTTAAAAAAAAACAAATCTCCCCTCACGTCCTGCCATGGTGCTCCCCACCACCACCGCCAGCCGTCCTGTCCTATCCCTCCCGCTGCACCTCGACCGATGCACGGTTCAACGTCGACCTCTCCCCAAAAGCATAGCTCATTTGCATCGTCGCGCTCCTCAGCCTTAGATAATTAATTCATTTTACTCGGAGACAATGCTAATGATTGTCTTCGCAAAGTTTAGTGGGTGCTTCTATAATTGAATTGAAATGTAGCTATTAATTCTTTTTCAATCGTTTGGTCACTCGCGTTAGATAGGTTTAAGTTTTGTAGTTTTTTATTCCCCGCTTGGTTGTACGTACTTGACTTTTCTGGCTTAGTTTTATAATCGACTTTTAGTTATCATTCCTACATTCCCAGATGATAGAAACTAGAATTTTCTTCCATGACTAAAAACAATACTTTTTTTTAAATAAAAAACAAATCTGTCCCTCAACCCAACACACAATTCCTGTCAACCACATGGTACATTACACATTTATACTGATAATATTTTCAATCTATTTTTTCCTAATAAGTTTACATATATCTCTAACATGAGCGACCCCAGGTGTCCCTCTCTGGCTATGACTCACCTTGCTTCCTCTTTACAATTCCGCTAAATCCAACTCCCTAGCTAACAAGATGAATTACGGATCGTTGTCTATATAAGGTCCTATTTGGATTGTCCCTCCTAAACTTTAGTCACCTAAACCTCCTAAACTGGAGCCTTGTTAAGGTACATCCTTTACCTCATAGGAGCTAAAATCTCAAACAAATGTTAGCCCTTAGTTTTTGTTTTTCAGTTGCATACAACATTAAATAATTATTAATTAGTTAAAATGTTTATAAAAAAGAAAAAAAAGAAAAGGCAACAAACTAACCAAATGTATATAAGATAGATATATACTGTCCAAGAGTTATTTTGTTGCCATATAAACCGATGGAGTGCACCAACATGCAACAGTGACATGCAAAGGCTGCCTAGCACCATGCCGAAGTTGACAAAGTAGAGCTGTAGAAGTACATCATATACATGAACATGTCATGCGAATATATCGATGGTTTCAGCCTAATCAATGTTGAAAGCTGCATTTTAATTACTGAATAAGAAAGTTCAATTATAAAAATAAATAATTAATTTAAATACCAACATATTCACTTTCCAATTTAAATAAATAACTATAATGCACCTCTACGATTTGTCACATTGTAGAAAATATACAATATTTATGTATAACTAACGTGTATATACAAGATAAGTATAACTTCGTGCAGATTAATTAATGAAAAATGTTACATGTCATATTGGGAATCATCCAATACAAATCCACTATCATATGCATGTTACATCTCTAATTGATAGATATGTTACCTCAAATTTGATTAATTTCCTATTTCTCAAAAATAATAAAATATATTTCTCCTATTACCTCTTAGGAGGTAATATCTAATTATAGTTAGTTAGATCAACATCCACGGTTATTTAGAGGTAACAAAACTCCTTAAACTAGGTGTTTAGTTTGGGTGACTAAAGGAGACTAAAATAGACAATTTTAGTCTCTTTTAGTCATGGTGTTTGACTCCAAAGTGACTAAAAGGTGAGGTTAAAAACCTTTTAGTCCTAACACTGATAAAATTGTATTTTTTTGATTTCGTGGACAAATGGAGTACTCCCTCCATCTCAAAATAACTATCGTTTTAGGTTTTCGTATTACAACTTTGACTAGATTTATATAAAATACGAACAACATTTATGTTTTCAAATAAATTTATTAAAACACTAGATCAAAAAATATATCTAATGATATCAATTATGTATCATAACTATTAATAATATTTTATATAAAATTAATCTAAATTTTTTCTCGAAAAGTCCGACTAGCGTCCAAGGCCAGCGGTGGCGGCGTCCGTGGACGATCATCGAGAGTCGATATAACACAATGCCTCGCCACAGGAAAACAGAGGCGAGACCGAGAAAAAAAAAATCAGTGCCGGACTGTATTCGTTTTTATACAAACTCACGCACTCCAATGCGGCACTGCCCAATCTCTCGGACGCTCCTCGAATGCTGCTGCAGCTTACCACACCAGCCCAACATCCGTAGAGTTCGTCTCTCTCAGCTCAGTCCTCGGTGACTTTTCTTGTCCACTCGTTCCTGTCTCCGATGAGACTACATCTACTGGGCATGACAGGACGTTTCCATACCTTTTGAGTTTTGAGTTTTGAGAGATCCGACTGAAAGCGACCCAATCGGTTGTTGCTGAGCAAATAAAAAAATCGAACGCACTAGACGGATGAAATCCACTGGAACTCTAGAGTTCAGAGCAGGATCTAAGGTGCTTCTGGGTGATGCTGGCCTAGAAAGCATTCAGGTGTGGACCCCTTCATGCTCACGCCGACTACCCGCTACTGCAAACTACTCCGTATGTTATTCCTGTGTGTAAAAACCTGTAAAGGAAACTGGAAAACTGACAGATTAATTACATTTTTAACCGTAAGGGCATTACCAATGAGATAATAATGATAATTTCTATCTTCAATAAATAATCTGACAACTCAGCAAAATGGTGACGTGATAGTCTAATCAATGAGAAAAAAGAAGCAAAATTGTAGAAACCATTTCTTAGTAGAGAAACCATGTCTACTCTTAGAATCGAGGCACCCAGAAACTGCGAATTTAGCATTGGGAGGAAATCACCGTTTCTACCAGGTGCGGCCCGCGATGGCCACGTGCAGCTCGCCCCGCCGGCCCCTCTGCTCGTGCACTGGTTGCCGCTCGGACACCATGCTCGCCTGCTCGCCGGTCGTCGCGCTCGCCCGCTTGCCGACCGCTGCGCTCGCGTACTGGGAGTCAGGTGCTGGCTAGTCACCGAGCTTGCTTACGCCACCGCGTGTGCACACATGCTGGACCCGCTCGGACACCGCGCTCACCTGCTCGCCGGCCGCCGCGCTCGCGTGCTTGGCATCAGGTGCTGGCTAGCCACCGAGCTTGCCTGCGCCACCGTGTCTGCACACATGCTGGACCGCAAGGTGCCGGCAGACCACCGTGGAAGCCTACGTAAGCTCGTGTGTCGGCGATATCCATGGTGAGGGCCGGCGAGCACATGTGCTTGCGTGCTCTTGCTCGTATGCAGGCTGTCTCCATCCAGGCCACGCCCATCATCCGTCCACTCACGTACTGTGCTCGATCTGGTTGCTGACGAAGAAGAAAAGGTAGTAGTCGTCGGAGGAAGAAGATGGAAGTTGGGAGAGAGAAACGGGGGCAAAGAAAGCCGTATTTATTGTGGCAAGAAATCAACACCGTAGAAGTTAGTTTCTAGGAACGATTTCTTGCTGAGTTGGCTATCATAGAAACCGTGTATAGTTTTTATTATTGGACTGTCCTAAGGCTCCGTTTGAATCCCTGAAATTGAATTGATTTTAATAATCATAATTTAGAGACTATTAATTAAACTAATATGATTGTACATGGATTATAATTGCATATTATTGTTCACTATATGAGAAACGTACTTTGTTGTATTTCTATAGTAAGAGAGGAAATTTAAATAACATGTTATAAGTTGCAAATAGAAATATGGAATAGTGATCTATAGAATCAATTTCTATCTCTCACCCTATGAATTTGAGATAGACTTAAATGTGGACTTTGGAAAGTGGTGGAATGTCAAATTTCAAGTCAAATAGCTTAATTTATTAAGGTATATTTCAATTCCTCTAAATGAAGGGATCCAAACGACCCCAAGGACATTGGTATTTTTCGGAGGAACATGAACCAATAGATAATTACATTTTCTCTGTGAGTCTTTCCATACCTGTCAAGGAAAACAAGTGGCAAACAAAAATAATATACTCCCTTCATCCCAAATTATAAGACATTCTAAGAATTTTGGAAAGTCAAAGCATCTCAAGTTTGACCGAAAACTATAAAGATTTATGACATCAAACAGATATACTATGAAAATATAATTGATAACAAATCTAATGATACTTTTTGGCATCATAAATATTATTATATTGTTATATAAGTTTGGTCAAATTTGAGATACTTGGACTCTCCAAGATTCTTAGGATGTCTTATAATTTGGGATAGAGAGAGTAGTTTGCAGTAGTGACTATACCATTTAGTTCCAGACTTCGGGCATAAAAATACAAAAATTTTCTCGCAGCGTTGCAATTCATGATGCCCACAAGTTTGAATAAAAGGGGCTTCTGAGCCTTACAAAGGTTTCATGTCCATTATTCAGTCCAATTTTACACAATAGAATTGCGATGACAAAAGTTTGCAAGTCCCACCGGTACAAAGAAGATAAGATGCCCATTCAATCACACAATATACGTTCAGGTCAATTAGAAGGGCATAATATGTACTCGAAAGGAGATGATGCTGAGTTTGTGTACCAAAACCACGAGTGGATAAAGATCAATGTCTTTCTGGGAGTGATGGCATGAGCATGAAGGGGAGGGGGGGACGAGAAAATATACCGAGGTTTCATAATGTCCGATAATCCACTGTATCCCAATGTTCCTTGAGTAGACCATGAAATCTGACCCTCCCAGATTCTATGTTAGCCAACCTGTGGTCCTATGCTTACTTTGTCTTCTTCATGTGTGTTGAGGTGCGGAATTTGGCATCATCCTTAAGGGCTCGTTTGAATACACATGTATTTATCTTAAATCATATGAGTTGGACTTGATTAGAATATAACTTAAGCCTTGTTGGATGTATATGTATCTATCTTAATCCACATGTATGGGTGATTGATTGGAGTAGAACTTAATTTAATTTTCACCTAGTACACTTCAACACACGTGGATTGAGATAAATATATATGCTTCCAAACAAGACTTTAATTTAATTTTAGTCCAATCCACTCTAACCTATATAGATAAAGGTAAATAGATGTACATTCAAACAAAGCGTTCCACCAGAGATACGTGAGTGCAATGGTGCTCGCATGCCACACAGAGTGTGAGCATCGGCATAGCCCATTATGGAGGAAAGTCGTAGAGTTGAAGAAGGATAGCTACCGCTCCTCCAAAAACAACTGTCCAAAGCTTGAGTCGTGACAGGTGTCTGATTACACCACCCCAAATTGGCCATGACAGAAATTGAACCACATCCATCACCACACAGATTTTCATGTTCCATCCTGACAAAAGATTCAGCAGATAGACATTTCAGTAACATACCTAAATATTTTGCAGATATACACTAGTAGAAAAATTGTTTTTACTGACGCCCCCGAAATACATCACAGGTGGTTTTAGCTGCCAGCCGCCTGTGGTTTGAAATGACCCGGGCAGAACTACCGACCACCTGTGGTGATCGATTACCACTGGCGGTTGGCATAACCCAACCGCCAGTGTAAATGTCCATTTACACTGGCGGTTGGGTTATGCCAACCACCAGTGGTAATAAACCTCATAACCAAACCGTCAGTGTAAACCGCCCTTTACACTGGCGGTTTGGTTATGCCAACCGCCAGTGGTAAGTCCTGCCTATATATACTGCCCTCCCGACCCCCACTCTTTTCTTCCTCCCGACCAGCTACAGTTCTAGCCGCCACCTTCCATTGGAGGCGATTTTGGAGGTCCAAATTTTTCAAAATACAAGGGGAGAGGTTTTGATCTTCATTTCTTCGAAGGAGGTCGCTAAGGAAGGTTAGTTGGTGCCTCTTTTGGCCTCTATTAACCTCTATTGCTCAATTTGAATCATTTTTTGGATCTAGGATTTCATGAGCTAGCTAGAGAGAAGAAGAGCTAGATTTTTGTATTTATTTCTAGTAATGAGGTCACTTAATTAAGATGGATAGATATATATTATTGTGCTTCTTCTTGATTTAGTTTCTCCAAGATATATATTTGTTTCTAGGTGACTAAAATAAGATGGATAGATATTATTTCTCCAAGATATATTTATATTCACATTTTGCCTCATTTAGCTCTTTTTTTTGTACAATAGCTGCATTTTTGTATTTATATTTCTCCAAAGTTAGTTTATGTCCCTTTTGCTCAATTTTATCATGATTTTGGATAGGGTTTCACCATGAGTGAGAGAGAAGAACACCTAGGTTATTTTCTTTGTTTATTCATGTGAGGTTGATTAAATTTATTATCTAGTGACCCTAGCTAATAATCACTATGTAAATCATAAATCCTTAGCTAAATAATCCAGTGACCCTAGCTAATAATCCCTAGCTAAACCCTAAACCCTAGCCTTCATTTACATAGACAAGAGGGCATTTTGATTTGAGGACTGTTAGAAGCAGGTGATTTTGGAGAGCCACATTTACAAGGGGGGAGGTTTTTATCCTCATTTCTTGGAAGGAGATTGCTAAGAAAGGTCAGTTTTAATCCATTTTCTTCAAGTCAAGTTGATTAAGATGGTTACATAATATTTGTTGTCTCTCCCTTTTGAAAATCAGGTATTGATCGATGGAGAGGTCATTCTGGATGTATAAGTTATCAAGACTGGATGCATCATACATACCCGAGGTTCATAAGTTTATTGATGCCGCTAAGAACCATGCTTCGAGAACAAAGAAGACACACATACATTGTCCATGCATGGACTGCAGGAATGTTGTTGTATTTGATGACCATCAACAAATCCTTTTTCATCTTGTCCGTCAAGGATTTATGAAGGATTACTTGATTTGGACAAAACATGGAGAGGAGAGCTTTGTGCCTTATACAACTGTTAGCCATGCAAATATTGACGCCGATGGTCCAGATATGCTTGTTGACGGTGGGTTTCAGTTTGTACACGAGACACAACATGTCACCGATGGTCTTGATCATGGTTTCGCTGGAGGAATTGAAGGCGTCAGAACTGATGTGATGCAAAATAATATGGCTGCAGAAGATGCAGAATTCCTGGAGGCAATGTTACGTCGTCATGCGGAAGATCCATCAATGTTCTTCAAGAAAGGTATGGAGGCCCTGATGAAGGCAGCAAAAGAGCCTTTGTACGATGAGTCTAAGGGTTGCACCAAAGAGTTCACGACCTTGCGTTCGGTGCTAAAGTTGTTGGTATGCAAAGCTAGGTTTGGTATTTCCGATGTTGGCTTTGATGCATTCTTAAGTATTATCACAGGCATGCTTCCAAAGGAAAACAAAGTGCCTGCTAACACATACTATGCAAAGAAGCTAATCAGTCCACTCACGATGGGTGTTGAGAAGATCCATGCTTGTAGAAATCACTGTATCCTATATCGAGGTGACGATTATAAGGACATGGAGAGCTGTCCAAAGTGTAATGCATGTAGGTACAAAACGAATAAAGACTACAAAGAGGAACACTGTGCTGCCTCGGTGTGTAAAGAAAAGAAGCGAAAGAAGACCCAACAGAGTTCAAAACCCACGAGGAAAGAAAAAGACGAAGTAGACTATTATGCGCAGAAAAAGATTCTTGCTTTGGTGATATGGTACCTGCCCGTGGTCGATCGACTGAGGTGTTTGTTTGCTAACCCAGAGGATTCCAAACTTATGAGCTGGCATGCTTCTGATGAGCACATCAAAGACGATGGGAAGCTTCGGCATTCAGCCAATGGCAAGTAGTGGAAAGATTTCAATAACAACCACAAAGACTTTGCAAAGGAACCAAAAAATGTTAGATTTGCACTGAGTACTGACGGAATGAATCCATTTGCTGAGAGGAGCAACACGCACAGCACATGGCCGGTGATCCTCACCATCTATAACCTTCCACCATGGTTGATGCAAAAGCGAAAGTACCTCATGCTAACCATCCTTATCTCTAGACCTACACAGCCTGGAGTTGACATGGATGTTTTCTTGGAGCCCTTAATGGAAGACATGAAGATGTTATGGGAAACAAGTGTTAAAATGTGGGACGAGTATCGCAGAGAATCATTCACGTTGAGAGCAATTATCTTTGTTACCATCAACGATTACTCTGCTCTCTTCACATTATCAGGGCAGTTCAAGGGAAAGGTTGGTTGTGTGGTATGAATAGATGAAACTGCTCACGTGTCCCTTACTGCATCTAAGAAGATATTGTACATGAGGCACAGACGCTTCTTATCGAAAGGACACAGGTACCGCCAGAAGAAGATGGATAAGTACTTCGATAATAACGTTGAACTCCAGTCTACTGCCCCACTAGGTAACAGTAAAGGCAAAAGAGTTTTCAACCTAGTCAGGAACCTCAAATTTGTTTTCGGGAAGAAGACAACAGACGGAAAACCGAGAAAGAATGTCAAACCAACTCCAGGGGCTACGTTCAAGAAGAAATCTATTTTCTTTGAGTATTTATCATACTGGCCTGAGTTAGACGTACGCCATGCGATCGATGGTTTGCATGTTCAGAAGAACGTGTTTGAAAGCCTAATTGGAACATTGCTAGACTTAAAGGGCAAGACAAAGGAAGGACTAAAGTCACGCCTGGACATGGTATAGTTAGACATAAAAAAAGAACTCCACCCTGTTCTTCAAGAAAATGGGAAGTACCATCTCCCGGTAGCAAGCTACAACCTTATCAATGATGAGAAACATTCGATGTGTGTGTGGTTGAAGAATCTGAAGGTCCCATATGGATTCTGCTCTAACATACAAAGTATTGTGTCAATGAAAGACCTTACACTCACCAACTACAACTCACATGATTGTCATACCATGCTGACTACTTTCCTTCTTATTGCCATCAGAGCTATAAATCCAGTGTGGATAAAGGTTGCAGTCACACGGTTGTGCTACTTCTTCAACAGGATTTCACATAAGGTGATAGATCGTGATGAGTTGACATCTCTTAAGGAATTTGCAGCGGAGACAGTGTCACAGTTCGAGATGTGTTTTCCTCTAGCATTCTTCGATATTATGGTTCACCTTGTGGTGCACTTGGTTCCACAAATAGAGGCACTGGGTCCCATGTATTTGCATGAGATGTGGACGTATGAGCGTTTCATGCCAACACTTAATGGCTACGTATCAACTCGTGCTCGTCCTGAGGCGTCCATGGTAGATGGGTGCTTAACCGAAGAGGCAATTGAGTCTGGTGGTCCATTTTGCAACAACGTCCTAAAAGACCAGGATGCAATAGGTTTGCCTCCATCAAGACATGATGGTAAGATGAATGGAAGAGGGAGGATGGGAAAGAAATCATTAGTCCCGCAAGATTATAATTCAGTCCTTGAGGCACATCACAGCATCCTACATCAACTCTCGATAATGGAGCCTTTCATCGAGCAACATATTGATGAGCTTCGCAAACATAATCATGGACACACAGATGAGTGGTTAATGAAGGAACACAAGAATAAGTTCACCTCATGGCTAAAGAGCTTGACATTCCAGAGGGGGAAACAATTGAGGAACGCACCATCAAGGTGTTGGCTTCTGGACCATCACGCCAGGTTACAACATGGCAAAGCTATGACATTAGTGGCTTCACATTCTGTATCAAGTCCAAGGACCAAAAGAGCATTGCACAAAACAGTGGAGTTCGATGTGATGCCTTAGACTCTGAAACTGGTGATGAAACTATGTTCTTTGGCTTCGCTAAAGACATATGGGAGCTAAACTATGGTACATTTCAGGTCCCTATGTTTAAATGCCAATGGGTTGAAGACAAACATGTCACAGTGGACAACTATGAGGTGAGAGTTCTTGATCTAAGTAAGGTAGGCTACAAAGATGATCCGTGGATAATGGCTAACCGTGCTGCACAGGTCTTCTATGTTAAACAGATCCTTTGTCCTAATGAGAAGAAAAGTACCGACAAGCCGAAGCATGTAGTTATTCCTGGAAAGCAACAAGCTATAGGGGTTGATGGTGTATCTGACCTGGATGAATTTAATGAGTTGAGCAACATGTGTCTCTTTGTAGATGACCATCCACTAAAAATAAGGAGTGTTGAGCAAAACATCCCACAGAAATCGCTACCTTGGGTGCGCCACGATGGATAAGGAAGAACAGTATAGCTGCGTAGATTATTTTTGTTATTTGCCATGTAACCTGTTTATGTTACAATGTGAGATCCTATTTATGTTTGAACATATGGAGACCCTATGCTTATTTCACATAATTGCAATCTATTTCCCTATATACTACACACTTAACCCTAAAGAAGGATCCATAAACCCTAAACCCTAAACCCTAAACCCTTAAATCTGGAACCTAACACTAAACCCTAAACACTTAACCCTTAACCCTTAACCCTAAACCCTAAACCCTAAACACTTAACCCTTAACCCTAAACACTTAACCCTTAACCCTAAACCCTAAACACTTAACCCTTAACCCTAAACACTCAACCCTTAACCCTAAACCCTAAACACTTAACCCTTAACACTAAACCCTAGCTAAACTCTAGTTCAATTCAAAAGTATCTCATACATGTGATTTCATATTTTTAACATGTATATCTTGTCAAGACAAACACTACAAAATTTAATTCATAATTTTTGGAACAATATTTCTCAAGATATGATTTTTTCTAGCTTATGTATTGATCGATATATTAGGCATGTAAATATAGATACATATAAAAGCATCTCAAACATGTCATTTCATATTTTTAGCATGTATATCTTGTCAATACAAACACCACAAATTTTATTCACAATTTTTGGAACAATATTTCTCAAGATATGTTTTTTAGAAATTTTTTAGAATTATTTTTACAAAAATGTTTCTACTGGCAGTTCCCATTGACAACCGCATGTAGAAAGGGTATCAGTGCTGGCGGTTGGCAATGCCAACCGCTAGTAGAAATGGGGTCTGTATATATATCCCGCCCACTCGCTCGAAATTTTCTAAGTCCCGAAGGCGCCAGTTCATTCGAATCGACGCCGTCAGACTGCCGGATTTTCCCACGAACCTCCGTCGCCTCCAATACCGCCGCTCACCAGTCATCTCCGTCACGCCGGGGTAAGTCCTCGACGCTCCGTCCTCTTCTCTCTTTGTAGCGGCGTGGCAGCGACGGTCGGTTGCGTGGTGGCGGTCGGTTGCGCGGCAGCGAGGAGGCAGGCGCGCGGCGGGCGAGTGCGAGCGCGAGCGCGGTGGACGAGGTTGCGGCGGCGCGCCGAGCAGCGTGCGCTTGCCGTTGGACGCAGGTGGAGGGCGTCTCGGGCGCACGCGGGGCCAGCGCCGGGCAGTTGCGGCGGCGGCGGCGGCGTTAGTTGTGGCTCGAGCGCGTGGCCGTGGAGCACGTGGCCGAGGTCGTGGTGGTGCGGAAAGCAGTGGATGCGGGAGGAGGGCGGCTCGGGCGCACGTGGAGGAGGCGGCGTGGTGGCGAGCCGTGGGGAAGACGAACCTGACGTGCGGGCCCGGTCTGTCAGTTGGAAGGGGAGGTGGCGAGGTGCGGGCCGCGCTGCGCGCTCAGCTGGGCCGAGGTTGGACTAGGCCGTGGGGCGGGCCTCCGCGCTCGCGGGAGAGAGAGGGGAGGGGGGCCGAGGCTGGGCCGGCTGCGCAAGCGGGCCAGAAAAGAAGATAAGGGGAGGGAGAGAAAAGAAGGGCTTTTTTCTTTTTTTTTTCAAAAGCTGATTTTTAAAGATCTCCCTTCAAGTTTCAAGTTTCATAGCTGATTTTTCTTATATATATATTTAAATGCCTCTTGTATGTATAGATGCTTCCAATATATAAATGCTTCCAATATATGATTATAAATGCTTATATAAATGCTTATCATTTATTAGATAAATGATTATATAAATGCTTCCAATATATGATTTAAATCCAATGACTTATATATATTTAAATACTTATATAAATGCTTATCGTTTATTATAAATGCATCTAATATAAATGCTTTTTTATATATTGCTTTGATTTTCTTTAGCATTTTTATTTTCTTTTAGCTTTTTTATAATGAATGCCTCCAATATAAATGCATCTAATATAAATGCTTCTTTATATATATTTAAATGATTAAAAAGGCATCTTGTATTAGTTGTTTTATTAATATATCATACACTTGATGATATTATATATTCATTTCTTAGGTATTATATAAATGCTTATAACATACACTTGAAATTCTTATAATATACACTTGAAATTCATATATATAATATATAAATGCATATCCTTTATTAGATTTCCACGATGACATCTCCAAGCAACAAGGCACAAGCACAAGGGTCCATTCACATGGAACAGGCACCAGGGTCCGACCCCATGGAGCAAGTACAAGATACCCACCAAATAGGGCAAGGCGTGGGGTCGTCCGACCCCACGGAGCAAGTACTAAATACCCATGAAATGGGGCAAGGCCTGGGGCCGTCCGACCCCATGGAGGAAGAAGAAGGGAACCAATCAACTCCGGAGAGATCTTGGAGCCCTAGCGACGACTTCAAGCGTCCCGAAGTGAGGAAGGCTCGAGAACAAGTTGAGCGTGAATTACGCCATGGCCCTGATTATGATCAAGAAGCCGAGGAGGTAATTATATCGTGCCTATTATTATATGATTTCATGTTTCTATTTACTTAGATGTGTATATATAAACCATGACCATTGAACTCACAATGTCTATATTCAGAGAGCATTGACTCAGATGGAAGAGTTAATCTCGCAACATGCCGCGGAACGTGCCAAAGATGCACCCGAACCGACCGCGGTGATGACTACTGAGAGATCAAGGAAGAGGAAGCGGAGCGGTGCCAAACGAGGCGAGAGAGGATTGAACAAGTTTCCAGACGATGTATATGCCATCTTAGAAGTCAGCCCGACCGGACAGCCCACGACTCCTTTGGAGGCCCTAGCCAAGTACCGGAACGCAATTGGCTTCTGTGTTAGGGACTTTCTTGACATCACTAACAAGAAATGGTCCATTGTGTCGGAGGATGACAAGACAAGAATTTGGAAAAAAATGAAGACGAGGTTCCAGTTTCCTCGAGCAATACCAGAGGCATTGGTAAAGGACTATACATTGAAGCAGTGTGCGATCAGTTTCCAAAACTGGAGGTCCGATTGGAATACCAAGTTTGCCAAGAAAGGGTTGGACCCTACAACAACGTACAAGATTTCTAAAGGGCAGTGGGCGATCTTTCTAGAGTAGAGGAAAGAGAAAGACTTCGTATCTCTGAGCAAAGCCAACTCCACTCTCGCTAAGAAGAATAAGTACCACCACCGTTTAGGCTCAGGTGGTTATCAGCGTCAGGCTCCCAAATGGCAACAAGAAGAGACTGCGAGGAAGGTGAAAGGGTTGCCGGTGTTTTCCGAACAAGTTGGTGAAAGGTCCGCGAATTGGATTCGGGCTCGAAAACCAAAGAAAACCGATAGCGGTTTGTCCTTTGATGACCCTCAGGTTGAAGAAGTAGCAAAGAATATCTTTGCGGTGGCAGCCAAGCAACAGGAAGGTAAATTCAAGCCACGAAGGGAGAGAGCCATCCTTAGCGAGGGCCTGGGTAACCCTGAGCATCCTGGCCGTGTTTGAGGCGTGTCATCCAAAGAAGGATGGAAGGAGGGATTTGACCCTCAGTGGGAAGGTGAGTATAGGAAACGTGATCGATACAAGGAAGAAATGGCTAGCTATTGGAAGGAGGAGGCTAAGAAAGAGTTTATAGAGTTTATGCAGAAATTGATAGATGATCATCCTGCTGAGTTGATGCAGAAGCTAGCGAGTGCGGTGTCAAATCAACAAATGAGCACTCAGGCACCCCAGATGCAGCTAGTCCCAGTGGTGTCCCAGCAGACCGTTGCCGAGGCACCAAGCAGTGTCGCATCTACCGGGAATAAGGTTCAATATCCAGTTTATGACATTGTTACTCCAGTGGTTTGCTCTCTAGTCACAAGATATGACATTAACAATCACCGTACAAGGGAAGTAGCCACAGGCAAAGCGATCCTAGGACGCAAGTACCACAGTGCTGACATTCCTGAAGACTACTGCAGAGTAGAAGTATCGACTGTGGTCAATGGATATGAGGATGAGATTTTAGACATCCCTGGTCCCGAGGACATTGAGAAACTCGGACAAGCTCTAAACAATTTAATTCTTTGGCCTCGGCGAGGCGTCCAGCTGAGGGAGCCGCCACCGTCCTCGCAAGAGATACCAGTTGAGGAGTCAACAGGACCTACTGATCCTCTTCCAAACCCACCACCATCACCACTCCATTCTCTTTGGAGCCCACCTCCATCACCTCGGCCACAGTCATCACCTCCGCCACCTCCATCACCTCTGCCACCTCCATCACCTCCACTATAGTTATCACCTCCACCACAGTCTTCACCTCCACCACAGTTAATACCGTCTGCACCACAAACATCACCTCCGCCGCCTCCACAACAAAAATCCACACCTTCCCCACAACTCAAAGATCCAAAACAAACACCCGCGCCGTCAAAGAAGAAGTTTCGAGTGCCCAAGTTCATTTCCCCCTTTGAGCCAAAGAAGAAAACAGCTGGCACGACCAAATTTTTGAAAGGACTTGGGATAAAACACAAAATTGAAGTCCGCGACTTGTCTGAGCTCAGCAAGTCAGCGCAGTCGGTGCCTAAGGTAATTCCCTGCACATACAAGGTGCCCACTTTTGAAGACTACAAGTCTGTGCCTAAAAACTATGTGTTTGGAAAGCCTCTACTGAGCTGGGAGAAACTCCAAAAGGTGCCAAACAATGTAAAAAGGCTGAATGACTGGTACATGAGAGCCTCTTCTGCTGGCATTCACGCCATCAACATGCGTATACTACATAAGGCATTTCAAAGTGTTCATGATCTGTGCGTGATTAGCTTTGAATACCTTTGGTTGATGATGAACTTCGAGAGGCTAGACGTACAGATCATAACGATGTTTGCATTGTAAGTGTTATATAGTTACACATCCATTGTAGTTGCATCAATATTCAATATATGACATGCATTGTAGTTGCAAATGTTCAATATATCTGACAAGCAAGTACCTTGTAGAATGCTATATGATCAGGAGGAGCAGACTTACGGCCAGGATTTCGATTATTGTGCCGAGCAAAGGGTTGGCTATCTAAACCCAATTGATATATGCGAAGAAAGGCACACCATCAGAATCGAGGAAAACAGCGACGACTTATTGGGCTTAGTAGGTGAAGCACGGGCCGAGAAAAAGAGAAAATTAAAGTTTCAATTTGAATCCAAGTACGCCTTCTACATTGCAAAGTGTATGAAGAAGTATCAATATAGGAAATGTGTAGTGGCACCGTACAACTTTGGGTAAGTATGAGTTTGGGAAGTGGCACCGTATAACTTTGGGTGATCAAACTACATAATTTCAATGCACAAATGTATCATGAATTTGATTCATGCAGGGACCACTGGATCTGTGTCACCATTTATCCTAAAAAGGAAGGGTGGTGTACTAGACTCCGCTAATTACCCACCGGCAAACTATGGAGGTTTCATTGAGAACTTAGAGCTGTAAGTCAAGATATACACATATACGTTTGCATTATAAGATTTTAAGAATAATTAACATGGTGATTGTATTCGAGTTCGCAGGGCATGGCGGTTTTATAAAATCCATGGTGGAAAGCTTGAGTCGAAGAAAAAAGAAAAGGAGCCATTGGAAGTTATATATGACTGACCGGTAAGTTGTATGAAAACTTACTCTTATAAAATTCACGTGTGTGAGCATCTATAAATAATCACTTTTCTTTTTTGTGTATAGTGCCACAAGCAACCACCAGGGCCTGTCCTTTGTGGATACTACGTGTGCGAGCACATGAGAGGAGACACGACATGATACATGAAGAAACCTTCGAAGAGAGTCAAGGCGACGACCATCAATGAAAAGACGTTGTACGATATAATTGAGGACGTGAGCCTTTTCCTAATTAAACAGGTCATCTCAACTTTTAGAAAATATCATGATCATGAAAGTGAATTAACCAAGCCAGAGTATCAAGCACTCACAGAGGTTTATAGCCTAAATCTTACTTGAAGCGGTTTTTAGAAGACATGTGCAAACTATTGATGTATATAGTGTGTGATACACTTGTAACTTTATGTGTGTGAGCATGAGACTAATGTATATAAGGTGTCATACACTTGTAACTTTATTGCGAGCATGAAACTTTGAAGTAATAATAGATGTATGTATGAAATATATAAATTTCATGTTGCTATATTTGAACATCATCCAATAAGCTTTACTAGTTTCAATAACAATAATATATATATAAAACATACGGTTCTCTTAGTGAACCGGCTGTGTAAATGTCTCCTTTTCACAGGCGGTTAGTTTTCTACAGGCGGTTCTCAAGCAACCGCCCGTAGAAATGACCCATTTCTACTGGCCCCCAGCACCAGCGGTTCTGAAAAACGCCTGTACAAATGCGTTCCGAACTGCCTGCATAGTAAGCTTTTGTACTAGTGATACAACTAGTCTGTGTGAACCAAAACTGAAGAAAAATCATTACTAGATCACTAGTGACTGCACTTTAGTATGGCTATTTTTTAACAAATGTACAGTTGTAGCTAAAAGATGCATACATTGTTGCTGTGTTACCAAAAAGGCATGGTAAAACTAGCAGCGGGAGAATGCAAAATTTGTTAAAATATGCAACATATATAAAAAGTGAGATTAAGAGGCATGCCCATGTTGGGCCATCTATGTGCAATAAGATTATCTAAATCAGATCAAGAAAAAGAAAAGCCCACTGCGCCACTGGCCCAACCGATAGTTGCTTGTCGTCTGTCGGAATCACATAGTCCTGACTTTTCTTTGGCAGTAACTGTTGTGGCGTTGCCCAGCCCGCTACCCTGGCCTTTTTTTACAACAACATATTAAAATAAAAAGCAGCCATTTTATAAAGAGGACCTCCATAGAAGACCAAGTTATAACAAAGTCCCATAAGTGGATAAGAAGACAGCAGCGCCCGTCGACGAGAGGCCACATGGCATCAAAGACGTTTGCACTAGGATGGATTGACCGCACATAGCGACGGTTAAGGATGGGTCGGTAGAGCTGTTGAAGGAGAAACATGCCGGTGATAGAAGGATGTTATGATGTTGTCGCCCAGGTTAGAAGAAGCTTAAACCAGGATCCTAGGCGTAGGCGTAGCTATTGGACCAATGCCAGAGGAGGAGGCAGGGAGCGGTAGGACCAGAGCCCGTAGGATAGAGATGGAGGCGAGTGGCCAAGGTTATGGAGCAGAGAAGAACTAATCTCGGTGATGGTGAGTGGAGGTGGGAGCGGAGGTAGAGGGTAGATCCGCATTGCATGAGAACAAATTCATTTTATTGATACTGTTCTTTGGCAGGGACGTCGTAGACAGTGAGGAAGATGTTGAGGAAGGCCACACCATAGACAGTGACGATGCCAGCAACGACAAGGAAGACACCCATCTGCAGATCTCTATAGCTACTAACTACTAAGTACTAGGGGGCTGAAAGGTTGTAACACCCTAAAATTTGAAATAGAAATTAGATTTGAACTTGAGTTAAATTTGCCGGCAACGACAAGGAAGACACCCATCCGCAGATCTCTATAGCTACTAACTACTAAGTACTAGGGGGGCTGAAAGGTTGTAACACCCTAAAATTTGAAATAGAAATTAGATTTGAACTTGAGTTAAATTTGATTTATTTTCAAATGATTTTGTGAAGCATAGAACTAAACAAATAAAACTAAATTAAATATCATGCTAGGGTTAACTTGTTTGTGCATATCATGCCACTGCATTTTCTTGTGTGGGTTGATTTTGCAAAACCCTAGAAAACAATTCAAAACCCTCTTTGAAAATCATTTGGAAAAAGAAAAGCAAAAAGAAAATGAAAATAAAAAGGAAAAACCCTCCCTCTCTCTCTTTCGGCCTGTTTGGCCCAGTCGGCCTGTTTCCCTCTCCCCCTCACTTCTCTCCACAGTGGGCCGGCCCAGCTCGCCCGCGACCCAGCTCGCCCGCGCCCGCGGCCTCTCCTCCCTCCTCCCTCTCGCTGACAGTACGGGCCCGCCCGTCAGTGCCCTCCCTTCTCCTTCCTTGAGTCCGAGGCGGACACGCCGCGCCGCGCCGCGCCGCGTCGGCCGCAACCGCCTCCTCCGTGGTTTCCGCGCCTCGTAGCCGTGTGGGACTCTATCCCCGGCCCCTTTAAATAGCCCGGAACCCCGCGCCGCCTCTCCCCGTCCTCGCATTGTCTAGCAGCAGCAGCAGCATCGCGCCTTCGCCGCCGCTCTGCTCCGCCGCCGAGCCGCCGTTCCGTGCCCCGGCCGCTCCAAGCTCCTCGCCGAGCTTCGCACTCGCCTCACGTGCGTGCGGAACACCTCCCCTCTCTCTTTTTCCTCTCTTTTGTGCACTGATTGATCCTGCTGCCGTACGCAGGGTAACCGCCGCCGCTGTTCCACGTCGACCGCCATTCCCGTCCGTCCTCGAGCCCCGCAATCCGCCTAGGTGAGTTCGCCTTTGCATCCTCTATCTCCCGGTGTGCTCGGATTTGGAAACCGAGCACCGTAGCGCCCGATCGACCTCGCGCCGCCGTGCGCCGGCCGTCGGCCATGGCGCCCCGCCGTGCCGCGCCTCTGCTCCGGTGGAGCACCGCCCTCATCCCCCCGATCTAATCTCCACCGTCCGCTCTGGATCGGATGGACCAGAGGGATGGATACCCCTTCGATCTGGCAATCTTGCTAAAGAGTCCCTGCCCTTTTCGGCCTCTTAACCCGCAGTCCTAAAGCGGATTTCAGCAATACGCTTTTCTCTCTGGAAAGCGTAATCTCCTTTAAATCCGATTTAATTCGGTTTTAAATAAAAACCCTTATTTACAGTTTTGCCACTGAACTTTAAATACTTATATTTGGCTCGTTTTAAATCCAAATCGATCCGTTCAAGTTGCGTTAGATCCGTAATTTTATGCTCTATCCAGTAGTATAGATTTCATCTATGTTAATTACTTTTGAAAATCAAAGTAAATTAATTTGTTAATACTTTAATCTTTTCCTTTTCAAAATCTTGTTTAATCTATAGTTTATTCGTTTTAGATCCGATTAGCGTGATTCTCGCGTCTATGTGATCGTAGTAAAGTATAGATCTGTTTTATAACCTTTTCAAAGTCTCTTTATTGTTTATGGTGTAATGTTCTGATCATATCTTTATTGCTTCGTGTATGATTGTTCGGATGATTGCGTGGTGATGTTGATCGAGTACAGCCGGTGAGATCTTCGGTGAGCAAGAGTTCTTTGCAGCAGATCAGGATCACCAGGAGCTTTGTGATCAAGGCAAGTTTAACATAGGATCATCCTTGTTTCCTATTCACCCTAATTCATCTAGTCATATTGCATGTGTTTAATTTGATTCCTATTAGATCTATACCATAGCTTTGTTATCCTTTTACGTTGTCACCATGTGTTTTTATGCATATGGGTAGCTCTGCTATGCTTTACAATAATGGATCTGAGATGAATCTTGATTAATAATATATGCAACAATGAGATAAAACTGGCTTTTATAGCAACATGGAATAGGACCCCACTGTAGGCAAAAGCTGGGATTCAAATGCAACCACGAGTGCTATAATGGCTTTGGCTTTAGTTAAGTATGAAGTTTGGACTAGCATACTTGTGGTTCGTGAAAGGCACCTTTGCCGAGCTGGTTATGGGGTATAGCTTGTGTGGGGACCGCTGCGGGTGGTACCATCAGGGTGTCCCATATTCCCCTTTGCATTGGGTCCGTAGGGTCCGCTACATGCTAGAAAGGGCTTTAGAAAGACTTCATAGTGTTCCCTGCCCACTCACCTTGACAGTGTTATGGGAGTTATAAACCCGGGCATATGGGAAACACGGCTTGTGGGTAAAGTGTATAACCTCTGCAGAGTGTAAACCTATCATGATAGCCGTGCTCACGGTCACGAGCGGCCTGGAAAACTCACAGTGTAGATGATCATGTTGTTTAATTATTAACGTTGTTTATTAATCTTATCATGTGGTTATTAATTGGGTTATGCATAACTAAAGCTAAGTAATGGTAAAACTTGACCAAGTTAAAAGCAACCGCAGTACAGATAGTGTTAGCCTTTTGAGCTTCATAACCCTATGTTACTCTTGTTGAGTACTTTAAGTGCTCACTCTTGCTTTCTCAACCCCTTCAGATGGTTTTGAAGACTACCGTGAGGAGTGCTAGGCTAGTGGTCAACCAGTCGGCGTTCCCTGTGAAGTGGAGCTTCGTCGCGAGAGTTATCTTTATTTCCGCTGTTTTGTTTAAGAATATTATTCGTTATGTAATAAGCACTCAGTGATGGTACTATTTAAAGATTTGTCGGCTTATGTGTGTGATTGATCTCTGGAACACATGAGTTATTCGCATTCGATTTTATTCTTAAAATTGGGTGTGACAAAGGTCCTACATGGCTAGAGAGGGGGTGACTAGCCTAATTAAAATTTCTATAAATCACTAGAGCAAATGTTAGAATACACAAAGCGAAGCCTTTTTGCTCTAGCTCTACAAATGGTTGCAAGCCACCTATCCAAACAATCCTAGTTATTTGAGTATCTATCACACAATAGCAAGAAGCACCAAGATACTCAAGTTAATCTAGCAAGAATTTTAACAAGGTATACTAACCAATCAAATAAACAAAGCTAGATGAAACTAGACAAGATATATATATATATAATATATATATATATATATATATATATATATATATATATATATATATATATATATATATATAATACAAGAGAGAGGATGCATATGTTATTCCAATGCCTTGTGATGAAGAGATGAACAAGTTGAATCAATCACAATATGAATACCAAAAGAGTGAGGGAGACAATAGATGACAATCGATTTTCTCCCGAGGTTCATTTGGATGCCACCAAGCTAGTCCCCGTTGTGTCGACCGCTCACTTGGTGATTCGGTGGTTAAGAGGCAATCATAAGCCTAGCCCACAACCTGGGCACCACAAGAATCAAACCACAAGAGAGGGTAACTCAAAGACATGAGCAATTTACTAGAGTTACCCTTTGACGCTCCGTCGAGGTGGGTACAAGCCCTCTCACAATCGTCGAAGCCGGCCATGAACAATCACCAATCGTGTCGAAGCTCCTCCACAGCTCCAAGCCGTCTAGGTGTTGGAAAATACCAAGAATAACAAGAAAACCTATGGCGATGATGATCACCAAGTGCAACTAAGATGCAATGCAATGATCAAAGCACTTGGTTCACTCAAACTCTCATGAAATGAGAAATTGGATCAAGAGAGATGAGTTGAGGGCTATCTCAAGCAAGCACAAAGAGTGAGAATGAATGGGAGGTGCAAGAGAGATCCCCAAGGGCCAGCCACAAACATATATATAACATCCCATGAAAACTAGCCATTTTGCCCCTTGTCCACACTTCCTGCGAAGCCTCTGGACAGTACGAGTACATTGGGTCCGGAACAAAACGTATGCGTCCGGACCGTTCTCCAATTCAAATCGAGCCGTTGGCGCACTGATTTTATCGCTGAAAGAATGTCCGGACGCTAACAACAGTTGAGCTCCGGACCAAAAGGCAGAGCGTCCAGACACTATGCAGTGAGGTAATAGAGAGCATCCGAGCTCCGTACGGACGTCCGGAGTCCCACCTTTGGACCATAACTCGCGTCCGGACCTTCTAAAAATATGTTTTCCAGAGAGCTCCAACCTCCGGACTCTGCGTCCGGAGCATCACCTCCGGACCAAGCCATGCGTCCGGAGCTTACCCAATAAGCAACAGAGAACACACGAGCTCCAGACACATGTTCAGACCTTGGCTCCGGACTAACTCCAGCGTCCGGACCCCCTGTGCTCAGGACGGAGCACCTAGGGTTTGGTTCCGGACGCAACCAAATTGGTCAGGACCCAACACAACCCTAGCGTCCGGACCTCTAGACTTCGCCCAAATGCCTCGAAACTTCTTTTGAAGCTTTCATATTCTAACACTAAGTGATCCCAACACTTGTGCACGTGTGTTAGCTTTCACAACATATATTCTTGGAATTAATTTCATTCCTCACTAGTTCATTTTATATATGCAATGCAAATGACCTAGTGGCACATGTGAAGACTCCATAGTGATTTTGGTAATTGATGAAGCCTAAGTACTAACCTAGCTCTAAGTCTGAGTAGGTTTAGTACACCAAGGTGAAGTGAGTGAACAAGTGGTGGAGCAAGGATGGAAGCTAGGTGAAAGCATTTCAAAGGCTCACACTTGGAGAAGAAGAGAAAGAGGAGACCCTAAGAGCTATACAAGGCAAAGGTATAAGCTAGGGCTTTTTGGTTTAGTGATCAAGACACCTAGTGGGTGTGATCACATTTAGGATAGATAACCGTACTATTAAGAAGGGAAAATAGTATGTGGTTACAACTATCGAGTGCCATAAGGTTGATCATCATTGCATTGCATCTAAACCTAATGAGCAACCCCTTGTAAAACTTGATAAAATATGCCAACACACATGCACAAGTCAGTGAAGCACTTGGTGGTGGAACATGAGATCAAGGGAAGCAAAGAGAAGTGAATTCTGCCCAAGATTGAAGCGTCGAACCAGTTGTGCATAGGAGCTCCGGACCATCGGAGGTGGTCCGACGGCTGCTCCTAGCACTGGCTGGCATCAGAGAGGCGTCGGACCAGTGGTCAGATGATGCGTCAGACCATAGGCGAGTGTTCCGGTGGCTCGGTCAGAGTCTCAGCAGAAGAACAAGACAGGCGTCGGACCAGGTGGCATAGTCCGGAGGGGCAGTCCGACGATGAGGTCCGAAGCTCGGGTGCTCCCTGCATGAAATTGTCAAGACTCGGTGGAGGCTCCGGACCAGGTGGCATGGTCCGGTGGTGTAGTCCGATGGTAAGGTCCGAAGGCCGGGTGCTTACTGTACTCAGACTTTGGGTGAGGCCAAAGCGTCGGACCAGGCCTCCGGACCAATGGAGGTGGTCCGACGGTGGCCAGTTTTGCGCGCCAACGGTCAGATTTCAAAGCGTCGGACCAGGTGCTATAGTCCGACGGTGGTGACAAGTGGTCCGACGGTCACGTTTTTCAGCAGCCCAAGTGCATAACAGCTAGTTCCTTTGAGGGGGCTATAAAAGGGTGTGTGGCAGTTCAAGTTGTCTCTCTTGCTCATTCTGATATTGCACACACTTGAGAAGCTTGTTGCACACACTCCCACTCATATCACACTTGATTGATCATCCATTTGAGAGATTTGAGTGCATCAAGTGCATTGCATGAAGTGATTCATCTTAGTGGCACTTGGGAGTTGATACCGCTTCTAGTTTCTTGTTACTCTTGGTGATTGCCATCACCTAAACGGTTGGAGCAAGCGGTGTGGATTCGAGAAGCTTGGTGATTGTGCTTCATCGACGACAAGTGGTGATTGTGAGGGGTTCTTGTGCCTTCCCCGTGGGAGATCGCAAAGGTAACTCTAGTGGATTGCTCGTGTCTTTGAGTGCCCTCATCTTGTGTTGGTTGTGCGGCACCCGGTGATGGGTTTGGCGTGTGATGCCAATTAGCGCGTGAACCTCCAAGTTAAAACCTCATCCTGAGTGGAAGAAATATCATATGGTGCCTGTAGAACAGTGAACTCCCCAGTGGCCTGCTTGTCTTGAAAAATGAATTCCATCTCATCATAGCAATGGATAGGGACGTTTATAAACTTGGCCCTTGGATCTTTGTCCTGCACGTTGTCCAGTCTTAATTTTATACAGTATTATCATAAATAAGTAACATAACCAAATCAAAATTATAAGGATAGAAAGGCTTACATTCTGCATCCTGACAACCTCTGTTTCATCATAAAGTATCATTTTCTTAACATCATCAAAGTTTGCTCCACTTAAATTCTTTGCTTGTAGTATAACCTTCCATTGCCCTTTCAACTTATGATACTTGTGATAAACTTGTTGTTGAGTGAAATTTGTATGAAAACTTTCCATTAATCTGTTTTGCGCACTCCTCATGATGTACCTCACGAAAAACCATTAGTCTCCCTCAACTTGTATCTTCTCCTTGTAGTATCGCAGCATGTCCTCCACCACCTGGGGTTGCCACACAACATTGTTTCCTGCCATCCCTACATGTGACAGTACTTAAAATATTTTCAGTGATGCAAAATTTATATACTTCATAAGCCATGTGATTGTTTATTACTTCATGTAAGCAAACTAAATTTCATTCAGAGAAATCCACTATTACAATTAAAATGCTAGAAGACATTGCAACACAAAATAATAAATAGTTTCATAGACGACTCGACAACACACATCAGCCATGCCTTACATTGTGCCTATTTCTCCACATACTATTAGCTATGACATCCCTGTCTCGGAGTACTTCTCTCTGTTCCTCACATAAATCTCGTTGAACACGTCCAGCAGTTCTTGGATAGTTCTGAAACCAATTCTGTTCACTATATACTAGTTCATCAGGCCCCCCATTTTGAACATCCAGTTATGAAGAATACAACATGCTATGACAACTCGTACTTGTGAAGGGAAGGGATAATATGGTCTTGTAGTCAGAACTTTGAAACGATTTTTTAGTGTCCCAAATGCTCTCTCGACAGTAGTGTGTAGGGATGAGTGCCTTAGGTTGAATAGCTCATTTGGTGTCCGCGCTCTATTGCCCCTCCACTCACACAAATGGTATCGAGTTTGACGAAAAGGAGGTAGAAATCCTCTCCTTGCTGCATAGCCAGCATCTGCAAGGTAGTATTTACCTACCAGGCCATTGGGAACATAATTAATATCACTAAGTTGTATATGTAAGCGTTCCAAAGGTAGACTAGACACCAACCTTGAGGAACTCGAAGGCCATTTGGATGCTCAAGAGAATGTCGTAGGACTGTGGAATCATGTGCGGACCCCTCCCAACCAGCACATACATATGTGAACATCAAATCAAAATCGACCACTGCAAGAACATTTTGGGTAGGAAAGCCTTTCCTACCACGGAACCTATCTACAATCCTTGATGGAACATTACAAGGAATATGGGTACCATCAATTGCGCCGATGCAATCCTAGACATTCAATTGGTACAGGAACATAAGTACATAATAATATATTATTAATAAGCTATTTTGATATAAATTAGAGAAGGGTTGTACCTTAAAATAGGGATCAAACCGAGGGTTGCCTACAATTTTTGATGGTATATTGAGAGAGCGATGCCTAAGCATTTTAGGTCCAAGTTGTCCAATTACATATAAAACTTGATTGAAATATCGGCTAACAGTTTCACCTGACCTTGTGAAATGAAAACTAATATCACTGTTTTTCTTATGATGTCCTACAGTAGTGAGAAACATGGCAATTTGTTCCTCGACGGTACAATGCCAAGTATCTCTAAGTGCTCCCATAGTACGCAGTTTTAGACACAACTTAAAAAAACACTGCCTTGCCCATGCGCAACTCTGAGATGCAGTGTTTCTCCTCACCGCAATACAATTTTTGTAGATATTTCAACCTTTCTTTATTCCTCTCTAACAATGAGTATCTTATAGGATCACCAGTATTACGTCGATATATCACCATATAATCCATGCTAAAATAGAAGCGCTAATGAATGCAATCATTCTATTAACAATAGCACTGTCATCCATCTATAATAATCAAACAACAAAGGACAAATTGTTAAACTACCAAAAAATACAGAGTAAAAATCAAATAAATTATTTGATACAGAGGACATATGTAGGGTATCACGAAGTTCATACAAAAGCACACTAACTACAAGATTTTCACCATTTGCTTTAGAAGAGAAAGAGAAAGACCTATATAAGATCTCAGAAACTTTAGTCTAGATAAATACTTAGGGATCGAATAGAAATCACAATATTATAGTTTTAGATCTGCAGATTGCAGTGTGCTGCGCACACACCAAATCAAAGCTCAATCGTAAAACACACCAAAAACTATGAAATATTAATCCCCAATCTACAGTAGTCCTCAAGCACACTCCAATCACAATCTATTTCAAAAAGGAAAAAAAATAAACATTAAAGATTCATTACATACCTTGCAATCCGAAGAAGAGGAGGAACCTGCTCTCCGCCCCCTGCTGAAGAAGCCTCAGCAAATTGATCCGTCCGTCTTGCAGCAGTCAAGTTGGAGAGGACGAATAGAGCTGCTGGGTGGAGGTGCGTGCAAACTAAGATATGACTAGATTTATGGAGGTGTTGGAGGAAAAATCGCATGGGATGCTGAAGTACATGGCGAGATGAACGGGGAAAAGTGGAGGTCGTTGCGGATGAGGTCGTTTTGCGCTCATTTTTCTTCGGCATGAGCGTGATTTGCCGTTGGAGGCGAGCTGAATCGGCTCTCCCTCGGAAGCGATGCTTTTGTGGGCGAGCGGGGCAAGGTTGTCCCCAAAAGCTAGCTTTTTTTTGGATTACTTAAGGCTGTGACTTGACTAACGAGGCTATTATTTTCCTAACCTAGGATCCAAACGCACCCTAAGATACTCAAATTAATGATGAAACTAGACAATATATATATATCTACACCCACCTAACAAGCCGTCCCCTCCCACGCTCCCGCGCCCTCCCGGCGCCCGCGCCACGCGCCTTCCCGGCTCGCGCCAGCCCGTCCCCTCGTGGCTCCCGCGCCAATTAATCAGGCAGGTCAGCGAGCTGGCTTCCACAAGCGCCAACCCGTCCACTCCTGCGCCAATTGATCATGCTGGTCCCGCGCCAAATCAGGCTGGCCTGCCTGCCCACATCGAGCTGGCTCCACAAAAAACAACAAAAATAAGTGCGCTGCTAGGAGTTGAACCTAGGACCTCATGGCTCAGGTCTTAAAACTACAACAATAGCCATTTGAGCATCTAGTTGTTACTCAAACGATGTACAACCATAAATGTATTTATTAAGGCTAGAGATGGAAAATTAACCCATGTTCAATCATGTCTTGGTAAGTACAATCATGTCCTAAACGTCAACAAATTCGGGTATAGAGTGAGTACGTGCTACTCCACCCTTTTTTTACATGTATTCAGCTCTGGTGTTCCTGTTTGCTTCCACACGCTTTTTTGTGTACATATATTTATCAATATTTTTATTAAGAATACTGATTAGGCTATCAGTATTTAGTATTTTTTTATTTCAGTATTTTTTTTTTATTAGTATTTTTTACAAATATTAATTAGGATGTTAACATTCAGTATTTTTATTTAAATAGCTGCCTGTATTTCGAATACATATCAGTATGTACCCACGCTATTCAACACCATGACACAACCACCCCTACCTGATCCGAGTGCTACCCTAAACCTGAGCGGACCGCACCACCCCAGCCATCTCGCATACCCTGCCCTAATCAGTATTGCTATATTTGTAGTAAAAATACTGATAAATAAAAATAAATACTGACAACTACTAAAATAAAAATACTGAATATTGACACCCTAATCGGTATTCATAAATAAAAAAATTCTAACAACTACTAGAATAGAATATTGAATATTGACACCCATAATAAAAATACTGATAAATAAAAACAAATACTGACAATTTCTAAAATAAAAATGTTGAATATTGACACCCTAATCAGTATTTTTAATAAAAATACTAATAAATACTAACAATACTGACAACTACTAAAATAAAAAATACTACAACCCTCATCAGTATAGATACTGCAACCCTAATCAGTATTACTATGACCCTATTCAATATGGATGCTGCAACTCTAACTAGTTTCATACGTAGCTAACTAGTATGGTGACGCAACCCTAATTAGTATTCTTGCTACAACCATAATCAATATTTGTATTATGCCCCTTAATCATTATACCTAGCAGTATTAAGGGAGATATTGACAAAATACTTATAACTACAAGGGTCCGAGTACTCACAAAATACTTGAAGATACTGATAGTTACTTAAAGATACTACTTAGTCATAGTACTTACCGTACCAAGCTATCTACCAAAAATATTCGAAGATACTCACAAAATACTTAAAGGTACTAGCAACTACAGAAGTTATAGTAAAAAACTACTAAAGTTATAGCACCAACTGAACCAAGCTATTAACAAAATATTGATCAAATATTTGAAGATATTGACAACTACTTAAAGGTACCAGCACTTACTGAAGTTATAGTACCAGTTATACCAAGCTACTAATAAAATACTTACAGATCCTAACAAAATATTTAAAGATACCAACAAAATACTAGAAAATACTGACAAATATTTAATTTAGTATTTGAGATAGTCACAGTTGAGTAGCATTAAGTAACCGATCAATTAATTAAGCTTTGTACTACTTCCTCCTTTAATTTAGTTTTAGTACATAAAACATGCGACATTTTTTTTAAAATTAGTATACTTCCTCCATACACATATTAACTGACGTTTAGGATATAATTGTGCTTACCAAGGAGTAAAAAATTAGGGGAATTCTTTCCTATCCATCCTTATTAAATAGTGTTGCTGATGTCTAATAGACAAAAATGATTCTTAGTTAGATTGGTCAAGCTATAGCCTTATGTTGTTGGTGTACAGGGTTCCAATCCCTTTGCCCACATAATTTTTGCTATCCCCTTGCCCACATAATTTTTGCTCCCCGACTGTATTGGAGCGATGGTTGCACGCGTGACGCGCGAGCCGCCGGCTGCACGGACGCGCTGAGCATGAGCCGCGAGCGGCACGCATGGCTGAGCCGCTGGCTGCATGGTATCTGATCGCGAGGGGCGCGCGTGGCTGAGCCGCTGGCTGCACGGACGCGCTCCGCGAGGGGCGCGGGGCCCGAGTTGATTAGCGCGAGAGGTGGTGCTGGGGGTTGATTAGCTAGTTGACTGGTCCACGGTGTAGAATACGTGTATATATATATATAAAGTGAATATAAGAGAGAGCGTGAAAATGTTATACCAATGCCTTGTGATGAAGAGATGAATAAGTTGAATCAATCACAATATGAATACCAAGTGAGTGAGGGAGATAATAGATGACAATCGATTTTTCTCCCGAGATTCACTTGGTTGCCACCAAGCTTGTTCCCATTATGTCGACCACTCATTTGGTGATTCAGTGGCAAATAAGCAATCACAAGCCTAGCCCACAACCCGGGCGCCACAAGAATCAAACCACAAGAGAGGGTAACTCAAAGACACGAGCAATTTACTAGAGTTACCCTTTGGCGCTCCGCCAAGGTGGGTACAAGCCCTCTCACAATTGTCGAAGCCGGCCACGAACAATCACCAATCATGCCAAAGCTCCTCCACCGCTCCAAGCCGTCTAGGTGTTGGCAAACACCAATAATAACAAAAAAACCCGTGGCAATGACGATCACCAAGTGCCACTAAGATGCAATGCAATGATCAAAACACTTGGTTCACTCAAACTCTCATGAAATGAGCAATTGGATCAAGAGAGATAAGTTGGGGGCTATCTCAAGCAAGCACAAAGAAATGGGAGGTGCAAGAGAGATCCCCAAGGGCCGGCCACAAACATATATATAGCATCCCATGAAAACTAGCTGTTTTGCCCCTTGTCCACGCTTCCTGCAAAGCCTCCGGACGCTACGAGTACATTGGGTCCGGACCAAAACGTGTGCGTCCGGACCCTTCTCCAATTCAAATCGAGTCGTAATCATTCATAAATTTTTCCTTCTTGATAGTACTATCTATCTTAAAAGTGATCACACTCTCTATAGTGTCTTGATCACTTAACCGAAAATGAATTCCTATATTATACCTTTGCCTTGATCCATTTTGCTTTTCCATTCACATATTTTCATCCATGGAGCACTTGATCAATGTCCATCATGATCATCCTCATAGCTCCACTTCATGAGTTGGATTACCCTAGCTTGATCATATACTTTAGTAATAAGGTTAGTCGATAGGTGTCATCAATTAATCAAAACCAAACTTGAGCTTTCAGGGGCCCACTCTCTACTTGCTGCCGTGGGCTTTCCATCATCGGGAGGGAAGGAGCCGGCTAGATGTACTCCCTCCATCCCAAATTATAAAGAACTTGCAAAAATCTTGGATAGTCAAAACATTTCAAGTTTGACTAATAATTTATAGAGAAAATGATAAAGATTTATGACATTAAATAGACATACTATAAAATATAATTGATAAAGAATCTAATGATATTTACTTGCCATTATAAATGTTATTATATTGTTATATAAGTTTGGTCACACTTAAAATATTTTGACTCTCCAAAATTCTTGAGATATCTTATAATTTGAAATGGAGGGAGTAGATCGCAAGCTCTCGAGGAGAAATGAGAAGTTGCGTTTGGTTATCCCTGCTTAGGGGCTGGTGATAGCTAAACGTTAGAAAAAGGTGGCTTCAAAGGATTTGAACCAATGACCTCATGGTTGGTTAAAAGCTACGTGCTTATTACTGGGTTAAAGATATACTTTTTCCATATTGTAAAAGAAGTTATTTTGTACAATGTTTTAGTCAAATATTAAGAATATAAAGCATGAATGACTTTTAAATGGTTGAGTTTGACATGCCCACCAGTGGTCCATTGCTAAGGCCATCAAGGGCAGGAACCCTCTACAACGTTCAGCTGCGTCAACTCCGGCAGCTGTTTCTCTGCTTCATGGGCGACGACAAGTGAAGTGAATCCACTCACGGTCGGCAGCTTGTGGCCTCCGTGGAAGCTTCTCACCGCGGGGATGCTGTGTCGGAGGCCTTGGGGAGGGTAGGACCAGTGGCCATGCTCCGCACGATCGTGCGCAAGCTGCGGAGGTGGAAGGCGGCGGGGCCAGGGTATCTGTCTCACCGTCTGCGTCTGGTGGCCGTGCAGTTGCATCGCTAGAGGACGACAACTGATTCATGGCCAAGGGCGAGCTACGGTGGTGCAACCGGCAGAGGTGGCGGCCCGACGAGGAGCAGGTGGATGCCGATGACGGCAGAGGCAGCGCTCAAGATCAAGTACCTGAGTAAGACGCCGATCCTCGCGTGCCGACGTGGCATAGGTGACGGACCTGATGACACGTCGTCGTCGCCGCACAGTGGGCGAAACCGGGTTGAAGTAGTCGTGCAACCACCTCGGCATCAGCCGCTGCCCACGCAGCCGCGCCGTGACGACTCACTGCTACAGACGCAGGAAGGATGGCATCGCGAGCGCCATTGCATACTGCAAGCTGTCCTTGACAACTTCGAGAGGTACACGCTAGACTTCCGAGTTCGCTTCGGAGCCCACACCACTCAGTGTGACTCGGGATTCAAAAAGAAATCCATTCTTTTTTTTATATATATAAATAGGGTTTGAATTCCCCGAAGGTGTCCTTCCATGCATGAACTGACCGAAGAATTGAAGAAAAGCTCGAGAAGAAGACGAGAGATCGGTGATTACAATGGCGCTGCTGTTTTCTTCATAGCAACTCCAACAGCTCCCTAACAATTTCTCCGTCCTTTATTTTTTAACAAATTGATAAAATTTTCTCTACAATAGCTCCATATCCAACCTTCCTAAACCACCCCTACGCGCGGATATATGCGCGCGACGTTTGACTCCTGCATGACATCTCCCCTTCTCACGTTGGCCCTGTTCGGCTGCTCATATTTTTAGCAGACTTGGGCTAAAGTTGTTGGGCCTTTCAGCCCAGCCGTTTGGCTGCTCTCCTCCAGCCGTTCGGCTGGCCTACAGGCAGTAGGCTAAGCAGCCGGAGCGACATCCTCGTCCATTCACTCCCGCGCTTGAGGTTAGGCTGCTCCCAGCTGCTTCTCGCGCCGCCGCCGCCGTCGGACCTCAAGCCCCCACCCCCACTCCCGCTTCCTTGCCGAGGGCGCCATTGGTCTATCTCCCGTCCGAACCCGGTGGCTTCGGAAGAACTCCGCCGTCCATCAGAGGCGGCTCGCCGACGTCTTCGGTCCAGTTCGCCCCAGATTCGCAGTGTCCTCGTCGCCGTCGTTCGATCCAGTCCCTTTCTCGGCAAGCTGTTGACCTCCGACGACGACTCAAGTACGTACACGGCTTCACACTCGCTTACTCCTTTTTACTAGGCCAGGTCGTTTAATGTTGACCTACTGCAAGTTCTATTACATATTCTATATTTTTGTGTAGCCTACATTAGTTCACTCACGCACTAACGCATCGTCTATTCACTGTAGGAAACAAGTAACGCTGGTGCAGCACGTGTGAAACCACCGCCTTTCCTGACTAACTTACATGCACTGTTCGGCGACCAAAACACAAACACGAGAACTTACATCTCGGGAGGTGGCATTGGTTCCTCAACACCTCCTCAATCCTCATGACATGATGCAACAGGATCACAGCGGTCCGTCTAGTTTCCACTCCGGTTCCAAAAGGGGTCGCAGGGACCAAGTGGTTGACAGCCCACGAAAAAAGCTGTCGCAGGACTGTGGGGAATATTTTGCAAGGATATCAGAAAGCATTGCTGCGAGGAGTGCATCTCGTGAACGAGAACGGACCCGTGAGCAGAAAGAGGTTGATGAGGCTATGCAAATCCTACGAGACGACGGTGTGCCAATTCCTTCAGTAATGTACTTCACAGCTTTGGAGCTGTTCAAGAACTCTGTCTCCGTAGGGAGTTCATCGATATGGATGGCCCAGAAGTCCGTATTGCTTGGCTCACCTAGCATATGGAAAGGGAGAAGAAGCAGTCCAACTTGCCTGTCATTGGAGTCCAAACTCTTGTTTTGGTTCTTCTTTCGTTGGACCTTAGTAGTTTAATGTAACACTCCAAAATTTGCATTGTTTTAAAAAGTGTGAAGTTGATTTATTTATACTTCTCTTGTTATGTATTTAATATAATTAAATATATATATAGTTTGGTGAATTAAAAATTGTCATGTAGAAACTTGAGTGTGCATTCATGCTGGTACATTCACTATTTTGTATTGTGTGGTTTTTGAAAAGAATTCAAAACCGTTTTAGAAAATGTATTTGAAATTTACTTTTGAATTCAGTTCTGAAAAATGAAAAGACTTTTCTTTTTCCTCCTCCCTCGTTTTCTCCTTTTTGGCCTGTCTGGCCCATGCCGAGGCTGGCCTGAACCTATCCCTCCCCACTCTTCCTTTCTTTTTTTCCGCTTGTGCTTCCTCCTAGCCCAACTAGCCAGCCTGGTTCCCTCCCCCTTTCTTTCTCTTCCCGTGCGGGCTATAAGCTCCCCTCAGCCCAGCTCCACAATCAGGCGGATGTCTCCCTCCCTCTCTCCATGGGCCACTGACCACCTGGTCCCGCTCGTCAGTGGCTCCTCTCCCCTTCCAGCGCCCTTGCAGAGTTCAAGTCAAGGCAGGAACGAGCAACCGAGCCCGAATCCCTCTCAATCCCACCTTTCCTGGGATTTCTTGTTGCCAAGGGGTTTTGGTCTCCGTATAAGACCCCAGGCACCCTCTCTGCCCTGTTTTCCCCATCTTATCGGCATCTAGAGCCGCCATTCACGACCTCCAGCACTGTCAGTGCCATTGACGTTCTCCCGAGCTCCATAGCCTCCCGCTAGCTTTTCTTTTTCTTCGGAGCAAGGTACTGAATCTCTAAAACCTTCTCTGCCACTCGGTTTCACATCTTGTGGCCCTCACCATCTTGCCGACGGACACAGGGGATCGGGAGCCGCCTCGTCGCGTCGCCAAACTCCCCTGTCACCCTTCCAGCCGTGCCGTCCCATCTGGTGAGTTCGCGAGGACCCCCTCTCTCTCCTCGACCTTCCGTTTTGCGTTTTGGTGGCCCGTAGGGCCGTAGCCATTCTCTCTGGCGAGGTGTCACTGGAAGCCATGGCCTCCACCGCGTCGGTCTCACTGATGCCGACCGACACCTCCGTTCTCTTCCTCCCTTTCTCTCTCCATTGAATCTGAACCGTCCGATCTTGAATCAAGGGCTGAGATTAGAACATACCCTTTCGCTGACATTTTTGTTAAAGAGACCCTGGGATTTTCCCCCTCTCAACCCGCCGTCCGTGGCGTACTCAACCTTTACGCTTTCGCCTCTGAAAAGCGTAATCCTTCTCGGTATTTGTTTTAATTCGAATAAAAAGGAAAATCACTATTATAGATTTGCACCCGTATTCAAAAGCTCATATTTTACTCGTTTTAAATCCGTTTTGATCCGTTCAAGTTGCGTTAGATTCGTAATAAAATTCTCTACATGTTAGTACTACTGTTATTCAAGTTGAAACTTTTTAATTTCGTGATTAGATTTAAATAAATATCTTTGTATAGGAAAACTTGTTTAAATCATAACTTTTTCGTTTTAGCTCCGATTTTCGTGCATGAAACATCGATGTGATCGTAGCGATACGTAGAGTAGTTTTATAAACTTTTCATCTTGTTTTATTACTGTTGGTGTACTGTTCTAATTATAGCTTTGTTTGCCTCGTGTATGTTTGCCCATTGATTGAATGGTGTTGATTTGTTGATCGGTTTAGACGTTGAGCAACCGGTTGAAGAACCAGAGTTTTTGTTTGATCCAGATCAGCAAGACCAGCAGGAATACTTCGAAGAAAGCAAGTATAACATGGGATTATCCTTGTTGTCTTATTCATGAATAAACTATAACTCATATGCATGACTCCTTGTTACCATGGTTTGATCCTAGAGATTGATACCCTGAATATCTTGTCACCTATGATTTGATCACCGCATATGATTAGTACTGCTAGCGCTCAAACCGGATGTATATGATCTTAACGTGTTAATGACTATATGCAATAATGATAAAACTCGCTTTTTAGCAACATTGGATTATAGGAGCTTATCTGGGGGCAAAAGCTGGGATATAAAATACAACCACGAGGGCTATATGGCTCTGGCTTTAGCTCAGTATGGGGACCTTTTCTAGCTTGTTCAGTGGTTACCATTATGGCACGAAAGGTGCGTGCCGATTTGGGTATAGGTCGGCTCTTACCCTATGAGTATTGCCGCTATAATGGAGTGTGCCATAGACAGAAGGGTTCCTATATCTGCTTGCCATGGAAACCTTACGGCCCTAGCTTGTTAGACGAACCCTTGAAAGGTTTCATAGTGTACCCTGCCTGCTCATCTTGGTAGTGTTTTGGGAGTCATGATCCCGGGCATATGGGCAAATGCGACTCGTGGGTAAAGTTGTACACCTTTACGCAGAGTTAAAAACTATCCTTATAGCCGTGCTCATGGACACGAGCAACTCGGAAAACTCACAAAATTATTGGGTTCTTATTTCTATGTTGGCTTATGCAAGTTGTTATTTATTTATTGTATAATTGTCATTTACTTTATGATCATGGATATTTGAGCTTATCCATTACCTTGGCTATTGTTGATAATTAATATGAACTTGATCTACTTAAAATGCTTACCGCTATGAACCATGCATATCCTTTTTGAGCTTCATGAACCCCGTGTTGTATTTGCTGAGTATGTATCTGTTTACCCTTGCATTTAAACACAACAGATGAAGATTGGATTGATGATTACCGCAATGAGTACTAGTCTTGGAGTCAACCAATCCCTTTTGGAGCTTCCGTAGAAGTCATCGTCTTAGTTACAGTTTATTTGTTTAAGACTTTGTATTGAATATTCATTCGCTATGTAATAAGCACTGTGATGGTACTTTTTATAATTTGTCAACTCATGTGTGCGACTATTCCTGGGGTGCACATGAGCCTTTTATGCACTTGTTTTTGTTCTTAAAAACGGGTGTGACAAATTGGTAACGGAGCATGTGTTGACTGTAGGACACAAACCTAGTTAGAATGGTTTCTTTTAGAGTCCTTACTTCTCTTGTTCATGCTTTCTACTAAAGTCTTGTTAATTGCTAAAAGTTTAATGCTCCTTCAGTTATATTCTATTGTGAAAACCTTTCTTCTATCTTATCTATGTCTAAACCTTTTGTAGATGCCTCACTCTCGCCAGAACAACAGGATGACAGCTGCGGAGTACCGTGCCTTGTTCAGTGCTAGGGAGCCTCAACCAGCTGAAGTCATGGAGATTTCCGATGCAGAGTCGAGAGTGGAAGCTATTCAGGATGAAGACATAGAGGACGGAGTTCAGATGGAGCCCGCACCAGAAAATGTTCCGTTGACACACTGGACTAAAACGACCCAAGTCATAAAGCCGAACCGCTACTATCCCTTCTAGGACCTGCTGGAGATGCTTCTGGAAAACTGCTTGTATGAGATGTAGGCCACATTGGAGTACCGTTGTACGGAACGCACGCATCCGCGGCGGCCGTCCCAATGGAGTGCAGAGCTTTGGGTCTGGGAAGGTGAAGACAATCGTCGTATGGTGCATACCACCTTCAGAACCACAGTGAACCGATCTGATGCTTGGAAGGTTATGGAGGATATTGCTCATGAGGCTTTCACCTGTTATCACGGTCAGTATCGGGATCGACATGGCACCGAAGAGAATGGGTTTAAGCATATTCCTTTCTTTGTGCCAAGTAGAGCAACCTGGTACATGTTATCGACGGATGAATCGGAGCCAAAGGTGCAAGCCTTGGTGAGGTTTGGTTGTGAGATGGCGACCACGATAGACGAGTTGAAAGAAGAGCAACTAGATGAGAAGAAATTCAACGATAAACTATGTGAAGAGATAGAAGCGTTAAAAGCTCAACTAGCTCAACTCCAACCATGAGAGCAGGCCCACAAGACCCCGTCGATCAAGATCTATCCATAGGAATTAGGCACCTTTTATGTAATAAAGAACGATAATAGTATCACCGTTGAGTCTAGTTTAATCGAGTCTTTAGTGTAATGTGAACCCTTTGTGCTTGGATTATTTGTTATGATGACTATGAATGATTTGGATCTTTGAAATGTTTGCTGGAACCTTGGGGTTATTGTTGGTATTTCTTAGAGAAAACAAGTGAATTAATTATCCGCAAGCGCACAGATAAACACCGATGTAGCACTTCACCGAGATAACCAGTTTTAATATCGAACCCAAAGGAACGGTGTTATGAGGAAGACTAAGTCTATATTAACTTAACATGTTTCACAAACAAGAATAGATAACTATTGATAAGAGGAGAAAGAATCAAGGACTTTCTAGTTCTAGTCACGAGGTAAGCTTTATCTATTATGATCTTTAAGGACGATGACTTAAATAAGAGCAGAAAACAGAGTTCTCTCCTACTAAGCACCTATGTGTCTGCCGAACCTATTACGGGAAACGGACTACAGAGGAATCAACGTAGCTATAAGAGTCACCTACGCGAGCTACCGTTGTCTAGAAAATCAGGGGACAAATGCAAGTAAACTTAGCCTAGGCACCACGCCTACACTAGGAATTACTACTTTAATCAAGAGGCCATCAAGATCAAAGCACTCCAAAGAATTACAAAAATAAAGAACAATAAGAGTAAATGCTTACTTGAACCAGAAGTCGAATACCAGGTATCTCAGAATACAGATCTTGGGCGAGAGGATCTGATCCAGAGAATACAGCGATGAAGAAACACCGACAGGTCGGAACTTCTCCAGAACTCTACTCTCCAACTCTAAATCTCTAATCTCTAAATAGAGTTAGATCTACATGGATCTAATCTCTCTGAATTGCTGGCCTAGATCTACTAGATAGGAATTAGGGTTTCGTGCTCTTGAGCATCTGATCTGGCTTGGCTCTAGTAGGGGGTACATGGCTCTATTTATAGCCTAGTGGGATGCACAACAACCGTTGAATCAAACCGACTTAACGTAGGGCCTAGTTGACTCCTCAAAGGCGGTGGAGGAACCTTCTAGAAGATGGCAGCAAGTGGGCCTGGGGGTGCCGGGCGGAATGGGCCTAGGCCGGTCGGCCACCAAGTTGGCCTTTCGGGCCCCGCTTCCTTCGGATGCCTCCTGGTTCTTCCTGAGTCCAATGGACACTATTTCCTGCGGATTATTCGATATTTTCTACTGATTTGCTTTCCTTTATATGCTTTTCTGGAATAGTCCCTGGAAAATAATGAAACACCAAAACTCATGGAATTTGTTAGATAACCCCCTATATTTTCTATATTTTATTGGTGATTGATCCATTTATCTTGTCTAAAATTGTATAAAAAGTTGACGCTAACGACCGTCAACAAGCTCCCCCAAGCTTACCCTTTGCTAGTCCCTAAGCAAAGCCTATCTAATAAACTTGGATTAGGAGTTGCTACGATGCTTTCATACCTTAAAAGTTCACATGCTTTCAAACAAATATTCTTCTAAGAATTAGAAAAAACTACTCTAACTTTCAAACTCACCCATATTACCTTTAACCATGGGGCTTTGACTATCACTTGGGTCTTGAGCAATCGAAAGACAGAACAATCGAATCAGGCGCTATGTCTCAAACTCTTCACTCTACCAAAATTCTGGGTTTTGTAAAGTTTTCGAAATAAAACTTAGAGCTTAATTATATGACACCCTCAAGTCTCTTATGTATGTGGTATTTGTGGATCTCACTGAGGCATTAATAGTTTCATGCCCTCCTATACTAGTAAATATAGTGGAGTTCATAGGAATGGCTTAACAAGGTTAGCATACTTACTTTGTATATATTGTAAAGTCAAACAATAGATCCACAGAGAGTCAAGTCATACAATCAAGTCAAGATGTGCATGTGTGTAGATATGGTGGTGATGGTGAAAATCTAATTCTACTTTGCTCCTTGGAATGAATCTCTCTTTTGGAATTTTGAACAACATGGCTAGAGAGTATGAGCTATCTTATTCTTTTTTTCTGAGAGGTGCGCCGGACACTTGTCCATTTTTAATTCCTCTCTTTCTCTTTTTTTTTATTTTTCTTTCTCTTTTTTTTGAATAGCTTTTGCATAGCTCATACCTCCATCACCAAGAAAAACTACTGAGAGAATATAACAAGAACATGGAGCTTTTGTTGAATATAAATGGGGATGGAATGACTATTTTTGGTGTTGGTTACTCTCAATGTAAGAGTAAGACCTTTTTCTGGTGGATGAATGACATGTTGTTGCGCCTACTCCAGTGTAGAGTAGTGCATATTTGGGTGGTGTGTACGTGATCTTGATTTTAAAAGCATGACGAGACTCTTCACAGGGTCTAAAGGTTGACAACACTCAGTACAAAGACAAGTAGCATGAATGAGTCTTCCTAATCTAGATGTATGTAAATGTATATGGCTTTGGTAGGAATTGAGACTATGTCATACAAGAGCTCATCATGTAAGATTTTAAATTTTCAAAAGATAAATCACCAGAACTTAGTATTGCTAGGAGTAAGATAAATACTAGCTAGACTTTCATGTCATATCTCCCAACCACTTAGACTTAGTTCAAGTATATGCCTCCACAATTTTCAGGTTCAGAGTAAATTCTTATATCAAAGCAGTTTTAACCAAAACTCAGGAGAATTTAAGTTTGAAAACTAGGTACTTGTAAGGGATTACGGCAGAGCAACTATTCATCATCTCCAAGTCAAAATTATTGTTCATGGCTTTTATTGACTCTAGCCAAATTAAACACATACCCTAACTATATATATATATATATATATATATATATATATATATATATATAGGACTCTTAAGACTCGACAGACATGGGCCTTCATGTGCCCACATATTTTTGGCAATTTTAAGCTTTCTTATGATACTATAGTGAACCTTCATGTGCTCAAATGTTTTTAATATTTTATGACTATAAGATAAACTTAATAATCGCATAAGTATACTTACCTGATAACTGGGGGATGCTCTCCCCCAAGCTGGATGTTTGCTATAATTGCTTTGAATGACCCTTGGAGTCAGCTCCTGGTTGGGCTCAGTCCTCTTTGGTGCTTTCAATCCTGCATGGTTATACTCTAACAAGAACAAATGAAACTCGAGGCTCCATTATGACAATGGGTTAGCGGTCAGCCAAAAGAGTAATTGAATATTCCTATGAGTTAATTTAAACTTTAATATGTTCTAGCAGGAATTGAATATCTCATCTCTTTTTTTAGAATTTTCTGTTTTATGATGCAAGCGAAATAAAAATTATTTTTGTGCCACCATAGTAAAATCCCTCATGGTATTACCATAAGTTCTATCACATGGGGCTTAAAGATTTTCTTTTTGCAATGCAGAAATGTAGATATGCCATGATTAAGATGCTTATGCAATGAGGAATGAGAACAATACTAGGAATACCTATGCTAGAATGCAACTAATCCAATGCAGAAATATAAATATGCAATGATGATTATGCAATTAATTTAATAGATTGGCGCTAAGGATTAATTTAAGTTTATGAAGGTGATTATGCAATGGATGATTGTAGAGCAAAACAACACCAGAAATTTCTAAGTGTGTAAGCTAAACTAATGCAATGTGATTAAATATGCAAATTTGATTTTATGTTGGTTAATAGCGCCAAAATTAATTATGGTGGTGGAATGTAAGTATGCAGAATTAAATATGCAGATAACCTACCGAGTTTACCTTTAGTCCAAGGTTCGGAGATTTAGGTCCGTCGAACCGGACATTATCTTTTGTTTCAAATATCTTCAGGAGAATTGTCCAATCCTAATGAGGACTTGGATGTTTTCTCACTTTGTGTTGATGTCTTTATGAAGTCTCTTTCTTCTTCCACCCTTCCTTAGTCTGAGTTTTTACTTCCTTTGATTCACTGTTTTGATGTTCTGCTTCTTCTTTGCTCTGTGTAGCAAGTGATACACCCTCCGTTGGTGGTACAACTTTCTTCCTTAGGAGATCTTTTATCTTCATTATTGGATTGGTCTTCATATCTTGACTTTCTCCTGGATAGTCTGTCCATCTATCCTTGACAGCTTGTTTCATTTGGCATTGAGAGCGATGCTTTCTTATCTTCTCATAAGTGGTGTGGCTATTGAAGTAGCAATATGTCTTCTCTTCAGGAAATTGGAAGTGGTCCTCTCTTGATTTCATGTAGATGATTGCGCTAGTGGCATTGAGGAAAGGTCTTCCATGAATGAGGTGGACTCCATCTTTATCTCTCATATCCAGAACCATGAAGTCGGTGGGAACATAGTGATCTCTATCATGATGTCTTTTGTTATTCCCTCCAGAAATCGAAATGATTGATCTGCTAGCTGGATCTGTACCTCTGTCTGGTATAGTTGCCAACTACCATATAAATGTTGGTATGCTACTATGTTACCGCTTGATTCAATATTGTAGAATATCTTGTGGGATGTACTTTCCTTGATCTTGCAATTTATGGTAGGTACTCTTGGATCATTCAGCTTAGCGAGGTATTGTGATAGAAGGAGTTGATCATACCTTGAATCAATGGTGCTGATCATCTGGGTCTTCTCTTGGTTGTTGAGCTTTAATCTTCTTCCTTTTATTGCTAAGGTTCTTCTTTCTTGTAGCAATAGTTGTATCCTCGTAGATGTACGTCATCTAAGGATGAGTAAGAGCCTTGAGTGTATGCTTCATAAAAATGGGCCTCTCCTTTTCATCCTTGATCGTGAAACAAATCTTGGCGCTATCCATGTAGATGATGGCATTAGCTGCTCTTAATAATGCGCGTCCCAAGATACTGAGTGATTTCTCTTCTCTGCCTGTTTCTCTAATCACAAGGTTTACCGGTACGAACGAGTGTCCAACTCCTATGCTGATATATATTAAGGAATTCCCTTGGGGTAGCATAGTGTCTGATCTGTAAGTTGGCATGATGTTGACACTTGCTCCAAGGTCACAGACAACTTCTTCAAGAGTGTAAGCTCCAATGGAGACTGGGATGATCGGTTTCTTGAATCTCATATCTTCATTGGTAGGGTGTCATCCACCCATTCTCTTGATGGTATGGTGAAGAAGTGTCCTGCTCAAATAAACAAGGCAGAGATCAAGTGCATGGGCTCTGTTGGTGGGAAAACACCAACAGAACCAAAATTTTATTCATTCTTCTCTAGCCTAAACATATCAAACAAAATTGTGTATTTTATTCAACCATAACATGGGTGATAAGATAAAAAGATAAGTATGCATTTCAACAACACTTAGCAAATTAAATTGCTTAAGCACATGGAAGGATTTATTTAATGAATAATGTATAAATTTTCTATGATTGAGATTATCATCTTCCAAAGTTGGATGTGCAACATTTCAGCCCATATGGTTAAATTTGTGAGAACAAGAATGTGGTACTAGGAACAAGCTTTAAAAGAACTTAACATGTTGAGTTAATGAGGTTGTATCAAATAAATTTATAGCTCAAACATGTTTAGATCTTTATAAATGTAAATATAAATACCAGAATCAAAGGAATGCTTTTAGAGTGATGATTACTTAGCTTTAATTTTGTTGAAGAATGATAGCATTGTAACACCTCATGGAAGCTTACCTTGATCGACTGGTTGAGCTTTAATGGCTTGTCTCCTTTGTTCCTCTGATCTTGATATTTTTTTGTAGGTCTTTTCTTGAAGTTTATTCACCTTCTCTTCTATGTATTGAGTGGTTTAAGGTTATCCTTGTCTTCTCCTAGCTCCATGGAATTCATCTAGCATGATGAATTAGCCGCGTCTTCCTTGTGAAAGTTATTGAAGTTCATGTGTCTCTCTTCATCTCCAATGTGAGTTCCTCTCAGGACTTTCCCAATTTGATTTGAAAGTTTTCCTGCAGGGGTTAATCCAACAAAATATCCAATATCTACTACAACATACTATCAGTTCAAAAATCAACCTAGACACCACATCTAATTTGATTTAGGAAGACATTTTAACCTAAGCACCACGCTTAATTTAAAAGCCTTTAGAAGTAATATCCAAATACCTTTTGATTTAAACTAAGCACCAAGCATAATTTAAAAGATATATGAAAAATCTTCAAAACCTAAACATACACTATAGCAAACAAAGGTAGCATGAAAGTATTATGGAGATTTACTCATGTGATGATGAAAGAGCATGATTAATAGTTTAGCAATTTGAGCATGCCTTAAAAGTACGAACAACCTAGATAATGTGGCAACATGGCAAAAGATATTTTAAATGATGGTTTATCCCCCAAGCTTGAATTTTACAAAATTGGATGAATGTAATTTAAAGTTGCATGATGATTGGTTGGACATACCTTATGCTTATTGTTACTTCAATCTTTCTGCTCCAAACCTAGAAAGGTTAGTCACAGGAATACCCGAAGGAATATAATATTTCTTTATGCTCATTTCACAAGGCAACAAAAAGGATCTAAGTGGTGATGGTTTTAGGACATTAAGTTGTCCTAGGGAAACCTTTTAAGATGTGATTTGGTCAAGTGGTTTCCCCTCCATCACCTATCTCAAGTTTTAACACAACGAGATCTACAATATTTATTATAAACATATGCATCGACAACTACCCTTTTGAATTTTTTATAAACATAAAGGTCGAGGGTGTTGAAGATGTCATATATGGTAATGAGAGATGTACCATATGAGCATGGGTTTAATGAAATGGTTATGGAGTAGATTCATTGCTCATTGATGTCATCTTCCTCACCAATCTCTATGATCGATTGTATGTTTAAAACTCCACTTGGATTGGTGAGTCTAGAATAGGTCTTATTCGGAACCTCCTCTATAAGAGGATAAATCATGTTTTTGGCAAAAAAGGATTGTTTCTGGATCATATCTATCAAAAAGGGATGTAGCTCATAGTCACTAGAAAGGATAGGCTTAGCTGGCTGGGCTAGACTAGAGCTTTCATCCATGTGGTAACGATAAAAATAGGGTAAATTGGAATCTATGTGCTTGATAAACGAAACTACAGAATCCAAAAGATGATAAAAAAAATAAAAGTATAGAAATGAAATTAAAAGAAAGATAAAAGTATAATACAAGATTAAGCTAAACTTAAAGTCAATCTCAAAGAAGAAACAACCGTTCCCTAGCAATGACGCCAGAAATACTTGTTGGTATTTCATAGAGCATACAAGTAAATTAATTATCCGCAAGCGCACAGATAAACACCGATGTAGCACTTCACCGAGATAACTAGTTTTAATATCGAACCCAAAGGAATGATGTTATGAGGAAGACTAAGTCTATATTAACTTAACCCGTTTCACAAACAAGTATAGATAACTATTGATAAGAGGAGAAATCACCAAGGACTTTCAACTTCTGGTCACGAGGTAAGCTTTATCTATTATGATCTTTAAGGATGATGACTTAAATAAGAGCAGAAAACAGAGTTCTCTCCTACTAAGCACCTATGTGTCTGTCGAACCTATTACAGGAAACGGACTACAGAGGATTCAACGTAGCTATAAGAGTCACCTACGCGAGCTACCATTGTCCAGAAAATCAGGGGACAAATGCAAGTAAACTTAGCCTAGGCACCATGCCTACACTAGGTATCACTACTTTAATCAAGAGGCCATCCAGATCAAAGCACTCCGAAGAATTACAAACATAAAGAACAATAAGAGTAAATGCTTACTTGAACCAGAAGTGCAATACCAGGGTATCTCAGAATATAGATCCTAGGTGAGAGGATCTGATCCCAAAGAATACAATGATGAAGAAGCACCGACAGGCTGGAACTTCTCCAGAACTCTACTCTCTGTCACACCCAGTTTTAAAGACAAAACGGAATGCATAAACCTTATGTGTGCCCAGAGATCAGTCACACACATAAGTCGACAAATCATCAAAAATGTACCATTACAGGTGTTTATTACATAGAGAATATGTATCTAATTAATGTTTACTACATAACAGCGGAAATAAAAGATAACTCTCGCAAAGCTCCATCGCACATGGACGTCCACTGGTTGACCCCAAACCTAGTAGTCCTCTGGATACTCCTCATAACTCTGATAATCTAGTACCCATCCGGGATTTTTATCCAAATATTGAAAAGAAATAAACAAGCGTAAGTACTTCTAGTACTCAACAAGTATATATGGGGTTCATGAGGCTCAAAAAGTATGTCACAGTTTACTGCGGTAAGCATTTTTAATTTGTAGCAAAACGTTACAAATGGTAAATCAAGGTTATGCTTAAGCCCCCAAATTCAACTGCATGATCATATAAACAAAAGAACGAATAACATACTATCATGATAAAGTGATTCATAAATATAAACAACAAGTAAACAAAGTTCTCTGTGAGTTTTCCAGGCCGCTCGTGTCCGTGAGCACGGCTAATATATCAGTTTTAAACACTCTGCAGAGGTTGTACACTTTACCCATGAGTCGTGTTACCCATATGCCCGGGTTTATAACTCCCAAAACACTGTCGAGGTGAGCGGGCAGGGTACACTATGAAGTCTTTCACAGGGGCTCGCTGACATACAACAGACAGTACGGATCCACGGGCAAGGGGTATACGGGAGCCCCTCGATGGTACACACACAGCGGTAGCCACTCCGACCGCAACCCGCAACCGCTCGGCAATGACAACTTTCGTGAACTGCCACATGCGAGAGACTGACCCTAGTACTGAACTAAAGCCAGAGCCATGTAGCTCTCATGGTTGTAATGTATGTCCCAACTTTTGCTGACAGATAGGATCCTAAATCCATGTTGCTAAAAAGTCAGGTTTTACTTTATCATTTCATATAGTCATTGATCAAGATTAAAGATCATGCTTATTTAATGGAGCACTAGCAATAACTACCCATATGCAAAGATAACCCGTAGGATTTTCAAGGTTCAAGGTAACAATTCTAGGTGAACCCTATGGTAACAAAATTAGACACATACATATGATTTTATTAAAAAAAACATCGTGAATAGGACATCAAGGAAGATCCCATATAATACTTGCCTTGCTCAAAAGGTTCCTGCTGCTCCTGCTCAAAGAAAACCTCCTGGTCACCCACGTACTGCTCACCGTCTATACTCGATCACCACATCAACATACAATCATACCGAGGCATGCAAGCAAACAAAGGCTATAGATTAGAACAGTACACCAACCATAATAAAACAAGATTAAAAGTCTATAAAACTAATCTATGTCTCACTACGATCACATTGACGTTTGAAACACGAAAAACGGAGCTATAACGAAGAAGATATGATCTAATCAAGTTTTATAATTTAAATGAGAGATTAAAAGAGATTAAGCAATTAAATATATTTAACAGTTGTCTAACATGAACTATGAACTAACTAACACGTAGATTACGTCGATACGATCCTAACGCAATTTGAATGGGTGAAAAAGGAGTTAAAATGAACATTTTATGAGGAAAAGAAAATGAGTGGCAATTCTGTAAATAGGGTTTTCTATTTATTTTCGAAATAAAATAAAACCGAAAGGAAGTACGCTTTGCGGTGGGGAAAACGTAACTCCCGAATACGCCAATGGACAGCGGGTTTATACTTAAAAAGGGACGGGGTTTCTTTTGCAAAAGGGCCGGCCGAACCGGTATGGGGCTCTGTGAGCCGTCCGATCCAAGATGGATGGACACGATTAGGTCAGGGAGTGGCAGGGCGGCGGCGCGGTGGCCGGGGACAGAGCCGACAGCGGCGCCATGGCCGGAGATGGGCGGCGCAGTGCAATCCTCCTCCTCGGTGCGCTATTTTCGACGCGGAAAGGTTAGGGAGGGAGAGGGGAGAACGGCGAACACTACGGCGGGGTCGATTGGACCGATTAGACGCCGTGCGTGACGGGGCTCGCGGCACAGCGGCTTGGCTCGACGGCGAGTGTGGAACGGCGAAACAGAGAGGTTGGGAGAGGGAGAGCGAGGTCCTAGGGGCTCTCTTACCACCACGCGAAGCTCGGGGGCGGTTGGAACGGAGAGAAGAGGCTCGGTGTCAGAGGAACGACGGCGGCGGCGCGGAACTGGGATTGCGGCGGCGCTGGGCGTCTCTGCAATGCTCCGAGAGGGCGGGGTGGAGGCGGTGTGGCGCGGGGGTTCGGCTTAAATAGCCCGGGGTGTGCCGCAGGGAAGGAAGGGAGCAATTCGTGCTCGATTCCCGCCCGGCCGAAGGAAAACACCGGTGCAAAGGAAAGGGAAGGAGGGAGGAAGAAGAAAGGAAAGGGTAGGGGCAGTGGGTGACATGCGGGGTCCATCTGTCGGGCACGGGGCCGGTGTCAGGCGGAGGGAGGGCGCGCGCGTCCGCGCCCGGAGCAGGCCGAACGGCCAGTGGGCCGAGAAGAGGCCCACGCGGGAAGGGGGAAGAGCGGGAGGGTTGCGGGACTGGGCCGGGGAGGAGAGGGCCTTGGGCCAGATTGGAGAAAGGGAGGGAGAGAGAAAAAGAAATGGTTTTTCCTTTTATTTCTTGAATTTCCAAAACAATTCCAAAACACATTTGAATTCAAGCTTTGAAAATTGAATTTGCCAACCAACACAAGACACTATGCAGCAGCATGAATGCATCAAACATGTTTCTACTTGTGATAATTTTATTTCATGAAATCTTCAAATATTTTTCCTATGTGATAATGGTCACAAAAATGCATTTACATCAATTTTTAATCTATTTTGAAGAATGCAAATTTTAGGGTGTTACAAATCTACCCCCCTTAAAGGAATCTCGTCCCGAGATTCAGCTGGCTTACTCGAACAACTGTGGGTATGTCCTTTTCAGATCCTCTTCTCTTTCCCAAGTTGCCTCATCCACCGAATACCGATTCCACTGAACTTTGCACATACGAATGCTCCTTGTGACTCTTTCTGCCGTTTCCAATATCTTTATCGGGTATTCCTCATAGGTAAGATCCTCCTTAACTGCCAACTCATCTAAAGGTATCTGCTCCTCTGGCACACGCAAACACTTCTTCAACTGTGACACGTGAAAAAACATCGTGTACACCTGCTAGACTCTCAGACAACTCCAGCTGATAAGCTACTTCACCACGTCGCTCCACTATCTTGAAGGGACCAACATATCTGGGTGCTAACTTACCCTTCATATTGAACCTCTTTACGCTTCTCATAGGTGACACCTTTAGGTAGACATAGTCACCTACTTTGAAAGCCAAATCTCTTCTGCGGGTGTCAGCATAACTCTTTTGTCGGGACTGTGCAACTTTCAAGTTTTCTCTTATAGTCCGTACCTGTTCCTCTGCACTTTTCAACACATCTGGTCCAAACACTTGACTTTCTCCCGTCTGATTCCAGAACAAAGGGGTTCTGCACTTCCTTCCATATAAAGCCTCAAACGGAGCCATCTTGAGACTCTTCTGGTAACTGTTGTTATAAGAGAACTCAGCATATGCCAAACTCTTATCCCAATTAGTCCCATTTTGCAGTACACATGCTCTCAACATATCTTCCAGTATCTGGTTGGTTCTTTCTGTCTGACCATCTGTCTGCGGGTGATAGGCTGTACTGAAGTTCAGCTTGGTCCCAAGGGACCTATGAATCATCTGCCAGAAGTGGGATGTGAAGTAAGTACCTCTATCGGAAACAATCTTCTTAGGAACACCATGCATACATACTATCTTTTCCATGTATAACTCTGCTAACCTTGCTCCAGTGTAGGTGGTCCTGACTGGCAAGAAGTGAGCAACTTTTGTCAACCGATCCACAATTACCCATATCGAATCATAACCACCTTGGGTGTGAGGCAAACCCACTATAAAGTCCATTCTAACTTCTTCCCATTTCCACTCTGGAATTTTCATCGGTTGCAACAATCCTACCGGTCTCTCGTGCTCTGCCTTAACCCTCTGACAGGTATCACACACTGCCACATACTTTGCAACATCCCTCTTTAATCCATACCAGCAATACTTCTCTTTCAAGTCCAGATACATCTTGGTACTTCCGGGGTGTATAGAATAAGCTGAATCATGGGCCTCTCGCAGAATTGTCTCATGGATCTCTTTCACTCTAGGTACACATAACCTCTTACCAAACCAAAGAGTACCATTGTCATCCAGACTGAAACCGGGTGCCTTGCCGATCACAATATTCTCGGCAATCTCTTTCAGTTTCTCATCTTCCAACTGACCCTTGCGTATCTCCTGTTGCAGGGTAGGTTCCAAAACTAACTCCATAGAATTAATAACAAAACCCAAGTTGAGATGCGCTAACTGAGCACACAACTCTTTGGACTGTATCTCTAGGTGTACTTCATTGGCATAACTTTTCCTACTGAGGGCATCTGCCACAACATTCGCCTTTCTAGGGTGATAGTGTACCTCCAAGTCATAGTCCTTGATCAACTCCAACCAACGGCGTTTCCTCAAGTTCAGATCTGACTGGGTGAATATGTACTTCAAACTCTTGTGATCCGTGTAAATATCACTCTTGTGACCGACCAAGTAGTGTCTCTAGATTTTTAGTGCATGTACCATAGCTGCTAACTCCAAGTCATGTGTAGGATAATTCAACTCATGCTTCCTTAACTGCCTCGATGCATAAGCAACAACTATGCCTTCTTGCATAAGCACACAACCCAGACCCAGGCGAGATGCATCACAATATATGGAGAAGCTCTTGTTCAGGTCTGGCAAAATCAGCACTGGCGCTGTGGTTAACGGCTTCTTTAATTCTTCAAAGTTAGCTTGACACTTCTCAGACCATACGAACTTAGCACTCTTCTCTAACAATGCATTCATTGGTTTAGCAAGCTTGGAGAAACCTTCAATGAATCTCCGGTAGTATCCAGCCAGTCCAAGGAAACTACGAATCTCGGTCACACTGGTAGGTGGGTTCCAATTCAACACATCTGCCACCTTACTTGGGTCCACTGCTATTCCCCCATTGGATATAACATGACCTAGGAAGGACACTTCATTCAACCAAAACTCACACTTGCTCCTTTTTGCATACAACCGGTGTTCTCTGAGCTTCTGCAAGACCAACCTAAGATGTTCTGCATGTTCTTCCTCATTCTTGGAGTAGACTAGAATGTCATCAATGAACGCTACCACAAACTTGTCAAGAAACTCCATGAACACCTTATTCATCAAGTACATGAAGTAGGCAGGTGCGTTGGTTAACCCAAATGACATCACAGTGTACTCATATAGCCCATACCTTGTAGTAAATGTTGTCTTAGGTATGTCAGAGGCACGTATCTTCAATTGGTGATATCCCGATCGAAGATCAACCTTTGAGAACACACATGCTCCCTTCAACTGCTCAAACAGGTCATCAATCCTTGGTAGAGGGTACTTGTTCTTGATAGTTACCTCATTAAGCGAACGGTAATCCACACACATCCGTTGTGTACCATCCTTCTTGTCAACAAAGATCACCGAAGCTCCCCAAGGTGAAGAGCTAGGACGTATGAAACCCTTCTCTTGTAACTCCTGCAACTGTTTCTTAAGTTCTTCTAACTCATTAACCCCCATCCTATATGGACGTTTAGCAATAGGTGCAGTACCAGGCAAAAGCTCAATAAGAAATTCAATGTCGCGGTTGGGTGGCATACCTGGCAAGTCATCGGGGAAAACATCTGGGAACTCATCAACAACTGATTCAGGTTCGTAGTTGTCATCATCTAGCTGATTCACAGTAGCCATCTGAGGAGCCTTCAAAACAACTTCCACACTGATTCTATCCCCTTTAGGTGAGGTTAGGACAACAACATTCTCTTGGCACTGTCGTTTCATCCAATCCATTCCCAGAATGAGGTCAATACCAGCTGTCCTTAGCATAATGGGTTCGACCTCAAAGGCTACCCCCTTAGGAGCACACTAGCTGAAGGACTATAGTAATTTGTAGACAGAGTCCCTCCCGGTGAGCTTACTATTATGGGGGTTTTCATGGTACGTAATGAAATATCATGCACTCTAATAAAAGCTTGAGAAATGAAAGAGTGCGAAGCTCCAGAATAAAAAAGTACAGTAGCGGGGATAGAGTTGATACTAAACGTACCCATCATAACTTCAGGAGTCTCCTGTGCAGTATCTGCCGACACGTGGTTCACCCTTCCAGTGTTGGCTGGAGGCTATTGCCTTCCCTTCTGCTGATTGCTTTGGTTCTGAGGCGTCTGTGGGTTATGCTTTTCGGGATAGTTGTAGGACATGTGCCCCTCCTTGTTGCATCGGAAACACCTATTGGGGGTGTTAGGAGCACTATTCTTCATTGGGTGGCATTGGGGTTCCCCTGTCTTGGCGCCTGTGGCACAGTCTGCTGCTGGTTCTGTGGACGTTGTGGGAACTGACTGTGTTGCGGGAACTGACTGCATTGCGGGAACTGACCACGGTTCCACTGGTTGTTCGGACCCTGGTACCTCTGTTGGAAGTTCTGTGGGGGGTTGGGCTGCTGGCGGGTGTTGCATCCTGAAGCTGGTCCCTGAAGCCTCCTCTTCTTGGCTTCCATCTCCTTGCGCTTGTTGTCAATCACAATAGCGCGGTTCACAAGGGCTTGGTAGTTAGGGTAGAGATTGGACATTAATTGCAACTGCAAACCATCATAGAGACCTTTCAGAAAGCGACGCTGCTTGTCAGCGTCGTTGGCAACCTCTTGAGGAGCATATCGAGACAACTGTGCAAATTTGTCCCGATACTCCACCACAGTCTTGGACCCTTGTCTCAAAGCTCGGAACTCCTCCTGTTTGAGCTCCACTATGCCTTCAGAAATATGGTAAGACCTGAAGCTATCGGTGAACTCCTGCCAAGATACCTCTGGTGCGTTGTTGGGACGTCCATACATGTACGAGTCCCACCAATCTTGAGCGGCACCTTACAGTTGGCCAGATGCGTAGAGCACCTTCTCACGCTCATTGCATTGAGCGATATTTAGCTGCTTCTCCACAGCTCTCAACCAGTCGTCCGCCTCCAGTGGCTCAGAAGCATGGGTGAACACCGCAGGGCGACCTTTCATAAACTCTCCACGTTTGTCCCATGGCTGGACAGGTGGTGGTGGCAGTGGTGGTGGTGCAGGATGATTCTGAAGATGTTGCATCATTGTCTGCATCAACTGTGCCTGCACTCCCATGAACTGCTCAATAGTCATGGCCGGGGGTGCTGGTGGTGGTGGCGGTGGTGGTGGTGGTGGTGCACCCCTACCACGGCCTCTGCCTCTACCTCCTCTTGCGGCCATCTGTTATCCAAAACACATCGAATGACCTTTAGATACATTGATCATCAAAACACGTGACTGAGCATAACTTTCTGAAATCCGAACATTTCAAGCGGTACAGTAAAACAGTCATATCTCACATTCTAGATGTCAAATAATTGTGAAACTTACATGGTTGGAAAGATTATGAAATTTTCTACAACTTTCATAGTTCTCACTTTTTCAGATTCGGATGCGAAAATAGGTGAAAACAGAAAGTTAACGAAACTGTTCCTGAGTTCCAGACTGCGCAGAAGCCTTATCTTGTAACTGTCATATCTCCCAAACCAGAACAGGTATGAACGTAATTCAAGATTCATTAGAAATTTACTGAAGTCTAGTTGTTGCCATAAAAAGTTCATGATCATTGGACGAAATCACTTTGAGATGTAACCGAAAGAGTACTGACTGCTCCAGAAAACAGCAAGATAGAAAACAGGATAACCCACCCGCTAGCACTTTTATTTATATCAAACTCATTTGTTCTTAACTAAGGAACTTGTGGACAGGCCCACAATGTTCCAGCACTCATAAAAAAACTCCAAATCACTCATAAAAATAATAACAAACCATTATGTAAAACCAAGTTCACATAACACGACAAGACTTGACTCGACTCAACTCTCGCTGCTAGCGTTTTATTACATCGGGGTGGTACTCGATCTATGGGAGGAAAACTGGGGGAAGCTTCTGATGGAACTTGGGCATCTTCAGGCGTCCTCTGAGCTCATCATTCTCTGCACGAGCTCTCTTGAGTAGCTTGCGCTGACCACCTAGCTCATCCATCAGCACCTCTACCTGCTGCATCAACTCATGAGCAAAATCGATCATCACCTTGGTGACGTCGTCATACCCATCTTTCGCCTTGAACATGGACCAACCTTCACGGGTCTCGAAGGGAAGGTGCCGGTACTTATTCTTCATCATTCGGCCACGGCGATGAGCACGAAGATCAAAGAAGGCCATGCGAGCTGCATCCTCCATGCACTCCATCATGCTGGCACGGCTTATCTTGGGCTCATAGACGGCCTCCACTTGCTACGACTGTGTGGCGTCTTTCCGGATGCAGATGTAGAGGGTACACTTCCAGAAGGAGGGGTCCTAGAAGTGCTTGTTCTCATAGCACATGTACTTTACATCGGACTTCCAGTCAGAGTAGTGGTTCTCCAATGTCCACTTCAACAAGCCATGGTAGTAATTCTCATCGTCTCCCTCCTTGAAGTGGAAGTGCTTGGTCCATTCCAAGCGTTCTTCACCGGCTTTGGAACCACTAGAAGGAGTCCTGGAGCGGCTGTTCTCGTCAGAGGGAGTCCTGGAGCGACTGTCTCCTGAGCTCTCTTCTTGGACTTCTTCTTCTTCATCCTCGCGGGGCTCCATTGGCGCGTACCTCGGCGGGGGACGAGTGGACTTGCGAGCAGTCTGCTTGTTGCGGGCCATCTATGGAAAAGCAAAGATGAGAACTAAGTTAGAATCAAGATAACATAATTTTGAGATGAGTAATAATTTTAGCAAATAATAACAAGGTATAAAAGCATGAAAAGAGCATTCCTAAGAACCAATTCTAACTAGGCTTGCGTCCTACAGTCAACACGGCTCTGATACCAATCTGTCACACCCAGTTTTAAAGACAAAACGGAATGCATAAACCTTATGTGTGCCCAGAGATCAGTCACACACATAAGTCAACAAATCATCAAAAATGTACCATTACTGGTGTTTATTACATAGCGAATATGTATCTAATTAATGTTTATTACATAACAGCGGAAATAAAAGATAACTCTCGCAAAGCTCCATCGCACATGGACGTCAACTGGTTGACCCCAAACCTAGTAGTCCTCTGGATACTCCTCATAACTCTGATAATCTGGTACCCATCCGAGATTTTTATCCAAATATTGAAAAGAAATAAACAAGCGTAAGTAATTCTAGTACTCAACAAGTATATATGGAGTTCATGAGGCTCAAAAAGTATGTTACGGTTTACTGCGGTAAGCATTTTTAATTTGTAGCGAAACTTTACAAATGGTAAATCAAGGTTATGCTTAAGCCCCCAAATTAAACTGCATGATCATATAAACAAAAGAACGAATAACATACTATCATGATAAAGTGGTTCATAAAGATAAACAACAAGTAAACAAAGTTCTCTGTGAGTTTTCCAGGCCGCTCGTGTCCGTGAGCACGGTTTATATATCAGTTTTAAACACTCTGCAGAGGTTGTACACTTTACTCATGAGTCGTGTTACCCATATGCCCGGGTTTATAACTCCCAAAACACTGCCGAGGTGAGCGGGCAGGGTACACTATGAAGTCTTTCACAGGGGCTCGGTGACATACAACAGACAATACGGATCCACGAGCAAGGGGTTAACGGGAGCCCCTCGATGGTACACACACAGCGGTAGCCACTCCGGCCGCAACCCGCAACTGCTCGGCAATGACAACTTTCGTGAACTGCCACATGCGAGAGACTGACCCTAGTACTGAACTAAAGCCAGAGCCATGTAGCTCTCATGGTTGTAATGTATGTCCCAACTTTTGCTGACAGATAGGATCCTAAATCCATGTTGCTAAAAAGTCAGGTTTTACTTTATCATTTCATATAGTCATTCATCAAGATTAAAGATCATGCTTATTAAATGGAGCACTAGCAATAACTACCCATATGCAAAGATAACCCGTAGGATTTTCAAGGTTCAAGGTAACAATTCTAGGTGAAACCTATGGTAACAAAATTAGACACATGCATATGATTTTATTAAAAAAACATCATGAATAGGACATCAAGGAAGATCCCATATAATACTTGCCTTGCTCAAAAGGTTCCTGCTGCTCCTGCTCAAAGAAAACCTCCTAGTCACCCACGTACTGCTCACCGTCTATACTCGATCACCACATCAACATACAATCATACCGAGGCATGCAAGCAAACAAAGGCTATAGATTAGAACAGTACACTAACCATAATAAAACAAGATTAAAAGTTTATAAAACTAATCTACGTCTCACTACGATCACATTGACGTTTGAAACACGAAAAACGGAGCTATAACGAAGAAGATATGATCTAATCAAGTTTTATAATTTAAACGAGAGATTAAAAGAGATTAAGCAATTAAATATATTTAATAGTTGTCTAACATGAACTATGAACTAACTAACATGTAGATTACATCGATACGATCCTAACACAATTTAAATGGCTGAAAAAGGAGTTAAAATGAACATTTTATGAGCAAAAGAAAATGAGTGGCAATTCTGTAAATAGGGTTTTCTATTTATTTTCGAAATAAAATAAAACCGAAAGGAAGTACGCTTTGCGGTGGGGAAAATGTAACTCCCGAATATGCCAAGGGACGGCGGGTTTATACTTAAAAAGGGACGGGGTTTCTTTTGCAAAAGGGCCGGCCGAACCGGTATGGGGCTTTGTGAGCCGTCCGATCGAAGATGGATGGACACGATTAGATCAGGGAGTGGCAGGGCGGTGGCGCGGCGGCCGAGGATAGAGCCGACGGCGGCGCCATGGCCGGAGATGGGCGGCGCAGTGCAATCCTCCGCCTCGGTGCGCTATTTTCGACGCGGAAAGGTCAGGGAGGGAGAGGGGAGAACGACGAACACTACGGCGGGGTCGATTGGACCGATTAGACGCCGTGCGTGACGGGGCTCGTGGCACAGCGGCTCAGCTCGACGACGAGCGTGGAACGGCGAAACAGAGAGGTTGGGAGAGGGAGAGCGAGCTCCTGGGGGCTCTCTTACCATCACGCGAAGCTCGGGGGAGGTTGGAACGGAGCGGAGAGGCTCGGTGTCCGAGGAACGACGGCGGCGGCGCGGAACTTGGATTACGGCGGCGCTGGGCATCTCTGCAATGCTCCGAGAGGGTGGGGTGGAGGCGGTGTGGTGCGAGGGTTCGACTTAAATAGCCCGGAGTGTGCCGCAGGGAAGGAAGGGAGCAATCCGTGCTCGATTTGCGCCCGGCCGAAGGAAAACGCCGGCGCAAAGGAAAGGGAAGGAGGGAGGAAGAAGAAAGGTAAGGGTAGGGGGAGTGGTTGACATGCGGGGTCCGTCTGTCGGGCACGGGGCCGGGTGTCAGGCGGAGGGAGGGCGCGCGCGTCCGCGCCCGGAGCAGGCCGAATGGCTAGTGGGCCGAGGAGAGGCCCACGCGGGAAGGGGGAAGAGGGGGAGGATTGCGGGACTGGGCCGGTTAGGAGAGGGCCTCGGGCCAGATTGGAGAAAGGGAGGGAGAGAGAAAAAGAAATGGTTTTTCCTTTTATTTCTTGAATTTCCAAAACAATTCCAAAACACATTTGAATTCAAGCTTTGAAAATTGAATTTGCCAACCAACACAAGACACTATGCAGCAGCATGAATGCATCAAACATGTTTCTACTTGTGATAATTTTATTTCATGAAATCTTCAAATATTTTTCCTATGTTATAATGGTCACAAAAATGCATTTACATCAATTTTTAATCTATTTTGAAGAATGCAAATTTTAGGGTGTTACACTCTCCAACTCTAAATCTCTAATCTCTAAATAGAGTTAGATCTACATGGATCTAATCTCTCTTGAATTGCTGGCCTAGATCTACTAGATAGGAATTAGGGTTTCGTTCTCTTGAGCATCTGATCTGGCTTGGCTCCAGTTGGGGGGTACAAGGCTCTATTTATAGCCTAGTGGGATGCACAACAACCGTTGAATCAAACCGACTTAACGTAGGGCCTAGATGACTCCTCAAAGGCGGTGGAGGAACCTTCCAGAAGGTGGCAGCAAGTGGGCCCTGGGGGGTGCCGGGCAGCATGGGCCTAGGCCGGCCGGCCCACCAAGTTGGCCTTTTGGGCTTGAGTCCAATGGACACTATTTCCCTTGCGGATTTATTCCGATATTTTCTCTGTTGATTTGCTTTCCTTTATATGCTTTTCTAGAATAGTCTCTGGAAAATAATGAAACACCGAAACTCGTGGAATTTGTTAGATAACCCCCTATATTTCTATATTTTATTTGTGATTGATCCATTTATCTTGTTTAAAATTGTTTAAAAAGTTAACTCTAACGATCGTCAACAGTTATATCTACAAGTTTCCAAGGTTTTATAATAATTAGTTAATGTCATACATATAGTTGGGTTGGGTATTATCCTGTACTGTCCTTGTTGTTTTCTGGAGCAGTCTGTAATGTTTCTGATGTATCTCAAGATCTGGTCATGAACAATTCATGAAATTTTTCTGGGAACAACTAGACTTACCCATTGTTTATGTCCAACTGGAATCACCCTTATAGCTGTTATAGTTTAAGAGATATCCCTGTTGCACTTTGAGGTTTCTGCGCAGTCTAGAACCTAAAACAGAATCTGTTCTTTGCTGTTTTACGCAATTTTAACTTCTGAATCTGGGGATGACGTATGAAACAAAGTTGTAGAGAATTTCGAGCCCGTTACAGAAAGTCCAGAACCAACTAAATCGGATACTTGTAACTCGAGTTATGACTGTTTTACTGCAGTGTTGTCAGAATCTCTCGTCCAGAAATTTTCAGATTTGCATATAATATGAGTTTGATGGTATAAGTAATGTTTCTAAGCAAAGTTATTTGTGTTTTGGAACACAGATGCCTCGTCCCGGTAGAAATCCACCACCACCACCTCCACCGGCACACATGACCACTGAGGAGTTGATGGCAATGCAAGGACAACTCATGCAAACTTTGATGCAGTTCATGCAGAACCCACCGAACCAAGCAACCGCTCCTATCAACAAGCGCCGGGAATTCCTTCAATGTCATCCTCTGGTGTTCTCACATGCTGCAAATCCTATGGAGGCGGATGACTAACTTCGAGTAGTGGAGAAACAACTCAACATTGCTCAGTGTAATGACCAGGAGGTCTTGTATGCTTCTGGTCAGCTCCAAGGTGCAGCTCAGACTTGGTGGGAATCATACCAAGCTACACGTCCTACAAATGCTCCTGCTATCACCTGGGATGAATTCTCCAAGGACATCAAGGCTCGTCACATTCCAGAGGGTATCATGGAGCTCAAGCAAGAGGAGTTCCGTAATCTCAAGATGGGGCAGATGTCGGTCAATGAGTACCATGATAGATTCTCTCAACTGGCTCGCTATGCTCCTAATGAAGTGAGAGAAGATGCAGACAAGCAGCGTCACTTCCTGAAGGGTATCTATTATGATCTGAGGCTGCAGTTAAAGGGTAATGTGTACCCAAACTTTCAGACATTGGTGATCCGTGCCATTGTGCTCGACAATGAGCGCAAGGTCATGGACAAAAAGAGGAAGATGAGATCAGTCATCTGGTAGGAACACTCGCCCCCGCTACAACTCTCATACTGGTTCTCAACAGAGGTTCCAAGGACCTGTTAGCTAGTGGAATCGCAATCAGAATCAGCCAAGGCCTCAGTACTAGCAAGGGAACAATCATAACCTACAACGTCCACAACAGTAGTATTAGGGTGGATCCCACACTCCTCGTCAAGGTACCCCCAACTCTACTCCTGCTAAGAATTGTGCACCACAACCCAGCACTACAAGAGCTTGTTTCCGTTGTGGGAAACTTGGACATTATGCTTTCTACTGTCCCAAGAAACAGAACCAGAACAAGGATAACAGCAATCGGGGAAGATCATCACAAGTACCTCCTAATTCCGGAAGGGTGAATCATGTATCTGTCGCTTGTTGACAGTAATTATGAACTATTTTGTCACCATCAAAATACCGTTAGCATCCTCATATTCAAAGGAAAACAAGCATAACTTGAACATATTGTGCCAAATAACTAGTTCCACATGTCCCATGACTATTTGATGCAGGTAATGACTAATGGGGACTTTTGGGAGCTAGTGGGCCCACTTAGGGGTGTCGGCCGACCACCCTCTGGGGCCACTAGACCTCCCAACCCCCATGATCCAAGAATCACCCTCTAGGACACTATCTACCCCTTGGATCCAAGTGTGCCTCTTACCAACGGTCCAGATTCACATCACAGGATCCATGGGCCCACATCAATGAAATCATCGTGACAAATCAACTCAGAACAAGTATCCAACACATATGACAGGTGGGACTAGTAACCAGAGGGCAGAGGTGGGCCACAGACCACTATATGTTTTCGGCCGATCTCAAGGTGAGACCCACAAGACCTCACTTGGTCCATGACCAGTGGGCCATCATCCAGAAGGAGCACGGGGGCCCACAGGCCAGTATAGGTGGTCGGCCAACCACCTATATGGCGGTTTCACCCCGCTCAACCGCCTCACTCACTCCCACATGGTCGAAATCAACACCATCCATCATATGACGATTCTAAAGTCGGTTGGATCCAACGGTGACTGATGAAGGTGACGCGGATCGCTGACGTGGCACCAGAGTAGCCCCTACTCCACCTCCAGCTATAAATAGACCTCTAGAGCTCCCTTCTCATTCATGCCTCATTGGAGAAACACTACTCCTTAGTCTCTTAGCGGAGCTCTCTAGTAGTGCTATGCTAGTTGGAGGAGAGTGAAGGAAGTCTTCTGGAGAAATCCCCGGGCCTGTCGGGAATCTTCTCCGGAGTTCTTCCTCAGCACATGCGAGTCTCTTGTAAGTTTAGCACTTGTAAGTGACTTGTTCTGAGTTCTTTATAGTATTCAGTATTCTAAATCTGGTTTAGCTGTTATACAACTTTTCATGCTTGTTCATCGCTTTGCTCTGAGTGAAGTTCTTTAATCTTAGGCCAAGGTTAAAGTAGTAAGATAAGTGTAGACATGGTGTCTAGGCTAGATCTTACCTTTGTTCATCGCGCGGATTGTTTGTGGATGCTAGTAGAAGGTGACAGCTCTATTTAGTCTTTGTATTCCACCACGCGTGTCAGATAAGTTCTTAAAAGGTAGGGCTTCAATACAACTTGACGGCGCGGTCCGGTTAGAGTTTTGTCCTCTTTTTGATCTATCCCGTCGCCTCCTGCAAGAGAAGAGCTGATAAAGCTAGTATAACCAGCTATACCTTGTTAGATATCTTTGCTATATCGAACCTCTCAACCCAGTTATCATAGTCTCCCTTGATCCATCATAGGACATATCCATATTCCTAGTTAACTCACTTCTCGTTCCCTGTGGAAAATACGATACCTGGAATACTCCCGGTGAAAGCTACACTTGACAACCGTATGCTTGCGGTCCTTTTCCGTTTTCCACCTTTGGTGTCAACAAGCTTTCTGGCACCGTTGCTGGGGAACGGTAGCTGTTTTAACTAGTATCCTTTGGTCCTATTTTATCTTTGTTTGAATTCATCCTTCCACTCCACAGACACAAATGGATCAAACCCCACTTTTCGAATATGGTGCTCTAACGGGCGCTAGCTTGGAGCCACCTAAATCATCTCAGGCCGTTTTGGCCATCCGTTATGAGCTTCGCCCGAGTCTCATAGTGATGGTTCAGGAAAAACCGTTTTCATATGTGATTGAAAAGTGTTGTGATATTGAGTTCACTTACTTATTTAGCACTGTGACTAGGGGGTCGATAAGATTAAGTGGCTTCTTCTTTGAGTCCCACACCTCGATAGTTGAATCTTTAAGACTTATATCTACGAAGATGTAGTGGTTTCTACAATCACAAAGTCCATGTTATTGAATGACATATCAAGAAAAAAACACTTAAGGGTCGAGAACACATACTCGTAGTTGTAGGTTAGCAGTGCGTTTGATTTCTGGACTGAGAACATTCTTTCAAACTCAATCTTCAAACTTTTTGATACATAGGGATCTGTGAGACCGGCTTTGCATGTTGTCTCATTTTCCAAGATGGGGTCTAGGAAGTCAAAATGGCTCTTTCGTTGTTTAATGCATAATTTTTCCATACACCTGCAAAATAAACATGGATATATTCAAATGCAGATGATGTAGTTTATTATAACGTTGTTAGGGTATGGTACTTACAGAGTCCATAACATCATAATCTGTGCATCCAGCGAGCGTCGTTGAAAGAGTTGAAAGAGGTCTTCATAATAAATAGTATGCACAACTTCTTCAGGATGATTAAAAATCAGACAGGAAGGGATGCATACTTCAAAGGTTGCATTCTTGTCTTTGTTGCTGTTACTATCTATGATATAATAATCATGCAACTGTCGCATGTTTGTCGGTAAATTTCTATACTCTTTTTGGCTGGCGACCATGGGCTTGCCTAGTTCAAACTTGTATACAACCGTGGCGTTTTAAAATTCAGTTTTTCCGTAATAGAGATTTTTGGCCTCCTCCATGCTTATATTCAATTCCCTGGACAAGTTCTATATCTGTAGCAAATCGGCGGTGTGTATTTCTCTAGCACTTTCTTGATTACCATTATTTTTTCTTTGCCTTTCAAATTGGCTCTGTGATAAGTACTCGAGTATATAAGCCAATCGTTCAAACAAGGCAAGTTTGGCTGCCTTTTCTGCAATCTAAGCTCGTAGAATCTCGTCCTTAGTCGGCGACGACTTCTGCCTTTTACTAGTCGTCTTGGGATCTTTATCAACCGAAGTTGATGACCTCTTCTGATGCGAAGTCGAACCTGATCTAGCGCTAGGCCGTCAAGATCCCAGTCCTGAGGACTTTGAAGCTAGTGGAGGAGGAGGAGGAGGAGGAGTCTTCTCCTTTGGTGGTGGAGAAGGAGTCTTCTCCTTTGACGGTGGAGGAGGTGTCAGTGGATCTTGATGAGGAGAGAAACCTCTTGGCGGAGGCGACCGGGATGATTCACTGTCATCATCATCATCATCCGAAGATGACTGGTCATCTAGCTTGATGAAGCGTTTGCACCAGGCGACATGAGTGCCCAAGTTGTGAACTAGACGCGGCCTATCTTCCTCCACTAGGAAATCAATATGTATCTTATTGTACTTCTTGTCCAATATCTTATCAATGCTGACCGTGGCATACCCGAGGGGCACTGGCTTGCCATGAATGATGTTCTCTCCTCTAGGAAATGCTTGTCCGACCGCCACCTTGTCTTTGGTCCACTGCTGACGGATGTACAACCTGACATTCACAGGTTCTTTGATGTCGTCCACCAGATGAGGAGCATTGACCTCTTCGTCGTCAGGCATAGGGGTTGAGCCACAGCTACTGCGGCCCTTGCCGGGCACTGGGCTATTCAAAGTCGGGATTGCATGGGGCCCTTGACTCGAATACATGGTTTGCATAGCGCTTGCCACTTGAGTAGCTATCCGTGCTTCCATGCTCTGTTCTAGCTCCTCTCGCATCCTTTGGAACTCTTCTTCTCTTTGCGTTCTAGCCCTTGCCCGGCTCCTATAGGAAGCGGATTCACCTTCAAATGCTTTCTCCCAAGGAATTACCCTGGCTCCTCTAGTGCGACTGGGGTGCTCCTTGTTTCCAAGTGCTTGTGTGAGCACGTCATTTTCTCTATCAGACTTGCGGGCCCCTCTATTCACTTCCTCAGTGATCTTGGAAATCTTCTGTAGGAGATCGGTGACGTGTTCAGCTCTAGCGGAAAGGCTCCCATCAGCATTGTATTGTGCCCCCCTTGCGAGTAGGTAGTTCATTGATCTGGGCTGCCAATCGCTTATCTGAGGCGTAACGCCGCTCCCCTCTAGTTCCTCGACTCGGGCGTCCCATTCCGGAATCTTCCTTACATACCCACGCGATCCTAGGCAGTGAGGATTATTTGCCCTAAGAGAGTTTGCTTTATTTCTTTCGCTTGCTACCTTGGCCTCTTCGAATAGCTTGTAAGCCTTGGAACTCCTCCCAGAAGTCCCTCTGCTTGCTGAATTCACTTCCCGCAAAATTTGGTTCTTTTTCTTCCTTGATAAGCTTGTGCAACTTTCCCTTGAAATTCTTGAAGGAGTGACCCATGATTTCCTTGGCCTTCTTCTTGACTGTCGCCTCATCACAATCATTAGGGAAAGTGAAATACCCTTTGAGCTTGTTCCAAACTAGTTCCTTCTCACTTTCTGGAACCCTCCATGGGTCTTGCTCACTGTCATTCCACTTCCTGTATTTGATCGGGATGAAGTCCCTTACAAGTGCCCCAATGGTACTCTTGTATGGGCCCAATGCTTAATAGGCTCCACCGGCTCCCCTACTTGGTCGAACTGAGAGATGTGCCAGCGTCTACTTGTCTAAGGGAGCTTTGTTGCACCACGCTTGGTCCTACTGGTACCCTCACCAGTACTTGGACCTTCTGGAGGAACCTGCTTCAAAATTTATAAATAAGTCCCCATCAAACTTTTCTGGCTAGCTCTACCGTGTTTTTAGGTATGACCTAAGTTATTACCTCATCTCCTTGTTCTAGGTTCAGCATATGGCTAGGGCTCCGTGGTCTTTGATCCCCTTGCTGGTTGTCATCGGCTCCTTGGTCACGTTTAGCACCGCCACCACTAGTTGAATCCTGTGGCGCTTCGTCGTCGTTGGGCGACGGGTGGTGAATCGACGCTTAATTGTTATGTTTCTGGACATGAATTTCGATTATTGGTATTCGCTCATAGGTAGATAGACTCAGACATTTCATTATTTAGACTCATGTCATAACTCATGCTATACACAAATTGTGCTAAAAGTATATACAAAGATATTGGCATGCTATACACAAGTCATGCTATGTCACAATATAAAGCCATGTATATATGATATAAAATTTTGCCATCTATCTATAAGTCATGCTATACATCTATCTATCTATCTCTATCTCTCTACATCTCTATCTCTCTCATAACAAGAATTATACAAGGATGATACAACATCTCTCTCTCTCTCTCTCATAATTAAGGATGAATCAATCTATCTCTTTCTCATAACATCTCTCTATACACAACATCTCTCTATCTCTCTATTTCAAATAAAGAGATGATATATATATATATATCAATATGAATATGAATCATGCTATCAACATCTCTCTATCTTTCTCATAGCATACTGATCTAAGCTATCTCTATCTCTATCTCTCTATATCTCTCTCTCTCTATCTATTTCTATGGGTAAGTCATGCATCTCTACAAAATGTGCCTCCACAAAATATAGACAAGTATATAGATTAGTCATGAAATTTGCCATCTATCTATAAGTACTATAGATCTCTCTATCTCTCTAATCTGTATCTCTCTAATCTCTATCTGTCTAATCTCTATCTCTCTATCTCTCTAATCTCTATCTCTCTAATCTCTATCTCTCTCTATCTCTCTAATCTCCATCTCTCTCTATCTCTCTATCTCTCTAATTTATCTCTTTCTCTATCTCTCTCTATCTCTCCCTCCTCCTCTCCTCCTCTATCTCTCCCTCCTTCCCTTTCTCTCCCTCCTTCATCTCCTCATCTATCTCCATGCCAAGCAAGCAAGCAAAAGCAGGGCAGATCCATGTACACATTTCGTCGAACACCTTCGGTGAGTGGACATGGAGCTCACCGGGTGGAGGTTAGGACCGGATTTCGCGCTCCTGTACGTGCTCCTGCGCTCCTGTGCTCCGGGCGGCGTGTGCTCCTGCTCCTGTGCTCCTGCGGCGTGGATGTGGCGGCCGGCGATGTCATGGCGGCCGGCGAGGTCCTGGGCGGCGTCGAGCAGAGCGGCTACCGACGTCGAGTAGAGCGGCGTCGAGCAGAGCGGGTGGCGGCGGCGTGCAGTGGCGGCGGCGACGTGCAATGGCTGGTGCTCCTCGCGGCGTCGAGGTCGTCGAGGTCCAGGGGGCGGCGGCGGCATGTAGTGGCGAGCTCGGGCTCGAGCAGAATGCCTAAGTGTGGAATGGACGCGCGTCTGAAATTTTCAGACGCGCGCCAGTTCTTTAAATAGGGTGGCTCATCAGTGCCGGTTCTTATTACAAACCGACAATGATGTCCCCTATCACTGCCGGTTTGTAATAAGAACCGACACTGATGACTCCTCATCACTGCTGGTTGGTTATTAGAATCGGCAGTGATAGAGGCACATCACTGCCGATTCCTTAGTAACTGACAGTGATATGTGATATTTTTAAAATTTGCCATATGCTTTAGAATTAAAATTACTCCTGATTTTTTAATATAACTTGAAAAATTCCAAACATAGAAGTTGCATAATTTTTCATTCTCTACAACTTTTGTTGAAGGAGCATATTCAAATTCTTTATAGTTTTTGAATTCCCTTTTGAATTTGAATAAGGATTTAAAATTCAATTACCCCTTTCTAATTACTCCAAAAATTTGAATAGAAGATGAAAATCTTCCAAAATAGCTTTTGCTAGTTTTGAGGAGCTCTACATTATTGCTTATACACTCAAGGTCTAATTCTTTATAGTTTTTGAATTCCCTTTTGAATTTGAATAAGGGTTTAAAATTCAATTACTCCCTTTCTAATTACTCCAAAAATTTGAATAGAAGTTGAAAATCTTCCAAAATAGCTTTTGCTAGTTTTGAGGAGGTCTACATTATTGCTTATACACTCAAGGTCTAATTCTTTATAGTTTTTGAATTCCCTTTTGACATGGCATACATCAATCAACAACGTGGTACAACTCAACAATCTCTACAAATCCATATGACCTCAAATTACTAAAACAACATTTCATTAAGGATTACATAGATTATGATACTCTAACTATTCATGGTGCAGGCATGATGATGTCCTCATCGTGATCACTCCGGAGGTAAGCAGGTTCGTCACCCTCTTCAAGGACATGTAGGGTAACGTCCGCCCCAAAAGGAGCCATTTCTTCATAACCTTTGTACTCTTCTTCGTTTGTCACTCTGTCGACACCGACAATCTTCCTTTTGCCTTGCAATACTACATGTCGTCTTCCATTTGTATTGTCATACCTTGCATAGAAGATTTGCAAAACATCCTTGTATGCGGTCTTGGATAGATCAACGGTAGTGAACCCATCCTTGTCGGTGTTGATTTCATTCAGCCGGACCCACAGACAATGGAAAAGAGTAAATTTCAACTGATGTCCATAGTCTAGCTCCCATATCTCATCTATGAAACCATAGTATGTTGCCACCACCGTGCTGTACTCATCGTGGGCGTCGAAACGAACACTACTGTTTTGGTTGGTGCTCTTGCCGTCCTATTTTTTTTGTAAAATGTAAAACCATTTATTTGATATCCTTGGTACATCATTATCGTAGTTGAAGGTCTGAGGGCTAAGAGATCGAGCTGACATCCCGTCACTCTTCCTAACCTTTGGCGTCAAAACCAGTCACCGAATTCCTCCTTATGTTTTTTCTCAAGCCAAGCCTATGACCTACCGATGTGCTTATTTTGCAGAAACTGCTTGTGCTCATCAATGTATGCCATCACACCGTCGGCCTGCTGGAGAACAACGAAGTGTTCTTGTCTGAAGGAGACTTCGTCTATTTTGACAGCTTTCTCACATATTGTTCCTTTGCCCCTGTGATGAGATACTGGAACTCCGATCCGCTTGATGTCCAGATAATATGTGGAGAACTCAATAGCCTCCTCTGTTGACCATCCTTCTACCATGCTCCCTTCTGGTCTGAATTTATTCCTAACATGCCGCCTGAAAACTTTCATCAGCCTCTCGAAAGGAAACATCTGGTGTAGGTACATTGGGACAAGGGCTTTTATTTGATCCACAAGATGAACAAGTAGATGCACTGAAATGTCAAAGTAAGTCGATGGGAAATTCATCTCAAGCCTGCATAGAATCTCGGCTATCTCCTGCTTCAGATGGTCTAGCTTGCCCCCTTCAATGACCTTTTCAGAGATCGCGTTGAAGAATGAACACAACTTTATGATTGGAGCGCGGACCTTGTCAGGGAGGATACCTTGTAGGGCAACTGGGAGCAGCTGAGTCATTATGACATGACAGTCATGGGCTTTCATAGAACCATAGTTAAACTTAAGTTCTCTCATGTTAACTAGCCTCTTCGGGTTCCCACAGTAGCCACTCGGTACTTTGAGATCATTGAAGAAAGAAATAAGCATTTCTTTTTCCTCCTTTTTCAGTGTCCATGATGCCACAGGAAGTTTCAAGTGGCCATCCTCAAGAGTTACTGGGTGCAACTCCTTCCTGAGGCCCAGGTGTTGCATGTCCAAGTGTGTCGCGAGAGAATCCTTGCTTGTTCCCCGGTGTTCATCAACGTGTTAAGTGTGTTACCGCACACGTTTTTAGTTATGTGCATTGGATCAAGACAGTGACGTACACTCAAAAGTGGCCAATAAGGTAGTTTCCAGAAAATTGATTTTTTTCTTCCAGATACTATCGGTTGGCGCAGGTACTGCCCCTTCCCCTTTCCCAAGGACAACATTTGTGAGTTTTCTTAATTGTTGAAGCATCTGTTTCCCGTCTCGATACTTTGGAGTTCCACGTTTCTCAGATGTCCCATTAAAATCTTTTGTATTCCTGCGGTAAGGGTGATCACGACGTAGGAACCTGCGGTGTCCCATTTAGACCATCTTCCTGTTTTCTGGTAGATGTGTAGCATCAGTCCTATCCAAGCACTCGACACACCTAGTGTATCCTTTTGTCTTCTCTCCAGACAAGCAACCTCACCCTGGTAGGTTGGTGATTGTAACGATAAGTACAACCTTTATCGTGACATGTTCTTTGTTGTACTCATCCCAAACATCCTTCACACCCGTCTCCCACATCTATAGTTGTTCATCGATCACTGATTCTAGAAGCACATCGATACCATTACTAGGTTGTCTTGGCCCTTGGATTAGTAGTGGCATCTGGACGCATGACCGTTTCATACATAGCTAGGGTGGAAGGTTGTATATACATAGCGTCATTGGCCAAGTGCTATGATTGGTTCTAACCTGGTCAAATGGATTCATCCCATCTGTGCTCAAAGCTAACCACAGATGCCTTACCTCTCCACCGATGTTCTTATAGAACATAGTGTTGATAGTCCTCCAGTCCGACCCATCGGTGGGGTGCCTCAACATTGAATCTTTCTTTCGCTCTTCGCTATGCCAACGCAACAGCTTGGCTGACTTTCCATTTGCAAACAACCTGTGCACTTGTGGAGCTATAGGAAAATACCACACGGACTTGACCGACCCTCCTTTGGTCTTGCTTTCTTCATTTGATGGCCCTTACTTGTATCGGGGAGTTTTACACTTGGGACATGCATCCAAGTCTTTGTATTTCTCTCCACGGTACAATATGCAGTCGTTGAAACACGCGTGGATTTTCTCAACCTCGAAGCCAATTGGGAAAATCATTTGCTTGACCAGGTAAGTCTTTTCTGCTAACTCGGTACCCTTCGGGAACAATTTATGAAGTATACCTAACAAGTTATCGAAGCCTTTATCACTCAACCCATTCGTTGATTTGAACTCCAATAGCATGATGTTGGCTTCCAGTTTGCTTATTGGGCAGGTTGGATACAATGGTGTTTTTGCATCCTTTCTCATGGTCTCCAGTTTTTTCAATTGTGAAGCACTAAGGAATCCCACATGCACGTCATGTAGAAGCTGTGAAATGCCATCATTTTCCTCTATGTCGTCATCTAATGTATTCATAAATACATCATCATTGGTAGGCACATGTTCCTCTGTGTAATCATGAATAGGCAATAATGCATTCAGGGATACACTAGGCATGGGCACATCATCATTGCTTTCTTGTGCAACATTTTGACCAACCTTCCCATGCAAATTCCAAATCGTGTAGTTTCTCATGAACCCCCTTGTGATCAAGTGCAATCGTATATGCTCCACGTCGCCCATTTTCTCATATTCTTGCAGTCTTTGCATGAACAGAATATAAGATTTGAGTCTCCAGCATTGGCTCTAGCTCGCTTGATGAAATCGTCGATTACCGTCAAGTACCGTGGGTCTGTACATGACAGATCGTACATCCACCCTCGAGCCATGTCTACACAGATAAAATGAGCAGAGCAGAGGAAACATAGGAACATATTAATAAGAGCCTTTCTGAACAATATTCTTCGATATAATTTGAATTTGGTCGTGCTATAAAAAGTGAGACAACAAATAGATAACAATGGATGCATGGAGTATTAAATGTAAGTAATAAATACCGAATCTATTCCACATCCCATCAAATCTATAAATGCATGAATGGAGTATTAAATGTAAGTAATAAATATAACTAATTACAATTTTTATCCATAATTTTGAGATGAATCTTTCGAACCTAGCTACTCAATGATTGGACAATAATTACCCAATAAAAACAAAGTGCAACAATTTTTCTAAGTAATTTAGGATCTAAAAGTTACAAAAAATGGACACAAATTGCAACAACCCTATTCTTGATAATGAAAAATAGCATGGCTCTAAACTATGGATTTACACACAAAAACAATGTAAACCAAGAATTCTAAAGAAATATGCTTGTTACTAACCAAGAGAAAGAAGATATGAGGATCCAAGAGTGAAGAGGCGCCAACAATAGAGTTCAAGAAATCCACCAGCCGCAACAATGGAGAGAGGGAGCTCCTCATGCATTGTTTTGTACTGTTGGGGTAGAGGTTGGAGAGGAGATTGTGTGCTTTATACTGTACACAACATCACTGTCGGTTCTAGCCACAAACCGGCAGTGAAACTCCTCATCACTGCCGGTTGGTGGCTTGAACCGGCAGTGATAGGGCCGAGAAGCATCACTGCCGATTCAAGCCACGAACCGGCAGTGATGATAAGTTTCACTGCCGGTTCAGCCCCTGCTCCCAATAATTGGGGTCCTGTAAGAGCATGAACCGGCAGTGATGAAGCTTCACTGCCGGCCCAAACAAAACCGGCAGTGATGGGCCTGGAGTGAATGCCTATTCTGTAGTAGTGAGAAGCATGGGCCCGTCTTACAGATCTAGTATCTTCAGGCCCTGATCTCGCTATAACCGAGTCTACATTGTTACAACATTTTTATGGCAGTCTTAGCAGAGATTCTACGCAACTCCTTGACATATCTTCCGGGGGAGCCTTCCTCTGTTTACCCATTAGTGCAGGGAAGAGTCTTCTCACGAAGATTCTTGATAACACCCCCTATACTAACGTATATTATGAAGAACTCGCGGAAGAACAAAAACCAGCCCCCAGAACAGAAGCAACATCAATAGCCGAAACTCTTCCCTCTACATCTCAAGATCCTACTATCGAACCTGAACCACCAAGGGAAGAAGAAATTCATCCCTTGGAATTTCCCCTTGATATCGAGGTTGATTTATTTTCTGATTTTGGAAATGCCTTGAATCAATCTGTGCAAAAGAAGTCGTTTGCTCGAAAAGCTCCAAACCTTCACATTCCTAGTCGCATAGAGGACGCCTATCTCTAGGAGACGGTTCAAGAGCTAGCTTCTATCATGAGCAATGAGTGGTTAGAAGAGGCCGAATATTCATTCGAGCCAATTCAAATTCTTTCCTCCTCTACAACCATTCCTTGTCAAATCAATAGAGCAAAGTTAGACTCTCTTTATGATCCTGCCGTAGGAGTTAGCATTATGTCTAAATCATTAGCTAGTGCTATCCTAGGCAATGTAGATCTAACTCCAACCAATAAGTTCTTGAAACTCCCTTCAGGACATTTGATTGAGAGTTGTGGTATTGCACAGACCATTCCTACGCTAATTAACAAAGTCAATATCCTCTTAAATTTCTTCATATTTGATATAGAGGAAATAGACTTGTTAATTGGACATCCACTCATGAGATTCCTTGATGGATCTCTTGATGGAAGTCTTAAGGGTCATCTTGGGAGTAGCATCAAACTTTTGATTCCACTCACCAATTCCATAAACACCATGACGGAATCACTCCCAGAATCTGACCCCATAGAGGAAGTGATGGTTGCATCTCTTCTAGAATCATCTCATCCTAATCTAGAAGAAGAAGCTAAAGATTTCATCCAGGAAGAAGACGATCTAGAGGAACCCATAGATCTGGAGAAATCCGAGCCCCCATCTAAGCCCTCTATAGAACTTAAACCCCTTCCAGCTGGTTTAAAGTATGCCTTTCTAAATGACTATCGTGAGGCCCCTGTGATCATCAGTGATAAACTCTCTCCTGAAGAGTCCTTCAAACTCCTCACTGTTTTAGAAAAGCATCAGTCAGTCTTAGGCTATTCTCTTCAAGATCTCAAGGGCATTAGTTCCGCTCAGTGCACACATCGCATCCGTATCGAACCTGAGGCTCTTCCATCCAGAGAGCCCCAGCGTAGATTGAATAATGCGATGAGAGAGGTAGTAAAGAAAGAAGTCTTAAAACTCTTGCACGCGGGGATCATCTACCCCGTTCCTCACAGTGAATGGGTTAGCTCTGTGCAAGTTGTGCCTAAGAAGGGAGGTATGACGGTCGTTCGAAATGACAAGAAAGAGTAGATTCCTCAACGGATTGTCACGGGTTGGAGAATGTGTATAGACTACCAAAAACTTAATAAGGCCACAAAGAAAGATCACTTCCCGTTACCCTTCATCGATGAGATGTTGGAGTGGCTTGCAAAACATTCTTTCTTTTGTTTCCTTGATGGTTATTCAGGATATCATCAAATACCAATCCACCCCGATGATCAAAGTAAGACTACGTTCACATGCCCTTATGGAACATATGCATATAGGCGAATGTCTTTCGGCCTGTGCAATGCTCCTGCTTCTTTTTAGAGGTGCATGATGTCCATTTTCTCTGATATGATCGAAGAAATCATGGAAGTTTTCATGGATGACTTATCTGTCTATGGAAAGACTTTCGATGATTGCCTTGAGAATCTAGATAGTCTTACAGAGATGTGAAGAAAAGCACTTAGTCCTGAACTGGGAGAAATGCCACTTCTTTGTTCGCAAAGGCATAGTGCTAGGACATAGAGTGTACGAACGTGGGATAGAAGTGGACAGAGCTAAGATAGAAGTAATAGAACAGCTTCCAACCTCCCACGAATGTCAAGGGAATTCGTAGCTTCCTTGGGCACACAGGTTTCTATAGGCGGTTCATCAAAGATTTCTCTCAAATTGCCGGTCCTTTGACAAACCTGCTAGCCAAAGATGCACCCTTTGACTTTAATGATGAGTGTTTAGATGCTTTCTACGGTCTAAAGAAAGCACTCGTCTCAGCTCCAATCATTCAACCCCTTGATTGGAAGCTTCCCTTTGAAATAATGTGTGATGCTAGTGACTATGCTGTGGTGTGGTGTTAGGCCAAACCAAAGATAAGAAGCATCATGCTATTTCATATGCTAGCAAAACTTTAACAGGGCCTCAGTTAAACTATGCAACAACTGAGAAAGAGTTGTTGGCCGTGGTTTTCGCTATAGACAAGTTTAGATCTTACTTAGTAGGAGCAAAAGTTATTGTCTACACAGATCATGCGGCTCTTAAGTACTTGCTCACTAAGAAAGATGCTAAATCATGCTTAATAAGATGGATCTTGCTACTCCAAGAATTTGATCTTGAAATAAAAGATAAAAAGGGAGTAGAAAATTCTGTTGTCGATCATTTGTCTAGAATGCAATTCACAGAAACACAAAATTTGCCCATCGACGATTTCCTCAGAGATGACACACTCCTCAAGGTAACAGACTCCAACCCCTGGTATGCAAACATAGTCAACTTTATGGTCGCAGGCCACGTCCCACTAGGGGCAGATGTAATGAAACTAGTTCAGGAGAGTTGAGTGCATCTCTGGGATGAGCCATACCTCTATAGAGTATGCAATGATGGATTGCTAAGAAGATGCGTACCTATGGAGGAGGCAATCAAGATTATGGAAAGATGCCATGGAGCAGAATACGGAGGTCATTATGGAGCATTCAGAACTCATGCTAAGATTTGGCAGAGTGGGTTCTTCTGGCCAACCATGTACAAGGGTACCCATGACTATGTCAGAAGATGTGCAACGTGCCAGAAGCACAGGAACATCAATACCCGAGATGCTATGCCACTCACCAACAACCTACAAGTCGAGCTCTTTGATGTATGGGGCATCGACTACATGGGGCCCTTTCCTCCATCAAAAGGGTATGAGTATATCTTAGTAGCGGTGGACTATGTGTCAAAGTGGGTAGAAGCATTACCCTACCTCAAAGCTGATGCAGCCAATTCAAAGAGAATGTTCCATGAGGTGATATTCCCCAGATTTGGAACCCCAAAGTTAGTCATAAGTGACGGGGGATCTCACTTCATTGACAAGGGCTTCCGCCACTTCCTCACTAATCAAGGGATCCGGCACAATGTTGCAACTCCATACCATCCTCAAACAAGTGGTCAAGCAGAAACATTAAACAAACAAATCAAGAACATTCTGCAGAAGACCGTGGATGAGATGGGTACGGCTTGGAATCACAAGCTACCAGAGGCACTTTGGGCATATCGGACCGCATACAAGACCCCAATTGGTATGACACCATACCAACTTGTATACGGGAAGACATGCCATCTGCATGTGGAATTAGAGTTCAAAGCACATTGGGCAATCAAGAAATGGAATATGGATTTGCCAGTTGCTGGAAAGTTTAGGAAAATGCAAATCTCTGAATTAGAAGAATGGAGAGAGAAAGCATATCACAATGCCAGGATATATAAGGAGAGAACCAAGAAATGGCATGACAAGAGAATCAAGGTCAAGGAATTCAATCTAGGAGACAAAGTCTTGTTATTCCACTCAAGGTTCAACCTCTTTGGTCATGGGAAACTGAAAAGCAAGTGGGAAGGGCCATACCTCGTCGTCAACGCCGCGACTCATGGAGCAATCACACTCCAGGACGACGATGGAAAAATCTTTAAGGTAAATGGCAAAATCACACTCCATGAGCATGAAATTCCTGAACAAGAAATTGATATGATAGATTTTTTTCTTAATCCCAATTAGAACTAAAATCTACATGTTTTAATTTAGTTTGTTCAAATTCCAAGAATGACATTAGAAATAGCCTAGACTTAGCCTTGACTCCCCACATGAAAAAGTTCGGCCCATTTGGCCTCTAAAGGCGGTCGGCCGACCGTGTTCTTGGGCCATCCACCCCGAGGCTTCACGACATGACTCACCTGACACGAACAAGATTAGAACCTGGATCGGTCAGACCATAGCTTTCAAAAAGCGATTGGCCGACCATGGTTCGAACTCGTTCAAATGTCCCATTGCTCAGGAACGTTGGGCCAACATTCTCCCTCGGGTTTCATTGCGATCCGAGCGAGAACGAAGGCCCTGCACGTTGGGTTTCTCCTTCTTAACCCCCTCTCCTTCTTCTTCCTCCTTCCACCTTGCTTCCCTTCACAACCAGCAGCACCAGCACCACTCCTTGCAAATCTTCACACCCCTTGATCACCACCATGGCTCCACCAAGAAACAATGGCAAGATGCCAATCGTTCCCGTCGATGGAAGCCCCTCCAAGGGTCAATACTACATCAACACCGATACCATGGCTGTCGAGATCCTCGACGTCACCCCTCTCGCCTTGGCACCACCACCGGCCGAGCTGAACTCCCCTAGGGGGAGTCGGCCGATCGGGCAGTAGAGCTCGGAGCGGATGCGGAGCATCGCCCGATTGATGTCTCCACGTTGCAACTTGAACAAGCCGCCGGCGCGTTCAGTAACGCCCAAAAGGCCAACCACCAACCAATTGGGGGTGAAGAAGGCTCCCGTCTCCTCCACCGACGGCGACACGAGTACGGGTTACACCCACTCCTACTCGCCATCGACACCACCATGGATGCGCCTTTAGAGGGCTCATGGTGGACCGGGGGAGAGGCAAGGTGCTTATCCCTCCTCTCACCTCCGAGGAGCGGAGGGAGACACGAAGATCCCTGGAGACGGATGAGTCTCGCAAGTCAGTCCGGTGGACTAGCAACCCGCCATCCTTCTCCGGACCTCCAGGCCAGTTCGAGGATGAAGATGAAGAAGGTGACATGGAGAAGTTGCTTCGCATAGTCTCTAGGCTTAGGGAAAGCAACACTAAGCTAGCAGAACGGGCAGCAGAGGAGAGAATGGCCCGCTTGGATTTAGAAGATAGCTTTAAGGATCTTTGCATTAGCACCAATGCGAAAATCAAGCGTTTGGCCCAGGCAATCAAGAGAGAGGATCTCTTTGCCCCTCCATCTCCATAGATCACTAGTTCACCAATAAGTTAGGCACTTAGATTTATTTCTTTATTCATTTATTTGCCTTCATCAATGTAACATGTGCCTACGTAGTTTTGAATTGAATAAAAAGTTTGGTTCTGCTAGTATTTTGCCTAGCAGAACCCCTGCATTTGATGTGTCTTTGTCACTGAATTCAGCATGCCCCGAAACAAGTATGGGGGAGGTCGGTCGACACTCCAACATGTCATAACACCAAAACGACCACTGAATCATGATGTACATATCCATGACACGTTCCAGAAAAAGTTGGACCAAAACGGCCACTTTTGTGCATCGGCCGATGCACTTTGGAGGCTAAAATTCAGAACGGTCAGAGTACTCAACATTCAGAGGTAAGGGATCTGAATGCAGAGTTTGAAGTGGCCAAATGGCCCCAAGGAGTGGTCGGCCGACCGTGCTTCCAGGGCCTGGACCCACCAGTCAACATCCATTCAACTTCAAACGTCTATTCTGACTGGTTTGCCACGTCTCTCCGCTTTCCTCTACACTTCAAAAATTATTCATTTGTTTATTCTCTTTCCCTTCAAAAATAAAAATGAAATAATTTCTTCATGAAATCTATCACTTAGTTTAATTTCCTTTTAATGTTGAATAAAACAAGAAGATCGCATCCAAAATTAAAATTTTGAAAAGTGACATGTTCTATGACATTTAAAGGGCAAAAGCGTCATAAAGATGATCTCTTGCTTTTTGCTTATGCTAGTGGGAAAATACTTTGATAGGAAGATCATATGGACTAACTTGTTGATTAATGTGATATAGTCTCGGCTCATGATTCATACCCTTTCTATTTAAAGTTGTTGGAGATTAATTTTTGAAAATATCATAAAACCATAATGTCACTACTCCTCTATAGTGAGAAAATTCCTACCAAAGCCATAAATGCTTATGCATGTCCAAAACCTTCCTCATATGCTTCTTGTAATTACTTTGAGTTTTTTCAAACCATGTGACCCTTGTTGAGAATTATGTCATAGTTCAAAGATCAAGATCATGTACACGCCACATATTTTCGCTTCTTCTACACTGGAAGTACGCAAAAACATGTCTTTCATTTACATGATCCATGTTCATCCAATAAATACTCTTGAAATAAATGTTATGATCTCTCCCTATATTCTTTCAAAAGAGATATGGCTATCATAAATGAAAAATGATGATGAGCAAAGCTCTTCAATCTAAAAAAAACTTATCATGATAGCCATGTCTCAAGCAATCCTAAAGTTAGAGAGATCATATACATGGTTAAGGAGTACATGTTAGTCATATACCATTGTCCACACACATGCACATCTTGATCTAGGATTATGACATTCTTCTCCTTGTATCCTTGTTTTGGCTTTACAATATAAGTGATGCAAGTTGGCTACCTTGTTTTATCGCTACCTGAGCTCCACATAAGTCATTTAGAAATAGGGAAATACAAAGAAGGCAACCTCTTTATGCCTTGGTAAGGAATCATACACCATGAGCGATCTAGAGTGCTATATGAGGAGTAAGTTGACTTATGAGCTTTATTTTGAAAACATTTATCAAAAACTCCAAGTACTAAAATATGAAATGGGAAAATGATTTTGCCTTGAAGATCTGTTCCATTTCTCAACTTCTCAAGGATATATGTTAGCTAATACCACATATCCCATTGGTATGACAAAATGACTTAAGTGAATCTTTATGCTTGCTTTATACTTTGAATAGCATAGTCTTGTTATCTTTTAACCTTTACTCGAGGAGGAGCAAAGAGGTAAGTATGAGGGATCTTGTTGACGGTAATTACGAGCTATTTTGTCACCATCAAAATACCGTCAACATCCTCATATTCAAAGGAAAACAAGCATAACTTGAATATATTGTGCCAAAAAACTAGTTCCACATGTCCCATGACTATTTGATGCAGGTAATGACAAATAGGGACTTTTGGGAGCTAGTGGGCCCACTTAGGGGGGTCGGCCGACCACCCTGTGGGGTCACTAGACCTCCCAAGCCCCCATGATCCAAGAATCACCCTCTAGGACACTATCTACCCTTGGATCCAAGTGTGCCTCTTACCATCGGTCCAGATTCACATCACATGGATCCATGGGCCCACATCAATGAAATCATCATGACAAATCAACTCAGAACAAGTATCCAACACATATGACAGGTGGGACTAGTAACCAGAGGGCAGAGGTGGGCCATAGACCACAATATGTGGTCGACCGACCTCAAGGTGGGACCTATAAGACCTCACTTGGTCCCTGACTAGTGGGCCATCATCCAGAAGGAGCAGGGGGGCCCACATGCCAGTATAGGTGGTCGGTCGACCACCTATATGGAGGTTTCACCCCCCTCAACCGCCTCACTCACTCCCACATGGTTGAAATCACCACCATCCATCATATGACGGTTCTGAAGTCGGTTGGATCCAACGGTGGCTGATGAAGGTGACGCGGATCACTGACGTGGCACCGAAGTAGCCCCTACTCCACCTCTAGATATAAATAGACCTCTAGAGCTCCCTTCTCATTCATGCCTCATTGGAGAAACACTACTCCTTAGTCTCTTAGCGGAGCTCTCTAGTAGTGCTATGCTGGTTGGAGGAGAGTGAAGGAAGTCTTCTGGAGAAAGCCCCAGGCCTATCGGGAATCTTCTCCGGAGTTCTTCCTCAGCGGATGCGAGTCTCTTGTAAGTTTAGCACTTGTAAGTGACTTCTTCTGAGTTCTTTATAGTATTCAGTATTCTAAATCTGGTTTAGCTGTTATACAACTTTTCATGCTTGTTCATCGCTTTGCTCTGTGTGAAGTGCTTTAATCTTAGGCCAAGGTTAAAGTAGTAAGATAAGTGTAAACATGGTGTCTAGGCTAGATCTTACCTTTGTAAACCACTTATCGCGTGGATTGTTTGTGGATGCTAGTAGAAGGTGATAGCTCTATTTAGTCTTTGTATTCCACCACGCGTGTCAGATAAGTTCTTAAAAGGTAGGGCTTCAATACAACTTGACGGCACGGTCCGGTTAGAGTTTTGTCCTCTTTTTGATCTATCTCGTCGCCTCCTGCAAGAGAAGGGCTGATAAAGCCACTGTAACCTGCTATACCTTGTTAGATATCTTTGCTATAACGAACCTCTCAACCCAGTTATCATAGTTTCCCTTGATCCATCATAGGACATATCCATATTCCTAGTTAACTCACTTCTCGTTCCCTGTGGAAAATACGATACCTGGAATACTCCCGGTGAAAGCTACACTTGACAACCGTACGCTTGTGGTCCTTTTCCGTTTGCCACCTTTGGTGTCAACATCGCTTCAGCTCAGGAGGCCCCGGAGGTCATGTTGGGTACGTTTGACATCAACTCTATCCCCGCCTCTGTTCTTTTTGATTCTGGAGCATCACATACTTTTATTTCGCAAGCATTTGTTACCATACATAGTATAACCATGATAGCTATGAAGAATCACATGTTAGTAACTTCACCCGGGGGACCTATACAAGTTGCTCATAGATGCCCCTCAGTTAATTTAACCTTAAGGGGGTAGACTTTCTGATTAGTCCAGTTGTGCTGAGAAGTTCTGGAATTGATGTGATTGTGGGTATGGATTGTATGAAAGCACATCAGACAGTAATCCAATGCAAAGAAAAGACGGTATCTCTTGTTACACCGAAGGGTGATCAAATCAGTGTTGATGTAGTTATGAAGCAACCGGAGACAGCCATAGTGAACCAGATTGAGGATGGAAGTAATCAGGATGATCTAGTGGTGAATGAATTCTAGGATGTCTTTCTAGATGAACTGCTAGGTATGCCACCTGACCAAGACATTGAATCTCTTATTGAGTTATTGCCTAGTACTGCACCCATAGCTAAACGTCCATATAGAATGGGGGTAAAAGAACTATAAGAACTTAAGAAACAAATAAAAGAATTGCAAGAAAAAGGTTTCATTCGTCCTAGTTCATCACCATGGGGTGCACTAGTTATTTTTGTTGATAAGAAGGATGGTGGTCAGAGGATGTGTGTTGATTATAGATCACTCAATGAGGTTACAATCAAGAACATGTATCCTTTGCCTAGAATTGTTGATTTGTTTGATCAGCTGAGAGGTGCTTGTGTGTTCTCAAAAATTGATCTTCGTCCTGGCTATCATCAACTGAAGATTCGTGCTAGTGACATTCCAAAGACAGCTTTCACCTCAAGGTATGGTCTATATGAGTACACTGTTATGTCATTTGGATTGACCAATGCTCCTACCTTATTTATGTACATGATGAATAAAGTGTTTATGTAGTACTTGGATAAATTTGTGGTTGTGTTCATTGATGATATATTGGTGTTCTCTAAAACTAAGGAAGAACATGCTGAGCATCTGAGATTGGTATTGTAGAAGCTTAGAGATCATAAGTTGTATGCTAAGCAAAGCAAATGTGAGTTCTGGTTGAAAGAAGTTTCTTTTCTTGGTCGTGTTGTCTCTAATGGAGGTATTTCTGTTGATCCAAGCAAGGTGAGAGATGTGTTGGATTGGAAACCACCAACTAGTGTTACTGAGATTTGCAGTTTTCTTGGTTTAGCTGGTTACTACAGAAGATTCATTGAAGGGTTTTCAAAGCTTGCAAAGCCTATGACTGCCTTATTAGAGAAGAATGACAAGTTTTTGTGGTCTGATCAATGTCAAGCCAACTTTGAAGAGTTGAAGAAGAGGTTGACTACAACACCTGTGTTGATACTGCCAGATCTGAGTAAGAGTTTCTCTATTTACTGTGATGCTTCTCGTACCAGTTTGGGATGTGTTCTTATGCAAGAAAGTAGAGTTGTTGCTTATGCATCTAGGCAGATGAGAAAACATGAATTGGATTATCCTACTCATGATTTAGAACTTTCTGCTGTAGTACATGCTTTGAAAATATGGAGACACTATCTGATTGGGCATAAGTGTGACATATATATGGATCATAAGAGTTTGAAATATATTTTCACCCAATCTGATCTGAACTTGAGACAATGCAGATGGTTAGAGTTGATCAAGGATTATGATCTGGATGTGCATTATCACCGTGGGAAAGCTAATGTTGTTGCAGATGCTCTCAGTAGGAAGAGTGGAGTTCATGAGTTGCTAATGTCAGCTATGCTAAAGAAGTTATCTGATGAGTTTGCACATTTGAAATTGGGTTTTGTTGTCAAAGCAGCAGAGATGGTGATGGAACCTACACTTGAACAGGAGATCCATAAAGGTCAGTTGCAGGATGAGAAGTTGAAAGAGATAGCAGAGAATCTAGTCATTGGTAAGTCACCTGGTTTCCGCATGGATGATAATGGAACACTATGGTTTGGTAATCATTTGTGTGTACCTGATGATAAAGCTTTAAGGCAAATGATTTTGCGTGAAGCTCATGAGTCTGCTTATTCTATTCATCCTGGTAGTACTAAGATGTATATGGATTTGAAAGAAAAGTACTGGTGGATTGGATTAAAAAGAGATGTAGCTGAGTATGTAGCTTTGTGTGATACTTGTGAGAGGGTAAAAGCTGAACATTAGAGACCTGCTGGATTGTTGCAACCTATGAAGATATCTGAATGGAAGTGGTAAGAAGTTGGTATGGATTTTATTGTTGGGTTACCTCGTACACAGAGAGGTTATGATTCTATATGAGTAATAGTTGATCGTTTGACCAAAGTAGCTCACTTTTTGCCAGTCAAGACTAAATACAATGGTGCTCGGTTAGTGGAATTGTACATGGAACGGATAGTGTGTTTGCATGGAGTTCCCAAGAAGATCGTGTCTGATAGAGTTACTCAGTTCACATCAAACTTTTGGGAAAAGGTACATAGTTCTTTGGATTTTAGTATTGCATATCATCCTCAAAAAGATGGTCAAACTGAAAGAACTAATCAGATATTAGAAGATATGTTGAGAGCCTGTGCATTGCAGTATGGTACTAGTTGAGATCAGAGTTTACCTTACACAGAGTTCTCATACAACAACAGTTATCAACAGAGCATCAAGATGGCACTGTTTGAGGCATTGTATGGTCGTAAGTGTAGAACACCTTTGTTTTGGAATCAAACAGGTAAGACACAAGTGTTTGGGGCTGATGTTCTTAGAGATGCTGAAGATCATGTGAGGGTGATCAGGGAAAGCTTGAGAATAGCACAGTCGAGACAGAAGAGTTATGTTGATAATAGGAGAAGAGACTTGTCTTTTAATAATGGTGATTATGTCTATTTGAAGGTATCACCAATGAGAAGTGTGAAAAGGTTTAACATGAAAGGTAAGCTAGCACCAAGGTATGTTGGACTGTTTAAAGTATTAGCCAGACATGGTGAAGTTGCTTATCAGTTAGAACTTCCTGAGAATTTATCCGGAGTTCATGATGTGTTTCATGTGTCACAACTTCATAAGTGTTTGTGAAAGGTCCTATATGGCTAGAGGGGGGTGAATAGCCTAATAAAAATTCTACAAACCACTAGAGCAAAGGTTAGAATAACACTTAAGAGAAGCTTTTTGCTCTAGCTCTACTAGGGGTGCAAAGCCACCTATCCAAGCAATTCTAGTTAACTAAGTGCCTACACACAATAGCAAGAACCTAAGGCACTTAGCTCAAGCTAGACGGAATAACTAACAAACTAAACTAACAACCTAGCAAGATATGAAGAAAGTAAATGCTAAGGATAGAGGTGATTGTTATACCGATGCCTTGTGATGTAGGGATGTCAATATGAAGAACCAATCACAAGAATACTGTAACACCCCAAATTTTGCTTTCTGGAAAAATAGTAATAAAATGATTTAATTGTGATTTGGTGCTCATAAAAACATAGGAAAATAAAAAGCTTTCGTTAAATTAAAATTTGCCCTTTAATTAGTAACATGTTTGCGCATACATGCTGGTGCATTCTTGTTTGAGTGGCTTAGTTTCAAAATACAAATTTTCATTCAAAACGTGTTTGGAAAATAGCTTTGAAGTAAAAAGAAACAAAAAGAAAATAAAATAAAACAAAACCCCTCCTCTCCCCCATCTCGCCCGCAGGCCTGCTCTCTCCTCCCTCCTCCTTTCCTTCTGGCCCGCTCGCAGACGCCGGCCCACCAGCTCCCCTCCTCCCCCTGCCTGCCCAGCTCCCCTCCCCTCGCGCCGGCCCAGTCCCTCCCCCCCCCCACCTTTCTCCCCTCCCCCTTGGCCCAGCCGCAAGCAGCCCGCCAGGCCGCCCCTCCTTCCCCCGCCGGCCCAGCGCGCCCCACCAGCTGGCCCACTCCCCCCCCCCCCCGCCGGCCCACCCGAGGGCAGCTGGCCAGCCCCCAACCCTAGCCGCCCCTCCCCCTATAAATTGCTTCCCTCAGCCCCCTCCCTCCCCCACGCCAAGCGCCGCTGCCAACAGGAGCAGCAGCAGCCAGCTGCCAGCCCCGCTGCGACACGTGGCAACCCGACCGGACCCCGCCGTCAGCGTTGCGCATCTTGCAAAAAGGCCCCTGAGCTTTGGTAAATTTGACACGCAGCCCAGTTTTCGTTTAATTCAGAATTTACAAATTTCCATTGATTTTCTTTTGCTCATAAAATATTCGTTTTAAATCCGTTTTCATCCATTCAAATTGCGTTAGATTCATAGAGTTTTTATCTGCATGTTAAAACCAAGTAAGAACCCTTCATCACATTTCTTATAAAACTTTCCAAGTCTTGTGCCTTTCTTTAAGATAGAGCATTTGCAACCAAACACTCTAAAATATGCAATGTTGGGCTTTCTTTCGTTCAATAGCTCATATGGTGTCTTCTCCATCAATGGGTGACAATACAACCGGTTGCTAAAGTAGCAAGCGGTGTTGATAGCTTCGGCCCAAAAGGTATGACTCACATTATACTCACTAAGCATAGACCTTGCCATATCAATCAATGTTCTATTCTTCCTCTCAACAAGGTCATTTGATTGTGGAGTATACTTGGCTGAGAATTGATGTTTGATTCCAAGCTCATCACATAGCTCTTCTACTCTTGTATTCTTGAATTCACTTCCATTGTCAGTTCTCACTTTCTTGATGGTGGTTTCAAACTCATTATGACATCTCTTGACAAAAGATTTGAATGTGGCAAATATATCACTCTTGTCATTGAGAAAGAATACCCATGTGTATCTTGTAAGATTATCCACTATCACAAAGCCATACTTGTTGCCTCCAATACTAGTGTATGTTGTTGGTCCAAATAAATCCATGTGCAACAACTCAAATGCTCTACTAGTGCTCATCATGCTCTTCTTAGGATGGGTGTTACCAACTTGTTTGCCGGCTTGACAAGAGCTACAAAGTTTATCCTTCTCGAACACAACATCTTTCAAGCCTCTTACAAAGTCATGCTTAATCAATCTATTCAATTGCTTTATGCCAACATGACCAAGCCTTCTATGCCATAACCAACCCATACTTGATTTAGTGAGCAAGCAAGTTGACAATTGAGACTCACTAGCATTGAAGTCAACTAGATAGAGGTTCTCATATCTAAAGCCTTTGAAGATCAAGTTTGAGCCATCCACACTAATGATCTCAACATCATCTACCCCAAATATGCATTTGAATCCAAGATCACACAATTGAGCCACGGATAGCAAATTGAAGTTCAAGATCTCAACTAGCAAGACATTTGATATGCTCAAGTCATTGGATATTGCAATCTTACCAAGACCCTTGACCTTGCCCTTACCATTTCCATTATCACCAGAAGTAATACTATCAATTCCATCATTGGTGTTGGAGTTGATTGATTTGAACATTCTAGAATCCCCGGTCATGTGTTGAGTGCACCCACTATCAAGCACCCAATGCCTTCCTCTGGCTTTGTAATTGACCTACAAAACAAATTATTTCTTCTTAGGTACCCACACTTGTTTGGGTCCTCCAAAGTTAGTGACCAAGGATTTTGGCACCCAAATTGCCTTCTTCTTTGGGCCAACAATGGGTGTGCCAGCATACTTAGCCATTACACCATCTCTCCCTTTGGTAAGCATATAACATGAATCAAAATGCATGGAGGTGGATTTAGCAAACTTGGTTTGGCTCATGTTAAGTTTGCAATATTGGTCAACATGCCCCACTTGCTTGCAACTATTGCAATACCGACCATTGCTTCTCACAAAGCTAGGCTTTGGAGTCACAAAGGCCGACTTGTCCTTCTTGGGGGTATAGCCCAATCCCTCTTTGCAAAGGGAGAATCTTTGGCTACCCAAGAACTTTAGCAAGCGGGCATCTCCACCATACGCCTTACCCAAAGCATGAGTGAGTTCATTAACATCATGTTTTAATTTTTCATTTTCTCTCACTAGTGTAGCATCAACCATTGAGCTTTCACTAGTGGATGTGCATGTGGATGTGCTACATTGTGTTTCGGTTGGTGCAACAATGATAGGAGTGAAAAATGATTCATCTAGAATATCACAAGTGACTCCAATATCACATGATGCAACAACCTTATCCTTGTTTTGTTCAAGGAGGGAGAAGTGAGCCTTTTCAAGCTTGTAGTGAGTCCTCTCAAGCTTCTCATGGGATTCTATTAGCCTCTCATGAGAGCCATTGAGCTCATCAAAGGATTGTTCAAGAGCCTTAAGCTTCTTGTTCAATTCTTTGCACTTCTTCCTCTTTTCTCAAAGCAAGCATAAGTTTGCTTCATCATGTCTACTAGTTCCTCCTTGGAGTACTCCTCCTCATCATCACTACTATCATCATCACTATCACTATTATCATGAGATTGTACCTTAGATGGCTTAGCCATGAAGCATGATGGAGTGTCGAAGATAGATGGCTTGTTGTTGATAGCGATGCTTGCCAATGCCTTCTTCTTGGACTTCTGCTCATCATCACTAGAATCCTCATTGGAAGAATCATCACTATCCCAAGTCACCATGTATGATTCACCCTTCTTCTTCTTGGTGAATGATAGATTCTTCTCCTTATTGTCATGCTTGCTCTTCTTCTTCTCATCATCATCACTATGATTGGGACAATCTGCAGTCATGTGACCGGTGCTCTTGCACTTGTAGCATCTCTTCTCATATTCTTTGCTCTTGAAGTTATCTCTTCTCTTTCTAGCACCATAGCCCTTCTTCTTCATGAACTTGCCAAACTTGCGCACAAAGAGGGCCATCATCTCATCATCAAGGTCACTAGCTTCTTCATCATCACTTGATTCTTGATTCTTTGCTTTGCCCTTGCTCTTGGATGATAATGCCTTGAATGTTAGGCTCTTATTTTCCTTCTTTTCTTTCTTGACCTCTTCTTCTTCACTTTCTTCATTGTATTGCTCTTTGGTCATGATTTCTCCAAGCACTTCATTGGGAGTGATCTTGTCCAAACCATCTCTCCTAATTTTTTGCCTCAAGGTTTTGTATTTCTCGGGCAAACAACCAAGAAAGCGGTTTGAGAAGTCCTCATCCTTGACCTTCTCACCCAAGCTCTTGAGATCATTGATGATCACTTGGAGCCTATGGAACATCTCTGGGATAGACTCATCATCCTTCATCTTGAAGTGAGATAGTTTGTCCTTGAGCATGTACAACTTGGCATTCTTCACGGTTGCGGTGCCCTCATATGTATCCTCAAGTCTCTTCCACACTTCACTAGCCTTCTCAAGATCTTTGATTTGCTCAAACACTTTTGAGTCAATGCCATTGTAGATCACATTGAGTGCCATGGTGTTGCATTGCTGGTTTTCTTGCTCTCTAGGTGTGGGAGTGGCTTCATCAAGAATGACAAAGTCATGTTTGGTCACACTCCACACCTTCTCATGTATTGAGCCTAGATGCATCTTCATCTTCCTCTTCCAATAATCAAAGTATGTGCCATCAAACATTGGTGGTTTGCTTCCAACATGGTTGAATTGAACTTGAGCCATCACTAACACCGAAGGTTGTTAAGCCTTGATAATAGCGGTGACCACGGCTCCGATACCACTTGAAAGGTCCTAGATGGCTAAAGGGGGGTGAATAGCCTAATAAAAATTCTACAAACCACTAGAGCAAAGGTTAGAATAACACTTAAGCGAAGTTTTTTGCTCTAGCTCTACTAGAGGTGCAAAGCCACCTATCCAAGCAATTCTAGTTAACTAAGTGCCTACACACAATAGCAAGAACCTAAGGCACTTAGCTCAAGCTAGGAGGAATAACTAACAAACTAAACTAAAACCTAGCAAGATATGAAGAAAGTAAATGCTAAGGATAGAGGTGATTGTTATACCGATGTCTTGTGATGTAGGGATGTCAATATGAAGAACCAATCACAAGAATACCAAAGAGTAGCCAGGAGACAAGATGACACAATGATTTTTCTCCTGAGGTTCACTTGGTTGCCACCAAGCTAGTACCCGTTGTGTCGACTACTCAAATGGTGATTCGTTGGCTAATAGGCAATCACAAGCCTAGCCCACTACCTGGACGCCACAAGAATCCACCCAAATGAGAGTAACTCAATGACATGAGCAATCCACTAGAGTTACCCTTTAGCGCTCCGCCGACGTGGGTACAAGCCCTCTCACAATCGATGAAGCCAGCCGCGAACAATCACGAACACGCGCCGAAGCTTCTCCACAATTGCCAAGTCGTCTAGGTGTTGGCAAACACCAAGAATAAAAAGAAATCCCGCGACGATAACGATGACCAAGTGCCACTAAGATGCAATGCAATGATCAAGCACTTGGTTCACTCAAACTCTCAAGAATTAGCAAGCAAAGCAAAGAGAGATGAGTTGGGGGCCCTCTCAAGCAAGCACAAAGATTGAGAATGAATGGGAGGTGCAAGAGAGGTCCCTAGGAGCCGGCCACAACACTTATAAAGCCTTCCAAACCGAGCTAGCCATTTTGCCCCTCATCCTTGCTTTCCTGCGTAGCTCCGGACGCACTTTTGCCTATGGTCCGGATCAATGTGCATGCGTTCGGACTGCCTGCCGTTTGAATTTTTGTCGTTCGCGCCTTCACTGGGAGCCACCACATAACCTCCGGATGCGGGGAACAGGAGGACTCTGGACCAAAGCGCTGAGCATCCGGACTCCAGCAGAGAGGTCCCCGAGAGCTGTTTTACGCCCGGACATCGTCCGGACTCTGGTGTCCGGACACCAACTTGCGTCCGGATCACCCTGTAGAGAGGACCAGAGAGCTCCAGCTCTCCGAATGTGCAACCAGAGTCAGCGTCCAGACTATGATCTGTGTCCGGACCTCCTGTCCTGAGAAGCCAAGAGCTAGGGTTAGCTTCCGAACGCGTCTGCGTTTGTCCGGACAAAGCAACCCCAGCGTCCGGACGTTGCGTCCAGACCTCTTTCCTTTGTCCAATCGTATTGCTTCTTCTTCTCCAGGTTTCCATGTGCTAACACCTTGTGATCCAACACTTGTTCTCCTGTGTTAGCCTTTTCTTTGAATTATCTTGGATTTGTTTCAAATTTTATGTCACGTAGGTTCATTTTATATGTATGCAATGCAAACCTAGTGGCACATGATAACCGCAATCAAAACGAGTTTTCCATTCTTGATAGTACGGCTATCTATCCTAAAGGTGATCACACTCTCTACAGTGTCTTTATCACTAAACCAAAAATGACCCTATGATATACCTTTGCCTTGAGCCCATTTTTGTTTTTCTCTTTCTTCTTTTCCTTAGTCATGGAGCACTTGATCTACCATGATCCTTCATTGAGCTCCACTTATCACATTGGATCACCCTATCTTGATCATACACTTAGCAATAGGGTTAGTCCATAGGTTTCATCAATTAACCAAAACTAAACTTGGGCTTTCAGTTTGCGAGTACCAGAAGAGCAAATACCTCTAGATGATCTTAAATGTTGCTGATGATTTGACTTATGAAGAGTATCCAGTTAAGATTCTTGAAACAACAGAAAGAGTAACCAGAAGCAGAGTAATTAAGATGTGCAAGGTTTAGTGGAATCGGTATTCAGAGGCAGAGGCAACTTGGGAAAGAGAAGATGAACTGAGAAAATCATACCCGCAGTTGTTTGAGTAAGCCAGCTAATCTTGAGGACGCGATTCTTTTAAGGGGGTAGATTTGTAACACTCCAAAATTTGCATTGTTTTGTAAAGTGTGAAATTGATTTATTTATGTTTTTCTTGTTATGCATTTAATATAATTAAATATATATAGTTTGGTGAATTAAAAATTGTCATGTAGAAACTTGAGTGAGCATTCATGTTGGTGCATTCACTATTTTGTATTGTGTGGTTTTTGAAAAGAATTCAAAACCATTTTTGAAAATGTATTTGAAATTTGCTTTAGAATTCAGTTCTGGAAAATGAAAAGACTTTTCTTTTTCCTCCTCCCTCGTTTTCTCCTTTTTGGCCTGTCTGGCCCATGCCGAGGCTGGCCTCAACCTTTCCCTCCCCACTCTTCCTTTCTTTTTTTCGCTCGGGCTTCCTCCTGGCCAATCTAGCCGGCCTGGTTCCCTCCCCCTTTCTTTCTCTTCCCGCACGGGCCAGAAGCTCCCCTCAACCCAGCTCCACAATTAGGCGGATGTCTCCCTACCTCTCTCCATGGGCCACTGACCACCTAGTCCCGCTCGTTAGCGGCTCCACTCCCCTTCCCGCACTCCTGCCGAGTTCGAGTCGAGGGAGGAATGAGCAATCGAGCCTGAATCCCTCTCAATCCCACCTTTCCTAGAATTTGTTGTTGCCAAGGGGTTTTGGTCTCTGTATAAGACCCCAGGCACCCCCCCTGCCCGGTTTTCCCATCTAATCGGCAGCTACGCCTCCTAACAAAGCCACAGAGCCGCCGTTCGCGACCTCCAGCACTATCGCCACCATTGACGTTCTCCCGAGCTCCGCAGCCTCCCGCTAGCTTTGCTTTTCCTTCGGAGCAAGGCACTGAATCTCTAAAACCTTCTCTGCCACTCGGTTTCACATCTCGTGACCCTCACCATCTTGCTGACGGACACAGGGGATCGAGAGCCACCTCATCGCGTCGCCAAACTCCCCTGTCACCCTTCCAGCCGTGCCGTCCAATCTGGTGAGTTCGCGAGGACCCCCTCTCTCTCCTCGACATTCCGTTTTGCGTTTTGGTGGCCCGTAGGGCCGTAGCCGTTCTCTTCAGCGAGGTCTCTCTAGAAGCCATGGCCTCCACCGTATCGGTCTTATTGATGCCGACCGGCACCTCCGTTCTCTTCCTCCCTTTCTCTCTCCATTGAATCTGAACCGCCCGATCCTGAATCAAGGGCTGAGATTAGAACATATCCTTTCACTGACATTTTTGTTAAAGAGACCCTGGCATTTTCCCACTCTCAACCCGTCGTCCATGGTGTACTCAACCTTTACGCTTTCGCCTCTGAAAAGCGTAATCCTTCTCGGTATTTGTTTTAATTCGAATAAAAAGGAAAATCACTATTATAGATTTGCCACCCGTATTCAAAAGCCCATATTTTAATCATTTTAAATCCGTTTTGATCTATTCAAGTTACGTTAGATTCATAATAAAATCTATACATGTTAGTGCTACTGTTATTCAAGTTGAAACTTTTTAATTTCATTATTAGATTTAAATAAATATCTTTGTATAGGAAAACTTGTTTGAATCATAACTTCTTCATTTTATCTCCGATTTTCGTGCATGAAACATCGATCTGATCGTAGCGATACGTAGAGTAGTTTAATAAAATTTTCATCTTGTTTTATTACTCTTGGTGTACTATTCTAATTATAGCTTTGTTTGCCTTGTGTATGTTTGCCCATTGATTAAATGGTGTTGATTGTTGATCGGTTTAGACGTTGAGCAACCAATTGAAGAACCAGATTTTTGTTTGATCAAGATCAGCAAGACCAATAGGAATACTTTGAAGAAAGAAAGTATAACATGGGATTATCCTTTGTCCTATTCATGAATAAATTATAACTCATAGACATGATTCTTTGTTACCAAAGTTTGATCCTAGAGATTGATATCCTGAATACCTTGTCACCTACGATTTGATCACCACATATGATTAGTACTAGTAGCGCTCAAACCGGATGTACATGATGTAAACGTGTTAATGACTATATGCAATAATGATAAAACTCACTTTTTAGCAACATTGGATTATAGGAGCTTATCTGGGGGCAAAAGCTAGGATATACAGTACAACCACGGGGGTCATATGGCTCTGGCTTTAGCTCAGTATGGGGAACTTTTCTAGCTTGTTCAGTAGTTACCATTATGGCACGAAAGGGGTTTGCCGATTTGGGTATAGGTCGGCTCCTACCCTATGAGTATAGCCGTTGTAATGGAGTGTGTCATAGACAGGAGGGTTCCTATATCTGCTTGCCATGGAAACCTTGTGGCCCTAACTTATTAGGCGAACCCTTGAAAGGTTTCATAGTGTACCATGTCTGCTCACATCGGTAGTGTTTTGGGAGTCATGATCTTGGGCATATGGGCAAACATGACTCGTGGGTAAAGTTGTACATCTCTGCGCAGAGTTAAAAACTATCATGATAACCGTGCTCACGGATACGAGCGGCTCGGAAAACTCACAGAATTATTGGGTTTTTATTTCTATGTTGGTTTATGCAAGTTGTTATTTATTTATTTATTGTATCATTGTCATTTACTTTATGACCATAAATATTTGAGCTTATGCATTACCTTGGCTATTGTTGATAATTAATATGAACTTGATCTACTTAAAATGCTTACCGCTATGAACCATGCATATCCTTTTTGAGCTTCATGAACCCCTTGTTATATTTGCTGAGTACGTATGTGCTCGCCCTTGCATTTAAACACCACATATGAAGATTGAATTGATGATTACCACAATCAGTACTAGTCTTGGAGTCAACCAGTCAACCAGTCCATTTTGGAGCTTCCGTAGAAGTCGTCGTCTTAGTTATAGTTTATTTGTTTAAGACTCTATATTGAATATTCATTCACTATGTAATAAGCACTATGATGGTACTTTTATAATTTGTCGATTCATGTGTGCGACTATTTCTGGGGTACAAAAGAGCCTTTTATGCACTTGTTTTTGTTTTTATAAACGGGTGTGACATTTAATATCTCTGTTCATGTTGTGTCAAACTGTGTGTGTAATAATTATGTACTGTTTGTCAGACCTGGTTTGTAATATTCTCGCTGCTATGTTTTGTTAGTATAATACCCCCTATTCGGGCAATGCATTCGGTCCTACGCTGCACAATTGGTTAGTCTTTTACGATATGGAAACTAAAGTTTGTTTCATCTGTTTGCATGTAGATGGTTCGGCCGGCGTTGGAATATTCTGGTTCACCTGAGGCTTATGGTTTTTTGATGTGTTAACACTTTGGGGCTTTGAAGTCAGAAATCTGGAAGAAAATAAGGTACATAATTCTGAAACCCTTTGTTCGGCGCGTAAGGAACTAAGGATCGCCTTGGTACACTCTTTCTGTATACTTAAGCACAACGTTGATCATCAGTCGAGCTATATATTTTCTCCCTGTCTAATTTTTTTTGTCACGATTGACTTCCGCTTCATTGTATGCAGCTGGTTAGGAGCATGGAAAGTAGTGATGTAGTAAGTGAAAATTCCAGTGAGAATAGTTTCAACGAAGTGGTTACTTCAGCTCTGGCAGCAGGATATGCAATGTCCAGGATGTTGACAATGCCAATATTCAACCATGTGTACCATCAGCCGGACCTCAATGGACGACAGTGGGTAGATAACGTTTTGGGAGATCGTAGCAGATGTCGTATCAACTTTCGTATGCAGCCTGCCAATTTCTATGGGTTGCATAACATATTAACTACCTACTATGGTCTAGGATCAACTAGGCATATTGATTCAATAGAAGCTTTAGGCATGTTCCTATGGGCTGTGGGGACTAGACAACCAATGAGGCAAATGCATGAGAGATTTAGGAGGGGACTGGGAACTTGCAGCAAGTTATTTGGCGAAGTGCTTGATGCAGTGCTTAGGCCTACCGTTGTTTGATGGCTGCATAGGAGCCATTGATGGTACGGCCGTTGAAGTGTGTGTGGATGAAAAAGTACACAGAGCAACTATAGCGTCGGAGGGCAGTAAAAATAGGACCACAATACAGGTGGTTTATTTAGAACCGTATGTGGAAATCGATTTACACAGGCGGTTCACTAAAGAGGACCGCCTGTGAAAACTAATTTCCACATGCGGCTGATCTAAATAAACTGCGTGTGGAATTGGATTTCCACATGCGGCTTATTTAAGTCAACCGTCTGTCGAAATAGCCCCTCTCTATTTTTCATTTTTTTAAAATTTAAACCAGACCCTATATTTTACCCTAAATCTATTGGATGATGTTCAATTATAGCCGTATAGTATTTAACTATTTCGTACAAGTGGTTTCATGCTCATAAACATAAAGTCACACTTATTTACATCATCAAAGTTTCATGCTCACAAACATCAAAGTTTTCACTAGTTCTCTAGTGCTTACAAACACTATATATATATATATATATATATATATATATATATATATATATATATACATCAAAGTTTGCACTAGGGCTCTAATAACCATCTCGACTAAGTTGCAGACCACTGATCTCTGTGAGCGGTCTATACTTTAGGTCACTTAAGGTGCCCGACTTGTCGTGATAATTCCCCTCGTGAGGAATGACTTCTCTCATGATAACTGAGCACAAGTCCTCAACTATGGCGTACAAAGTACGTTCGCTCATGTTAGTCGCCTTTGGTACATTAGTAGCATCATGGGAGGAAAGTTTATAAACATTAATATATACACTTGAGAATACATTTGTAACTTTAATGCGAGAACTAAAATCATGACTATTACTTATATTACCTTAGAAGGGTTCCTGCTGCATCGTCCATTCTGCCTCATGAACTCGCAGACGAAGAATTCACAGAGGACCGATCCAGATGGTTGCTTGTGGCACTATAAACAAGAAAGTGGTTATGTACTTACAACATCATGTATGATATGTATTCATAACTTTTCATACGTACCGGCCAATGATAATATATGTTCAATGGCTGCCCTGGTGTGTCACACTTTTCTTTTTTTAACTTGTAATACCTATATGCCCTATAATCTCGAATAGAATCACCATGTTATTCTCAAACTCTCTCATCAATAAAAGTATGCAAGCATATCTCAACTTACAGCTCCAAGAAGTTCAAGAACTGTGCATAGCTCGTAGTCGCATAATCTGCGGAGTCTAATACCAACACCCTTCCTTGCCTAGGATAAATGACAAAGTAGATCCCGTGGTCTCTGCACGAAGCAAATTTGTGATGCATATGTGTATTAGAATTATTAATTTGAACTATACAAACTCACACTTACCCAAAGTTATAGGGGGCCATTATGCATCTTTTGTATTGATATGGAATTAGAATGGATACAACTCACAAATAAAAACATATGCATATTTATTCGTACCACTAACACTTACACTGCAAATAACGTTATCAGTTGTACGTCGAGTCTCTTGAGGTTCATCATCAACCACATGTCCTCGAATGTAACAATGGCAGTCTGCCTTTCACTAGCAAATACAGCTGGTGGTATAGACATTGTGAGGGTGTCAATGCCAACAGAAGCTGCTCTCATGTACCAGTCATGCAGCCTTTTTATACCACTAGGGATCTTGATCAATTTATCCCACTGTAGTAAGGGCCTCCTCGAGTGATAACAATCAGGAATATGTTCGTAATCTTCCTTTATTGGCTTCCTGATATTTACGACAATTATCTCAGGCTTTTTGGCTGACTTCTCGTGCTCATCCAAGTCAAGAATACGAGTAGTGCGTTGACGTCCAATTCCTGCCAAAAATCTTTCCACGCCAGCATTATTCTTTTTCTTCTTTGGCTCAAAGGGGGATATCAATTTGGGTATTGGAAATTTCTTCTTTGGCTGCGGTGGAGTCTCCATTGTTTGTTCTGTGTCTTTAGGTGCTGGCTCAGGTGGCGAACTAAATGATGGGTCTTTTGGTTCAGAAGGAGCCATGATGAACGGTGACGGTGGAAGAGACTGGGTAGGTGGTGATGGTGGGTCTGAAAGAGTTTGGGCAGGTGGTGATGGTGGGTCTGGAAGAGTCTGGGCAAGTGGTGATGGTGGGTCTGCAAGAGACTGGACAGGTGGTGACGGTGGGTTTGGAAGAGATTGTGCAGAACTTGATGACCCTTGAGTGAGTGGGAGGGCTTCAGAGGATGGTGGTGGTGGCTCACTCAATTGGACATCTCATCGAGGCCAAAGGGTGAAGTTCTTGATGGCCTGTCCGAGTCTCTCAATGCCCTCGGGGCCAGCAATGTCTAGCATGTCATCTTCGTATCCTTGGATGACCGTCACCACTTCTATCTTGTAGTAGTCCTGTGGAATGTCATCACCATGATACTTGCGTCCGGGGATCGCAAATCCTGTGCCTACTACCCTTGTATGATGATTGGCAATACCATATCTTATGATGAGGGAGCAAGGCGTGAGCATATCAATGTCGTCAACTGCATAGTGAGTCTTGCTTGCCATTGACACAACACTGCATGGAATGGTTACTGTACTCTGTGTCACCACAAGTTGTTGTGGTATTAGGACTAGCTACAGCTCGGGACCCTGACCTGGCGTTTGTTGTTGAACGGATACCGCACTAGCCAATATTTGCATCAACTCAGGAGGAGGATTGGACAACATTTAGGACATCATCTCTTGGAAGTCTTTTTTGCCTCTTCCTTAAAATAAGTAGCCATCTCTTTCTTGTATCGATCACGCTTCCTATACTCATCTTGCCACTCTGGTCCAAATCCTTCTTTCCATCCTTCTTTTGAAGATATGCCTCAAACACGACCTGGATGCTCAGGGTTACCCAAGCCAACATTTAGGATGTCCTTATCTCTTCGTGGATTAAATAATCCTTCCTTATGTTTTGCTGCTACCACTAATATGCTCTGTGGTGCTTCATCGACAACTGGGTCTTCAAAGGACATACCGATCTTGGTTTGCTTTGGTTTCCGAGCCGTTATCCAGTTTGCGGTCCTTTCGCCAAGTTCCTCAGATAGCAATGGCAACCCTACCACCTTCTGGGTAGCCTCTTCTTTCCTCCATTTCGGAACCTGCCTTTTGTAACCACCAGTGCTTAAGAGATGGTGATACTTGTTCTTCTTTGTGAGCGCAGAATTTGCTTCGCTTCGAGCTAAGAACGCTGCCTCTTTCCTCTGCTCTAGAAAAACCGCCCACTGACTGGCCGAAATCTTGTACTTTTTTTTCGGGTCTGAGCTAGTCTTTGCCCACTTGGTATTCATCTCAGACCTCCAGTTGTGGAACATGACCACACATTGCTTCAGTGCAAACTCCTTTACCAGTGATTCTGAGCCTCGAGGAAAAATAAGCCTCGTCAACATCTTAGCCCAAATCATGTTCCTAACATCAACTGACACATATTTCCAGTGTTGGATTGTGATGTCTAGATTGTCCCTAACTAAGAAACCAAGTGTGTTTCGAAACTTAGCTAGGGCTTCCACAGGAGCTAGGGGCTGTCCTTTTGGGCTCACTTCTGAGATTTTATATGTCTCATCTGGCCACCTATTCATTCCTTTGTCACCTCGTTTTCGGTCACTCATCTTCCTTTTCCTTGAACTCTTGGTGGTGGTGGTCTCGGTCGTTTCCGGTGCGTCTTCGTGTGCCATTTCATCTTGAGTTAACATTTCATTCAACTCAGATAACACCCCTATTCATTGTGGAGGCTAATCATGAAATTAGGTACAAACATGAGATCCTATATGCGAAGTTTACCTCATTCGCTTCTGGATTGTAATCAGGGTCACGTTCATATTCACGACGACGTTTCCTCTCTATGCGAGGATCAGTGTCGACGCTACACTGTGATTTGTATTCAGGACTAAATTCTCGGGACCCCGTTGCTTGCTCCGTGGGGTGGGACCTCGTTGCTTGGTCCTTGGGTGGAGAACTCATCGTAAAAATCTATACAATTATAGTTATATAATTAGTCTATGCTTTTGCGAAAATTTATACAAGTACTCTACTATTCATAAAAATCAAGTACTCTACTATATATATCTATACGCATTAAATTCATGGAAATTGCATATATATAATTCTATAAAATAATATCAAGTACTCTACTATATATATATATAAGCATTAAATTTATGGAAATTGCATATATCTATAAAATAATATCAAGTACTCTACTATATATATATATAAGCATTAAATTCATGGAAATTGCATATATATAATTCTATAAGCATTAAATTCATAGAAATTACATATATATAATTCTATAAGCATTAAATTCATTGTATAAAGTACACTACTATCAGGTACTCTACTATATATATATATATATATATATATAAATATAGATAATACCAAGCACTAAAAAATACAAAAAGGCAGAGGGCACCTAGGACATTAAATTCATGGAAATTACAAAAAAAAATGAAAAAAATAGGCAGATGCCCTTGGCCTTGCCCCCCCTCTCTGCCTTCCTCTCCTCCTCTCCCTTGCCCTGCTCTCGGCCCAGCACAGTGGCGGCCTAGCAGTGGTGGGCCCACCCTGTCAGCATCATCTTCAACCCCGGCCCCCTCTCTCACCGCCAGCCTTCAGCCCCCGCCGCCACCGCGTGCCAACGCCCCACCCTGCCCCACCACCAGCCGTGCACGCGCGCCACCGCAACCGCGCGCCACCATCACCACTGCCACCGCCACCACGCGGCACCATCGCCACCGGCACTGCCCGGCTGCGCTCCACCACATTAGACGCCTCGCCCCGCACAGAGAGAGAAGAAGAGGGGGCGCCCGACTTACCAAGAGTGCGGAGGACGCCGGCGTGTCGAGATAGAGGGCTCAACGGCGGGGAGGGCGACGCGGCGATGAGGCGGCGGCTTGGAAAATTTGGGCAGCCTAACGGCGTATCTTTGAAATTTTCGGGCGCCTGGGGACTTAGAAAATTTCGGCCATCGAGCGAGGGCTATATAATGGATACATTTCTACAGGCGGTTCCTACTATTAGCCGCCTGTAGAAATAATTTCTACAGGCGGTTGGCAATACTAACCGTATGTAGAAATGATTTCTAGAAGCGGCTGATAGTAGGAACCGCCTGTAAAAATGTATTGTTTATATATTGTTTTTGTTTATGTATTGATTATATATTGTTTATATATGTTGTATAAAGGTTGTATATTTTCTATATAATAGTTTCTATTTAGGGTTAGGGTTTTGTAAGGTTTTAGGGTTTATTAAAGTTTCTATTTAGGTCTATGATTAGTTAAGCTAGGGTTTAGGGTTTAGTAAGGTTTTTATTTAGGTCAAGGGTTAGTTAAGCTAGGGTTTATGGTTTATTAAGGTTTCTATTTAGCTCTAGGGTTTAGTTAAGCTAGGGTTTAGGGTTACTTTAGAGTCATACAACAAATAGTTAAGCATTAAAGGTGCAATAAGCATTAAAGTCTTACAAGATAGACTATAAAGGTGGAATAAGCATTAAAGTGGTACTGAGTCATACAAGATAGACTATAAAGGTGGAGTAAGCATTAAAGTGCTACTGAGTCATACGAGATAGACTATAAAGGTGGAATAAGCATTAAAGTCTTACATTTACAAACAGTGAATGGTAGCCATTGTACCACAAATGGATTACATGACAAATGACTAATATAATCTAGGCTGCTACTGTTCTTCCTTGTCCATCGTGGCGAACCCAAGGCAATAAATTCTGTGGGATGCTTCACTCAACATTCCTTATCTTCACTGGATGGTCTACAAAGAGAGACATATTGCTAAACTGGTTAAAATCCTCCAGATCAGATACACCATCAACTCCGATAGCTTGTTGCTTTCCAGGAAAAACTACATGCTTTGGCTGGTTGGTACTTTTCTTGTCATTAGGAGAAAGGATCTGTTCAGCATAGAAAACCTGGGCAGCATGGTTAGCCATTATCCACAGGTCATCTTTGTAGCCTACCTTACTCAGATCAAGAACTTTGACCCCATAGTTGTCCATTGTGACATGTTTGTCTTCAACCCATTGACATTTGAATACGAGGATTTGGAATGTACCATAGTCTAGTTCCCATATATCCTCAATGAAGCCAAAGCATGTACTAATCTCACCTGTCTTAGAGTCTATGGCCTCGCATCAAACACCACTGTTTTGTGCCATGCTCTTTATGTCCTTGTACTTGGTACAGAATGTGAAGCCATTAATGTCATAGGTTTGCCATGTCGTGACCTGGCGTGAGGGCCTAGATGCCAACCCCTTGATGGTTTGGTCCTCAATTCTTTCCCCATGTGGAATATCCTTCTCCCTTAGCCATGTGTTGAACTGAGTCTTGTGTTCCTTCATTACCCCATCATCCGTGTGCCCATGATTATGTTCTCGAAGTTCATTTAAGTGTTGCTCGATCAAAGCCTCCATTATCGAGAGCTGATGTAGGATACTGTGATGTGCCTCGAGGACTGTGTTGTAATTTGGCGAGATGAATGGTTTTCGTCCCATCCTCCCACTTCCATACAACCTACCCTCATGTCGTGACGCAGGCAAACCTATTGCAACTTGGTCTTTTATGACACTATTGCAGAATGGACCTCCCGACTCAATGGCCTCCTCGGTTAAATACCCCTCTACCATAGACGCCTCTAGACGAGCATGAGTCAAAACATAACCATTTAGTATTGCCATGAAACGCTCATAAGTCCACATTTCATGCAAGTACATAGGACCCAATGCCTCAATTTGAGGAACCAAGTGCACAACTAGGTGCACTATGATATCGAAGAATGCTGGGGGGAAACACATCTCAAACTATGACACTGTCTCCACTATGAATTCCTGAAGAGTCGCTAACTCATCACGTTCAATCACCTTTTGTGAGATATTGTTGAAAATGAAGCACAAACGTGTTACTGCCATCTTTACGAACAAAGGATTTATAGCCTTGATGACAATAGGAAGGAAAGTTGTAAGCATGACATGATAATCATGTGAGTTGTAATTGGTGAGTGTGAGGTCTTTCATTGACACAATACTCCGTATGCTAGAGCAAAATCCAGATGGGACTTTCAACTTCCTCAACCACACACACATCGCATGTTTCTCAGCTATGTTGAGGTTGTAGCTTGCTATGGGTAGATGGTACTTCCCATTTTCTTGTACGACATGGTGAAGCTCTTTTTTATCCCTAATTGTACCATGTCCATGCGTGAATTCAGTCCTTCCTTTGTCTTGCCCTTCATGTCTAGCAAGGTGCCAATTAGACTTTCAAACATGTTCTTTTGAACGTGCATACCATCGACCGCATTTCGTACATCTAACTCTTTCCAGTATGGTAAATACTCAAACAAAATAGACATCTTCTTGAATGTAGCCCCTAGAGTTGGTTTGACATCCTTTCTTGGTTTTCCGTCTTTTGTTTTCTTCCCGAAAACAAATTTGATTTTGCTAACTATTTGGAAAACTCTTTGGCCTTTGCTGTTACCTGATGGTGCAATAGAGTGCAATTCATCATTATTGTCGAAGTACTTAGCCATTTTTTTAAGGTGGTACCTGTGTCCTTTTGATAAGAAGGTCTATGTCTCATGTACACTATCTTCTTAGATGCATTGAGGGACATGTAAGCGGTTTCATCTATGCAGAATACACAACCAACCTTTCCCTTGAACTGCCTTGATAATGTGAAGAGAGCAGGGTAATTGTTAATCGTAACAAAGATAATTGCTCTCAGCGTGAAAGAATCTTTGCGGTATTCGTCCCACATTTGAACACCTGTTTCCCACAACATTTTCATGTCCTCCATTAAAGGCTCCAAAAAAACATCCATATCCACTCTAGGTTGTGTAGGTCCAAAGATAAGGATGGTTAGGAGAAGGTACTTCCGTTTTTGCATCAACCAATGGGGAAGGTTGTAGATGGTGAGGATCACCAGTCATGTGCTATGCTTGCTGCTCCTCTCTGCAAATGGATTCATTCCATCAGTACTCATTGCAAATCTAACATTTCTTTTTTCCTTTGCGAAGTCTTCATGGTTGTTATTGAAATCTCTCCACTGCGTGCCACTAGCCAGATGATGAAGCTTCCCATCGTTTTTGTGCTCATTTGAAGCATGCCAGCTTATAAGTTTGGCATCCTCTGGGTTAGCGAACAAACACCCCAATCGATCAATCACAGGAAGGTACCACATCACTAAAGCAAGAATCTTTTTCTGGGCATAATAGTCTACTTCATCTTTTTCTTTGCTTGTGGGTTTTGTTGCTCTCTGTTGGCTCTTCTTTCTCTTATTTCCTTTACACGTGGAGGAAGCACATTCTTCTTCTCAATACTCTTTATTCGTCTTGTACCTACCTGCACCACAGTTTGGACAGCTCTCCACGTCCTTATACTTATCACCTCGATATAGGATACAATGATTTCTACATGCGTGGATCCTCTCAACACCCATAGTGAGCGGACTGATTAGCTTCTTTGCATAGTACGTGTTAGCCGGGACATTGTTCTCCTTTGGAAGCATGTCTGCGATAATACTCAAGAACGCATCAAAACTAGCATCAGATAAACCATGTCTAGCTTTTAACATCAACAACTTTAGCACAGACCGCGACATCATGAACTGTTGGGTACAACCCTTAGACTCACTGTACAAAGGCTCTTTTGCTGCATTCATTAGGGAATCCATACCTTTCTTGAAGAACATTGATGGGTCATCTGAATGACGATGCAACATTGCCTGTAATATCATCTGGCAGGACCTCACCTTCATTTGCTCTAGCAAAACCATCATCAGTTCCATTTGCCACAACATGTTCGCACTCAGGAAGAGGTTGTTGTGTCTCGTGTACGAACTGAAACCCGTCAACAAGCATATCTAGATCAACAACAATGTGCGTAGTGTTTGCAGTTGTATAATGCGCAGAACTACCCTCTCCATTCTTTGTCCAAATTAAGTAATCCTTCATAAATCCCCGGCAGACTAGATGGGAAAGGATTGGTTCAGTGTCATCAAATACAACAACATTTTTGCAATCTATGCATGGACAATGTATGTGCTTCATCTTTGTTCTTCAAGCATGATTCTTAGCAGCGTCAATAAATCTATGCACTTCTGATAAGTATGATGGATCTAGTCTTGACAACTTATACATCCAGAATGACCTCTCCATTATACCTGTACAAAATATAATGAATTAATTGTATGCTAAAAGTTGAAACCATAGTCCTACATCAAAAAAGTTACCATAACTTAGCAAAAATGAATAAAAGGATGCACGAGAGAGATAAACTAACTTTTGCTAGCACCTCCTTCCAAAAAAATGAATATCAAACAATCATACAAACAAACAATTCATGGAACAATTCAAGAAATAATAAAAAACACTAAATAATTAACATAGTTTATTAGAGAACTAACAAAAAAACTATATTGCTCTATACATACGAAAACACTTCATGAACACAATTCATTGCTAACTACAACTAAAAATATATCATAAGGTACATTTTTAAACCTATATTTGTCTCTCCATACAAAACAAACTAGTCATTAAACAATTTATGCAAATAAAGAAAAAACACTAAGTAATTAACATAATATGAACCTATATTATTCTCTACATGAACATATCATTCATGGCTATAGCTATATACATACACCTAAAAACTTTTTGGATAAACTAAATTGACAACAAAACATGAGTAGGGAGAGTGGAGAGACATCATCTAACCATTTTAAGCATAAAAATTTCAGAAAATCTTGCCCATAACCTAGCTACACTTCTCTCTCACTCATGGTGAAACTCTAGATCAAAAAGGGACTCAAATTGAGCAAGGAATGGACAAAATGAGGCAAGAGAGGCATAAACTAACCTTTCTTAGCAACCTCCTTCGAAAAATGAAGATTAAAACCTCTCTCCTTGTATTTGAAGAAATATGGACCTCCAAAATCGTCTCCAATGAAAGTTGGGTGCGAGCTACAAGATTTCTCGGGGAGGAAGAAGGGTATATATAGATAGAACAACACTGGCGGTTGCTTAAAATAGCCGCCAGTGTAAATTGATTTACACTGGTGGTTTACCTAAAATAACCGGCTAAGTGAGTCGCCAGTGTAAACATATTTACACTGGCGGTTGGATTACCTCAACCGCCTGTGGAAATGCGCCATTTCCACAGGCGGTTATTTTAAGACAGCCACCAGTGTAAATATGTTTACACTGGTGGTTCGTAGCTCGGTCCGTACGCAACTGTTTCTACTGGCGCATGTTAACGAAACCGTCAGTAAAAATAAAATGCCACCGTAGGGCTTCGAGGTGCTTTGTACTAGTGTTTCACTAATAGGCATGGTTGGAGAAGCCAAAATGTGATTGCTATTGGTGACTTCAACATGATGTTTACGTATATTGGTGTGGGCACTGAGGGTCCATCGCATGACATGCGGGTGTTGAAGAAGGCTCAGAATGACAGAAAATTCCCGCAGCCACTAGAAGGTATGTATGCATACATTGGTCGTGCTAGTAGAATTGATGGTGTGCTGGTGTTGAGTAGAAGTGGATGTGATTATGAAGTCGTGTATTTGTTTGCAGGCCGCTATTACTTGGTGGACTCCGGGTATGCATTTCGATCGGGATATATGGCGCCACATCCAAGTAAGAGGTACCATTTGAAGGAGTTCGAGAAAAGGCCGCCTCGCGACGTAGAGGAGTTATTCAACCATCACCATTCGAGACTGCGAAATGTTGTTGAAAGGTCATTTGGGGCCGCCAAAAGTAAGTGGAAAATGTTGGGGGGCGTACCTCACTATCCACAAATAAAGCAATCACAGCTTATTATGGTTGGCTTTGCACTGCACAACTATGTGCATGAGCTAGAGGGACCAATGAATCCATGGAGGTTGAGGCAATCTTCAGGACTCGGATGTTTAAGTCATGTGGCTGCTTTGGCGTTAACGCCGGATGCTACAATGGAAGAAGTCCGGAAGTGGATTACTCTGGGACTTGGACTCCTTGGGAAGAAGTATGTGAATATGATATACTTAACATTGATGTTGGCATTGATTAATATTTGCTTGAATGCCTAACTTGGTACTAATGAAGCTTTTTAAACATGCAGTTAACTGAGTATTGTAAGGGACTGGGAATACGGGCGAGCGGCGCACAGCAGGAAGAAGGGGGGTCAAGTTGGTTTGTGAATTTTGCTGGGCTCCGTCTACTTATTGTGTCAAGTACCTAAAATTCGTATGCATCCAATTAGAGTTAGAGGATGGAGCCATGGAGGTGGTACTGACAGACTTTGAGGACCCCTAATTACCTAATGTAATGTGCCCACTGGTTCCATTTGAAGCCTGTATGGACTGTAGTTTTGGCACTGTACACATGGTAATCATGGGATTACATTGAACTGGTGGCATATGTTAAGTGCATTTGAATGTGTTCTACTGGTTGTGAGGAACCGGTTCTGTAGTGTAATGGGCTTCCTGCTAGTGTTTGAATTTTAGATGCATTTTGAACTGGATTCAACTATGTTACTGTGCGGCTGCTGGTCGGCTGATTTTTTTTTTTGAACTGGCTGATTTTGGATACTGTACACGTTGATTCCTATCAGCTGGAAATATGACCAGCTGAACAGGGTTGTCTTCTTCTTTCTCGCGCGATCGTTCTCGCGTGCCTGCGACGTCCAGTCTGCTAGCTGATGCTGCTGAGTGCCGGCATCAATGTGATGTCGCCAGGTGGTGGCCCAAAGGTACTGACTGAGGTTATAGTGGCCGACAGTGCTGCTGCTGTGATTGTAAAAGTATTCAATACCTCTGTGCTGATGGAACAGAGATGGGATAGAGTAGATTTTCTACAGGCAATGAGGCAATGAGGCAAGGCCACTGCGCGGGAACCCAAACAGCTAAATATCTGATTGGGTTCACAAATTTTTGTGTTTGGTAAATAAATTATGAAAAATTATTGGAGACGAATCTTTTTTTCCTTTCCCATAACCATTTAAAAGTTACCAAAATCCTAAATTTGAGAAACAAAATATCCCAAACTGTTGGGATTATTCGTACAAGTACGTCATCAATTCCATTCCTGAAAATAGTAATTTATCAATTCTGTGATCTTATATGTGTAGCAGTGTGTTTAGGTAGTACTTACAAAAATCTAATACTCTTTTATAAAAAAAACATAAATGATAGGGAATGATGTTTATTGATTAATAATAGAAAAAACTTCTTAAACTAAAATTTATAAAACTCTCTACATTCTAAATTATAAGTCGCTTTGCCCTTTTTTATATTGATTTTTGCAATATATTTACACAATGATTTATAGTTTGGAGTAGAGGGAGTAGTTGAATTAGGGACAGAATGGGCTAGCTTGGACCTGGCCCTGTGCCAGGGCTAATTTGCATGACCACTGTCAGCCCAATTCAGCTAAAGGCTTTGGCCTCACTTTGTCCAATTGGTATTATGTGTTGGGCCTACTTAATATGTTAGCCTTGAGATCCATGTCAACAACCGTGCGCCATGGATGTCCCTGATAACTGATCAAACAGGCATGTCCATAACCTTATGTACGTGCCACAAGTCATGCAATTCTATAATGGTCGAAACAGTATAGAGATACGAAGGCAACTACTGAATTAATCTTTGAGTGGGTGTGTGATCACTGTAAAACATATTAAGAGTGGGTGAGTCACAACAACTATATATGTTCAGTGATACCCATTTATCACTGTAGCAATAATATCGCTCACGGCGCCATTGAGACGTATTGTGTTAAACCTTTCTTCGATCTTAATATAAAGACGCGTAAATCTTTTGCGTGATCGAAAAAATAATATCACTCACAGCTGTTGTCATTTTTTATTCTTTTCTCATATACTTTATTATTACATTTAATAAATGTTGTTGTCTAATATTTGACATTTGATATTATTATAATTAATGCATCATATATATTTCATTGCCACTACATCTCACAAGATTCGATAATGAATACATCATAATTCGAAAACTATATATACATAACTAGAAAATCATGAAGTCATTTTACCAAAGTCTCATAACTACAAAAACAACGGGAGCAGAACCACTATTATATCCTTCTATGACATATGTGTAATCAAGCACATGATTTAAGTACATCAATATATGAATTAGTGCGCTCTCTTTTGTTTCACAAGTTTATGCACATGTTCCTGCCAAAAAATGGAACAAATGGGAGGGCATTGAAATGGGCTAGGATCCAACGCAAAATGCAAATGGACCTGCAATCCATGTTAGGTGAGGCATGAATCTGCATAGTACCACCACATACCCGAATTACTCCACAATTTATGTTAGAGTGGAATAGAAGATACACATAACATATGTCAAGCCATCATACGGAACCAAGAATAGAAGTATTATAACTAATGTATTTTGACAACGGCTTTGACTATACCATATTATTTCCGTTGGGTTGAGTAATTCTTTCATTTAGAGGTGCCACATCTATTGCCCTCATGTAAAGCTTGTAATTGAACGAATAAGTCATATGCATTGCCATATTATTTTTTTGTTACCTAATTTTATTAATTATTATGAAAAGGAAATCAAATTGCAAGAGGGCTGATGTCAGGAACATGAATGTAAAGAGCGAAAAGGACGCAATGCAGTGGGATATATAAGTGGCATACTCCTTTTCTATTTGTCAATTTATCACTACATCTATTGAATGGGGCTTGGTTCAGTTTTCTTACTGTTAGTACGTGTATATATACTTTGCTCCTTTGCTTTCAAGCACTTACTTGCATCATATAGATTTGTTTTCCATGAGGCTCCATCTGGTACTGTTTTTATTCACCGGTACTATTTCATTGTGAACACTTCTCAAATCAACGGCCGATGGGTGCCAATTGTAATCCAAATCTTAAATTTTAGTTTCCATGTGGTGGCACATTTGACGATATTTTTTGTTTCTTACAGTGGAACTTATTCATCCGATTTTTTTTTGACTTGACATAAATACTTATATTTTTTTATTTATTCTAAGATGTATTGATTTTAGCGGTAAGTGAGACTTCTGTGATGATTTTGTTAATTTTGAGATCCATCACCCTAATCGCAGTCTTTCATAAATGCTTATAAAAAGAAGCATGTGTTCGTATGTTCATAGAGTTAGTGTCTACATCTATACATTAGTTATACAACTATATTTTTTTGTCTAAACATTTAGGACCTGTTTGGAACGCAAAAAATTCACAGGATTAATTTTCACAAGAAAAACATAGAAACATGGAAATTTTACTGCGTTCCAAACAAGGCCTTATCATCTGCTTATCATGTTTAGTTCACTACTACAAAAATCATTTTTGCTGGCACGTTGTTTTTTTTTTCACAGGCGGTTCACAATTTCATGACGCCAGTACAAAAAATAGGGTGGGCCCAGCAAGAGAACCGCCTGTGTAAAACCATTTACACAGGCGGCTGACATTATGAACCGCCTGTGTAAATACGGCTGACATTATAAACCGCCTGTGTAAATAGGGTATTTACACAGGCGGTTCATAATGTCAGCCGCCTGTGTAATGTAGAGTTAATTTTTTTGATTTTTGTAAACGACCTCTAATGGAAAAACTTTGTACATGAAAGTTGTAGATCTCGAAAAGTTATGAAACTTTGTAGTTCACAACTTTTTCATTTGAAATCATCTTGTCATCCAAAATTACGTTTGAATGTGTCAAATTTGAAATTTAAATTTTTGTAAACGACCTCGGATGAAAAAACTTGCTACATGAAAGTTGTAGGTTTCGAAAAGTTATGAAACTTTATAGTTCACAACTTTTTCATTTGAATTCATTTAGTGGCTCAAACAATCAATTTAGTATAGAATATGAAGAAGTACTAACGAATCTAGACACAAGTGAGTCATGGGTGGAGTGGTAGAGGAGGTACCGTGCGAGGGTGAGGTCTCAGGTTCGAATCACCGGCAGAGCGCGTTCGTGAATTTTATGCGAAAAAATGCGCGACTTGCGACTTTAATACAACGCTTGTCCTAGGATTGAATTCTTTTTTTTCGATTTTAAAAACGCGATTTTATTCTGCGGATTAATACAGGCGGCTGAGAAAGTGCGGCTCACAGCCCGCCGCCTATACTGTGGGCCGATTAGTACTGACCCCCAGTACAGGCGGTGGACTTGGCCGCCTGTATAAATGCCTCTACCACCGCCTCTAAAAATGTTTTTTGTACTAGTGGTTCATTCGTTTGTCGTTCATAATAATTTATAAATTTCAACAACAAATTCATCCAGTCTCAAAAGAAAGAAGTACGACTGATGATACATTAGTACCAATGTACCATTATGGTCATTTCTAGGGATGAAAACGGTACGGATATTTATTCGACCGTCCGTCCGACCGAATTCGTTTAGAGGAGTTTAGACTTGTCCGTATCCGAGTCCAAAGATTGACATTCGATACCGTATTCGTATCCGAATACTAAAATCAGTATATTTATGATGTCGATATCTAATCGTATCCTATCCGATATTTTTGATACTATTCGTATTCGAATCCGAATCCGAACAGAAATATGGAAACAAATATAATATCAGCGATATCCGTTCGTATTCTATCCGTTTTCATCTTCATCTTTGTCATTTGTCTTCGCCACTCGCCTTATACATCCTGCCAATCTCTACTGATTTCCATGTGACTGCAGACAAGTCAATGCCTGCGAAATCGTTCTAGCATCTGACTATCTGAGCTTCTTTCCATGGTTCCAATTGCCGGGCAGCGCGCACGTTCTCGGTTACGTTGCCACATTTGTTGTGTCCTTTTGCATATACTTGCATTGTTTGAGTATATGTTCGTTGCGGCGTCCATTTCCCAGATGATTGATCGCAGTTTTTTTGCGCCCGGCCGGCCAAATGGACAGATTTGTATTCCACACCATTGCTTGGTGCCGTGTAGGTCACGACAAATGGAGTGCTCATGGCCACGGGTGCCCTTTGGATGCAGGGAATCGATATAGGATTACACAAGAGAGAAATTTGTTAGTAACAAATTGTTACGACTAGAAGGCTAGAGATCTCGAACATTTTGGCAAAACTATTTGTTCTCTTGATATTTGTGAGAATGAAAAAACACCTCTTACCTCTAAGAGCAATTCCTATAGTTCATGAAAAAACAATCGGTAAATCAATGACTTTTTCAAGTTGCTAAAAAGTGTAGAGACATATTATTTTTTTGGCTTTCTCCGTTCATTTTGAATATCTAATCCCAAAAACTAGAAACAATTTTGTATCAGGCAGACTAGCATTTTCAAATCATATTAGTCATTTTTATACTTTCTTTCTCGATCTCTTGTATATCTGCATTCACTACCAAAATGTAAACTTTTTCTAGTGAGGTGGAGTTCTCCTAGTATTTTGGTATTCAAATTTTAGTTTAAATTTTCCTACTAAATGCCTTCTAGGGAAAATTTCTATGTGCTATAACTAGTGGTAGTGTTTTACTACTATAATTAAAAACACTAGAAGAAGTCCACAATTCTACTCCCTCCGTTCTTGAAAGAATAAATTTCTATAGTTGTCCTAAGACAAACTTTTTAAACTTCGACCAAATTTCTAGAAAAAAATACTAAAAGTTATGGTATCAAATTAGTATCATTAGATTTATCATAGAATATATTTTTACATGATGCTCATTTTAAATCATAGATGTTGTTATATTTTTCTATAAGTTAGTCAAAGTTAAAAAAGTTTGACTGACATGAATTATAGGAATTGATTCTTTTAGAGACGGAGGGAGTAATAGTGCTTGCGAGTCCTATCCTTTCATCTTATTTTTCCCACATTCTTCCACCTTTAGATCCGCCAATTGGATACCTCATTATCTTTCCACACGGTTGGCTGCCGACGATTGCTGAGGCCAGAATTTTTCCATTTTCTAAAAATCTTGTGCATATGGACTATGTTTGGATACTCTAGCTCGGTTAGAAGCTAGAGTTAGTTTCTAGCTCTAAACGAGCCCTAAACTAGCTCTAGCCGAAAATGTATTTGGATGCAAAAGTTAGAACGACAATAAAGGTACTTTTAATTTCTTGCTTGAGATTCTAGTGAATCCTACCAAAACTAGCAAAAAAAAGAAGAAATTTTAGTGGACCCAGCAGAACTAGCCCAAATAATCATCTTTTGGTGAAGATAGTTTTTTTTGGGCGGGCAAGTTGCAACCAGCCCAATCTCACTAGTACCCAAATGAACAACCGCATCGCGCGAAATCAGTTTGCTGTAGTGGGCAAACGCGTTCGCTGCGATGCTAAGGCCACGGTAAATCGTGACCTCCACGCGGCGGGCACGTTTGCCCGCTGCGGTAAATTGATTTACCGCAGCGGGCATATTAGAACGCCCGCTACGGTAAATAATTTCAAAAAACAAAAAAAAAAGAGAAAAGCCCATATGGGCTACGATCTGGGCCTGGATCTCGCCATAGTCGCCGAAACCCTAGCGCCACCGAGGTTGTGGCTGGCCACCTAGGCGCCCCGACATCGTTCTGTACCGCGCCGCCAGGAGGAGACCGAGACTACCGCCGTGGCTTCAAGCGCCGTCACGGCCCCACGCACCTCCGTGGATGACACGTGGGCTAGATCCGCCCAATCTGCACTCTTCTCCACCGGATTTGCAAAAGGAAGGGAGTGGGGGAGAGAGCTAGGGAGATGGAGAGAGGAAAAGAGTGAGGGCAAAGACAAGGCACCTGCTACCCATGGATCGCCATTGTTGCCTCCTCGTGCACGCCGGATCTGGACGGGGATGGAGGTGAAGAGGAGGAACGCCCGGTGTAGAGGCCCACCGCGCGCCACACCACACCACTGCGAGAGTGTGAGACCGTGTGAAGCAGGAGGAAAGAGAAGCCGATGGCGGTTGTGAGCGGCAGCGGTGGGAGGCTGAATCCCTAGGCGGAGCCCTTCGTGCCTTCCGGGGTGCGGTACCGCGGTCTGTAGACGGCACAGGCGGCGCCAGAGCCGGAGGTGGAGGACTTCTCCCCCGGGATGTGGGTGCGTGCGTGAGTCTGGTGTTGGTGCGTGAGGAATGCAGCGGCCGGTTCTCAAATATCTAGGAAGAAGGCTACTATTTATCGCAGTGGGCATCTTGATAAGCCCGCTGCGGTAAATCGATTTACCGCAACGGACTCCTTAAGCCCTATTTACCGCAACGGGTAAAAATACCCGCCACAGTAAATAAAAAAATATCCGCTGTTCCACAGCGGGCAAAATTAGTCTCCGCCACAGAGGGCTTTTAGGCAACGCTGCGGAAGCTCAATTTTAACGTAGTGTCTAGCTCTCCTGTTTGGATATTTTTGGGCTAGTTAAGCTGAAACTAGATCAAACTAGCTCTAGCCTTTGGATCCAAACAGGGCCATGGTTGGATCAATTCTTCCGTGTACAAAAAGATTAGAAGTTGAGACAACGAGTTATTGAAGAGACAAAAAATTTTTAAGGTTGCTAAAAAGATTAAGACTGAAGTAGATCTTGGAAACTCTTGGAGATGGCCTAGCTTCCACCTATTCGAGAGATATGCACACGTCAAAATATGCAAACGAGCGCTACTTTCCATAGGGCGGCATCTTTTTTTATCTTTGGCACTCTATCGTTCCGAGCCGCGCGCCACGTTGAGGTTCACCAGAATTTAATGTCCTTCCACTAGTTGTAGATATGGGAATACTCAGAAGTAGAATACGTAATGGAAATTTCGTTTTGTAGGTATTTTCTAACTAGCGTTATAGGTTGTTGAAGATGGCGGTCACAGTCGCGCCCCGCTACCTCCTAGGAGGTTCACCTGAATTGGAATTCGGGCCACCTTTTTCAAACCTGGAAGTACTGGGACGTAGAGCAGGGATGCAAATTCTGTTTTGAAGTTCCTCGGCGTAGATGAGATGACCATCTATGGGTAGCGGCAGTGGTGATAAAATCTTCAAGATGACCTATTTTTTAATTTTTAGGCACAAATCGTTGAAAATTTTGGATTGGGGAATCATTTTTCCTTTCCATTTTCTAAAAGGTTACATAACTAGATTTTTAACATTCTATTTATAGGTACACACTACTACATAAAGAGCTTTAGCCCCGGTCCATAGCCCGGTTCCACCAATCGGGACTAGGAATCTGAGACTAAATGTCCCTTCCTTTAATCCCGGTTCCACCAATCGGGACTAGGAATCTGGGACTAAATGTCCCTTCATTTAGTCCCGATTGCTAGAACCGGGGCTAAAAGTCCCTTCCAGTAAAAAAAAATTAATGCCTCCCATCAAACGTCCCTTCATTTAGTCCCGATTGCTAGAACCGGGGCTAAAAGTCCCTTCCAGTAAAAAAAAATTAATGCCTCCCATCAAACTCGCAACCCATGAGAATCGAACCTTGAACCTCCTACACCTACCTCACACGCCCAAACCATCCCACATACTCAACTTATCTATCAATAGATGGAACTCTTCCCTTTTGAACCCACGCGCCGAGGGACCTTTAGTCCCGGTTCATAACACCAACCGGGACTAAAAGGTCTATCTTTAGTCCCGGTTGGTATTTTCAACCGAGACTAAATGTTCTGGACCTCGGTTGGTAACACCAACCGGGACTAAAGGAGACTTTTTATCCCCGGTTGGTGTTACCAACCGGGACTAAAAATGTATTAGTCCCGGACGCAAAAATAGCCAGGGCTAAAGCTTATTTTGGCCATCGATGAAAGATCTGTTTTTTAGTAGTGACAGTTGGAGATGCTCTTACAGACATTGCTATACCATTGAAAATATCGTTTTTAACTTTTAGATTTTTCGTTTGACCATTCATCTTATTCAAAAAATTTATGCAAATAATACAATAAATAAAACAATATAAAAATATATCTAATGATAAAATAAGTTATAATAAAATAAATAAGAATTATATAATTTTTTTGAATAAGTCGAGCGGTCAAACAAAAAGTCTCAAATTCTAAAAGCATACTTTTAATGGTACGGATGGAGTATATGCTTTGTCAATACAGTTGCGTCCCTAAAATTTGGGTTTTGGCACGATGAGTTAGAGATCCAAATTATTTTTCTGTGATGATGTAATACTTGAGCATGTTTTGTTCTAAGCAGTTTGTGTTTGTGTATTAATATTTATTGCAATTGTAGCAATATCTGGAACTATTTATCACAACTATTGTAGTAGTAGTAAGTTGTATGCAGGAAACGTTAATTAATATACGTCCAGCGCATGCTGAGGACAAACTTTGGCGCGCAGCAGCGCAACAAATCTTTGCCGCTCGGATAAGCGGCTGGAGTGAATCCACACGTCTAATAAACAATACATATGTATTCTAGTAGTGCAAATAATAATATAAATAGACGTGAACAAATAAACAAAATCCTTGGCGACAATTGTGCATTGTGGAACATTTGTGCTGCCAGACTGGCGAGAACTCATCATCATCAGAGAGAGATGACGGCGAAGGCAAAGGAGCCAGCCAGGGCCAGCCAGCCTCTGGAATGGGATTCCTCCAGACCAAACTGGCCGATCCAACAGGCAGCAGCAAACAGCTCCCTCAAACGGTCGTGCATGTGCGTGGGACCCACCGCCGGCGCAACACGCCATAGCAGTCCCAGCGAAGGTCCAGCGGTTCTAGTAGAGAGAGAAAACAGAGAGAGAGAGCCGTTGCCTGCCTTCCACTGAATAATTACGCTCACGATCCGTTTTATAATATAAGAGGGGAACACGGAGAGCAGTGAATGCACATGCGAACAAGCACACAGAGAGACGGATTGCTCGTATCGTCCGCAGCTCCTCCAGGTGCTGCCATGGCAAGAACTCCACTTGGTCTCGCCATCGCCATGGCGCTCGTCTTCGCCGTCGCCATGCCGGCCGTCGCCGACGCGCAGGCCCCCGCTCCGGCGCCCACCAGCGACGGTGAGTCCTTTATTTTGCCTTCGGTTTACAGTTTATACCCCCATCCGTCGTCTAATATTGTACATACAAGTGTCCTCCCACGGCCGATCTGTAATTCCGTATTCTGTTTGGCAGGGACGTCGATTGACCAGGGCATCGCGTACCTGTTGATGATCGTGGCGCTGGTGCTCACCTACCTCATCCACCCTCTGGACGCCTCCTCCCCATACAAGCTCTTCTGACCACAGATTTCTCCTCCATGTTTTTGGTAGGCTTAGTAGTGGAGTACTTGAGGAACTGCTGGTGGTGGTGGTTGTGAGATTAGTTTGGTCCCCATTCACCATTCGTTATCCATGGATTCTATTGGGTTTTGCATGTGTATATTGTCACTGCTTTCTTCTTGTACATGATGCATTGGTATGCCTTTTTATTCCATTGGTTGTCACTTTGTATTGCATCGTGGAGACTTTTCGAGTAGTAGTTCTTTCTTGTTCACTAGATAGATTGTGCGCATCCGAGATCCGATCTGACCTCCACATGCCAAGCCTTGTGGTGTGCTAGCGTATTATTACGGGCACTTTCGCAGGATATATATAGTCATTTCAGGATAGCAATCACGGGGTGGAGGTTCTAAGAGGGCTAAGGTCCTATTCAGTTGGGTTTTTTTGACCTACTTTTGATTTTACAAAAAGCTAAAAAATAACAGAAAGACTCAAAAGCCACATTGGTTTTTGTCCAAAAGCAACCTTTACTATAATACAAATCCAAAAACACATCTCCCTACCCACATGCTACTTGTTACGAAGATTTCGTTTCTTTTTTCGGTCTTCTATTATATCCCCATCCTCTATGCTCACAACTTCTAACATCTGAGGCGACCTCCTTCGTGCGTCTCTCAAGTCGCACAATGAGCTCCTCTCACTCAGTCACATGGACGACCTCCTCTACATACGTTTGATTCAATAGAAAGAAGAACAGGACATGGGATGATGACACGCACGGTTCACTTGTAAGTGGCCGAGTATGACAGCTAGTCAATCAAAAGGCCTTCATTCTCAGTAGTTAAAAAGAGATGGACAAAAAAAATGAATGATCAAAAGTTAAGCTAAAATGTCTCTTTATTATTAGGTATAGATACAAACAAATTCAAAAAAAATACAAATACAAGATGTACGAGGAATATTTTGTTTATAATTTACTTGTTTAATTATGTTTGGTCCAACTTATTATTATTGATGTATAAGATTTATTTTCAGTGGAATTCTTGAAGTGCTATCATAAATTATTCATTTCATGAAAAAGGGCTCGCTGTCAACTTTGGAAAGGAGGATGAGAGGATTGAGACCAAGATTTAATTAGGTATTACTCATAACTAGATAAATGTTGGGCTTATGATTTATTTAGATATTTGGAAAGGAAGTAAAAATGTTGGACTTTTGTAGATACTTATTTTTCTATGTACCAAGATTTAGATACGTAAAACCTGCTCTTTCTATGTACCAAGATATAGATGCATAGTAAAACCTGCCCCCTTAGTCCTAAATTATAAATCATTGAAAAAATTTGGAGGGTCAAAATATCTCAAGTTTAACCAAATTTATGTGATAAGATAATAATATTTATGATACCAACTAAGCATTATTAGATTCTTTATTAACTACATTTCCATAATATATCTATTCGATAACATAATTTTTTCTAATTTCTTCTAAAATTTTGGTCAAACTTAAGATGCTTTGACTCTCCAAGATTCTTGGAATTACTTATAATTTGGAATGAAGAGAGTATGTATCTAGAAAAATCATCGTTTGGTGGATGGTTTCCATAGATAATAAGTCAGCTGATGCTACTTTGTTGTGAGAGAAACAAACAATCAGAACGAATGACTTACAATTTGAAGCGAAGGGACTTATCTACTAAATGGAGTATATCATCGGCTCATATACGACCAGGCCAAAATTTCTATACTAAAGTTACAACCATTCTATATGAGGCTTATCATTGATGTATTTAATGAATTGGTGCTGCACCATAAAGATTGTATATTTTTATTTTCAAAATTACTTACATGGATCAAGGGAAGGTTAGATTGTATATGAAAAACATGTATGGTTAATGAAATTGATTGAAGACCAAATCCAAGTGTTCCTAATGTCTTCCACCAGGCCACCACATCACTTCATGGCTAAGGAAATAAAGAGTCCAAGTGTAATATGTTTTGGGACTTGAATTCGAATTGCAAAATAGTCCAAACTTGTAACGGTTGCTTTCGTACGGATTTCTATTTGGACGTTATAGCACTTTTTGGAAAGCTCATCAAGTCTACTTTCCAATGGATCTGGATTCGTACCTATATCTTATCAGACCTTTTTTGCCAATGGTACCGCGTTACCCTATTTTAGGCCGATGGCTTATGTATCAAGTTGATTTTATTATGGATACAACCTAACCTTGTAGGAGGAACCCAACACCCTTGTGGTCGTCCTCCTTTTTCCTTTTATTTCTCTAGAGCTAACATAAACATATTAGGATTTTGTTTTGACGTAGGTTTAGCTCCTGATACTTCCTTGCAGACGCGTATGTCAGCTAGACCATCTGTTCGATTCGATTCAGAACCCCACCTTCATGTGTATAAGATCTGAAGCTTCATCTCTTATTTGCAATTGAGTGCTTGTCAACTTGTTGTTGTTTGTTCTTCGATTTCTTGTAGGAATAATCCTAGTGGTTTGGTTGGTCATGATCCACAAGATCGTAAACAACCAGTGGAATTGGTGTATCAATTGCTAATAAGGTGCAACATCTTTAAATGGTTGTAGTCGGGTGCTGAACATATCTCAAGTCAAACCAAAGTTATCTATCTCCACTGAAAAGTCGGGTCACCCATACTCTCATCACTATAAATCTAGTTTATCTTCACATTATACTTTCTAATCGGCTAGTTAATTCCAGTTAGTGTTTTGCTTGTTCATTGGCATCAATATTTTTTAAAACTAGTCTTCTTATGAAAATCAGATGGAATTAGTTTATTTTTAATAATATTTATTGTTTGTTTATGTTTTCATATGTTAAAACGTGAGTATTACCACAATATGGCATGTTTGTTCAAGTAAATAATTTAGTCGAAACTTTTACACATCAATCTACCTTTTCTTGGATGAATGTGAAACAAGGGTGATGGTTTGGTTTCAAATGGCTACTAAAGATGGCGCTAGTATTTACTCTAGTCATAAGCAAGCTTCAAAGTGACTAACAGTTAACTTTACCCTTTTATCATAAAAAATAATGTAGGTTTTTTCATATGTTTGTCCATTGAAACTATTTGATTGTATTTCTCAGGTAATATCATGATTTCTTTAGAATTCAAATGTCTTTATATGCTTTTATTATAATTACTCAATAATTGAAGTTTTGGTGAGAATTTCCAGTTTTTGTCATGTATTGTATTGGAAATATAATGATACAATTATGAGCTACCATCTATATATCTATTAGTATTATTAGTTATCACCTATATATAATGTATATATATCTCTATATTAAAGAGCCACATTTCTTTGTTCGTCTTGTGCTAACATCTATTTGTGCGAGGGGGTGTCTGTTTTTTCTCATTCTATGGACAGAGGTGTGGGTGCCCTGGTGGGGCGGGGTGAAGACCTTCAATCGTTGGTGCATGGTAGGGAAGGGTTTGTTTGGTTGTTGGCACGTGCCTAGCATGGTCAGTATCCATGGATCTAGCTCACCCTAGCTAGGCTGAGCACATGCAAGCTTTGTGTTTGTTTCATTACATGCAGATAGGTTGTTTGTCACTGCGAAGACATGGTTGATATGTGCCCATCATGTTCAGTTTTAGTGATGAGTGATTGATCAACATTCGGGTATTTTAGTTAGAGTGTATCACACTAATCTACTGCGAAAGCAGAAAGTTGCTTGTTTATTGGCTTGTGTTGTGCAGGTGTCGAGCTCGAAGACAGTAGTCAATGGCAAGGTGAAGGTCGAGTAGAGGTGTGCCGTGCCAATGGACTAAGAGCGGTGAAGGGCGGACACAAGGATCGGACCGACGGACCGGAGGGCCGGAGGACTAGCCGTGGTGGCTGACACTTGGCATCGACAAGTGCGAGAAGACATGGTGTAGACCGTGTTGACCAAGTCAAGACGGCGGGCGAGTGAGTCGAGCGTGAAGGCTCACGAGGACTTATCACCCAACCGGGCGAGGACACGGTGGCATGTGTCGAGCGGTTTGATGGTTTGGGCCTCAAAACCATCACAGGACGGTTTTCGAGTTTGGGCCTCAAAACTTGGGGTTTGTTGGTTGAGCCCAAAACCACTGGTAGACCGGTTTCTGGGTTTGGGCCTCAAAACTCGGGCGGAGCTTCTGACGAAGTGGGGGCGGCACGTGGCCGAATCCTGGAGGTTACGTCAAGGAAACGGCAAGTCCGGGCAGAAAGCGGGGCCATCCAATGAAAACCTAAGAAGATATGTCGGGAGCTTGGACTGCAGTGTCTCAGGACTAGGTAGTTCACTCATGTATCAGGGGGCTATTTGAAAATTTCCAATAGACCTAGTTAAAAAGAGGATGAAGGGGTATCCTCATGCTCACCTCTTGCATTTGCCTCTCCCACCTCACACTCCTTAGGCTCTCCCTCTCTAGATCTTCATGCTTGTGGTCTACGGATGAACTTCTTGTAGAACTTGTTTCCGTGTCAAGGCAAGGAGGCTGTAACCTCCTTGTCTCCTTCAGGAGTTGCTTTTGAAATTTCTTGTCTCCACGTTCTTTGCTTTTGCATTTTCACTCCGTGTTCCCTATCGCTCGATCTCTCTTCTCTGTTCGTTGTTTGGAATTCTGTTTGAAGGACAAGTTGTTGCATACCATTGTGAAGTAATCCACTGAAGGAATTGGGTTGGAATGGGGTGAGCGAAGAGATCGTTTCGTTTTTGTTTTGTTTCAGTTTTCACTCTATTTTGCCCTTTCTTGTTTGATTCTAGAACATGTGAGGGAGGAAAGATCAAGATCTTCATGGAGTAGAGTTATATCTTCCTAAGAAACCTCCCCACAAAGTTTGGTTTCAATTGGAGTTGAAACGAATGAGTTGCGTAAATTTTTGGATTTACTACGTAGTTTTTGGGGGCATCGGACGCACCCAACGGACACTCAGAAGTCCATCTGACGCGTCCATCGGCTTGCTGTTCTTGAAGGTCTTGCAATGGACGCTAGCGACGGACGCACTCGTCCTTTCAGGCCTGCGTCCAATGGGGTGACCGCACAGTTGTTCAGTAAGCGTCACTGTTAGGAATATGCCCTAGAGCTAATCATGTGGATGATTATATTCCGATTGTATCCATATTAATAAAGTGTTCTTTGAATATCCATTATAGACAACTAGTATTGATTGACAATTATGTGAATTGTTTGTGGAACTCAATTACCTGAATGGTTATTCTAAAAGTTGTCCCTGGTCGGCATTCTTGTAAGAGCACACTTGAATATTAGACCAGCACATGTATTAGTTGATGGCTATGTTTCACAAGTCATAGACATGGAGATGTCAAACTAATAATGTGGGCACATGTGAGACATGTAGGCTGGACTGACCCAACAAGAGAAAGTCTCTATTCATGTCATGTACGTTATGTCCTTAGACCTGAGATTGTGGTATGTACTCAAGATGTGAAACGATCTACTTAGAGACTATCAAACGCTACTCCGTAATTGGGTAGTTATAAAGGTGGTCCTTGGGTGGTCGGGAAAAATGCTGTGAGACATAGACAATCAAGATGGAATTTGCCCCTCTCTTCGTGAGAGAGATATCACAGGATCACTCATGTGATTGGATCAACAAATGCATGGCCGTGCTTGGGTTAAGTGTTAACCCACGAGTTGAACCATATATCGAGTGGCGAAGGGAATAACTTGTACATGGTCATAGTGGTTCGTCTGATATGATCATAGCGTATGCATAGGAGTTGACACGCCTTGCTAGAGGCCGCTATCAACTATTGGTCGAGTAAGAGTACTTGGGCCATGTCTATGTATGCGTGAGCCCATAGGGTCGCACGCTTAAGGGGCTGGAAGCCTAATTCGGGTTGGACCCGAATTAGACTAGGTTTAGGGTTTCTAATGGGCCTCCACCGTGGGAGCTCGTTAGGACGCCTATATAAGCAAGGGGTGGGCGCGGGGCAAATCGATCCACGCCTTTTGGCAGCCGCCGTCGCCTCCCCACGCTCGCGCCTTTTGCTCCTCGCGGACCTAGCAGTCCAGAGGCGCAACGCTTCCTCCCTGTACGTGTGGGATTCCTCGGAGGTGCTGCATATGGAGCACAAGGACGAACCGCGCGAAGGGGACGTTGAGACGGACGACCACGCAACTGCACTGCCTGCTGCGACGCGCACGACTACATCAAGTCGTCTTCCGCTGCACCTGCACGTCTAGTGGTAATCCCATAACCTGTAACTAGCAGTAGATCCTGGTTTATGAGGTCGAAAAGTTTTGTTTTCCGGCTAGCGTAGCAACCTCGTATTCCTTCAGTCACACGCATCAGCGCGTCCGTCGCACTGAGAAGCTTTCTGGTTTCTCTCGGATTTCGGTTTATTTTCCGCCAGACGCTTCAGTGAGTCCGTTGGACGTGCGACAGACGCGTCCTTTGGTTTTCTAAGCTGTCAGGCTATCTGTATTATTTGCATCGGACGCATCCATGAGTCCGTTGGACCCTGACCGGACACGTCCGTTGGCCTGATAGCCTCTCTGGTTGCTCTCTGTACTGGCATCGGACGCTGCCATCAGTGCATCCGGTGCTCAGTGTCTGTGTGTCCGTTGGTGCTGAGTCTGTCAATTTTGTTGCATTCTTGCCTCTTTTCCCTAGGGTTCGAGAATTGAGCTTTTGGTATTTTTGGTGCAGTTTCTCCCTTTTCGGTTGAGCTTTCATTTCCCCATTACCCTATTTTCGTGTTGCTCAGGGGAGGATGAGCACCCATCAACTAGGTTTGTGTTTTGGGAAGAGTGCCCCAAACATTTCTAAGTGAAATTTGAGGCTCCCATTCACACATCCCCCTCTGGTCGTTGTTATCGGTCCTTCAATTGGTATCGGAACGGGTTAAGGATCAATCCACCTTAGTCGGTTCTTGATCCGTGAAGGCGACATGGAGCGAGGCGTCAGCAAACCTCCGTTCTTTGATGGAACAAATTTCTCCTATTGGAAGGTGCGCATGTCCGCTTACCTCTAGGGAGTTGATTCAGGGATTTGGGAAATTTGTGAGAATGAAGGCTATCGCGAGGCGTCGGCAAACCTCCATTCTTTGATGGAACAAATTTCTCCTATTGGAAGGTGCGCATGTCCGCTTACCTCCAGGGAGTTGATTTAGGAATTTGGGAAATTTGTGAGAATGAAGGCTATCGTGTCCTTGCTGCTCCTGTTGACGAACTCAAAATCACTTAACACAACACCAATAGCAGGGTGCGTAGCATTCTCTTGTCGAGTCTTTCTCTTTCGGAGTTTCAGCGAGTCTCAAACCTCTCTATGGCGCGAGAGATCTGACAAACACTCTTGAGATATCATGAGGGTAATACTCAGATCAAGTCCAGACTCTTTGACACATACCGTAGGGAGTACGAGAACTTCGTATAGCTGAGTGACGAATCTATTGACGTGATGTTCTCTCATTTTCAATCCATCGTCAACAAGATGCACGCCAATCCTGCGAATTTGCCCTATGATGATCATGAGATGGCTATCAAGCTTTTGCATGCTCTTGATCGGAGGGTATGGGAGATGAAGGTGGCTGGTATCCAAGAGTCACCGGGGTATGATGCCCTTACCGTGGATGAGCTATTCAACAAGCTCAAGTCCTCAGAGATCGACCACCAGACTCGTGCCAAGCTTGAGAACCCGTCGACTCCGACTATGGCGTTGATTTCTAGCCCTGGTGGTGCGACTTCTTCCTCTAACCCTTCACAAGCTTTGTTCGCTTCGTATTTTTTGATCTCTGTGAAAGAAAAACAAGTGGAGGCGCTTGGAGATGACGAGCTGGCCTTGATCATCACTAGGTTCTTGCGATTTCACAACAACCACTTGAACCAACGATGTGGTGGTGTGGCCCAGGGGTGCTACTGTTACGGTGATTTGGATCACTTCATCGCCAACTGCCCCAAGGAAGCTTTGGGTGACCTCACCAAGCACAAGGACAAGCACATGCATCACTTTGACGATAAGAACAAGGCCAAGGGCGGCTACACAGATCCATCAAGAAGGTGCTCAACAAGGTAAAGGCCCATCAGCGAGCCTTCCTCGCCTCCCTCTACGACATCGACGACTCTAGGGACGGACGCTCTTCTTCGAGCGATCGTGATGAGTCAAATGGAAGGGTTGAGGACAAGCTCAACGACCTCTGCTTCTACGCTGATGCCAAGCATGTTGGCTTCTACACCGTGGCACTTGGAGCTAAGGACGTCGGTGAGGATGACGACGATTCGAACAACGACTCCAACACACCCATGGTATCTATCACCATCGAGTCTCTCTCTACTGAGGTTGAGTCTTTCAACCTTAATTTTCTTAGTATGGATGCTTTGCTTGTGCGCGTTGGTCGCGAGAGAAATGAGTTTAAGGAAAAGTACCTTAAAGCGCTAGAGGAGCTTGAGTTTGCTAGATTGACGGTGACATTTACCGAGGAGGTAGAGTGTGATGCTTACGCCTTACACATGTCTAGTCTTGCCACTCTCTAGGACAAGTATATCACTCTACTTGAGGGTCATAGTGAGCTGAAGGCTAGGCCTAGCTTACTTGGTGGGTGCAAGTCTTGTGTAGGCTTGTGATCTGAGTTGGCATAGATGGATGCTAGGATTGCTATGCTAGAGAAGTCTAGCTCAGACATCACCCGAGAGTCAGATCGCTTTGAGGCTTTGGAGTTTGAAATCGAGTCTTGCAAACATGACAAGGCACGTGTCTTGGGGGACAACACATTCCTTCGGACCGTCTTGAGTTGGCTGTCTTGTCAAGAGCCGTAGTTGGGAATGTTACTTAGCTAGTGTAAGCGGGGAACTGGCGGCCGAAGAGTAGGCTTTGCTCTAGGTGGGAAGCACGATAGTATGTTCGGTAAGATCATTGAGTGCAGTGGTTTGAGCACCAATGAGAAACCAACCATAACTCCCAATCTTACCAAGATCGATCCACCTAAGCCTACTGAGTCAATTGTGAGAGATGGTGTGTTTGAGGAGCCTCCCAAAACCACTCCACAAAAGCAAGTGTGGATTCCCAAACCGAACCATCTTTGGAACCAACTTGACACTTTGCTCGATATCTCTAGTGATCCCCTTCCTAAGGACAAGCTAGCTAAAGCCACCCAACCCAACAAGAGAGTGCCACCCAAGAGAGCGGTGAGGTACCATTGTGTGTATTGTGAGCGGGATGGGCAGTTGGCTGAGTTTTGCTTTAGGAGGAAGAGAGATGCGAGGCATCCGATTGTGATGAACAACCGGGACATGTACCGCCCACCAATTGCCGAATCTTCAGAGGCGTCAGATTGTGATGAACAACCGGGACATGTACCGCCCACCAATTGGGGTGCATGAACCGAATCTTCAGAGGCCCATTGCTAGGACAAGAGGTGCAATGTCTCAAGGTACTAGGCCTCAGGAGGTGAGATCATGAGTTGGTCATGCACGGTGGGGTACTGGTCGTGACCCATACAACTATGGACCTCATGGCAGTGTCTTCACTCCTCCTAGCTTTAGCGGACCACATTTTCCCTATTGTGGTGATCGCTATCCTCCCATGGGACAGGGGATGTATGGTGTTTTCCCTAACACTTTTTAGGGGAAAATGACTCAACACTGGTATTCTTCATAGTTTACTAACCCCAGAGTTGCGCCATTTGCTCACCCCATGTCTGTCTATTGATGCACGATGGAGGACTAGAGAACATTTGGCTTATGGATTCTAGATGCTCATCCATATGACAGAGAGTGCCAAGTGGTTTTCTAGCCTCGACCCCGTGAGCCACACCGAGTACATCACATTCAGGCACAAGAGTAGAGATAAGGTTGTGTCCTGTGGGTCAATCCGTGTCAATTCGTCTTTCATCCTCAAAGATGTTGCACTAGCTGCGAATTTGCATTTGAACCTTCTCTCGGTTTCACAACTCTTGGAGGATGGTTTTGAGGTCAATTTCAAACTTGGATTTTCTCGGATTCTTGACCCGCGAGGTGATCTTATTTGCCAAACTGTGCCTTTTGGGAGGGTCTTTCGTGCGGATTTATCTATCTCTTCTAGACCCTCTCGCTGTCTTCTTGCTGGTTCTTCTTCTAATCTTTGGAAGTGGCATAGGAGATTGGGACATCTTAGCTTCGACTTGCTTGCAAGGCTTAGCTCGATGAACCTTATCCAAGGACTACCAAAGCTAAAGTTCGAGAAGGAATTGGTTTTCCATCCTTGCAGGCATGGCAAGATGGTTGCCGCTTCCCATCCCCCCGTAACTCAAATCATGACCAAACAACTTGGCGAGCTCTTACACATGGACACAGTGGGTCTAGCTCGGGTTAGGTCGGAGGGAGGGAAGTGGTATGTGGTTTTAGTCATTGATGACTACTCGAGATACTCTTGGGCATTCCTTTTAGAGAATAAGCACGAGGCCTTTTCCTATGTTCAAGATCTGATTTTGAGATTAGAAAAAGAGCTTCCTAAGCATGCCATGAGAGCGATACGCAGTGACAATGACACCGAATTTAAGAATGCTCAATTCGCAATTCTTTGCTCTTCTTTGGGTCTCGACCATCAGTTTTCCTCTCCTTACACTCCCTAGTAGAATGGTGTTGTTGAACGTAAGAATTGGACCCTTGCTGAGATGGCTAGGACGATGCTCGATGAGCATAGGAATCCTAAGAGGTATTGGGCCGAAGCGATCAATTCTGCTTGCTATGTCTCCAATTGTATTTTTCTTTGGGCTTTCAAGAAAAAGACATCTTATGAGTTGCGATTTGGGAGACCACCCAAGGTAAGTCACCTACGGGTTTTTGGGTGCAAGTGCTTCATCCTCAAGCAAGGTAAGCTTGACAAGTTTGAGAACGGTCTTCAAACGGTATGTTTCTCGGTTATGCTTCTCATTCTTGTGCTTATCGCGTTCTTAACCTTAAGACTAACCGACTGATGGAGACTTGTGAGGTCACTTTTGATGAGACTATGCCTTGTGTTTCAATTGCTTTTGAGCATGCATGCGAGGATGATTTGGGCACTAGCATCTTTGTGGAGGAGGAGCCAGATAATGCTGATTGGGGTGATCCTGAGCCGACACCACCGGCTGCCCCCGTCGACCCTACGATGACGACTTCGGCTCATGGCCCTGACCTGACTACTTTGACCTCTTGGGGGCAGTTCGAGCAGCTTCCTCAATCATTGCCCGTTGCACCTGATGGAGCATCAGCAGCAGTCAAGGGGGAGGCTACTTCTTCCAGGCGAGCACCTCGACACATTCAGCAGCAGCACCCACCGGAGAACATCATCAGCGACATTGACCGGTGAGTCACGCGGTCCAGGTCCTATCTCTCTCACTTTGCTCATTCGGCCTTTGTCACGTCTTTTGAGCCTCGAGATGTTGGACACGCCTTGATGGATCCGAATTGGGTCAATGCTATGCATGAAGAGTTAGAAAACTTTGAGCGAAACCATGTTGGGTTTTAGTTCCACCTCCCCAAGTTTGCCACCCCATAGGAACCAAGTGGGTTTTCAAAAATATGCAGAGTGAGGATGGGGTGGTAGTGAGGAACAAGGCAAGGTTGGTAGCCCAAGGCTTTTGTCAAAAGGAGGGGATAGACTATGAGGAGCCTTTTCCCCTATTGCTTCTATAGAGTCCATTAGGATCCTTTTAGCTTTTGTGGCTTCTAAGGGTTTTAAACTTTACCAGATGGATGTCAAGAGTGCCTTTTTGAACGAGTATATAGAGGAAGAGGTGTATGTGAGGCAACCTCCTAGTTTTGAAAGTCCCAAGTTTCCTAGCCATGTGTTTAAACTTCACAAAGCTTTGTATGGTTTGAAACAAGCCCCTAGAGCATGGTATGATAGGTTGAAGTCCTTTTTGCTCCAAAAGGGTTTTAAAATGGGATCAGTCGATAAAACACTCTTTCTCCTCAAGCAAGGAAATGATTCTCTCTTAGTCCAGATTTACATGGATGATATCATTTTCGGTGGCTCTTCTCATGCTCTTGTTGCCAAGTTTACAGATCTTTTAAGCAGGGAATTTGAGATGAGCATGATGGGCAAGTTGTTGTTCTTCCTTGTGTTGCAAATCAAGCAAACCCGGGAAGGGACGTTTGTGCACCAACGAAAGTACACCATGGACTTATTGAAGAAGGTCGACATGGGTGAGGCCAAGCCTCTTTCGACACCCATGTCGACCATGACAATTTGGATGCGGACGAGGAAGGAGAGCCGGTGGACCAGATGGAGTACTGGAGCATGATCGGGTCGCTTCTTTATTAGACTGTGACTCGGTCGGACATCCAGTTCATCATCTGCTTGTGTGCACGCTTTTAGATGTCACCATGAACCTTGCACAAGCAGGCGGTGAAGCGCATCATGAGGTACCTCTGCTTTACCCCTGAGTTTGGCTTATGGTTTTTGGCCTCCTCCTCCCTTTCTCTTTGCGGCTATTTTGATGCCGATTTTGCTGGTTACCGTCTTGATCATAAGTCCACGTCAAGGACTTGTCAGTTTCCTGGATCTTCTCTTATATGTTGGTCCTCTCGCAAATAGTCTAGCGTCACCCAATCCACCACAGAGGCTAAGTACGTCGCCGCTACTAGCTGTTGCTCTCAATTTCTTTGGATGATCGCTACTTTGAGGGATTTTGGCATAGAGCTCACGCGAATGCCCTTGCTTTGTGATAGCACGTGTGTCATTAGTGTTGCCAACAATCTAGTTTTATACTCCAAGACAAAGCATATTGATGTGAGGTTCCATTTCTTGAGAGACCACTATGATAAGGGAGACATTAATTTGCGCCATGTTGACACCCATAACCAGCTTACCGATATCCTCACAAAACCTTTAGACCAAGCTGCGTTTGCCCATTTGCGAGGGGAGTTGGGTGTTTGCTTCCCTTTTTAGTTGAGGGAAGCTTAGTATCTTAGTCTTTTTTTCTTTTTCTTTGGCTTTTGTGTTTGCTTTTTCGTTTGTATCATATTGCATTTTTGCATTTCATAGCATCATGTTCCATAGAGCATTTTGAGCTTCATATATATATATATATATCTAGCCTAATGAAACTATGCTCTACTTGAGTTGATTTATGTGCTTATCTTGATGCTTAGCTTAGTCTCATTTTGATCACTTGATACATGCTTGAGCTAAGCTAGTAAGGCTTTTAAAATTGAATTTCATTCTACATTCACCTCTGAAATGGCAACTAGTATATGTAGGGCTTTATTGAGATCCCTATTGCTATCTTGTGCATGCTAGGTTGCTATGGCTCTTACATTGAATCATTCACGTCCTTAGAGTACCTTATTTGTGCTTAAATTGGTATTAAAATGACCATAGCTCTAAGTGATTAGTGAATTGATAAGATCGAGATAGGTTTGCACAAGTTAGCACATCGCTGTATCGAGACTCCTTCTCTTTGCACTTTGAGATGAACTTGAGCAGAGTGTATGACCAAAACCGGTGCTTTAAGCTTCTGATTGTCTTTTGACATAGGCTTCGCCCGATTGATAAGTGGCTTAACTGTGCTTACAACCTCTCGCATTCACATGCTTTTAACCTCAAAACTTGTTTATGCTGCACACTTTGATAATTTTGAATTGGTACAAGTAATGGGGTCTTTGCCATGATGTTTGATCGTTGCTAGGGATAGTTCACTTGGTATGCATAGAATTGCTCTAGGTTTTTCCATGCTAGATGCTAGTTCAGTGGTGATTCTTATAAATTGCTCACACATCCTCCTATCTAGTTTTAGCTTCTGAGTGATCTTTTGCTCAACTTGAGTCTTTGCTAAGCACTTGTAACTTTCATGCTTTTCTCATAGGATCACATCACTTAGAGCATCTTTTCATTGTGATTGCTCTATTTATGAAGCTTGTGTATTCATATGCATTCATGGCATTTGTAGTTGGAGAGCAACCTTGATTTAGTGCATGTGTCAAAAAGGGGGAGAATTTTCCGCATTTCATCTCATCCACCTAAGAGGGAGATTGCATTTCATCCTTTCATCCAACGGGGGAAATCATGTCAAGGGGGAGAATGCATCTACCAAAGGGGAGAGTTTTGCATGGATAGCTATTTGGTAGCAAGTTGGTTTCATGACACATTCTTGCACTCTTTTGAGCGACTGCATTTGTCCAAGGGGAGCTTTGCTAGATGTGTTGAGCCTTTGCCTCTTTTGGAGGATCTAGCGTCTTTTTTGGCGTTTCTCTGGCTCCTTGGTTTTCAATTAGTATCTTGAGCTTTGCTAGCGTGTTTTAGCCCTTTTCTGCCTCTTCTTGAGGGCTACCTATGATTTTACTTGGTTGCGTTGAGCCATTGCCCATGTCTTTGGGGACCAAGTTTTGGATGCTTTGCTCCTCTCAAGTGACCTCGTTTGGCTTTGTTTGGGTTTTTGTCATTTGGAGAGCTTTAACTTATTCGTTGGCTCAAGCTGAACCGCTTTGGTGTTGAGAATGCACTCATCAAGGGGCAGATTCCGAACAAATGGTTGATATGTGCCCATGATGTTCAGTTTTAGTGATGAGTGATTGATCAACATTCGGATATTTCAGTTTGAGCGTGTCACACTAATCTACTATGAAAGAAGAAAGTTGCTTGTCTATCGGCTTGTGTAGTGCAGGTGTCGAGCTCGGAGACGGTAGTCAATGGCAAGGTGAAGGTCGAGTAGAGGCATGCAGTGCCAATGGACTGAGAGTGGTAAAGAGCGGATGTAAAGCTCGGACCGATGGACCGGAGGGCCGGAGGACTAGCCGTGGTGGCTGGCACTTGGCATCGACAAGTGCGAGAAGACATGGTGTAGACTATGTTGACCAAGTCAAGATGGCGGGCGAGTGAGTCGAGCAGGAAGGCTCACGAGGACTTGATGCCTGGCTGGGCGAGGATGCGGTGGCGTGTGTTGAGCGGTTTGATGGTTTGGGCCTCAAAACCACTGGAGGATGCTTTTCGAGTTTGGGCCTCAAAACTAGGGATTTGGTAGTTGAGCCCAAAACCACCGGTAGACCGGTTTACATGTTTGGGCCTCAAACCCGTGCAGAGCTTCTAAGGAAGTAGGGGCGGCACGTGGCGGAATCCTGGAGGTTGCCATCCGATGAAAACCTAAGAAGATATTTTGGGAGCTTGGACTATAGTGTCTCAGGACTAAGTAGTTCACTCATGTATTAGGGGGCTATTTGGAAATGTCCAATAGACCCAGTTAAATAGAGGATGAAGAGGTATCCTCATTCTCACCTATTGCATTTGCCTCTCCCACCTCCCACTCCTTAGGCTTTGCCTCTCTAGGTCTTCATGCTTGAGGTCCATGGATGAACTTCTTGTAGAACTTGTTTTCGTGTCAAGGAAAGGAGGCCGTAACCTCCTTGTCTCCTCCGGGAGTCGCTTTTGAAATTGCTTGTCTTCGCGTTCTTTGCTTTTGCATTTTTGCTGCGTGTTTCATAGTGTACCCTATCTGCTCACCTTGGAAGTGTTTTGGGACTAGCTATCCTAGGTATATGGGAAACACTGACTCATGGTTAAAGTTGTACAACCTCTCCAAAGTGTTAAAAACTGATATTAGTCGTGCTCACGGTCACGAGCGACCCCAAAAACTCACAGAATCATTGTTTACTTGTTGTTTATTATCATGAATCCATTGGTTATGCTATTATGTTATTCCTTCAATTGCTATTATGATCATGTGGATTAATTTTGGGGTTTAAGCATAATCTATGATTTGATACTTGCAAAGTTTTTTTCAAATTGAAAGTTCTTATCGTAGTAAATTATGTCAACCTTTTTGAGCCTCATGAACCCCATGTATACTTGTTGACTACTAGAAGTACTTACGCTTGTTTAGTTTACATTATTGGAGAAAAATCCTAGATGGGTAACAAATTACAATGGCTATGAGGAGTTTCCTTAGGACTACTAGGTTTGGGGTCAATCAGTTGATGTCCCTGTGGTATGGAGCTTCACAAGAGTTATCTTTTATTTTCTATGTTATGTAAATACTTTAAGTTAGTTATTCATTCGCTATGTAATAAACACCTATGATGATACCTTTTGATAATCTATTGGCTTATGTGTGTGACTGATCTCTGAGCACACAAGGTTTATGCATCCCGTTTTATACTTAAAATTGGGTGTGACTAAAGGACCGGTAACAGTGACCAGAGGGGGTGAATGGGAGCCTCAAATTTCACTTGGAAATGTTTGGGCCACTCTTCCCAAGACACAAACCCAGTTGATGGGTTCTCATCCTCCCTCAATCAATGCAAAAATGGGGAAATGGGGAAATGAAAGCTCAACCGACAAGGGAGAAATCGCACCGAAAATACCAAAAGTTGAATTCTCGACCCCTAGGTAAAAGAGGCAAGAACCCAAACAAAACAGACAGACTCAGCCACCAATGAACACACAAACACTGACCACCGAAAACACTGATGGCAGCGTCCGATGCCTGTACAGAGAGCAACCAGAGAGGCTGTCAAGCTAACGGCGACTCGTTTCTTAGGTAGATGTAAATCTACTCTATGAAATTGATGCGTCCGTTTCATGGAGTAGAGTTACATCTACCTAAGAAACGAGTTGTCCATTGGCTTGACAGCCTCTCTGGTGGCTCTCTGTACTGGCATTGGACGCTTCCATCAGTGCGTCCGGTGCTTAGTGGTTGTGTGTTCATTGGTGATTGAGTCTGTCTGTTTTGTTTGGGTTTTTGCCTCTTTTCGCTAGGGGTCGACAATTCAACTTTCAGTATTTTCGGTGGAATTTCTCCCGTGTCGGTTGAGCTTTCATTTCCCATTTCCCCATTTTTGCGTTGCTCAGGGGAGGATGAGCACCCATGAACTAGGTTTGTGTTTTGGGAAGAGTGGCCCAAACATTTTCAAGTGAAATTTGAGGCTCCCATTCACCACCCTCTGGTTGCCGTTACCGGTCCTTCAGTCACACCCAATTTTAAGTATAAAACGAGATGCATAAACCTTATGTGTGCTCAGAGATCTATCATACACATAAGCTAATAAATTATCAAAAGGTATCATCATATGTGTTCATTACATAGCGAATGAATAACTAACTTAAAGTCTGAAGGACCAATAACGACGACCAGAGGGGGGTGAATGAGAGCCTCCAATTTCTTTCGAAAGATTTGGCCGTTGTCCCAAAATCACCTCCAAAATCCAAACACAATCACCATGATGTCCACGACCCAAGAAGAGGGTGGATGTTCCCTAGGAACACAGCGGGACACCACAAAAGCGCTAAGTTCACTAACCGAGTCGAAGGAAAGAAAATGAGACACTCAACTTCTATATGGGAGAAACAAGTACTCGAATCTAAAACACCCAAGTCAACTAGTGAAAAGAGCATCTAGATAAGTTCCTTGACATGGTAGAAACCCAACGCAACAGACGGAACGCAATTCAGAGCCCAAACGCTCAAGATGACAAATTTGCCGAAACGCTCCAGGTAATACCGGACACGTCCGGTTTGGAAATCTGCACAGACAGGCCTGAGGAGAAAAATCGAAAACCCTATCAAATTGTGTCCAAAAATTCTAAAATTTTAACCCTACTTTATAGACACCAAGTAGCAGGTCTCCACAAAATTTGAGCTCAAAATTCCATGGGGAAAATACCGTACATGTCCGGAATTCATACCAGACACGTCCTGTATCAACGAGCTGATTTGGGCTGATTTCTGGAAAAAGTTCAAACTCGATCAAATCAACTCCTATTGACCCCAGATTTTGTGGACAGGCTCCTGAGGTAGTATTGATGTTACTCCATGAGTTTCAAAGCCTTTTGTGCCTCAAAAAATTCGGTATAAATCAAAATCCGAGAAGGGGAAAAAATGACCGGAGAAAGGAAAATCGCCCGATCTGCGTGCTCACCCCAAACGAACTGGATTCCTTCGGTAAAAACCTTCACAAGGGATCCTAGCACCTTCTCCAACAAGTGGTTTGAAAAAATATCAAGAAATGAGAGAGATCATGCAAAAACACCGGAGAGGGGAATTGCAAAAACGCGAAGAACACGAGACAAGCAATTCATGAATCGAATCCCAGAGGACACGAGGAGGTTACAGGCTCCATTCCTTGACACAAATCAGTTCTTACAAAGACTAACTTGTGGACCTCAAGTAAGAATCACTAGGGGAGGCGAAAACCTAGGAATGAGAGGGAGGAAGGCAAATGCAAGAGGTGATGATGAAGATAACCCTTCATCCCCTTATAAGGCGGTCTAAGTGGACATTTTCACTTAGCCCTCGATACATGAGTGAACTACCTAGTCCTGAGACACTGCAGTCCAAGCTCCTGAAATATATTCTAGGTTTTCATCGGACGGCCCCGCTACCTGCCTGGACTTGCCATCGCCTCAACATAACCTCCAGGATTCCGCCACGTGCCGCCCTCACTTCCTCGGAAGTTCCGCCCGGGTTTTGAGGCCCAAACCCACGAAACCCGCCGCTGGTAGCTTTGGGCTCAATTACCGAACCCCGAGTTTTGAGGCCCAAACCATCAAACCTCTCAACACGTGCCACCTCGTCCTCGCCCAGCTCAGCTCCGAGTCCCCTGAGCCTCCTGCTCGACTCGCTGGCCGACCGTCTTGACTTGGTCAACACGGTCTACCTCCATGTCTTCTCGCCCTCGCCGGTGCCAAGTACTAGCCACCACAGCTGGTCTGCCGGCGCCCCTAGTCCATCGGTCCGAGCCCCGCTTCCGCCCGTCACCGCTCTCAGTCCATCGGCACGGCAAGCCTCTATTCGACCTTCACCACGCCATTGACCACTATCTCTGGGCCTAGCACCTGCACACCACAAGCCGATAGACAGGCACACATTTGCTTTCGCAAAGATTAGTAGAACCGCTCAAAACCGAAACACTCAAATTTTGATCAATCACTCATCACACAACTAAACAACATAAGAACATATCAACCGTGTGTTCGCAAAGTCTTTACATAACATAGCAAAAAAAGATAACTCTCACGAAGCTCCATACCACAGGGACATCAACTGATTGATCCCAAACCTAGTAGTCCTAAGGAAACTCCTCATAGCCATTGTAATTTGTTATCCATCTAGGATTTTTATCCAATAATGTAAAGTAAACAAGCGTCAGTACTTCTAGTACTCAACAAGTATACATGGGGTTCATGAGGCTCAAAAAGGTTGACATAATTTACTATGATAAGCACTTTTAATTTGAACAAAACTTTGCAAGTATCAAATCATAGGTTATGCTTAAACCCCAAAATGAAACCACATGATCATAATAGGAGTTGAAGGAATAACATAATAGCATAACCAATGGATTCATGATAATAAACAACAAGTAATCAATGATTCTGTGAGTTTTTTGGGTCGCTCGTGACCGTGATTACGACTGATATATCAGTTTTTAACACTTTGGAGAGGTTGTACAACTTTAACCATGAGTCGTGTTGCCCATATACCTAGGATAGCTAGTCCCAAAACACTTCCAAGGTGAGCAGACAGAATACACTATGAATCCTTTTGAAGGTTCATCTAATAAGTTAGGGTCGCTAGGAATGGCAAGGGGATGTAGAGCCTCATTCAGAATGGCACAATGACGCTCAACCTATACACATTGGGTCAAAGGGCGCACTATACCTAGCTCGTGAAGAGCCTAATGCACCCTTTTTGGATAAGCACTGACAATCTAGAAAAGGTCCTTGTACTGAGTTAAACCTAGAGCCATGTAGCCCTCATGGTTGTACTGTATGTCACAACTTTTGCTAGCAGATAGCTCCCTAGGTTTCCATGTTGCTAAAAAGCAAGTTTTACATTATCATTGCATGTAATCATTAATCAATATTTAAGATCATGCTTGAAATTGAGCGCTAGCAATGACTAGTCAGATGCATATAACTTTTGACATTAACTAACGTCATTACAAAGAATGGTAGTCCCCAGCAACGATGCTAGAAATGCTTGTTAGTATTTCTTATGTCTATTGGATAATTCCGGAAGTGCACAAAATATACCACTGTAGCACTTCAGCTAAAGTATCTGAGTTATCATATTTATTTTTGTACCAAGGAAAAGCAAGAGCTATGAATGATAATGAAAGAGAGATCCTAGTGATCAACTCAATTTAGTATCAAATAATGATATGGAGATAGTATATATATATATGAATATTGTAGGAAGGGTTGATGTCAATCCAATCAAGGAAGATAACTAAGGATAACTAATAAGTAAGCTAGGTGGGAGGACAACGAGTGAGTAAAAGGATTTCTAAGTTTCATACTAAACCCCCGTGAGCATAGCTCAGACATACAATTGTATATAAAAGTTTCTACCTTACGACAATTATGCTAGGCGATAGTTAAGTTGATTAGAACAAAACCCTTTCTAACTCTGCCTATCATTTTACTTGGGCCTTATCTTTTAAGAACTTTCCTAAAAACACATGGTGGAATACAAAGGATAGATAGGGTTGTCACCACCTGCTAACTACCACAAACAATTCATGTGACAAGTGACAACCAAGGGTAAGACAGTGTATAAGCACCACGCTTACACAGTCTCCTACTACTAAAATCTAGATCTTTGGGCCACTAGAGTATCCTATGACAAACAATGATCACATACAGGTGAGGGAAACATGATCACAATCAATTATATATGCGAACACATGGTTGATAAGTACCCATGATGTTCAGTTTTATGATGAATGTATTACCAACATGAAGCCATTTCAAGAAGCGTGTTCATCTAATCCACTACAAAAGCAGGATATGCATGTCTCTTGGCTTGTGTTGCACAAGTGTTGAGCTTGGAGGTGGTAGTCAATGGTGAGGTGAAGCTCAAGTAGATACGGGCCATGCCGATGGACCGAGAGAGGTGAAGGGAGGACATGAGGCTTGGACTAAGGGGCCGGAGGGCCGGAGGTCTAGCCACCATGGCTGACACTTGGGGCATTGACAAGTGCAAGAGTACATGGAGATGACCATGTTGACCAAGTAAAGACAACAGGCGAGCAAGTTGTTGACTCTAAGAATGGCATACTTTTACATACTCAAAATAGCATCAACAACCTCGGTTTCAAGGGTAGAATAACACTTCATGAACATGTTTACCACTAATAAGTTCCACATGTACTTGGATAGCCTTTGTTAGCAGGGAATGGCATTTCAGGACAATCAGGGATGTTGGAAGCTCCTTTTGCACATCTACCAATGTGTGAATGGAGCCAAACTCTAGAACCACTATACCATGAGACTCCTGGCATGCCCAAGAGCTCCCACAAGAAAGCCTGGCTCTAAAAGAGCCAAACTATGGTTGCCCAATCATGGTTTGGACCCTTTTGGCTAGCTAAGCCAGCATGATCCAAGCCAAAGCTATTCCAACCCTTGGATGCAACTTGTGCTTTCATTCAATGCTCCAGATCAAGTGCACAAGGATCCATGGACCCACATCAAGAGAACCAGCGTGACAAACAACTCAAATGAATCAACAAAGCTCTATGACTAGTGGGGCCCCCTTCTGGAAGGTGGCAGTGGGTCCAACACCCCTAGGGGGGTCGATCGATACCCCTAAGGGGCCCATAGCCCCCAGATCTTCCCTGAGCTGTGGGGTACCCATCTAGAAGACCTGGGCAAGTCCCACCTGCCATAGGGGGGTCGACCGATACCCCCAAGCCCCCCTAAAGCTGCTGGTGACTCCCCCTCGCATTTAACACATGATAGAAATCAGAACCCTCCATTCCAAGGCTGTTTGGAGGCGGTGGATCGAAGGGCCCAAGTTTGAAGCCTCCTGGATCGGTGACGTGGCAGTGGAGTAGCCCCTACTCCACCTCCCACTATAAATAGAGGCTCACACCCCCTCTTCACACATGGTGGACAAGCCTACAAGCTCATTTTCTTAGATTTATCTTAGTAGTTAGTCTAGTGTGGGAATTAGAGTAGAGTTGAGCTATGCTTAGGATTTTCGGAATTGTCTCCTGGAGAGTCTAGTATAGCTCTTGTATCTTTCCTTTCCTGTAAGACTTTACTTTATTCAATATATTACTTTTCCTCTACTTTACTTAGTATTTACTTTGAGCATTATTATACTTATTATAGTATTGTTATGTGCTTTTGCTTATTACTAGCCTTTACATTCAATAGTCTGTGATCCTTGTGGCCTTTCCCATATGCGATCATTGCCTGTCATAGGGTGTTTTGGTTGTAGATCACAATTAAAGTAGTGAGTTGTGTGTAAGCGTGGTGCTTATACATCATCTTACCCTTGGTTACCGCTTGCTACACGGATTGTTTATGGTAGCTAGCAAGAGAGTGATAGCCTTGTCTAGTCCTTGTATTCCACCATGTGTTCTTAGGCAAGTTCTTAAAAGGTAAGACCCCCATAAAAAGCGAGCGCGGTCCGGTAGGAGTTTTGTCCTCTTACTGATCTATCCTCTCAACTAGCATACTTGTATTGAGGAGGCAAACTGTTGTGTTAGACAAGTTAACTAATTAATTGGCTAAGTACATTGAAGTAGAGTGAATTACATAGGAATCCTTATCTCTCTCGTTGTCCTCCCACCTAGCTATACTTACTAGTTATCCTAAGTTATCATTTACCTTGGTTTGTTAATTCATCATCCTTCCTGTCACATTATTTTGATTACCCCCCTATACTAGTTGGTACTAAGTTGAGGTACTCTCTAGGATCTCTTTCTAATTATTGTTTCTAGCTACCGCTTTCCCTTGGAAAAATATAAATTACGATACCTTGGAATACTGCTAGGTGAAGTGCTACAACGGTATAATCTGTGCGCTTGCGGATTTATCCAATAGTCATAAGAATTACCAACAAGCATTTCTGGCGCTGTTGCTGGGGAAAGCATAGCCTAGAAATTATAATTAGATTGAATCCTGAGATTCTCGTTAACTTAGTTATCAATTAGTTATAGGGGCTTACCCCTGTCTATGTCTTCCTTTGTTCTGAAGCCAGACAATTTATGAGCGGTTTCCAACTACCGGGAAATTATCTAGAAGATCCCGAGCAGCTATTGAGGAGGACTAGATGTTGTCAAGTTCTCCCTCAGAGGATCATCTCAACCCTAAATCCGTTCTAGGAAGGAGGCTCGATCCACACCACCACTCAAGGAAGCTATGGCCGAGAAGGCGATCTCTGACTTCTTAGCCCCGTCTGCTACCCACGTAGCTCAGGGCCCTGAAGTCAACTTCGGGGATGCCAACTTTGAGCTGAAGCCCACCTTGATCAACATGGTGTTGGCCAACCCATTTTGCGGGAAGCCCCATGAGGATGCCAACGCTCATATCCAACATTTCATGGAGGTGTGTGGCACATTTACCATCAAGGGAGTGGCGCCTGACGCCATTTGTCTTCATCTTTTCCCATTCTCATTGTTGGGGAAGGCGAAGCAATGATTGTACACACACAAAGAAGAAGCCACCACTTGGGAGAGGTGTGCCAATGCATTCCTCAAGAAGTTCTTCCCGACGGGCAAAACCAATGCCCCTCGTGGAAAGATTTCGAGCTTCCAACAACAGTCTAATACATGATTCCCGAGGCATGGGAGAGTCTCCAGGAGTACATTCGTGCCTGTCCTCGTTATGGGATAGAAGATTGGCTCCTGATTCAAGGTTTCTACCATGGGTTGTCCAATATGGCCCGTAGTCACCTTGATGTTGCTGCTGGAGGGGCATTTCTCCAACACACAGTGAGGAATGCCAAAGTACTCATTGAAAAGATGGTGATCAACCAAGGATGGGGTGAGGAACATCTCTAGCCAAAGAAGAGGGGTATGAACACCGTGAATGAGGTGGACATACTCTCTGCCAAGATGGACCTCTTGATGAAGAAGATAGAAGAAGGTTCCAAGAAGGAACAAGAGGCCATCTACCACATCGCCGCCACACGAGCTATCGAAGCTGATCCATGGTGCGAGGTGTGCGGGGGAAATGATCACTCGGGCAACAACTGCCCCGAGACGACAAAGGAGGACGTGAACTTCATCATCAACAACAACAACGTGTATCGACCCCAACAACAAGGAAATTGGAATTCACGCCCCTTCTACCAAGGTAATGGAGGTAATAGTAATTACAATAATTACAATTCTTACAATAACGAGCCTTCATTGAAAGATCTTGTTCTTGGCCAATCTAAAATTAATGATGGTATAAATAAAAATATGATAGCCAATGATAAAGTTCTTGAAAATCTTGGTGAGAAAATGGATAGCTTTGCTTCTACCATGAAAAATCAATTGAGCTTTAATAAAATATTATAAACACAATTAGCTCAATTAGCTGCAGCTATTCCATCTATAGAACAAGGTAAGATTCCTGGGAAACCAGAGGATCCAATTGAAAATGTTAATATGGTCACAATGAGGTTCGGTAAGCCTCCACATCGCTCCATTTGGGGCTATCTTCTCGATCCTCCCTTCATCATGAAGAAGGAAGATCCAGGCCATCCGACGATCAAATGCTCAATTGGACAACAAACCTTCCACAATGCCTTCTGCGACCTTGGATCGGGTGTCAACATCATGTCCAATGTAACTTATGATAACTTGTTAGGGGGACCCTTGTTCCCTACATGTGTTTGTTTGCAGATGGCTGATCAAACCATGCGGTTTCCCGAAGGACTAGCTAGGGATATCTTGGTGAACATCCAAGATGAATACATCCCTACTGACTTCATCATCCTGGACATGGGAGCCAATGTGGATGTTCCCATCATCTTGGGAAGGCCATTCCTCAACACCACTAACGCAGTCATCTATGTAGGATCGGGCCAGATTCATTTCCAATTCCCAAGTCACAAGGTAAAGTGTGCTTTCAATGGTTATAAAATTAAAAAATAGGTTAAAGCACATCAACCAAAAAGAAGAGTTCAAGCACCATGCGGAAAGAAGAAACACCCTGAGGCCAAGATCAATGAACTCAAGAAGGATGAATTTGCCAAGCCAAGGCAGGTTTGGAAAGCTAAAGAGGTGCGCACCCCTCGGTCTCCATCTCCAGAGCCATCAAGTGCACCCGAAGAATGAACAAGAAGGAGAAGTCCTGTCCAAGGACATAAAATCAAGAAGCCCTCACCGAAAGGTAAATCGGTAGTTATCTTTTATTTCCTTTATATTTATTTCCTTTCTTTAATTTTCATCATGCTTAAAACTTAGCAAAACAAAGATTAGACTGAATAAAATCTTGAGATCAGTTTAGCACTAAAATTTGACCAGGGTTAGGTCCTATGGGGGGTCGACTGACACCCCTAGGCACCCTAACCCTGTTTTCTTCAATGGGGAACATGAGGTGACCTTAGTGGAAGAAAAAGAAAAGTAAAATGGGCCTAGGGTTGGTCGGCCAACACCCCTAGGGACCCTTTGGTCACATCTCTTTCACCCCCATCTTCCTTTGTCTAAGAATCTCATGATTTGGGTAGTGTGAATTTCAAAATTCAGAATTTGCTTTAGGAGACATCTCTTTAGCTTTGTCATGCTCTAAAAAGAAAACATAACAATCAACTTTTGAATAAAACATGACACACTTTTGTCTCCCACTACAATTTGCTCAAAGTGGGAAGCATGAACACTTTAGCTCAGCTTTAATTCAAATCAAGTGGCATGCTTTGCCTTTCACCAAGCACTAGGAAAGTTGTGAGTGGGATTCCCACTTGGGAGACACTCTAAGGTGGTCGACCGACATGGCTAAGTGCCAAGCACCATGCCATTATCTACCATTCACCTCTAGTGCCTCTCCCACCTTTCAAATTTTGTTGGAGGACTCAAAAGTCGGTCGACCGACCAACTTTGGTCACCTCCAACCCTACCTTTGCTTTGCCCAAAGCATCACTAGATGTTTCATGCCTTTGGCACCCAAGGAGGGGCATATGGGGGGTCGGCCGATACCCCATGGAGCCTCTTGGCTGCCATCTTCTTCCCCTATAAAAGGCCATGCAAGGAGAGCTCAAAACCACACACTCCAACCAGAATTCATTTCGAGCTCAAACCACTTGTTTCTTGCATTTGCCTTGCCTTCTCTCCATCTCTCTCAAGAGAAGCTCTTAGCCCCAAGAAGTAGTGCCACTCTCTCTCAAAACCACAAAAACAAAAATTCAAAAAAAATATCTTCATCAAGCTTCCCTCTTAGCTCAAGAATCCATCCCAAGGCAAACTAGGAGACTCAGGCTAACACTAATCCTTGTCCTAGTCTTGTTCTTGGGTTTCTCTTCCTTTCCAGAAAATGAAGAAACCTTTGAAGTCTGCTCTCAACAAGATGAAGCAAGCTCTTAGTGGGAGTTCATCTCGCCACTCCCACCAATCCGAGGACACTTCTCAAGGAAGGAGAAGGGGTGGTTCTGCCCGATACACTTGGGAGAACCACCCAAGCGAAGAACAACCTCAAGAGGAGGAAGAAACATCGACAGAGGTGCCTCATCTAGGTGCACTCATGGTGCCCCCGATGAGATCGTACGATCAACAAAATGGTCACTGGTTTAACCAACTAGAGTACCAGAAATACCTCTCTCTTCAGGACCGCTCCTTCGAGCATACTAGGATTGTGGATCCAACTCTCGTCGCCAACGCAAGTATGGACATTGAATTTAATGTCATCTTCTCTACCATTGGTTGGTCTGGTTTTTGGCAAGTAGATGATGAACATGGAATTAAATTGTTCACCATAGAGTTCTTGTGCTCTCTACAAGTCTCTCATGATGAAATATCTTTCCACATGTTCAACCAAAGCTTTAATCTTACTTGGAGCCAACTAAACATTGCTCTTGGTTTTGATGACACATGCTTGCTAAACTTAGACTCTGCCATAGGTAGATTTAATAAAAAGGAATTTTGGATGTCCATATCTACTTTGCATGATTTCTCCAAACCCAAACCTGAGGAAATCCATAATCCAACCCTTCTCTTTATTCACCTTTGGATGAGCTTGACTATGTTTCCTAGAAATGATGTTACCATGCTAAGAGCTATAGAGTTAAAATTGCTATATGCCATGGTTCATAAAATTCATGTCTCTCCTGTCAAATGCTTAGTAGCTTTCTGGCAAAGATCGATTGAAAGAAATGGACCCATTCAATTTACATCTCTAATCACCCATCATGCCGAATCAATGAACTTGCTAGATGGAACATACCCTTTTGAATACATTAATGCACCTAGAGCAGTAATTTCTGAAGAATATCTTATACATGCTCAAATTCTGAAAAGAGGTCCAAGAGGTGGCCTCAAAATGATTTATCGTGGCCATACAACTGAGGTTCCCCTTCCAAATGAGAAACGTCAGTTGTATAGGACCCGCCAACTAACCCTTGATTTAGATCAAGGAAGTAGGCAAAGAGGTGTTGCAGGTTCCAGCAGGAGAGCGCGAGAGGGGCCACAGTTTGCTCACTTTGAGCAAGGTGGTCCTTCCTGAGGAGTTATTGGTGAGGTGGAAGATGATGCAACTTCCGATGCTATGGACACTTCCAGTGGCATGCCTCCTCGACCACCACGTCCTTAAAGACCACGAGCATCCTTCTCATCCTCACGAGATAGGGAGCGTCGTGATCGGTGGCAACAAATGGACAACCTCACCAATGCCATAGGAGAGCTTCATGTTGAGCATGGTGTGACAGTACGTATAGTTCAACAAACCACCGAACAACTCCAAGCATTTCAAGAAGAAGAAATCCAGCGATGGAGGATGTGGTGGCAACATCATCCATATCAGCCACCACACTATTTAGCAAAAGATAAGCTTGGGGGAGGTTCCCTCCCCCATTAAGGTAAGTGTTTAATTTTAGCATTTACATTCATGCATTTTCTTGATTATCTTTGCTTACATCTAAAAAATCTCTCAATATGATAAAAAGAACAAAAAGATTTGTCTCTACTCATATGATTCATGAATGTTTATCTCCCTTATGGAAATGATGAATAGTTGCTCTGCTAAATGTTTCTCTAGTACTTAGTTTACAACTTGGTATTTCTCTAAGTATGGATTACCTGGCTTAATTGAAACCATCATGAACCTGAAACTTTTGTGGGTTGCAAATGCTATAACTAAGTCTAAGTTGTTGTGAGACATGATATAACAAGACAAGAGCTGCTATAATATTGTTCCAAACAAGAATGACTATCAGAGATTTATTTCTTAAAATAACAAAAACACTTTTTGTTCCTCAATGGTGAAAATTCCTACCAAAGACATATATGCTCTTTCATGACATAAGCTTTCTACATAAGCTACTTGCTTTGTGTTGAGTTTGGTCAAGTTTTGTGACCCTTGTTGAGAGACTTATCATGCTCCCAAGATCAAGATCATGTACATGTACACACCACATATATATATGCTGCTTCTACACTAGAAGTACGCAGAAACATGTCTTTTATCTTCCACAAAATTCATGCTCTATGTTCTAAAATAGTTATCTCTCTCTCTAGTATGCTGCTAGTATGAAACATAGACTATGAAAAATCATGAAAAAGAGAGAAAAATATAGGGGCACATGAAGGTCCCAAGTTTTAGACAAAAAAATGATGATCCTATGAAAGCTCATAGAAAAAGAAAAATAAAGATAGCTATGTCCCAAAACAATAAGTTAGAAAGAGAGATCATATGAAATAGAGGAGTATTGATCATTTCCCATGTTTCACGCACTTGCACATCTTGATCTAACAGTATGACACTTCTTTCCTTGGATCCAAAATTTGACTTTACAATATATGCAAGGTAAGTTTGCTACATTCTTTATCCTTACCTATAGCTCCACATAAGCCTTTAGAGTAGGATGAAAAGAAGGCAACCTTAACTATGTGCCTTGGTGAGGAGTCATACACCATATGAGCGACTCAAGAGTACCATTTGAGGAACACTAAGTTTCTTTTACAAAACATTACAAAAACCTCTTATATGAAACTTGTGAAGGATAAGAAAAATAGTGCTCAAGTCAAGTTGTTCTATCTCTCAACCACCCAAGACAAAGGATAAAGCCATAAGCCCCATGGAGGACTAAGGTAATATGGGTGAGTTTTCATTGCTAATTTTTCCATTCAAAAGAGAAGTATGTTTGTTGTAGATTTAGTACTCTTGAAATATGAAGCATAGCAGTAACTCCTGATCCACCAAGACTAACTTTGATTGTTTGCTCGGGACGAGCAAAGGTTAAGCTTGGGGGATCTCATTGACGCTAAGAATGACATACTTTTACATACTGAAAATACCATCAACAGCCTCGGTTTCAATGGTAGAATAACACTTCATGAACATGTTTGCCACTAATAAGTTCCACATGTACTTGGATAGCCTTTGTTTGCAGGGAATGACATTTCAGGACAATCAGGGATGCTAGAAGCTGCTTTTGCACATCTACCGATGTGTGATTGGAGCCAAACCCTAGAACCTCTATACCATGAGACTCCTAGCATGCCCAGGAGCTCCCACAAGAAAGCCTGGCTCCAAAGGAGCCAAACTATGGTCACCTGATCATGGTTTGGACCCTTCTGGCCAGCCAAGCCAGCATGATCCATGCCAAAGCTATTCCAACCCTTAGATGCAACTTGTGCTTTCATTCAACGCTCTAGATCAAGTGCACAAGGATCCATTGGCCCACATCAAGAGAACCAGCATGACAAACAACTCAAATGAATCAACAAAGCTCTATGACTGGTGGGGCCCCCTTCTGGAAGGTGGCAGTGGGTCCAACACCCCTAGGGGGTCAGACGATACCCCTAAGGGGCCCACAACCCCCAGCTCTTCGCTGAGCTGTGGTGTACCCTTCTAGAAGACCTGGGCAGGTCGCACCTTCCATAGGGGGGTCGGCTGATACCCCAAGGCCCACTGAAGCTGCTGGTGACTCCCCCTCGCATTTAACACATGATGGAAATTAGAAACCTCCATTCATAGGCTGTTTGGAGGTGGTGGATCCAAGGGGCCAAGTTTGAAGTCTCCTGGATCGATGACGTGGCAGTGGAGTAGCCCCTACTCCACCTCCCACTATAAATAGAGGCTCACACCCCCCTCTTCCCACATGGTGGACAAGCCTACAAGCTCATTTGCTTAGATTTATCTTAGTAGTTAGTCCAGTGTGGGAGTTAGAGTAGAGTTGAGCTATGCTCAGGATTTCAAGAATTGTCTCCTAGAGAGTCTGGTATAGCTCTTGTATGTTTCCTTTCCTATAAGACTACTTCATTCAATATATTTATTTTCCTCTACTTTACTTAGTATTTACTTTGAGCATTAATGTACTTATTATAGTATTGTTATGTGCTTTTGCTTATTACTAGCCTTTACATCCAATAGTCTGTGATCCTTGTGGCCTTTCCCGTATGCGATCATTGCCTGTCATAGGATGCTTTGGTTGTAGATCACAATTAAAGTAGTGAGTTGTGTGTAAGCATGGTACTTATACATCACCTTACCCTTGGTTACCGCTTGCTGCACGGATTGTTTGTGGTAGCTAGCAAGAGAGTAACAGCCTTGTCTAGTCTTTGTATCCCACCACGTGTTCTTAGACAAGTTCTTAAAAGGTAAGGCCCCCATAAAAAGAGAGCGCGGTCCGGTAGGAGTTTTATCCTCCTACTAATCTATCCTATCACCTAGTACATTGAAGTAGAGTGAATTACATAGGAATCCTTATCTCTATCATTGTCCTCCCACCTAGCTATACTTAATAGTTATCCTAAGTTATCATTTACCTTGGCGTGTTCATTCATCCTCCTTCCTATGACATTATTTTGATTACCCCCCTACACTAGTTGGTACTAAGTTGAGGTACTCTCTAGGATCTCTTTCTAATTATCGTTTCTAGCTACCGCTTTCTCTTGGGAAAATATAAATTACGATACCTTGGAATACTCCTAGGTGAAGTGCTACAACGATATAATCTATGTGCTTGCGGATTTATCCAATAGTCATAAGAAATACCAACACAAGTCGAGCGGGAAGGCTCCAGAAGACTTGGCGCTCGGGCGGTCGAGGATGATGAAGGGATATGAGGTTGCTACGCTAGCCGGAAAACAAAAATTTTCGACCTCATAAACTAGGAACTAGTGCTAGTTATAGATCACGGGATTACCACTAGACGCGTAGGTGAAGCGGAAGCGCCTTGATGTGGTCGTACGCGTCGTGCCAGTGTCATGCAGTTGCGAGGTCGTCCGTCACTATGTCCCCTTCGTGCCGTTCGTTCTTGTGCTCCAAATGCAGCACCTCTTGAAAGGTCCTAGATGGCTAGAGGGGGGGGTGAATAGCCTAATAAAATTTCTACAAAACACTAGAGAAAAAGGTTAGATACCACTTAAGCGAAGCTTTTTGCTCTAGCTCTACTTGGGGTGCAAAGACACCTATCTAATGCAATTCTAGTTAGCTAAGTGCCTAACAATCAATAGCAAGAACCTAAGGCACTTAACTTGAGCTAGCAAGAACAACTAACAAGCTAAGATAACAAGCTAACTAGAGAGCTAACTAAGCAAGATATGAACAAGGTAAATACAAGAGAGGAGGTGATTGTTATACCGATGCCTTGTGATGTATGGATGTCAATATAGAGAACCAATCACAATGAGTACCAAAGAGTAGCCGGGAGACAAGATGACAATCGATTTTTCTCCTGAGGTTCACTTGGTTGCCACCAAGCTAGTCCCCGTTGTGTCGACTACTCAAGTGGTGATTCGGTGGCTAATAGGCAATGACAAGTCTAGCCCACTAACTCGGGCGCCACAAGAATCCACGCAAATGAGAGTAACTCAATGACACGAGCAATCCACTAGAGTTACCCTTTGGCGCTCCGCCGAGGTGGGTACAAGCCCTCTCACAAGTCAATGATGCCGGCCACGAACAATCACCAACACGTGCCGAAGCTTCTCCACAATCGCCAAGCCGTCTAGGTGTTGGAAAACACCAAGAATAACAAGAAATCCCGCGGCGATGAAGATGACCAAGTGCCACTAAGATGCAATGCAAAGATCAAAGCACTTGGTTCACTCAAACTCTCATGAATTAGCAAGCAAAGCAAAGAGAGATGAGTGGAGGGCCTTCTCAAGCAAACACAAAGAGTGAGAATGAATGGGAGGTGGATTTGATTCACAATTTTAGTCACTTAGGTTCATTTTATATGTATGCAATGCAAACCTAGTTGTCGGGTACAAAGGTAAGGGGTACCCTAAACCTGCGATAAACTAACGCTAAACATAGCAACCATTTTTAAGACAGGATCCGATCAGCTGTTCAAGTCAATGGAGAAAGGCCCATCACACAAAGACCTCCCTCACCAGCAACAGCAACCAGTCGTGGGCCGGTCCATTACTGGAAAAACAGACGGACAGGGGTCGAACGAACGACCCCCCACCTCTACCACGACTTACGGATAGGGGTCGAACGAATGACCCCTCCGCCTCCACCTCCACCCCGATTGACGGATAGGGGTCGAACGAACGACCCTTCCGCCTCGACCCCTCGAATGACAGACAAGGGGTCGAACGAATGACCCCTGACAAGGAAGCTCGACCGACTTACCTGCTCCCGGTATGGGTTAAAGGGGATCCAATGCGCCTACCTGCCCCCGCCTAACGCCATGGGCGCCCACTACCACGGTCAAATCCACCAACTCACCGCACATGCCCTGGACCTCCGTCAACTGTGCTGCCGCTATAGCCACGTTGCAGGTACGGAATCCAGAGGAACCCCCTCGAGCCATGAACAGGGCAGCCCTCGACCGTTTCTTCAGGGATACGACAGGGTCACGCTGGCCTCGACCCCTCCCTCGACCGGGGGGGCTCGACCACCATACCCAACCACTCCGGCATGGCTCCCGTCCTATCCGCTCCGTCCCTCTTCAGCTGTGGGACTCGCACCCATCTACAGAAGGTCAACCCTGCTGCGCCATGACGTGCTGCAACGTCCAGTCCGCCATCACCATACTCCGAAACACCGGAAGGATGGGAAGGGCACGCCACTACAGCGGTCGACGTCCCTTTGTCAGCATGGTGCCACGGACACTCCTCCCATGCCGCTACAGTTTAGGACTCTGTACTCCCGTACCTCCCCTTGATCTATAAAAGGGGACATCGGGATAGAAGAAAGGGGCATTGGTATCGGCATTGGTATCGGCATCGGTAAGGGAGGGGGCTGAGACATTCGGACATCAGCTCTGACCCGCATACACCACACACCCGATTGCTTGATCGACCTCTCAAGCAATCAACCGACCACCTAGTATAGCCCTGCTAGTCCTAGGCCTCAACTCATCTTGAGCACCCCCGTGTAAACCTGCTTGTACCCCCCCTGTACGAGCATTTCAGTGCGAGATAATACGATCCATCTTCCCCCGCTGGACATAGGGCCTTCTTTGCCCGAACCAGGATAAATCTTGTGTTCTTCTTGCATCACATCTGGGAGAGGGAGCACGCAATATACAAATTTACTAGTTGGTGGTCTTGACCCCCTGAGTCAAAACACCGACACTAGTGGCACATGATAACCGTAATCGAAACGAATTTTCCCTTCTTGATAGTACGGCTATCTATCCTAAATGTGATCACACTCTCTATAGTTTCTTGATCACTAAACCAAAAATGGCCCTATGATATACCTTTGCCTTGAGCCGATTTTTGTTTTTCTCTTTCTTCTTTTCCTTAGTCATGGAGCACTTGATCTATCATGATCCTTCATCTAGCTCCACTTGTCAATTTGGTTCACCCTATATTGATCATTCGCTTAACAATAGGGTTAGTCCATAGGTGTCATCAATTAACCAAAACCAAACTTGGGCTTTCAATCTCCCCCTTTTTGGTAATTGATGACAACCTTTCACAAAAGAATGTATGTAATGAAAATTTCCACTTTGGTAGTATTAGCTCCCCCTACATATGTGATATATGAGTTTGGTTCATTTTGATCACCTATGCATGAATAGGAATTGTGGGAGAGTGAATGCTACCAAATGATGCTAAGGTATAAGAGATGGACCTTTGAACCGTGATACCAATCGGAGTGCCATATTATACCATCCTTAGCACCATGAATGCCTAGAAACCACTTGAAAGCAAACTTGAAATACCACTTGGAAAGCTTAAGCTCACAAGAAGAATTAGGCTAAAACCTAATCATGCTAGTTCTTCAAGCATCAAGACATTTATGTTTCTAGCATTCACCACACAGGCATATCATGAATGTAAGTACCTATGCAAGCAAGCACTTATGAATGCACAAAGATATGCAACAACTTATTCATAGGCTTGCTCCCCCTACTCGTGTGCTTACATTTTTCAAAAAATTTCAATATTTCTTACTACTTACTTCTCCCCCATATTCTCTCCCCCTTTGTCATCTATTATCAAAAAATGTTGATTTTTGGAGAGAAGCTTAGGTGTGGTTTAATCTAGATTACTTGCCCCAAAGTATTTAACTCGGTTTAAACCATGGACAAGCTTGTTCACACATCCTAGAATGGTTATCTTGCCCATGTTGAGCTAAACATTTGAAGTTCATAGTCTAGATCAAACACTAGGATTGCAATCCTACAAACATGTCATATGCTACCACTAGATCATATCAAGCATATAAGCAATAGTGGTACCATATAAGCATCAAAACATTTGATTTTCATGAATGAGCCTAATGAGTTGATGTCTAGATGCACTAACAAGTCCTAATATTAGATGAATGACATGTCAATCAACTTGTACCTTGCTTTGCTTGAAGGAGAGGCATGTCATATATGTGGGTGCATCAACACATGTTTGAATAATCAAGAATGTTCAACTCATTTCTTAGCTTGCAAAACCTCTTCTCATCAAGTGGCTTGGTGAATATATCGGCAAGTTGATCATCGGTGCCAACACTTGTGATCTTGATATCACCCTTTTGTTGATGGTCCCTTATGAAGTGGTGCCTTATGTCAATGTGCTTGGTTCTTGAATGTTGAACCGGATTGTTGGTTAGCTTCACCGCACTTTCATTGTCACATAGCAATGGCACATGCTTGAAATGGATCCCATAGTCATTCAAAGTTGCTTTCATCCAAAGCAATTGAGCACAACAACTACCCACACTTATGTATTCGGCTTCGGCGGTAGAGAGTGCAACACTATTTTGCTTCTTTGATGACCAAGGTACAAGTGACATGCCTAGCATTTGACATGTGCCCGAAGTGCTCTTTCTATCAACCTTGCATCCCGCATAGTCGGAGTCCGAATATTCAATCAACTCAAAGTTAGACCCCTTGGGATACCACAATCCAGCATCTTGTGTATGCTTCAAGTACCTCAATATTCTCTTTGTAGCCTTCAAATGACATTCTCTTGGTGAGGCTTGGAATCTTGCATACATGCATACACTAAACATGACATCCGGCCTTGAAGCGGTCACATAGAGTAGGCTTCCAATCATAGACCGATACAACTTTTGATCCACCATATTGCCACTAGCATCACTATCCAAGTGTCCATTGGTTCCCATAGGAGTGCTAATGCCTTTAGAATATTCTAGGCCAAACTTCTTCATCATATCCTTGATGTACTTGTCTTGACTCACAAAGTTACCATTCTTCAATTGCTTGATTTGAAGACCAAGGAAGTAGCTAAGTTCATCAATCATTGGCATTTCAAACTCATTTGCCATCATCTTGCCAAACTCTTTACAAAAATCTTGGTTGGTTGAACCAAATATGATGTCGTCCACATAGATTTGGAGCACAAATAGATCCTTGCCAAGCTTCTTGGTGAAGAGAGTAGTATCAACCTTCCTCATGATGAACCCTTTGGAGAAGAGAAAATCCCTCAATCTTTCATACCATGCTCTAGGTGCTTGCTTCAGGCCATATAACGCCTTCCTCAACTTGTACACATGGTTGGGCTTCTTGTCATCTTCAAAACTGGGAGGTTGCTCAACATATACTAGCTCATTGATATATCCATTCAAGAAAGCACTCTTAACATCCATTTGGTATAGCTTGATGTTGTCTGCACATGCATAGGCCAATAGGATTCTTATTGCCTCTAATCTTGCAACGGGTGCATAGGTTTCTCCAAAGTCAAGACCTTCAACTTGTGTGTAACTTTGAGCTATCAATCTTGCTTTGTTTCTCACAACTATACCATCTTGGTTTTGGTTGTTTCTAAATACCCATCTTGTGCCAATCACATTGTAATTCTTGGGTCTTTCAACTAGCTCCCAAACTTTATTTCTTGTGAAGTTGTTGAGCTATTCATGCATTGCATTGACCCAATCAACATCTTGTAATGCTTCTTCAATCTTTGTTGGCTCTATAGATGACACAAACGAATAGTGTTCACAAAAGGATGCCAATATTGATCTTGTTTGCACACCACTTGTAATATCACCAACTATTTGATCAATGGGGTGATCTCTTGCAATGTTGGTTGGTTGAAGGATAGGAACTTGATTGCTTGAGCTTGGTTGGGATGAACTAGCCACTTGTTGATCTTGCACTTGAGAACTACTAGCTTGCACATTAGGTGAGTTGAGCACTTGATCTTTGTTATCTTCGATGTCAATCACTTGTCTTGGCCTAATATCACCAATATCCATGTTCTTCATAGCCTTTGACAATTGAGGTCCACTCACATCTTCTAGATTCTCATTTTTAACTTGAGAGCCATTGGTTTCATCAAATTCAACATCATGAACCTCCTCAAGTATACCAATAGCCGAATTCCACACTCTATAGGATTTGCTTGTGGTTGAGTAACCAAGTAAGAACCCTTCATCACACTTCTTGTCAAACTTTCCAAGTCTTGTGCCTTTCTTCAAGATATAGCATTTACAACCAAACACTCTAAAGTATGCAATGTTGGGCTTTCTTCCATTCAATAGCTCATATGGTGTCTTTTCCATCAATGGATGACAATACAACCGGTTGCTAGAGTAGCAAGCGGTGTTGATAGCTTCGGCCCAAAAGGATTGACTCACATTGTACTCACTAAGCATAGACCTTGCCATATCAATCAATGTTCTATTCTTCCTCTCAACAAGGCCATTTGATTGAGGAGTGTACTTGGCTGAAAGTTGATGTTTGATTCCAAGATTATCACATAGCTCATCAACTCTTGTATTCTTGAATTCACTTCCATTGTCACTTCTCACTTTCTTGATTGTAGTTTCAAACTCATTGTGACATCTCTTGACAAAAGATTTGAATGTGGCAAATGTATCACTCTTGTCATTGAGAAAGAATACCCAAGTGTATCTTGTAAGATCATCAACTATCACAAATCCATACTTGTTGTCTCCAATACTTGTGTATGTTGTTGGTCCAAATAGATCCATGTGCAACAACTCAAATGCTCTACTAGTGCTCATCATGCTCTTCTTGGGATGGGTGTTACCAACTTGTTTGCCGGCTTGACAAGAGCTACAAAGTTTATCCTTCTCAAACACAACATCTTTCAAGACTCTAACTAAGTCATGCTTGATCAATCTATTCAATTTCTTCATGCCAACATGACCAAGTCTTCTATGCCATAACCAACCCATACTTGATTTAGTGAGCAAGCAAGTTGACAATTGAGCTTCACTAGCATTGAAATCAACTAGGTAGAGGTTCTCATATCTAAAGCCTTTGAATATCAAGTTTGAACCATCTACACTAATGATCTCTACATCATCTACTCCAAATATACATTTGAATCCAAGATCACACAATTGAGCTACCGATAGCAAATTGAAGTTCAAACTCTCAACTAGCAAGACATTTGATATGCTCAAGTCATTGTAATCAGTCTTTACTGGCAAAAGTGAGCTACCTTGGCCAAACAATGAACTATTATAGAATCATAACCTCGCTGTGTGCGCGGTAACCCAACAATAAAATCCATACCAACTTCTTCCCACTTCCATTCAGGTATCTTCATAGGTTGCAACAATCCAGCAGGTCTCCGATGCTCAGCTTTTACCCTCTAACAAGTATCACACAAAGCCACATACTCAGCTACATCTCTTTTCAATCCAACCCACCAATATTTCCCTTTTAGATCCATGGACATCTTAGTACTACCAGGATGAATAGAATAAGCAGACTCATGAGCTTCATGCAAAATCATTTGCCTTAAAGCTTTATTATCAGGTACATATAAACGATTACCAAACCACAAAGTTCCATTATCGTCCATGTGGAAACTAGGTGACTTACCGATTACTATGTTCTCTGCTATCTCATTTAGCTTCTCATCCTGCAACTGACCTCTATGGATCTCTTGCTCAAGTGTAGGTTCCATCAACATCTCTGCTGCATTAACAACACTTCCTAAGTTCAAACGTGCAAACTCATCACACAACTCCTCTAGCATGGATGACATTAGCAACTCATGAACTCTCCACTCTTCCTACTAAGAGCATCTGCAACAACATTGGCTTTCTTAGGGTGATAATGCACATCTAGATCATAATCCTTGATCAACTCTAACCATCTACGTTGTCTCAAGTTCAGATCAGACTGGGTGAAGATATATTTCAAGCTCTTATGATCAGTATATATGTCACACTTATGCCCAATCAAATAGTGTATTCAAATCTTCAAAACATGTACCACAACAGCAAGTTCTAAATCATGAGTAGGATAATTCTATACATGTTTTCTCAATTTCCTAGATGCATAACCAACAACTCTACCTTCTTGCATAAGAACACATCTCAAACTAGTATGAGAAGCATCACAATGAATAAGAAACTTTTACTCAAATCTGGCAGTATCAACACAGGTGTTGTAGTCAATCTCTTCTTCAACTCTTCAAAGTTGGCTTGACATTGATCAGACCATACAAAACTTTGCATTCTTCTCTAACAAGGTTGCCATAGGCTTTGCAAGCTTTGAAAACCCTTCAATGAATCTTCTGTAGTAACTAGCTAAACCAAGAAAACTGCGAATCTCAGTAACATTGGTTGGTGGTTTCCAATTCAACACATCTCTCACTTTGCTTGGATCAATAGAAATACCTCCATTAGAGACAACATGACCAAGAAAAGAAACTTCTTTTAGCTAGAACTCACACTTGCTTCGCTTAGCATGCTACTTGTGATCTCTAAGCTTCTGCAATACCATTTTTAGATGTTCAACATGTTCTTCCTTAGTTTTAGAGAACACCAGTATATCATCAATGAACACAACCACAAATTTATCCAAGTACTCCATAAACACCTTGTTCATCGTGTACATAAAGTATGCAAGAGCATTGGTCAATCCAAATGACATAATAGTGTACTCATACAAACCGTACCTTGTGGTGAAAGCTGTCTTTGGAATGTCACTAGCATGGAGCTTCAATTGATGAGAGACAGAAGATCAATCTTTGAGAACACGCAAGAACCTCTCAACTGATCAAACAAATCATCAATTCTAGGCAAAGGATACTTGTTCTTGATTGTAACATCATTGAGTGATCTATAATCAACACACATCCTATGACCACCATCCTTCTTGCAATTGAGAGCAATTCTTTTAGTTGTTTCTTAAGTTATTAAGTCCTTTACACCCCAAAATTTTACTTTCTAGAAAATAGTAATAAAATGAGTTATTTATTAATTTTTGGTGCTCATAAAACCCTAGGAAATAAAATTTTCATAAAATTAAAAATTTGTTGGAGCTAGCAACATGTTTGAGCACTCATGCCTCTGCATATATTTTAATGTGTGTGTGGTTTTGTTAAAATTTTAAAGGAGTTCAAAAGGATGCAAAAACCTTGTATTTAAAATTCAATCAAGTTTTGGAATCAAGTTTTATAAATGCTTTGCAAGAAAATAAAAAGTAAAAAGGAAGAGAAACAAATTTGAAATAAAATATAATTTGAAAATGAGTTTTTTAAAGTGTTTTGAAACAAATCAAAAGAAAAAGGTGTATGAAAATGTTTTGAGAAAGTTTTTCAAAAGCAAAATAAATAAAAGGAATCCAAAGTTTGAAATTGAGTTGTTTTCCAAAAGCAAATAAAAAGAAAATAGATTTCAAAATGGGTATTTGAAAATGTCTTGAAAAATATTTTCAAATAAGAGAAAACAATTTTAAATTTGATTTTGGAAAAGGAGTTTATAAAATCAAAACCAAAAAAAGAAAAGGCTTTCTTTTAATCACTTTACCCTCCCTCCTTTCTGGCCCAACCGAGGAGCCGGCCTAGCCCTTCTCCCACGGAACTGCACCTCCCCTTCACCCCCTCGGCCTAGCAGCTCGGCCCAGCAATCCGGCCCACACGAGCACACACACTCCCTTCTCCTCCTCCCTCTCAGTCACTGCACCGCGGTCCTAGCTTGTCAGCGCCATCAGATTCCACCGTACCCTCCCTTTCTCTCTCTGCCCTGATGGCCCCACCTGTCACCCTGTTCCCTCCCCTTCTTCCTCGTCGCGCAGAGGATGCCACCGGCATCACTGCCTCCTTCACGGCGCTTGAAGGCCATTGAAGCCAGGCCATCAAGGGGGCTTTTACCACCCTCCTTGACGCACCGGTCGGCAACAGCTCCGCAACCGCCGCCTCTCTTGCCTATAAAAGCCCTGTAGAGCACATCCCCTCCTCTGTTTCCTCTCAACTCACGCACACCCTTTGTAGCTCGCAATCAAGCACCGCCGAAGCTCCGCCTCGATATGCTGAAGCCATAAGGCCCCTCATCCACCGCTTTCACCCCGTGAACCACCGTAACCATGCTCACTGTCATTTTTCCTCTCTGTAGTCCACCACCGCTCGACGCCGGGCCGCTCGGAGCAGCATCTGTCCTCGCAACCGCCTTCTACGTCCTTGCGGTGATCCCCTCTTCCTCCCCATCCCTTTTCCTCGGTCAATTAGGGTCCGTAGGCGTCTTTTCGATGTTCACCAAGGCCACCATCAATGGCACCACCGCGGATGGACCTCTCTGGCGTGAAATCGCTCCACCCGAGCTCACCCACGTACTCGCTCGAGTACGCGGAACGTCCCAGTGCCCTTGGTTGAACCTGAGGGGGTCCGAAACGCCTTAGCCGCATTCCGTGACGAGCTCGGCTTGCCGGCAGCAATGGTACCGCCGCATTACTGCTGTGCTCCGAGGGGAGAACTTCCCCTTTGCTCTGTGTTGTCCGATCAAATCTGAGTGGCTCAGATTAGATACCCCTTCGGGCTTAAGTGGTCGGTCCACCGTGGACCTGTGGACTGCTGGTCCCACGCACACGTCAGCGGTCCATGCGCCGTGTGGTGCACCACACCAGTCACACACAGCCACGTGGCGCCTGCGTTAGCAGTAACGCAATCAACACAGCTTTTGGCCCTTTTGCACTTAGAACCCTACCTTTTTCAGTTATCAACCCACAGTCCAATCCAGTTCAAAGTAATTCTTTTTAGATCCTGTTTTCTTCTAATCTAGCTCCTGAGCTTTTGCAGAATAGTGCCCGCCGACCAGAGCCTATTTTATTTAAGAATTTATTTGTTTTAATTCAAAAACACTTTGAATTAATTACAGAAATGCCATCAATCTTCAAATACTTATAAAAAATGTGTTTTAACTCCGTTTTCATCCAAACAAATTGCGTTACACTTGTAGCAATATAATCTGCATGTTAAAACCATGATCAATTATGTTTGACGACTCTGAAAAATACTTAATTGTTCAATGGTTTTAAATATGTGTTTTAATTCCTAAAACTTGTTTAAATCATATCTTCTCCGTTTTAGATCCAAATTGACTCGTTCAAGTTGTGTTAGTTTCATAAAATCATAAACTACAGTATAATGTTATTTAATACCATGTTAATAGCTCTATAATTTCATGGTTAATCCTTAACTTGATTAAAGACTATGCAAATTGCTTTATAAATAAAATATGAATAACCTTTTAGTTTACAATTTAGTTTTCAAATCCAAGTATAAGTTTGACTTAATCCAACTTAGGTATTTCTCTGAAGTACCTTATCCATCCTTTTACATAACTAAAACTAATGAAGCCCGTAGTTCTCTTTTAAAAGCTAATCTTCTGTTAGTTGTATCTTGATCACCGTAGCTCCGTTTAGTGTGCTCCTCGCGACTTTGTGATCATAGCAACGCGTAGTTTTTCTTTACATCCTTTTCATTGATTGGTGTATTGTTCTAAATATATGTTTGTATGCTATGTTTGTTTGATCAGGTGTTTGAGTGGTGTTGTAATCTTGTCCAATCGGTGAGAGTTATGTTGGTGATCAAGGAGAAGTTGATCTTGAGTATCAATTGATGAAGGATCTAAGTTTAAGGCAAGTATAGCATGGGATCCTCCTTCTTGTCCTATTCACCTTAAATATTTAATACATATGCATGTGTCTACCTTGTTAACTATAAGGACTTCCTAGATAATTGATATCCTGTACCTTGTCACCTTTGTGGGTTGCATTGGGTAGAACAAAGCTACTGCTCCTAAAGAATAACCATGATCTTGTAACTTGACTAATGTTATATGCAGTGACAATAAAATTTGACTTTTTAGCAATGTGGACTATAGGTGGAACATCAGGATCTCACACCTATGTTCTCATGCATAGGGATATTTCTGTAATCCGATAACCCAGGAAAACAGTGCTACCATAAGCCAATGGGCTCTGGCTTGACTCAGTATTAGACTTCTACTAGTTTGTGGCAGCTTACCCTAAAGGGCGTAAGAGGGGCTCTGGGATATGGGACTTGCTCTACCACGGAGGTGCATAGTTTTTGGGATGTGACCTCCGGGAGGGGAGTTGCTATATCACAATGAGGAAACTTGCAGTGAGTTGCTACTTATTAGTGGAACCTATGAAAGGTCTCGTAGTGAACCCTGCCGACCTACCTTGGTAGTGGGTTAAGAGGCTGATCACCTCGAGCGAAAGGGCAATTCACGACTTCTGGGTAAAGATGTACAACCTCTGCACAGTGTAAAACTGTCATGATAGCCGTGCTCACGGTTACGAGCGGCTGTTGACGCTCCTTAAGTACCAATTTTAACCGTCAACTAAACAAGAAAAAGGATCTAAATGAAACCACTAGCTAGAATTAGGGTTTATACTGATAGAATTCTACGAGTTTTGGTGAATGTCTGTTTCTGCAGGGGGTTATCAGGAAATACCAAGGAAAGGCCCAGATGTCATGTTTACATAGAGATATTTATCAACCACACAATTTTTTGTACTCTAGAAGGTTCCAGGACACACCAAAACGAACGGGAGGCAAAACGGGCTCGGAGTCAGGGTGCCCGCCCTGAGCTGGCAGCCAATCAGGCTCTTCTTCGCAGATCGCGCTCCTCCGCCTTTGAGGATGAATCTAAACCCTTCATATAGGTCGGTTTGGTCCAACGGCCCATGTTCATTTGAGGAGGCTACATAAGCAAGGCCCCTGACCCCCCTGAGGATCATCTCATCTCATTATTCTTCTCCAGAGCAAAAGCTAGGGTTTCAATTATAGAGAAGGAGAGAGGTCCCTCTAGTTGTCTAGATCTAGTTCTTCTAGTTCTAGCTCATCTAGTTGTAATTAGAGGTGAGAGAGAGAGAGGAGGAGAGAGCTAGGAGGAGCCGGATCTGTCGGATCTTCCTCAACATTGTACCTTTGCAGCATCTGGTTCGGAGCAACCTCCAGGTTCTTCATTTATTATTTTTGTTGACACAAAAAACCGCCGAATCTACGAACACGTCGGGCTTATACCCAAATTCGATATCCAAAGTGTGCCAGTCGATTTGACCAGTTAATCGACAAGGACGATAACTAGAACAAATTCGAACGAGACGACGGCGATGCGCCCGGACGTCAAGGCTCTGATTTGCTCAAAAAGCGGAACTTGCAAAGCCGACGGAGATCTTGCAGATGCAACCCGTCGAAACTTCGTAAGAACTCGTGGACAAACTAGAACTAATGCAATGAAAGTAGGTTTGCTGGAAAGGTAGATGAAAATAATAGATTTTGTTTGATTGATTGTGTATCCTTTTTTACACCACCCTAGGTACATATTTATACTCCGGCAAGAGGAGTTGTAAACAGACACGACTCATACCTTTCTAAACAAAAAACTCCTATTTTTAAGGAAATAAACGACTCATGCAAGAATCGGACTCAAACTATAATAATAATGGTATAACATCACCAATTTCCATATCCGTATTCCTTACGATGAAACTTTCCATCCGCAAACTTCTTCCAATCTGCAACCTTCTTTTATTAGCATCGGCAGTTTTCTGCTGACGTCAGCCACGTCATCCTACATCCATCGGTAATACTTTCCTATCGGCAACACCCTTTTTTCTTCATCGGCAACATCCTCCTATCAGCAAGTAATCCTTCTTTTTCCTTGTTTCTTCACTCAGACTCACCATCAGCAACCCCCTTTGTTTCCATCGGTAATCTTAACCGGTAATATCTTGATGCCGATAAGAAACAGTGACCATCTCTTCGCCAATCAGCGCGCTCGGTTCATATTGACATGTACCAAAAAACGGTGTCAACACATGCCCCCCAATTTCGGAGTATAAAAGATCTTATGCGCCAAAATTTTCTCTACTATAATCTTTTCCTTCAAGATGCTTGTGCCATCACCTTGATTACTGCGCACAACCATTGCAAGTTACCAATATATCCCGCAATTGTAGTGCCAACGGTTAGAATCCCTCGATCGCCACGTAAATTCATCACCACATCCTTCCATATCTCTACTCAGTCAAAAAGGAAAACTCGAAAACGCCCTTGACAACAAGTCTACTGGGCAGAACGCAATTTAGACCAGTGTATCAGATTGTCTCTTGCTCATATGGCCAAGAATGAGAAAATGATGATTGTTGCCTCTTACTTCTGGTCCGACACAATGAACACCTTTCTATTCAGACACGGACCAGCCACCCCTATACATGCCGATGTGCATATGCTTACTGGCCTTGACATCTCCTCTGCCGATGATGCCACCCTCTTCAACAGAAAACCCGAACATCGGGTAATCACCCGCAACATCGGCGGTTGGACTGGATATGTTCAAGAATATTGCAAGACCGGATCGGTAAGCCAGAGGGAGCATGCCACTTTCCTGAACATGTGGCTAGAGAAGTTTATATTCTGTGGCAAGACAATTGGGCCCACCAACATGTATCTCCCTGCAGCAGAGCTCTTGGCCAACGGACCAAGACTTCCCCTTGGCCGATACCTCCTCAGCTCAGTCTATCACCTCTTGCACCAGGTGTCGGAAAAGTTACTGCTAGGCGAGCCTATTGGCAACCTTGGAGGCCCCTGGTGGTTCATCAATATTTGGCTAAACACCCATATGCACAAGTGCCTTCAACTTGACCTGTTCAGCCAGCAATTCCCAAGAGACCTAGCTGAGGATCATGTGTGTGCTGATGGTGAGTCGGCAACCCGCTCCCCACTCAACTTTGGGGAAGCCATAATAGTGCTTCCGAGAACTGACGCCAATGAGGATCAATTCGGCAGATTTTTCCAGAGGTTTTATTGTGGAGTTTCTACTGTAGAACGGGCTTGGTGGCCCTACATTGATGAGGACAACCGATTCCCACTCTCCTTCAACCTTGCCGATGAAGACATAGAGAAGGATGAAGGAACCCTGAGGGCTATTCTCACTCCCCGGGCCATCTCAGTCAACATCTTCGGGGGTGGGAAGAATACTCATGCCACTTATGAATTCTACTACCCATCGGCAGCGGCAAGACAGTTAGCATTTGGTCAATTGCCGATCAATCTCAGTTATGCCGATGTGGTGAAACCAAGAGAAGTCATCACCAGCGTCATGGACTGGGACAAGGTTGTCAATCTCCCTCCTCATGCCGACACAACCAACATTGACCTATCCACTTAGGCGCCAGTATCCTTCATCACCGAATCATACAAGTTCTGGTGGTAAGAATGGAAAGATCATCTGTTCGCTGCATCGTCACACTATTATCCGCACTTGATTGATGCCGATCATATCGTCCCCGATGACGCGGTAAGTTATCTTCGATTTTATTTCTATCATTTCCTTTCAAATGTATCGGCAATTGATTTTCTGTCAACAGGTTGATGACTTGATTCCAAAAAAGAGCAAAAGCGGCAAAGCCTTCAACTTGCGACCGATTAATCCTACATCGGTAATCGGTAGCAGGGCTCCTTCATTGGCCTCCCTCACGCATCGAAAAGCACTCCCCAAGGTCACCATCAAGTCCAAGTCAACACCAGCTAGGGATGTTATTACTCCATCGGTCGCTGCCGCCATTCTGGCGCAAGATTTCACGGTAACAAACCTCCACTTTATTTATGCCGATTATAAAACTTCCATCGGCAACTCTTACTTACTTCTCAACTTGCACCAAACGTTTTTCTTTTGTAGCAGACAAGCTCATCGGCAGTTGCTCCAAGTGCACAAGTTCCTCTGACTCAGCCTGCCGATGCCCCCGAGTGCAAAAGTCCAAACGCCAAGGTGTATCAAGTACTGCTCCTCAACCAAAACGCCTAAGACCATCAACCCTAGTCGCGTCATCAGCAGCATCTCCTCAATCCCCTACCGATGCACTACCAGAAGAGCCAGCATCGACATCTGTCCCTAATCAAACACCAATTGAACCTCCTCCCAAGGGACGGTGTTGGTGCTACAAGAATCGGCTATAATAACAGAACCGGCACCGACATCGGCATCAGCACTGGCACTAACCATTCCAGCCACCGAGGCAAGTTCATCGGCAATCATTGCCGATTCTCAAGACACCGTTGTGCCAGCTGCTCTACCAAGTCTAAGGCGAGAGATTCTTCTAAAGCAGGTAAATCAACTGTCTATCATAAATTCGCAAAACACATATTTTCAATCGACAAACTCTAATTCTTCTCTTTTCAGTCCCAAGATTCTCCTAACAGCTTATTCTCCTTCGCCATCAACATACCAGACGAGGATGAAGAAGAAGAAAGTTCTGCCCCACCATCAGACGTCATATCAGCAAAATTGAAATCCAAACTTGAAGCATTGCTATCCTTACTGCAGCAAAGCACATCCCAACTAATCCAAGATTCTAACGCAGTAAGGATAGCTTTCAAGGAGATTCAAGGCCAACTGCCTGCCAATATTGAAGAAATGCTCTTCCAAGCGGCACTTCTTGAGAGCCGACAACTTCAATATCAAAAGGCCTCACGCCACATTGCCGATAGAACTGCCCAAGCGAAGCTTGAAGAAGAAATGCTCAAATTCAAGCAAACTGCTGAAGAGAAGCACAAGGGCATCGGTCGCCTGGAAGCCTCCAGTGTTGAGCTTTAAGAGGAAATCACCCGTCTATTGGCAAAAATGGAAGAATTGCTAGCGGAGCTAGGGAAAGTCACGAAGCTTTAGATGCAGCCAACCAAAAGAAGGCTCAACTTCCCGATGCTGCTAAAACTTTACAACAAGAAAGGAATGCTGACGCTCGCCACGCTCTTCTGCTGAAAAGAAAAATCAAACCAGTTGAGGGCACTGCCGATGATGACATCAGAGAGATAGAGGAAGCGGACCAAATTCGCCTGCATGCGATTTCATCCATTCAATCCCTTCTGTAATTTGTTGTATCGGCAACTTCAAACTTGATGACTATCTCGTCTGTATCATAATGTTAATGCTTTTTCTATCGACGCTTTGTATGATAATCCCGTCATCGGCACTTATACTCGTATTACTTTACGCATCCGTCCAGATACTAGGATAATATTTCTTTAAATATTTACCATTGATCGCTCTGGAAAACGCAACCCCTTCGAGGGTTTCCAAAATATAAGCATTACTTGGAACAGACCGATTTATCCGAAAAGGACCCTCCCAATTAGGAGACCACTTTCCAAACTTTGAACTCTTAGTCCCAATCAGTAAAATCAGTTTCCACACTGGATCACCATTGGCAAATTCTTTCGCTTTCACTTTCTTGTCATACCACCTGGCAACCCTTTTCTTGTTCTCTTCGATGCTGATTAAAGCCCTCAGCCGATGGCTTGCTAGATCTTCTAATTCATCCTTCATAAGAATATCATATTCATCGGCTGTTAATTGGTCCTGGGAAAACAATCGTCTAGAACTAGTTTTCATCTCCCAAGGTAGGACAGCATCATGCCCATAAACCAATTGGTACGGCGAAACTTTAGTTTCACCATGACATGTCATCCGATACGACCATAAAGCTTCATTCAACTCTACATGCCACCTTCTAGGGTTTTCTTCAATCTTGCGCTTGATGAGCTTAATAACCCCTTTATTAGTTGCTTCGGCTTGACCATTAGCTTGAGCATAATAAGGAGAAGAGTTTAAAACCTTAAATCCCATACCGATAGAAAATTCATCAAACTCCCCCGATGTGAACATGGTCCCTTGATCAGTTATAATAGTTTGAGGAATACCAAATCGGTAAACAATATGCTCCTTTATAAAATCTATCATGTTTGCCGAAGTCACCTTCTTCAAAGGAATGGCCTCAACCCACTTCGTGAAATAATTAGTGGCAACAAGTATAAATTTATGCCCTTTACTCGACGGCGGATAAATTTGGCCGATGAGATTGATAGCCCATCCTCTAAAGGGCCAAGGCTTGATTATAGGATTCATTGCCGATGCAGGTGCTCTCTGAACATTACCAAACCTCTGACAATCTTGACACCCTTTGAAGTATCTAAAATAATCCTCAAGAATTGTCGGCCAATAATACCCATTCCGTCTAATCATCCATTTCATTTTAAACGCCGATTGATGCGCCCCACATACTCCCTCATGAATTTCACCCATCAATGCTTTCGATTCTTCTTTACTAAGGCATTTGAGCAAAACTCCATCAATCGTCCGATAATATAATTCATCATCAAGGAGTACATACTTGGTAGCCTAAAACCTTAGACGCCTTTCAACCTTTCTAGACGGATCCCTTAAGTAATCGGCAATCTCTTTCCTCCAATCATCGGCAATCAGTATCGATGTCATCATTTCTTGAATCGGTTGATACCCTGAAGCGTACTATGCCAACCGATTAGCCTCTTCATTATGCAATCTAGGAACATGCTCAAGGCGGTATTCTTTAAATTCTTTTAATAACTACAAACACTTTTCATGGTGTGCAATTAAAATTTCACTTCGGCATTCATATGTACCAATCAATTGATTGATCACTAACATAGAGTCGCCAAAGATTTCAACGGCATCGGCACGCACCTCCCTGAGTAATTTTAATCCTTTTAGCAAAGTCTATTATTCAGCCTGATTGTTTGTTGAAGTAGCAACAATCGGCAATGAGACTTCATACTTATGTCCTCGGGGTGAAATTAAGACAATACCGATACCTGCTCCTTCCTTACACGTGGATCCATCAAAGAACAAAGTCCAAGGAGCAATCTCTACGGAACTCACGGTACCACAATGATGAGTAACAAAGTCAGCCATCACTTGGCCCTTAACTGCCTTAGCTGATTCATACCTCAAATCAATCTCTAACAGCGCTAAAATCCATTTGCCGATCCTTCCACTCAATATCGGCATCGACAACATGTACTTAACCACATCATCTTTACATATGACAGTACACTCGGTCGATAACAAATAATGCCTCAATTTACTGCAAGAGAAGTACAGACATAAACATAATTTTTCGACGGCCGAATATCTGGTTTCAGCATTCACCAACCTTCTACTCAAATAATAAATTATGCATTCCTTCCCTTCAAATTCTTAGATTAAGGCTGACCCGATAATGCTGTCATTGACAGACAAATACAACCTGAAAGGCTTCCCGTGTTGAGGAGGAACCAAGACTGTAGGATTTACCAAATATTTTTTAATTTCTTTTAAGGCTGATTGTTGTTCTTCCTTCCATGCAAATTCTTGACCGGCCTTCAGCTTTAACTACGGGCTAAAAGACTTAATCTTCCCAGACAAATTAGATATAAATCTTCTAATAAAATTAATCTTGCCGATCAAGGACAACAACTCAGTCTTGTTTGTGGGAGCAACCACCTTATTAATTGCATCAATAGATTTTCTGCCGATCTCGATACCTCTTTGATGCACCATAAAACCTAGGAATTGACCTACCGATACACCAAACGCACACTTATTAGGATTCATCTTCAATCCATGTTCCCTTGTGCACTCTAGAATTTTCCGCAAATCGGCAAGATGCTTCTCAAAATTTCTGGATTTGACCACCACATCATCAATATAGATTTCAACTATCGTGCTGATGTACTTATGAAATATGAAATTCATCGCTCTCTGATAAGTAGCACCGGCGTTCTTCAAAGAAAAAGTCATCACGACCCACTCAAATAAACCGACATGGCCTGGACATCTAAAAGCAGTCTTGGATATGTCTTCTTCAACCATGAATATTTGATTATATCTAGCATTTCCATCCATAAAACTAATGATTTGATGCCCAGCAGCAGCATCAATCAGTAGATCGGCAACGGGCATCGGGTAACCATCCATCGGTGTAGCCTTATTGAGATTCCTGAAATCAATACAAACACGGAGTTTTCCATTTTTCTTATACACAGGAACTACATTAGAAATCTATTTGGCATACCGACATTGCTGAATAAATCCAGCTTCAATTAATTTTGTAATTTTAGCTTTAATGTCAGGCAATACAAGAGGATTGCATCGCGGCGCGCTGGCTGCCGATGTGGTTGGAAACCAGATTTAATAGGTAACCGATGTTCAACTATTGATCGGTCTAAACCAGGCATCTCTATATAATCCCAAGCAAAACAATCTTTATATTCTCTCAATAAATCATTCAACTGTTGTTTACATTGGGAATCTAACTTAGCACTAATAAAGGTTGGCCTATGCATACTACCATCGCCGATATCTATCTCTAGTAAATCATCTGCCGATGTGAACCCCTGCCCAAGTTTTCCATCATCGGCGAACTAATCCATTAAAATTCTTCTTCAAAACCAACTGCTTGGATCAGTAAAATTCGGTAATCGGCAACCTTGAGGAACTCTGTATCCCAAGCTTCGCCCGATATGCACTTGGTCTGCTCATAAGTTTCTTACTCTGCCGATGCAACGATTGACGAGGCTTCACTCTAGACGACTTCAATTTTGTCCCCAACCCATTGCACGAGGCTTTGGTGCATTGTGGAAGGGATACATCAATTAGCATGGATCCAATCCCTTCCTAGAAGCAAGTTGTAGGCACATTTGCCATTGATCACAAAAAACGTCGTCGGCAAAGTTTTACTACCGATGGTTAACTCAACGCATACTGCTCCCTTAGCTAGTGACACATTGCCTTCAAAATCTTTAAGCATCATGTCTGTCTTGGCTAAGTCCTGGTCACCTTTCCCAAGCTTCCTGAACATGACGTACGTCATTATATTGACTAACGCTCCACCATCTACCAGCATCTTTGATACTGGCTACCCATCAACTTTGCCTTTGACAAACAAGGCCCTTAAATGCTACCTCTCATCATCGGTAGGCTTTTCAAAGACAGCTGCCATCGGGTCCAGCACTAACTGCGCCATCTCAGCAGCTTCTTCCTCAGCATCGACAAGCGCCATGAATTTCATCGGCAATGTGACAACCATATTGACCTCTGTCGATGGACTCCCATCCTTGCGTTTCGGCCTCCACTGCCTAACTGGAGATTTTTCACTTGAAGGATTTTCACTGTGATACATATCTCCTTGACATTCATGTTGAATCCTCCTTTTCCGAGTCTTTGTCAGACCCTTGGGGCACCATTGAGGAAGCTTAGTTTTCCAAACAGGCTGGTACTGTTTTTCACCGCTTATGTCTGCACCACTCCTTACATTCGGATCCCTAGAGAATATCTCTTCATCGGGCACTCTTACATTAGCCATTTCTTCAAGCTCTTCTTGACGACCATGCTTGCCAAGCCTGTCATGTACGCTGAGCTTGGCCCCCAGCCGATCATGTACTGATCTCTTTTCTTTGATCGGCCTAATGTAGCTTGATGCCCGATCCTCAAAACAAGGCTTCTTTTCTGACCGATCGGCAGGATAGTACCCATTGCATTCGGGGCAATTATCGGCAGTGGGTAATTTAATGCCTTCTTCCCAGCAATGAACAAAGAAAGGGCACCTCCAATGATCTTTGTGCCGATACCACTCTTAGCGCCTTTCCTCCTGCTGCTGCTGATATTGCTCCTCTTGCAATAGCCGATATTCTTGTCGTGGCTGCCTGTGCGTGATTACAACGCCATACAGTGCATGCTTATGAGGCCTCCTAGCGCTACTGCTCTCATCAGTAATTCTCTTGCCCTTTCTATCATTGGCAAACCCCTTCCTTTTCACATCATGCGCAGCTATCTGATGTTCAGGATCCACCGATGCACTTTTCTTGGTAGCTTCTGACGTTAGCACTTTAATCTTTCCACTAGTTTCCACCATGTTATATGGAAATGGGTGTTGGTCGATCTTCATCGGCTTCTGGGCTTTAGAATTTTCAAACTTAATTCGCCCAGACTCAATTTCTGACTGTAGCTGCTGCCTAAAGACTCTGCAATCATTAGTATTGTGCGAAGTTGCATCATCCCACTTGCAATACCTGATCCTTTTAAGTTCTTCGGCCGATGGAATCACTTGATTAGGCGAAACCTTAATCCGCCCTTCTTGAAGCAACAGATCAAATATCCTATCGGCCTTGGTAACATCAAAGGTGAATTTTTCAGCTTTTTTCTGGCCAAATGGACAAGACACCGGCTTCTTGTTCTTTATCCATTCAGCAGCACTGATACTTGGCTCCTCATCTGACTCGGCATCTTCTTCTTGCCCAATGAAGGATACCTTTTTATTCCAAGTTTTTCTAGGTTCGAAAGCTTTAATGTCTTCTGACTCAGCAGATCAAGTTTTTTATTCTCTGCACGAGATGGCTCAGACTTTCAAACTCTTGAGATGCATATTTGTTCTTGATGTGTGGCAGCAATCCCTGGAAGGCCAAGTCTGCCAATTGCCGATCATCAAGCACCAAGTTGTAGCACTTGTTCTTTACGTCTCGTAGCCTCTGGACGAAGCTTTCTACCGATTCATCATTACGCTGCCTCAATTTGACCAAATCGGTAATCTTCTTGTCATATACGCCAGCGAAGAAGTACTTGTGAAACTGCTTCTCTAGATCGGCCTAAGTAATCACAAAATTTGGAGGCAGTGAAATAAACCATGTAAATGCCAATCCAGATAATGATGACGAGAACAATCTTACCCTCAGTTCATCTCTGCCGGCTGCTTCTCCACATTGGATAATGAAGCGGTTGATGTGCTCCATTGTTGACGTGTCATCTTGACCAGAAAACTTTGATAAATCCGGCACCTTGTACCGATTTGGGAGAGGAATCAAATCATATGCCGGCGGGTATGGTGTCCAATAAGAGTATGTATTAACCTTAGGCTTGATGCTAAATTGTTCTTTCATCACTTCGGCAATCTTATCAGTCCAGTATGCATCTTGATCTTGCCGAAGCATTGGCTGGATGTTGATTGGCTGAGCTGGTTGATACGCCTCCTCGTATCTTTGTGGCAAATATGCCAGAACGTTTGGCGCAGGCGCAGTACCAGCTCGCTGAATATTAAACATCGGCTGATTTGCCGATGGATGACCTTGAACGCCCATTGGGATGTACTGTGGCATTATATTCATCGGTCGATGTGTCGATGCCCCATTCTGAACGTTCTCCAAGTACTGACACCCAGGTTGTACCATCTGTTGTTGAATCGGTGCTTGACGAGTCCATCCAGGATTACAAGTCATCGGCATGTAATTTGCCGATAGCTGATAGCTAACCGGCGCCTGTCGCTCCTGTACTTTGGAGTAATCAACAAATTGGCCACCTTGGTGTGCTGGTACTCTAGTTTGAGGATTCTTCACCGCCATAGGCTGACTTGCAGTTGTCGTGTCTTGTTTGCATCGGCAAAGAACTTGCCGATGGTTGCGCATAAGGCACTTTGGGTATCGCCATCTGAAGATCTACTAACGACAACTGCACGGTTGGAGAGGATGTAGCATATTGCATCATCAGGGTCATCGGCTGTGCAGGCATTGCCGATGCTATGGGGCCCTTCCATGCTGCATTGTTATCCTAGACCAGTCTAGAATCAACAGATGGACTTGGAGGCATACCGTATCCCCACCAGTTGGTGGGAGCTGGCTGACTCTTTATTGTAGGTCCTGACATTGCCGATGCCACCAGATCTGTGTTAAATCAAGTGACGCTTACAGGACTCGATCTTGGCGGTGTAAGCTCATCGGCAGTGGGATCCACAGGTTGGGAAGCTGCCATTGGAGCCGCCGATGGATTTGTAGCAGCTGCCAATCCAGGTTGATGATACGCTGGACCAACATACCGGGGTGCACATTGATTTCATAACAGCATTGTATATAGTGTTGGACAGCACATTGGAGTGTCTAATTACGCATGATTTAATGCAGAATTAACCATCTCTTGTAATTTATCAGGATTGACGTCGAAAGTAACTTGCCGTGGCAACGGTGGATCTTGCTTCCGGATAGCTTCGCCACTCCTGTTTAGGCTGAAGGACTTCAAATACAACTGCTTGTACTCCTCCATAGCCTGCTTTTGATCATCTTTCAGATCTGCTTTAGAGACTTTAATGACGTTGCTCGGATTGACCTCAAAATTGTCCATAAGCTTGTAATGGGTTAAACCGTGGCCAAAAAGATGTATTATCTGTCCCACTAGGTGTGCTAAAAGACGTGTTGACACAAAAACCGCCGAATCTGCGAACACGTTGGGCTTATACCCAAATTCGATATCCGAAGTGTGCCAGTCGATTTGACCAGTTAATCGACAAGGACGATAACTAGAACAAATTTGAACGAGACGACGACTAGAACAAATTTGAACGAGACGACGGCGATGCGTCCGGACGTCAAGGCTCTGATTTGCTCAAAACGCGGAACTTGCAAAGCTGACGGAGATCTTGCAGATGCAACCCGTCGAAACTTCGTAAGAACTCATGGACAAACTAGAACTAATGCAATGAAAGTAGGTTTGCTGGAATGGTAGATGAAAATAATAGATTTTGTTTGATTGATTGTGTATCCTTTTTTACACCACCCCTAGGTACATATTTATACTCCGGCAAGATGAGTTGTAAACAGACACGACTCATACCTTTCTAAACAAAAAAACTCCTATTTTTAAGGAAATAAACGACTCGTGCAAGAGTCAGACTCAAACTATAATAATAATACTGGTATAACATCACCAGTTTCCATATCCGTTTCCCTTATGATGAAACTTTTCATTGGCAGACTTCTTCCAATCTGCAGCCTTCTTCTATTATCATCGGCAGTTTTCTACTGACGTCAGCCATGTCATCCTGCATCCATCGGCAATTCTTTCCTATCGGCAACACCCTTTTTTCTTCATCGGCAACATCCTCCTATCGGCAATAATCTTGCTTTTTCCTTGTTTCTTCACTCAGACTCACCATCGGCAACCCCCTTTGTTTCCATCGGTAATCTTAACCGGTAATATCTTGATGCCGATAAGAAACAGTGACCATCTCTTCGCCAATCAGCGCGCTCGGTTCATATTGACACGTACCAAAAAATAGTTTCAACAATTTCTAAGTATCTTATTTTAGTTCTTACTTTATTCTATTTATGGGATCTCCGCTCGTATTGAGTGCTCTAGTTTTCATGGGATTAGAGTAGTAAGCGATAGTGTAGACGTGGTGTCTAGACTAGAGTTTACCTAAGTTTGCGCCCAATCCTACGGATAGTTGTGGTAGCCGCAGGGGTGACAGCTCTATAAGCCCTTTGTAGTCCACCACGTTCGGGTTGGTGTTTTCGTAGAGCTTTTGGCAGCCTCTCCCGACTACCTTTTTCCTAGTCTTTATCGAGAGTTGGGAAGGTACTATTGCTCCAAAGTAACTAGAGTATCGTGGACCTTTAATTAGATATCCCCCTTAGAAAACTCTAAAATCTCTCTTTACCTAGTTATCATTATTTACCCATTTACCATTCTCTATCCATTTATCTTTTCTACTACCAAAATATTCCATCTTATCTATACTTGGACGCTCTTAGTTCTTTTCTAGTTCACTTCACGTTCCCCGTCGAAATCGATACCCTTGGAATACTCACGTGTGAAAGCTACAACGGTATCTGTGTGCTTGCGGATTTATCTGTTTGCGTTAAGAAATACCAACAAGCTTTCTGGCACCGTTGCCGAGGAACGGTAGCTGTGCTAGTTTCGAACTATGGTCATCCATTTACCTTTTTCCTTTTTACCATCTTTCTCACCTTACCATATTCATCTTACGAAAACTATAAACATTCTACTCCAAAGAGCGACTTGTTGGAGACTCCACCATCTTCACCCCGTATTCTTACAAATGGCTATGAGCTTCGCCCTGCTTGTATAGCCATGGTTTGGGAGCAATATTTCTCTAGCCTTGGTTTAGTTTTAAATCCAGTTGAAAATATGAATTATCTAAGTATAGAGGAGGCCCCAAACAAGACTAATTTGAGAGTTACCAATCCAAGTGGAACTTTGAACTTACATGAAGAATTAACCATAGAGATTGGAGAGGAAGATGATATCAATGAGCATAGAATCTATTCCATAACTATCTCTTTAAACCCATGCTCATATGAGACATCTCCCATACCCATTGGTCTCTTTATTACCACACATGACATCTTCAACACCCCTCGTGCTTTCTGTTTACAAAAACTTTAAAAGGGTGGTTGTCGATGCATATGTTTATCATAAATATTGCAGATCTCGTTGTGTAAATCTTGAGATAGGTAATGACGGGGAAACCATTTTTCTAAAAGCACATCTTGAAAGGTTCCCTTAGGACAAGCTTAGTGTCCTCAAACATGCACCTCTCAGATCGTAACATAAGTGTTCACCTTTATGTTGCCTACCCTTGTAAATTGAGCATAGAATTATATGATTATATTCCTTCAGGTATTTTTTGTCACTAACCTTTCTAGGTATAGAGCAGAAACAATGAAGGAATAACAAGCATAAGGTATGTCGAACCAATCATCATGCAACATTGAATACATTCATCCAATCTTGATTTTTGCAAAATTCAAGCTTGGGGGATAACCCATCGTAAAAACATCTTTTGCCATGTTGCTACATCATCTTATTCGTACCAACCTTTAAGGCATGCTCAATGTTGATGGTAATTTCACCATGCTTTTACACCCTCAAAATACCATCAACAACCTTGGATTCAAGAGTATAATAACATAGCTAGAGCATATTTTACCCAATAACTAGTTCCACATGTCCCTTGACTATTTGAGTGCAGGTAATGACAAATGGGGACTTTTGGGAGCTAGTGGGCCCACTTAGGGGGTCGACCGACCTCCCTGTGGGGCCACTAGGCCTCCCAAGCCCCCATGATCCAAGTAACACTCTCCAAAGAACTTTCTACCCCTTGGATCCAAGTGTGCTACCTCTCAATGGTTCTGGATCAAAGCACGAGGATCCATGGGCCCAAGATGACATATTTCCAAGTATGGCAAATGTGCAAATCCAATACACCATCATAATGGGCATTATCTCTAGAAGATCTGTTTCACTAGATATGGTGTCAAGTTTGATTAATGAACCAAAAGTAAACTTGTATGGAATTTGGTTGTACTCTTGGACTAACCAATGCATGATAACTTCAAAAATTTTGATGGGTAAGTCATGAGATCATTCATAGAGACAAATCAAGGTTTGAGGTAGTTTTGAAATAATCTTGCACACCTTTGCCTTAACCTTGCTTGGTTTTTAATTGGTGAACAATGATGGAACATCCCTTTCTGTGCTAAAATGCTAAAACCAACATTTCTATAGCATAGAAGATGTCCTCTATTTCTATGACAATAATACCCTTGCTTCAAATTATTCGTGAATTCCTTCGGGTATGTGTTGTCCACTAATCGTTCATATGAGAGAAGCAATGAATGGAGAAAAAGGGTCTGAGTACAATGCAATGATTCACAGAAGAAAGACCATTCGTCATCATCAATATCGTGACGCAAGGAATCGTCATGCTTTGAGATTACGGCTGCAACACCTTTAAAGGTAAATGCTCAGTGTCTTAAAAGTTTTCATGAACATGAATCACTTGAGCATGAAATTGACATGGTAGATTTTGTCCTTAATCTAATTTAGAACTAAAATCTACATGTTTTAATTTTTGTTCATTTTTCGTGTTTGACCCTAGAATTAGCGTGTACCTAGCCTCGTCACCTCCCACACGAAATCTTGCCCCCTTTGGCCCCGAAAGGCGGTCGGCTGACCGCATGTTGAGGTTTCTTGGCCCGACGTTGCACGGCCTGCCTAACCTAACCTGTGGGACCTCCAATCCAGTCTCGATCAAGCCAAACCTTCCAAAAAGCGATCAACCGACCGTGGATTTGGCCCTTCAGCCATGCCCGTTGCTCCTGAACGTTGCACCAACGTTCCTCTCCTGTTTCCGGCACGATCCAAGTTAAAATGGAGGCAAAGGATGTTGGATTCTCTCTTAACCTCTCCCTCTCCTTCCTCATCTTACCTTGTTCTTTTTCACCACCAGTAGAAATTCCAGCTCCTCCTGCTTCCCTTCTCACCTTCCTTGACCTCACCATGGTTCCACCAAGAAGAAGAGCGAAATGGAAAAGTTTCTACGTGTTGTTGCCAAAGAAAGAATTACCAACTTAGAAGAAAGGGTTTCTGAGGAGAGAATGGAGCATCTCGGTCTTGAAGATAGCTTTAATGATCTTCGCATTATCATTGATGCAAAGCTCAAGCTCTTATCCAAAGCCTTTGAGAGAGAGGATCTCCTTGCATCTCCTTCTCCTTAGTCATCCTCTAGAGCCATCGACACAATCTACCTCATGGCCCTGATAGAAGAGAACATGAAGAGATGCTTGTCATCCCTTATGCTAAGGCCATAGGATTTTCTCTCTCCATCTTCTACCTTGGATCACCTTAGCCCTTCATAGCAACAAGATACTTAGGCTTGATAGTCTATCACTCATGAATCAAAAACATATGCCTAAGCTATCAATGATAAAAGAAACTCTTGATTCTGCTGGTATCTTACCCCAGCAAAACCCCTGCATTTGATCTCTCTCTGTCCTATGTTGTAGTATGAAGTGAAACAAGTATGGGGGGGGGGGGTATCGGTCGACACCCCAACATACCATTTCACCAGATCGACCAAGGAATCATGATGTACATGGTCATGACACGTCCCACGAAAAAATTGGACCTCATCGGCAACTTTTGTGCATCGGGCGATGCATGTTCGGGGCCAAATCGTAGAACGGACAGAGCAGATCAATGTTCAGAGGTAAGGGAGTCTAATGCAGAGACCGAAGTGGCCAAGTGGCCCCGAAGGGCGGTCGGCCAACCGCACCTAGAAGGCCCGGGCCCACCAGCTAGCGTACACTCAACTTCAACATCCATTCTGTCTGGTTTGACACGTCTATCCCCTTTTCCTTTATGTTTTATTTGTTTTACTCATTTCCCCTTTTTAAATAATAATAATAAAATAAAATAAAATTTTATTTCATCTTGAAATCAATTTCTTAGTTTATTTCCCTTTTAATATTAAATAAAAACAAGAAGATCGCATTCGAAACTACAACTTGAAAAGTGACATGATCTATGACGTTCTAAGGGTAAAAGCGTCATAAAGATGAATTCTTGCTTTTGCTTATGCTAGTGGGAAAATATCTTGATAGGGAACCATATTGACTATTTAAAGTATTTGGATATTAATTTTTGAAAATGTCATAAAATCATAATGTCACTACTCCTCTCTAGTGAGAAAATTGCTTTCAAAGCCATATATGCTCTTTCATTGTATAAGCTTTCTACATAAGCTGCTTACTTTGTGTTGAGTTTGGTCAAGTTTTGTGACCCTTGTTGAGAGATTTATCATGCTCCCAAGATCAAGATCATGTACACGCCACATATACACGTTGCTTCTACACTGAAAGTACGTAGAAACTTGACTTACGTTTTCCAGATAGTTCAAACTCCATGCTCTAATAGAAAATTCTCTCTCTAGTATGTTGCTAGTAAATGAGACATAGACTATGCAAAAGTATAGCGGCACATAAAGTCCCAAGTTTTAGAAAAGGAATGATGATCACATCAAAGCTCATTCAAAAAAAGAGCATTCCAAAGCTCATAGAAAAAAAAGATAGCTATGTCTCAAAATAATAAGTTAGGAAAGAGAGATCATATAAAGGAGTTTTGATCATTTGCCATGTTTCCACACACTTGCACATCTTGATCTAAGAGTATGACATTTCTCTCCTTGGATCCGTAATTTGACTTTACAATATATGCAAGGTAAGTTTGCTACATGTTTATCCCTACCTAAGCTCCACATAAGCCTTTTAGAAGTAGGAAGATAAAAAGAAGGCAAATTTCAAACATATGCCTTGGTGAGGAACCATACACCTTATGAGTAATCTAGAGTACTATATGAGGAGTAAGTTGACTTATGAGCTTTCTTTTGAAAAATTATCAAAAACTCCAAGTACCAAAATATGATTTGGGAAGATGACTTTGCTTTGAGAGCTGTTCCATTTCTCAACCTCTCAAGGATTTATGTTAGCTAATACCACATATCCCATTAGTATGACAAATGTCTTGAGTAAATCTTTATGCTTGATTTATACTTTGAATATCATGGTTATGCTTACTTTTATCCTTTACTCGAGGACAAGCAAAGAGGTAAGTATGGGGGATCTTGTTGATGGTAATTTCACCATGTTTTTACACCCTCAAAATACCATCAACAACCTTGGATTCAAGAGTATAATAACATAGCTAGAGCATATTTTACCCAATAACTAGTTCCACATGTCCCTTGACTATTTGAGTGCAGGTAATGACAAATGGGGACTTTTGGGAGCTAGTGGGCCCACTTAAGGGGTCTGCTGACCTCCCTGTGGGGCCACTAGGCCTCCCAAGCCCCCATGATCCAAGTAACACTCTCCAAAGCACTTTCTACCCCTTGGATCCAAGTGTGCTACCTCTCAACGGTTCTGGATCAAAGCACGAGGATCCAAGGGCCCAACATGAAATATTTCGAAGTATGGCAAATGTGCAAATCCAATACACCATCATAATGGGCATTATCTCGAGAAGCTACCTGCAAAAGATAAGCTTATTTGGCCACAAAAGACGGTCGGCCGACCGCACTTTGGGCCCAATTTTGGACAACAGAATCCACACCTATCAAGGAGGTCCCATGCCAAAGGGGAGGCCCATGGCTCTCTAAAAGAGGTCGGCCGACCACCTAGGTGGGCCTAGAGACCACTCACAGGCCCGCTGACCAGTGGGGTCAGCTTCTAGAAGAAAGTGGTAGGGCCCACCTATCAGGGGGTGGTCGGCTGACCACACCCAGGTGCCCAAAAGATGCCCCAAGGTCTCTATCACCTTCCTGCATGCCACCATGCATCGACTTGATCTCCACCGTTAATCTAAGATGGTTACTATGACAGTTGGATCCTACGGTGGCTGATGGAGGTGACGCGGATCACTTACGTGGCACCGGAGTAGCCCCTACTGCACCTGTAGCTATAAATAGACCGGTAGAGCTCCCTTACCATTCATGCCTCATTGGAGAAACTACTTAGCTTAGCGTAGCTCTGCAGTAGTGCTATGCTAGTTGGAAGAGAGTGAGGAGAGCCTAGAGGAGAGTCAGGCCTATCTGGTGTCTTCTCTGAGTTGTACCTCAGCGGATGCGATTCTCTTGTAAGTTCAGCACTTGTAAGTGATTCCTCCGAGTTCTTTATAGCATTTAGTATTCTAAATCTGGTTTAGCTATTATACATCTTTTCGCACTTGTTTATCGTTTTACTTTAAGTAGAGTGCTTTAGCCTTAACATGGGGTTAAAGTAGTAAGAATAGTGTACACATGGTGTCTAGACTAGATCTTACCTTTGTAAACCACTTATCGCGCGGATTGTTCGTGGATGCTAGTAGAAGGTGACAGCTCTATCAAGTCTTTGTATTCCACCACGCATGTCAGATAAGTTCCTAAAAGGTAGGGCCTCAAGACAACTTGATGGTGCGGTCCGGTTAGAGTTTTGCCCTCTTTCTAATCTATCCCATCGCCTCCTGCAAGATAAGGGCTGATAAAGCCAGTATAACCAGCTATACCTTGTTAGATACCTTTGCTATATCGAACCTCTCAACCCAGTTATCATAGTCTCCCTTGATTCATCATAAGACATACCCATAAGACAACCCAGTTAACTCACTTCTCGTTCCCCGTGGAAATACGATACCTTGGAATACTCCTAGGTGAAGTGCTACAATGGTATAATCTGTGCGCTTGCGGATTTATCCAATAGTCATAAGAAATACCAACACTCAACTACTAAATAGAAAAAAAATCATACTCTTTCATCTTCACTTGTGTAAATCTCCATAATACATTCATGGTACCTTTGTCTACTATAGTATATGTTTAGGTTTTGAAGTATATTCATACACCTTTTAAATTATGCATGGTGTTTAGTTTAAAGGTATTTGGATATTACCTCTAAAGGCTTTTTAATTTAAGTGTAGTGCTTAGGTTAAAATGTCCTCCTAAATCAAATTAGACATGGTGTCTAGGTTGATCTTTGAACCGATAGTATACTAGAGTAGATATTAGATATTTTGTTAGACTAATCCCTGTAGGAAAACTTTCAATATCAAATTGGGAAGTCCTGAGATGAACTCACTCTAAAGATGAAGAAAGACGCATAAACTTCAACAACCTTCACAAGAGAGAGGTAGCTACTTCATCATGATGAATTCCGTGGAGCAAGGAGAAGGCGAGTGACAAAGGACAAAATCTACATCCGCTCAATCCATGGAAGAGGGTGAACAAAATTTCAAGATCGGAAGAACAAGGATGAGAGAGGAGTGGAATAAGAAGACAAGTCATTAATGCATAACCAGTTGTTCAAGGGAAACTTCCATGAGGGTTATGATGCCATCATTCTTCAATGACAAAGGTAAAGGTAAGTAATCATCACTCTAAAAGTTTTTCTTTGATTATGGTATTCACATAAATAAGATCTAAACATATTTGAGCTGTAACTCTACTTGATCCAATCTGATTAACTCAACATGTTAGTTCTTTAAAACCTGTTCCTAGTACCATATTCTTGTCCTCACAAAAGTAACCATATGGGCTAAAATGTTGCACATCAAACCTTGGAAGATGATAATCTCAATCATGTAAAAATAAATTAGACAATCTTTACATCTGTTAAAGTAATCTGATTAGCCATGTGTTGTTGAAATAGTACATTCATGCTCATCCTCTAGACTGATCACTCATGTCATGGTTAAATAAAATACAACTCATTCTTGCTCAAATATATTTAGGTTAGAGATGAATGAATAAACTTTTGGTTCTATTGGTGTTTTTCCACCAGTAGAGCCCATGCACTTGATCTCTGCCTTGTTTCTATGAGCAGGACACTTCTTCACCATGCCATCAAGAGCATGGGTGGATGACATCCTACTAATGAAGAAAGGAGATCTAGGGAGATCTGGCATTCCAATCTCCATTGGAGCTTACACTTTTGAAGAAGTGGTCTGTGACCTTGGAGCAAGTGTCAACATCATGCCAACTTGCAGATCAGACACTATGCTATTCCAAGGGAGTTCTTGAAGTAGTTGTCTGTAACCTTGGAGCAAGTGTCAGCATCATGCGAAGCTTGCAGATTAGACACTATGCTATCCCAGGAATTCCTTAATATGTCATCATACGAGTTGGACAGTCGTTCGTGCGGGTAAAACCTTGTGATTGAAGAAACAAGTGGAGATGTGAAAGCACTCATTATCTGGGACGCTCATTCGTAAGAACATATAATGCCATCATCTACATGGATATCACCAAGATTTGTTTCACTATCAAGGATGAGAAGGAGAGATTCACTTTCATGAAGCATACACTCAAGGCTCTTACTCATCCTAAGAGGCCATATATCTACGAGGATACAACTATTACTACAAGGAAGAACAACATCAACAATAGAAGAAGGAAGAGTAAAGCTCAACAACCAAGAGAAGACCTAGATAATTAGCACTATTGATTCAGGGTATGATCAACTCCTTCTACCTCGCTAAGCTAGGAGATCCAGGAGTACCTACCAATGATTGCAAGATCAAGGAAAGTACATTCTACAAGATATTTTGCAATATTGGATCAACCAGTAACATAGTGTCTAAGTTGGCCTACCAACATTTATATGGCAGTAGACCACTGTACCAGACATATGTGCAGCTACAGCTAGCAGACCAATCATTCTGATTTCTGGAGGAAATAACAAAAGACATCATGATCAGAGATCACTATGTTCCCACTGACTTCATGGTTCAAGATATGAGAGATGAAGATGAAGTCCACCTCATTCGAGGAAGATCTTTCCTCAACGCCAATAGTGCAATCATCTACATGAAATCATGAGAGATCCATTTCCAATTTCCTGAAGAGGAGAAACAAGCCACCAAGGATGGATGGACAGACTATCTAGGAGAATTAACAAGAGGATGTATCACCTTCTACAAAGGAAATAAGAAGTAGAACCTTAGACTAAGGAAGTGTGGAAGAGGAAAGAGACTTCATCGGAAACACCAACACAAGAAGAGCAAACATCCAAGTATTCATCAGGAGTGGACCATGCTCCTTAAGACATTTGAACCAGAAGAGAGGTCTGGTTCGACGGACCTAAATCTCTGAACCATAGCCGGAAGGTAAACTCGGTAAGTTATCTGCATATTTATTTTCCTCTGCATTGCACTCTAGCATATTTTCTTTCCATAAATATTTGTAGTACTATATAATATTTAGTATAATTCATTGCATAATCATCTTAATCATAGCATATCTATATTATTGCACTGCATTGCATCATAAAAAGAAAAAAAAACCCTTTAAGCCCCATGTGAATAAGTCTTGTAACTATTTACTGTGGAGGCATAAAAAATTGTTGCATTAGTCATTTGCATATAAAATTGAAAATCTAAAAAAAATATTTGAATATTTGAATTCTGCAAAGCTCTAGACAATCAAGGCATAAATGGTTTACCGCTAACGCTTAAACTGTTCCACGAGCTTTGTTGTCTATTTGAGTTTAGTAGGATTTGGAAAGACTAGACATGATTAGATAACTTCATCTACTTTGAGAAGTACAACTACATCAACTATCATCTTTGAAGTCTCAGAGAAGTGAAGTAAGTCTACACTGTCTAAATGAATGACCATGTCAACATCTAGCTTGGGGGAGAGCACCCCCATGTATCCAGGTAAGTATCCTTACCCTCTTAGGTTTACTTTGATATTAGTTACATAGATTAATTCAAATAAAAAAAATGTGAGCACATGAAGGTTCACACTTAATCACAAGAGTTACAACTTAGATACTTTTCATTGTCTACTTTATCCTTAATAGAGTTTCCTATTTAGTAATAATAATAAGTGTGTTTAGAAGTTGCTAATGGTAAAATGAAGAACTCTGAAGATAACTCTATGGAAATGATGAATAGTTGCTCTGCCATAATTCCTTTCAAGTACCTAGTTTTCAGCCTTGAATTCTTCCAAGTTTTAGATATAACTGTTTTGACATGAAGATTTGCTCTGAACCTGAAACTTGTGGGTTGCGAATGCTTGAGCTAAGTCTAGGTAGTTGATAGGTATGATATGAGAAAGTTGAGCGACTGTTTATCTTGTTCCTAGCAATACTGGAGTTCTAGAGAATTTATCTTTTGAAAATTAAAAATATTACATGATGAGTCTCTGTATGACGAGAGCTTGAGATCCTACCGCAACCATATATACATGTCTGGTAGATTAGGAAAACATTCACTATCATATTTACTGCTTGTATTTGCATTGAGTTTTGTCAAGCTTTGTTGACCCTTAGAGACTTGTCATGCTTTTAAAATCAAGATCACATACACTCCACTCATATATGCTACTTCTATCCTGGAAGTACGCATCCATATATATGACATACAGATCCAGCAGAAAAATGCTCTATTCCTACCTTGGGAGAAAGCAACCAAAAATATCCCAGTTCTCCACCTATCCATATATTCTATTGCCATATATGTAACTGCTCCAAAGATTTCCTTGTCATCATCTCTCAAAAGATTTATTATAGAAAGAGACTTGGGGATGTAAAAAATAATAATAAAAAAAATAATAAAAAAAAAGATCACGTACACTCCACTCATATATGCTACTTCTATCCTAGAAGTACGCATCCACATATATGCCATTCAGATCCACCAGAAAAATGCTCTACTCCTACCTTGGGAATAAGAAACCAGAAATATCCCAATTCTCCACCTATCCATATATTTCATTACCACAGATGTAACTGCTCCAAAGATTTTCTTGTTATCATCTCTCAAAAGTTTTATTATAGAAATAGACTTGGGATTGTAAAAAAAAAGAGAAATAAAGGGAGTAAAACATGGACGAGTGTCCTATCAAAACAATGGGTACTTAGATGCCCGCCTCTCTAAAAAAAAGCAAGCAAGCCCAAGTTCTCTCAAAAATTCCAAGTTCCAAAAGAGAGATGTATATATATATATATATATATATATATATATATATATATATATATATATATATTTAAGGAGCAGAGTAGAATTAGGTTTCCACCATACACCCTCATATATCCACCACACATATATATTCATCCTCATACATCCACCATATATCCCATACACATGCACATCTTGATTTGGTTGTATGCCCTGTTTCTCTGGATCCATTGTTCGACTTTACAATATATGCTTTGCAAGTATGTATGCGCTGTTTCTTCCCACCTATGAACTCCATATATTGCCTATTAGTTATAGGGTGAGAGAGAGAAGGCACATTGTTACTTTTCCTGTTCCAAATAATATTCTGAGAGAAGGCATAACACCATTGTTGCCTTGGTGAGGATCCACAAATACCACATATAGAGAGACTTGAGAGGGTCATACAAAAGAGACTTTGAGTTTTATTTCGAAAACTTTGCAAAACTCCAGGATGAAGGTAAAGTGAAGAGCTTGAGACATAGTACTTGGCTTGATCATTCTACTTTTCAATTACTCAAGACCCAAGTGATGACTATAAGCCCCATAGTTAAAGGTAATATGGGTAAGTTTGAAAGTCAGAATAGTTTACTCTAATCCAGAGGAGAATTCTTATTTGAACGCATGTGTACCTTTAAGGCGTGAAAGCATTATAGCAACTCCTGATCCATCATTGAGTTCATCTTTGCTCAGGGACGAGCAAAAGGTAACCTTGGGGGAGTTGTTGATGGTCCTTAAGTACCAATTTTAACCGTCAACTAAACAAGAAAAAGGATATAAATGAAACCACTAGCTAGAATTAGGGTTTATACTGACAGAATTCTACGAGTTTTGGTGAATGTCTGTTTCTATAGGGGGTTATCAGGAAATACCAAGGAAAGGCCCACATGTCATGTTTACATAGAGATATTTATCAACCGCACAATTTTCTATACTCTAGAAGGTTCCAGGAGACACGAGAACGAACAGGAGGCAAAACGGGCCCAGAGTCAGGGCGCCTGCCCTGACCCCTAGGGCGCCCGCCCTGAGCTGGCAGCCAATCAGGCTCTGCTTCGCGGATCGCACTCCACCGCCTTTGAGGATGAATCTAAACCCTTCATATAGGTCGGTTTGATCCAACTGCCCATGTCCATTTGAGGAGGCTATATAATCAAGGCCCCTGACCCCCCTGAGGATCATCTCATCTCATTATTCTTCTCCAGAGCAAAAGCTAGGGTTTCAATTATAGAGAAGGAGAGAGGTCCCTCTAGTTGTCTAGATCTAGTTCTTCTAGTTCTAGCTCATCTAGTTGTAATTAGAGGTGAGAGAGAGAGAGGAGGACAGAGCTAGAAGGAGCCGGATCTGTCGGATCTTCCTCAACATTGTACCTTTGCAGCATCTAGTTCTGAGCAATCTCCAGGTTCTTCATTTATTATTTCTATGTATCTTATTTTAGTTCTTACTTTATTCTATTTACGGGATCTCCGCTCATATTGAGTGCTCTAGTTTTCATGGGATTAGAGTAGTAAGCGATAGTGTAGACGTGGTGTCTAGACTAGAGTTTACCTGAGTTTGTGCCCAATCCTACGGATAGTTGTGGTAGCCCCAGGGGTGACAGCTCTGTAAGGCCTTTGTAGTCCACCACGTCCGGGTTGGTGTTTTCGTAGAGGTTTTGGCAGCCTCTCCCGACTACGTTTTTCACAGTCTTTATCGAGAGTCGGGAAGGTACTGTTGCTCCAAAGTAACTAGAGTATCGTTGACCTTTGATTAGATATCCCCCTTAGAAAACTCTAAAATCTCTCTTTACCTAGTTATCATTATTTACCCATTTACCATTCTCTATCCATTTATCTTATCTACTTCCAAAATATTCTATCTTATCTATACTTGGACGCTCTTATTTGTTTTCTAGTTCACTTCATGTTCCCCGTGGAAATCGATACCCTTGGAATACTCACGGGTGAAAGCTACAGCGGTATCCGTGCGCTTGCGGATTTATCTGTTTGCATTAACAAATACCAACAGAGGCTTGGGCTCATTACTATGTGATGTTCTTATGGCATAGTTCATTAGTTGTTAATTTTGTCATTGAGTTATTGTTATTTGTTCATATAAGCATTATATCTTGTTCACTTGATCATGTGGTCATTTGGGCTTATGTTGAACTTGATGCTACTCAATTGCTAAAACTATGACTTACTAAAAGCTATTGCAGTTAAACTCGTGTCTATCCTTTTTGAGCCTCATAAACCCCATGTTATATTTGCTTAGCATGGTGAGCTGACGCTTGTTGTCATCACCTTTATATAAAAATCCCGGATGGGTACCAGATCGCAAGAGTTCGAAAAGATAGGCTTGTGGTCAACCAGTCAGTTGGTCCCTGTGGATTTGGGGTCTTCACCCGAAGATCGGAGTGATCGTTCCACTATTTGCTGCTTAAGGTTATCCTTTGACCTTATATGTTATATATTATAGGTATTATCTTTTGATATTACCTTGTTCTGTGGCTATATGTGAGATTTGACTTCCTAGGCTCATATATAGTGTTTGGTTTTGTTCTTAAAACTGGGTGTTACAGATATCTAGCCATTGTGTCAACATTAAAATTACTGGAGAGACCTTTCATCTTTTTACCATGCAGAATAAAAGTTTTAATTCATCTTCCTTGACCATCCGAAAGTCTGGTCTTGGGAATAGAGTTATTGCTAGCCAACAATGCATGAGACGAAGAATTGACAGTTCAATACCATGTCTTGGGTTTTTGGATAGAGTTGTGATTAGTTATCTCTTTCAAAAATTGTTTCTTATTATATTCTGGTATGATTGTGTCTATGTCTAAAACACAATCTCTATCAAACCCAAGCAAAGTACTTAACTGGCTCCAAGTAAAATCAAAACTTATATTAAACATTTTGAATTCTACTCCTATGTTTGTGGTTTTTAGGGTGCATAAAAATTCCATGGTGGAGTTTATACCCTTCTTCATTAACTAGGGAGAAATTAGACCAACCTATTGTGGTAAAGATAGAAGTGAACTCAACATCCATATCTATGTCTCTCAGAAGTTGCGGATCGAAGGCTTACGAACACATGGTTGATATGTGCCCATGTTGTTTAGTATTGTGATGAGTGATTGATCAACATTTGAGTGTTTAAGTTTTGAGTGGTTTCACTAACCTATTTGCGAAAGCAAAAGTGTGCCTGTATATTGGCTTGTGGTGTGCAGGAGCTGAGTCTAGAGATGGCAGTCAATGGCGAGTTGAAGGTCAACTAGAGGCTTGCCGTGCCGACGGACCGGGAGCAGTGAAGGGTGGAAGCAAGGCTTGGACTGACAGACCAGAGGGCTAGAGGACTAGCCATGGTGGCCAGCACTTAGCATCAACAAGTGCGAGAAGACATGGAGGTAGACCGTGTTGATCAAGTCAAGACGGCGGGAGAGCGAGTCGAGCACGAGGCTCATGGGGACTCGGAGCCGAGCCGGGTGAGGACAAGGTGGCACGAGTCGAGCGGTTTGATGGTTTGGGCCTCAAAACTAGAGGTTCATTAGTTGAGCCGAAAGCTACCGGTGGCGGGTTTACGGGTTTGGACCTCAAAACCCGGGCGGAGCTTCCGAGGAAGTAGGGGCGGCACGTGGCTGAGTCCTAGAGGTTGCATCGAGGCGACGACAAGTCTGGGCAGGAAGCGGGGCCGTTCGATCAAATCAAGGAAGATATTTTGGAGCTTGGACTGTAGTGTCTCAGGACTAGGTAGTTCACTCATGTATCGATGGGCTAAGTGAAAATGTCCACTTAGACCTCCTTATTTTGGGTATGAAGGGTTATCCTCATCCCATCTCTTGCATTTGCTTCTTCCATCCCTACTCCTTAGGTCTTCCCCCTCCTCTAGATTTCTTGCTTGAGATCCACAATGACTCTTGTGTAAAACTGAGTTTTTGTCTAAGGAAAGAAGGCTATAACCTCCTTGTCTCCTTCGGGATTCGAAATCAAAACCGCTTGTGTTTGCCTTCTTAATTTTGGCGTTTTCATTCTTGATTCCCGTCCTCGGATCACTCTCATCCGTGCTTTGTTTGCAATTCCGTTTAAAGTGAAGGGTGTTGCTACCCCTTGTGATCAACTCCACCGAAGGCATCGGGCTAGGATGGGGTGAGCGAAGAGATCGATCTGTTTGCATTTTAGCTCAGTGTTCACTCCTTTTTTTCCCTTTTGTGTTTGATTCTAGAACTTGTGAGGGAAGGATGGACTAGATACTCATGGAGTAGAGTCACATCTACCTGAGAAACCTCCCCACAAAGTTTGGAATCGCTCAGAGTTGAGACAAACAAGTTGCAGCGATTTTTGGGTTTTCTATGCAATTTTCGAGGGCATCGGACGCACCCATCGGACGCTCTACTGTCCATCATGCACGTATGTTGGCTTGTTGTTCTTGTGGCGTTCGCATCGGACACTGACGTCGGACGCACTCGTCCAAACAGGCCTATGTCTGATGGATTGAGTCTGCACTGTCTCTGTGTGTGACGGACACACCAGCATGTCCGTTGGTTTAGCGACGGACGCGTCCGTCGCCTCTCGGTGCTCTCTGCTCGCTCTCGGGTTTCGATTTAATTTGCATCGGATGCAGCTCAGCGTCCGTTGGTCTGAGGAGTTGTCGGGTTGCTCTCTAGACTAGCATCGGACGCTGACCATCAACGCGCCCGTTGGTGACTGAGTTTGTCGATTTTCCTTGGGTTCTTGCCTCTTTTCCTTAGAGGTCGAGAACTTGGTTTTCGGGGTTTCCGGTGAGATTTTCTCCACTATCGGTGAGCTCTCATTTCTCCGATTTTGTTTGAGCACCCATCAACTAGGTTTGTGTTTTCGGAAGAGTGGTCCAAACATTTTTGAGTGAAATTTGAGGCTCCCATTTGTAACACCATATGTGTTAAGCTTGCATTGCATATCATTTCTTGAGCATGAACACAAGCATCATTTCATTCATGCATTTCCATGATCACATGAGATGATAACCCTAAGTGATCATCTTGTTTGCATACGTGTATGTGTTAAACCTACACCTAGCTTTGTATGAGTTATGCTTGTATAACCAAGTGCTTGATGTTTTGATCACTAATGACCATCTAGAAATGCTTAGGGATGAAAATGGAACCATGTTTATGTTCATGATCAAGTCCAAATAAGCTTCAAGGGTTAAGCTCTAATGGTTGTCCCTAGAAACCCTTTTGCTTAAGTTAACAAATTGACTTTGCAAATGACCTTGTATGAAAAAGTCGGTTTAAGCAAAGTTATAGATTTTTTAATTCTAAACAAACTTTGTTTAACTACCTTGAGGTTATTTGTATCCTAAAATACCCTAATTAGTCAATTAAGGCTTATTTGGGGTGGTTTAGTTTCTAAAATTGCCTAAGTCCTAAAGTGGTTTGCAGTTTGAAAGTTACCCTGTTTGAATGCTTGTAGTTTGAAATCTAGGCCGTTTCAGTTCAAACAAATTGCACCAAAGTTGGAGTTCAACTATAGCTCTACAAAAGTATGCAATTAGTTGAAGCTAAGATGCAGAGGTTAGGGAGTTAATCGCTTTGCAAAACCGGCCGTCAGTCGGCCTGATCGGGTGTTCAAATGGAGAGCTGAGCGCGCGCTTGGTCGGTGGCCGACCGTGTCGGGCATCGCGTGCTGCGTGGCAGCCGTACGTCGGTGTTGGACCCGCGCCGACCGCGCCTTGGACGCCTGCACACTCCACCTCGTGACCAGACGCTCACTCGCCCTCGCTCTCTCCCTCTCCTCTCTACCTCGCGCAAGAAAGCGGAGCGCAGCGCCACCGCCGCAGCACCACTGTCGCTGAGCTCCACCGCGAGGCACACTGCTGCATTGGCCGCCAAAACGCAGCCACAACTTCGCCTTGCTCCGCTCTGTCGTTTGCACCACACAGCTTCCACGCTAACCGCTCAGGTGAGCCATACCGTGCAGAGCAGAGCCTCCATTGATGACCTAAGCTCCGCCGAGCTTTGCGCCGCCGTGGCCAGCCCAATCCAGAGCCCCTCCCTTTCTTCTAGCCCTTGTACGCGGTAGCCCAGAGGGTGTAGATGCTCGCCGAGGTGTTGGTTGAAGAGATTAGGGTTAGGGTTCACCGGAACAGGAACTCCGCCGCGTGCGAGTGCATGGCACCCGCAATGCCGGCGTGGTTATGCTGGCTCTTGTAGTGTCGCTTGAGCTCATCTTAGTTGCGTTAAGGTTAGCTGGTTAGGTCGTGGTTAGATAGACGGAGTTGGTTGAAGCATCCGTGCCTTGCCACCGCCGGAACAAAAGTGTCGCGCCGCCGTGAACTCACCACCGTGCCGCTGTGCATGTGGCCGAGCTCATCGGAGGGTTTGCACCGCCCCAATCCGGGCTAGATCGAACCACTACGGTTTAGTGTAGGTGTAGCCGCTGCTAGTTTGGCCGGAGAAAGCTTGCGCCGGCTAGCGCAAGAATCGCAGCGCCGCCGTGCCGCCATGGACGCCGTCGAGCATGCTCCGGTGGACCTGGGGTACAACCAGTTACATGGATCGATGCGGGTTGCGAAGGAGAGCATGACCATGGGGTTGGTTCGGCCGGAAACCTCACCGCCGGCGAGGAACCGACGGTCGAGCACCTGGGATGCGTCGGTTCTGGTAGAGAGAGGGCTGAGCAGTGGGTCCCATGTGTCATAGACTCAATAGTGTTTCTCTGTTTTTGTCTTTTTCAGTTTTGTTTTCTAACTTTGGAAATTCATAACTAATTACAGAAAAATTCCAAAAATGTGAAACTAGTTCTGTTAGCTTTGTTATGTTTTTCTCTATGCATGAAAAATGTTAAGTAACCTATTGTTACTGTTTTTCTGTGTTGTTTTAAGTAAAATGAACAACAAGCTTTATATGCTTAGTTTTACTTGTTTAATTCATATTTAGAGTTTGGTATGTTCTAAAATCATGGTTCTTGTTATGTTGAGCTTGTCTCAGCATGCACTTCCCATTAAAACTATTAAAGTAACAGTAACCTGTAATTTAGTTACCTGTTAAAGGTCTTTCATGCAGATTTTTCTATCTCTTCTTCCGGTTCTTCTTCTGATCTTTGGAAGTGGCACAGGAGACTAGGACATCATAGCTTCGACTTGCTTGCAAGGCTTAGCTCGATGGACCTTATCCAAAGATTGCCAAAGCTGAAGTTCGAGAAGGACTTGGTTTGCCATCCTTGCAGGCATGGCAAGATGGTTGCTGCTTTCCATCCTCTAGTGACTGAGGTTATGACCAAATGACCCGGTGAGCTCTTACACATGGACACAGTTGGTCCAGCTTGGGTTAGGTCAGAGGGAGGGAAGTGGTATGTGGTTGTAGTCGTTGATTACTATTCGATAATCTTGGGTGTTCTTTTTGGAGAGTAAGGATGAGGCTTTTTCCTATGTTCGAGATCTGATTTTGATATTGAAAAATGAGATACCTAAGCATGCCATGAGAGCGATTCGTAGTGACAATGGCACCAAATTCAAGAATGCTCAATTTGCAACTTTTTGTTCTCCTTGGGTCTCAACCACTAGTTTTCCTCACCTTACACTCCCCAGTATAATGGCATTGTCGAACGCAAGAATCGGACCCTTGTTGAGATGGTTAGGACGATGCTCGATGAGCATAGGACTCCTAGGAGGTATTGGGCCAAAGCGATCAATTCTGCTTGCTATGTTTCCAATCACATTTTTCTCCGAGCTTTCATGAAAAAGACCTCTTATGAGTTGCTATTTAGGAGACCACCCAAGGTAAGTCACCTATAGGGGTTTGGGTGCAAGTGTTTCATCCTCAAGAAAGGTAAGTTGGACAAATTTGAGTCACGGTCTTCAGACATTATATTTCTAGGTTATGCATTACATTCTTGTGCTTATCGTGTACTTAACCTTGATGGAGACTTATGAGGTGAATTTTGATGAGACTATGCCCTGTGTTTTGACTGCTTTTATCCTTGTAGGTGAGCATGATTTGAACACCAGCATCTTTGTGGAGGAGGAGCAGGACGACGCCGATTGGGGTGATCTCGAGCCGGCTCCACCGGCGGCCCCAATCGACCCTGCAACGATGACATCCGCTCATGGCCCCGATCCCTCTACGTCCACTACATGGGCGTTGTTTAAGCAGCTTCCTCAGTCGGTGCCCGTAACACCTGAGGGGGCTCTAGCTGTTGTCGTGGGGGAGGCTACATCTTCTAGGCAAGCTCCCCGGTACATCCAGCAGCAGCATCCGCCGGAGAACATCATCGGCAATATTGACCATCAAGTCACACGGTCCAGGTCCTATCTCTCTCACTTTGCTCATTTGACTTTTGTCGCTTCTGTCGAGCCCTGAGATGTTGGACACGCATTGATGGATCCGGATTGGGTCAACACTATGCATGAGGAGTTAGAAAACTTTGAGCAAAACCATGTTTGGGTCTCAGTGCCACCACCACCAAGTTGCCACCATATAGGAACCAAGTGGGTTTTCAAAAATAAACAAAGTGAGGATGGGGTGGTAGTGAGAAACAAGGCTAGGTTGGTAGCACAAGGCCTTTGTCAAAAGGAGAGAATAGACTATGATGAAACCTTTGTCCTATAGCTTGTTTAGAATCCATTATAATCCTTTTAGCTTTTGTGGCTTCTAAGGGTTTTAAGTTGTTTGAAATGAATGTTAAAAGTGTTTTCTTAAAAGGCTACATAGAGGAAGAGGTGTATGTTAGATAACCTCCTAGTTTCAAAAATCCCAAGTTTCCATACCATGTTTTTAAACTTCACAAAGCTTTGTATGGTTTGAAACAAGCCCCTAGAGCACGCTATGATAGGTTGCAATCTTTCTTTCTTGCAAAGGGTTTGAAAATGTGATTGTTCAATAAAACGCTTTTTCTCCTCAAGTAAGGCAATGACACTCTCCTAGTCCAAATTTACGTGGATGATATCATATTTGGTGGTTCTTCTCATGCTCTTGTTGCCAAGTTTGCAGATCTTATGAGCAGTGAATTTGAGATGAGGATGATGAGAGAGCTGACATTCTTCCTTGGGTTGCAAATCAGGCAAACCCGGGAAGGGACGTTTGTGCATCAAGGCAAGTACACGACAGACATTCTGAAGAAGTTTGTCATGGGTGAGGCCAGGCCTCTTTCAATGCCCATGTCAACCACAACTGCCTTGGATGCGGATGAGGAAGGGGAGCCGGTTGATCCGATGGAGTACCAAAGCATGATTGGGTCGCTTCTTTATTTGACGGCGACCCGGCCGGACATATAGTTCGTCGTCTGCTTGTGTGCGCTCTTTCAGGCGTCACCGCGCCCATCGCACAAGCAGGTGGTGAAGCATATCATGATGTACTTGCGCTTTACCCCCGAATTTGGCTTTTGGTTCTCGGCCTCCTCCTCTCTTGTGCTTTGCGGCTATTCTGATGCGATTTTGCCAATTTTCGTCTTGATCGGAACATCGGGGACTTGTCAGTTTCTTGGATCTTCTCTTGTATCTTGGTCCTTGTTGACACTTCTTAGCGTTGCACCACAAATAGAGATAAATCCCTATCCCCGATATGGTGCCAGAAATGCTTATGGGTATTTCTTATGACTATTGGATAAATCCGCAAGCGCACAGATTATACCATTGTAGCACTTCACCTAGGAGTATCCCAAGGTATCAAAATTTATTTTATCCCAAGGGAAAGCTGAGCTAGAAATGATAATTAGAGAGAGATCCTAGAGAGTACCTCAACTTAGTATCGACTAGTATAGGGCAGTAAATGATAAATGTGATAGGAAGGGGATTGATGAATGAAAGAGCCTACGTAAATAATACTTAGAACAGACTAGACAGATTAGCTAGGTGGGAGGACAACGAGTACAAGGGACTCCTAAGCAATTCACTCTACATTAATATACTTAGCTAATTAGCTAGACTAAACACTATAGTTTGCCTCCTCAATACAAGTATGCTAAACGAGGGGATAGATCAGTAGGAGGACAAAACTCCTACCGGACCGCGCCCTCCTCTTGTCTTGAAGCCCTGCCTTTTAATAACTTATCTGACACGCGTGGTGGAATACTAAGGCTAGATAGAGTTGTCACCTTCTACTAGCATTCACGAATAATCCATGCAATAAGCGGTAATCAAGGATAAGCTAATATATAAGCACCACGCTTACACACAACTTATTACTTTGACTACGATCAATAATCAAAGCACACTATGACAGGCAATGATCGCATACAGGAAAGGTCACAAGGATCACAGACTATAAATGTAAAGGCTATTAAAGAGCAAAAGCATATAACAATACTATATCTAGTATAGTAATGCTCAAAGTAAATACTAAGTAAAGTAAAGGGAAAGGATAATATATTGATAAAGATAAAGTCTTACAAAGAAGAAAAGATACAAGAGCTATACCAGACTTCCCCGAAGACAACTCCGGAAATCCCGAGCAAGCTCGACTCAACTCTAACTCCCACTCTAGACTAACTACTAGAACAATTCCAAGGAATAGAGCTTGTAGGCTTCTTCACCATGTGTAGAGAGGGGGGTATGGCCCTCTATTTATAGTAGAGGAGTGGAGTAGGGGCTACCCCATCGCCACGTCAGCGATCTAGGGCCTCCCATCCTCCACCATTGGATCAAACCACCTTTGCAACCATCATTGGATGAATGGTGGTGATCCACACGTGGGGAAGGAGTATGGCGATTGGGAGGATCCAACCGACCTAGGGGGGTGGTCGGCCGACCCCCCCTATGGCCAGTGGGCCCCCCTCTACCCTCCAGGGTGTGGCGCCACTGGTCAGGGCCTGCTTGAAGGCTAGGTGGGCCCTTTGGATGGTCGGCCGACCCCCGCTGGGGGTCACTGGCCCACCTCCTGCTCCCTAATGCTGGTCCCACCTGTCATTGAGGTTATTTGTTGGTTCTGAGGTGGTTGTTATGTTTATCTCCTTGGTGTGGGCCCATGGATCCTTGTGCTTTTCTTGTGAGCCGTTGAGAGAAAGCACAGAGTGATCCAATGGATGGATTTCACTCTAGAGTGCCTCTCTTGGATCATGGACGAGAGGGAGAGCCTGGTGGGCCCATAGGGTGGTCGGTCGACCCCCTATGTGGGTCTGACTGGCTCTCACTTGCTTCATTTCTTCATCCCTACACTCAAAAACTCAAGTACATGTGGAACTAGTTATTTGATAAACTATGTTCATGATGTGTTTGTTTTATCCCTGATCCAGTGGTTGGTGGCACAATTTTAAGTATAGAAAAGTTAATCATAACTTGTGCCAACAAGATCCCCCAAGCTTAACCTTTGCTCGTCCCGAGCAAACAATCAAACTTAGCTCGATGGATCAGGAGTTGCTACTATGCTTCATATTTCAAGAGTACTATATCTACAACAATATACTTCTCTTTTGAATGGAAAAATTAGCAATAAAGACACACCCATATTACCTTAGTCCTTCATGGGGCTTATAGCTTTATCCTTTGTCTTGAGAGGTTGAGAGATAGAACAACTTGATTGGAGCACTAGTTTTCTCATTCTTTCACAAGTTTCATATCGGAGGTTTTCAAGATTTTGTAAAAGAGAAATTTGGTGTTCCTCAAATAGCATTCTCGAGTCGCTCATATGGTGTATGATTCCTTACCAAGGCACATATCAAAGTTTGCCTTCTTTCTTCCTACTTCTAAAGCTTACGTGGAGCTATAGGTAGGGATCAAAGATGTAGCAAACTTATCTTGCATATATTGTAAAGTCAAATCCTAGATCCAAGGAGAGAAGTGTCATACTCTTAGATCAAGATGTGCATGTGTGTGGAAACATGGCAAAAGATCAATACTCCTATAAGATCTCTCTTTCCTAACTTATAAACTTTGAGACATAGCTATCTTTATTTATTTTTCTATGAGCTTTGAAGATGCTCATTATTATTATTATTATTCAAAAGAGCTTTGGAATGCTCATAGATTTTGGGACTTTAGAATGCCCTTGAATTTTTCATAATTTTGCATAGTCTATGTTTCATTTTGCTAGCAACAAACTAGAGAGAGATTTTCTACTATAGCATGGAGTATGAACTATGTGGAAATGTAAGGCATGTTTTTGCATACTTCCAGTGTAGAAGCAGCATGTATATGTGGCGTGTATATGATCTTGATCTTGGAGCATGATAAGTCTCTCAACAGGGGTCACAAAACTTGACCAAACTCAACACAAAGTAAGCAGCTTATGTAGAAAGCTTATATCATGAAAGATCATATATGGCTTTGGTAGGAACAACAAAGTGTTTTGTCATTTTAAGAAATAAAACTCCGATAGTCATTCTTGCTTAGAACAATATCATAGCAGCTCTTATCTTGTCATATCATGTCTCACAACAACTTAGACTTAGTTACAGCATTTGCAACCCACAAAAGTTTGAGGTTCATGATGAATTCTTTTTAAGCCAAGTAATCCATACTTAGAGAAGTATCAAGTTGTAAACTAAGTACTAGAGAGACGTTTAGCAGAGCAACTATTCATCATTTCCATAGGAGATATAGATTTTTCATAAAGCATGTGAGAGTGGAGTAGAGAAAGTCTTTTTATTATTTTCATCATATGCAGATATATATATATATATATATATATATTTTTAGAAGCAAAGCAAAGATAAGCAGGAAATGCATAAATATAAATGCTGAAATTAAAAACTTACCTTAGTGGGGGAGGGAACCTCCGCCAAGCTTGTTCTTTGCTCTGTGGTGCGGCGGTTGTGGATGGAATTGCTGCCACATGTCCCACTGCCGATGCTGTTCTGCTTGCATAGCTTGGATATCTTCAGCAGTTTGCTGGACGATGCGTGTTGTCTCATCGTGCTCAACACGCAGCTCACCAGAGGTGTTGGTGAGATGATCGAATTGTTGTTGCGATTCACGATGCTCCCTTTCTCGTGTGGACGAGAAGGATGCTCGTGCTCTTTGCGGACGTGAGGATCGAGGAGGCATGCCGCTTGAAGTGTGCATGGGATCGGAAGATGTATTGTCTTCCTCCTCGTCCATAGTTTCTCGGGAGGAACCACCTTGCTCAAGATGAACAAAGTATAGCCCCTCCTGAGCTCTCCTGTCTGCACCTGCAAAACCTCTTTGTCCAATGCCTTGATCTAAATCAATGGTTAGCTTATGGGTCCTATACATTTGAAGTTGCCTATTTGGAAGAGGCACCTCAATTGTATGGCCACTGTAGATCATTTTAAGATTACCATTGGCATCTCTTTTTAGCATTTGAGCAATTATAAGATATTCTTCTGAGATCATAGCTAAAGGAGCAGAGATGTAAACAAAAGGGGTATGTGCCATTTAGCAAGTTCATGGATTCAGCAAGACGAGTAATTAAAGATGTGAATTGAATAGATTCATTACTCTCAAGCGAACTTTGCCAAAATTCCACTAAGCATTTAACATGAGAGATTTGAATTTTGTTGACCATGGCATATAGCAATTTTAATTCCATGTCATTTATCATGCTATCATTACTTCCAGAAACAAAGTCATTTTCATCCAAAGAGGCATGAAACGAAGAGTTGGATTATGAACTGCCTCAGGTTTAGGATTTGAACAATTATTAAGAGGAGACACAGAGAACCAAAACTTTCTCTTGTTAAACTTACGCATGGAAAAGTCTACATCTATCACGCATGAATCATCAAAACCAAGACCAGCACTTAGATGACTCCAAGTTAAACTAAAGCTTTGATTAAACATGTGAAAGGATATTCCAACATTAGAGGTTTAGAGAGAGCATAGAAACTCTATGGTGAGCAATTCAATTCAAAACTCTTCTATTTGCCAAAAGCTAGACCAACCAATCGTGGAAAAGATAGTATTAAATTCGTTGGTCATACCTATGTTGAAGACAAGATTCAGATCCAATATCCTCGTATGCTCAAAAGATCGATCCTGGAGAGAGAGATACCTTTGATACCCTGGTTGGTCAAACCAGAGACCACTCTGTTGATCATAGGTCCTCATTTGGGGTACCATGATTGCCCCGATGTGTGGTACCTCCGTTGGTACTTCCTCTTCCTCCTGAGGGAGTTCTTCGGTTTGGAGGCCCTCCCAAGTGTATCGGGCAGAACCTCCCTTTCTCCTTCCTTGGGGAGTATCATCGGATTGGCGGGAGCGTCAGGATGAGCTCTGACTCATAGCTTGCTTCATTGACTTGAATGCAGATGTCAATGGGTTCTTCATCTTTTTAGAGAAGAAGAAGGACACAAGGGCAAGACTAGGAAGAGTATCACTACTTCTCTTGAAAGGAGAGAGCAAGGCAAGGAGAGGCTTGAGGTAGAACTGAATTCTGGTTGAGGTGTGAGGGAAAGAGCTCTCCTTGCATGGGATTTTATAGGGGAGAGGAGATGGCACCAAGGGGGTTCCATGGGGTGGTCGGTCGACCACCCATGGGCATGTCCCTTGGGTGCCATGATCACAAGCCTTAGTGGATGTCTTTCACAAAGCAAAAGAAAGAGAGGAGGTGACCATAGGGTGGTCAGCCGACCACCCCATGGTGGGGAACCCACTCAAGATTTTTCTAGTGCTTGGTGAAAGGTGAAAGGTGCTATGTGATGTGATCAAAAGCTGAGTTAAAGTGGTCAAGATTCTCCTCTTTAAACAAAGAGTAGTGGGGGACAAAGGTATGTCATGCTTTGCTCAAAGGTGATTGATGTGTTTTCTTTTTCAAAGCATGACAAAGTGAAAGTGGAAGGTGTCATGATTCCCCACTTTGGACAAGGAGTAGTGGGAGACAAAGGTGTGACATGCTTTAACCAAAAGTGATTGAAGTACAACATGACAAAGCAAAAGAGATGTCTCCTAAAGATAAATCTGATTTTTGAAAGCAACACTACTCATATCATGAGATTCTTGGACAAAGGATGGTAGGGAAGAAAGAGGGATGATCACCATGCTACTAGGGTGGTCGGCCGACCCCCTAGTGCTCCATATTTTTTTTCATTTTCTTTTGTAAAGGCCCCTAATTGATTTGTGATTAACTAAGCCAAGGTAGGGTGCATATGAGTGGTCGGCCGACCACCCCTATGACCCTAACTTTTGTCAAATTTTAATGATAATCTAATTATCAAGTTTTATTTAATCTAATTTTAGTTTTCTGAATTTTACGTATGAAAGAAAAGGTTTTAACTAAATGAAAGAAGGGAAATAAAGGATAACTACTGATTTACCTTTCGGCGAAGGCTCCTTGATTTTAAGTCCTCGGAGTAGGACTCTCCTTCTTGTTCATTCTTCGGGTGCACATGATGGCTTCGAGGACGGAGACCGCGGGGCGTGCACCTCCTTTGCTTTCCACACCTGTCTTGGATTGGGAGGTTCATCTTCCTCGAGTTCGTTGATCTTGGCCTCCGGGTATTGCTTCTTTGGGCGCGGGGCTCGAACTCTTCTTCTCGGTGGTTGTGGTTTAACCTTCTTGTTAAGTTTATAACCATTGAAAGCACATTTTACCTTATGACTCGGGAACTGGAAGTGTATCTAGCCCGATCCAACGTAGATGACTGCGTTGGTGGTGTTGAGGAAGGGCCATCCCAGGATGACAGGGACTTCCACATTAGCTCCCATGTCAAGGATGATGAAGTCGGTGGGGATGTACTCATCTTGGATGTTCACCAAGATATCCCTCGCGAGTCCCTCGGGAAACCGTATGGTTTGATCGCCATCTGCAGGCGAACACATGTGGGGACCAAAGGTCCTCCTAAGAGATTATCATATGTTACCTTTGACATGATGTTGACGCTCGATCCGAGATCGCAGAAGGCGGTATGGAATGTCTGTTGTCCAATTGAGCACTTGATCGTCGGAAGGCCTGGATCTTCCTTCTTCATGATGAAGGGAGGATCGAGAAGATAGCCCCAATAGTGGCATAGTGGAGGCTTACCGAACTTGGTTGTGACCATGTTAACATGCTCAATGGAGTCCTCTGGTTTTCCAGGGATCTTACCCTGTTCTAAGGATGGCATAGCTGCTGCTAATTGAGCTAATTGGGTTTCTAGCATTTTGTTAAAGCTCAATTGATTTTTCATAGCAGTTGTAAAGCTATCCATTTTCTCACCAAAGCTTTCAAGAACTTTATCAGTGGCAATCATTTTCTTATTTATACCATCATTAATTCTAGATTGCCCTAGAACAAGATCTTCAATGAAGGTTGATTATTATTGTAATTGTTATAATTGCCATTACCTCCATTACCTTGGTAGAAGGGGCGTGAATTCCAGCTTCCTTGTTGTTGGGGTCGATACCCGTTGTTGTTGTTGTTGTTACTGATGAAGTTCACATCCTCCTTCGGTGTCTCGGGGCAACTGTGGCCCGAGTGATCATTTCCTCTGCACACTTCACACCATGGGTCAGCTTCAATGGCTTGTGTGGCAGCGACGGGGTAGATGGCCTCTCATTCCTTCTTGGAACCTTCTTCTATCTTCTTCATCAAGAGGTCCATCTTGGCAGAGAGCATGTCCACCTCACTGACGGTGTGCATACCTCTCTTCTTTGGCTAGAGACGTTCCTCACCCCAACCTTGGTTGGTTACCATCTTATCGATGAGGTCCTTGGCACTTCTTACCGTGTGTTGGAGAAATGCCCCTCCAGCGGCAGCATCAAGGTGACTACGGGCCATGCTAGTCAGCCCATGGTAGAACCCTTGAATCAGGATCTAGTCGTCTATCCCATGATAAGGACAGGCACGAACATACTCCTAGAGACGCTCCCATGCTTCGGGAATCGTCTCGTCAGATTGTTGCTGAAAGCTCGAGATCTTTCCACGAACGGCATTGGTTTTGCCCGTCGGGAAGAACTTCTTGAGGAATGCATTAGCACACCTCTCCCATGTAGTGTCCTCTTCCTTGTGGGCGTAGAACCATTGCTTTGCCTTCCCCAATAGCGAGAATGGGAAAAGGAGAAGACGAATGGCGTCAGACGCCACTCCCTTCATAGTGAATGTGCCACATAACTCCATGAAGTGCTGGAAATGAGCATTGGCATCCTCATGGGGCTTTCCGCAAAACGGATTGGCCTGCACCATGTGGATCAAGGCGGGCTTCAGCTCGAAGGTGGCATCCCCGAAGTTGATCTCGGGACCCTGAGCTACGTGGGTAGCTGACGGGGCCGAGAAGTCAGAGATTGCCTTCTAGGCCATAGCTTCCTTGAGTGGTGGTGTAGAGCCTCCTTCCTCGAACAGATTCAGGTTCAAGATGAACCTCTGAGGTGGGACTTGACGACATCTAGACCTTCTCAACAGCTGCTCAGGATCCTCTAGGTAGTTTCCCGGCAGTTAGAAACCGCTCATAAACTGTCTGGCTTCACAAGAAGAGAAGACACAAACAGGGGGTAAGCCCCTATGACTAATTGATGACTAAGTTAATGATAAGCTCTGGTTTCAAACTAATTAAAATTTCTAGGCTATGTTTTCCCTGGCAACGGCGCTAGAAATGCTTGTTGACACTTCTTAGCATCGCACCACAAATAGAGATAAATCCCTATCCCCGGTACGGCGCCAGAAATGCTTATGGGTATTTCTTATGACTATTGGATAAATCCACAAGCGCACAAATTATACCGCTGTAGCACTTTACCTAGGAGTATTCCAAGGTATCATAATTTATTTTATCCCAAGGGAAAGCTGAGCTAGAAATGATAATTAGAGAGAGATCCTAGAGAGTACCTCAACCTAGTATCGACTAGTATAGGGCGGTAAATGATAAATGTGATAGGAAGGGGATTGATGAATGAAAGAGCCTAGGTAAATGATACTTAGAACGGACTAGACAGATTAGCTAGGTGGGAGGACAACGAGAGAGTACAAGGGACTCCTAAGCAATTCACTCTACTTTAATATACTTAGCTAATTAACTAGACTAAACACTATAGTTTGCCTCCTCAATACAAGTATGCTAGACGAGGGGATAGATCAGTAGGAGGACAAAACTCCTACCGGACCGCGCCCTCCTGTTGTCTTGAAGCCCTGCCTTTTAATAACTTATCTAACACGCGTGGTGGAATACTAAGGCTAGATAGAGTTGTCACCTTCTACTAGCATCCACGAACAATCCACGCAATAAGCGGTAATCAAGGATAAGCTAATATATAAGCACCACGCTTACACACAACTTATTACTTTGACTATGATCAATAATCAAAGCACCCTATGATAGGCAATGATCGCATATAGGAAAGGTCACAATGATCACAGACCATAAATGTAAAGGCTATTAAAGAGCAAAAGCATATAACAATACTATATCTAGTATAGTAATGCTCAAAGTAAATACTAAGTAAAGTAAAGGGAAAGGATAATATATTGATAAAGATAAAGTCTTACAAAGAAGAAAAGATACAAGAGCTATACCAGACTTCCCCGAAGACAACTCCAGAAATCCCGAGCAAGCTCGACTCAACTCTAACTCCCACTCTAGACTAACTACTAGAACAATTCTAAGGAATAGAACTTGTAGGCTTCTTCACCATGTGTAGAGAGGGGAGGTATGGCCCTCTATTTATAGTATAGGAGTGGAGTGGGGGCTACCCCATTGCCACGTCAGCGATCCAGGGCCTCCCATCGTCCCCCATTGGATCAAACCGCCTTTGCAACCGTCATTGGATGAATGGTGGTGATCCAACACGTGGGGAAGGAGTATGGCGGTTGGCAGGAGCCATCCGACCTAGGGGGGTGGTCGGCCGACCCCCCCTATGGCCAGTGGGCCCCCCTCTACCCTCCAGGGTGTGGCCCCACTGGTTAGGGACTGCTTGAAGGCCAGGTGGGCCCTTTGGATGTTCGGCCGACCGCCCCTGGGGGTCACTGGCCCACCTCCTGCTCCTTGGTGTTGGTCCCACCTGTCATTGAGGTTATTTGCTAGTTCTGAGGTGGTTGTCACATTTATCTCCTTTGTGTGGTCCCATGGATCCTTGTGCTTTGCTTGTGAGCCATTGAGAGAAAGCACAGAGTGATCCAATGGATGGATTTCACTCTAGAGTGCCCCTCTTGGATCATGGCCGAGGGGGAGAGCCAAGTGGGCCCATAGGGTGGTCCGCCGACCCCCTATGTGTGTCCCACTGGCTCTCACTTGCTTCATTTCTTCATCCCTGCACTCAAACACTCATGTACATGTGGAACTAGTTATTTGATAAACTATGTTCATGATGTGTTTGTTTTATCCCTGATCCAGAGGTTGGTGGCACAATTTTAAGTATAGAAAAGTTAATCATAACTTGTGCCAACAGTCCTCTCGCAAACAATCTAGCGTCACCCAATCCACCATAGAGGCTGAGTACGTTGCCGCTGCTAGCTGTTGCTCGCAATTTCTTTGGGTGATCGCTACCTTGAGGGATTTTGGCTTAGAGCTTTCTAGAGTGCCTTTTCTTTGCCATAGCATGAGTCCCATTAGTGTTGCCAAGAATCCAGTTTTACACTCCAAGACAAAGCATATTGATGTGAGGTTCCATTTCTTGAGAGACCACTATGAGAAGGGCAACATTGACCTTCAGCATGTCAACACCCAAAACTAGCTGGCTGACATTCTCACAAAACCTTTAGACCAAGCTGCATTTGCCCGTTTGCGAGGGGAGTTGGGTGTTAGCTTTCCTTTTTAGTTGAGGGAACCTTCTTGTATCTTAGTTTTTCTTTTGGTTTTTATTTGACCTTTCTTTTGCTTCTTAGTTTGTATCATAGTGCATTTTGTGCATCTCATAGCATTTTGTGACATAGATAATTTTTAGCTTCATATATATAGCATGTATAATGAAACTATGCTCTATTTGATGTGATTTATGTGCTTATGGAGATGCTTAGTGTTGACGGTGAAAATGTCATAATTTTCTATGCTCAAAATCACTGTCAACAACCTCACAATGAAGGGACATAAGCATATCATGAGTATATTTTATCCAATAACTAGTTCCACATGTCCATGAAGCATTTGATGCAGAACTAGAAGAAATAGAGCAAGATGAGCTGGTGGGACCCACATAGTAGGGTCGGCCGACCCTACCATGGGGCCCACCAGCCTCCCACGCTGGCCATGATCCAAGAGAAGCACTCCCAAGTGATCCTTCACCCTTGGATCAACTTGTGCTTTCTCTAAACGGCTCATATTCACTTCACATGGATCCATGGGCCCGCAAGAGTACAAACCGACGTCCAAAAGTGGTCCAACTTGTGCACACCCACTCCAAGACATGTGGGCCATCTTCTAGAAGGACTGGGTGGTCCCACCACCCATAGGGGGTCGGCCGACTCCCCCTAAGGCCTAGGGGGCATCCCCCTTCCTTGTATGGCTGCATGCAAAGAAGCACATGTTGCATGCAAAGATGCACATGCTGAATTAAAGAAGCACATGTTGAATTCTCTTGCACCATGGATCTAAAGGCGGATACGATCCAAGGGCTCTCACCATACATCACGTGGATTGATGACGTGGCGGTGGAGTAGCCCCTACTCCACCTCTCCACTATAAATACCCCCTCACCCCCTCTCATTCAAGACACACCACAAGGAGGAGCTCTGTAACTCCCTACTTTTAGCTTTTGCAAATAGAAGTCCAAATTGAGTTTTATTCAATTTATTTTCATGTCAATGTAGGGGAAATTAAAACTTTTTAGAATAAAAAGCAATTCACCTAAAGCATAGTAACATGTTTCTTGCATTCATGCTGAACATTGTGGCTTTTGGTTGAGTGTAGGTTAGATTGGGTGAGCTGGCCTGGTTTTAAAAAAAAACAGAAAATGGAAAGGAGTTTCTTTTCCCTCTCTCTCCCTGTTGACGAAATATGCGTCGCAGTCTACCTAGGGGGTACCCTACAGTAGTAGATTGTAGGCGGAGGTGTGGCGACGGTGATCAAGCGTAACACAGAGAGCGTAGACACAACGATTTATACAGGTTCAGGCCGGCAAATCGCCGTAATACCATACGTCCTGTGTTTTGGTGGTTGGATTGATATGAGTATTAGGTTACACGAGGTGTAGATGAAATCTAAGGGGTTATGAGAGAGAGTTATCGAGGGGGTCCCTGCTCGCCTTATATAGTCGGGGAGCAGGGTTACAATTTCCATATCCTAACAGATTACGATCGGCCCCTTAAGGCGAGGGATCCGAGTCTATCTACTAGGATCTTCCTTGGCGGGCAAGACTTCTTCAGAGTCCTTGGCGAGCACGACGGGCTGGTCGCGTGCCACAAGGCCTCGTGAGCTGGGCCGTCTTCTGGTCGGTAGGCCCATAAGGTCCCTGAGGATATGCCGAGGTAATATCCCCAACACTCCCTTCCTCTCTTCTGGCCCAACGGCAGTGACAGCCCAGCTCGGCTCAGCTCTCACCCGCACTCCCTTTTCCCCACCGGCCCAGCAACTCGGCTCGGCTCCACGGCCCACACGGCCACACCTCTCACCCGCATACCCTCTTCCTCTCTCTGCCATGCAGACCCCGCCTGTCGGTGCCAACACCCGCACCAGCGCACACGCGCTGCTCCTCTCTCCTTCTCACTCAACTTCGACCCCACCTATCACCCTCCCCTCTCTCTTCTTCCTCGGCACTTGATGGCATCACTGCCCCGCTCCCCCTTCACCCCATTTGATGGCACTTGATGCCAGGCCATCAAGGGCGCCTTCACGCCCTGCCTTGATGCCTCTGCCGGCAACGGCCCCGCGATCACCACCCTCGCTTCGCCCTATAAAAGCCGCCATGAGGCCTCCCTTCCTCCCCTGCTCTTTCTTAGACCACGCACCCACACACTCATCTGCCGCGCCCGCGTTCACGTCATCCCGGAGCTCCAACGCCGCCGCCGAGAACCCCCGGAGCTCCGCCTAGACGTCCGAACACCGTAACACTGCTCACCGTGCTTGGTCACCTCGTGGTTCGCCGTACTGCCGCTCACCGTGCGTGCTCTCTCTTTTGCAGATCGGCGTCGCACGTCGTCGGACCGCTCGGAGCCCTTCCAGTCCTTGCAACTGCATCGATCTTGCTCACGGTGACTCCCTCTCCCTCCCCGTCCCTTTACTTTGTTCAATTTCACACCGTGGCCGCCGATCATGGCGCCACTACGGCCACTTCACACCCGCAGGTTTCGGACTCAACCAACACCCCCACCGCAACCGCAGAGGAACACCGCACCTTCCCGTGCCACCATTTTCATTTGTAGCGCCTCGCACCATCGTTTTCCACATGAATAGAGCACGTCGGCCATAGCGCCGCCGCAGACGCACCGTCTCGGCCGGCCTAGGCCTCACCCGAGTCCACCTTTGCACTCGCACGAGCACGTGGATCACTTCTGTGTACTTGGTTGAAGCGGAGGTGGTCGGAAACATCGTTCCGACGTTCTCCGGTGAGCTCCGGCCGCTGCCATCTATGTCGCCGCCGTCTGATTCCCTTTATGCATCTCCGATTAGAACATGCCGCTTCGTTTAATGGCCGGCTCACCGTAGACCCGTGGACCACCGGGAGTCACGCACACGTCAGCGGTCCACGTGCTATGCGGTACACCCGCCCACTCGCACGTCACCACGTGGCGCTGACGCCAGCGTCGACTCGGTCAGCGCCGACCGGCTCTGCCCCTTTTGCACTCAGGCCCCTCTATTTTTCAGTAATCAACCCGCACTCCGAGCTAGTTCTTTTCCTTTTAAATTTAGTCCTATTTTCTTTTGTTTTAGCCCCTATAGTTTTGAAATATAGAACCCGCTTTCCAAAGAACTTTTTAATTCCAGAATTTATTTCTTTTAATTCAAAAATGCTTTGGTTTAAATACAGAAATGCCATTCAAACCTTTAATCATGCATATCTTGCTCAATTTTAATCCGATTTGAGTGAATTTCGCGTCTATGTGATCGTAGCAACATGTAGAATAATTTTAAAAGCTTTTTACCTTTTGTTTATACTGTTTGGTGTACTGTTCTAATCAAACTCTATTTGCTTACATGTATTGGATGGTTTGGACTATTTGTATGGTGATTGCTTGATGTTTAAAAGAGGGTGAGCAAGTTGAGTTTGAGGAACCATTCTTTGACCAGCAGGAACAGTAGGAGAACTTTGAGAAAGGCAAGTGTAACTAAGGCCATTTGCACCTATGTAACCTTAATTTACATTTTATTTATGCATGAGTCCATTCAAATTGATGAACCATAGGCTTTCATATACTAGACTTTTGATCCTTATACCTTGTATACCTATGGGAGTAGTTGCATTATGGCTAGATGTGCTATGCTTATCAATGACAAATGCTTAACTTGACTAATGGACTTATGGAACAAATATAAAATGATGCCTTTTAGTAACATGCTAAAGGGGGCTAAAGCACGAGTTTTGTTGCTTTAGTACCTCTCCATGGGAACTCTCCTGAAGCGGCCACCCAGGAAGGCCATGCAACCCCGAGTGTCATATGGCTCTGACTTTAACTAATTAACTAGTATGTCTCTATCTTGTTAGTGGTTACCTTTTGTTGGCGCAAGAGGGGGGGGCGAGGGATGTTTGGTAGTTCTCCTGTCTTGTAGGCATGCATAGTGCTGCGACCACATGAGCCACTCGAAGGAGAATACCCATTTATACTTGCCATTGAAACCTAGCGGCCACTAACTTGTTAGGGTATATAATCAAAGGTTATGTAGTGAAACCCTTCCACGCCTCCTTGGTAGAGGTATTTGGGTCTAGCTAGCCCCGTCAAATGGGAATCACGGCTTGGGAGTAAAGTTGTACAACCTTTGCAGAGTGTAAACCTATCATGATAGTCGTGGTCACGGTTACGAGCGGCCTGGATCCTTCTTGATAGCTGATACTTGGGTTATATGGATGGTTGGGAATGATGTTAATGTTGCTTAATGACTTAATCACTTGGGATGGGGTTTTCTCACTAAAGTAGTATACTTGTTTAATAAAACTTGACCAACTAAAATTGCTAACCGCAGTCAAACAGAGTCAAACCTTTTGAGCCTTTAGTACCCTGGTTATACATGCTAAGATGTGGTATGCTTACACTTGTTTTATACAATGAAAATCCCGGATGGGTACTAGATGATGGCTTTGAGGGCTTTCCAGAGGATGTCCAGGACTACTAGTTGATGTCTCCCAGTCAATGTCCATGTGGCTAGTTTACTTTTATGTTGAACTCTTATATTACGATGTACTTAGTTTTGCTTTGCAAAACTGGGTGCTACAAGCTCTCCACTCTCTCAAGATGTAGCACTTGTAGTAGTGTTAGTGTTGTTAGGAGTTAGAGTGAGCCTCTGGTCTTCACCTCTAGTCTTCCAGGAGGTCTGGTATGCTTCTATTATTTATTTCTCTCTTTGTAAGACTTGAGTTGTTTTATATAGTTATCTTCTCTACTTTTCCTTAGTACTTTACTTTATTGCAGCATGACTAGTTATGTTGTATTGGTTGTTAGCATAGTCATAGTTGTTTGATAGTAAGATAATGGTAGTATACCTTTGCACTAGTTCACCGACCTTAACCCGATGCTCTAATAAATTTCACCAGATATCGGATTAGAGTAGTGAGGTATAGTGTAGACATGGTGTCTAGACTATACGCTTACCTGTGTCTGCGGCTTGTCCAACGGTTTGTTTGTGGTACCTAGTAAGGGTGACAGACCTATCTAGGCTTTGATCCCACCACGTTCGACCATGTTCTTAAAGTGTAGGCCTTCTTGTGCTAGGCGGTTTAGCACCCTTTTGTTGCTAAGTGGCTTAGTGGCCCGAAGTGCAATTGTTTATGAATATTGTTCTTTCTTGATATGACTTGTCTTGCTAAGTTAGAACCATGCAAGTAGAGATAGATATTTGGAGACCTTATGCTCGCTCGTTGTCCTCCTTGCTCACTAAACTACTCTTTATCATTGGAACTTCTCCTGTGTGTCATTGCACTTATCATATATATCATTTACCCCTACCATAGTTTTGTTGGTATATTGGTTAGTGGATCACCATGGTCAGCTATCATATTCTTTAACCATTGCTTCCCTGAGGATAAATACGATACCCCGGAATACTCCTGGGTGAAATGCTACAACGGTATTTCTATGCGCTTGCGGAATATTCTACATGAGCATAATAAATACCAACAAGCATTTCTGGCGCCGTTGCCGGGGAAGCAATTGGCGAAAGATTTTGATGCTAACTTTGTTGTCTACTAATCTATACTGCCACTAGCTATGTGGGATTACCCTTGTTCTATTGAGTGTGGAATAAACAGGACATCAACCGTCTCGACCTTCCGGTGTTTTCTTTCCACAAGAAAAAAAGAGAAAAATCAGCAAAGAGCCCAGGGTGTCTGATCATTCATGAACAGTCAATTGTTCATCCCTACCATCTCAAAGGTGCGTATATGTATACATTTTTCTAACCTTGTGCAAATATAAAGAGAAGGTCGCCATCCAAAAAAAATAAAATCAACTTGTGACTGAGCAAAAGCACTCACAATTTCGTCTCAAATTGTGGGTGAACATGGAATCAATCGAGGTAAGTGAGACCCTATCGGGAGGCAACCCGACAATATCCTTGCATTCTTCTTTATTGTTTCTTACCACTGCATGTTTGCTTAAATCATCATGTCTCTAGTGCTTCTTTTGGTTAAATCTACAGATTCATGCATATCCATCATTTAAATCAATTTCCTTTTCCAGAACCATAACTTATTTGATTGAATGCATTTCATCCACCCCATCTTGTGCAGATATAAAGAGAAGGTCGCCATCCAAAAAAAGAAAATCAACTTGTGACCGAGCAAAAGCACTCACAATTTCATCTCAAATTGTGGGTGAACATGGAATCAATCGAGGTAAGTGAGACCCTATCTGGAGGCAACCCGACAATATCCTTGCATTCTTCTTTATTGTTTCTTACCACTGCATGTTTGCTTAAATCATCATGTCTGTAGTGCTTCTTTTGGTTAAGTCTACAAATTCATGCATATCCATCATTTAAATCAATTTCGTTTTCCAAAACCATAACTTGTTTGATTGAATGCATTTCATCCACCCCATCTGCATAAAAAATTATATCAAAAAAAATTCTCCTCTGCTTCACCACTCATGTTCTTGTCTCTAATTAAGTCAATCTCATTCAATGCTTCCTTTTCTATTCTTGTATGTTTTGGTTTGGAAGTACGGTTTGAACGTACTCCCATAGGCTTCTTAAATTGAGCATGGTGCTTACATTAAATAGTCTGCCTTAATCAAACAAGGCATGGTGTCAAGTTTGATTATTGAATCAAAATATACTTGTATAGAATTTGGTTGTTTAGTTAGACTAACCCTTGTAGGAAAACCTCTAAAATTTTGGTGCGTAAGTCATGAGATCATTCTTAGAGACAAATCAAGGCTTGAGGTACTCTTTAAACATATTTGCTCATCCTTGCCTTAGCCTTGTTTGATTTCTGAAATTCTGGTGAACAAGAAGAGAACATCATTTGAAACATATGATAAATATTCTATGCTAAACTACTAAAACCAATTTTCTATAGCGTAGAAAATGACCTCTTCCTCTATGACAACAATACTCGTTCTTGAAAATACATGTGTATCTCTTCGGGTATGTGTTGTCCACTAATCCCTTGCAGCAATAAAAAAATAATGGAGCAAAAGATCTAAACACAACATGGAGATGCAAGGGCATTCAAAAGAACAAGCTTAGACTAACTCCAACAGACCTTACCCATATATGAGACGCATTATGTCCTTTGCGTCTCGTAGCAGGAAAGGGTCATGTACCCAAACTTCTCGATTGTCAACAGCAGACCTAAAAAAAAGAGCAAAAAAGAGAGAAGACTCCGGCGGCTCTAGAGGTGCTCCCACGTCACCTCGTGGCCTCCTACGGCCCCACCCCTACTGCGCCAGAGCTTTGCATTGAGGAGAGAGAGAGACGCAAATATACCTGGTTGTTCCTTCAACACCCAAAATGCGTTCTCTCATTGCCTCGTCTATTGGAGTCCTGTTTTGAGACCTAACAATACTGTGGGCTATCCATTTTACGTTTGCCTATCGCTTTGCATCAATTGTTGGAGACAGTCTTAGGGGAGGTTCCACCTGCCAAGGAGACAAAATTGGGGGGGGAGCCCCTCCCCCACTAACCATGGCAACTAAAGGGCACCCAAAAGACCAAGCTTGGGGGAGCTTCCCTCCCTAGCTAAGGTAAGTATTCTTATCCTTTCAAAAAAATACTGCATTTCATTAATTTGGAATAAAAGAATAAAAAGACCTCCTGCTCATATGCTTCATAAATGTCTTATTCTTTCTATCTTGGAAAAATGGTCATTGATGCATAAGTTGTAAGTTGGGCAACACCTCAATAGGTTGAGCAACTAAACCCCTTTTTGTTAAATGTTTCCAAATCTCACATGAATGCTCATCTCTTCATTCTCATTTTATCAACCATGTCATGAGAATGAACAAAGCATATAACATAAACTTAATAATCTTCAATGTGCTTAAGACTAAAAAATGATGATAAGTGAAGTTTTAGTTCCGCTGGTGTTTTTCCACCAGCAGGACCCATGCACTTAATCTCTATCTTGCCTTTGTGTCCACAAGCGAAGAATCTGAAAATGCAGTAGTGATGCACACTTGACAAGATGCTGGCACACACAACTTGAGCCAATTTGGCCACCATATGGGTGTCGGCTGATGGCCCAAGAGTAGCCAATAGAGCTGAAGTTTGGTGTATGCATAGAGGACAAGAGAGACACACCTTTGAGGGCCAGATGCCTCCTGATGGGCTCGGCCGACCCATCATGGAGGATTGAGCCCACCTGTCATCCTCCACTACTAATACTTCACTTCAAAACGATGGTTTGACACATCCTCCTCTCTTCTTGGTACATGTGTGATACTTTGACATGATCTTATGCAACCCAAAATGAACTAAAGCCAAATCTGGATTGAAATTTTGAAAAGTGACATGCTTATGACATTCTTGAGATAGAAGCTTGCATAAATTTTATTCCATATACATATGCCCATGCTTGTGGGAAATATCTTAATAGGAAACTCATATTGACTAAGTTGTTGTGATGTGTGATATAGTTCCAGCTTAGAAGTCCTACCTTTACTATTCAAAGTGCTTGGAGATCTTGCTTTTGATAAAATGTCATAAAACCATAGTGTCACATACTCCTCATTGGTGAGAAATTCCTACCAAAGCCATATGATGTTCTTGCATGTTTCAAACCTTCTACATCTGCTACTTGTACTTGTGTTGAGTTTGGTCAAACCTCATGATCCTTGTTGAGAATTTTGTCATACTCCCAAGGTCAAGATCACGTACACGCCACATATATATGTTGCTTCTACACTGGAAGTACGTAAAAACATGCCATTCATATCCACCAACTAAATGCTGCATATTCTAAAGGTGTGATCTCTCTTTCTAAAAAGTTTTTAGTAGAAGAGACATGGGCTATGCAAAAGTTTGAGAAAAAAATGTGCACAAATAAAGGTCCAAAGTGTTGAAAAAAATATGTGAGTACTTGTAGGCTCATGAAAAAAAAGAAAAAAAAGAAGACTGATAGCCATGTATCAAAATAATAAGTTAGAAAGAGATCATATCAAATGAAGGAGTATTTTTACATATGCCATGTTCGACACACATGCACATCTTGATCTAGGATTATGACATTTTCCTCCTTGGATCCTTGTTTTTACTTTACAATATATGCAATGCAAGTATGCTTTCATGTTTATCCCTACCTGAGATCCACATAAACCTTTTAGAAGTAGGATGAAACAAAATAAGGCAAAACACCTTGGTAAGGAATCATACACCATTGAACGATCTGAGAGTACCATTTGAGGAGTATAAGTGAACTATGCTTTTCTTGTGAAAACTTTGAAAAACTCCAAGTTACTAAGAAATGGATTGGGAAGATGACTTTCCTTCAAGAATTGTTCCACTTTTCAACTGCTCAAGGATATATGATAGCTAATGCCACATATCCCACTTGTTTAAGAAATGTTTTAGAATGAATTTTATGCTATCTACATATCTTAAGGTGTTATGCCCATGTTTACTTTAACCTTTACTCGAGGACGAGCAAAGACTTAAGCTTGGGGGACCTTTTTGACGGTGAAAATGTCATAACTTTATATGCTCCAAATCACTGTCAACAACCTCACAATGAAGGAACATAAGCATATCATGAGTATATTTTATCCAATAACTAGTTCCACATGTCCATGAAGCATTTGATGCAGAACTAGAAGAAATGGAGCAAGATGAGCTGGTGGGGACCACATAGTAGTATCGGCCAACCCCACCATGGGGCCCACCAGCCTCCCACGCTGGCCACGATCCAAGAGAAGCACTCCCAAGTGATCCTCTACCCTTGGATCAACTTGTGCTTTCTCTAAACGGCTCATATTCACTTCACATGGATACATGGGCCTGCAAGAGTACAAACTAACGTCCAAAAGTGGTCCAACTTGTGCACACCCACTCCAAGACATGTGGGCCATCTTCCAGAAGGATTGGGGTGGTCCCACTACCCATAGGGGTTCGGCCGACTCCCCCCTAAGGCCTAGGGGCATCCACCTCCCTTGCATGGCTGCATGCAAAGAAGCACATGTTGCATGCAAAGATGCACATGCTGAATTCTCTTGCACCATTGATCTAAAGGCGGTTACGATCCAAGGGCTCTCACCATACATCACGCAAATTGATGACGTGGCGGTGGAGTAGCCCCTACTACACCTCTCCACTATAAATACCCCCTCACCCCCTCTCATTCAAGACACACCACAAGGAGGAGCTCTCCACTCTCTCTCAAGATGTAGCACTTGTAGTAGTGTTAGTGTTGTTAGGAGTTAGAGTGAGCCTCTGGTCTTTAGCTCTAGTCTTCCAGGAGATCTGGTATGCTTCTAGTATTTATTTCTCTCTTTGTAAGACTTGAGTTATTTTATATAGTTATCCTCTCTACTTTGCCTTAGTACTTTACTTTATTGCAGCATGACTAGTGTTAACGGTGAAAATGTTATAATTTTCTATACTCAAAATCACCGTCAACAGTGTCGTAATGAAGGGACATAGGCATATCATGAGTATATTTTATCCAATAAATAGTTCTACATGTCCATGGAGTATTTCTTGCAGGACTACAGAAAATAGAGAGAAATGAGCTAGTGGGACCCACCATAGGGGGTCGGCCGACCACCCTATGGGGGCCACCAGCCATCCCAAGCACCCACATGATAAGAGGGCCCACATGTCATAGTAGGAGGGTCACTAACCCCTTTGTGCAGGTCGACCGACCTCACCATGGGGCCCACTGGCCTCCCACGCTGGCCATGATCCAGGAGAAGCACTCCCAAGTGATCCTCCACTCTTGGATCAACTTGTGCTTTCTCTAAACGGCTCATATTCACTTCACATGGATCCATGGGCCCACAAGAGTACAAACCGATGTCCAAAAGTGGTCCAACCTGTGCACACCCACTCCAAGACATGTGGGCCACCTTCTAGAAGGACAGGGGAGGTCCCACCACCCATAGGGGGGTCGGTTGACCCCCCACCCCCCCCCCCCGCAAAAGGCCTAGGGGGCGCCCACCTCCTCTGCATAAATATCTTATTCTTTCTATCTTGAAAAAAAAGAAGTCATTGATGCATAAGTTGTAATTTGGGTAGCACCTCAATAGGTTGAGCAACTAAACCCCCTTTTGTCAAATGTTTTCAAATCTCACATGAATGCTCATCTCTTCATTCTCATTTTATCAACCATGGCATGAGAATGAACAAAGCATATAACATAAACTTAATAATCTTCAATCTGCTTAAGGCTAAAAAATGATGATAAGTGAAGTTTTGGTTCCGCTGGTGTTTTTCCACCAACAGGACCCATGCACTTAATCTCTATCTTGCCTTTGTGTCCACAAGCGAAGAATCTGAAAATGCAGTAGTGATGCACACTGACAAGATGTTGTCACACACAACTTGAGCCAATTTGGCCACCATATGGGCGTCGGCCGACGTCCCAAGAGTAGCCAATTGTGCTGGAGTTTGGTGTATGCATAAAGGACAAAGAGGAGACACACCATCGAGGGCCAGATGCCTCCCGATGGGGTTGGCCGACCCCATCATGGATCTATGGGCCCACCTGTCATCCTCCACTACTGATACTTCACTTCAAAATGCTGGTTTGACACATCTTCCTCTCTTCTTGGTACATGTGTGATATTTTGACATGATCTTATGCAACCCAAAATGAACTAAAGCCAAACCTAGATTGAAATTTTGAAAAGTGACGTGCTTATGACATTCTTGAGATAGAAGCTTGCATAAATTTCTTCCATATACATATGCTTATGCTTGTGGGAAAACATCTTAATAGGAAACTCATATTGACTAAGTTATTGTGATGTGTGATTAGTTCTAGCTTAGAAATCCTACCTTTTCTATTCAAAGCGCTTGGAGATCTTGCTTTTGATAAAATGTCATAAAACCATAGTGTCACATACTCCTCCATGGTGAAAATTCCTACCAAAGCCATATATGCTCTTTCATGATATAAGCTTTCTACATAAGCTACTTGCTTTGTGTTGAGTTTGGTCAAGTTTTGTGACCCTTGTTGAGAGATTTATCATGCTCCCAAGATCAAGATCATGTACACACCACATATATATGCTGCTTCTACACTGGAAGTATGCAGAAACATGCCTTTCATTTTCCACATAGTTCATGCTCCATGTTCTAATAGAAATTCTCTCTCTAGTATGTTGTTAGTCAATGAGACATAGACTATGAAAAATATGAAAAAGAAAAAAAAATATATAGGGGCACATGAAGGTACCAAGTTTTAGGAAAAAATGATGAGCAAATCAAAGCTCATAGAAAAAGAAAATAAATAAATAAAGATAGCTATGTCTCAAAATTATAAGTTAGAAAGAGAGATCATATCAAATAGAGGAGTATTGATTATTTGTCATGTTTCACACACTTACAGATCTTGATCTAAGAGTATGACACTTCTCTTCTTGGATCCAGAATTTGACTTTACAACATATGCAAAGTAAGTTTGCTACATTCTTTATCCTACCCTATAGCTCCACATAAGCCTTTAGAGATAGGATGAAAAGAAGGCAAAATTTGATATGTGCCTTGGTGAGGAATCATACACCATTGAATGATCTGAGAGTACCATTTGAGGAGTATAAGTGAACTATGCTTTTCTTGTGAAAACTTTGAAAAACTCCAAGTTACTAAGAAATGGATTGGGAAGATGACTTTGCTTCAAGAATTGTTCCACTTTTCAACTGCTCAAGGATATATGATAGCTAATGCCACATATCCAACTTGTTCAAGAAATGTTTTGGAATGAAGTTTATGCTATCTATATATCTTAAGGTGTTATGTTCATGTTTACTTTAACCTTTACTCGAGGACGAGCAAAGACTTAAGCTTGGGGGATCTTGTTGACAGTGAAAATGTCATAATTTTCTATACTCAAAATCACCGTCAACAGCCTCATAATGAAGGGACATAAGCATATCATGAGTATATTTTATCCAATAAATAGTTCCACATGTCCATGGAGTATTTCTTGCAGGACTACAGAAAATAGAGAGAAATGAGCTAGTGGAACCCACCATAGGGTGGTCGCCCGACCAACCTATGGGGGCCACCAGCCATCCCAAGCACCCACATGATAAGAGGGCCCACATGTCATAGTAGGAGGGTCACTAACCCCTTTGTGCAGGTCGACCGACCTCACCATGGGGGCCACTGGCCTCCCACGCTGGCCATGATCCAGGAGAAGCACTCCCAATTGATCCTCCACCCTTTGGATCAACTTGTGCTTTCTCTAAACGGCTCATATTCACTTCACATGGATCCATGGGCCCACAAGAGTACAAACCGATGTCCAAAAGTGGTCCAACCTATGCACACCCACTCCAAGACATGTGGGCCACCTTCTAGAAGGACAGGGTAGGTCCCACCACCCATAGGGGGGTCGGCCGACCCCCCCTCCCAAAGGCCTAGGGGGCGCCCACCTCCTTTGCATGGAGGCATGCAAAGAAGCACATGCTCAATTCCTCTCCACCCTTGATCTGAAGGTGGTTGGGATCCAAGGGCTCTCATCATCCATCACGCGGATCGATGACGTGGTAGTGGAGTAGCCCCTACTCCACCTCTCCACTATAAATACCCCCTCACTCCCTCTCATTCAAGACACACCACAAGGAGGAGCTCTCCACTCTTTCTCAAGATGTAGCGCTTGTAGCAGTGTTAGTGTTGTTAGGAGTTAGAGAGAGCCTCTAGTCTTTAGCTCTAGTCTTCCAGGAGGTCTAGTATGGTTCTAGTATTTATTTATCTCTTTGTAAGACTTGACTTATTTTATATAGTTATCTTCTCTACTTTGCCTTAGTACTTTACTTTATTGCAGCATGACTAGTTATGTTGTATTGGTTGTTAGCATAGTCATAGTTGTTTGATAGTAAGATAATGGTAGTATACCTTTGCACTGGTTCACCGCCCTTAACCCGGTGCTCTAATCAATTTCACCGGATATCGGATTAGAGTAGTGAGATATAGTGTAGACATGGTGTCTAGACTATATGCTTACCTGTGTCTACGGCTTGTCCAACGGTTTGTTTGTGGTACCTAGTAGGGGTGATAGACCTATCTAGGCTTTGATCCCACCACATTTGGCCAAGTTCTTAAAGTGTAGGCCTTCGTGTGCCAGGCGGTTTAGCACCCTTCTCATCCCTTTCTATTGCTAAGTGGCCTAGTAGCCCGAAGTGCAATTGTGTATGAATATTGTTCTTGCTTGATATGACTTGTCTTGCTAAGTTAGAACCATGCAAGTAGAGATAGATATTTGGACACCTTATGATGGCTCGCTGTCCTCCTCGCTCACTACACTACTCTTTATCATTGGAACTTCTCCTGTGTGTCATTGCACTTATCATATATATCATTTACCCCTACCATAGTTTAGTTGGTATATTAGTTAGTGGATGATCATGGTTAGCTATCGTATTCTTTAACCATTGATTCCCTGAGGATAAATACGATACCCTGGAATACTCCTGGGTGAAATGCTATAGCGGTATTTCTGTGCGCTTGCAGAATATTCTACATGAGCGTAATAAATACCAACAACTAGTTATGTTGTATTGGTTGTTAGCATAGTCATAGTTGTTTGATAGTAAGATAATGGTAGTATACCTTTGCACTACATTACAAGGATTCCCCCCTAATGCAACGGCCTAAAAGTGTACAATAGGCCATAAAGTGTTGCAATAGACAAAATTACAACACAAAAAAATGGTTGTGAGGCGTTGCCACTCCTACTGTAGCAATAGGATTGTGCAACACTTTTTTTTGGTGTTGCCATAGAATTTTCTCTATTGCAACACAATTGGTTGCTCTTGCAACACCATGTAGTGTTGCGAGCCATAGTACAAGCAACCACCATGGGTGTTGCAAAAGTAACTATTGCAACACACTAGGTGTTGCTAGAGATATCTTTTGCCACATGCCCTAAAGGTAGCAATAGGTACACTAGCAACGACAATGAGTGTTGCCATAGACCCTATTGCTACGCATCAATTGCATTGCGATATATTGACCACCTATTGCTACACTACCTTTTTTGTTGCTATAAGTAGACTCTCTATTGCCACAACAAATATTTGGTTGCTACAGGTGGATCCCTCTAATGCCACGACAATTTTTGGGTTGCTAAAGGTGGCCTCTCTATTGTCACACTTGTCTATGTGGTTGCTATAGTTGGAACCCTCTGTTGCCACAACAAATGTTTTGGTTGCTAGAGGCGGTCTCCATATTGCCACACTATATTGTGGTTGCTATAGGTAGAACCATCTATAGACATGACAAATGTTTTGGTTGCTAGAGGTGGCCTCTATTGCCACACCCACTATTTCATTGGTGCGAGGTTTTTGTCACACTGTTTGTTTGTTGCTATAGCATATATTGCATCATCAAATGATTATCCTAATTGCCCATATTGCAAGGCTTTGTTGGTTGCTACAAACAATAATTGCACACCAAACAATACATGATGAATTAAATATTTAGACATCCACTAAACCAATATATGGTTTGTTCATACAATCATTAATTAATGGAACCAAAACTATCCAATGTCAAACTTAGTAGATAACACATGCACAAATGAAACACATAAGGTATCCGACATATATCACTATCTAGTTTGAGCTATGCAGCACTGTAGCAATTATATGGTTGCCTTGATGTTGATCATCCCATCACCCGTGCGCTCCACTCAAACTCCCTCTTACTCCTGAAAAGAATCAGTAACAATTGATATATGCATCAGGTAAACTAAATTTGTATTATTTTGGCAACAACAGCATGGAGTCGATAAAGTAAGAAATTCATAATCTTAAATTAAAGACTAGCATGTGTTGCAGATAAATTTGTAGTATTATTCAAAAGTATGTCCCATGTAAAGGCTATATGTCAAACATAGAAGTCAATAAGGTATATGCAAAAAATACTTAGTGACACAAATTTGATTAAGAAATATTCACAGGTAGTAGGGTTACAAAAAAAATCACCTGTGCATTGCCAGCTGGTTCTTTCCTTTTGTTTAGTGCTCATTTTTTAGCTGCATCATCCTTGAGTGCTTTTGTAGTAGTATAAGAAACTATTGGATTCCCTCCTTTCTTTTGGCCTAGATGTGAATTATTCATAACACTCCTAGTTATGCGAGTATTACCGGTTGCTATAGGTGTTGTAGATGTGAGTTGTGTTTCTAGCGTGCCGCTAGTACGTCTAGTAGTTGTCTCTTTAGTAGCTGCAAGTTGTGTTTCCAGCGGGCTGATGTGTGGCTTATCCTGCAAATCAATAGATGGAGGGAAATTAGGCTCCATACTATGGACTATGACATAAAACATTAAACAGTCTTCAATTCTTGAATTACCTGCTGATGTGATATTTCTTCACTTTTTGTTGTTGTTACATTTTCTTCAACCATGTTGGTTGCTGCAGCAACCTTATCAATTTGTCCCCCATCTTTGTTACCCTACAATAAAAATTGGATCAGAAAAACCATGTATGAGTTTGAAAGTACAAAAGTGTTATTTACACATTCAAATTTCAGTACATATGCATAATTTCTACACCAAAACAACTCCTTAAGTAAACAAGTATGGTTGTTATTATCATATCATGTAAAGAGGATTCCATAGCTAAAGGGATCAAACGACACAAAGAAGGCATTGATGTACAGATTTGGACAGAATCTACCACTCCACTTTGAATAACTGCAATTAAAGTTCTAGATCACCAAAAGTAGTGATCCAAGACATTTTAGAAAACTTATGAAAAACTCTACAATTTTTATATTATCACCGAAGCATGATTCCATGTTTAAACAAGCCAAACAAGATAATTATTCAGGTCTGTCCAGAGGGCATGCTAAAATCTATAACTCCTAAACCATAAGGCCTATGATCATGAAATTTTAACACAAGCAATATAAGTAAATTATCTACAACTTTTGTATTTACCACACTCACTGAAAACATCATTTACATCACCAAAATAGTTGCATAACGAAAACTGTACATGCAGCCATTTCAGCATAAACATAGGAGAGTTCTTCACTTATTTAGTTAACATGGTAGCACACACATAGGCTATATTCAAAGCTCAGCCATTCTTATCCTAGATCAGCAACATATTCGAGTTAAAGTAAGCAAGGAGCATCACATGACTTGGCTATGCCACGTTAAGATTTTACACTAATATTACCTGTTGTAATGATGATTGTCCTTGTATTACTTGCATCATCGACATAAACTCTTGCTTAAGCGCTTCTCTATTAGCCTCCCTTGCCTTTTCCATTTCTTCTATCTCACGCCTATGTTCTTCCTTTTCAGCTACTCTTTCAACCTCTTGAGTTTCAATTCGTTCTTGTAGCTTTGTAAACGCGTCCATTAGTGTCGCGTCCTGACGGACACGGTACTGGTATTCCTCAGACAGTAGTTGCCTTCTAGTTGGGTACTTTGCCATGTATCCATTAGCATGGATCTTAGTTGATTTGCAGTTTGTTGTTTCCTTATAGGCCATCTAGAAAATATGATTTTCCTCCACGTCTGACATGATATTTTTTTCCATTTGTTTCCCTCTCCAAAATTTTGCTGCCTGCATTATCCTAACAAAAAGAGGACAGTAAAAGTAGTTAATTGAAATAGAAGATGTAGGAGTTCACTTTCCATCACCTAGGTTCGTACAAATTGTTATATACTCACATAGACATCCCTAGATTCTTGGCTTGTCCATTTCCCATTCTTAGTGTGTGTCATCATAAAAAGTTCCAAATCATTTGGCTCGTCCCTAGTTAGTGGGTCCCTCTAATATGGCAAGAATGTAACAAAGTAGCGACATTTCATAATGTAAGGAGGCATGAGCATGTACTTATTATGAAGTTATTACCTTCTCATAGCTTAACTAAGAAAAAGACTTTGATCCGGTCACATGGTTTATCTTTCGATTATGGCGATTATTAGAATTCTTGTTTCTAATCCTCTGCACAAGAGGTTGTTGTTTTTTTTAATAAAATGAATTGCTAGAAACATATCATTAGCAAGTGCAATTGGCAAGAATAAAACAATAAATGTCTTCAAACCTGAAATTCTTCGCTATCAAAATACGTGACCAGATAGTGCCATTCAACAATATCCAATTCTTTTGGCTTGTGTTTCATTCTCTCGTCATAGTTGGTGTATGCCCTATATGTAGCACTAAATGTTGATCGCCGTCCTCTATAACGCTCATTTGCTATGGTCCATATTTTTTTCTTGTTTTCCTCGTTATTCTCAATGTCCCACTTATTCTGTTGAACAAAAAACAGAAATACTAGGTCACTTCTTAAATAATTTGGTAAATGTGTATGCAATCAAAAACAAATCAGAACTTACCATAATAGTAGTTGTTATTGACTTTTTCACATCTTCATGGATATCTCTCCATGTTCTCACTCCAATGAGTGGTGCTTTTTTCCTTGTAAACAGTACTATTTCATCAACAAATGTGTGTTCTCACCTGCAGCTCCTCCAATTCTAGAGAATTCGACTTTAAGTTTCTCACTGCCCTGCCTGGATCTCTTGTGGGAGGCTGCCAATCCTTTCATGGTACCTCGTGCCTTCCTCTTTTGGGAGTCTTGTCAATTGAAATTGAAACAATATAAAGTCCATGAGATTAAACAAAAAAATTTACTAGGCCAACTGAACCAAACCACAAAATAAAATCACAATAGGCATTACTTACTATTTCCCTGTTGTGTTTTCTCTCGCCGAGCATGAGATGGTAGGTTCAGAGGTGGTGTTGGATTACTATCTTGACTTGAATTTAGTAAACCTATCTGATTCCTATGGTTGTCATATGCACCTGCAGAAAATAGGTCACATGTGTAAGCTATAAATTATTTGCGAAGTCCAATTATAGTTTGGTTGACATTTTGTGAAAAGTTGTTATATTACAAATATCATCAAGTTGCCCTTGCACCCTTAACCATTCTTTGTAAGTCTTGACGGTGTCTTCCCTATGTATATCTTTAAATTCTGTAGAAACCATGTTGATATCAATGATGTGGGCAATGCAATATATTATAATATAACCATTTAATTTAGAGTAGGACAATAACATAACATACCCATGAATTTTCTCTCTTTATGCATATTGTTAAGCCACACCTTGTAATCATGAATTGACTCATCTATGGAGTCTTCACTAATTGATGCCATTTTTGTGCAATTTAATGGGTGTTATCACCACATTTCGCTCTATTATTTGATCCCTTGACAACACTAATCTCACCTCCCTCTCCTCGGCATTACTTGATAACATTGCATTTGTATCTTCATCATATTCGATCTCGTTTAGTGTTGCTACAGCGTTACCACATCTCCTTTTATAGTACAAGTAGTCCCTGGCACCATACCCCAAGTTTGATTTCATTGTTATTAAGTTACCAAATGTGACTGCATCCTTGCCTATCGTATACTAAGCAAATTCTTGTCCCCCTAGTGCCCCCTTGCAAGTGAAAGACATTGTCCATGTTTGTTCCAAGCTGTCACATATATAATGAGGCACAAGTGACGAAACAATAGTTAAGGAAGGAACAACATGAGAAAGGCTGCAGGGAGGATTAACATCTTTTGGGGGGCAGGTATTATATCTATAGTGAGAATACAGTTGTCCACTAAGTCTAGTTCAAGCAACCAAAGTTATTGTACTATTGGTGTTTAAACTAATACCCAACATAATGTCCATTGCTACAGAAAAATCATGATGGTGTAATACTACATCATGGAAAACAGGGTTGTATGTTAGGGAGTTGGCAAAGCAACGATTTCAGATCATAAATTTTTAAATTTTAGATTCCAGAACTCGGTGGTCTGACACTCACATTATGAGGAAGCAATCCATGTCTAGAAGTAAACAGGTTTTTTTTTCACATCGGGTCAGAGCAAATTAAGCATAGATAATGGAAACACATCAGACGCAGAGGAAAAGGAATTTCTTGATTCAGATAATAGCATATGGCAGTCGTCATCAAAATGATTGCTAAAACCCAGTGCGTGCACATGCTGAAAGCCACAACCAGATTTAAAACATACTTGGAATAGCAGCTATGCTATAACAGAACTACCAGCCAAAGCTGTCAGCAAAAATAATAGTCTTTAGGGCAGGATATGGTGTCATTGTTTGGCAAATTCATGGTTCACGTAGCTAAAACAACAAAAGTCTGTACTGTGTTATCAGATAAAAGATGATTGCTTCAGAAAAAAAGTGTAACCTGAAACTTTTATTCAGATAAAAGATGTATTATAGTTATACTTATCAATATTAGACACTTCTTTCTATTGTGTTAGGCTCCAAAGGAATGCATCAAGGATCCAAACAGAGATGGCAAAATTAACCTCACAAGTACTACATGAGAAGAATAAAATCAAGGAGCTCTTTCATTTAGTTAATAAGAATGTGAATCTAATCCAACTAAGCCAATACAGTTTAGACATTTTCATTCAGTTAAAAACTGAGCGTGAATCTAATCTAATGCAGCGGCTGCCGGCCAGGTGCACTAAAGTGGATCCGGCCATCCAAAATCTGGAAAAACAAGGTGTTGATACCGTTTTTTGACACGTGTCAAATAGGCTGAGACTTGACTGGTCAGCGGCCGTTCTCCATCGGTATCAGGAGTCGCTAGTGCCGATGGAAGGGTGCTACGGGAAGACTAAGTGTTTTGCCGATGGAAGCTGATGAGCTTTGCCGGCAAAATCGGTGGAGTCTTGCTAAAACTGATTGCCGATGAAGAGTCCTTGCCGATTGCCGATGAGGGGTCATTGCTAACTGCCGATGGAGGGTCATTGCCGATTGCCGATAAGGACTCGTTGCCGATTGCCGATAAGGGCTCGTTGCCGATTGCCGATAAGCGTTCATTGCTGGTTGCCGACGAGAAGATGTTGCCGATTGCCGATCGGGAAAGTATTGCCGATGTCGATGGGCGTGATTTAGCACTTGGTGGCAGCAGAAGACTACAGGTGGCCAGAGGAGGAAGTTGCAGGGATCTACCGATGAAAGGCTTCCATCGAGGAAGAGTATAAGGAAACTGGTGTTTTGTACCAGTATTATTATAGTAGTTTGAGTCCGACTCTTGCATGAGTCGTTTATTTTCCTTTAAAATAGGTGTGTTTGTTTAGGAGATAAATATTGTTATCCGGCTCCTGCGTGAGTCAGTTTCCTTTAAAGTAGGAGTTTGTTTTAGGAAGGATACGTGTCGTGTCTCTGTACAACTCTCCATGCGGGAGTATAAATATGTGCCCGAGGGCTATGGAATAATCAATCCAATTCAAAAACAAACCAATTCTAATTTTTATCCTACTTTTATCGCAATTTACCCTTTCTTATGCATTAGTTATAGCTTTAACGAGTTCTTCAAGCTTTCGACGGGCTGCATCACCTTGATCTCCGTCAAATCCTTGCTAGTTCCGCTTGGGAGTACCTCTAGGCTTTGGCAATCTGGGCGCATCGCTGTTTGCCTCGTCTAGCTCTGCTCTAGTTATCCTTGATCAATCTAAGCCTTGACGTCCGGGCGCATCGCTATCGTCTCGTTCAGTTTGTTCTAGTTATCATCCTTGTCGATTGATTGGTCAAATCGACTGGCACGCCCTCGACATCGAGCTTTGGGTAATAGCCCGAGGTGTTCATAGATCTGACGCTTTTTTGTGTCAACACCACTTTTGGCACGCCCAGTGGGACAAATTATATAAATATATTTATCATGACTAATCCCAGGAGTGTCATTGAAGCCTCCACAGCATATCTGACAGGTCATCAGAAACAAGCTCTGGAGCAGGCAATGGAGGAGTACAAACGCTCGTATCTTAGATCCTTCAACCTAAACGGGATCGGCGAAGCAATACAGAAGCAAGATCCGCCGTCTCCACGGCAGACCACTTTCAACGTCGATCCTGGTAAAATACAAGAGCTGGTTAATTCTGCATTCAATAATGCATTTATTAGCCAATCCAATGTGTTGTCCGATGCTGTATGCAATGCCGTCAAGCAAACTTTCAAGGGGCAGGCACCATATTGTGTTGGTCCAGAGCATCGTCAACTCGGATCGGCATCTGTTGCGACTCCATCGGCGGTTCCAAGGGTGTCTTCACCGACTACGAACCAATCCGCCGATGAGATCATGCCACCAAGATTGAGCCCAGCAAGCTTTACTCAGGTGAATACGAATCTGGTGGCTTCACTAATGTCTGGACCTGTCATCCAGAGTCAGTCAACTTCTGCCAGCTGGTGGGGATATGGTATGTCTCCGAATACGTCTACTGATTCTAGATCGGTCCAAGGTGACCATGCAGGGTGGAAGGCTCCCATGGCATCGGCAACATTTGTACAGCCGATGGTTCCAGTGATGCATTACACTACGTCCTCTCCAACGATGCAGTCGCCAACAGGGAATCTGCAAACGGCAATGCCCAGAGTGCCGTGTGCCCAACCATCGGCAGGCCACTTGCCGATACAACAAAGCCCAGCAGTTGCAAGTCAACCCATGGCGGCAATGGTTCTTCAAACTGGGACACCTGCTAATCAAAGTAGCTATGTCATTAACTGTTCGGCGCCACAAGAGCAACAGGCATCAACCGGCTATCAGCCGTTGGCAACTTTTTGGCCGATGCAACAAGGTACGCCGACTGTCAGTCAACCTGCATCGGCAATAGCTACTCAAGCTGCGGTACCCGTGAGTCCAAGTGATCAATCAAGGGTACAACAAGTACAAACACCCGCCGGTTATCGGTTATCGGCGAATGCTTGGCCGATGCGACAAGACGCGCTGATAGTTAATCAGCCTACATCGGCAAATTCTTGGCCGATGCGATCAACCATGTCGAGCGTCAGTCAGCCTGCATCGGCCGTAGCTGTTCAACAAGCCCCAGCTGGCTATCAGTCACCGGCAACCGCTTGGCCGATGCAACAAGGTGTGCCGATTGCCAATCAACCTGTATCGGCAATCACTGCCCAAGTTGTGGTACCCGTAAGCCCAAGCAATCATCCAAGGGTACAACTAGAACAAGCGTCAGCCGGTTATCAGCTATCGGCAAATGCTTGGCCGATGCAACGAGATATGTCAAGTGTCAGTCAGCCCGCATCGGCCGTAGCTGCTCAACCCTTGGTACCTACAAATCAAAGCTATCATCCAAGAGTACAAGAGTTGCAGGAATCAGTTGGCTACCAACCATCGGCGAGTTTTGGGTCGGTGCAACAAAACATACCGAGTGTCAATCAGTCTGCATCGGCAATAGCTGCCCAGCCCATGGTATCCTCAAGTCGAGGCTATCATCTGAATGTGCAAGAGCTGCGGGAGTCAACTAGTTGTTAGCCATCAGTAAGTCATGTGCCAATGACACCTAATGTAGGTTGGATCAGTCAATTGCCGATTCAGTAGCAATGTGTGCAGCCTGAGCGCCGAGTATCATCCGGCGAATTTGCATAATGAAGTATCGGTACATCAACCGACAGGTACTACACCACAATACTCGCAAGTGCACAATGAGACATCGGCACAACGACCGATGAATGTAATGCCACAACGCAAACCATTGACTGTGCAAGATGGTCCATCGGCAGCGCAGCCGATGCATGATGTTCTAATGGCTAGTACTGTGTATGCTCCAAACACTTCGAATACTTTGACGTCGAAACCTGAGGAAGTACGTCCATCTACCCAACCGGTGAGCGAGTCTACGCATCGGCAAGATCCAGATGCAAAGGCGTTTGTGGCCAAGAAAGTGGAAGCTTCAGATTCGGACAGGGTGCTAAATATCAACACTGCTGAATTGGAAAAGTTCACCTTTGATATCACGAAGGCCGATCGGGATGGTGAACCAGTCGAGCTCAGAGAGACTCGGAGTGCAATAGTGCTTTTCGTTGGACAAGAGGGCTCTGAATCAGATGATGGGGTGAATATTGGTACTTCTACATGGATAAAGGATGAGCAGTCGGCACCTGGTGCGCACAGCCGGAATAGGACTGGGAAGTTCACCTTCGATGTCGCGAAGGCCGATGGGATATTTGATTTATTACTTCAGGAGGGGCGAATTAGGCTAGCCCTTAATCAAGTGATTCCATCGGCCGAGGAGCTCAAGAAGACCAAGTACTGTAAGTGGCACAATGCAAGTTCTATAGTACCAATGATTGCAAAGTGTTCAAGCAGCAGTTGTAGTCAGAGATCAAGTCTGGGCGTATCAAGTTTGAAAATTCTAAAGTCCAGAAACTGATGAAGATAGATCAGCACCCGTTCCCCAACAATATGGTGGAAATCAGCGAAAAACCAAAATGCTGACATCGGGAGCTGCCAGAAGGAATTCATCGGTAGACCCTCACCACCAAGTGTCCGAGCACGACGCAAGGAGGTTTGCCGATGACAGAAAGGACAGGCAGGTTGCCGATGAGGGTAACAGCGCCAATAGGGCTCCTGGGGTGGTTATCACTCACAAACAGCCAAGGCGATATCATCGGCAATCACGTGAGGAACGGTATCGGCAAGAAGAAGAAGAGCATCGGGAATGGCTTCGACATAAGGACCACTGGAGGTGTCCCTTCTTTGTTCATTGCTGGGAGGAAGGCATCAAGCTGCCTATCGCCGATAACTATCCAGAGTGCAACGGGTACTACGCTGCCGATCGGTCGGGTAAGAGGCCTTGTTTTGATGATCAAGCACCCAGATACGCCAGGCCGCTCAGAGAGGACAGATTGGCACATGACCGACTGGGGGGCAAGCTCAGTGCCCATGATCGGCTTGGCGTACGTGTTGACTAGGCGGAGCTGGAGGAGATGGCCAATGCTAAAGTACCCGACGAACAGGTGTCCTCCAGAGATCCCAACATCGGGAGAAGTGCCGATGCAAACAGTGGGAAGCAGCACCAACCTATCTCGAAGACTAAGCTTCCTCCGTGGTGCCCAAAGGGACTGACCAAGACCCAGAAGAGGAGGATTCAGCGCCAGCGCCGCGACGACCTGTATGACACTGCAGAACCCTCGGGAGAGAGACGGTGGAGGCCAAAGCGCAAGGATAGAAGCCCATCGGCAGACGCCGATGATTCGCCGATGGTCTGATTGAGGTCAATCTTGGACCTGTTAGTTTGGGGATTGTATTCGGCAAACCGGCGATTCCAATTATTATACTTTGGGCACCTACCGATGGTTTGTGTATGGAACGCCGCGCTGCCGCTAGATTCGTTGATTGCCGGGAGATAGTTGTAAGAATGATTCTGCTGCGCTTGCGCATAATAACTAAGTGTATGTTGCGTGCGTCCTGGGAGTTACATACTTTGTGGTGGGCCTATCGGCATTGTCCTCATTCTGATCCGATGGAAATATCAAGTCTCATTGCCGATTGTTGTTACAATCAGGCTGAATACCAGGGTCAGTTAATGAGTTGGATTACCCAAGATTTTAGCCGATTCGATGAGTTATGCTATCGGTGATGATTGCCGATGACTGGGTGAACAAGCTTGCCGATGGTGCTCTAGCATGGAGATTGATTTTACCGATCAGGATTGAATTCTAGGCCTGGAGTGTTTCCTAATCAAGTTCCTATCACATAAGACAGTCTGCCTCCAGCAAAGCATACATTCCAGAAGTTGACACATGACGTGCTCGTTTGGATGCCGATGAAAAGGAACGGTAATACATCGGTAAAAACATGTAGACATTATATTACAAGGCCCAGAGTCAAGTATCAGGTTACATTCTTGCCGATACAACAAGCATTAGAATAGGGAGTGGATAACTGTTATCATGCGCAGGCGAATTTGATCTATTTCATCTATCTCCTTGGCGTCGGCATCGGCAGAACCCTCAACCGGCTTGATTTTCTTTTTCCATAGGATGGCTTGACGGGCGTTGTGATCTCTTTCTTGCTGTAAAGGCCCGATGGAGTCGGACAGTTGGGTCTTTTGTTGGTTGGCAGCCGTCAGATCCCCTTCAACCTTTTGCAGCTCCGCTAGCAGCTCCTCCTTCCTTGCCGACAGTCGAGAGATTTCTTGGTCAAGGTTGCCGATGGAAACTTTGGCTTGACCAATTCTTCTGTGCTTCTCATCGGCAAGGTGTTTGAATTTGAGCTTCTCTTCCTTGCTCTTGGCTTGGGCAGCTCTATCGGCAACGCGGCGAATAAGCCTCTGGTACTGGATCTGTTTGATGTCGATAGAAGCTGCCTGGAGAAGGGTTTCTGCTGCATCGGCGGAAAGATGGCTTTGGATATCTTTCAATATAATCCTTGCCGCCGATGAGTCCTGGACGAGTTGAGCGGTGTCTTGCAGCAGCAAGGAAAGCAATTCTTCAAGTCTGGACTTGACTTCTGCCGACAGAGCCGGGGTGGAGCTTTCCTCTTCATCGTCATCGGGGACGTTGACGGCAAAGGAAAATAAGCTGTCCGCTTGAAGACGGCCTTGGCGCTCATCTTCGTTCTGAAGGTTCAAGCTATAGGAGAAGAGGCTGTCTGGGGAATCTTGGGCCTGAAAACAGAGGTTAAAATATGCCGATTATAAAACTATAAGCTTTAAGGTAATCTACTTACCGTCGTGAAGCGGATCTCCTGCCTGGGACTTGGCATACTGGACGGTCCAGCTTCATCCTGAACATCGGCAGCAGATGCCGATGACTGGGCCCTTGTTGGAGAGGCAGCCGACGCCGCTGGTGCTGGTAGAGTTGTGGCCGCCGCCGCCTCCGATGTAGTGGCAGTTTCCTGTGGCGGTTCCGTTCTGACATCGGGGACATGGGTCGACGGTGCCGATGCCGATGTTGTTGCTGCTGCGGAAGGTTGAGTTGTTCCTTCGCCGGGTAGTTTGGTTGACGATGCCGATGCTGATGCTACCTCCGCTGCTATGGCAGGAGTTATTTCTTCATTCAGCGTGGCCGGTATCGATGCCGATGCCGCTTCGGTCGTCACAGCAGCTGCTATCTCCTGGCCGGGGATGTCATCCATCGGTTGGTCAGGCACAGAAGCTGATGGAGGTTCTGCCGATGACCCGCCGGCAGGTGGTGCGATTGGAGCCAGAAGCGGTCTTGCTGGTGACGCATCGGCAGCTGATGGTGCAGGTGGAGCCGATGGTGGAGGAGAAGCCAGCCTCAAGCGCCTCTTCTTTGTCGGCGCAGCAGCAAGGGAGCCGACCCGCTTGGATGAAGACCGGGGGGCATCGGCAACCGGGCTGGAAGGCGTTTGCCTGCTGGAAGCAGATGCCGATGACCATAGTGCCTGAAAATACAAAGCGAGTTATGCAAGATAAATGTTGCCGATGAAACAGTATGTGATCGGTACAAGTAAAGACGAGTTTACTGCATAAGTTTGCGTCAAGGCAATAGCGGCAGCCGATGTAGCCTGAGTTGTTGTAGGCATCGGCGTAGGTACCTGTTGAGGCGTGAAGGCAGCCAACGTCGGAGCTTTATTGCCGATGATCGATATAGGGCCCATCATCCGAAGATTAAAGGGTCTACCGCTGTTGCTCGTTGTGGGGATTGGATCATCGGCCTGTCAAGCGCATGGGTGCAAAGGATTTTGGTATTGATACCGATGGCAAATAAAGTAATGGAAGTACATCGGATAGCAGACTTACTGCGTCGTCGGGGATGAGGTAATTGGCGTCGATCAAGTGCCGATAATAGTGCGAAGACTTAGCGAGTAGCTGGCACTTCCATTCTTGCCACTAGGACTTGAACTCGTTGGTGATGAAGGAGGTTGGCGACCAGGAGGACAACTCAAGGTTTGACAGATCGGCATCGGCAGGGAGGCTGATGACTTTATTCCAGTCTAGATTGCTGGAGATTGCCTGCCTAGGTCTTACTACCCTAGAGTAGCACAGCTTGATCGGCAGTTGGCCAAATGCCAGTTGTCTCGCTGCTGCAGATGGATAATAGAACTCATAGGATGGTGGGGCATTCTTCCCAGATCCGAAGATGTTTACTGGAATGGCTCGGGGAGTAATGTTGGCCCTCATAATTGCTTGGTTTTCGGGCAGGCTCATATCAGACAAGTTGAACAGTAACGGGAACTGGTTGTGCTCGTCAAGATATGGCCACCAGGCCCGTTCCGAGGAGGGAAGTCCGTTGTAGAACTTCTGGAAATAATAGCCGAAGTGCTCCACATCGGCATCGGTACCCGGCAGCATTATGACGGCCTCTCCGAAGTTAAGCGGAGTTCGAGTTGCCGATTCGTCATCATCGTATCGGTAATCTTCTGATATGTCCCTCAGGAATTGTTGGGCAAATAGATCAAACCCGAGAGCCTTGTGCATATGTGCGTTCAGCCATAGGTTGACAAACCACCAGGGGCCTCCGAGATTGCCGATGGGCTCTCCTAGCAGTAACTTATTGGATACTTGATGCAGCAATCGGTAAACTGATCCGAGGAGATACCTGCCTAAAGGAAGCCTTGTGCCGTTGGCAAGCAGTTCAGCCGCAGGGAGGTGCATGGTGGTCGGGCCGATGGTTTTGCCGCAGAAGACAAACTTTTCCAACCACATGTTTAAGAAGATGGCATGCTCCCGTTGGGTTACCGATCCGGTTTTCTGGTGTTCCTGAATATAACCTGTCCAGCCGCTGATACTACGGGTGCTCACCTTGTACTCAGGTTTTTTGTTGAAGAGGCTAAGCGTATCGGCAGAGGTGATATCCAAACCGGTCAGCATGTAAACATCGGCAAGGGGGGGAGTAGCTGGTCCATGCCTAAAGAGGAAAGCGTTCATGCTGTCGGACCAGAAGTATGAAGCTGCCATCATCAGGTTTTCGTTCCTTTCTGCATCGGCAATTGAGAGCCTAATGCATTGATCTAAGTCACGCTCCTGCCAGTACACTTGCTGTGACCTGGCCAATCTCAAGAACCAGTTCTTCCATCCTTTGGTGTGCTTGGGCCATGAGCGGAATGTGTCCTTCCATAGTCCTAGATCAAAGCTCTCAGATCTAAGCGGTATCCGATTGGTTTCTGCGTTGATGATGGAGGTGGGGTCTGGATTGCCCATTGGGCCTAGGCAACTGAGATTGGAACCAGCGAGGGGGATGATTACTTTATTGTATAGTTCCTAGGGTTCGAAGAAAAAGGGACGAATCAGAAGGAAGAATGGGGAGAAAACCAGGTTTTTGCGGAGAAAAGAACTGTGCAGAGAGGTTGAATTGGATGAAGAATGAATCTTACCTTCGGGATGTCAACTTGGATCGCCATTTGGAGTCGGAGAGATGCTTGGTTCGTCCTTGGAGTGCGAAGGAGTACTATTGCTCGAGCCTGTGTTCTTCAGAGCAGCCGGAGGTTGAAGACGAAGGCAGGAAGGTGAAAGTGAAAATGGGCTCGGGTAAAAAGGCAGTGTGGATCCCGGTAACTTTTATAATCCTGTTCAGGGGCATTTTGGGGTTCTGTTCTACACTGTGCAGGAATGAAGACAGGCCCGCGGTAGATACGCATGGTGATCGAGGTGGTCTGCAACTGTTTGTGCTACAATCGAGGGATTTTATTATTAAATTGTAGTTCCACACGCGGGGATCGAGGAAACCGTACGCCTATCTTCGGGGTAACGGCTACAGCAATGGCTACAGCAACGGATACAGTGGAGAGAATTTCGGCACGTAAAGTTATACGCTCCGAAACTGGGGGGCATGTGTTGACACCGTTTTTTGACACGTGTCAAATGGGCTGAGGCTTGACTGGTTAGCGGCCGTTCTCCATCGGTATCAGGAGTCGATAGTGCCGATGGAAGGGTGCTACGGGAAGACTAAGTGTTTTGCCGATGGAAGCTGATGAGCTTTGCCGGCAAGATCGGTGGAGTCTTGCTAAAACTGATTGCCGATGAAGAGTCCTTGCCGATTGCCGATGAGGGGTCATTGCTAACTGCCGATGAAGGGTCATTGCCGATTGCCGATAAGGACTCGTTGCCGATTGCCGATAAGGGCTCGTTGCCGATTGCCGATTGCCGATAAGCGTTCATTGCTGGTTGCCGACGAGGAGATGTTGCCGATTGCCGATCGGGAAAGTATTGCCGATGCCGATGGGCGTGATTTAGCACTTGGTGGCAGCAGAAGACTACAGGTGGCCAGAGAAGGAAGTTGCAGGGATCTGCCGATGGAAGGCTTCCATCGAGGAAGAGTATAAGGAAACTGGTGTTTTGTACCAGTATTATTATAGTAGTTTGAGTCCGACTCTTGCATGGGTCGTTTATTTTCCTTTAAAATAGGTGTGTTTGTTTAGGAGATAAATATTGTTATCCGGCTCCTGCGTGAGTCAGTTTCCTTTAAAGTAGGAGTTTGTTTTAGGAAGGATATGTGTCGTGTCTCTGTACAACTCTCCATGCGGGAGTATAAATATGTGCCCGAGGACTATGGAATAATCAATCCAATTTAAAAACAAACCAATTCTACTTTTTATCCTACTTTTATCGCAATTTACCCTTTCTTATGCATTAGTTATAGCTTTAACGAGTTCTTCAAGATTTCGACGGGCTGCATCACCTTGATCTCCGTCAAATCCTTGCTAGTTCCGCTTGGGAGTACCTCTAGGGTTTGGCAATCCGGGCGCATCGCTGTTTGCCTCGTCTAGCTCTGCTCTAGTTATCCTTGATCAATCTGAGCCTTGACGTCCGGGCGCATCGCTGTCGTCTCGTTCAGTTTGTTCTAGTTATCATCCTTGTCGATTGATTGGTCAAATCGACTGGCACGCCCTCGACATCGAGCTTTGGGTAATAGCCCGAGGTGTTCACATATCTGACGCTTTTTTGTGTCAACACCTCTTTTGGCACGCCCAGTGGGACAATTATATAAATATATTTATCATGACTAATCCCAGGAGTGTCATTGAAGCCTCCACAGCATATCTGACAGGTCATCAGAAACAAGCTCTGGAGCAGGCAATGGAGGAGTACAAGCACTCGTATCTTAGATCCTTCAGCCTAAACGAGATCGGCGAAGCAATACAGAAGCAAGATCCGCCGTCTCCGCGGCAGACCACTTTCAACGCCGATCCTGGTAAAATACAAGAGATGGTTAATTCTGCATTCAATAATGCATTTATTAGTCAATCCAATGTGCTGTCCGATGCTGTATGCAATGCCGTCAAGCAAACTTTCAAGGGGCAGGCACCATATTGTGTTGGTCCAGAGCATCGTCAACTCGGATCGGCATCTGTTGCGACTCCATCGGCGGTTCCAAGGGTGTCTTCACCGACTACGAACCAATCCGCCGATGAGATCATGCCACCAAGATTGAACCCAGCAAGCTTTACTCAGGTGAATACGAATCTGGTGGCTTCAGTAATGTCCGGACCTGTCATCCAGAGTCAGTCAACTTCTGCCAGCTGGTGGGGATATGGTATGTCTCCGAATACGTCTACTGATTCTAGATCGGTCCAAGGTGACCATGCAGGGTGGAAGGCTCCCATGGCATCGGCAACATTTGTACAACCGATGGTTCCAGTGATGCATTACACTACGTCCTCTCCAACGATGCAGTCGCCAACAGGGAATCTGCAAACGGCAATGCCCAGAGTGCCATGTGCCCAACCATCGGCAGGCCACTTGCCGATACAACAAAGCCCAGCAGTTGCAAGTCAACCCATAGCGGCAATGGTTCTTCAAACTGGGACACCTGCTAATCAAAGTAGCTATGTCAACCCTTGGCTGCGTTCACCTCCATCTTCATCGGTACGAGGTGTGGCCGTCCTCGATGAAGGTGTCCGAAATAGCGACATCGTCGCCATGGGTCTGGACATCGTGGAGGCAGGTGGGCGCGCCGACGTACGTGTTCCCGTGTAGCACGTAGGTGCCGTCGCCGCTGCAGGTGTGGCCATCAATGACGATGCAGGTGTCCCGATTCCCGCTCTCGCCGGTCTCTCTGGAGGGGTCGCCAGTTTCTCCCCTTTGATCAACGACCAAAACCCTAACTAGCGTCTGGCGGCTCTCTGCTCTCCTAGCCGATTAGATTAGCGATTATTGAGGAAGGGAGATGAGTCACGTACCGTGGGGAGGGGAAAACGTAGGACCGGACGGCGGGGGTTTTGGCACTAGAAATTTCGCTGGAAAGATTAGCGCCATTGAGTTTCATTTGCAAAATTATGGTGGGATCTGTCACAGCGGTCCAGATTTCCAAATAAACAAAGAGTTAGCTCGATAAAAAAAAGTGTACGAACAGCCCTACATGGTAATTTTTTTAAAAAAAACTTGGTAATTTAAAAATAACTTGGTACACATTTTAAATTCCAAGTCCTTATACTTAGAAGCAAATATGCCCCTGTGTTGCTACATGAGAAGAATGAAAACGCAACGGAAATATCCCGAACAAAACCGCATCGTTTTCTCTATTTAATCCGATCGAATTCGTATTTTCTTGTTCAACTTTACCGTTTTTACTTTTGTTTTCGTATTTCAAATGTCCTGAATTCCAAACAGAACGGAGTTTTTCGATCGAGTTCGACCATTTTGTACTTTTCATTTAGAATATTCTGAATTTAAATTTTGATTTAAACCGAATTTGTTTGCCAATCATTACTGTCCAGACAACTAAGCAAAGGCAAATGTGAAGCGCTGATATACATGAGCCGTATTATATAAGCAGCTCACCGTCTTCCTGAGTCACCGAGGTGAGAGTAATCACCTCGCACAACGTTGCATGACCGCATTTGGCTTCACGTTTTGTTGTAGGTTGGTATTTTGAATTGAGTTCTCGTATACAGACCGTGTTCGACAAAATTTCACTCGAATTGGTTCGTTTTCTAAATTCACAATATTTTGTAAGTTCACGTTCGTTTTCGTGTTCGGCTTTACCATTTTCTCTTTTGTTTTCGTATTCAAAATGTAAAAGTTGGAAACGGTTGAGGAGTTTTTTTTTACTGAGTTCGACCGTTTTCATCTCTAACCCCACCAGCCTCCCAAGTCGTCCATCCTATAACCACAGGACTACCACATACGCAAACCGCCATCCCCTACTGCCCCGGTGGGCAGTGCTCATGTCGATAAAGTAATCGCCTACTCCGGTATTGTTTAGATTTTGCGTGTCTCACCAATCTAGCGTAGACAATTATCAAATTTTGCCCCGATGGTACTTGTATGAATAAGGATCATGAGTCCGAACTCACATATAGGATTAGGACGAGAGCCTCGGAAACATGGACGATTCATGGAGAAAAATGGACATGGTTTCTTTGGATCTAATAGCAAGACCAAGTCAATGTATGATTGAGCTTGGCACAAATTTATCCACTTTAGTATTAGGTAGGTATAGATAATATAGAATTTAAACTAATTTCAAACTTGTTTACAAAATTCACTAACTTTATACTAGGACAATTTAAAATTTATATTTCAAGGTTTTAGTAGCAGTTGTAGTAGTTGGCAACCTATGTAATTAAAATTTCCATAATTAATGTTGAAAACACTTAAAAACAATGTAGCTATGAGGGACAAATATCCATAATTAAAAATAAATAAATATAGAGTGATACGTGTTTTTTTGTGAGCAGAGAGGTTCCATGATAGAATAAAACAGTAAGAAAACAGCAAAAAAATTTTTTATCAAAGTAGCATAAAGCACAGATAGGATTTGGAAAAATATACAATAATAAAAAATAGAAAAGACTGCCCCTCAGGGACTTCGTACCAATTAGCAAGAGTTCACGCAAATGTTATTCTACCACCAGACTACTCCAACTTGTTCAACATTAGATGGACTTTAGGTTACTTGTATAAATACGGAGCTGATATTCTTCAAGCATGCGCCACACCCATCCTTGATCCTTGTTATGGGCTTCCATCTACTCTGCATCTGTTACTCTGTATCGGTAATTTGGTTTTACCATTAATTAATTGTACAGCTAGTGAGGTAGAGGAAGCAAGAATTTGATGTGGATCGATTGTAAAACTGAAGGCAACAATATTTTTCTGAAGTGTGAACAGCTGTGCATGAATGAGCTTCGCATGCCATTTGGAAGAATCATGAGTCTGAATTCAAGTTTTACAAAACGGGGCTTGTTTGAGTTAGTCGTTGTGGAATGTAACCTCGTATAAGTGATCTGCAGTTCGAATCTCTCGTGGGGAAAAATAACTGTGTAGATTGAAAAACTGGGAAAAATAACTATGTGTCGATTGAAAAACTGAACACAAGGCGCATGCCATTTTGAAGAAGCATCAGCCAGGGCTGGGAACTGTATTTTGTCTAAAAGCTCTCTTTCTAGTCTTAATCGAAAGACAAAGCACCAGATATTTATGCTTATGACAGGAACCAATCAGCCTGCAGTTAACTTTTGCAAACACTGAAAGAGTCCAGTTGTGACCTTTCAAGGAAAACAAGACTTATTCGAAAGCTTCAAACATACACATTTTTATTTTCAGATGCCAAATGTGTGGTCTTGTTTATGCAAAAAATATTCAGAAGAAAGCAAAAAAAAAAATCATGCTCGCAAGTCACACGTCTGAATACTGCATCGTGTTTTATTTTAATGCTGGGTCTAGACATCAATAATCAGTGAGAATACAGAGAGAATCAACTACAGTACACATCACACTTGTAAACAAAAATAAGTATTTAAACAAAGAAATCATCTTCTAGGCTTTCCACCACAACTGGTGCAACAATTCCATCGTCAATGTAGGTGTCATCTTCATCGTCGTCGTCCTCATCAAGTAAGACCGTATCATCTGGTTCGGGAACTGCTTCGCCACGCACCTGATTAATAATGGAGGCATCATCAGTTGTGCCTTCCTTGTCTGCTCTAGTCCAATTTGACAAATCCTCATTTGGGCCTACTAAATTCATGTCTTGGATTCTCACATCAAGTAAATCGACTTCCATGTCACCCTCATGTTCTACTTCTGGCATGGCAAATAAATTTCTTGGTCTAACCGCAACAACAGTGGACCATCCCGGCTTGTTCACAAGGTTGACAAAAAACACCGGTTCAGCCTGTGTCACCAGAATATAAGGTTCACTTGAATATCGGAACCTGGAAGTATCAATATTGATAACACCATATTTATCCCTATTGTATCCTCTACTTCTGCTAGTACTGGCGGCCGACACATCATACCAATCGCACTGAAACAATACAACTTCTTTTTCTGTAGGAAATTCGAGTGAGATAATTTTTCTAATAACTCCGTACCAGGTCATGTTGCCAGTAGTACCATCACCCCTCACAAGCACACCACTGTTTTGTGTGACCAGGTTTCTCCCAATGGCAGTCATTCGGAATAGCCAGTTATTGATGTAGCATCTATTAAACACATGAGCTCGAGGGTCTGGTCCTTGAGAAAGGGCATACATCAGTTCACTTGCTTCCTTTTCTTCATATAGTTTGGTGATCTGAAACCTCAGTTGGAAAACAAATGTCCCTATTAATTAGTACATCGATCTTACCATCACATGGAATAAAAAAATAAAAAAATAGAACTAACCTTGTCCTCTGAACCACCTTACAAAGTGCTCCTCATGTCATTTATTAAGATTCCTTATACTATTTGTTTTTAGTTCTTCTATATGCTCCCTACATCGAAATAGCCAATTAATTAGTTAATGCCACATACAAATAGTACAGTAATTCATGAAGGTAATATGCAACTTACTCGACCCATGGTCTGGCTTCATCGCAATTACTAATTATGTGGTGCCTCATCTTCCGAACCTCATCTCCACCAAATATCTCAATAGTCTGTCCTCTCCTCTTGTAATCCATTTCACCAAATATGCTAAGACCAGACGGCGGCTCATTGACGGTTGTACTTTCATGACGATCAGTGCGATTCAACTTGGTGTCAACGTCTAAGAATCTAGAGCAAAATGTAAGACACTCTTCGGCTATGTATGCCTCGGCTATTGAACCTTCTGGGTGCGCCTTGTTCCTCACATAGCCTTTAACAGTACATAGATATCTCTCAACTAGATACATCCATCAATAACACACGGGCCCTCCAAGTTTTGCCTCCTCAGCTAGATGAACCGACAAATGAATCATGATATCAAAAAATACAGGTGGGAATACCATCTCAAGCCGACAAAGAGTATCTTTAATTGAAGTACTAAGTTTGTCCAGATCATCTTCCACCAGCTCCTTCGAACAAAGTGCAGTGAAGAACCTACTGAGCTGAATCAATGGTGTGACAACATCTTCTGGCAAAATATTTCTGATGACTAACGGTAATAGTTTCTATAGAATAATATGGTAGTCATGAGATTTGAGTCCAGATACCTTGCATGCATTTACGTCAACACATCTCCTTATATTGGAGCTAAATCCATCAGGCATCTTTTCTCCTTGTAGAAATTGGCATAAACTTTTCTTGTCTTCTTTATCTAATAAGTACTAGGCTGGTGGCAATGTATAACTATTATTGTCAACCACAGGGTGCTGATCTTACTGTATCCCTAGTTGTTCCATGTCAAGCCGTGCCTTCTCACTGTCCTTACATTTACCTTCAATTTCAAGCAAAGTACCCAATATGCTCTCGCATATGTTTTTCTCAATGTGCATCACGTCCAAATTATGCCTTATGAGCAAAGAAGACCAGTAAGGGAGCTCAAAGAAAATACTTTTCTTCCTCCAATTGTGCCATCTTTTATCTTCGTCACGCTTCCTCTTTTTAGATGTTTTCTTTCCAAAACTCATTTGATCAAAAGTTTCATACTGCTCCATTACTTGTTGACCAGACAATGGTACCGGAGCTTCCCTGGTTTCCACCTCATTGTTGAAGCTGATCCTGTTCATGCGCCATGGATGGTCCGAGGGCAAAAAATGACGATGTCCCATGAAGCAATGTTTGTTCCCAAATTTCAACCATAAATAATTTGTATCCTTATGGTAGTATGGACATGCAAACTTTCCTTTTGTGCTCCAGCCAGAAAGCATCGCATATGCGGGAAAATCATTAATTGTCCAAAGCAGAATATCATGTAGTTTAAAATTCTTCTTTACCTTATCATCCCATGTATCAATACCCTTTTCCCAAAGCTCCTTCAGCTCATCAATGAGGGCCCTCAAATATACATCAATGTTCATTCCAGGAGATTTTTTTATCGGGTATCAACATCGACATCATCCAATAAGGTTGTTTCTCAAACAACCAAGGAGGCAAATTATACGGGATTAAGATAACATGCCATGTGGTGTATGTAACATTTTGCATCCCAAAGGGATTGAAGCCATTAGAAGCAAGACCCAGCCTAATATTACGAACGTACTTTGCAAACCAATCATACTTCGTATCCACGTGCTTCCATGCCTTTGAGTCGGTCGGATGACGCATTTTGCCATCATTCACCAATTCTTCCTTATGCCATTGCATTTGTGATGATGTGCTCTCTGTCATATATAATCTTTGCAGTCGAGGAGTAAGAGGAAAGTACCGCAAGATTTTATGTGGGACATGCTTCTTATTTCTTCTATCAGCACCACCATCTGCATCACCCCTCTGATCATAAGCACCGTCATCAGAAATTTTCCACCTAGACTCGCCACATTTGGGACATGTATCCATATTTGCATTTTCCTTCCAAAATAACACACAATCCTTCTCACAAGCGTCTATCTTTACATAGTCCAAGCCAAGATCTCGAACCACCCTTTGCACTTTCTCCATTGTGTTTGGGACACAATGGCCTTTTGGCAGAAACCTTGAGAATAGATGAAGTACCCCCTCCAATGCACGGTTACTCATACCGTACAAGCACTTAACCTGAAAAAGTTCCACAATAAAGGAGACCATAGTAGCATCTGTGCAACTTGGATACAATTGCTTTTCTGCCTCCTGTAATAATTTCAAAAAGATCTTGGCATGTTCATTTGGCTGTTCATTTTCATTAGTATCTTTAATCTCTCTATGTATAACACCTCTGATTAGGGATCTAACCAAATGAGTGGCACCACGGTCCTCACTCGGTGTGCTTTCTTCATTACTGTCTTCTCTAACTTCTAGTGTTGTGGCTTCGTTATCAATTTCCACATTAGCTGGAGATGGTGTGTCATTGTGTACTTCTACATCAGCTGTACGTGCATCTTGGTTGTGTAATCCCACATCTGAACCTTCCCCTTCCCTGATAAAGCTTTCAGCAAACCTTCTAGCAAGCACATGAAGCTGAACCATAGATTGCGGTTTGTATGACATGCATACACATCTAGGACAGGGACACGGAGCAGTTCCACCTCTCGATGTGCCACCAAATGTGATGTCCAAAAATTGTCGGAATTTTTGCTGCCACTCAATTGAAGTACGAGGCATGCGCATCCAACTCCTATCTTCATGTGACATTATATATTCTGCATGACCGATGACCACATAAAAGAAAAACAAATTAGAATTCTATCAAATATGATAAAAATAAAAATACATACCTACAGAGGTATCAGCTAGCATGCATGCAAATATATACACATATATACTTTTTTGACAAAATTACAACAATGTTATACTCACTTGCAAAAATTTGATCTCCAGTAATAAATTTCAAAGAAAATAGAATAAGTCTTCACTGCCCAGGCTTGCACCCTTTCCGAAGTAGCAATCTGTGCTGCTCCGCTGGCTAAAGTTGTAGACGAAGTGCTCCTGATTGTATATAGAAACCACCAGTATAATTGTAAGATCAATTCACTCAACGATAGGCATTCAGAGGGGTTGAATGATTGCAGAAGCCAAAAACTAATTGTAAAAGTCCCCATAAACACAAAACCTAACTGAGCCTCGTTTTCAATTCTGGAAAGAACAATATATCTCTGCTAAAAATAATCTCGACCAAACACTGTAACTCCGATTGACCTCAAACTTTTACATATCAAAGTGTATGAAATTCTTCAACTAACCCAACTAAAATCACGTTAATCGGAGGTTTAGAACTCAAGATATAAAAATAACAAGCATGTTGATCCAGAAAGGTACGAGAATTGTTTAAGCCCAAAACTCCTGATTATGCAAAAACTATGAAATATTAATCGATCAACTTCTTATGTAAATAATACGATTTCCTAGCACAGTTTTATATTGATCAACATAAATATATGCTCAAGAACAAAAAATCAATCTAAATAAAAAAAAATAAAGTGTTCAACGGAGGAACGAGACTACCAACAGATCAATAGCAAACCTTAGTCTTTATTGCATAGATGTGTTTACCTACCTGATTGCTGCCACCTGCGTGAAGGCCTGATGGTGATGGAACTGGAAGCCGGCTCACCCAGATGCCCAGTCAGCGGTCGCCCTGATCACGCCACGGACAGGAGTGCGCGGTGCATGTGCCCGGCAGGCAGGCGGCGACTCGCTGGCTCGTGGCTCGCGCAGCGGCGCAGAAGAAAAGGAAATCCAATACGCGTGTGACCTCTGTCGAAAGAAAGGAAACGGAGGACAGGAGGAGTCACGTTTCTTGACCACCCGCCCTCGAGGCATCGATTCATTGGGCGTATCAGTATCACATATGTTTGGGCTGAGTACTAATAATGTGTCCATACACGAGGCCCCGTATTAGTATCTCCAATACTAATAATGTATATATATATGTTTCACCTCTTCTCCAATTCGTTGGGCCTTTATTTTTGAGAAAACGGGACAGACACTCTAGGCCCCCACGTAACTAGCCCCCCTCCAACGTAGGTACGTTGTACTAATAGTATTACAAACTAGATTATTAGAATTAGTACTATATATTTTGGCCCAAAAAACAAATACATTAGAGTCCAACAAGCCAAACATGGTGAGCCTAAAAACCAAGCAAACTCTTCCATCAACAATATTGGCAGCGTCATTTTTTAATCAAAGCTTTTTTTAACTGTTTTATATAAATATTGCTTTTGGATTCAGTTTGACAAATTTTTATATATACACATCAAGTATTATTATCATGATTATAAAGCGTCTAGAGTTTTATTTTGGCACTGTATACCTATATATAGTATATATATATATAGTATTCGACCCTTGCTTAGTATTATTGCCTATTATTTATTAGCTCTATATTATTTTCTAGAATAATCAAAACAAATTAAACTTGTAAAATGCATAATAATAAATCATATTAATTAAACAAAGAAATTCTACTTATATGTTAGGTTTCCATAAACTAAAAAATCTACATGGTATAGGTGATAAAATCATGAAATGAGCTTTATATTTTCTATATAGTTAAATGTGTATATTTCTTAATATTTGGTCTACCCGGCAAGCCATGTAGATCGCTATAGGCGTGGGAAAAATTTGTGACCCCTGGAAGGCAAGGGCACATATTTAATATATGATATATATAGGGGTTGGGCCCCTTGGCTGTCCGATTCAGATGAAGAGCACGACATCGGCACTGCTAGTTGTACACGTGATCAACGCCACAAAATCAATGGGGAGAGTTATACTCTGTCGCTTCCATGTCGTCTAGGGTGTGACACGCGTGTGTTAGGGAGAGATTGATCGATGGGGACATCCGTGTGCATCTCTAACCAACATGATGCTCACGGTGTGCCATAGAAAAGAATGACAACCCAAATACATGATATTGCAACACAAAAAATCATTGTAACAGTAACATAATATTGCATCCATTTAGGATTATAGTTGCAATAAATACCTAGCAATTGCAATGCCATAGAAGATTATTACAACCCAGAAAATCCGTAGCAATAGGAACATGCTATTGCATCCATTCATAATTCTTGTTGCAATAACCACCTAGCAATTGCAACATCACTGAAGATTATTGCACCGCAGAACAATCGTGGTAATATTTGCAAGCAAAAGCAACCAAATCTAATATAGTTGCAATAACACCAAGTAATTGCAATGAAAATCAATAATAATGCAACTCGAAAGTTCCATGGCAATAGTAAGAACTAATTGCAACACAATTTTTAAATGGTTGCAGTAACACACCTCTATTGCAACAACAAACCACACATATTGCAACACATTTAGTCTGTTGCATTATAGGAACATATTGCAACCATTTTAGGGAAAGGTTGCCATACTCCCCCGTAATGGCAACCAAATCAGTGGTGTTGCAATCATGTGGTGTGGCATTAGGGAGGAATCCTTGTAGTGCTAGTTCACCGCCCTTAACCCGGTGCTCTAATCAATTTCACCGAATATCGGATTAGAGTAGTGAGATATAGTGTAGGCATGGTGTCTAAACTATACGCTTACCTGTGTCCGCGGCTTGTCCAACGGTTTGTTTGTGGTACCTAGTAGGGGTGACAGACCTATCTAGGCTTTGATCCCACCATGTTCGGCCATGTTCTTAAAGCATAGGCCTTCTTGTGTTAGGCGGTTAGCACCCTTCTGTTGCTAAGTGGCTTAGTGGCCCGAAGTGCAATTGTTTATGAATATTGTTCTTTCTTGATATGACTTGTCTTGCTAAGTTAGAACCATGCAACTAGAGATAGATAATTGGAAACCTTATGCTCGCTCACTGTCCTCCTCGCTCACTAAACTACTCTTTATCATTGGAACTTCTCCTGTGTGTCATTGGAATTATCATATATCTCATTTACCCCTACCATAGTTTAGTTGGTATATTAGTTAGTGGATCACCATGGTTAGCTATCATATTCTTTAACCAGTGCTTCCCTAAGGATAAATACGATACTCTGGAATACTCCTGGGTGAAATGCTACAACAATATTTCTGTGCGCTTGTAGAATATTCTACATGAGCATAATAAATACAAACACTTAGCTTAGACTCACTTTTATCTCTTGATGCATAAATGAGCTCAGCTTGAAAGCTTTTAAAATTGACTTTCATTCTATATTCACCTCTGAGTTGAGAACTAGCATGTGTAGTGCTTATTATAGATCCCTATGACTGTCTCATGTGTATCTTGTGTCTATGGATCTTACTTTGAATCATGCACTTCCTTAGAGCACCATGCTTATGTTTTGATCTCAAATGGAAAGTAGCTCTAAATAGTGAATTGAAAAGATCGAGATGGGTTTGCACATGTTAGCACCTCACCGTATCGAGACTGCTTCTCTTTGCACTTTGAGTCGAACTTGAGTGGTGTAGTGTATGACCGAAACCGGTGCGTTAAGCTTCTGATTGTCTTTTAACATAGGCTTCGCCTGGTTGATAAGTGGCTTAACTGTGCTTACAACCTCTCACATATATGTGTCTTAAGCCTAAACTTGACTTTTGCTGCAACTCTGATAAATTGTAAATGAAATTGAATTGATATAAGTTTTGAGTCTTTGGCATGATGTATGATCTTTGCTATAGATAGATCACTTGTTATACCTAAAATAGTCTAAGGTTGATCTTATTTCTTGTTTTAGCTTCATACGTGATCTCTAGCTCAATTTGAGCCTTTGCTAAGCACGTTTAGCTTACATGCTTGTTATCACAGGATCACATCACTTAGAGCATCTTTTCATTGTATTTGCTCTATCTATGAAGCTTGTGCATTCATATGCAAACATGGCATTTGTGGCCAGAGAGCTTGTATTGTGGGTTGATGAGGTGCATATATCATCAAGGGGGAGAAAACTTGTGCATTTCACTCATTTCAGCCATCTACCAACGAGGGGGAGTTCTAGAATGCATGTCTATCCGAGGGGGAGATTTTGTGCATTTTTCCATTTTAGAGGTCATCTCTTTGGTTTCATGTCAAGGGGGAGAAACTACTTCTTTGACTCTTCTCGGTCTTGTGCTTTAATTTGTATCTAGCTCTTCGTACCTCTTTGTGTTTCCGTGGGGATCTCGATTGGTATCTTGTGAGGGGAGCTTGTGCTAGATGTGTTGAGCCTTTGCCTCTTCTGGAGGGTCTAGCTTGCTTTGTTTGGTTCCGACAGGTTTCGATTGGCGTTTTGATCTTTGATTTCTATCTTGAGTTTTGCTAGCGGTGTTGAGCCCTTTCTGCCTCTTCTTGATGGCTAGTTGTGTTTTGCTTGCTTGCATCGAGTCATTACCCATGTCTTTGGGAACCAAGTTTTGGATGTGTTTTGCTTCTCTCAAGTGACCCCGTTTGACTTTATTTAGCTTTTGGTCATTTGGAGGGCTTTACCTTGTGGCTCAAATCTGAAATGCACTTGTGTTGACAATGCACTTATCAAGGGGGAGATTGTGAACACATGGTTGATATGTGCCCATGTTGTTTAGTTTTGTGATGAGTGATTGATCAACATTTGAGTGTTTTAGTTTTGAGCGGTTTCACTAACCTATTTGCGAAAGAAAAAGTGTGCCTGTCTATTGGCTTGTGGTGTGCAGGAGCTGAGTCCGGCGACGGCAGTCAATGGCGCGGTGAAGGTCGAGTAGAGGCTTGTCATACCGAAGGAACGGGAGCGGTGAAGGGCGGAAGTGAGGCTCAGACTGAAGGACCAGAGGGTCGGAGGACTAGCCGTGGTGGCTAGCACATGGCATCGACAAGTGCGAGAAGACAAGGAGGTAGACCATGTTGACCAAGTCAAGATAGCGGACGAGCGAGTCGAGCGAGAGGCTCATGGGGACTCGGAGCCGAGCCAGGCGAGGATGAGGTGGCACGAGTCAAGCGTTTGGATGGTTTGGGCCTCAAAACCATCGGCGGACGGTTTCCAAGGTTGGGCCTCAAAACTCGGGGTTCGGTAGTTGAGCTGAAAGCTACCGGTGGCGAGTTTACGGGTTCGGGCATCAAAACCCGGGCGGAGCTTCCGAGGATGCGGGGACGGCATGTGGAGAAATTCTAGAGGTTGTGTCGAGGCAACGACAAGTCCGGGTAGGAAGCGGGGCCGTCCGATCAAATCGAGGAAGATATTTTGGAGCTTGGACTATAGTGTCTCAGGACTATGTAGTTCACTCATGTATCGAGGGGTTAACTAAAAATGTCCACTTAGACCTCCTTATTTAGGGGATGAAGGGTTATCCTTGTCCCATTTCTTGCATTTGCTTCTTCCACCTCCTATTCCTTAGGTCTTCCCCCTCCTCTAGCTTTCTTGCTTGAGATCCACGATGACACTCGTGTAAAACTGAGTTTTTGTCCAAGGAAAGGAGGTCGTAACCTCCTTGTCTCCTCCAGGATTTGAAATTGAAACTGCTTGTGTTTGCCTTCTTCGTTTTGGCGTTTTCGTTCTTGATTCCCGTCCTCAGATCTCTCTCCTTCGTGCTTTGTTTGCAATTCTGTTTGAAGTGAAAGGTGCTGCTACTCCTTGTGATCAAATCCACCGAAGAAATCGGGCTGGGATGGGGTGAGCGAAGAGATCAATCCGTTTGTGCTTTGGCTCGGTGTTCACTCCGTTTTGCCCTTTCATGTTTGATTCTAGAACTTTTGAGGGAAGGATGGACTAGATCCTCATGGAGTAGAGTCACATCTACCTGAGAAACCTCCCCACAAAGTTTGGAATCGATCGGAGTTGAGACGACCAAGTTGCAGCGATTTTTGGGTTTTCTGCGCAATTTTCGGGGGCATCGGACGCACCCGTCGGACACTCTGCTACCCATTAGACGCGTCCGTTGGCTTGCTGTTCTTGAGGCGTTAGCATCGGACGCTGACTTCGGACGCACCCGTCCAAACAGGCCTACATCCAATGGACTGAGTCTGTGCGACGGACGCACCAGCATGTCCGTTGGCTTAGCGACGGACCCATCCGTCGCCCCTCGGTGCTCTCTAATCGCTCTCGGGTTTTGATTTAATTCGCATCGGACGCAGCTCAGCGTCCGTTGGCTATCAACTGGACGCATCCATTGGTCTAAGGTGCTCTCTTGTTGCTCTCTGGACTAGAATCGGACGCTGACCTTCAGCGCGTCCTTTGCCCAGGTCTCAGCGTCCGTTGGTGACTGAGTTTGTAGGTTTGCCTTAGGTTCTTACCTCTTTTCCTCCACTGTTGGTTTTCGGGGTTTCCGATGAGATTTTCTTCACTACTGGTGAGCTCTCAATTCTCTGGTTTCATCTACTGGGTTTATATTTTTGGAAGAGTGGCCCGAACATTTCCGAGTGAAATTTGAGGATCTCATTCACCCCCCTCTGGTCGCCGTTATCGGTCCTTCAAGGCTTGGGTGAGCTCGAACTCTCTATCCTTGAGGATCTTGAGTTTCTCCTTTTTCAGCTTGGCCTCGAAACTTCAAATGTTTCTCTTCTGTCAACTTGTAGACTTCTGCCTACGGATGATGTGGCGGTACTTGCTCATCAATGTCCATGTTGGAGCTGGCTCTTGAAGAGTCGCTCCCTCTGGTTGAGCAGCGTGATGATGATTTGCCGAGCCCAATCTTTCTGAAGAACTTGTTCATCCTGCTAGACAGAAAACACAAGGCAGACAACAAAACTCATGGAACAGGTTAAGAAAATAAAACGATTAGCGGTTAGCCATTCCTAGTTAGTCGTCCGAAAGATTAACATGTTGGTTCAATATTATAGTTGCAGCAAACTCTCTCGATTATCTTCACAAATTATCTTTCTCACTCCCAATTTTTTCTAGCTCTTCTCTTTTCCATAACTTCTTCTATTACTAGGACCAAGCTAGAAGCTAATCAGGAACTCGATATTAATGCGCAAAGCAATAGAATTGAGTTGTTGCTGATGCAAAACACAAGAGGGGCGAAGGCTATTTATAGCCTCAAGGTTCACAGGCCAGCCGGCCTGGTGGTGGGGCCTGTCGGCCCCCTCCTAGGCCCACTTGGGTGGTGCTCCTTCCACTAATCAATTTGCTTCGTGATTAAGCTACATGTCCGGTGGTTGGTGCCAGATTCATTTCTGGTGGGTTTGGTAGGTGAAAGGAGTGGAGGAGGATCGATGATTTGATGTGATGTGATGGGTGTGGGTCCTAGGTATCTGTGGTCGTACTGGCTATATTTATACCGTATGCAGCTAAAAATAATAATTCTAAAAATACAGGAATAAATATGAATGCATGGATGGTATTTTTGTTGCCACCACAGTAAATATTTCTGCGGAGTTTTTACACACCGTAAGAATTCTTTACATGGGGCGTATAGATTTTTCATTTTATAAATTCATATGTAGGAAAATTAAACATGCTAAAGAAAATTCTTATGCAATAAAGTAAATATGGGTAGATACCGAGTTACCTCCGCGAGAAGGTTCGGGATTTTTAAAGTCCTTCGAATTGGACTCTCCAATTTCTTTTATTCTTTGGGGGTGACAGTCTGTCCTAAGGATGACGATCCTGGCGACTGTGTATCTCCTTCTTGATTTATTGAGTCTACAATGGAAATTAAATTTGGTATTGGCTTGAATGAAAAATGTTCTTCCCGTCCGTTGAAGTTGAACTTGACTTCTCCAATTCCAACGTCGATGTGGGCATTTGCGGTACTCAAAAAGGGCCTCCCAAGGATGAGTGACACCTTTTAGTCTAGTTGTATATCCGACACCACAAAGTCGACTGGTATGAAGAACTCTCTAATCTTTACTTAAATATCCTCAACAATTTCTATAGGATAGTGGATTGACTCGTCCGCTAGTTATAGGCACATTGATGTGGGGATAAGCTTCGTCTGATGAAGTCTATCAAAGATTGTCTTGGGCATCACACTGACACGTGCTCCAATATAACATAATGTGTTGTTGTAGTGTTGATCTCTAATTGAGCAATCAATGGTGGGACATCCGGGATCCTTTTTCTTTATTGTAGAAATGTTGAGGATGGCCACACTACACTCTTCTGTTAGCTTGGTCACCTTAGTGGTGGGCAGCGGTCGTTTGTTGTTGAGGAGGTCTCTTAGATACTTCGCATAGGTGGGGACCTGGATAGCATCTAACAGAGGGATATTGATGTACAATTTCTAGATTATCTCAAAAGACTTACTGAACTACTCATCCACTTTGGCTCTTTGATTTCTGCGTTGAAACGGTAAGAGGTTGGTGTCATGAAAATCTTTTTTCATCTCTTGTATTGGTGGCTGAACTTCATCATCTTTATTTTCTTCTATCAAAATTGGTGTATCTGGTGTTGTTTGCCTCCGTTTTGTCCCCTTTGTATAAGGCGGATCACAAGTGCCTCTACCTTCTCTAGTAGTTATAGCTTGAACCTGCTCAGGGTTAGTGGCAACAGGCAAAACATCAGCCAAATGTGCTAATTATTTTTTATATTTTTATTATAATTAAGTTGATATTTGGTGGTAGAAGAAAAGTTATCCATCTTAGTATTTATATCCTCTAAAACTTTATCATTAAAAGCAAGATTTCCAATAATACTATCATTAATCCTGGATTGATCTAAGACCAAATCTTTCAAGGGTAGTTGATCAAAATTGTAACAACTATAATTGGAATTACTTGAATACTTATCTGAATATGTAGACTTTTTCTGTTGATTCCATCCTTGCTTGACAAGTTTGGTAGAGTTGTTATTGATGTTCATAAGTTCTTTGTCTTACAAAAATTTAAACCCAAGATACTCTCCACATCTTGCATGAACATCGAATGCATCTTGAATTGCTTGACGTTCTTCTTTGTAATTGGCTCGTTGTTCAAGCCAATCCAAAAGTGCGTTCATCTTGGTTGATAGTGCACACACTTCTTCTAGAGCTTCTTCAATCTGGCGAGAATGTTGAATGTTATCTTCTTTCCAGCTCTGATTCTCAGCTATCTTACTCATGAATGCTTCAGCAGTGCCATCTAGATGCTCATGAGCTCTTTGAGTGAGTCTGAGATAAAATCCTTGTATGAGCAACCAATCCTCCATTCCATGATGTGGGCATTCTGAAATGTATTCTTGAAAGCGCTCCCATGCATCGAGAATAGATTATGTACTCTGTTGTTCGAAGTTGGAAATCTTTTCTCTTAAGGCATTAGTTTTGCCTATACGAAAAATCTTGATAGAAAAGTTGTACGTTGAACATATGTTCCAAGCCTTGAAATCTTCTTTGTTTGCATAATACCACTGCTTCGCTCTTCCCTCCAAGTCTTGGTTGATGTCCTTGGCGATGATGGTGCTTCCAATCTCTAGGATATTCTAAAGTTAAGCATTAGCATCTTCATGTGCCTTTCCACTGAATGCAGCAGCTTGAACCATGTTGATGAGACTGGGCTTGAGGTCAAACTTGAGGTGGTTCGTTTGAATTTGTGGTCCAGTCCGAATGTGCTTAACACTTGGAGCAGAATACTCATGTATTGCCTTTTCAGCCATAGCTTGCTACTGATGTTGATCTTTGAAGTTGGGTTGATTCAAATTTGAAAGTTAGTGAATCACAACCAAACCTGTATTACCCTTCATAAGATGTAACAAAGACAAACAAGGGTAAGCTTTCCAAGACAGAGGTACTAGTTGTGAGTTTTATTGATAAGTATTTATTTAATCAATCTCTCTAATAGCCATATAAATTTTTTGTGAACTCCCTTTGGTAAAATATGATACTCTTAATGGATTTCCCTGGCAACAGCGCCAGAAATGCTTGTTGACACTCCTAATGGAATTACAAAGTGGGGGATCCTAGTAACAACACTAGAAATGTAGGGTCACATATAAAGCATCACTTAAGTGAAGTTGTCATTCCTAACATGATACTAGAGACATGTAAGTATTTATAATTATGACACTTACTTAAAAGATATATATATGAGATTATCCACAAGCGCACAGATAAAATACACCCATTGTAGCACTTCACCAAAAGTAAGTTCTGGGTATCGTTATTTATATTTTTACCATCGGGGATTTATCAAAAGTAATCAATAAAGGAGTAATGACTAGATAGATTTATAAACATGCATACTCATGATAAAACTACTAACAACCTCACATATTTTGGCAGGGGTAAGATAAAGGGTAAATGATATGATATATAAATATATATATGAACATGATAAATATGGGAATTCTAAAGATAGAGAGATACACATAACTTCAAGTAGAGCCAAAACAATAGATACGCTAAGAACTTATATTCCTTACTTATTTATATTTATTAAGTCTTTCGTCTAATCTAGTATGTATATTATCTTCTATAGCATAATTAATACTTCATTTATGCATAAGGATGATTACTAAGGGAAAACTAGGAACAAAGCAAGCTTTTCCCCGTAATTGTAGCATCGGCACAGTCCTATATTTGGGGAGTGGACTATAGAGGACTCAATAGGAATATCACACCCGCGATCTACCACATGACCCGGAACATAGGGGGCCATCGCAGGTAAATATAGTCTAAGCACCACGCTTACACTATTTCTACCACCTAACTCACCTAAGGATTGAGCTAAGCGCTTTGCGAACATGTGCATAAAATAGTTACTAATCATAACTATATCAAATATATAACTAGAATAAACTAGGAACATAATAAAGAGAAACATAATAATATTAATGTAGCACAAAGTCGAATAACAAGATACAATGATAATTACCAGACCTCCGGAGGGCGATCCGGAATCCTGAGCAACACCCACTCTATTTATATCTAGCTAGTTCTATCCCTAAACTTGAATGAGAGCTGTACTCTCTCTCTACAAGACCCTAATGAGGTTGTCCATTCATGGGACACCTCAGATCCTAGATCTGAAATATGAAGTGTAGAATAATAGTGATGAATACTGATCTCTGGGGGGATCTACCCCTTTATTTATAGCCCAGGATAGGTGGAGCAATCCTTGAATTGGTGATGTGGTACTAACGCGTTGCACCATAATCTTCCTTGCTGGGATGAACCGCAGCCTTTGGATCAAATGGACTTCTAACAACGGTGTAGATTGGATCCATATGTCGGGTGAAACAAGTCGTGCAAAGGAGGGACTCCTTGGGCCCGGGGGTAGGCCAGTCGGCCTGGTGGTGGGGCCAGCCGGCCCCATCTGATGGCGCCTCAGCTCCTGCCACCTCGTGGTGTCTTCTTGCCTCTTCTAGATGCTTCCCACGTCGGTTTCCATCTTGGTTTCGCATTATCCTGATCCGTTAGAGTAGTAGATTGATTTCAACTATTGTTTTTCCTGTTTAATCCCTGGGAAATGACAATTCACCAAAACTGTGGAATATTGTCAGTTTAAACCCTATCCTATGATGGTGATTTCTTTTATATAATTTTTCATGGTTTAATTGATGGTTTATAATATGAGTTAATTACCATCAACAACAGTGCAAATTAAAGGTGATTTCAAAATCGCCTCCACCCAAAATCACTCCAAACTCAACCAAATCAACACCAACGGCAACCAAACTTTGTATGCATGCTCACAAGGAAGTTGGGGAGCTATCTCTAGGAGATCATTGCTCAATTTAGTGAGAATCCATGCGAAAAAGGATGAACTTGGTCAAATCCCTAAAAAGATGAACTCAAAATTGATTTCGCCCGATCTATGTGCTTGTGAGGATTCAAGTAATTTCGTTTGGTAGAAGTGATCAACTCACGTCCTAACACAACTTGCTTCAAACGAAATCAACTCAAATGCCCCGAAACAAAAGATCTCATTAAATAAAGAAAGGGGGGAGAAAGGGGGGAAACCAAGAACGTGAAGAACTCAAGCAATTCGGGACACCGATTTGAGAATTGTGCTAACCATGGCACATGGAGGGAAGAGCCTCCAATTCCCACACAAGCTTGGTTTAAGTGATTACACGAATTGACCGAAAAAATTAATCCGAGGACCTCATGAGCAAGAACCTAGAGAGGGAGAGAGCTAGAGAGTGTGAGGGAGGAATGAGGGAATCAAAGAGGTGAGCGTGCTAAGCGCCCCATCATCCTTATTTAACAACACGTTTGGACATTTCCAAACCACCCCTAGATACAAGATAGAATCACCTAGCCCTAAGACATTGCGATCCAACTTCCTACCCATACTTGTTGTCACCTCGATGCTACCTCTAGGATTCTGCCACGTGTCGCTCCTGCTTCCTCGTAAGCTCTGCCCGGGTTTTGAGGCCCAAACCTGTAAACCGGTCCACTGGTGGTTTTGCGGCTCAGTGACCAAACCCCTAGTTTTGAGGGCCAAACTCGAAAACTATCCTCCGATGGTTTTGAGGACCAAACCATCAAACCGCTCGACTCGTGCCACCTCGTCCTTGCCCGGCTAGGCACCTAGTCCTTTTAAACCTTCCTGCTCGACTTGCTCACCTTCCGTCTTGACTTGGTCAACACGATATACTCCATGTATTCATGCACTAGTCGATGCCAAGTGCCAGCCACCGCGGCTAGTCCTCCGACCCTCTGGTCCATCAGTCCAAGGCTTGCATCCACCCTTCACCGCTCTCAGTCCATCGACATGGCATGCCTCTACTTGACCTTCACCTCACCATTGAGTGCCGCCTTGGAACTCGACACCTGCACAACACAAGCCGATAGACAAGCACACTTCTACTTTCATAGTGGATTAGAATAAGCATGCTCAAACTGAAATACTCTCATATTGAACAATCACTCATCATCTAAAACTGAACATCATGGGTATATATCAACCATGTGTTCGCACAAAGGTTTTCAAGAATCTTATCAGTAGCCATTATCTTTTTATTTATGCTATCAGCCTAAGACAAGCTCTTTCAAAGAAGGTTGATCATTGTAATTGCTATTGAAATTATTATTAAAACTATTACCTCCATTACCTTAGTAGAAGGGGCACAGATTTTGTCCTCCTTGTTGGGATTGATACCTATTATTGTTTTTATTGATGAAGTTCATGTCCACCTTTGTTTTTGGACATTTGTTGCCTAAATGATCATGTTCTCCTCACACTTGGCACTAGGGGCCAACTGCAATTGATTGGGTGGTGGCGCATGCTTGAATGACCTCTTGTTCACTTTTGGAACCTTCTTCTATCTTCTTTATCAAGAGGTCCATTTTTGTTGAGATCATGTCCACTTCATTAATGGTGTGCAGACCTCTCTTCTTTGGCTAGATGCGTTCCACATTCCATCCCTGATTGGTGACTATATTTTCAATGAGGTCCTTAGCATCTTTCACATTGAGTTAAAAAAAGCTCCTCCAAAGTTAGCATCTAGGTGACTCTTGGCCATGCTGGTCAGGCCATGATAGAAACCTTGAATAAGGAGCCAATCTTCTACTCCATTGTGACGAAGGGCACAAATGTACTCCTAGAGACACTCCCATTCTTTGGGAATCATTTCATCTGCCTATTGTTGGAAGCTTGAGATCTCCCCCTAAAGAGCATTGGTTTCTCCCATTAGAAAGAACTTTTTGAGGAATGTGTTGTCGCATCTCTCCTAGGGGGTAGCTTCACCTTCATGGCTTAGAACCATTGCTTCACCTTTCCCAAAATGAGAATGGGTAAAGGTGGAGGCAGATGGCATCTGACATCACCCCTTTGATAGTGAAGGTACCACGCACCTCCATGAAGTGTTGGAGGTAGGCATTGGCATCCTCATGAGGGTTTCCACAAAATGGTTTGGCTTGCAGCATATTGATAAGTGTTGTCCTGAGCTCAAAAGTGGCATCTCCCAAGTTCACTTGAGTTCCTGTGGCCATGTTGTTAACGTTATATAAGCCTTCAAATTATATACTCAAAACACCATCAACAACCTTAGAATCAAAGAAAAGAACAACATATCATGAACATATTTTATCAAATAACTAGTTCCACATACCCATAAACAGATTGATGCAGAACTACAGAAAATAGAGCAAACTAAGCTGGTGGAACCCACATCCATTAGCCTCCTAGACTAGCTATGATTCATTGGATCCCCAAAGCTACTCTCCACCTTTAGATTCAATGTGTTTTTCCTCTCAATAGCTCACATTCACCTCACATGGATTTGTGGGCCCAAAAAAAGAACCAACTTAACATGACAAACACCAACCACGACACAAACATCCACTATCACACATGAGACACCCTTCTAGAAGGAAATGGTTGGTCCTAGCAGTCATATCGGGGTCAACCGACCCCCCTATGAGGACCACTAGCCCTCCACTGATTCCACAACATGTGGACCAAGCATCCCACAAGAGGAGGCATCCCCAAGGGTACAAATGTAGGTTGGCCGACCTACAAAAGTGAGCTAACACCCTCCATTGGCACTTTGTGACATGTGGGTCTACCTCTATAAGAACAGGGGAGGTCCCACCACCCATTAGGGGCTCTACCAACCCTCACATGAGGCCTAAGGGGCATCAATATCCCTTTCTTCTCTCCATTCAGGCATAAGAAACATGTCCTCTATCTCTATCATCCAATCTATGACAATTGAACCAATGGTAGAGGATTGAAGGCACCTGGATTAGTGATATGGCACTGGAGTATCCCTAACTCCACCACCACTATAAATAGAGGGGTACCCCTCATTCTCAAGACACATCACAAGGGAGGAGCCTCTCCACTATCTGAAGATGTAGTAGTTCTAGTAGTTTGGAGTTAGAGTGAGTAGCGAGCTTACTCTTCGGGTTCCTAATCTGGTCTTCTAGTAGGTATGGTATACTCTTGTATCTCTCTCTCTTTGTGAGAATACTTTATTCAATATATTCTTGCTTTACTTTACTAAGTCTTTACTTAGATACAATATTATACTTCTTATAGTATTGCTGGTCTTAGCTAAGTACATAGTTGCCATATATTAGATATTGTGATCTTGTTTCCATGATTGTATGCGATCATCGCCTGTCATAGGGTTCTCTAGATGGAAATTGCAATTAGAGTAGTGAGAGAAGGTGTAAGCGTAGTGCTTATACATGATCTTGCAATTGGTTACCGCTTGTCGCATGGATTATATTGTTTGTGGTAGCTAGCAAGTGGTGATAGCCCTATCTAACCTTTGTATTCAACCATGTGTGATTGGCAAGTTATTAAAATGGTAAGGCCACCATAACTATATAGGCTGCTTCTAGTAGGGTTTCACCCCCTGGTCACATCTATGCCCACCTTTCTCCAGTCGGTTTTTTGGCAGTTCCTGAGGTTGGTTCCATAGGTATCGAGGTAAAAATCCTCTGTTCCATCGACTTTGAAGGACTATATAAACAAGGGAGAAGCTCCATAAAATCATCTACTCGACATTCAATCAATACACTGGAGAAGAATAGGCACAACCTCATTCATATCTTTATCTTTTGGCTATTAGAAAAGAAAGTAAAGTTTGAGAGAGAATAGTCCAGAGAAGTACAGTGTTGGTATTTCTTATGACTATTGGATAAATCCACAAGCTCACAGATTATACCGCTGTAGCACTTCACCCAGGAGTATTCCGGGGTATCGTAATTTATATATTCCCAAGGGAGCTGGGCTAGAAATGATAATTAGAGAGAGATCCTAGAGGGTGCCTCAACTTAGTACCAACTAGTATAGGGGGATAAACGATATATGTGATAGGAAGGTTTGATGAATGAACAAGCCATGGTAAAGGATAGCTTAGGATAACTAGTAAGTATAGCTAGGTGGGAGAACAATGAGAGAGATAGGGACTCCTACGTAATTCACTTCTACTTTAGTGTAGTTAGCCAATTAATTAGTCTAAACACAATAGAATGCCTCCTCAATACAAGTATGCTAGGCGAGATGATAGATCAGTACGAGGGCAAAACTCCTATTGGACCGCACTCTCTTTTTATGGGGGCCTTACCTTTTAAGAACTTGCCTAAGAACATGTGGTGGAATACAAAGACTAGACAAGGCTATCACTCTCTTGCTAGCTACCACAAACAATCCGTGCAACAAGCGGTAACCAAGGGTAAGATGATATATAAGCACCACGCTTACACACCACTTACTACTTTGACTATGATCTATAACCAAAGCACCCTATGACAGGCAATGATCGCATACGGGAAAGGCCATAAGGATCACAGACTATTAATGTAAAGGCTAGTAATAAGCAAAAGCACACAACAATACTATAACTAGTATAGTAATGCTCAAAGTAAATACTAAGTAAAGTAGAGGAAAATTAATATATTGAATAAAGTAAAGTCTACAAAGAAGGAAAGATACAAGAGCTATACCAGACATCCCAGAAGACGACTCCAGAAATCCCGAGCATAGCTCAACTCAACTCTAACTCCTACTCTAGACTAACTACTAAGAGAATTCTAAGTGATTGAGCTTGTAGGCTTGTCCACCATGAGTGAAGAGGGGGGAGTGGGCCTCTATTTATAGTGGGAAGTGGAGTAGGGTCTACTCCATCGCCATGTCATCGATCCAGGAGGCTTCAACTCTCCACCCTTGGATCCACTGCCTCTAAACCGCCTTAGGATGGATGGTCTTGATCTTGTATTTAGTGTGTGGAGAGGTCACCAGGTGTAGCAACAACCTAGGGGGGTATCAACCGATCCCCCATGGGCTGTGGGCCCTGCCTTTGTCTTCTAGAACATGCCCCACTAGTCAGGGACCAATTGGGGGTGGTGCCCCTGGTAGGAGATCGGCCGACCACCTATGGGGTCCGGGGCCCACCTCAGCCTTCAAAAAGATGTCCCCACTTGTCATGTGGCTTGGCTGGTTCTTCTGAATTATTTGTCACGTTGATTTCCTTGGTGTGGGCCCATGGATCCATGTGAGGTGTATTTGAGCCGTTGGGAGGAAGCACAAGTTGATCCAAGGGCTCAGGATCACTTGGGAGTGCTTCCCCTGGATCATGGCCAGGGTGGGGGGCCTGGTGGGCCCAGCATGGTGTCGGTCGACCCACTATGTGGGTCCCAATAGCCCTCCTTGCTCCATTTCATCTAAATCTGCATCAAATACTTCATAGACATGTGGAACTTTTTATTTTATAAAATATGCTCATGATGTGATTGTTTATCCTTGATGCTAAGGTTGTTGACAGGATTTTGATTATATAAAAGTGTATCATTCTTGGTGCCAACAAGATCTCCCAAGCTTAACCTTTGCTCGTCCCGAGCAAATAATCAAACTTAGCCTCGGTGGATCAGGTGTTGCTACTATGCTTCATATTTCAAGAGTACTAAATCTACAACAATCATACTTCTCTTTTGAATAGAAAAATTATCAATAAAGACTCACTCATATTACCTTAGTCCTTCATGGGGCTTATGGCCTTATCCTTTCTCTTGGGTGGTTGAGAGATAGAACAACTTGACTTCAGCACTAGTTTTCTTATTCTTTCACAAGTTTTATATTGGAGGTTTTGTAAAGTTTTGTAAGATAAAAACTTAGTGTTCCTCAAATGGTACTCTCGAGTCTCTCATATGGTGTATGATTCCTCACCAAGGCACATATTTGAAGTTTTCCTTCTTTTCATCCTACTCTAAAGGCTTATGTGGAGCTATAGGTAGGTAGTAGCAAACTTACCTTGCATATACTGTAAAGTCAAATTTTGGATCTAAGGAGAGAAATGTTATACTCTTAGATCAAGATGTGCAAGTGTGTGGAACATGGAAAATGATCAATACTCCTCTATTTGAATGATCTCTCTTTCTAACTTATTATTTTGGAGACATAGCTATCTTTATTTTTCTTTTCCTATGAGCTTTGATGCGCTCATCATTTTTTTCTCTAAGACTTGAGACCTTCATGGGCCCCTATATTTTTTTTTCTTTTTCATATTTTTCATAATTTTGCATAGTCTATGTCTCATTTACTAGCAACATACTAGAGAGAGATAACTATTTTAGAACATGGAGTATGAACTTTTGTGGAAAATGAAAGGCATGTTTTTGCGTACTTCCACTGTAGAAGCAGCATGTATATGTGGTGTGTACGTGATCTTGATCTTGAGAGCATGATAAATCTCTCAACAAGGGTCACAAAACTTGACCAAACTCAACACAAAGCAAACAGCTTATGTAGAAAGATTATATCATCAAAGAGCATGTATGGATTTGGTAGGAATTTTCACCATTGAGGAACAAGAAGTGTTTTTATCATTTTAATAAATAAAACTCCGATAGTCATTCTTGCTTAGAACAATATTATAGCAGCTCTTATCTTGTTATATCATTTCTCACAACAACTTAGACTTAGTTACAGCATTTGCAACCCACAAAAATGTTAGGTTCATGATGGTTTCTTTTAAGCCATGTAATCCATACTTAGAGAAATACCAAATTGTAAACTAAGTACTAGATAAACATTTAGCAGAGCAACTATGCATCATTTCCACAAGGGAGATAAATATTCATGGAACATGTGAGAGTAGAGAGAAGTCTTTTTGTTCTTTTTATCATATTCAGATTTTTTTTAGATGCAAGCAAAGATAAGCAAGAAAGTGCATGAATGTAAATGTTGGAATTAAACACTTACCTTAATGGGGGAGGGAACCTCCCCCAAGCTTATCCTTTGCTCAATAGGGTGGTGGCTGATATGGATGATGTTGCCACCATATTCTCCACCATTGGAGTTCTTCTTGTTGCAGCGCTTGGATTTGTTTGGTGGTTTGCTGAACTACGCCTGCTGTCACACCATGCTCAACGTGAAGCTCGCCTATGGCATTGGTGAGATTGTCCATTTGTTGTTGCTTCTCATGATGCTCCCTATCTCGTGAGGACGAGAATGATGCTCGTGGTCTTTGAGGACGTGGTGGTCGAGGAGGCATGCCACTGGAAGTGTCTATGGCATCGGAAGTTGCATCATCTTCCTCCTCGCCAACAGCTCTTTGGGAAGGACCACCTTGCTCACATTGAACAAAGTATAGCCCCTCCTGTGTTCTCCTGTTCGAACCTGCAACACCTCTTTGCACATTGCCTTGATCCAAATCAAGGGTTAGTTTATGGGCCCTATACAACTGACGTTGCCTGTTGTATGGCCACTATAAATCATTTTGAGTCCCCCCTGGGACCTCTTTTTAGCATTTGAGCAAGTGTAAGATATTCTTCCGAAATTACTGCTCTAGGTGAAGAGATGTATTCAAAAGGATAAGTTCCATTTAGCAAGTTCATGGATTCGGCAAGACGGGTGATTAAGGATGTGAATTGAATGGGTTCATTACATTCAATTGAACTTTGCCAAAATGCTACTAAACATTTCATAGGAGAGATTTGAATCTTATTAACCATGGCATATAGCAACATTAGTTCTATGTTTCTTAGCATGCTAGCATCATTTCCAGGAAACAAAGTCATGTTCATCCAAAGGTGAATAAAACAAAAGGTTGGATTATGAATTTCCTTAGGTTTGGGGTTTGAGCAATCATTCAAGGTAGAGATGGATAACCAAAATTTCCTTTTGTTGAATCTACTCATGGCATGATCTAAGTCAAACAAGAAAGTGCCATCAAAACCAAGAGCAACATTTAGATGGCTCCAAGTGAGATTAAAGCTTTGATTAAATATATGGAAAGATATTTCATCATTAGAGATTTGTAGAGAGCACAAGAACTCTATGGTGAGCAATTTAATTCCAAGTTCATCTACTTGCCAAAAGCTAGACCAACCAATGGTAGAGAAGATAGTATCGAATTCGGTGTCCATACTTGCGTTGGAGAGAAGAGTTGTATTCAGTATCCTTGTATGCTCAAAGGATCGCTCTCGAAGAGAGAGATACTTCTGGTACCCCAGTTGGTCAAACCAGAGACCACTTTTTTGGTCGTACATCCTCATCGGGGGCACCATGAATGTACCAAGATGAGGTACCTCCATCGGTGATTCTTCCTCCTCCTGAGGTTGTCCTTCGGTTTGGATGTTCTCCCAAGTGTATTGGGCAGAACCACCCCTTCTCCTTCCTTGAGAAGTATCCTCGGATTGGTGGGAGTGCCAAGATGATCTCCCACTTAGAGCTTGCTTCACTTTCTTCATTGCAGACTTCAAAGGGTTCTTCATTTTCTAGAAAGTGGAATGTACACAAGAACAAGACTAGGACAAGGATTAGCGTTAGCACGAGTTTCCTAGTTTGCCTTGCGGGGAGAAGCTTGAGCTAAGAGAAGCTTGATGACGACAAGGTGTTTTCTTGTGGACTTGCGGGAGAGTAGCACTACTTCTTCAAAGAACTAAGAACTTCACTTGAGGGAAGTGAGGAGAGAGCAAGGCAAAGGCAAGGAAGGAATGGTTTGAGCTTGAACTGAATTCTAGTTGGAGTGTGAGGATTTGAGCTCTCCTTGCATGGCCTTTTATAGGGGGAGGAGATGGAGTGGTGCAAGCACCATGGGGGAGTCGGCCGACCCCTCCTTGTCTCCTCTTTGCACAAAAGCTCCTTGGATACCTTGCTTTAGTCCTTAGTGGAGACATGGAAGTGATAGGGCACCAATAAGGGGTCGGCCGACCCCATGATGGCCCCTTTGAACTTTAGAAAGGGAACCCAATGCTCATGAGTGGAAGGCAAGAAAGAAAGGGGGCACCAGGAATCTCATGATGCTTATGCTAGCGGGGTTTACTTTGGTTGCTTTTGAGGTGGTGAAAAGAAAGAAAGGAAATGTCCCCTAAAGCATTTCAAGAATTGAATTTCACTTTAGACAAAACATGAGATTCATAGACAAATCATGATGGGTGGAGGAGATGTGACCAAAAGGTCCTAGGGTGGTTGTCCGACCTACCCAAGGCCTCTTTTGCTTTTCTTTTTGTTCCATTAATGTCACATCATGCTCCCCATTGAAGAAAAGGGGCTTAGGGTCATTAGGGGGGTTGGCCGACCCCACCTAGGACCTAAGCCTGACCATGTTTTAGTGCTAACCTAGCCTCAAAGTTTTATTAAGTCTAAACTTTATTTTATTTTTTAAAATTTTAAACATGATGAAAATTAAATAAAGGAAATAAATATAAAGGGAAATAAAGATAACTACCGACTTACCTTTCGGCAAGGACTCCCTGGTTTTAAGTCCTTGGAGCAGGACTCCTCCGCCATGTTCATTCTTCGGGTGCACTTGATGGCTCCGGAGATGGCGACCAAGGAGTGTGCACCTCCTTTGCTTTCCAAACCTGCCTTGGATTGGCTGGTTCATCCTTCTTGAGTTCGTTGATCTTGGCCTCCGTGTATTGCTTCTTTTGGTGTGGAGCTCGAACTCTTCTTCTTGGTGGATGTGCTTTAACCTGTTTGTTAATTTTATAACCATTGAAAGCACATTTTACCTTATGACTTGTGAATTGGAAGTGGATCTGTCCCGATCCCACGTAGATGACCGCATTGGTAGTGTTGAGGAAGGTCCTTCCAAAGATGATAGGAACATCCACATTGGCTTCCATGTCCAGGATGATGAAGTCGGTAGGGATGTACTCATCTTGGATATTCACCAAGATATCCCTCGCAAGTCCCTTGGGAAACCGCATCATTTGATCCGCCATCTGCAAACGCACACATGTAGGGAACAAAGGTCCCCCTAATAGATTATCATAAGTTACCTTGGACATGATGTTGACACTTGATCCAAGGTCACAGAAGGCGTTGTGGAAGGTTTGTTGTCCGATTGAGCACTTGATTGTCAGATGGCCTAGATCTTCCTTCTTCGTGATGAAGGGAGGATCGAGAAGATAGCCCCAATTGGAGCGAAGTGGAGGCTTACCAAACCTCGTTGTGACCATATTAACATGCTCAATTGGATCCTCTGGTTTCCCAAGAATCGTATCTTGTTCTAGAGATGGCATAGCTGCAGCTAATTGAGCTAATTGGGTTTCTAGCATTTTATTAAAGCTTAATTGATTTTTCATGGCAGTGGCAAAGCTATCCATTTTTTCACCAAGATTTTCAAGAACTTTATCATTGGCAATCATCTTTTTGTTTATACCATCGCTAATTTTAGATTGACAAAGAACAAGATCTTTCAATGAAGGCTGGTTATTGTAAGAATTGTAATTATTGTAATTGCTATTACATCCATTACCTTGGTAGAAGGGGCACGGATTCCAATTTCCTTGTTGTTGGGGTGATACACGTTGTTTTTGTTGTTGTTGATGATGATGATGAAGTTCATGTCCTCCTTCGATGTCTCGGGGCAGTTGTTGCCCGAGTGATCATTTCCCCCACACACCTCGCACCATGGATCAGCTTCTATAGCTCGTGCAGTGGCAGTTGGGTAGATGGCCTCTTGTTACTTGAGAGCATGTCCACCTCATTGACGGTGTGCATACCTCTTCTCTTCGGCTGGAGACGTTCCTCACCCCATCCTTGGTTGATCACTATTTTCTCGATGGGGTCCTTGGCATTCCTCACGGTGTGTTGCAGGAATGCCCCTCCAGCGGCAACATCAAGGTGACTACGGGCCATACTGGATAGCCCATGGTAGAATCCTTAGATCAAGAGCCAATCGTCTATCACATGATGAGGATAGGCACGAATGTACTCTTGGAGATGTTCCCATGCTTCGGGAATCATCTCATCAGATTGTTGTTGGAAGCTTGAAATCTTTCCGCGAAGGGCATTGGTTTTGCCCGTCGGGAAGAACTTCTTGAGGAATGCGTTGGCACACCTCTCCCATGTAGTGGTCTCTTCTTTGTGGGCGTAGAACCATTGGTTCACCTTTCCCAATAATGAGAATGGGAAAAGGAGAAGGCGAATGGCGTCAGACGCCACTCCCTTGATGGTAAAGGTGCCACAGAACTCCATGAAGTGCTAGAGATGAGCGTTGGCATCCTCATGGGTGAAAGGTCTAGGAATGGCTAGAAGGGGGGGGTGAATAGCCTATTAAAAATTCTACAACAACACTTAGGCAAACTTGTTAGAAAAGAACAGGGCATAAATAAAGTTTGCGCTAGCACTACGGTTAGGCAAGCCACCTACCAATTCTAGTTACTAGTAAGATAACAACTAAAGCACACAAACTAGATAGCAACCTAGAAAGCTCTAAACAAGATACATAAGACAAGAGAGCTACTCTACTTTGCAAGAAAGTAAAGAATGTAATGCAAAGCTAGAGTTAGGAGGGTCATACCACCGTGGAGAGTAAAACTAATCAATCAATCAATCAATCAATAGATGAATCCTCGGTAGAGAGACAATGAGACACAATATTTTTTACCGAGGTTCACTTGTTTGCCAACAAGCTAGTCCTCGTTGTAGCAATTCACCTACTTGTAGCACTCTCCACATCCATTTTATAGATCTTGATGTTGTGAGCACAAGCATAAGCCAATAGAATTCTTATTTCTTCTAGTCTTGCCACCGGTGCATAAGTTTCTCCAAAGTCAAGACCCTCTACTTGAGTGTACCCTTGTGCAACTAGTCTTGCTTTGTTTCTCACCACTATGCCGTCTTGATCTTGTTTGTTGCGAAAGACCCATCTTGTGCCAATAACATTGTGATTCTTTGGTCTCTCAACTAGCTCCCAAACTTGATTTCTAGTGAAGTTGTTGAGTTCTTCATGCATAGCATTCACCCAATCAATATCTTGCAAAGCTTCTTCAATCTTGGCTGGCTCAATATATGAAACAAATGAATAGTGTTCACCAAATGAAGCAAATCTTGATCTTGTTTGTACACCTCTTGTGATATCTCCAATAATATGATCCAAAGGATGATCCCTTGCAATAGATGTAGGTTGGAGTGTTGGAAGTTGATTGCTTGTACTTGAATGGTCATTGGATTGAGATGATGAACTAGCCACTTGTTGATCTTGAGTTGGAGAGGATGAACTAGCTTGATTATCGTTGATTTGCTCATTGGATGGAGGGCACACTAGATAGTCATTGGCTTGCTCTTCATCCACTTGCCTCGGCCTAATGTCCCCAATATCCATGTTCTTCATTGCATTGGCCAATGGTTCACCTCTCACATCATTATGCTTGTCATTTTCATCTTGAGAGCCATTAGTTTCATCAAACTCCACATCATAAACCTCCTCAACTACGCCATGAGTAAGATTCCATACTCTATACGCTTTGCTTGTAGTTGAGGAACCAACTAGGAAGCCTTCATCACATTTCTTCTCAAATTTGCTCAATCTTGCACCTTTCTTCAAGATATAACACTTGCAACCAAACACTCTAAAGTATGCAATATTTGGCTTTCTTCCATTCAATAGCTCATAAGGTGTCTTCTCAAACATCTTGTGGCAATAGAGTCGGTTGCTATAATAGCAAGCCGTGTTTATAGCTTCGACCCAAAAAGAATCACTCACATTGTATTCACTAAGCATAGATCTTGCCATATCAATGAGTGTCCTATTCTTCCTCTCAACAAGCTCATTTGATTGAGGTGTATACTTGGGCGAGAATTGATGTTTGATTCCATATTCATCACATAGCTCATCAACTCTTGTATTCTTGAACTCACTACCATTGTCACTTCTCACTTTCTTGATAGTTGTTTCAAATTCATTTTGGCATCTCTTGACAAAGATCTTGAATGTATCAAATGTGTCACTCTTGTCACTAAGAAAGAATACCCATGTATATCTAGTAAAGTCATCAACTATCACAAAGCCATATTTATTTCCATCAATACTCGTATAAGCGGTTGGTCCAAACAAGTCCATATGCAAGAGCTCAAATGGTTTGCAAGTACTCATCATGCTCTTACTAGGGTGAGTGTTTCAAACTTGTTTGCCGGCTTGACAAGAGCTACATAGCTTATCTTTCTCAAAGACCACATCCTTCAAGTCTCTAACTAGATCATGCTTGACAAGTTTGTTCAATTGCCTCATCCCCACATGACCAAGCCATCTATGCCATAACCAACCCATGCTAGATTTGGATAGCAAGCAAGTTCACAATTGAGTTTCACTAGCATTGAAATCAACCAAGTATAGATTCTCAAATCTAAAGCCTTTGAAGATCAAGTTAGAGTCATCTACACTTATGATCTCTACATCATCAACTCCAAAGATGCACTTGAAACCAAGATCACAAAGTTGAGCTACGGATAGCAAGTTGAAGTTCAAGCTCTCTACTAGCAACACATTGGATATGCTCATGTCATTGGATATTGCAATCTTACCTAGCCCCTTGACCTTGACTTTGCCATTGTCACCAAATGTGATAGAATCAACCCCATTGCAATCATTTGGCTTGATAGAGTTGAACACTTGAATCTCCAGTGAGTGCACCCACTATCAAGCACCCAATGTCTCCCTCCGGCTTTATAATTGACCTACAAAATAATTCAATTCTTCTTAGGTACCCATACTTGCTTGGGTCCTCCAAAGTTAGTGACTAAGGACTTAGGTACCCAAATAGCTTTATTCTTTGAGCTCTCATTGGGTGTACCCATGTACTTAGCTATCACACCTTTCCTTCCCTTGGTAAGCACATAACTAGAATCAAAGCGAATAGATGCACTTGTAAAATTTATCTTGCTTAGATTTAGTTTGCAATGTTGCTCATCATGCCCTACTTGTTTGCAACTTGAGCAAAACCGACCATTGCTCTTCACAAAGCGAGGCTTTGGAGTCACAAAGACCGCCTTGCCTTTCTTGGGGGTATAGCCCAATCCCTCTTTGCAAAGAGAGAACCTTTGTCTACCCAAGCACTTAAGCAAGCGAGCGTCTCCACCATAGGAATTGCCTATGGCTAGAGTGAGCTTACCAACCTCCTTATTAAGGGTCTCATTCTCAACCATTAGTGAAGCATCACAAGTGAAGCCATCACTAGTAGAAGAGGTAGAGTTCGAAGTGCTACAAGAAGGGTTAGTTGGAGTGATGATGATGGGTTCATAGAATGATTCATTGATTATGTCACAAGTTGTTCCTATGTTACTTGTTGAAACATGCTCTTTCTCCTTTTGCTCAACAAGAGATGAGTGAGCCTTTTCAAGCTTAGAGTGAGCTTTGCCAAGCTTCTCATGGTCATCCTTTAGCCTCTCATGAGAAAGATTGAGCTCATCAAAGGATTGCTTGAGAGCTTGGAGCTCTTTTCGCAATGCTTTGCACTCCTTTCTCTTGATGTCAAAGTGAGTCTTAGCATCTTCCAACATGTCAATTAGTTCATATTTAGTGGGTTCATAATCATCATCATCACTAGAGTCACACTCATCATCGGATTGTACCTTAGTGGACTTTGCCATGAAGCATGCCGATGGAGTGTCAAAGAGAGATATCTTGTTCTTCATAGCAATGCTTGCAAGAGCCTTCTTATTGTTTGATCTCTTCTCATCATCACTTGAGTCGTCATCACTTGAGGAATCACTATCCCAAGTGACAACATATGAACCTCCCTTCTTGCTCTTCTTGAAGGCATCTTTCTCTCTTTCTTCTCTTTCTTCTCTTTCTTCTTGCTCTTCTTCTCATCTTCATTGTCACTATGATGAGGCCAATCCATAATGAGATGATCCTTGCTATTGCACTTGAAGCATCTTCTATCCTTCTCATTGTACTTGTGTGAGCTCTTCATCCTTCTTGCTCTATAGCTCTTCTTCTTCATGAACTTGCCAAATTTCTTGACAAATAGAGCCATCTCTTCTTCATCATCATCACTATATCTTGAGCACACATCATTGCTTGATTCATCACACTTTGCTTTGCCCTTTGATGATGATGTGGCTTTGAATGGCACACTCTTCTTCTTCTCATCTTTCTTCTCATCCTTCTTCTCCTTGTTTTCTCTCATCTTGTCCTTGTCCTCTCTAAAGGTGTCATCGGTATCACCTCACCAAGAACTTGGTTTGGTGTCATTGTATCCAATCCACTCCTCACCAATAGAGTGACAAGCATCTCAAATCTTGAGGGAAGACTCCTCAAAAATTTGAATCAGAAATCCTTGTTCTCCACTTTCTCTCCAAGTGACTTATTGACAAGCACCTCAAGCCTATTGAACATCTCTGGCACATTCTTATCTTCCTTCATCTTGAAGCTAGCAAACTTCTCCTTCAAGAATATGCCTTGGCCCCCTTCATGGATTGAGTCCCCTCATAAGACTCTTCAAGCTTCTTCCATGCATCATGAGCACTCTCTATGTTCTTGATTTGTTCAAAGGCTTCCTTAGAGATTGCATCATGGATGGCACTCAATGCAATATCATTGTTTTGGAGCTTCTCCTCCTCGGCCGTGGTGGGTGCCTCTTCATTCACCACCTCAAACTTCTTGTCGACCACCAACCATATCTTCCGGTTGATTGATTTGATATGGGTGGTCATCAATGCCTTCCAATAGCTATAATTGGTGCCATCTACTTGGGTGGCCTCTTGGTGTTGTTGATTTGAGCCATTTTAACACCGTGGGATGTTAAGCCTCAAATAGAACGGTGTACCGGCTCCGATACCACTTGAAAGGTATAGGAATGGAAAGACGGGGGGGGTGAATAGCCTATTAATAATTCTACAACAACACTTAGGCAAACTTGTTAGAAAAGAACACAACGTAAAGCAAGTTGGCACTAGCACTACGGTTAGGCAAGGCACCTACCAATTTTAGTTACGAGCAAGATAACAACTAAAGCACACAAACTAGCTAGCAACCTAGAAAGCTCTAAACAAGCTACATAAGATAAGAGAGCTACTCTACTTTGCAAAAGTAAAGAATGTAATGCAAAACTAGAGTTAGGAGGGTTATACCGCCGTGGAGAGTAAAACCAATCAATCAATCAATAGATGAATCCTCAGTAGAGAGACAATGAGACACAATATTTTTTACCGAGGTTCACTTGTTTGCCAACAAGCTAATCCTCGTTGTAGAGATTCACCTACTTGGAGGTTCACGCGCTAATTGGCATCACACGCCAAACCTGTCACCGGGTGCCGCAAAACCAACACAAGATAGGGATCCACAAGCTACGAGCAATCCACTAGAGATACCTTTCGTGAACTCCTGCGGGGAAGGTTCAAGAACCCGTCACAATCCACCGATCAGAGCCGGAGACAAACACCTTCCTCTGCTCAACGATTCTTGTCGCACCAAGCCATCTAGGAGGTAGCAACCACCAAGAATAATAAGAGCTCCCGCGATGATGATGATCACCAAGTGCCACTAGTATGCAATCAAAAGAGCAATGCACTTGGTTCACTCAATCTCTCATGAAATGATTAATTATGTCAAGAGGATGAGTGGGTGGAGCTATCTCAAGCAAGCACAAGTGTGTGAGTGAAGTAGGAGTGCAAGAGATATACCCCAAAGTGCCAGCCAAAACACTTATATAGCCATCACCCACAAGCAAGCTGTTTTGCCCCACAAACTGGTTCACTGCGCCATGTCCAGAAACACAACACACAGGGGGTCCGGACCATCAGCCACGTTCGGACCCTTCACCACCGAGCACCAATGGCTCTGTTTCACACCTCCGGACGCACGCAACGCGCCATCCGGACAATGGCGTATGTGTCCAGTACGTCTGCCATTCAAAATGGCTTCTTTCCGCGCTCACCTCTGCACGGCACCTGTCTCCGGACGCATCCAGACTTTACTCCGGACCAACGCGCACCTGCGTCCGGAAATTGTAATAGAAACACCTGAGAGCACCCGAGAGGAGTAGAACTCCGGACGCCGCGTCCGGAGTTGCTGGACCCTCTTCCAGAGAGCAATAGAGAGCGCCAGCACTCCGGACACACATCTAGAGCCGACGTCCGGACACGCAGCAGCGTTCGGACCTCTGTTCACAGCACTGCCAGGCTAAGGTATGCCTCTGGACTCATCGCTGATGGTCCGGACCCAACCAAACCCTAGCATCCGGACCTCTGTCCGGAGCTCTTCTTCTGCCCAAACACTTCTCCAACTTCTTCCAAGCTTCCAAGGGCTAACACTAAGTGATTCAAGCACTTGTGCATGTGTGTTAGCTTTTAGTTCACATTTTCTTGGAATTAGGTTGGTTCTCCTCACTAGTTCATTGATTTTAAATGCAATGCTTATAAACCTAGTGGTACATGATAACCGCAATCAAACACAAGAGCTCCCTCCTTGATAGTACGGTTATCTATCCTAAATGTGATCACACCCTCTATGGTGTCTTGATCACCAAACCAAAAATGGTTCCTATATCACCTTTGCCTTCACACCATTTTCAATTGCACCACCATGCTAGAGCATTACAATCCAAACATTGATCCACCTTGCTCCATCACATGGCATGTACCAACCTATCTCATGATTCACACTTTAGAGATCAAGGTTAGTACTAGGTAGGTTTCATCAATTACTCAAAACCAAACACTAGCCTTTGAATGGGGCTTCCCGCAAAATGGTTTGGCCTACACCATGTGGATCAAGGCGGGCTTCAGCTCAAAGGTGGCATCCCCGAAGTTGACTTTAGGGCCCTGAGCTACGTGGGTAGCAGACGGGGCTGAGAAGTCAGAGATCGCCTTCAGGGCCATAGCTTCCTTGAGTGGTGGTGCGGAGCCTCCTTCCTCGAACGGATTTAGGGTCGAGATGATCCTCTGAGGGGGAACTTGACGACGTCTAGTCCTCCTCAACAGCTACTCGGGATCTTCTAGATAATTTCCTGGCAGTTGGAAACTGCTCATACACTATCTAGCTTCACAACAAAGGAAGACACAGACAGGGGTAAGCCCCTATGACTAATTGATAACTAAGTTGACGAGAATCTCTGGATTCAATCTAATTAAAATTTCTAGGCTAAGCTTTCCCTGGCAACGGCGCCAGAAATGCTTGTTGGTATTTCTTATGACTATTGAATAAATCCGCAAGCGCACAGATTATACCGCTGTAGCACTTCACCTAGGAGTATTCCGAGGTATCGTAATTTATATTTTTCCAAGGGAAAGCTGGGCTAGAAATGATAATTAGAGAGAGATCCTAGAGGGTACCTCAACTTAGTACCAACTAGTATAGGGTGGTAAACGATATATGTGATAGGAAGGGTTGATGAATGAACAAGCCAAGGTAAAAGATAGCTTAGGATAACTAGTAAGTATAGCTAGGTGGGAGAACAACGAGAGAGATAGGGACTCCTATGTAATTCACTTCTACTTTAGTGTACTTAGCCAATTAATTAGGCTAAACACAATAGAATGCCTCCTCAATACAAGTATGCTAGGTGAGAGGATAGATCAGTAGGAGGGCAAAACTCCTACCGGACCGCGCTCTCTTTTTATGGGGGCTTACCTTTTAAGAACTTACCTAAGAACACGTGGTGGGATACAAGGACTAGACAAGGCTGTCACTCTCTTGCTAGCTACAACAAATAATCCGTGCAACAAGCGGTAACCAAGGGTAAGATGATATATAAACATCACACTTACACACCACTTACTACTTTGACTATGATCTATAACCAAAGCACCCTATGACAGGCAATGATCGCATACAGGAAAGGCCACAAGGATCACAGACTATTAATGTAAAGGCTAGTAATAAGCAAAAGCATACAACAATACTATAACTAGTATAGTAATGCTCAAAGTAAATACTAAGTAAAGTAGAGGAAAAGTAATATATTGAATAAAGTAAAGTATACAAAGAAGGAAAGATACAAGAGCTATACCAGACTTCCCAGAAGACGACTCCGAAAATCCCGAGCACAGCTCGACTCAACTCTAACTCCCACTCTAGACTAACTACTAACAGAATTCTATGTGATTGAGCTTGTAGGCTTGTCCACCATGAGTGAAGAGGGGGGAGTGAGCCTCTATTTATAGTGGGAAGTGGAGTAGGGGCTACTCTCCATCGCCACATCATCAATCCAGGAGGCTTCAACTCTCCACCCTTGGATCCACCGCCTCTAAACCGCCTTAGGATGGATGATCTTGATCTTCAACATGTGTTTAGTGTGTGGAGAGGTCACCAAGCGCAGCACCGACCTAGGGGGTATCAGCTGACCCCCCCCCTATGGGCTGTGGGCCCTGCCTTGGTCTTCTAGAACATGCCCCACTGGTCAGGGACCAAGTGGGGGTGGTGCCCCTAGTAGGAGATCAGGCGACCCCCTATGGGGGTCTGGGGCCCACCTCAGCCTTCCAGAAGATGTTCCCACTTGTCATGTGGCTTGGCTGGTTCTTCTAACTTATTTGTCACGTTGATTTCCTTGATGTGGGCCCATGGATCCATGTGATGTGCATTTGAGCCGTTGGGAGGAAGCACAAGTTGATCCAAGGGCCGAGGATCACTTGGGATTGCTTCCCCTGGATCATGGCCAGGGTGAGGGGCCTGGTGGGCCCAGCATGGGGTCGGCTGACCCACTATGTGGGTCCACTACTAATTTTTGACCCTATTGCATCGCTTTGCATTGCATCAAATGCAAATTCGGTGCAATAGGAGGCTGCTATTGCATCAATTTTTCCAATCGGATGCAATAGGTAGTCGTTATTGCATCGGGAATGAATTTGATGTGATTGTAATCCATGTCGATGTAATAGGTATAATCTATCGCACTGGTTTTCGAACAAGGGATGCAATAGATAGAAACTATTGCATCGGTAAACTTTTATTGCGATAGAATGGATTTTTGATGCAATATGTTGGTGGTATTGCATCGGTTTAAAATATAGGTGCAATTAGAAAGTACTGTTGCATCGGATTGATATTGCTGACCTCTTATGTAGGTCCTGAATTTTTTTATGTGATTTTCACTATTGGGCCACAAGTGTCTTGCACAATGAATCAATATTTGCTTAAAAACAGGTCGATACTAAGATACAGTAAACTTTATTTATTTTGTGCTAGTGTGTGCCAATGAGTGGCCCATCACGTGCTGGAATGTGCCCACGGGCTACGGTGTGGCCTATTTATTCGACTAAATAGTAAATATTAATAAATAAATATGAATAGGAAAAAAGTCGGTCATATTTAGTTGATAGTCCAGTGTTTATAAATGGCAATAAATAAATAAATATAATTAATAAATAGGAAAAAGGAATAGCTTAGTGTTGGCACAAATTATGATCAAGTTTAACATAGCTAAAATGTGGTCACCAACCTCAGGATCAAAGATAAACAAACACATCATGAGCATATTTTATTAAATAACTAGTTCCACATGTCCATGAGTGTTTGAATGCAGGAATGAAGAAATGGAGCAAAGGAGAGCCAGTTGGGCCCACATAGGGGGTCGGCCGACCACCCTATGGGCCCACTAACTCAACCCTCTCGGCTATGATCCAAGAAAAGCATCCTAGAGTGATTTCCAACCCTTGGATCACTCTATGCTTTCTCTCAACGGCTCACATGCATAACACATGGATTCATGGGCCCACACCAAGGAGATAAACGTGACAACAATCTCAGAATCAACACCCAACATCCATGACAGGTGGGGCCAGCAGCTGGGAAGACCGAGGTGGGCCAGACACCCCAAGGGGGGGTCGGCCGACCCCCCATCTGGGCCCACCGGGGTCCACTTGGTTCCTGACCAGTGGGACAACCACCAGAAGGCCAGAGGAGGGCTCACTACCCATAGGAACGGTCGGCCGACCGCCTCTAAGGGTCGGTTGGACCCCTCCAACCGCCATACACCTTGGCACATGGTGAAAATCCACACCATCCACCCCTTGGTCGGTTCTAAGGCGGTTTGATCCAAGGGTGGAGGATGGAAGGCCATGGATCGCTGATGTGGCGATGGAGTAGCCCCTACTCCACCCCCCTACTATAAATAGAGGGCCATACCCCCCTCTCTACACATGGTGAAGAAGCCTACAAGCTCTATTCCTTAGATTGTTCTAGGAGTTAGTCTAGAGTGGGAGTTAGAGTTGAGTCGAGCTTGCTCGGGATTTCCGGAGTTGTCTTCTAGGGAGTGTGGTATAGCTCTTGTATCTTTCCTTCTTTGTAAGACTTTACCTTTGTTAATATATTATCTTTTCTCTTTACTTTACTTAGTATTTACTTTGAGCATTACTATACTAGATATAGTATTGTTATATGCTTTTGCTCTTTAATAGCCTTTACATTCATAGTCTGTGATCCTTGTGACCTTTCCTGTATGCGATCATTGCCTGTCATAGGGTGCTTTGATTATAGATCGTAGTCAAAGTAGTAAGTTGTGTGTAAGCGTGGTGCTTATCCTTGGTTATCGCTTGCTGCACGAATTGTTTGTGGTAGCTAGTAAGAGGTGACAACCTTGTCTAGTCGTTGTATTCCACCACGTGGTTATAGGAAAGTTCTTAAAAGGTAAGGCGCTGTCCGGTAGGAGTTTTGTCCTCCTACTGATCTATCCCCTCGCCTAGCATACTTGTATTGAGGAGGCAAACTATAGTGTTTAGACTAGTTATTTGGCTAAGTATATTGAAGTAGAGTGAATTGCTTAGGAGTCCCTATACTCTTCTCGTTGTCTTCCCACCTAGCTAATCTATCTAGTTTGTTCTAAGTATCATTTACCATAGCTTCTTCATTCATCAACCCCTTCCTATCACATATATCGTTTACCTCTCTATACTAGTTGGTACTAAGTTAAGGTGTTCTCTAGGATCTCTCTCGGATTATCATTTCTAGCCCAGCTTTCCCTTGGGAAAATATAAATTACGATACCTTGGAATACTCCTAGGTGAAGTGCTACAACGGTATAATCTGTGCGCTTGCAGATTTATCCAATAGTCATAAGAAATAGCAACAAGCATTTCTGGCGTCGTTGCCGGGGAAAACTTAGCCTAGAAATTTTAATTAGATTGAATCCAGAGATTATCGTTAACTTAGTTATCAATTAGCTATAGGGGTTTACCCCTTGCCTTTGTTTCTCTTAATTGTGAAGCAAGACATTGTATGAGTGAGTTCCACTTTTGAGCAACCTTATTAGAAAATGTTGAGAGCTTCCAAAGGAACTCTAGACACCGTCTAGTGTCCCCTCGAAAGTTCATCTTGAATTTGGATCCACTCAAGGAAGGAGGCTACACTTCGTTTGTCAAGCAAGCTATGGCTCAGGAGGCTATTTCCGACTTTTCGGTCCTATTAGTCGCTCACGTAGCGCGAGGACCTGAAGTTAATACAGGGAGTGCTACCCACGAGCTAAAGCCAGCCTTGATTAACCTAGTGCATGCCAACCCATTTGGTGGGAAGGCCCATAAGGATGTTACTTCCCATCTCAAAAACTTCATGGAGGTGTGTGGCATGATCAAAGGAGTGGCGTTTGTCACCATTTGTCTTCGCCTTTTCCCATTCTCATTGTTGGGGAAGGCAAAGCAATGGTTCTACGCTCACAAAGAAGAAGCCACCACCTGGAAGATGGACCTCTTGATGAAGAAGATAGAAGAGAGTTCCAAGAAGGAACGAGAGGCCATCTACCCCATCGCCGCCGCACAAGCTATTGAAGCCAATCCACGGTGCGAGGTGTGTGGAGGCAATGATCACTCAGGCAACAATTGCCCCCGAGCCTCTGTGCGGATAAGGAGAATCCGCATAGAGGTTTTTGGCATTAACTTGCAGAGTTAGTAAGAGGTTCGATTCTCCGTGAGGTGCGCGCGAGCGCACCCCGCGGGGGTAGCCCCCGAGGCCCCAGAGGAGTGATTAGGGACTCCTCTAGGGGCTATGATGCATTTTATTGGGGGGATTTAGGGTTACCTAGAGACGTGGTGCCCTACCATGGGGTCGATTCCATTCGCCAGGCTATGAGCGTCCCTTTCCCTGAAAAGAGAGGTGCTCGAGGGTGGCTGTCGAACCCTACCGAGGGCCAGCCTTCGCTCCCTCGAGCGTTATTGGAGTCACAGCGCCCCCACCGAGAGGTCAACTGTGTCTGCCAGGTCACGAATGTTTTCGACCCTCTTTCGTCGAGGGGTGCCGTGCGTAGTCGGGCCCTCGAGCCCTCACGTGGCTAGGCCTTCACTACCTCATAGCGTCCTTCCCACGGATCCTTGCGTTCGGATTATGGGGTGAAGAGCATCGTGCTATCCCCATTAGGATGAGCCTCGAAGTCCTCTGTGAGCGGGTGTTGGGCATGTGTCCATTAGAAATGGTGCCCAGTACGGGTAAAAATCCAAGTGAGAACTCGTGCCCCATTCGATAGGGGTCGATTAGCAGCCCGGAGGCGTTCTCATTAAGCAAGACCGTATGGCTTACTAAGCAAGACCGTATGGCTTACCAAGGTGCCAACTCCGTTCGATGAGAGTTGGTGGCTCGATGCCTCCCAGCGTAGGGATCCTTAGGTATTCCTTGGTTATGCCTCGGATATGTCCCAGGGGACCTCGAGAGTTCGTTCTCGAGCTAGGGGCACGCGCCTGCCCCCCCCCCCCCCCGAGTCATCCCTAACTCGCATACTCGAGGGCGACTGTCGAACCCTGTTCGTGGGGCAGCCTCCGCTCCCTCAAGATTTTAGGGGTGGACCGGAGTCCGATAACCATGGGTCCTTCCTGACCTTAGGTACTTGAGGGTGGCTGTCGAACCCTATGTAAGGGCCAGCCTTCTCTCCCTCAAGATTTGATGGATGGTTCGTCATCCGACGCTAGCCTCCGAAGGAGGAGTCCTTCCCTGTGGAATGCGGAGGGGGAAGAGTGGGTAACTGTATTGAACTTGGGGACATACCTGTGCCTTTGTTGGATCTGCCCGTTGGGCTCCAGTCCTCGAGGAAGGCTGTCGAACCCTGTGTAAGGGCCAGCCTTTGCCCCCTCGAGACTTGGGAGTGGACTGGAGTCGATGACCCAAGGTCCCCTCCGACCTCGGGCACTCGTGGGTCGGCCTTTGTCCCCTCGAGATTTTGGGGGTGGACCGGAGTCCATAACCCAAGGTCATTTCTGTCCTCGGGTACTGGAGAGTGGCTGTCGAACCCTCTTTCGAGGGCCAGCCCTCGCTGCCTCAAGATTCCTTACCTCCGAAGATAACGCTTCCCGCCGCGCGCCTTTTTAGGAGATATCCGTTCGGCCGCAACAGTTGCAAGCGCAGGGCGGAGTGCGGTGCGGAGCCCAATGATGGGACAGAACGCCTTACCCTGGAGGAATACGACAAGGTGGTGTACAGGCGAATTAAATGCGGAGATTCACTTGCCTGTTTGCCGGATCTGCCCGTTGGCCTCCCGCTTATAAATACCAGAGGTGAGGAGTCGGCTGCTTTTTTCTCGCACTTGCCTTCCCTGCCTCGCCATCACCTTCCCAGCCTCCTTCACCCCGCCATTGCCTTAGACGCCCTTTGAGCCGGACCTCTGCGCACGCGAGAGAAGAGAGAGGAGAGATTGGAAACGTACCTTCCGCCCCCACACCCGAGCGCGTTAGCCTCCTTGCCCCCATGGCCAGGTACAGCCTGCTCGGTCCCGACGCCTGGCTCCCATCTTTGGTGACCGCCGCGCGCCTGGGCGACCTGGTGGAGAGCGGCCTCCTCCAGCCTGTCACCTCCATCAACCAGCCGAAGTGGGTGGTACCGCCGCCGGAGCACGCTGAGCCCAATCCACCGGAGGGCTATGTGGTGAGCTTTGAGGTCTTCCATCGAGCGGGGCTAGGCGCCCCACCTAGCCGTCTTCTGTGCGGGATCCTCCACCACTACGGCGTGGAGCTTCAGCACCTCACCCCCAACGGCGTCTGTCACGTGACGGTCTTCGCAGCCGTGTGCGAAGGCTACCTCAGGATCGAGCCGCACTGGGAGTTGTGGCTACATCTGTTCGAGGCGAGCATCTTCCACGCATCGGTCGGCCACGGAACCCGCAAGACGGTCAGGGCCGGGTGCTACGGCATCGCCCTCAAGCGCACGGACAGCTGGATCTCGGCGAAGCTTTCGTCGAGCTACTCCGGATGGCATTCCGGGTGGTTTTACATGAGGAACGATGACGACCTGCTCCCTGCCTACACCGGGAGGACGATCGACTCAAAGCGTGACCACTAGAGGTACGGCATCGAGAAGAAGAAGCAGCATCGCCTCACCCACCTGCGAGGAGGAGTGGAGTGAGGTCGAGCCGCGAGGAAGGCTCAACGAGGAACAAACGGTGCCCGAACAGCAGAGGGCGGTCGTTGGACCCGGAGGAGGAGAGGGGTCGACGTCGAGGTCGGCCCCTACTAGCGAGGTCGAGCCGCGGGGGGGGGAGGCGCCCCAAGGCTCCTCAAGGCGAAGTGCCGCGATTGACGCACGGGCGATCGTCACGATCCCCGTTGGGGGGTCGATCGGGCACGCCCCTAGCGCCTGCCCGGTCGAGCGCACAGGTGCCGGGCCCGTCGGGGCAGGAGGAACTCAGCAGGGGGATGACGGGAGCGTCTTCGGCCCCTGCCCAGGAGACGGCGCCGAGGGCGGCCTTGAACCCCGCCGCGGACCGCGGGAGGAGTGGCTCCCGGCGCGTTGCGTTCCAGGCCTCGAGCATTTCAAAGGCCGTTGGCCGGAACCCCGTGGCTCCGAAGGGGTAAGTTGCTTTTCTGCTGGTCGAGGGTATTTACTATATTTTTCTTTTTGTTGCTCACGACTCATGCTTATCGTTGCGCACGGGTCTCTTTTCTAGGTCGAAGCGCTCGGCGGAGGATGCGTCCCTTGCTCCGGCCAAGAGGCTGAGGACGGAGGCTGCCGTCGAGGCGGTCGTCGAGGCCAGTCCCGCCGCTCCGCCCCCTTCGACACTCACCCCCGAGGCGGCGTGGGTGGCCAGGTCCCGGGAGGCGATGGAGCGAGGGGCAGTGCAGGTTGCTTCGGCGCTGGCCCGAGCGGGAGAGGAGACGGGCCTGCCCGCCCCGCCGGCGAGGGCCGCCGAAGTGGCGGGTGAAGCCGCGCCCGCCCACCCTTCGGAGGGAGGCGCACCCAGTGCCTCGGAAGGTGTGCGGCCCGCGTCGATGGCGGTCGGGACCGAGGGGTTCGAGCCCCAAGCCGCCGCCGAGATGGAGGTGGTGGACGTGGCTTCCGCGGATGAGGAGGAGGCCCCGGCTCGCCCGACGCCGAGGCGGTGGCCTGAGAGCCTCGCCTCGTGGGAGGCGCGCCTGCGGCGTGAGCAGGTGGGGCGCGGCCGCTGCCACGTCTGAGGGCCCGTTGCCGACGCTGGGGGTTGAGGAGTGGGGTCGGTTCGAGCAGCCCGAGGCGACACCCACGGTGGAGAAGGCAGGGATGTTGATGACGGCCACTGCCGAAGAGGTGGCCGAGATGGTGGCCGAGCTGGTGGGCTCAGCGGAGACGGCCGCTGTCTCAGCCCCTCGTGCGAACCGGAGGTGGATCGGCCTCGCTTCGAGGTCGGGGGGGCATCGTCTTGAGGTAATTCGTGCTTCGATTTAGTCGACCCGTAGTGAGCCTGCGGGACTAGGTACTAATTGATTGGTGTCTTTCATCATGCAGGGTTGTTCTCCCAGCCGGGACTTCCCCTGTCCGGGGGTGATGGCTTGGCGGGGCCGTCGACGTCCTCGCAGGGTGGCCCCGAGGCTGGGAGGGCCCAGCTCGAGGGGGCTTCTCCCTTCTTTTCTTGGGTGGAGAAGGTGGAACGCCACGGGGGTAGCGCTGCAGTGCGCCGGGGCGTCATGTGGGAGGTCTAAGAGAGGATCGACCGCTGCAGTGCATTCTGGGGCCAGGAGGTCCTCGAGCTGGCTGACCCTCAAGACCCTGGGCAAACCCTCCTTCAGCTTGACGACCAGGCCGAGCTCAATACGTGGGAGCACCTGGAGGAGTTCCGGGCATGGTTCGAGCACTCGGTGCGCCTTGCCGCGGAAGTTGTTGTCATGGACATGTGTCGGGGGATGGAGGTGGGTTTCGTTCTCCCTTCGATTTTGCTTAGATTGCCTGACTGTTCTTTTCTAATGATCTTCCGTTTCATCCCTGTCAGACGCTGAGGGCAAGGTCCTACGACAAGTCCCATTTCATCCTCCGGATGTAGGAGCAGCTCCCCGCCCTCCGTACTTCGCTGGAGAAGGCGGAGGCCGAGGCCGCCCAGGTGAGAGCCGAGGCGGCAACCGCACGGGAGGAGGCCGAGTCCAAGGTCGCCCACGCGAGGGCCGGGGTGATGGCCGTGCAGGAAGCTGCTCGGGCCGGCCTCGACCCCTTTTCCTGCTTTTTGGTTTTGACCGAGTTATGTGCTTGTTTTGGCAGAGCTCGCAGCAGACAAGGCCCGAGCTCATGAGGACCTGACCAGTCTTCAGAGCCTCCTCGAGGTGGAGGCGAGCCTTAACGAGAGGCTCGAGGGCGCTATCTCCTCCTTCTGCGATGACCTCATGGTCAAGCCGGAGCCGACGGTTGAGGGCGACGCTCGAGGAGACTCCCTGTTGCGCCGCTTCTACTCCATGACACAGGAGGTAACAGAGCACATCCGTGCTGCCCTGCACGTGGGCGTGAAGCGGGCGCTCGCAGTCGTCAGCTCGGGCTACAACTACGACCTCAACGTCGTCGCCAGCGGGTTCGTCACCAACCTGAGGCTAACTGACGAAGAGAACGACGCGAGGTGCCACAAGCTGATCGAGCTTGCGGAGGGGCCCGGAGGCGAGCTGGCGAAGCTCTTTGAGCCTGAAGTGCTCCCCTCGACGGACGGAGATAGCGCCGAGTAGCCCCTAGATGTTGTCGATGAGCTTCTGCAGACTCTTCACCTTCCGATGTGGCCAACGCGTGATGCCCAGCTTCCTGCATTGCTTTTTGAGGACGGTGACCCCCACGCTGAGTAGCCCTAGGCCTGCGAGCCAAATCTGCCGATGTGGCCAAGAAGGTCCATGTAATAGTTAGGCTTTGTTAATGATACAATGCCGAGCCCCCGAGGGCTTCTTATATCTAATGCATTTTGTTTGAGATGCATATTGTTATTTTTACTTCTCGAGCTCTCTCTGCTTTTCTTTGCCTGAGTCGTCGCTTGTGGACTAAGTGTTCGACGCACACTCGTATCCCTGGAAGGGGGGAGCGAGCGGGGATACCGTAGCCCTGGGGCGTAGGAGAGTCCCTGGCTCGACGGCCCGCGACCCTTAGGGAGCTCGAGGCGTCTTTACTTAGCCATGAAGCGTACTCGGGGCAAAGATCGAGAGGGAAAGCCAAGTTTCGAAAAAACGTTCGAGTTTTTTTAGAGGACTTAGGAGGGGGGGTCCCCCCCCTGTCAGCCCCTGAGGGAGGCTCGACTTTGCCTGGGCAGAGTCGAGGCTACCTTAGAGTTACGAACGAACGTGAAATGTGTTTCGAAAACATTTTGCTCATTCGTAATGCGATAAGTGTATATAATGCGGGAAATGTACGAGGCATCGAGGCCTTAGGGATAGAAACGACGTAGCTGTTCGATGTTCCACGCGTTGGTGAGGATCTCGCCCTTTTCATTCTTCAGCTTGTAAGTGCTGGGCTTCAGCACCTTTGCCACGATGAAGGGTCCCTCCCAAGGTGGCGTCAGCTTGTGACGTCCCTTGTTGCTTTGTCGACGGCGCAGAACGAGGTCACCGACGTCGAGGTCCCTTTTGCGTACGTTTTTATCGTGGTAGCGCCGGAGCGTCTGCTGATACTTTGCCGACTTGAAGAGGGCCACATCTCGGGCTTCCTCGAGCTGGTCGAGGGAGTCCTCTCGGGCTACTGTGTTGGCTTGCTCGTTGTAGGCCTTTAGTCGAGGGGACCCGTACTCGAGGTCGGTGGGGAGGACGGCCTCGGACCCATAGACCAAGAAGAACAGAGAGAACCCCGTGGCTCGACTTGGTGTCGTTCGTAGACTCCATAGAACAGCGGGCAGCTCATCGACCCATCTCTTTCCGTGTCTGTTCAGCCGGTCGAAGATCCTTGGCTTGAGGCCCTGCAAAACCATACCGTTGGCGCGCTCGACCTCGCCGTTAGATCGAGGGTGGGCAACTGCAGACCAGTTCACCCTGATGTGGTGGTGGTCACAGAAGTCTAGGAACTTTTCCCGGTGAACTGCGTGCCGTTGTCGGTGATGATGACGTTGGGGACCCCGAAGCGGTGGATGATGTCGGTGAAGAATAGCACGGCTTGTCGAGACTGGATGTTGGTGATGGGTCGAGCCTCGATCCACTTCGAGAACTTATCTATAGCCACGAGGAGGTGGATGTGGCCACCCTTGGTTCTTTTCAGGGGGGCGACCATGTCAAGCCCCCATACTGCGAATGGCCAGGTTATAGGTATCATCTGAAGAGCTTGGGCGGGTAGGTGGGTCTGCCTGGCGTAGAATTGACATCCCTTGCAAGATCGGACGAGTCTGGTGGCGTCGGTGATGACTGTCGGCCAGTAGAAGCCTTGTCGGAAGGCACTTCCTACCAGCGTTCTTGGCGCCGCGTGGTGGCCACAAGCCCCCGAGTGTAGATCCTTCAGCAGTGCCCTCCCCTCGTCGAGGGTGAGGCAGCGTTGAAGGATCCCGGAAGGGCTACATCGATACAGCTCGCGGCCGTCCCCATACAAGACGTAGGTTTTGGCACGTCGGGCTATACGGCGGGCCTCCGTGCGGTCCTCTGGGAGTTCGCCCCATGTCATATACTCGAGGTAGGGTGCGCGCCAATCTGTCGGGGGGGGGGGGGGGTTGGCGCTGCGGCAACCCCGTCGATCTCCATGACCTCCTCCCCGTTCGAAGGGGGATCGGTCGAGGGGGTGGATCGACCCCTTGCTCGGGGGCGGGAGCCCCCGAGCCTAGGTCGACGGATGGCTCGTGAAGGTCCCTCGAGTAGACGCGAGTTTGGCCAGCTCGTCGGCAGCTTCGTTGTACCGGCGGGCGGTGTGATTGAGCTCGAGACCGTAGAATTTGTTGTCGAGTTTTTGGACCTCCTTGCAGTAGGCTTCCATCTTGGGGTCGTGGCAGCTCGAATCTTTCATTACTTGGTCGATCACCAACTGTGAGTCCCCCCGCACGTCGAGGCGTCGAACCCCGAGTTCAATGGCGATGCGCAGGCCGTTGACGAGGGCCTCGGACTCGGCTACATTGTTGGAGGCGGGGAAGTGGAGACGGATGACGTAGCGCATGTGGACCCCTGAGGGTGATATGAATAGCAATCTGACGCCTGCCCCCGTCTTCATCAATGATCCATCGAAGTACACGGTCCAGAGCTCGGTCTGAACTTGCGCCGGGGGTAGTTGGGTGTCGGTCCACTCTGCAACGAAATCTGCCAATACCTGAGACTTGATGGCCTTCCGAGGGGCATAGGAGAGGGTTTCCCCCATGAGCTCGACCGACCACTTGGCGATTCTTCCAGATGCCTCCCGGTTTTGGATTATCTCTCCGAGGGGAAAGATGAGACCATAGTAACCGGGTGGCCCAGGAAATAGTGCTGGAGCTTGCGCCGAGTGAGGACGATCGCGTACAACAGCTTCTGGATGTGGGGGTATCTCATCTTGGTCTCGGAAAGTACCTCGCTCACGAAGTAGACAGGCCTCTGAACCGGCAGGGCGTGTCCTTCTTCCGCCCTCTCGACCACTACGGCTGTGCTGACTACCTGGGTAGTTGCTGTGACATAGAGCAAGAGGGGCTCGGCCGGACTCGGGGGTACCAAGACAGGCGACGAGGTGAGCAAGGCTTTGAGCTTCGAGAGTGATTCCTCGGCCTCGGCGGTCCACACGAAGTGTTCCGTTTTCTTCAGGAGGCGGTAAAGGGGCAGTGCCTTCTCTCCGAGCCTCGAGATGAACCGGTTGAGGGCGGCGAGGCACCCCATAACCCTTTGTACGCTTTTGAGGTCATTGATCGGGCCCATCCTTGTGATCACGGTTACCTTCTCGGGATTGGACTCGATCCCGCACTGGGAAACTATGTACCCTAGGAGCATGCCTTGAGGAACTCTGAAGACACACTTCTCAGGGTTTAGTTTTATGCAGTTCGCCCGGAGGCACCCAAACGCGATCTCGAGATATCCAACCAGGTTTCCGACTGTTTTGGACTTGACCACGATGTCATCGACGTAGGCTTCGACGGTTGGCCCTATGTGTTTCCCAAAGATGTGGAGCATGCATCGCTGATAGGTGGCCCCGGCGTTTCGCAAACCGAAGGGCATGGTGAGGTAGCAAAACATGCCAAAGGGGGTGATGAAGGAAGTCGCGAGCTGATCAGATTCCTTCATCTTTATTTGGTGGTAGCCAGAATACGCGTTAAGGAAGCAGAGGGTTTCACATCCCGCAATGGAGTCTACTATTTGATCGATACGTGGTAGTGGGAAAGGAACCTTGGGACATGTTTTATTTAAACTAGTGTAGTCTACACACATCCTATCCTTCCCATTCTTTTTCTTAACAAGTACGGGATTTGCTAACCACTCGGGATGATGTACCTCCTTGATGAATCCGGCCTTCAAAAGCTTATCGACCTCCTCCCCGATGATCCTGCGCTTCTCCTCGTCGAAACGGCGCAGCCGTTGCTTCACCGGTTTGGACCCGGCTCGGATGTCCAAGGAGTGCTCGGCGACCTCCCTCAGAATGCCCGACATATCCGAGGGGCTCCATGCGAACACGTCGACGTTTGCACGGAGAAAGTCGACGAGCACGGCTTCCTATTTGGGCTCGAGGGTGGCGCTGATCGTCAGTGCCTTCCCATCCGTGTGGCCGGGTTCGAGCGGGACGGTCTTGGTGTCTTCCGCCGGCTCGAAGTTGCCGGCGTGTCGCTTGGGGTCGGGGATCTCCCTGGACAAGTCGTCGAGGGCCGCGAGGACGGCCGACTCTTTGATAGCTTCAGCGCTTTCCATGCACTCGACGTCGCAGTCGTATGCGTGTTCGTAGGAGGTGCCGACGGTAATGACCCCTGTGGGCCCTGGCATCTTCAACTTGAGGTAGGCGTAGTTCGGGATGGCCATGAACTTGGCGTACCCCGGTCGACCGATGATGGCGTGGTAGATGCCACGAAACGCAACCACCTCGAAGGTGAGCTCTTCCTTTCGGAAGTTTGAGGGGACGCCGAAACAAACGGGTAGCTTGACGCAGCCGATCGGGAGTGCCTTCTTCCCTGGAACGATCCCGTGGAATCCCCCTGCGCTAGGCAAGAGCATGGTCCTCAGGATCCCCAGGAGGTCGAGGGTTGTTGACACCATTTTTCGACACGTGTCAAATGGGTTGAAGCTTGACTGGTCAATGACCGTTCTCCATCGGCATCGGTAAAGTATGAGCCAATATTGCCGATGGAAGAATGCTACAAAAGGCCAAGTGTGTTGCCGATAGAGGCTGGGTGATTTTCGCCGACAAAGGATAATTGGTGATCTTGCCGATTGCCGATGAGCTGCTATTACCGATTGCCGATAAAGGAGCCTTGCCAATTGCCGATAAAGGCTCGTTGCCAATTGCCGATGAAGGATCATTGCCGGTTGCCGATAAGGGCTTGTTGCCGACTGCCGACAAGGGCTCGTTGCCAATAGCCGATGGAAGATAGTTGTTGATTGCCGATAAGGATCTATTGTTGATTGCCGACGAGGAGATGTTGCCGATTGCCGATCGGAAAAATATTGCCGATGCCGATGGGCGTGATTTAGCACTTGGTGGCAGCAGTAGTCTACAGGTGGCCAGAGAAGGAAGTTGCAGGGATCTGCCGATGGAAGGCTTCCATCGAGGAAGAGTATAAGGAAACTGGTGTTTTGTACCAGTATTATTATAGTAGTTTGAGTCCGACTCTTGCATGGGTCGTTTATTTTCCTTTAAAATAGGTGTGTTTGTTTAGGAGATAAATATTGTTATCCGGCTCCTGCGTGAGTCAGTTTCCTTTAAAGTAGGAGTTTGTTTTAGGAAGGATATGTGTCGTGTCTCTGTACAACTCTCCATGTGGGAGTATAAATATGTGCCCGAGGGCTATGGAATAATCAATCCAATTCAAAACAAACCAATTCTACTTTTTATCCTACTTTTATCGCAATTTACCCTTATTATGCATTAGTTATAACTTTAATGAGTTCTTCAAGCATTCGACGGGCTGCATCACCTTGATCTCCGTCAAAATCCTTGTTAGTTCCGCTTGGGAGTACCTCTAGGCTTTGGCAATCCGGGCGCATCGCTGTTTGCCTCGTCTAGCTCTGCTCTAGTTATCCGTGATCAATCTGAGCCTTGACATCCGGGCGCATCGCTGTCGTCTCGTTCAGTTTGTCATAGTTATCATCCTTGTCGATTGATTGGTCAAATCGACTGGCATGCCCTCGACATCGAGCTTTGGGTAATAGCCCAAGGTGTTCACAGATCTGACGCTTTTTGTGTCAACAAGGGTCTCGGTGTAGATGATGTTGATGCTGCTTCCCCCATCCATAAGTACCTTTGTGAGGCGGGTGTTGAGTATGATCGGGTCGACGACGAGCGGGTAGACCCCCGCGTTCGGTACGTGCTCAGGGTGGTCGTCCTGGTCGAAGGTGATCGGCGTGTGTGACCAGTCGAGATATCGAGGAGCCTGGGCTCGAACGGAGAAGACCTCTCGATGCTCTCTTGCGCTGGCGCGTGCTGAGTCGAGTCGAGGGTCCCCCGTAGATCATGTAGCAGTCGTGAATTTCGGGGAAGCCCCCTTTCTTGGCATCGCCCTTGACGTGGAGGTCGTAGGGTGGATCTTCCTTGCCGTCATCTTTCTTGAAGCCGGGAGGGATGAAGTGCTTTCTAAGCATGCGACAGTCCTTGAGATGGTGGTTGGCCGGCCCCATATGATAGGGACAGGGCTCCTTCAGCATCTTGTCGAAGACGCCCCCGTCGGGAGGGGGCCCTCGAGGCTTCTTCTTTTCGATTGCAGCGACAAGATCGTCAGGCTCGACGTCGGGCTCGACGTTGCGTCGGCCCGGCTGGTTCTTCTTTTTCTTCTTCCTGCCACCGTTGCCGTTGTTGTTCCTTCTGGGCCCATTGTTCTTCTTGGGCCCATTGTCCGAGCCCCTGGGCTCGTTCGCCTCGCCCTTCCCTTTGTCCGGAGGTATCTGGAAGAACGCGCCAACGGCTTCTTCGCCAGCTGCGTAGTTGGCGATGATGTCCATGAGCTCATTGGCGGTCTTGGGGGTGTTTCGTCCTAGCTCCCGCACTAACTCCTTGCAGGTCGTTCCGGCGATGAACGCCGTGATGACCTCGTGGTCGGAGATGTGGGTTAGCGCGGTACGCTGCCTCGAGAACCGACGGGTGAAGGTGCGGAGGGTCTCCCCTGGCTTCTGCTTGTAGCTGCGGAGATCCCAGGGGTTGCCTGGCCGCTCGTAGGTGCCTTTGATGTTTCCCTCGAAGATCCTGACCAGATCCGGCCAGTCTTGGATCAAGTCCGGGGGTAACTCCTCGAGCCATCTACGGGCGGTGTCGGAGAGCAACAGTGGGAGTTGCCGAATGATGACGTGGTCGTTGTTGGCTCCTCCCAGCTGACATGCCAGCCTGAAATCAGCAAGCCAAAGCTCCGGCTTGGTTTCGCCGTTGTACTTGACCAGGCTGGTGGGGGGACGGAAATGGACAGGCAAGGCCGTTCGCCGGATGGTTATGCCGAAGACTCGGGGCCCTGGTGGCTCCAGAGACCGACATCGATCTTTGTCGCTGTCGTAGCGCCCACCTCGGTGAGCGCTGTATCCTCGAGCCTCGGCGTCACCGTACCGGCGTCAATTGTTTACCCGTGGTGGTCGATCATCGACGATGCGTTCTCGAACTGGCCGTCGTTCTACTTGGCCTTGGGGCGCTTTGTCCTGGTGGACAAACACCTCTCGATTTTGTCGAGGGGGTACTTCCTGACGCTCAGAGGCAGCCCCTCGATGCCTCGAGGCCGAGCTCTCCGCCTGCTGCACGGCCGCAGTTTGGAGAAGCCCCTGGATTTCGTTCCTGATGCGCCGTGCTTGGGGTGTCGATGGCGCCGGCATGTCACGGAGCAGCATTGCGGCTGCAACGACATTTTGGCTGGCGCGGTTGGAGACGCGGGGTTCGATTGCCCCCTCCTCGACGATTTGCCGATGGACTTCCCGGGCCCGCTCGCGAGCTCCTCCACCCTGTGGGCGCCCGCGATCTCGCTCGAGGGCATGCTCGAGCTGTTGAAGTCGTAGGCGTTCCTCCTCTAGCTTGCCGAGCAGCTCTTGGACTTGCGTGATCTGGACGTCCGGAGGTGGGTCGGCTTTGTCGGGACTCGGGGGGTCAGTGTCTCGTGCTGGTGTAGCGTTGCCCCCTCCTCCCTCATCTGTGGCCGCGGTGTCATCGACGTCGTCCTGGGGGTCAACCTGACCGTCGAGGTGGAAGCATCCCCGGGTGGGATCGTAATCCTCATCAGGAGAGTCCGAGTCCGGGTCACCATGGTAGAAGTGGGGGAAAGATCCCCTGCGCTCCTCTGCCAGGCGTCGCCGCAACGTGCCCCAGGTCGGGGCTCGTCTTGGCTCCGGGTGCTCGCCCGGTGGAGGGGTGGTGACGTGGTTGATCGTCGCACGCGGCGGGGTCCCTGGAGACCCGCAACGTGTCTGTATCTGCAAACCTGCGAGGGCAGAATAGAGCCTTGTGCCGTTGTGGAGCCCGTATGGAAACGGGTCATGCGGTGGCGGCGGGGTCGAGTGTGTCGGAGAAGCCACAGGGACCCCCTGGGGCGACGATGTGGTAGAGCCAAAGTCACGCTCAGAGAGGTGGCCGCCCCCGACCCGCAAACAGGGGTCAAACAGGCTCCTGAGGGGAGGGATTGTGTCGCCAGCTGGGGCCGGGGAAACGGCATCCGGCGTCTCGGAATCCGCACGGTGACTAGTGCGTTGGAGTCGCTCGCGCCTCCTCCTGATCGCAGGCCAAAGGCGCAAGCGGAGGGACCGTCGCCTGACCCTCCTTGGCCCCGGCGTACTGGTGCCGCTGCCGTCCAGGCCACGAGCAAAGGGAAAGACTATGTAGTGGCCCTGGCCTGTGGATATGGACCCTAGACTGGCGAACCAGATGACGGTGGTGAATGGAAGTGATGGGATCGTGGAATCCATCTGAGAGAGTAGTTCGGAGTTGATCGACACGCAATTCCCTCTACCTGGCGCGCCTACTGTTGGTGTTATGACCCGGGGTCAAGACCACCAACTAGTAAATTTGTATATTGCGTGCTCCCTCTCCCAGATGTGATGCAAGAAGGACACAAGATTTATCCTGGTTCGGGCAAAGAAGGCCCTACGTCCAGCGGTGGAGGATGACTTGTATTATCTCGCACCCGAAGTGCTCGTACAGGGGGGGTACAAGCTGGTTTACACGGGGTTACTCAGAGTGAGTTGTGGCCTAAGACTAGCAATGCTATCCTAGGCGGTCGGTTGGTTGCTCGAGGGGTTGATCAAGCAACGGGTTGTATGGAGTCTGAGTGTGGAGTCATCTGAAAATCCAGAGATTCAGAGATCCGGAGATCCAGAGCCCCCAGAGATGTGTCTCCAAAAAAGGATCCCCTTCTTCTACCTCGGCGTCCCCTTTTATAGACTAAGGGGAGGCCCGAGGGTATAGGGTCCTAAACTGTTGTAGCATGGGCGGCGTGTCCGTGGCATAGTGTTGGCGAAGGGACGTCGAGCACTGTGACGGCGTGGCCTTCCGGTCCTTCCGGCGCTCCGGGACGTGGTGACAGTAAAAGTCGTCGCGGCACATCGCGGCACAGCAGGGTCGTCCTTCCGCAGGCGAGCGCGAGTCCCACAGTTGAAGCGGGACGGGGCGGATGGGACGGGTCCCATACCGGAGTTGCTGGAGGTAGGGGTCGAGCCCCCCGGTCGAGGGGTGAGGTCGAGCTTGGGGTGACCCTGTCGTATTCCCGAAGACGTCGTCGAGGGTTGTACTGTTCACGTCTCAAGGGGTGCTTCTGGAGTCCGTACTCGCGACGTGGTTACAGCGGCAGCATAGTTGACGGGAGTCAGGAACATGGCGGTGAGTTGATAGATTTGACTGTGGTCATGGGCGCCCATGGTGTTAGGCGGATTCCCTTTAACCCATACCGGGAGCAGTTGGGCTGATCGAGCTTCCCGTCCGTCAGAGCAGAGGCGGAGTCGAAGAGATCGAGGTAGGGGCTGAGGGGTCGTTCGTTCGGCGTCGAGGTAGAGGTGGAGGGGATGCTCGATCGACCCCCGATCCGTCATCCGGTGTCGAGGTGGAGGTGGAGGGGTCGTTCGTTCGACCCCTGGTCCATCATTCGGCGTCGAGGTAGATGCGGAGGGGTCATTCGTTCGACCACTGGTTCGTCATTCTTCTAGAAGCAGGCCGGGGCAGGGGGCCTTTGTGTGATGGGCCCTTCTTTGCTGGCTTGGGCGGTTGGTTGGCCCCTGTCTTAAAAATGGTTGCTATTTTTAGCGTTAAATTATCGAAGGGTTTAGAGTACCCCTTACCTTTGTACCCGACACATATATCGTTTACCCCTCTGTAACACCCCGGCCTAGGGCTTAATAGGATTAATATGATACTCATACCAATAAGTTGCAACTTCTTTTCCGAAAGCCCATCTTCAAAGAACTATAAAGTTAAGCTTGCTTCTATCAGGTGTTAATAGGCTCGGCCTCGAGGAGGCGGGACGTCACAAATGGTATCAGAGCCGACCCTTGCGGTTTCACGGGCGCGTGTGTGTCAGTTGCTCAGGCATGGTGCGCATGGCTGGTGTGACAGCATGGCACATGCGCTGGCACTGGACACACAGACGTGGCCAAGAGGGGACGTTCCTGGCCTAGGGTTGACCGATGAGGACATTGGTCTCCTAAGGGGGTGAGGATGTAACACCCCGACCTAGGGCTTAATAGGATTAATATGATACTCATACCAATAAGTTGCAACTTCTTTTCCGGAAGCCCATCTTCAAAGAACTATAAAGTTAAGCGCTCTTGGCCTAGAGCAATTTCGGATGGGTGACCGACTGGGAAGTTATTCCGGGGGCGCACGAGTGAGGACAAAGTGTGCCGAAAAGACTAGTGTTGGTCTGTGAGGGCAGTCTATATCCTAGGAAAGCTATCAGGTGTTAACAGGCTCGGCCTCGAGGAGGCGGCACGTTACACCCTCTATACTAGTTGGTACTAAGTTAAGGTGCTCTCTAGGATCTCTCTCGGATTATCATTTCTAGCCCAGCTTTCTCTTGAGAAAATATAAATTACGTTACCTTGGAATACTCCTAGGTGAAGTGCTACAACGGTATAATTTGTGCGTTTGCGAATTTATCCAATAATCATAAGAAATACCAACACATAGCATTTAAATGGTAATACATAATATATAATAAAAATAATAAATATAAAAAAGGCGCTCTCAGTGCAAATCAAACACAACACCTTCTAAGTTAAAGAAACAAAACTTACCACTACGATAGCAATTCTAATATTGTCATTAATGATTTTTTCTTGCTTTTGTTTGTATATGTAGAAGTAAGTTTTCCTCAATTACTGGATGGGGCAGTAGGTGTGTATAATTTGGGGCAGCCCAACCAGACGAGCCAACAGGCGTGTATAATTCACGTCCAATAAGTGAATTGTTAAATTGTTTCTTAAAAAAACAAATTTTGAAGGGGAGAGAAGTCAATCCTATGCCCCTGTCCAAGTCATGAACAAACTACTAGGCTACTTATATGCTAATGCATGGTCTAATTTTTTAAGACATTTGTAGGTCTAATTCTAATCAAACATGGTTAAATTAAAATAAATAAGGAATTTGTAAAAAGAATGCAACAACAAGGGTTCTGAAAAAATAACTAATAAATAAATTGTTAATTATAAGAAAAATAACACGCCCAATAAGAAAATTTTAATTAATTTTAAAAAAAACTATATGTGAAGGAAAGAAGTGTTGAACCTATGCCCCTAGAATTGTCCAAGTCATGGACAAACCACTAGACTACTTATATCTTAATGCATGGTCTAATTTTTTTAAGACATTTGTAGTTCTAAGTCTGATCAAACAGGGTTGTATTAAAAAATTGAGAATTTTAATAAATAAATAAATATGCTGCAGCAAGGATTTTAAAAAACAAATAATAAGTGAATTATTAATTATAAGAAAAATGACACGTCCAATAAATGAATTGTTAATTATTTTTTTAAAAAAACTACCTGTGAAGGGATGAGGAGTCGAACCTATGCCCCTAGGATTGTCTAGGTCATGGACAAATCACTAGGCTACTTATATGTTAATGTATGGTCTGATTTTTTAAGATATTTGTGGATCCAAGTCTCATTAAACAGGGTGAAATTAAAATAAATAATGAATTTTAAAAAAAAGAATAAATATTGTGGATCCATGTCTCATCAAACTGGGTTAAATTAAAATAAATAACAAATTAAAAAAAAATATGCAGCAACAACGGTTTGAACCCAACACCTATAGCAAGAGCATAAACTACATTACCACTACACTATTCACTTATTGCTTTCAAAAATGTTTGAGAAAGTGTTAATAAACATTAGTCACAAAAACATAAATCTCAGAGTTATGAAACTATATGAGAGACTTTCTCTAAAACTTTCTCAAATGAAAAAATGACCAATATAACAAATGTAGATTTTGATGAGCTCATAAAACTTGGTATTCATGACTATTCTAGTTGATACTATCTAGGGTTTTGAAAACTAGTTTGGAGCTGTCAAAATTTAAAATTTAAAATTCAAAATTTGAACTATCCAAACTTTATAAAAATTAAAATTTGACCAAAACAACCAATGTAGATCTTGATGTGTTTAACAAACTTGGTATTCATGACTTTTCTATTTGAAGTCATTTAGAGTTTCAAATACTGGTGTGAAGGTGTCATTTTTTTAAATTCAAAATTTGACTTTGTCAAACTTTGTTAAATGAGACACTAAATGACCTCATATGAAAAACTTTTGAATACAAAGGTGTTAGAACTCATCAAGATCTACATTTGTTATATAGATCATTTTTCTATTTGAGAAATTGTTAATAAACATTAGTAATAAAATTATGAATCTCACCTATAATTTATGAAACTTTATGAGAGACTAATCAATTTAGAACAAAACTTCTCTAATGCTTTTCAAATGCAAAAATGACCAATGTAAAAAATGTAGCTCTTAATGCCCATGCAATAATTTGTATTGCACTGAAGCTAAGTGTTGATGCAATAAGCTTATTATTGCATCAATTTTTTTAGATTTATTACATCAACATGCATTCAATGCAATATACTCTTGCATCGATCTATCTTGATGCAATAGACATCCATGTCCAATGCAATAGTGATCTCGCATTAACATGATTTTGATGCAATAACCATTTCACATCAAACTATTTTGATGCAAGAGCCAAATGATGGTCGGTGCAATAGCAAGCCTTTCGCATCGGTCATAGAAAACCGATGCGATAGGTTATTGCATCAGGGTTTCTTGCATCGGCTCGCATCAAACGTGAAATTGATGCCATACCAATCAATTGCATTAATTTTGACCCTATTACAACAAAATTGTGCCGATGCGATAGGGTTAAAAATTAGTAGTGGTCCCACTAGCCCTCCTTGCTCCATTTCATCTAAATTTACATCAAATACTTCATGGACATGTAGAACTTGTTATTTTATAAAATATGTTCATGATGTGATTGTTTATCCTTGATCCTGAGGTTGTTGATAGAATTTTGATTATATAAAAGTGTATCATTCTTGGTGCCAACATACAGGAATTGTCAACTACCTCCTCTAGCTTAGCGGAAGGATCGTTGGATCTCTAGGACTTCTCTACGCTTTTACCTCTACACCTATCTTGCTAATTGAAGTAAGCATTTGTGTTATCTTCTGGTATTTGGTTCTTAAATAAGTTTTCTTTGTGCATTATTTACTTGCGAGATCGTTGTTCGTTCTAGAGACGTTTATTCTAGTAAGAGGACTCATGATTGCACCTTGTCACGATAGTGTGGTTGGCGAGGCTTACTGCTGCGCAAATGGAAGTGTTGTGGCAAGGATTTCTAGCTGAAAATCTTTGTCCTACGTGCCAAATTGTGCCGTGTCGATACATGTGGAGCGACAACATCTTTAGGCATGGCCAAACAGGCTAGATTTGAAAATAAAAGGTTAAAAACAAAAAAATCCTTTAGTAGGTTGCGGGCCTGTGCCAAACTCTTTCTTATGACCATGGAAATTGTATTCAATATATTTTATTATTAATTATCTCTATGTGAACTATAAATCTCAAAGGGCCAATTTGGATCTCTGGAATTGAATTCATCAAAGGGCCAATTTTATATCTCCTTTGTAAATTTGAGATAGCCACATTCGCGAACTTGGAAAGTCGTAGAATATCAAATTCTAAACTAAATAGCCTAATCCAATTCCAATTTATTCAAAATAAAAAGATCCAAATCTACCTTAAAGAACATCTTTATGTAAAAGTAATGCAATCGCTCCTCCTGTGGCTAACTATATTTCAGGCGCTGTCCTTGTTAGTGCGATAGGAATAACCGTGAAAGCAGGTGCGGCACTGTATTCACTTTCCTCGAATGTGTGATTTTGACTTGTCTCCATCTTACTTTTTGTTTCTGATGCCAAGCAGCTCTTTTTTAGTTGATGGTCTCAATTCAACGGACCCTTTGCCCTAGAGTGTAAACAAATGTCCACGAATGATTTTCTCACATCATTATATTTTGTCTTGATCTGATGCTTGATTTCCAAATTAAAAGGAAGTTCAGCAGCCCAACGAGCATATATATACAAGAGAGCTTTTTATATGCTTATAAAAGACTGAATAAAGTTTCTCTGGCACTAGCTAGACTGGTGTGAGCTGAAGCATCCACAATCAAATCTATTTCATTTTTGTGTATTTTATTCGAAATCCATTGAGTCTCGCAAATTTTTCAACGACCATTACTTCTTCAACTATATCTTTTTATTAGGAGTAATTAAAATATATCCTCTTCATGGGTCTTTGATGTCTTATATCTTCATAATAATACGATAATGCTTTCATGTATAAATTTTGAAAATTTAAATAAAATTGAGACACTAACCCCAAACGACATGTACAGATTAAAACACGTAATTTATTTGCTGAAACATATTTATCATTAGAGATTCTAATACATTCCTGAAATTTGTTTGTCGGTTTGGGAAATTTGATGGGCAGGAAGCTCTACCCTCTCTACCCCAGGAAAAGAAGTGTTGTCTACTTCAACTGTGAATTTATTCTGTAAAGATATATATATAATGCCTCATATATATATAATATCATTTTGCATCTTTGATGTTTTTAAATTCAATGTCAGCTGCAGTACCAATTTCTTAGCGGGTAAATGTGCACCTTCATATTCGAGTCGCAAAGAACACCGTACCGACATGCTTTTCTCCCTCAACTAACGTGAGAATCTTACTAGTTGTCAAAAAAAAAAACGTGAGAATTTTAGTTATTTTTTTCTGTTGGAATCAATATTGATAATTCTAGACATTAAAGTCAAGATGGTGCCACGATCCCATTTGGTAGATATCCGAATGCTAGTAATAAAATAGTAGAGTTCTCCTAATATTTTTAAATAATATTAAAACCCTATCACTAGTCATAGCATATGAGAATGCTTCCTATGAGACATTTATTATAGTAGATAAAGTTTATAATAATCCTTAAATGCTAAAGCAATACAAGAACTCTACCTTACTAGGGCTAGTTGAGAATTTTGGTTTGTGAGCAAGCGTACGGAACCTAACACAAACTAAAATCGGGCTATGTATCATTTCTAGATGCAAGCTATATATACTAATACACTTGATCAGCAATCAAATGAGTCCAGATCACATACGTGCAGTGGTAGAGGGCATGGTTCAGTGTACATCTTGAAATTGGACTTTCTAACATCATTGCTAGCATCAATTGTTATAACTCATATGCATATAGATTATTGCTAGAGGTCTTTGCTGGCGCCCCCAAATATTTATACAGACGGTTTTAGTTATCGTGTGTCAGTAAAAATAAAATCGAAATGAGTTCTACAGGTGGTTGTCTTAAGGAACAGTCTGTAGAAATCGATTTCTACAGGCGGTTCGTTAAGACAACCGCCACTAGAAATACCTTGACACAATTTTTTTTATTTTTATAAACGACCTCGGATGAAAAAACTTGCTAAACAAAAGTTGTAGATCTCGAAAAGTTATAAAAATTTGTAGTTTACAACTTTTTCATTTGAAATCATCTTGTCATAAAAAATGTAACATCCTAAAACTTGCATTTCTTGAAATAGATTAAAAGTGGTTTAAATGCATTTTTGAGTGGTCATTATCATATAGAAAATTTAAAATGTTTTCACAAAATAAAAAGAATCATAACTTTAGAAACGTCCTTGTTGCATACATGCCGCTGCATAGTGTTTTTGGTTTGATTGGCTTTTTCAAAATTCAAAGTAGATTCAAATTGGTGTTTGAAAACGGTTTGGAGTTCAAGAAAATAAAAGAAAAACTGTTTCTTTTTCCCTCCCCCTTTCTTTCTCCTATGTGGCCTGAAGGCCTTAACCTCAGCCCAGCACCACAGGGCCCCTCCCCCCATCTCTCCTTTCCACATGGGCTTGCCCCGGCCCAGCAGGCCAGCCCAGCTCCCCAACCCGCATGGCAGACACGCTCAGCGCCTCTACCTCGCTGACAGGTGGACCCGCGCATCAGCCTCACCTCCACCTTCCTTCTTCTTCCTCCCCTCCCTTCCTTTCTCGCGTAGCAGCGCTTTCCTCCGGCCGGAGCGCGATTGGAGCATGATTGGCTCCTTTCCATCCTCTACCGCGCCTCCGGGCTATAAATGTCGAGCCCCGCACCCCTTCCGCCTCCATTCCAAGCACCGGCAGCAGCCGTCTGGCCCGAACCCTAGCACCGCCACCGCGGTTGATGTCCCGACGCCGCCGAGCCGTCTTGCCACTCCAAGCTCCCGTTCGAGCTTCGGGTTAGGGTAAGGAGAGCCCCAGGAGCTTGTTTCCCCTCTCCACCCTCTCTATTTCGCTCGCGCGGTTTCTCCCCGCGTCCGCCGTGCTCTCGTGCGAAATCGGAGCAACCTACACCGCCATCGTACTCGCCATCACCTCCTCTCTCCCCCGTCCTTTCCACGTTGCGATTCGTGCACCGCAGCGGTGGATTGAACCGCGCTGCCGCACGCCGACAATGGCGCCGCCGTGCACGAGCACTCCACCGACAAGGAACGGCCGCACTCGTCCCTGATCTAATCTCGGCCGTCCGTTTTGGATCGGACGGTTCTCAGTGCTCGATACCCCATCGTCCTGCACATTTTGCAAAAGAAACCCCGAAACTTTTTAAGTGTTCACCCGCAGTCCTTCGCCCGATTTAAAATCTGAAAATATTTCGTTTTAATTCAAAAAGAGTTCAAACTATTTACAATTTTGCCACTAATTTTCTTTTATTCATAGAATGCTTCTTTTAATTCCGTTTTGACTCATTCAAATTGTGTTAGGATCATATCGACATAATCTACGTGTTAGTAAGTTCATATATCATGTTAGACAACTTTTAAAAATATTTAAGTGCTTAGTCTCTTTTAATCTCATGTTTAATTCGTGAATCTTGATTACAGCATATCTTATTCGTTATAGCTCCATTTTTCGTGATTCAAATGCCTATGTGATCGTAGTGAGACGTAGATTAGTTTTATAAACTTTTAATCTTGTTTTACTACTGTTGGTGTACTATTCTAACATATAGCCTTGTTTGTTTGCATGTTATGCCTCGGTATGATTGTATGTTGATGTGGTGATCGAGTATAGACAGTGAGCAGTACGTGGGTGACCAGGAGGATTTCTTTGTTGAGCAGGAGCAGCAGGAACCGTTTGAACAAGGCAAGTATACATGGGATCATCCTTGTTGTCCTAATCACATTAAACACTAATTCATGATATGCATGTGTTTCCTTGATATCCTATAAGGTTTTACCCTAGATTTGTACCTTATACCTTGTTACCCTGGGGTTTATGCATTGGGTAGATCAAGCTAGTGCTCTTGATAAATAACTATGATCATGTAACATTGACTAATGACTTATGCAACAAACAGTAAAAGATGTTTTTTTGCATCATGGATTAAGGTGATCTAGAGTACAGTTTTTGAGATGCTCTAGAACCTCTGTAAGCGATCACCCAGGATTTACAGTACAACCATGAGAGCTACATGGCTCTGGCTTTAGTTAAGTAAGGGGGTTACTTTCTCGCATGTGATAGTTCATGAAATTTGCCATTGCCGAGATGGTTGCGGGGTACGACCAGGGTGGCTACCGCTGCGCGTGTGTACCATCGAGAGGAGACCCCGTATACCCCTTGCCAGTGGATTCGTAATGTCTGTTGTATGTCAGCGAGCCCCTCTGAAAGACTTCATAGTGTACCCTGCCCGCTCACCTTGGGAGTGTTTTGGGAGTTATAAACCCGGGTATTTGGGCAACACGACTCATGGGTAATGTTGTATAGCCTCTGCAGAGTGTCTTAAAACTAATATATTAGTTGTGCTCACGGATACGAGCGGCCTGGAATTCTTATGGAACAAAATGACTTTAATCTATCATTACTCATTTGCTATTCATTATACATGTTTACTGATCATATGGTTTTTGGGCTTAATGATTATTTTGATGCTATCCCTATGCTAAAATTGTGACAATATAAAAGCTGATGCAGTTTAACTAGTGTCATCTCTTTTGAGCCTCATGAACCCCATGTTTACTTGTTGAGTACTAGAAGTACTTACGCTTGTTTATTTTTCATATTTGGATAAAAATTCCGGATGAGTACCAGATTATCAGGGTTATGAGGAGTATCCTGAGGACTACTAGGTTTGGAGTCAACCAGGTGACGTCCCTGTGCGATGGAGCTTCGCGAGAGTTATCTTTTATTTCCGCTGTTATGTAATAGACTTTAATTAGATATGCATTCGCTATGTAATAAACACTTGTAATGGTACCTTTTTGATAATTTGTCAGCTTATGTGTGTGACTGATCTCTGGGCACACATAATATTTATGCATCCTGTTTTGTCATTAAAATTAGGTGTGACAGATTGGTATCAAAGCCGTGTTGACTGTAGGACGCAAGCCTAGTTAGAACTGGTTTCTTAGGAATGCTCTTTTCATGCTTTTATACCTTGTTATTATTTGCTAAAACTATTACTTATCTCAAATTATGTTATCTTGATTCTAACTTAATTCTCATCATTGCTTTTCTATAGATGGCCCGCAACAAGTAGACTGCCCGCAAGTCCACCCGTCCCCCACCAAGGTACGCGCCAATGGAGCCCCGTGAGGAAGAAGAAGAAGAAGTCCAGGAAGTGAGCTCAGGAATCAGCCGCTCCAAGACTCCTTCTAGTGGTTCCGAAGTCGGGGAAGAACGCTTGGGGTGGACCAAGCACTTCCACTTCAAGGAGGGAGATGATGATGATTACTACCATGGCATGCTAATGTGGACCCTGTAGAACCACTACTCGGACTGGGATTCTGCTGTGAAGTACATGTGCAGTGAGTCTAGGCACTTCCAGGACCCTTCCTACTGGAGGTGTGCCATCTACATCTACATCCGGAATGACATCACCCAGTCTTGGCAAGTGGAGGCCGTCTATGAACCCAAGACAAGCCGTGCCACCATGATGGAGTGCATGGAGGATGTAGCTCGCATGGCCTTTTTCGATCTTCGTGCTCATCGTCATGACCGAATGAAGGAGGACAAGTACCGACACCTTCCCTTTGAGACCCGTGATGGTTGGTCCATGTTCGAAGCTAGAGATGGGTATGACGACGTCACCAAGGTGATTATCGATTTTGCCCATGAGATGATGCATCATGTGGAGGTGCTGACTGATGAGCTAGGCAGCCAGCGCAAGCTGCTCAAGAGGGCCCGTGCAGAGAATGATGAGCTCAGAGGACGCCTGAAGATGTCCAAGTTCTACCAGAAGCTTCCCCAGTTTTTCGCCCATAGATCGAGTACCACCTTGATGTAATAAAACGCTAGCAGCGAGAGTTGAGTCGAGTCGAGTCTTGTCGTGTCGTGTGAACTTAGTTTGCTTAAATGGTTTATCATTATGCTTATGAGTGATTTGGAGTTTTGTTATGAGTGCTGGAATATTGTGGGCCTGTCCACAAGTTCCTTAGTTAAGAACAAATGAGTTTGCTTCAAATAAATTTGCTAGCGGGTTGGTTATCCTGTTTTTCTAGCTTGCTGTTTTCTGGAGCAGTCAGTACTCTTTCGGCTATATATCAAAGTTCGTTCGTGCAATGATCATGAAATTTTTATGGAAACAGCTAGACTTCAGTATCTTTCCAATGAATCTTGAATTATGTTCATACCTGTTATGGTTTGGGAGATATGACAGTTACAAGTTAAGGCTTCTGCGCAGTCTGGAACTCAGGAACAGTTTTGCTAACTTTCTGTTTTCACCTATGATAACGACTGAATCTGAAAAAGTGAAAATTACAAAAGTTGTAGACAATTTCATAAGCTTTCCAACCATATAAATTTTCCATTTGTTTGACATCTGGAACGTGAGATATGCCTGTTCTACAGTACCGCTTGTAATGTCAGTTTCCAGAAAGTTATGCTCAATCATTTCTTTTGATGATCAATAAATCTAAAGGTCGTTCTATGTGTTTTGGACAACAGATGGCCGCTAGAGGAGGCAGAGGCAGAGGTTGTGGCAGGGGTGCACCACCACCGCCACCACCACCACCATCCCCGGCCATGACTATTGAGCAGTTTATGGGAGTGCAGGCGCAGTTGATGCCGACGACGATGCAACACCTTCACAATCAACCTGCACCACCACCACCACCTATCCAGCAGCGGGACAAGCGTGGAGAGTTCATGAAAGGTCGCCCTCCGGTGTTCACCCATGCTTCTGAACCACTGGAGGCGGACGACTAGTTGAGAGCTGTGGAGAAGCAGCTGAATATCGCTCAATGCAATGATCGTGAGAAGGTGCTCTATGCATCTGGCCAGCTGCAGGGTGCTGCTCAAGATTGGTGGGACTCGTACATGTATGGACGTCCCAATAACGCACCGGAGGTATCTTGGCAGGAGTTCACAGAGAGCTTCAGGTCTTATCATATCCCTAAAGGCATAGTGGAGCTCAAGCAGGAGGAGTTCAGAGCCCTGAGGCAAGGGTCCATGACTGTGGCGGAGTATCGTGATAAATTTGCTCAGTTGTCTCGATATGCTCCTCAAGAGGTTGCCAACAACGCTGACAAGCAGCGCCGCTTTCTGAAGGGTCTCTATGATGGCTTGCAGTTGCAACTGATGTTCAATCTCTACCCCAACTACCAAACCCTTGTGAATCATGCTATTGTTATTGAGAACAAGCCCAAGGAGATGGAAACCAATAAGAGGAGGCTTCAGGGACCAGCTTTGGGAAGCAACACCCGCCAGTGACCCAACCCCCCACAGAACTTCCAGCAGAGGTACCAGGGTCCTAACAACCAGTGGAACCGTGGTCAAACCCCACAGCGCAGTCAGTTCCACCGCGACCACAGAACCAGCAGCAGACTATGCCGCAGGCGCCACGTCAGGGGAACCCCAATGCTACCCCAATGAAGAATAGTGCTCCTAACACTCCCAATAGGTGTTTCCATTGCAACAAGGAGGGGCACATGTCCTACAACTGTCTGGAAAGGCAGAATCCACAGACACCCCAGAACCAGAGCAACCAACAGAGGGGAACACAACAGACTCCGGCCAACAGTGGAAGGGTGAACCACGTGTCCGCAGATACTGCTTAGGAGGCTCCTGAAGTTATGATGGGTACGTTCAGTATCAAATCTATCCCCGCTACTGTACTTTTTGACTCTGAAGCTTCACACTCTTTCATTTCTCAAGCTTTTACTAGAGTGCATGATATTTCTTTGCGTGCCATGAAAACCCCATAATAGTAAACTCACCGGGAGGGACCATGTCTGCAAACTACTATAGTCCTTCAGCTAGTGTGCTTCTAAGGGGGTAGCCTTTGAGGTTGAACCTATTGTGCTGAGAACAGCTAGTATTGATCTCATTCTGGGGATGGATTGGATGAAACGGTACAAGGCAGTGATTCAGTGTCAGGAAAAAGTGGTCGTCTTGACCTCACCAAAAGGAGATAGCATCAGTGTGGAAGTTGTGTTGCAAGCTCCTCAGATAGCTACTATAAATCAGCTAGATGATGATCACCGCGAACATGAATCAGTTGTTGATGAGTTCCCAGATGTATTCCCCGATGACTTGCCAGGTATGCCACCCGACCGCAACATTAAATTTCTTATTGAACTTTTGCTTGGTTCTACACCTATTGCTAAGCGTCCATATAGGGTGGGGGTTAATGAGTTAGAGGAACTTAAGAAACAGTTGCAGGAGTTACAAGAGTAGGGTTTTATACGTCCTAGCTCTTCACCATGGGGAGCTCCGGTGATCTTTGTTGATAAGAAGGATGGTACACAACGGATGTGTGTGGATTACCGTTCGCTCAATGAGGTAACTATCAAGAACAAGTACCCTCTACCAAGGATTGATGATCTATTTGACCAGTTGAAGGGAGCTTGTGTGTTCTCTAAGATAGATCTTCGATCGGATATCACCAATTGAAGATACGTGCCTCTGACATACCCAAGACTGCATTTACTATGAGGTATGGGCTATATGAGTACACTGTGATGTCATTTGGGCTAACCAATGCACCAGCCTACTTCATGTACTTGATGAATAAGGTGTTCATGGAGTTTCTTAACACGTTTGTTTTAGTGTTCATTGATGACATTCTAGTCTACTCCAAGAATGAGGAAGAACATGCAGAACATCTCAGGCTAGTCTTGCAGAAGCTCAGAGAACATCAGTTGTATGCTAAGAGAAGCAAATGTGAGTTTTGGTTGAAGGAAGTGTCTTTCCTAGGCCATGTTATATCGAATGGTGGAATAACAGTGGATCCAAGTAAGGTGGCATATGTGCTGAATTGGAACCCACCCACTAGTGTGACTGAGATCCGTAGTTTCCTTGGATTGGCTGGTTACTACCGGAGGTTCATTGAAGGTTTCTCCAAGCTTGCTAAATCAATGACTGCATTGTCAAAGAAGAATGCTAAGTTTGTATGGTCTGAAAAGTGTCAAGCTAACTTTCAAGAATTGAAGAAGCGATTGACCATAGCTCCAGTGTTGATTTTGCCAGACCTGAATAAGAGCTTCTCCATATATTGTGATGCATCTTGCCTGGGTCTTGGTTGTGTGCTTATGCAAGAAGGCAGAGTTGTTGCTTATGCATCAAGGCAGTTGAGGAAGCATGAACTGAATTATCCTACACATGACTTGGAGTTGGCAGCTGTAGTACACGCATTGAAGATCTGGAGACACTACTTGGTCGGTCACAAGAGTGATATTTACACAGATCACAAGAGCTTGAAGTACATTTTCACCTAGTCGGATCTAAACTTGAGGCAACGTCGTTGGTTGGAATTGATCAAGGACTATGACTTGGAGGTTGAAGAATCATGGCCCTAGTTGGTTTCGGTGATTAACAACAATTAGTGATTACTATGGCTAACGTGTGTTTTGCAGAGGCTATGCGTAGCTTAGCCATAGTGATCAACAAGAATGGGCATTAATGGTCATCACTCAGCCCCCAAGATGGATATCGTTTCGGATTTCAAGGAGACATGATGAAGACCCTAGAATGATAGGATAAGTGTCATAAGGTGATGAAGGGCACTTAGAAATAGATAAGGGTTCTCTTTTTTGATTTTTGACTGTACTATTAAGAGGGGTTGAGACTAGTAGCTTGACTTAGGAAAGCTTCATGAACTACGTGTGGTGCACACTTGTCTTCCTTAGCTCTAAGCAAGCCTACGTTGACCGTAAGATAGCCTAGAACAACTTCCGTGTTCATCGCGATGAAAAACAAAGTTGAGAGGCCTGTTTTCTGAGCGACGGACGCTCCTGATGGAGGTGTCGGACGCTGTCCGTCGCGTCGGACAAAGGCGTCGAACGCTGGGTGGTTAAGTCCACAGCGTCTGTCGGCCTTCCAGTGGCCATGTGTTTCTGGCTAAGTTTTTTTAGGGTCCGACGGACGCTATCCGTCGGTCAGGCGTCGGACGCTTGGAGAGCGTCCGTCGACCTTCCAGAGAGGGTGTTTTTCAGCCCAAGCCAGAGTGCAGCGTCGGACGCTAGGATGAGCGTCCGTTGCCCCTGTGACAGAGCGTCCGTTGCTGGGAAATCGTGTCAGAGATAACCGTTGGGCAGGGCGTCGGAGCGTCCGTCGCCGAGGCGTCGGAGCGTCCGTCGCCCAAACTTTGTGCAGAACTAGCCATTGGGGCATGCGACGGAGCGTCCGTCGCCTAGTCGATGGAGCGTCCATCGCCAACTTAAGTTGCCAGCCCGAGGCAGTTTTCTGAGGGGTTATTTATAGCTCCGCACACTTCTCTCCCAAATTGCCTTTGCTCATTTGAGTTGCTGAGTTTGTTGAGAAGGTTGGGAAGAGAGCAAGAGCCCTAGAGTGAGAGAGTGATTCGCGAATCCATCCATCCTCTCCTCTAGTTCATCAAAGAGTTCAAGTGTGCATCCTCTAGTTGTGAAGCTTGAGTGAGTCAAGCAAAGATCGAAGCTTGTTACTCTTGGTGATCGACATCACTTAGACGGTCCGGTGGTGCTTGGAGGAAGGTGATCGCCAGAGGATTGTCGGCGGCCCTTCTCCATCGACGTTGTGATCGGCTGTGGGCGATTCACCGAGCCGGAGTGGTGAAGAATCAGCCCGTAGAGAGCACTCATCCCTTGCGCGGGATTGAGGGGGAGCTATACCTTGCGAGGTGCTCCAACGAGGACTAGGGGGGAGTGTCGACTCCTCGATACCTCGGCAAAACATCGCCGTGTCAAGCATCTCTTTCCCTAGCTCCCTCTTACCGCATTACTTTCCGCACTTGTCTTTCAATTCATACTAGAATTGTGTAGGAAGTTTTCGCTTTCTCTTGTTTTGCCACTGCTTTCTAGCTAGGACACACAAGCGGTAGGCACTTGGGGGTTAATTGGCTCTTTATAGGTTTAATTCTTGTTTAGAAATTAAAAAGTGCCCAATTCACCCCCCCTCTTGGGCATCTTGATCCTTTCAATTGGTATCGGAGCAAGGTTTGCTCTAATTTAGGCTTCGCCACCTAGAGCAAGATGTCCCATGGGGATGGACCACCTCCCATGTTCGATGGAGACGACTTCCCTTATTGGAAAGTTCGTATGGAGGCCTATCTAGAGGCCGTTGACGTGGGCGTGCTCAAAGCCGCCACAAAGGGAGGCACTCTCTTCGCAGAGGACCTCAACTTTGATAAGCACAATGCCAAGGCGAAGAACATTCTTTTTCGTGGCATTTGCATGGATGTCTTCAACCGAGTGCGTAATGCCAAAGACGCATTTGAGTTGTGGACCACTATTTGTGCTCTTCATGAAGGCACAAAGTGTGAGCGTGAGGAACGCTATCACTTGGTCATGGCTAAGCTCAATTCTTTTTCTATGCATGGAAATGAAAATGCAAATGAAATGTACTCACGTCTTAATATTCTCGTAGAAGAATTGAATGGGCTCGGTCTCAACCAAATGGCACCGACCGATGTGGTGCGCAAGATCCTTTGTGTCTTGCCCATTGAGATGTATGTCCACATCGTCACAGTTCTTCACCAAGGAGACCTCTCCGCCGCTACACCAACACAAATCTTGGACAAGATCAATGCCCATGAGATGTACATGAAGATTGGTGATGGTGGCTCTTCTTCCTCCTCCAAGAAGAAAGAAAAAGAAAAGGAGGAAAAGAAGGATTTGGCTCTCAAGGCATCCTCTTCGGAGAAGTGCATAATACAATATATGTATGAGAGTGCAAGTGATGGAGAGGATGATAGTGACTTAGCTTTCATGGTAAAGAAGATAACAAAGATGTTGAAGAGGCTAAACAAGAATGGAGTCAAGTTTGACTCAAAGAAGAAGAAATTCTTCACAAGCTCTTCAAGAAAGCCTCTCTCCAAGATGGATTGCTACAATTGTGGCAAACTTGGACACTTGGCTCATGCTTGCACCGAAGAGAAGAAAGACAAATACAAGAACAAGAAATTCAACAACAAGTTCAAGTACAACAAGGGCAACAAAGATGAGTCAAGTGATGAGGAGAAGAAGGATGACAAGCCATTCAAGAAGAAGAAGAACTTCAACTTCCACAAGAAGAAGAAGGATGGCAAAGCTTACATTGTTGGTGATTGGCTCACCGACATTGAAGACACAAGTGACTCATCCGGAGATGAGAGTGAAGATGAGAAGGTGGCCGCCTTGGTGATTGGGTCATCTACTCCACCGCCACCTCCTCCATCATCTCCGGGCTCATCTCTACACACCTATGCCTCATGGCTAAAGGTGACAAGAAGGTACAAAAAGAGGATAGTGATGATGAGGCTAACTCTAGTGATGATAGTGATGATGAGTTTGAGGCACCTTCCTATGATGAGCTAATTGTGATTTGCAACAAATATACTAAGCTCATTAGGAAGTATAAAGCTAAGAGTGAATCACTAGAGAAATCCAACGATAACTTGCATGCTAAACTTGATGACTTGTCTAGTGCTAATGATGATTTGAAGCTGCACGAGGGAGCTCAAAGCCTCACTCAAGCAAGCTAATGAGAAACATGATAAGCTTGAGAGGTCAACACAAGAGCTCCATACAAGATACAACTTGCTAAAAGATGACTACAACCAAGTTAGGAATGAACATGGTACACTTGTGATAGCTAACGAATTTCTTACAAATGATCTTGCTACACATGTTGCTACTAACCCGGTTGTTAAGCGTCATATAGCTACTTCTTGTGAGGACTTGCTTGATGAAGTTGCTAGTGAGCAAAATGCTAAGTGCAAGGGCAAGAAGGTAGTTGAGGCCGAAAATTATGATGACTATGTGAAGATGAGGCAAGAGAATTCCAAGCTCAAGGAAGAGCTAATCAACCTCAAGGCAAACAAGCCATTCACTATCAAGTCGACCAAGAAAGATGACAATGATGCAATGACCTTGATCAATTCTCTCAAAGAGGAAAATGCAAAGCTCAAGGTTGAAAAGATCAAGCTTGCAAGTGGAATGGAGAAGTTCACCAAGGGCCACAACCTCCAAAGTGAGCTCTTGATGAACACTATCATGAAGACTGACAAGTCCGGCATTGGGTTCAAGGAGAACCAAATCATGAAGGCCAAGGTCAAGATAGAAGCTAAGAACTACTACAAGAACAAGTCCATGAGGAACAACTATGACACACCAAAGACCAAGCCCAAGAAGTGCTTTGGATGTGGTCAAGAGGGCCACTTTGAATTCCAATGCAAGACTCAACCTCCCAAGACCTTGCCCAAGCACACAAGGCCTTTCGCTCATGATGCACACTTCATCATCAACAAGGATTCCAAGGGTAGACCCCAAGTTGTGTTTCTCGGTCCTAAGATGATGAACAAGCCCAAAGTGCTATGGGTTGCTAAGGAGTTGGTGGACAAGGCTATGGGACCTTGCCAAGTGTGGGTTCCCAAACAACAAGCTTAACTTCAAGTTGCTTGTGTGTAGGTGAACTACAAGACCGGTGGAAGTCATTGGGTGATTGATAGTGGATGCACTCAACATATGACCGGTGACTCCCGGATGTTCACCACACTTGAGGAAGATTGTGAAGGGCAAGACAAGATTACCTTTGGGGACAATTCAAAAGGAAAAGTGCAAGGCCTAGGCAAAGTGGCAATCTCAAATGATCAATCAATATCAAATGTCTTGCTAGTACAATCTTTGAGCTTCAACTTGCTATCAGTGGGTCAACTATGTGATCTTGGTTTCCAATGTCTTTTCACTCCAACTGAGGTAGTTATGTCCAAGATTGAAGATTCATCATTGATATTCATAGGGTTTCGGCACAACAATCTCTACCTAGTGGACTTCACCTCAAATGAAGCTAGTTTGCAAACATGTCTATTCTCCAAGAGTTCTTTGGGTTGGCTATGGCATAGAAGATTAGCACATGTGGGAATGTCAACTTTGAAGAAACTTGTCAAGGAGTTGGTTAGAGGTGTGAAGGATGTTGTGTTTGAGAAGGATAAACTTTGTAGTGCATGTCAAGCCGGCAAGCAAGTAGCAAACACTCATCCAACCAAAGCTTTCATGTCAACCTCAAGAGTCCTAGATCTACTTCACATGGATCTATTTGGACCTACCACCTATACTAGCCTTGGTGGCAATCTCTTTTGCTTGGTGGTAGTTGATGACTACTCTAGGTACACTTGGGTGTTCTTTCTTCAAGACAAGGGAGAGACGCAATCAATATTCAAGAAGTTTGCAACTAGAGCCCAAAATGAGTTTGATGTGAAAATCAAGAAGATAAGAAGTGACAATGGGACCGGATTTGTAAACACCAAGATTGAAGACTATTGTGATGAAGTTGGGATCAAGCATGAAGTGTCCGCCATCTATACCCCTCAACAAAATGGTGTAGTAGAGAGGAAGAACCAGACACTTATTACTCTTGCAAGATCAATGCTTGATGAATACAACACCCCCGAGAAGTTTTGGGCCAAAGCAATCAACACCGCATGCTATGCGGCCAACCGGCTATTTGTCCAAAGGCTTCTTAAGAAGACCCCTATGAGCTTGTGAATGGGAAGAAACCGGATATATCCTTTTTCTGAGTGTTTGGATGCAAAGTGTATATCTACAAGAAGCGCCAACACTTGGGCAAGTTCCAAAGGAGATGTGACATTGGTTTCTTACTTGGTTATTCTCTTAAATCCAAGGCATATTGAGTATTTAACAAAGCCTCCGGCCTAGTTGAAGAAACATATGACTTGGAGTTTGATGAAACTAATGGCTCTCAAGAAGATCATGAAAATCTTGATGATGTAGGTGATGAACCCTTGAGGGAGGCTATGAAAAATATGCCCGTTGGTGCAATCAACCCACAAGAGGTGGAAGAAGTTGAAAATGATGCAAATCAAGTACCCTCTCCACCTCACACGCCTCAAGTTGATGAAGAACAAGTGAGGGAAGCACACGAAGATACCTTCATCCCTCAAGATCAAGCCGAGGCTCAAGCTAGTGATGTTGATGCACCACAACCTCCTCCCCAAGTGATTAATAAAAGATCTACACCTATGCTTCAAGCTCATCCACAAGACCTCATTATAGGAAGTCCATCAATGGGGTAACAACTCGATCTAGACTTGCTTCTTATGTTGAACATCACTCCTTTGTTTCCTTTGTTGAGCCTTTTAGTGTGGAGGATGCACTTGGGGATCCGGATTGGGTGAATGCCATGCACGAAGAGTTGAACAACTTCACTCCGAACGAAGTGTGGACACTAGTAGAAAAGCCCAAAGGAGCAAGAATCATTGGCACCAAGTGGGTGTTTAGGAACAAGCAAGATGATCAAGGCGTGGTTGTGAGAAACAAGGCAAGATTGGTGGCAAAGGGGTTTTCCCAAGTTGAAGGCTTGGACTTTGGGGAGACCTTTGCACCGGTTGCAAGACTAGAAGCCATTCATATCCTTTTGGCATATGCTTCACATCATAAAATGAAACTCTTTCAAATGGATGTGAAGAGTGCCTTTCTAAATGGTTTCATCAATGAACTTGTTTTTGTCTCAAAACCTCCTGGGTTTGAAGATCCCAATTGTCCTAATCATGTGTATAGGTTGTCCAAGGCACTCTATGGATTGAAGCAAGCTCCAAGAGCTTGGTATGAGAGGCTAAGGGACTTCCTACTCAAGAAGGGCTTCAATATCGGGAAAGTGGATACCACACTTTTCACCAAGGTGCTAGATGGAGAGATCTTTGTTTGCCAAGTGTATGTCGATGACATTATATTTGGGTCAACAAACCAAGATCATAGCAAGGAATTTGGTGCATTGATGTCCAAGGAGTTCGAGATGTCGATGATTGGCGAGCTAACCTTCTTCCTTGGCTTCCAAGTGAAGCAATTGAGGGAGGGCACCTTCATATCTCAAGAGAAGTACACTTATGAGGGAGGATTGCAAGCCAATCAAGACCCCAGTGCCTACTAATGGGCATCTCGATCTTGATGAGGGAGGTAAACCGATTGACCAAACTCTCTATCGTTCTATGATCGGTAGTTTACTTTATCTCACCGCATCTAGGCCGGATATCATGTTTAGTGTGTGTATGTGTGCTAGGTTTCAAGCAAACCCTAAGGAGTCGCATCTTTGTGCGGTTAAAAGAATCCTTAGGTACTTAAGACACACCCCTAGCATGGGTCTTTGGTATCCCAAAGGAGCTCCCTTCCAATTAGTTGGCTATTCCGATTCGTATTAGGCCCGGTGTAAGGTTGATAGGAAGAGTACCTCCGGCGGGTGCCACATGCTAGGAAGATCACTTGTTTCTTGGTCCTCAAAGAAGCAAAACAGTGTGGCATTGTCAACTGCCGAGGCGGAATACATTGCCATGGGAGAAAGTTGTGCACAAATCTTATACATGACCCAAACGCTTCTTGATTACGGCGTGGTTTTAAAAGATGTCCACTTTTGTGTGATAATGAAAGCGTCGTAAAGCTTGCAAACAACCCGGTTCAACACTCTCGCACCAAGCACATAGATATTCGCCATCACTTTCTTAGAGATCATGTGGCTAGGAAAAACATAACACTAGTTGGAGTTAAGAGCGAAGATCAATTGGCGGATATCTTCACTAAACCACTCGATGAAGCAACCTTTTGTAGGTTAAGAAGCGAGTTAAATGTGCTTGATCACTCTAACTTCACTAAAAGATGATCTTGTGTGAACCCATCTTGCATCATGTGTAATATAATCATGTTAGTTTAGTAGTGCACATAGGCTTGGCTAACGCGGTTGAGATAACCGCCATCAAAGCATGTGACAAAGCTTAACCGCGGTTTAAACTTGCAAGCAACCTAGATTCAATTTCTGTAATGCATAGCATATGCATGTGTGTTGTTTACCGTTCTTTTTCGATCAAGTTTGAGCATCCTCTGTGTTCGTCCACTTAGGGGGAGCATTCCAAGCTCAAGACACTTCTATACCCCTCTTGTGGCCATATGATGACTCCTTGTTGCTTCCATTCGAATATTTTGAGCTGAAACTAAAATCTAAGCCTATGGCAAACTATTTGAAAATGAGAATTTGAGAGATGGTTCTCATATCAAGTCCAATCAGGTGTTATTTGGATCTTATTGGGATTGGAACTTGGTTGGAAGAAAGACGCAAAAATAAAATTTGAAACATTCTATTTAAAAGGCGTCGGACGCTGCCGACGGACGCTCGGTGTCAATTGCCTCAACGTCCGTCGCGATCATCCGGAGACTGAATGTTGCCCACTTACAGGGCGACGGACGCCCCCAGCGTCCGTCGCGGTCAATGCGCTCGGGCGTTTCAAAACCTGTTCTGGAAGCCCGACGGACGATGCCGTCGGACGCTGTCCGAGCGTCTGTCGCAGTCCGACGGAGCGTTCGTCGCTCCACGTCGGAGCGTCCGTCGTGAACTTAAGGCGCAATTTTTTTTTAAATTCCCGTCTATTTCTCTGTCTCTCTCGGTCGATTTCAGTCATCCGTACGCCGCTCCGCCGTTGCTCCAAACTCTAACAGCCGCTCCGCCGCCGTTGAGCCCCCGTGCCACCCCTCGCCGGCGTGATCCACCCTACCCCTGCGGCACTGCCTCTCCCTGTGCCGCCGCCTCTCCCTGCAACACCGCCACCCAGGCCACTGCGCTAGAGCACACGCCCAACACCGCCGCCGGTGAACCTACCTGCGGGTCCTCTCCTCTGTTGAGGATTGCTTGATTGTCTTCCTTTGGGGTGTTAGGCTGCGGATTGCGGATAAGAGACCGAGGGCTCTTTCTTTTTCTCTCGCTTTGATCAGTATCAGAGGTATGGTAGTTGTCGGTTGGCAATTCGATCTCTTCTTATCTATTTCATGCTTCTCGCTAGACTTTCTTCTCTCTAGTTATATGCTTATGGTTATATACCCTTTCTATCTAATCGAGCAGGGTCAGCATGTCAGTTGGGCAGTGTCAATAAACTCGGGGCAAAGCCCACGAGTACGGAACGAGGCAAAGCCTCGCAAGGACAGTCCAGGACCGGCGTGCCACTCTTGCAGCTAGTTGGTCTGCGGATTGTCAGTGATTGATTGTTAGTGGGCAGTGAGTTTGTGGTTTGACTGTTGAGGATCCTTTGTCAGCAGTTTGTTAGCAAAGTTTGATAAATGGCAAGAACGAAGAACGCTGGCCCCGTTCCCGGTAGTGGTGGTGACACTCCACCTCCACCGCTCCACCCACTGATCAGGGAAGGGGCAAGCAGAAGGTTGTGTCAAAGAAGCGCAAGAGGCCACTTATGGATCCAGACTCAGCAGTAGCACTTGCAGTAGCAGAGGCCGCAAAGATTGCGGAGCGAGGTGGACATCGCGCCAGTTTGAGGCTCTCGCCTCGCCGTGGAGCGCGTTGTGAGTCCCCTACGCGTCCAGAGATAGAGCCTGCCGAGGCTACTGAGGTAGAGGAGGCAGAGCCAGTCCTAGAGACTGAGCAAACAGAGGCCGCGGGGGCCACTCTTCGATTGGTGAGCTGATGAGCCGCAGAGTTACACGATCCAGAGGCTCTGGTGCACCACCTAGTCCTCCAGGACCTCAGCTACCAGACCCAGTGAGGCATCAGGTCCGAGCTCTCACAGCGAAGCAAGTTCAGTTACTTCGCTTCGTGGACTTTCAGTCCTAGTTCCCAGCTCAGAGGGATCCCCGTGCTGGACGTGATTTCTATACCACGATTCACGAGGACTTTTACAGAGCATACGTCGACACTGACGCTCCTCTTAGGGCTCACAGAGTGTGCCCATCTGCTCACATAGAGGGGGTCGGTGGTCCAGAGATCCTACAGCACCTGCAGTACCTTCAGGGGTTATCAGATTTGATGGGACGATCAGGAGCTTATCAGAAGTACTGGGTCTATCAGTTCTATGCCTCACTATGGATCTCCCCTAATCACGAGTTCCTTCACTTCGGATTTCAGGGCCGTGACTTCAGGGTTTCAGCAGCTCGGTTCAGAGAGCTATTCCACTTAGAGTCCTCCCCTACGAGGATTCACAGCCTGTGCTATGGGGATTAGGAGGCCCCGCGCCGACCTCATGATGGAATAGTGTCATCTACAGATTTCGTGAGGCCGTGCTTTCCGTTGCCGTTCTCGGAGGGTTCGAGCCGTACACCGCGAGACCTCACTCCACTTGCTCGGATTCTCCACAAGGTACTCAGGCGTACCATCCTTCCTCGGATTGGAGCTCGGGACACCATTACCCGCCTACAGCTATGGCTCCTTACTCATATCATCCGGAAGGAGAAGTTTGACCTTTGGGATCTGATTGTCAGCGAGCTTGAGGATATCATAGTTGCAGGATTCAGGGGTCACTGGCAGCTATAGTTTGCTCACTGGATTTCATATCTTATAGTTGCAAAGACCCGATCTGGAGCTATGCGAGTCACTCTCACCAGGTCGGCGACTGAGTTTCCAGTATACTCGATGAGTCATCTAGTCATGCATGGAAACCTGCCTCACCCCAGCAGAGCTTACAGACCAGGCACCAGGCAGGCAGGTGTGCCACCTCAGTCGACAGAGGTCACTGACACCACAGTTGACTAGGGGGTGGAATACAAAGGCTAGATAGAGCTGTCACTTTCTACTAGCATCCACGAACAATCCACGCGATAAGCGGTTTACAAAGGTAAGATCTAGTCTAGACACCACGTCTACACTATTCTTACTACTTTAACCCTTGCATAAGATTAAAGCACTCTACTTAAAGTAAAGCGATGAACAAGCAGGAAAAGGTGTATAACAGCTAACCCAGACTTAGAATATCAAATACTATAAAGAACTCGGAACAAGTCACTTACAAGAGACTCGCATCCGCCGAGGAAGAACTCCGGAGAAGATTCTCAATAGGCCCGGGGCTTTCTCCAGAAGACCTTCCTCACTCTCCTCCAACTAGCATAGCCCTACTAGAGAGCTCCGCTAAGAGACTAAGGAGTAGTGTTTCTCCAATGAGGCATGAAGAGAGAGTGAGGGCCTAGGGGGTATTTATAGCTAGAGGTGGAGTAGGGGCTACTTCGGTGCCACGTCAGCGATCCGCACCACCTTCATCAGCCACCGTAGGATCAAACTGTCATTGTAACCGCCTTAGATCAATGGGGGAGATCAAGTGAGTGCATGGAGGCATGCAGGAAGTCGGTGGGGAGGTCGGTGCACCTTTTGGGCACCGGACCTGGATCGGCCAATCCCAATGGCAGGTGGGCCCTGCTACATTTCCCTCAGGAGGTGTCCCCACAGCACAGGGGACATGTGGATGGCCTATGGGCCCGTACTTGGGATCGGCCGATCCCATGTATTGGTCTTTGGCCTCCATCTTTCATGTGGAGCATGGCCCACATGTCATAGACACCTTGGCAATAGTTTTGTATTTTTTCCTAGATAGTTTGTGGGCCCATGTATCCTTGTGCTTTGATCTAGAGCCGTTGAGAAGAAGCACAGAGGAGATCCAAGGGTGAATCTTCACTCTAGGAGGTTTTTTATGGATCATGGACACATGGGAGGCCTTGGTGGTCCCTTAGTGGGGTCGGTCGACCCCCCTAAGTGGGCCCTCAGGCTCCCAAGTGTCCCTATTTACTGTTACCTGCATAGAACATACTCAAGGTACATGTGGAACCTATTATTGATAAAATGCTCTAGCTATGCTATTATACTCTTGAATCCAAGGTTGTTGACGGTATTTTGAGGGTGTAAAAACATGGTGTAATTACCGTCAACAAGATCCCCCATACTTACCTCTTTGCTCGTCCTCGAGTAAAGGATAAAAGTAAACATGCCTATGTTACTCAACGTATAAAGCAAGCATAAAGATTCACTCAAGACATTTTGTCATACAATTGGGATATGTGGTATTGGCTAACATATATCCTTGAGAAGTTGAGAAATGGAACAGCTCTCAAGGCAAAGTCATCTTTCCCAAATCATATTTTAGTACTTGGAGTTTTTGATAAATTTTTCAAAAGAAAGAACATAAGTCAACTTACTCCTCTTATAGCACTCTAGATTGCTCAAGGTGTATGATTCCTTACTAAGGCATGAAGTTGCCTTCTTTTTATCTTCCTATTTCTAAAAGGCTTATGTGGAGCCTAGGTAGGGATAAAAGATGTAGCAAACTTACCTTGCATATATTGTAAAGTCAAATTCCGGATCCAAGGAGAGAAATGTCATACACTTAGATCAAGATGTGCAAGTGTGTGGAAACATGGCGAATGATCAAAAATCATTTATAAGATCTCTCTTTCTAACTTATAATTTTGAGACATAGCTATCTTTATTTTTTCTTTTTCTATGAGCTTTGATTTGCTCATCATCATTTTTTTTCTAAAACTTGGGACCTTCATGTGCCCCTATTTTTTTCATATATTTTCATAATTTTGCATAGTCTATGTCTCATTGACTAACAACATATACCAGAGAGAGAATTTCTATTAGAACATGGAGTATGAACTATGTGGAAAATGTAAGGCATGTTTCTGCGTACTTCCAGTGTAGAAGCAGCATGTATATGTTGCGTGTACGTGATCTTGATCTTGGGAGTATGATAAATATACCAACAAGGGTCACAAAACTTGAACAAACTCAACACAAAGCAAGTAGCTTATGTAGAAAGCTTATATCATGAAAGAGCATGTATGGCTTTGGTAGGAATGTTCTCACTATAGAGGAGTAGTGACATTATGGTTTTATGACGTTTTCAAAAGTTAATCTCAAAGAACCTTAAAATAGATAGGGTGTGAATCATGAGCCGAGAACTATATCACATAAATCAACAACTTAGTCAATATGATTTTCCTATCAACGAATTTTCCCACTAGCATAAGCAAAAACAAGAATTCATCTTTATGACGCTTTTACCCTCAGAACGTCCTCGATCATGTCACTTTTCAAAATTTTAATTTTGGATGCGATCTTCTTGTTTTATTCAATATTAAAAGGAAATTAAGCTAAGTGATGAATTTCATGAAGAAATTATTTTTATTTCATTTTTATTTTGAAAGAGAAAATGAGTAAAACAAATGAAAAGCATAGAGGAAAAAGGGAGAGACGTGGCAAACCAGTCAGAATAGCTGTTTGAAGTTGAAAGGATGTTGGCTGGTGGGCCCGGACTCTATAAGGATGGTCGGCCGACCACCCTCTGGGGTCGTTTGTCCACTTCGAACTCTGCATTCAGATCCCTTACCTCTGAATATTGCTTTGCTTTGTCTTTTCTGAATTTTGGCCTCCAAAGTGGATCGGCCGATCCACAAAAGTGGCCATTTCAGTCCAACTTTTTTGTGGAACATGTTATGGACGTGTACAGCATGATTCAGTGGTCATTCTGGTATTTTGACATATTGGAGTGTCGACCGACCTCCCCCATACTTGTTTTGGGGCATGCTGCAATCAGTGACAGAGACAGATCAAATGCAAGGGTTCTGCTGGGGTAAGATACCAGCAGAACCAAGAGTTTTATTTATGATTGATAGCGTAGGCATAAGTTCTTTGATTCATGAGTGATAGACTATTGGGCCTAAGTATCGTATTGCTATGAAGGGCTAAGGCACCAAAGGAGAAGGTGGAGAGAGAACGTCCTATGGCCTTAGCATAAGGGATGACAAGCATCTTGTCATGCTTCCTTCTATCAGAGCCATGAGGTAGGTTATGTCGATGGCTCTAGGGGATGACTAAGGAGAAGGAGGGGCAAGCAAGGTGAGAAGGGAAGCAAGAGGAGATGGAATTTCTACTGGTGGTGTAGAAGAATAAGGTAAGAGGAGGAAGAAGGAGAGGGAGAGGTTAAGAAGAGAGAATCCAACGTCCTTCACTTCTATTTTTACTTGGATCATGCCGGAAACAGGATAGGACTGTTGGTCCAACGCTCAGGAGCAACGTGCAAGGCTAAAGGGGTTCAAACCACGGTCGACCGACCGTCTTTTCAAAGATATGGTCCGAACGAGCCAGGTTTCGCACTCCATCGGGTCAGGTAAGTCGGGTCGTGAAGTCTCTGGCTGATTGGCCCAAACTCACGGTCGGCCAACCGCCTTTAAAGGCCAAAAGGGCCGAAATTTTTCGAGGGGTAAGTCAAGGCTAAGTCTAGGCCATTTCTAAGGTCATTCTTGGAATTTGAACAAAAAGGTTAAAACATGTAGATTTTAGTTCTAATTGAGATTAAGAACAAAATCTATCATATCAGTTTCTTGCTCAAGAATTTCATGCTCGTGTAAACTTTTAAGATACTGACCATTTACTTTGGTAGGTATCGCAACCCTAATCTTGAAGCGTGACGATTCCATCTATCACGACATTGATGATGACGAATGGTCTTGCTTCTGTGAATCATTGCATTATACTCAGACCCTTTTTCTCCATTCATTGCTTCTCTCCTGTGAAGGATTAGTGGACAACACATACCCGAAGGGATTCATGAATGATTCGAAGCAGGCGCATTATTGTCATAGAAACAGAGGACATCTTCTATGCTATAGGAAAGTTGATTTCAACATTTTAGCACAGAAAGAGATGACCCATGATTGTTCACCAATTCTTTAAAAGTTAAGCAAGGTTGAGGCAAAGATGTGCAAGATTATTTCATTACTACCTCAACCCTTGATTTGTCTCTATGAAAGATCTCATGACTTAACCACAAATTTTTTTTAAGTTATCATGCATTGGTTAGTCCAAAAGTACAACCAAATTCTTTACAAGTAGTTTTTGGTTCAATAATCAAACTTGACACCATGTCTAATTTGATTAAGGTAGGCTATTTAACCTAAGAACCATGCTTAATTTAAAGAGCCTATGGGAATATGAATTCAGAGATATCCCAAGCCAAAGCATACTTATAACAGAACTAGGAAGCATGAAAACATAAAGAGATTCAAAAATGAGACAGGATCATGGATGGTGAACCAGATGAGCATTTGCAGTTTTTTTATTATTTTTTTTTATTATGACTCAGCGAATGAGCAAGGTAAAAAGAGAAAGCAAGGTAGAGACAACCAAACAAAATAAAGAATGAAGCATGATATAAATTTCTTAGAGAAATCCACTCCCCCATACTTGGATTTTTGCAACATTTTAGAATCTGAAAATCCAAGTCTAGGATGTGAAATTTTCTTTTAAATGTGCTTTATTATTGAAGGATGTTTAGTTGGCCATACCTTGTGTTTTGCTCCATTGTTCTTTTTTTTCAAACCTGAAATGGTTAGTGACAAAAATACCCGAAGGAACAATTTCACAAATATTCCCTTAATCTAATTTTACAAAGTCATTTTATATCTTTTAGAATTTTGGGAAACTAGAAATATTTTTGTTTTTTATATATTTTTTTATATAAGCAAACTTTTAATAGAAAAGAACAAGACTTGGGTTAGCTCCCAAAAGTGCTTAATTTTAAGACACAAGCTTGTCTTTGGGAAACCTTCAAGTTGCAACTCATGTTGGTGAAGCGGTTTCCCCTTCAACTCCAACATTTTCAAACCTATCCTCAAGACCAACACCACTACGAGACTTGCAAAATTTGTGGTAGACAAACACATCTACAACCAACCTTGCAAAGATTTTAGAAACCAGAAGCATGAAGAGGTTGTCGATCATGTGTGTAGTGATGGTAGAGGGGAGGATTGAGTTGGGAGATTTCTTATTTGAGTATGGATTTGATTGGAAGATCAGGGAATAACTTCCATGCTCATAGACATCATTCTCCCTTTCAAGGAGTGGGTGAGCACTTTCTTTCTCATGACATTTCAAGTTATTCCCAAAGCTTGAATGGGTCATGGCTGTTGGTGAGATTGATATTGGCTCACCCCTTGGATCAAGAACTGGTTTGGATTCTAACCTTCTAATGAGAGGTCGGGAAGACAAAACGGGTAGATAATCTTTACCTATTAGATGACCAAGCTTCTCATTTTCTAATGTGTTCTCCAAGATTCTCATGATTGGCCTTCTGATAAAGGTGAGAGGAAAGGAAAGTTCAGGAAGGTCAAAGACATGGAAATCTAGGAAGATCTTGAGATCATCAACCACCACAAGAACATCATGAAGCACTCCTAAACAATCAAGGATTTGACCATTGGGGAGTCTAAGGTGTTTTTGTGATTGAGATAGATGATCCTTTGATGATGTTGGAACATAGAAATGAGGAATGATGTTGATCCCAAGGCTAAGATCGTAGCAAATGTCGCCATCAATGCCCAACACTTGAAAGGATATTCTCCTTACATGTGTGGGTATTTTAGCATATTCTTTTGAGGATTCGGCCTCATCCAACCATTTTTGTCTTACAGCGGTAGATAGATGCTCTAACCGTTGTCTTTGCTCCACTTAGTCAGATTTATGGCCCTCATGGCTTCCATGCCTCGGGTGTCTTAATGAATTCCCAGACTCATCAAGTGGGTCATCATAAGACTTGAATGAAGGAACACATGGGGGATCATCAGGATCAAGGATGGGTGTAGAAATGGGTTCGTAGGATAAGTCAGAGGTGGGCATAGAGAAGGAGAGGATAGTTTGGCTTCTAAACACTTGAGTTCTTCTATAAGCTCACTCGACATTTCTTCATCAAATATCCCAGGCTTTTCCTGATGTGCCATGTGGGAAGTCAAGGCATAAGATGATGTTGATTTGGGAGGTTTTTGAAGAGATCCCTTCATGAGAGGTCTATAAAGATGTTTCTTAGAAGGTCTCTTTATGAAAGGATCATTTTGGGCATTCCCAAAACCAGCAAGATCAGATGAGAGGTTGGCCTCGAACTCGAAGGAATGGTTTAGATACTAGATTTCTTCTTCCTTTGAGATTTGTGGTTTTTGTGGTTCGGGATCGATGGCAGAATCTTTGGATAGAAATGGTGGTGATTCGGCTATCGAGGATTCTTTTCTAGGGGCTGGTTTTTGTTCTTCCTCGAGTCCTTCATTATAATCGTTAGTATAGGGAGTGTTTTCAAGAATCTTCGTAAGAAGACTCTTCCCTGCACTAACGGATAAACACAGGAAGGCTCCCCCGGAAGACATATCAAGAAGTTGTGCGGAATCTCTGCTAAGACCGCCATAAAAGTATTGTAACAATGTTGGCTCGGTTATAGCAAGATTAGGGCCAGATGAGGATAGATCTAAAAGACGGGCCCAGGACGCACCAAGAGGTTCTTTCTCCTTTTGTGAGAAGTTGATGACCTCTTTTCAAAGACGAACAACACGAGGAATAGGGAAGAAAGCTAGGCAGAATTTGGATTGTAATCTTTCCCATTCTCTGTTTACACTACCTATGTTGCGAAGGTACCATCGTTTGGCTATTCCCGTCAAAGAAAATGGAAATAGCTTCCACTTAAGGGTACCTCGCCTCATTCCTTGGATGTTGAGACATGAACACAATTGTTCAAAGTCACGTAGGTGAGTGTAAGGATTTTCATCTTCATCCCCAGAAAAAGGTTGTTCCCGAACTTTGGCTATGAAGCTAGGGCGAAGCTCATAGCTAAGTGAATGGATGGGATGTGATGATGGTGGTGGTTCCAAACTATGACCCTTTGGAAAAGTAAGATGAGAGATGGATGGTTCGTTCATGGTGTATATGAAAAGGATAAAAATGAAAGGAAAGATAAAACAAGGGTAATAGGACCAAAGGATTCTAGTTAAAACAGCTACCGTTCCCCGGCAACGGCGCCAGAAATGCTTGTTGGTATTTCTTATGACTATTGGATAAATCCGCAAGCTCACAGATTATACCGCTGTAGCACTTCACAGGGAGTATTCCAGGTATCGTATTTTCCATGGGGAACGAGAAGTGATCTAACTAGGAATACGGGTATGTCCTATGATGGATCAAGGGAGACTATGATAACTGGGTTGAGAGGTTCGATATAGCAAAGATATCTAACAAGGTATAGCTGGTTATACTAGCTTTATCAGCCCTTCTCTTGCAGGAGGCGATGGGATAGATCAGTAAGAGATATAACTCCGACCGGACCACGCCATCATGTTGTATTGAGGCCCTACCTTTTAAGAACTTATCTGACATGCGTGGTGGAATACAAAGGCTAGATAGAGCTGTCACTTTCTACTAGCATCCACGAACAATCCACGCGATAAGCGGTTTACAAAGGTAAGATCTATTCTAGACACCACGTCTACACTATTCTTGCTACTTTAACCCTTGCATAAGATTAAAGCACTCTACTTAAAGTAAAGCGATGAACAAGTAGGAAAAGGTGTATAATAGCTAACCCAGACTTAGAATATCAAATACTATAAAGAACTCGGAAGAAGTCACTTACAAGAGCTGAACTTACAAGAGACTCGCATCCGCCGAGGAAGAACTCCGGAGAAGATTCCCGACAGGCCCGGGGCTTTCTCCAGAAGACCTTCCTCACTCTCCTCCAACTAGCATAGCACTACTAGAGAGCTCCGCTAAGAGACTAAGGAGTAGTGTTTCTCCAATGAGGCATGAAGAGAGAGTGAGGGCCTAGGGGGGTATTTATAGCTAGAGGTGGAGTAGGGGCTACTCCGGTGCCACGTCAGCAATCCGCGCCACCTTCATCAGCCACCGTAGGATCAAACCGTCATTGTAACCGCCTTAGATCAACGGGGGAGATCAAGTGAGTGCATGGAGGCATGCAGGAAGTCGGTGGGGAGGTTGGTGCACCTTTTGGGCACCTGACCTGGATCGGCTGATCCCAATGGCAGGTGGGCCCTGCTACTTTTCCCTCAGGAGGTGTCCCCACAGCACAGGGGACATGTGGGTGGCCTGTGGGCCCATACTTGGGATCGGCCGATCCCAAGTATTGTCCTTTGGCCTCCATCTTTCGTGTGGAGCATGGCCCACATGTCATAGACACCTTGGCAATAGTTTTGTATTTTTTCCTAGATAGTTTGTGGGCCCATGTATCCTTGTGCTTTGATCTAGAGCCCTTGAGAAGAAGCACAGAGGAGATCCAAGGGTGAATCTTCACTCTAGGAGGTTTTTTATGGATCATGGACACATGGGAGGCCTTGGTGGTCCCTTAGTGGGGTCGGCCGACCCCCCTAAGTGGGCCCTCAAGCTCCCAAGTGTTCCTATTTACTGTTACCTGCATAGAACATACTCAAGGTACATGTGGAACCAATTATTGATAAAATGCTCTAGCTATGCTATTATAATATTGAATCCCAGGTTGTTGATGGTATTTTGAGGGTGTAAAAACATGGTGTAGTTACCGTCAACAGGCCCTTGACACGGTCGCGTAATAACCCTATGTCTAGTTGAGTCTCTTGTTATTGCTCTGATCTCATAGTACAAGGTGTTGTGTGTCGCTCCACGTATCGGGTGTTACGTAGTATGTTCAGATGTTTTTTCGGGTGGTGCCCTCACCAACCCTTTATACTCTAGGATCTGGCTGAGGATTGCTCTACTCCTACTCGTTTACAAACTTAGAGTCCAAAGCCGCGCTTCGGTCTTGTTGTCTTTACCGAGTAGAATTCGGTTTCACTCGTCTTCCTTCGTGGGCCGAGAGAAAATAGTACCAAAGCTTAGGTAAGCCGGTCTATGGGTACCCTATAGGATATCCCATCGACAAGCCCCCGAGCATCTCATGATTTGTGTTCAAAGTATCGGGTTGTCTTGAAAGCAAGCTGAGTTCTTCTTGAAGCAAAATCATGGGATGATCTCTTATGTCTTTGTCTTGTAGTCTTCTTGCGCATTTTGATTTTGGACAAGAGGTGCACTCATTGAGTGTAGCCCCCGAGCCTCTGATTACTTGGTACAAGTATTCAGAGGATCCGAGAAAAACTTTATGTGGTATGTATTTCCAGCCCCCGAGCCTTCTCCGAGTTCTTTTGAAAAAGAACTCGGTAGAAGGGTCTGAAATACTCTCCTTGTTTCTGATTTTGTTCACGGGTAGCTACTGTGCTTTCACGGATGTGTGGAATCTTGCTTTCACTATTTGCTTTGGTCAGCTTTTGTTGTTTTCTTGCTTTTTCTTTCTCGTGACTTTTGGCTTTTGGTGGTTCTTCCTAGCTATATATTGTGTTATGCTTGTACTGGTAGTTTGATCTCTAGAGTTCTCCTCTTTCTTTTTAGTGATCATGCTGCTGAGTGAAACTGAGCAGCCCCCAGGCTTATGCCCGTCTTAAGGTATTTGAGTGGGTAGAAGAATTCTTGTGAAAGGAGTTGGAGGTAGACTAACTCCTCGGTTAGATTTTCCTGGGAAGTTTGGCGTAGCAGGTAGAAGAAGTCTTGTGATGTGGCTTCCATGCCTTCTCTATCTGTCTGCTGAACTCCGGGTTGTAACCATTGCCGCTCCTGAGTTGGTTGACGTGGTATGCTCTATCTTTCTAGCCGTGCATGCTTGCGCCGAACTCTTGCTGGAAAGGCTAGAGCTGGAGTTGTCCAATCTCATTTGCTAGGAGTGGCTTTCTACCTATGAACCAGGACTTTCTTCAGGCGTTAAGGAAGCTCTGGGTTGTTTTATTCTGCAGGTTTTTCACCAAGTGTTGGGTCTTCTTTGTTAGTAGATCTGATCTGTCCTTGGTTTTAGCCTTTATATTTTGTCACTTTTGATCTCTTGTTGTGGATGAGGCTCGTACTGGCCTTGTATTAGTAGCTTCTGGTTGTTGTATCTGTAAGATCGCTGACCGAGTTGTTTTTGGTATCCAATAAGTGTCCCCGGTTGTATGATTGTCCTTGGAATATTCTTCTGGATATTCTATCTATTACTCTGATGTACTGCTTTTATTGTAGTCGTTTGTATCTCATCAATGTAGTCCTTATAGAATCTTTTGCCTTCACTGCTCTCTTTATGTACTATTACTGATGTTGTCCTTCCGTCATGGACTTGGTGTATGTGCACCCATTGTTCTTCTATAAATAGCTGTAGTATGGTTTCATTGTCACATATCTTATGTTTTCCTTGTAAGAGGTCCTGGTTGTATCAAGGTTATTGTAGTGGGCGAGCTTGACGAGCCCCCGGGCTCCTTACTTCTCTTTCTTGGTTGTAATCTAGTGAATGGTGTAGCTCTTGTGATAGAAACTAGTAGACAACTGGTTTCAGGGTAGGACCAAGTTGTGGGCGGTTTTGAGGCAAATGGTGTAGATCTTGTGATGAGGCTGTCGCATGTTGCGCTGCCTGATCTACTAGTGTCCTAATCCGGTGCCTCTGACTATTCTCACGGTCTTGGTTGAAGAAGCGTTCCTTGGACAATCCTGTGCTATGTCATTTTGGTGTGTGCTGATGCTGATCTGTATGACTTGAATTTGGTCACTACTGTTTTACTGTGTCTCTCGCTGCCCATCTTGAATGGCTTCCGGGTTCTGCTTCTACTACTTATGACAGCTTGAGTGTGCATTGCCCTGCTGGGTATTGCAAAAATCCGAGTTGTTTGGCTCTGTCTGTCAATATTGAATCTTGGTTCGGGTTGTCCTAACCTCGAATTCGATCAGGTTCTTAGCTACCAAATTGTACTAGTTCCTTTTGGCAGTTGTCTACTTGTAACTTTATATTTAGTTTGTACTCAAGGCTTGTATTTGAGAAATAAGGAATCAAAGAATTGTTGTTTCAATCTTCTGAGTTTTTGTATCTGTCTTTGTCGGTGTCTAAAATGGCGGGGTCTAGACAGCCAATGAGTAAATTGCTAAGCGTGTCAGAGTTTGGATAGTTACGCTCGGAGAACACACGGTTTATACAGGTTCAGGAACGAATGCCCTACATCTAGTGTGCGGTAGAGTCGTGTTACCGAGTGTGGAGAGCTCGTAGAGGGGAGCTACAAGCTGTGGAGAGAGGGAAGCTGGTTCCCAGGTCTCGTGCGTAAAGGTTCTTGGTTCTGGTGAGAGCTCGCGTGGGTGCAAGCGTGTGTGTGTGAGTGAGTGTGTTGAAAGAGTTCCGGAGAGAGAGTTTGGAGGTCCATTCTCTCCCTTTATACGTAGGGAGAGATGGTGGAGTATAGTAGAGAGAGAGGGAGGTAACGTGGGCCCGGCTTGGGCTGTAGTCTCGGGAGTGCTTCATCTTCCGTTCACCCTCCTTCCCGGAGAAGAGTGTGCCTGTAGACATGCCGTAGTAGCCCTATTCGTCCTTGAGAGTGTTGTAACCATGCGCCCCACAGTGGAGGTCGTCGGTGTTCCCTGGTTCGGGCATAAGCGGGGGTTGGCAGCATAGGGCCAGGCACCCCCGGGTTCCGTCGTACAGGGCTCATGATGCCCTAATCCCTGTTCGAGTGTCCGTCAGCGGTATGGCGCAGGGATGGTGAACGTCAATCGTTGGTTAGCTCGCACAGGACCTTGTACCGTAGGCAGGACAGAGGCAGGTATGGCGGTTCATGCCTCAGAGCCCCCATCGCTAAGGACGAGGGATACTGCGGACCTTTTGACCATAGGCCAGGACGCCATGGGCCGGTTGTGGCATCGACTCCTCCGAGGGCAGGTTGCATCACGGATGACGCCGCGTTAGCTCAGACGAAGCGGAAGTGTCTCTGAGGGTAGAGAGCGTCATGGCTGATGTCGCCCTGGCTCGGGCGAGGCTAGAGAGCCTCCGAGGGTGGATGACGTCTCGGCGACGTCGCCCGAGCTCGGGCGAGGCGGAAGATCCACCGAGGGAGTGGTCCCTGTCTTGGTTCGTCGGAGGCGTGGAGCCCCCCGTGGGTGGGTGACGTCACCCTTGCTCGGACGAGGCGGAGAGCCCATGAGGGTGATTTTGTTTTTGCGAAGTGCGGTGTTTAGGGTACCCTATTCTCAGGTATCCGACAGTAGCCCCTGAGCCTGCGATGTAGTGAAGGACTACACCGGAGGCTTCTGAGAGTGCTCATGGTGTTTCGGCTGAGTTTTTTGGATTCCGGTGGGTGCGCCCGAGCGCACCCGTCGGGTGTAGCCCCCGAGGCCTTAGGGGGATGAATTTTCCGCCTAAGGGCTTATTCGGTTGAGTTGTGCACTGATTGGCCCTCCGCTCTCCCCTCTAGGCAGGGTCACCAAGCAAGACCGGCTCCGCGCACGTGATGCCAGGCCCTGGCCTGCATGCCAGCCCTGCTGCGAGGTGCACTGTTGGGCTTGGGTTGTCGTGTTCTGAGGTGACAAGTCGGGACTTCGTCATGCCGTCTTTCGGCCGGTATGACTGCCTGACTAGTCGAAGCTGCATGGCCAGGATTGAGGTCTGACTGTGCCTCCCATGGTCCAAAAGTGGGTGTGCCGTGTTTTTCCCGCCTGAGGAGTGATGCTAGGGCGCCGCTCGCTCAGTGGTCAAAACTCCGAACGGAGCGCCCCGAACCTACCGATTGCTTGGCCATTTATAGCCCCGCCGTGCCCTCTTCAAAAGGGTACTGACGCGCAGTGCGGTTCGACCGGGAGGCGGGTGCTGTAGCTTCACGGGCCGGTTACCGCGTGAGTCCCCTGGCGGGCTATAAATAGGGGTGGCCATCTTGCGTGGAGATACAAACTCATAGCATGGTCTGCCCCCTCTTCTTCCTCCGAGGGCTCGTCGGAGGGACCCTTGTGCCACCATGGCGAGCGGCTTTTTGAGAGCGCAACCGTGATCAGGGGAAGTCCTGCGAAGGAAACGCCATCGCCTCGTGTTGTCGGGCGGAAGAGGTTGCGGAGGGCCTTGCGATATGCGCGGCCCATTCCCTTCATCCTGTCCCACGAGGTGGTGGCGCCTCCTTGCCGTCTCCCTTCGCGAGGGGCCAAGGATGCGCCTACTGGAAAGACTGGGCGGTCCGCCCGCGCAGTCCCGTAAGCTAGACGTTCCTTGGCCCTACTAGTGGCGACACCACTGTTTTGAGACGGCAGACCTGTAGGCCGGCGCGTCTGGTTATGTCGGACCAAGGACATGATGGCGCCGTCCTCCGAGGCTCCAAAAGCCAGGTGGGCTTCACCCGCTCGCAAGCGCGTGGTTGCCTTGATCATGTAGCAGCTGTGTAAACACATATGCTGAGTGCATAGTTGAGCTTCGTGGTGGCGCCGCTAAACGCCCTTCGGTGCTGGTGAAGGCCCTCCCAAAGTCGGAGCTGGCGGGTCGTCACCGCATCGGTGGGTAGTCCGCGGTGCAGCGCTCGCAGCGCAGTCGAAAAAATGCTTGACCAACTTGTCATGCCCTTGTCTAGTGGCGCAGCCGACCGCGCAGGCCCTGGAGGTGGTGGTGCTGCCGCTGTTTGGTCTTAGGAGACGAAACAATGGCAGTTGGCCCGTTGGGCGTTCGCCTGACAGGCAGCCCTCGGAGCGGTGTTATCGGTGTGTGCAGGGCATTAGACGCTTGCCCTGTTTTTCTTCCCTTCGGCCCTTGGCCGGGATCCCCCTTCAGTCCACCTTGTGATTGTTTTGGTTCGGCCCTCGTGGCACCTGAAAAAATATGTAACCTTCATAAGGATTAGTGTATAAAAATGTAATGTTCGTTTGGCATTTTGCCTGTGCGGACCCCTGATGTGTGAGGTTTATGCGTCCGCCCTTTCTCACGTGGTTACGAGAACCGTGGTGATGTGCGATGCCAGCCCCCGAGTCTCTGCCCGGAGCAAAGAAATCATCTCGGGACCGTATCGTCTTTTATGCGTTCCCCGCGCATCTCTCCGCGAGGAGGAATGTGAGCCGAACCATGCTATCCTCGAGGCGGATAAACCATGGATGCTCATCGAGCTGATATCAGGAAAATCTGAGTGGGGTGCTGGTTCCCGTTCGATAGGGTTCTGACTAGTGGCCCATGTCGTGGCTCACCCCAGATCAGTTTCATCTAGTAGCCGGGTCCATTCGATAGGTCCCAGGGGCCTGTTGCCTTCCTTCGGAGGAATACCATGAACCAATCGTCCGCAAAGTCGGACTCAAATACGAAATCTGGGAATGACCTTAGCATCCAGTTGCCAGGCTGATGACCGCTAGCATGTCCATTCCCTATTCGCCCATCACTCTGATGTCCTGAGTCGGCCGTTTCGAACCCCGCTGGGCCGGCCTTCGTATCTCTGGACCGTAGTGGGCCATCGGGGCGTCTATAGACCTTATCCCTTTGTCTTACCTGGGCCCGTAGGCCGCCCGTTGGTGGCAGTGCATAGGCGTCCATCCGATCTTCTGCACACGTCGGCCGAGCTAGGTCGGAGGCCGGACTGAGCCCTTCTGCGCGCCGGGTAATTTTCGTCGGCTTCTCTCTGGCGCTCCTGCGAACCTAAGAGAGAAGAGAAAAAACAATCCTATGGTACGGGGAAAGTACTTAGGGATAGAAGCGACATAGCTTTTCGATGTTCTAGGCGTTGGAGAAGACCTGGCTATCAAGCCCTATGGTGGCGACCTTGTAACTTCCGGGACGGAGGACCTCCACCACGACGTATGGCCCCTCCCATGGCGGCGTGAGCTTGTGCTTGTCCTTGTTGCTCTGCTTGAGCCAGAGTACCAGGTCGCCGATGTTGAACTCGTGCTTTCGGACGCGACGGTCATGGTATCTCCTCAGGGCCTTCTGGTACTTTGCTGCATGTAGGAGGGCGATATCCCGTGCTTCGTCTAGCTAGTCTACAACGTCCTCCAAGTTTGCCTGGTTGCCTTCTTCGTCGTAGGCCTTTACCCGTGGCGAACCGTATTCTAGGTCGGTCGGGAGCATGGCCTCCGCCCCGTAGAGCATGAAGAAGGGGAAAAACCGATGGCTCTGCTTCGGGTTGTCCTGAGGCTCTAGAGGACGGCTGGAAGCTCCGTGACCTAACGGCCTCCGAACTTTTTTAGCCAATTGAAAATTCTCGGTTTTAGCCCGTGTAAGATCATCCCGTTAGCGCGCTTGTCCGTGAAGAAAAGGACAGCCTGCTCCGACTTGACCTGGGCGAGGGGGTGTGCCTTGATCCATTTTGAAAATTTGTTGATGGCGACGAGCAAGTGGTCGAAGCCCCCAGTAGCCCTAGGTAGGGGTCCCACGAGGTCCAAACCCCAGACCGCGAAAGGCCACGTGAGGGGGATGGTCTATAATGCTTGCGCGGGCAGGTGAGGCTTCTTGGCGTAGAACTAGCACCCTTCGCAGGCGCGCACTACCTCCGTGGCGTTTGCTACGGCCGTCGGCCAGTAGAAACCTTGGCCAAAAGCCTTACCGATGATCGTGCGGGGGGGGGCGCGTGGTGCCCGCAGTCTCCCGCATGTATGTCCTCCAGCAGGCTCACAGCCTGCTTGGTAGGGATGCAACGTTGCAAAATCCCTGTAGGGCTGCGCCTCTAGAGTTCTTGGTCGATAATGACAAATGACTTAGCACGCCGAGCAATGTGGCATGCCTTGTTCCTGTCGTCTGGGAGACGCCCCCGAATTAACCAATCCAGGATGGGTATCCTCCAATCGGAAGGGGATCATCGTCGCCGGTCGGTGGGTCCTCCGCGCTACCTTGTGTTCCTTTGACATCCATGACCTCCGCCGCAGGCGCCCCCGGGGACCCGGCCTCGGGGTCCACGCGCCAGGTGACGGACGACTTGTGGAGTTCGCTGGCGAAGACCCCGGGTGGTACCGTGCCCCGACCGGAAGCTAGCTTCGCGAGTTCGTCCGCCACCTTGTTGTACTTTCTAGCGACGTGGTTGGTTTCTAGGCCGTCGAATTTTTCTTCCAAATAGCGGACCGCTTGGAAGTACACCGTCATCTTGGGGTCGTTGCAATTTGACTCCATGACCTGTTCGACTACGAGCTGAGAGTCGCCTTGCGCGTCGAGTCTCTTGATACCCAGCTCCGTGGCTATGTGTAGCCCGTTTACCAGGGCCTCGTATTCCGTGACGTTGTTAGACACCGGGAATAATATATGGATCATGTACTTGAGCAGGACGCGGGGAGACAAAAACCATGACGGCGCCGGCGCCGGTCTTCATCAGTGACACATCGAAGTACATGACCTAGAACTCCTGGTTCTCCGCCGTCGGTGGTAGCTGGATTTCAATCCACTCGGCGATGAAATCTGCGAGGACCTGGGATTTGATGGCCGTTCATGGTGCGTAGGAGATGAACTCCCCCATGAGCTCGAGCCCCCACTTTGCCACCCGCCCCATGGCCTCGCGGCTCTGTATCACCTCCCCAAGAGGGTAGGATGATACAATGGTGACATGATGGCCGTCGAAGTAATGGGCCAGCTTTCTTCGCGTGATGAGGACAGCGTAAAGGAGCTTCTGAATTTGGGGGTACCTGGTCTTAGTCTCGGATAATACTACACTGATAAAGTACACCGGCCGCTGGACCTTTAACGCATGACCCTCCTCCCTCTCGACGACGATGACGGCGCTCACCACATGGGTGGTGGCGGCAATGTACAGGAGGAGAGGCTCGCGTGGCATCGGTGGGACGAGTATGGGCGCGCTCGTGAGGACCGCCTTGAGCTTGTCCAGGGCCTCCTACGCTTCAGAGGTCCAGGTGAAGTGTTCGGTCTTCTTGAGAAGTCGTTAAAGAGGGAGGCCTCGTTCGCCGAGGCGCGAGATGAAGCGGCTCAGGGACGCGAGGCACCCCATGACCCGCTGTACCCCCTTCACGTTACGAATCGCTCCCATACTCGCGATGGCAGAGATTTTATCGGGGTTGACCTCGATGCCACGCCGAGAGATAGTGAAACCGAGGAGCATGCCGTGCGTGACCCCGAACACGCACTTCTCAGGGTTTAGCTTGATGCGCTTGAGTCTCATGGCCCCTAACGCTATCTCGAGATCAGTGATCATGGTTTCCGTTCGTTTGGATTTTACCACGATGTCGTCCACATATGCCTCGATGGTCCTCCCGATGAGTTCCCCGAAAACCGAGCGCATGCACCGCTGGTACGTGGCTCCTGTGTTTTTGAGGTCGAATGGCATAGTTGAAGGAATACGAGGTTGCTACGCTAGCCGGAAAACAAAACTTTTCGACCTCATAAACCAGGATCGACTGCTAGTTATAGGTTACGGGATTACCACTAGACGCGCAGGTGCAGCGGAAGACACTTGATGTAGTCGTGCGCGTCGCAGCAGGCAGTGCAGTTGCGTGGTCGTCCGTCTCAACGTCCCCTTCGCGCGGTTCGTCCTTGTGCTCCAGATGCAGCACCTCCGAGGAATCCCACACGTGCAGGGAGGAAGCGTTGCGCCTCCGGACTGCTAGGTCCGCGAGGAGCAAAAGGCGCGAGCGTGGGGAGGCGACGGCGGCTGCCAATAGGCATAGATCAATATCGCCTCACGCCCACCCCTTGCTTATATAGGCGTCCTGACGAGCTCCCATGTTGGAGGCCCATTAGAAACCCTAAACCTAGTCTAATTCGGGTCCAACCCGAATTAGGCTTCCAGCCCCTTAAGCGTGCGACCCTATGGGCTCACGCATACATAGACATGGCCCAAGTACTCTTACTCGCCCAATAGTTGATAGCGGCCTCTAGCAAGGCGTGTCAACTCCTATGCATACGCTATGATCATATCAGACGAACCACTATGACCATGTACAAGTTATTCCCTTTGCCACTCGATATATGGTTCAACTCGTGGGTTAACACTTAACCCAAGCATGGCCATGCATTTGTTGATCCAATCACATGAGTGATCCAGTGATATCTCTCTCACGAAGAGAGGGGCAAATTCCATCTTGATTGTCTATGTCTCATAGCATGTTTCCCGACCACCCAAGGACCACCTTTATAACTACCCAATAACGGAGTAGCGTTTGATAGTCTCTAAGTAGATCGTTTCACATCTTGAGTACATACCACAATCTCAGGTCTAAGGACATAACATACATGACATGAATAGAGACTTTCTCTTGTTGGGTCAGTCCAGCCTACATGTCTCACATGTGCCCACATTATTAGTTTGACATCTCCATGTCTATGACTTGTGAAACATAGTCATCAACTAATACATGTGCTGGTCTAATATTCAAGTGTGCTCTTACAAGAATGCCGACCAGGGACAACTTTTAGAATAACCATTCAAGTAATTGAGTTCCACAAACAATTCACATAATCGTCAATCAATACTTGTTGTCTATAATGGATATTCAAAGAACACTTTATTAATCATGGATACAGTCGGAATAAAATCATCTACATGATTAGCTCTAGGGCATATTCCTAACAATAGTGACGTAGCAGAAAGAGCCAAACAGCGTGATGAAGGATGTAGCGAGCTGGTCGGACTCCTTCATCTGGATTTGATAATAACCGGAGTACGCATCAAGGAAAGAAAGCATCTCGCACCCCGAGGTGGAATCAACGATCTGGTCGATGCGCGGTAGGGGATATGGATCCTTGCAGCATGCCTTGTTCTGGTTGGTGTACCTTGTTCCGGCTAGTGTAATCTACACACATTCTCCATTTCCCGCTCTTCTTCTTAACCAGTACTGGATTAGATAGCCATTCGGGATGGAATACCTCTTTGATGAAACCAGCCACCAAAAGCTTGTGGAACTCTTCGTTGATGGCTCACCGCTTCTCTTCATTGAAACAGCGTAGGCGCTATTTCACTGGTCTGGTATCGGGTCGGATCATCAACGCGTGCTCGGCCACGTCCCTTGGTATGCTCGGAACGTCCGCAGGGCTCAACGCAAACATGTCGTCGTTTGCGCGGAGAAAGTCGGCGAGTGCCTACTCCTGCTCCGGAGCCAAGGAGGAGCTGGTGTGCAGTACTCGGCCATCCATCTTGGACGGGTCGAGGGGGATTTCCTTTACCCCCTCGAGGGGGGTGAAATTCCCCAAGCCCCTGGTGTCGACCCTCTCATCACTCGCGGCTTCGGCCATCGCCGCCAACTCCGAGCATCGTACCTCGGCCATGGCGTTCTCGCAACTCTCCACGTCGCATTGGTACGCTTCCGTAGGCTCGGAGGTGAGCGTAATGACTCCATGCGGTCCTGGCATCTTGAGCTTGAGGTAGGTGTAGTTGGGGATGGCCATGAACATCATGTAACACGGCCTCCCCAGCACCGTGTGATATGTCCCGTAGTAAGCCATGACCTCGAAGGTGAGGTCCTCGGTTCGGAAGTTGTCTGGCTCCCTGAACGTGACGGGCAGGTCGATCTGCCCCAAGGATACCGTCTGTCTTCCGGGGACAATTCCCTAGAAGGGAGCCCCCGAGGATCAAAGCTTTTCCCTACGTAGACCGAGGTCCTCGAAGCCGTTGTAGTACATGATGTGGAGGCTACTGCCCCCGTCCATCAGAACCTTAGTGAAGCGCATGTTCCCTATGATCGGGTCCACGATGAGTGGGTAACGGCCCGGGTGGGGAATATGGCTCGGGTGATCATCTCGCCCAAATGTGATGTCGGACTCCGACCAGTCGAGGAAGGCCGGAGTTGCCAGGGCGGCCGCGAAGACTTCGCGTCGCTCCCGCTTTTGCCGGCGCTTGCAACCGTAGGCCTCCGGGCCCCCTAAGATCATGAGGCACTTGTTGACATGGGGGTAGGAGTCTCTGCAACCCCCATCCCTGTCCTGACCGTCCAGCTGGTCGTCTTTGTTGGGTACGGCCTTGAAATATCTAGCCATCATCTCGCACTCCTGGAGTGTGTGCTTGATCGGCCCGTTGTGATACGGGCATGACTTGGTGAGCATGTCGTCAAACTTGCCCCCGTTTTTCCCGCCCTAAGGGAAGGAAGCCTTGTAGTCCGCCGCAGTGACCACACTATCGCCGCCGCCACGCTGCGGCCTGCCCCTCTTCTTGTTTCTGCCTTGGGCGCGGTTTGAGCCGCCTTCGCCAGCGGTCTCTACTTCCTTGCCCTTCCCCATGTCGGGGAGGAAGATTGCACCGACTGCCTCTTCGCCAGACGCGTAGCTCATGGCGATGTCGAGGAGTCGCTCGGTCGTGTGGGGGTTGCTGCGGCCCAACTCATGGACCAGCTGCTTGCAGGTGGTTCCTGCGAAAAATCCCCCACCATGTCTGCGTCGGCTGCAGTCAGGAGCCTTGTGCACTGCTGGTAGAAGCGATGGATGTAGACCCGGAGGGACTCGCCCGCCTTCTGCCTGCAGCTGCGGAGATCCCAGGGGTTGCCTGGCCGTGTGTAGGTGCCCTGGAAATTCCCGACGAAGGCCTGTCGTAGGGAACTCCACCCATCGATGGTGTCAGGGGGTAGGTGCTCGAGCCATGTCCGGGTCGAGTCTGAGAGGTGGAGAGGCAAGTTGCGGATGATGATCTTGTCGTCATCCGCGCCGCCGGCCTGGCAGGAGAGGCGATAGTCGTCAAGCCAGAGTCCGGGGTTCGTCTCCCCGGAGTACCGGACGATGTTGGCTGGCTGCCGAAAACGTTGCTGGAATGGGGCCTGGCAGATGCAGCGGATATAGGCCAGTGGGCCTGATGGCTCTGGCGACAGGGACCGATCCTCCCCGCTGTCGTATCGATCGCCACGGTGGATGTGGTAGCCCCAGCTCGTGTCGTCCTGCTTGGCGTCCTTGCGCGCGTAGAGCGTGTCACGCACGTCGCGTTTGTCGCCTACACGGGCGTGAACCATCGAACGTCGACGCTCGCCCGGCGCGGGATCCTGGTGAGCTGAGCCCTCATGGTCGTTGGGCGCCGGGTCAACCTGATGGCTGGGGTTAATCCCGTGCCTCCGTGACGCGGAGCTCTCAGCCTGCTGAACCGCGGTGCACCCCAGGAGAGACTTCAGCTTTTCGTGAGCGAGCTTCCCCTCGGAAGTGTCTGAGACCGGGAGGCTACAGAGCAGCATCGCCGCTGCCGTGATGTTCTGACTTGCCTGCGCGAACTGCGGCGGGTCGTTCTCATCGTTGATGATCCGCTGGTGCACGACTCGGGCCTCCCTGTGAGCGCGGTGCTCTCCGGGGGCCCTGGTAGTTTCGCGCTCGAACGTCACTCGTCTCTGCCCTTCCGCGAGCTTCCGCTCCATGTAGCGGAGCTCTTCCAGGTAGCGCTGTTGAGCGTCCGAGGATTGGGGGTCGCCCCGCGGGGCGGGAGCTGACGATCTTGCCCTACCGACGGGAGTGTGGATGTCGTCGCCGTCGCCGTCCCCGTCCTCAATGAGGGTGGGGTCGACGGCGGTTCCGGGCGGAGGTGTGTCGCACATGAAGCACTCGCGGCTACAGCCCGCGTTGTGGTCACTCAAGCCGGAGTCGAGCAAGTAATCACTGGCGTGCAGGAAACCATAAAAGGCCTCCTTATCCCCCAGACCTTCGAAGTCCAGGGGCTCCCAGGGGTCGACGCTATCACGGCTGGAGCCGGCACAGGAGGTGGCCTCCGAACTTGTGAGGAGGTCGGAGGCGGACCGAAGATGATGGGACGCAAGCCCGATGCACGTCCCTTCCGCGGGGTCGACACGGAAACCCGCGGCCACCGCCTCCGAGTACGACGCTGCGGCATTCCGCATGCTGCGCGGTAGCACCCTTGCGACGGGCGCATTGATGAGCCCAGGGGAGAATGTCTGTCCTCCCATGAGCTGCGCCGTCGTGTGGGCGAACACGAAGTAGAGGTTGTGTAGGGACTCCTGAGTCGGCTAGGGCCCCATCATAGTGTCGACCTGGCGCTCGAACTGAGGATAGTCGGCCCATGGGATGGCCATCCCTTGGGTGACTTGCCCCCCGGAGGGAGGCAGATTGAGGTGGGTCATGGACACGGAGACGGCATCCATGGCTACCTTGGAGGAGGCCTTGGGGCGACGGAGGACCAGGTCGGCCCCCTGCCCGTGGCACTGGACGTCCAGGCTACCAAAACGAACGATGGAGCCTGGCGAGAAATCAACGCAGCGACTGGCCATTCGAAACTCGAAAATACGGTTGACACGCAAAGCCCCCCTACCTGGCGTGCCAACTGTCGGTGTCTAAAATGGCGGGGTCTAGAAGGCCAACGAGTAAATTTCTAAGCGTGTCAGAGTTCGGATGGTTATGCTCGGAGAACACACGGTTTATACTAGTTTAGGCACGAACGCCCTACGTCCAATGTGCAGCAGAGTCGTGTTACCGAGCTTGGAGAGCTCGTAGAGGGGAGCTACAAGCTGTGGAGAGAGGGAAGCTGGTTCCCAGGTCTCGTGCGTATAGGTTCTTGGTTCTGGTGAGAGCTCGCGTGGGTGCAAGCGTGTGTGTGTGAGTGTGTGAGTTGAAAGAGTTCCAGAGAGAGAGTATGGAGGTCCATTCTCTCCCTTTATACGTAGGGAGAGATGGTGGAGTACAGTAGAGATAGAGGGAGGTAACGTGGGCCTGGCTTGGGTTGTAGTCTTGGGAGTGCTTCGTCTTCCGTTCACCCTCCTTCCTGGAGAAGAGTGTGCCTGTAGACACGCCGTAGTAGCCCTATTCATCCTTGAGAGTGTTGTAGCCATGCGCCCCACAGTGGAGGCCGTCGCTGTTCCCTGGTTCGGGCATGGGCAGAGGTTGCCAGCATAGGGCCAGGCACCCCCGGGTTCCGTCGTACAGGGCTGATGATGCCCTAATCCCTGTTCGAGTGTCCGTCAGCGGTATGGCGCACAGATGGTGAACGTCAGTCGTTGGTTAGGTCGCACAGGACCTTGTACCGTAGGGAGGACAGGGGCAAGTATGGCGGTTCACGCCTTGGAACCCCCATCCCTAAGGATGTGGGATACTGTGGACCTTTGGACCATAGGCTAGGACGCCACGGGCCGATTGTGGCATCGACTCCTCCGAGGTCAGGTTGCATCATGGATGACGCCGCTCTAGCTCGGACGAACCGGAAGTGTCTCCGAGGGTAGAGAGCGTCATGGCTGACGTCGTCCTGGCTCGGGCGAGGTTGGAGAGCCTCCGAGGGTGGATGACGTCTCGGCGACGTCGCCTGAGCTCGGGCGAGGCAGAAGATCCTCCGATGGAGTGGTGCCTATCTTGGTTGGTCGGAGGCGTGGAGCCCTCCATGGGTGGGTGACATCACCCCTGCTCAGACAAGGCGGAGAGCCCACGAGGGTGATTTTGTTTTTGCGAAGTGCGGTGTTTAGGGTACCCTATTCTCAGGTATCCGACAGTATTTCTTCTAATGACCGGGTTCTTTTGTGAGATGTCTGTGTATTCTGAAAGGGGAGATGTTGTCCAACTGCTTTAGGTTCTGTTCCGTAATTGATGGTATTCTTCAATTACTGTACTTTCTGCTAAAGGTAACGCTTCCTTATAAATCCGCCCTTTTATTATGTCCTCTTTTTACCTTGTGGTAAAAAACTCTTCCCCTTTGCTTGTAAAACCCCAACTACCGCCGCCGCTCTGGCTGTCTTCAATCCGCCAGATGGTGAAGAAGAACAGGAACAAGAACAAGGCTGAACTTGTGGACGACGATACTGTCTTGGATCATATAGAGAATCCTGAGTACGTCGAGATGTCTCGTCAAATGAAGCAGTCTCCTCAACCGTCGACTCAAGAGGCGGATTTGGATCTGCTTGTTGCCCATGGGTTTCTTTAGGGGCGGGTTTATTCTGGCTACTCCGTTCCTGGTGAGCATGTGATTCCCAGCCCTTCTCCTGATCAGTACATTCTTTTTGTTCCCTTTGTTCGTGCTGGACTCTGCTTCCCTCCGTCAGATTTCCTGATGGAGTTCCTTCGCTTTTACGGAATCCAGCTTCATCATCTACCCCCCAACGGGATTCTTTTTCTTTCTTCGTTTGCGCATTTGTGCAAAGCGTTCATTGGTACCCCTCCTTGTCTTCTTCTTTTTCGTCACTTCTTTCGCCTTCGATTTCATGAGAGTAAGCCCAGTCGCTCCTTTGGCTGTTGCGCCGTCCAGTTCCGTCAGGGCATGAAGACCGTTTACTTCCCCTTTACCCTTTATGAGTCAGTTAAAGATTGGGCAGATAAGTGGTTCTATATTTCTAAGCCTGATGCTTAGTTTGCTTCTGATCTTGCTGCTCTTCCAACTTCTCTTCCCTGTTGGTATGAACCTTTGTCTCCTTCTGAGTCTTTGGCTGTCAAGCCTCTACTAACCCGGATAAGCTTCTTGAAACAATCCGGGTTAACTGGCAATGGGCTGGTTGCCAGTTTCTATCATCACCGAGTTCAACCTCTCATGCAGAGGGAGAATCTTGGTTTTGAGTACACTGGTTCTTCTGATCCTTCTCGGATTGTCCCTGGTCCTGAGTTGTCAGATGAGGATATATTTGACCGTTTGGGGAGGGTCTTGAGTGGTGTGTCTGCTCTTCCTCCTCAAATTTTAGAGTATGATGTTGGAAATCCTCCTCCTCATGTTAGTGATCTTAGTTCTTACCGACTTCTTTTTTGCTAATCTTTGTTGATAACTTGCTTTTTGTTTTTTTTTGCTTAGGATTATGGTCACTCTTTTAGGCTTAACTTGCCTTTTGGGCCTGTTGTCTTTGTTTCTGCTGAAGCTGTTGCTGAGGTCACTGTAGCTTCGGGCTCTTCTTCCAGGTTGATCTCTGGATTATGTAATACTGAAGGGTATGTACCGTATTCTCCTGATCCTCGGTTAGCTCAAGTCTTACTAGTTTCTAGGAAAAGGATAGCTGAGTCTTCTGCTCAGCCTATTCAACCTCCTCCTACTACTCGTCGTCATTCTCCTCGCCCGTTCACCCCATAGGTAACGTTATTGTAGGTGAGGTTTCTTGTTTATAGCCGAGTTGTTTTGCCTGTTTAGTTTCTTGATTGTCGTCCTATATTTGCTTTTTATCAGGTGGCCAATCCATCCCTCTTGATGAGGAATATTCTGATGATGATCCTCCTCTTATTCGTCATCCATGAGTTCCTTTATTGTTTTTGTAAATTCTTTCTATATCCTTTCTCTTATTGTAGCGTTGTCTCAGTCATAGGCCATCTGCTAGTCAGCCCTCTGATGAAGCTGCTCCTATTCCTTCGGCTATTCCACTCTCTTCTTCCTCGCTGCTTGAAGATGATTTTTCTTTTGATATTCTCAAACTTTCATTTGCTCAAGTTGTTGCTTCTTTCAGCAAATCAGTCAAGTAAGTCAAGCTTTTCTTTGCATTGTTTAGGCCTTAGTTGTCTTTGCCTAATATTCTTGTTTTTGCTTTCCTTAGGCCTTCTTCTGATGTTCCTGCTTCATCCCGGGACGGTAGAGTTCTTTTTGTCCTGTTGATGAAGATTTTTGCTTTTTGTTTTTCCTCTTAGCTTTTCTAGTTTTGTTTCTTGTAGGACTTTGTGCTCTTGATGCTGCCAACGTTGCTGGTTCTTCTGACTTTGTTGGTGCCTGTCCTCCTGAAGGTGTGCCTCTTCTTGAGGTATCTGAGTTGAGCATCTCGGACAAAGCTCTGGTTTCTTCTTCAGTGGTTCCCTTGCTTCAAGGACCAGAGGTTGCGCTCAGTCGAGTTGAGCGAGTCCAGAAGCTTGTTTCTTCTTGGAATGATCTATCAATAACTTTTGGTGCTGAGCTAAAGGTATTTGCTTTTATTTTTCTTCTTCAGTCAGTTTGTTTGCCTTTCATTCTAATCTTTATCTCTTGCAGGAAGTTTGTCGGGAATTGACTGCTTCTTCCTTAGAAGTTCAATCAACTGTCACTCTTCAAGCTGATCTTGATAGGGTTCATCTTGAGCTATCCCAAGCTCGAGCTGCTTTGGAGAAGGAAAAAGCTTCTTCATCTGCTGCTCTTTCTTATTTGAAGGATAAGCTGGCTGGTAAGTATTTTTATATTTTCACTAATTTTTGTGATTCTCTTTTTGATATTCTCTTTTGTAGCTGCTGAACAAGCTTCGGTGACTTTGAATGAAGAGAAGAAAGACTTGTCTCTTCGTCTTGAGTCTTCAGAGAAGAAAACTGAAGCTGTGAGTTTAGTGATTGCTTACTGTCTTCTGTCTTTTTGTCGTTTTCATTCTTAGCTTTCTAAATTGTTTGTCTTTTCCAGCTTTTGAAGTCGGAGCAAGAGTTGCAGTCTCAGCTTCTGGGCATTCATGAACGATATAAGTCTTTGTATGCTGCTGTGAAGCCTGTCATAGCTGACGTCTGTCATGAAGAAGATGCTAAAGAAGGCTTGAAGACCTTAATTCCTGCACTGCCTCCTCGTTTCCAAGAATTTGTGGAGAATGGGTTTGAGCGTTGTATAAACAATGTTGTTTCTTTTGTTCGAGCTCTTGCTCCTGGTGTGCCTTTGGCCCAAATCCTTGAAGATCCGATGGACGCCGATCTCTTGGCGAGGTGGGAGCAATCAAAGCCTGAAGTCTAGGAGCTTTGTCGCATGATATTTGGTCAAATGAAAGTGTTGCCTTCTTCTCCTTGATAGAAAACATTTACTTGTCTCTGGGTGATGGTCTTGTAATATACACTGAATGATACTTTCTCTTAATATATTGTCAGGCTTCATCCTGATATTGTGATGCTTTTGTCTATAAGTTGTTTTCTGGTCGACTTGCTAGTTGTCTTGATGAATACTTTATTTTCCAGGTCTTGTGAGCTATTGTCGAGTTCTTTTGATTGATGTTTGTAGTATCATGCCTCTGTCTTGGGCTTTGAAGATGCTTCTGGATCTCTGAGTTCTTTCTGGGTAATATTATTGGTCTTTATGCCTTGGTGACTATACTGAATACGTTGCTCATAGAATTTTGTATGCTTCTGAGCTAGGTTTTGTAGATCTTTGTCTTTGCGTTTTAATAACCTCCCAGTAGTTTCGAGGTAGTACTATCATTCTGGACGAGTAATTTCTGATATTGGAGTAGTAGATGTCACTTTTGACATGATAGTATTCGGCTTGCAGTCTTTGTTGCGCCGAGTTTTGTGTTGCTCTCCAAGCAGTTGTGTTGTGTCGCTTTGTACAAGTGATTAGCTTAGATGTCGTCGAGGTAGACTGATCTTCTTTGTTGCGCCGAGTTGTTTGATGTTTGTCATGCCGCCTCACGAAACAGTAGACTTGTAGATATATGAACCAGAATGTGCCGCTCATGGTGCAAAGCAGCCGGTTTGTCAAGTTGCCTCACGAAACAACTGACTTAAAAATGCTAGACAGTGCCGCTCTTGGTGCAAAGCTGTCAGCTTGTCATGCCACCTCACGAAACAGTAGACTTATATATATGAACCAGAATGTGCCGCTCTTGGTGCAAAGCAATCGGTTTGTCGGGTTGCCTCACGAAACAACCGACTTAAAAATTCTCGACAGTGCCACTCATGGTGCAAAGCTGTCAGCTTGTCATGCCGCCTCACGAAACAGTAGACTTATATATATGAACCAGACTGTGCCGCTCTTGGTGCAAAGCAGTCGGTTTGTCGGGTTGCCTCTCGAAACAACCGACTTAAAACTGCTAGACAATGCCGCTCATGGTGCAAAGCTGTCAGCTTGTCATGCCGCCTCACGAAACAGTAGACTTATATATATGAACCAGACTATGCCGCTCTTGGTGCAAAGCAGTCAGTTTGTCAAGTTGACTCACGAAACAACTGACTCAAAATGCCGAACAATGCCTCTCAATGTGCAAACTGTCGGATTATCATGCCGCCTTCCGAAATGGCTGACATGTAGATCGTTTGTTCTTGAAGTCTTGTATCTTGTGTCTTTAGTTGTAAAATTTCTTGAGTTGGCTAATATGCCAAGTGTTGCTCAACTGAATTCCATCTTCTGTCATCAGTTCGTAAGTTCTGGGTTGTATTGCTGTCTTGATGATAAAAGGACCCTCCTATGGGCTGAGTAGCTTATGTCTTCCTTCTTTCTTTTGAATTAGCCGTAGTACTAGATCTCCTAGCTTTAGTGTTCTTGGATGCATGTTTCTATCGTAATGTCTTCGTAAACCTTGTAGGTATCTTGCATTTTGTATTACCGAGTTGTTTCTTATTTCTTCGATCGTGTCGATTTCTAGCCGTCTTGTTTCTTCTGTTTCTCCTTCGTCGTACTGCTCAATTCTTGGTGATTGCCATATTAAGTCAACCGGTAATACGGCTTCTGATCCGTATACCAAGAAGAAAGGTGAATATCCTGTTGCTCTGCTGATTTGAGTTCTTAAACCCCATACCACTTTTGGTAATTCTTCTATCCATTTACTTCCATAGACTTTTAGGTCTTCATATAGTCTTGGTTTTACGCCTTGCAATAATAGCCCATTGGCTCTTTCAACTTGTCCATTTGCTTGGGGGTGGGCTACTGATGCATAGTCTATCTCTATTCCGTAGTCTCTTGCCCAATATTGAAATTCCTTTGCTGTAAATGGTGACCCAAGATCTGTGATTATACGATTGGGCATCCCAAATCTGTGCATGATGTCTTATATGAACGCTGTTGCTTTTTCCGCACTGTATTTGACTAATGGCTTGTATTTGATCCATTTGGTGAATTTGTCTACTACCACGAATATGTATTCAAATCCTCCTTTTGCTTTCTTGAGGGGTCTGACTTGATCTAGCCCCCAGCATGAGAAAAGAGATGCTGGTGGTATGCAGATTAGATTGTGTGCTGGCACATGTGACTGTCTTGCAAACATTTGGCAACTTTTGCATGTTCTGACTAATTGTTCTGCATCCTTAAGTGCCGTTGGCCAATAGAATCCGCTTCTGAATGCTTTACCGATTAATGTTCTAGATGCTGCATGATTTCCACAACATCCCGAATGGATTTCTTCCAGTATCTCTTTTCCTTCTTGTGTAGATACGCATTTCAATAGTACTCCAGAAGATGCTGCTCTCTTGTATAGTTTGTCTTTTACGAGGATGTATGCTTTGCTCTTCCTTATAACCCTTGTTGCTTCTACTTTGTCACCGGGTAGTTTGTTTTCACTTTTTTAATCGATGTATGGTTGCCTCCAATCGCTCTCTACTGTGAGGATTTGTCTTGAGGCATCGGGTTCTTTTATCTTGTCTATGTCCATCGGGTCTTCTTTTTGTTTATTGATTTCCTGGATTGATGGTTTTGTGAGTTCTTCTATGAATATCCCGGGTGGTACCTTTGCTCTGTCTGATCCCAATTTAGATAAGATATATGTTGTCACATTTGAATCTCTTAAGACGTGATGGATTTCTAGTCCCTCAAAGTTCCTCTCAAGTTTTCTTACTTCTACACAGTATGCGTCCATGTTGTTTTTTGTGCAATCCCACTCTTTGTTTACTTGATTCATTACTACCGCCGAATCTCCATATGCGAGGATTCTTTTGATTCCCAGGGTAGTTGCTACTTTTAACCCATGTATGAGCGCTTTGTATTCTGCTTCATTATTCGTTGCTTGCCATAATATCTGTAGCACATACTTTAATTGTCTTCCTTCTGGGCAAATCAGTAGCACACCTGCTCCTGCCCCTCCAAGCTTCAGAGAACCATAGAAGTACATCTTCCAGTGATCCCGTATTGGCTCGGGTTCTTTTTGTGCGATTTCTATCCATTCTGTGACTTGATTGCTGTTCTTGGTTTGAGTTCTATATTTAGAGATCTGAGTTCTACTGCCCATTTTGATATTCGGCCTGTGGCGTCTTTGTTTCTGAGTATGTCTTGTAATGGAAAGTTGGTTGCTACTATTACTTTGTGCTCGTGGAAATAATGCCTCAGTTTTCTTGATGATATGAGTACTGCATATAGTAGTTTCTGTACGTGTGGGTATCTGACTTTTGACTCTATGAGTACTTCTCTGATGTAGTATACTGGTCTCTGCACTTTGTAGGTGTGTCCGGGTTCTTCTCTTTCCACGATGACTGTTGTACTTACTACGTTTTTTGTTGCCGTGATATATAGCATCATGTCCTCCTTATTTCTTGGTGGTGTCATTATTGGAGATGATGATAAGTATTCTTTTAATTCGATAAAAGCTTGATTTTCCTCTTCTGTCCATTCGATCTCTTTCTTTTTTAGAAGTTTGAAGAAGGGTAATCCTTTTTCTCCCAATTTCGATATGAATCTGTTGAGAGCTGTCATACATCCTGCGAGTTTTTGTATGTCCTTGATCTTTTTTGGTGGCTTCATGTCCATTATTGCTTTGACTTGTTTTGTGCTTGCTTCAATTCCTCTGTTGCTGACTAAGAAACCGAGTAGTTGTCCTGATGGCACGCCGAAAATGCATTTTGTGGGGTTGAGCTTCCACTTCCATGCTTTCAAGTTCTTGAAGGTCTCTTCTAAGTCTTCCAGTAGTGATTCAGGTTCCTTTGTTTTGATTACTACGTCGTCAATGTATGCCTCAGCGTTTCTTCCGATTTGATCTCCTAGACAAGTTTGTATTGCTCTTTGATATGTTGCTCCTGCGTTTTTCAGTTCGAATGGCATTGACTTGTAGCAGTATGCTCCAAAGGTTATTATAAAAGATGTTTTGCTTTGATCTTCTTCTCTCAGGGATATTTGATGGTACCCCGAATAGCAGTCGAGGAAAGATAGTAGTGATGATCCAGCCGTTGAATCTATGACTTGGTCAATTCTTGGTGGGCCATATGGATCTTTTAAGCAATGTTTGTTAAGATCTGCGTAATCCACACACATATGCCATTCTTTTGAGTTCTTTTTCTCCACCAAAACTGGGTTAGCTAACCAGTCTGGGTTGATTATTTCCCTGATGAATCCTGCTGCTAGTAATTTTGTAATTTCCTTTTTATTGCTGCTTTCCTGTTTGGTGCAAATCTGCGTAGCTTCTGTTTTACTAGTCTTGACCCTTTGTTTGTGTCAATTTTTTGCTCAGCCAACTCCTTTGGGACTCCTGGCATGTCTGCTGGTTTCCATGCGAATATGTCTTTGTTGTCCCTTAGAAAGTTGGTGAGCGCGAGTTCCTATTTAGGATCCAGGTTTGCACTGATTATTGCTGTCTTCTATGGATCTCTGGTTAGTAGGTCGATTGTCTTCGTGGCTGCTTCTTTTGGAGGTGTAAAATTGCTTGGCTTCTTTGCCGGTATATGGATTTCGTCCGGGTTCATTTTCTCAACCTTCTTCGCAATATCTTCTTTTTCCTTGTAATCTTGTAATTTTTCTGATATTTGTATGACTTGTACATCACAATCATATGCCTTTTTTAAATCTCCCTTTAGTGAAAGAACTCCTTTTGTTGTCGGCATCTTGAGCAGTAGATATGGGTAGTGGGGTATTGCCATGTATCTTGTGAGTGCTGGTCTTCCAAGGATTGCATGATAACATGATTATTCGAAGTCGGCTACTTCGAACTTGTCTGGTGTTTGTCTGGTGTTTCAAAGGTGACTGGTAAGGTGACTGGTATTTGTCTGGTGTTTCAAAGGTGACTGGTAAGGTGATTTGTCCCAATGGTATGGAAGCTTTTCTGGGTATTATCCCGTAGAAAGGAATACTTGTTAGTGTGATCATGCCTTCATAGTCCAAATTCATCTTCCTCAGGGTATCTGTGAATATTATGTTTAGTCATGCTCCTCCATCAATGAGTACTTTGGATACTACTACCCTTGCTATTGTTGGTCCCAATACTAGGGGATAGTAACCAGCATTTGCTACACTTGTCCATTGGTCTTCTCTTGTAAACTGGATTGGGTATTCTGACCAATCTAGATCCCTTGGGGTAGCTGGTTCTGCTGCCATAATGGTTCTGTGTGCTAGCTTTTCTTGTCTTTTGTTTCTTGCATACGATGCTCCAGATAAGATTACTGCTATTTGTCGTTGAGGTTCTTGATAATTCCCCTCTGCTTTCTTTGTATCCTTCCCAGATTCATTTGTTCTCTGTTCTGAGTTGTTTGCCTGTGTATCTTCTTTCTTTATGAATCTTCGTTGGAAAGTGTCTCATTCGACTAGTTTATGGCTTGCGTGAGGATGTATGTAGCAGGGTAGGTCTTCTATTCTCTCTGCTGGCCTTTTTGCATAATTGTTTCCCTGGTAGTTGTTGTTTGAGTATCTGTTGTTTCTATTGTTGTTGTAATTGTTGTTGTATCCTCCTTTTTCATTATCATTAAACCTTCTTTTGTTGTCTGTTGCTGCTACCATGTTGTCTTGTCTTGGCCTTTTATCACTTGGTCTGAAATCTGGTCTTTTGTTTTCATGAGAATCTCGGGTGAATCTGTGTTGAGTTCTTTCTTCTGATGATATCATCTTTTCGACAGCTCTTTTGAAGTCTTCGTTAGATCTCGGATTTTCGTTGAAGTAATCTTTAAACTGCCAATTTGCTATGATTCCGTCTGCAAATGTTTCTATTACTTCTCTGTCAGTGATGTCATGTATTTGAGCTCTGAGTTCTCCAAACCTTCGATAATATTCCCTTAATGTTTCTCCCCTTCTCTGTTTTACATTCTTCAATTCTGCCGCTGTCATGGGCTGTGTTATTATCCCTGCAAAGTTGTTGCAGAAGGCTTCTTGCAAATCCTCCCAATATTTGATTGATCTCGGTTTTAGCTTGTCAAACCATTGCAAAGGCATGGCTTCGAGTGCCATTGGGAAGTATAAGGCTTTGTTGTCATTGTTTCCTCCTGCGAGTTCGATGGATTGGGAATATACTCTAATCCATTGTCTGGGTTCCACTTTTCCATTGTATTTGGAGTGGTTTGCTGGTTTGAATTTGTGTGGTAATTTCAACGTCTGCAGTCTTCCTGCAAAGCATGGGAATCTGTCGTATTGTTCTATTCTGTTGAAGTCTGGTGACCAATCTCTTCGGTAATAATCCCTGTCTCCTATGTATTCAGATTCACCGTAGTCTTCCGGATAACACTGGTCCCAGTCTGGGCCGTTTTGTTTTACCAGTCCGAGATGTTGTTCTTGTCTTTCTGATGGTTGTGGTATCTCTTTTTTCCCCAGTCTGTGAAATATTGATTTCTTGGGTGGTTGTTCCTCATGTTTTTCTCCTTGTCCTTCTTGAGGTGTGTTGTCGTTGGGTTGTTTATTGGGGTCTCCGTCTTGTTTTACTGGCTCGTCTGTGATCCTTTCCTCTTTAGTGATGATGTTTAGTTCTTTCGTTAGTTCCTCGATTCTTTCTCTCTTTGTATTCCTCATGGATTCTCTTTCTGCCTTCTTCTTGTTGTATTCTATTAATTCCGCTTTGTATTTGTTCCAGATTTGTTTTCTCTGAGCGACCCGATTTCTTCTTCCTACTCTAGCTTTATTCTTTTTAGCCTTGCCACCTTGTGACCATCGGTTTCATCCTCATCACCATCCTCATCGTCTGAGATATCTCCCTCTGATTCATCTGATGATTTCAAGTCAGGTATTTGTGGTGGCTCTAAATACGGTTCCAGCTCTGCCATGTATATAGTATGTGCCCTCCGAGTTCTTTTCATTTGTTGGCTTCTCCTTCTTGTCTCACATGATGATCCTTGGTAAAGTCCGAGTTCTTTTCCTATTTGGAACGGTAGTTCTACATATTGGTCTTGATTTTTTGGGGGTTGGTTTGGCCAATGCACGATACATCCTTCTGGAGTTGTTGACATAATCATTCCTTCTTGAGCGCCTTTCAGAGTTACGCTTCTTGTTATCCTCTTTTGAAGAAATTTCTCGTATGTGGATGCGGAATTGTGCAGTCCGTATGGAACCGAGTACTTGATTGTCTCTGAGTTGTTCCAGCTTACGGCTCGGTTGCGTATTCCGACTTGGTTGGTGTTTAGTCTTTCCGTGTTAGCCTCGGAGTTGGTATATGGGGAAGTCTCCTTCTCCGAGTTAGTTTCATATCCATCATCATCTGCTGGACTGGTTGGTTTCGAAATTGTGAGTTTTCGAGTTTTTTGATTAGTTCTTGAAGATCTTGATCAACTACGTCTTCTTCTTGGAGTCGGCTTTGAATCTTTCCGTCGTCGTTGATCTCGCAGATCCATGATCCGAAGAAAAATATTGATTCCGTCGGTTTCGTCATCTTGAGGTCGTAGTCCACCAAGCTTTCGAGAGAAAATTCACTGAAAGCCCCTACCTGGCGCGCCAGCCGTCGATGTTTTACCACCGATAGCCTACCACGGGGTTACCCGGGACAGTGATTCATGCCTCGGCGAATAGTGAAACCTTGGTGGTTGGACACGCAGGGACTCACGGTTTATACTGGTTCAGGCCCTCGACACAGTAGAGTAATAACGCTACGTCCAGTTGAGTCGCTTGTTATTGCTCTGATCTCGTAGTACAAGGTGTTGTGTGTCGCTCTACGTATTGGGTGTTACGTAGTATGTTCAGATGTTTTTCGGGTGGTGCCCTCACCAGCCCTTTATAGTCCAGGGTCTGGCTGAGGATTGCTCTACTCCTACTCGGTTAGAAACTTAGAGTCCTAAGCTGCGCTTCGGTCTTGTCGTCTTTACCAAGTAGAATTCGGTTTCGCTCGTCTTCCTTCGTGGGCCGAGAGAAAACAGGCCCAAAGCTCAGGGCAACACGACTCATGGGTAAAGTTGTACAACCTTGGGAGTGTCTTAAAACTAATATGTTAGCCGTGCACACGGATACGAGCGGGCTGGAATTCTTATGGAACAGAATGACTTTAATCTATCATTACTCGTTTGCTATTCATTATACATGTTTACTGATCATAGGGGTTTTGGGCTTAATGATTATTTTGATGTTATCCCTATGCTAAAATTGTGACAACAAAAAAGATGATGCAGTTTAACCAGTGTCATCTCTTTTGAGCCTCACGAACCCCATGTTTACTTGTTGAGTACTAGAAGTACTTACGCTTGTTTATTTTTCATATTTGGATAAAAATCCCAGATGGGTACCAGATTATCAGGGGTTACGAGGAGTATCCTGAGGACTACTAGATTTGGAGTCAACCAATTGACGTCCCTAAGCGATGGAGCTTCGCAAGAGTTATCTTTTATTTCCGCTGTTATGTAATAGACTTTAATTAGATACTCATTCGCTATGTAATAAACACTTGTAATGGTATCTTTTTGATAATTTGTCAGCTTATGTGTGTGACTGATCTCTGGGCACACATAAGGTTTACGCATCCTGTTTTATCATTAAAACTGGGTGTGACAGAAAATTTGGTTCGAATTTGTCAAATTTAAAATTCAAATTTTTGTAAACGACCTCGGATGGAAAAACTTGCTAAATAAAAGTTGTAGATCTCGAAAAAGTTACGAAACTTTGTAGTTTACAACTTTTTAATTTGAATTCGTTTAGTGGCTCAAACAATCACTTTACACTCGGTTTAGTATAGAATAAGGTGAACTAAAACCGAATCTTGACACAAGTGACTTATGAGTGGAGTGGTATAGGAGGGATCGGTTCGAATCCCTGCCGGAGGGCAGTTCGCGATTTTACGTGAAAAAATGCGCGACTTGACCGCCTATACAAATCGATTTCTACATGCGGTTCGTAAGAAACCGTCATATTTCTACAAATCCCTAGTACAGGCGGTTCGAAAAAACGTCTATACAAATACGTTCCGAACCGCTGTGCAGTATTCTTTTGTACAAGTGACATATGTGCTCGTGTTCTATATATGTCACCTGATCAACAGGAATTAGGATCCTGATCACTGATCAGATCAAAGAATTCATCACGCGGATGATGCATCTTGGAATAAATTAAAAAAGAAAAGCATAGCACATTAGCACCGGATGCCTGCCATCGGAGGGCTAGACGCTCTTATACATGGACTGTAGATGATATTCTTCACGGCTGCGCCAGTCACCACCTTCTAGCAGCTTGTGTACACAACAGCTCATATTCACACGCTGGGTGGTCCATATATATATATATATAACTTAGAACATCAGCCATTTAAATTCTTAAACTTATTTATTTATGTTATCTCATTAACTAAACTCACAAATCGCTAGTTTAAGTATTCAAACTTATTTTATTGTATGTGTCATCTAGGTTTCTAAACTTATAAATCATTCGTTTAGATTCTTACATTTGTTCAGTTGTCTTATTTTTGTCCCTAATAAATATTACAAATGTTGTAAACCTATAGATTTAATATATATTTTTAGATCTGTTCAAATGTTATAGATCTAATTTTGTTAGAATCTAACTAACATGTACTTTAAATTAGAATATAAATAAATCACTTTGTACTTTTTTGTTTTTAACTCTGCAGCTAAAAAAAACTAATTTAATGTACAGAAAAGATCAACATATAAAAATGTACTTTTCTATTTAGTTATTTAACTACAAAGTTAAAAACATACAGTACTGATTTGTTTTCTTTTAATTTAATGTACATGCTACCATAAGCCTTACAAAATTAAGTTAATGATTTTTTATACTTCTATAAATATAAAATTTACAAGTTTACAACATTTAGAGTATTTAGTGAGCTGGATGACATCATTGAATAAGTTTGAAGATCTAAATAGGTGATTTACATGTTTAGGGACTAGATGATACAGTCGGATAAATTTTGAGGACCTGGTTGTCTGCACCGCGATCCTCTAGTGTTGTTTTGCCCGAAAAAAAGACGCACCGGGTACCCTATATCATCCCGCTATTTTGTCGGAGACTCTCCCATCCGTGGTATACAGCACAGTGGCGGACCTACGCAAGTGGTCAACGGCCCCACGACACAGCGACACAGAGTGCATGCGCGCATGAGCTGGATGCGCGCGGGAGGAACTGGCGCGGAGTGGGTCTGTCCCCTCTATCGATGCGCGAACAGATTTTTTAAACGAACTAAAAATGCTTATAACCCATAAACAGAAAAACCAAATTAAATTCCGTTTGCTCCATTAAATTTGTTTCAATAAATCCTTCAAAACAAGATCTCACATGAATATATTTAGATAAAAATTTTTTATAGACATGTGGACCCCACTGTTGGTATTAATATAGAGTATGAGATATAGAGGATGATGGGATCGGAAGAAATATGTATAGAGGAAGAAATATCGCTGACTAGAACGGAATATTGCTTTTAGAGGATGAATATAGAGGACGAAGAGTACGGATAGCCTAAGCGACTTGTGAGTTTAGAGACCCAGATGAAATAGATGAACAAATTTAAAGATCTAATAGTTGATTTGTGGGTAGATGCGCATGTATGAGAACTCTCATTGTACGTACGCACTATATATCGATACAAGTTAAATATGCCACAAATTAACCAACTATGCTAACGTCGTAGTAGCAGAAGAATACATCTCTGTGAGAACGAAACTTCAGAGGGTTCATTCACTTGGACACAAGGATCGATCTACCCTTCGTTCCATGCGAAACAAAGGTTTGCTATCAGCTAGCTAGCATGCTGAAACTAAAGCAGCAGCTAACAGCATCAGACTCAACGCATCAGCAAAATGGACTGTTCCTCTGAAATAATGGCAACAAGCAGTGCATAATGGAAAATAAGCCAAAGCATCGGAATGGTTATTATATATTCAGTAGTGTTGGATGAAAAGCATTACATATATTAGATAAAAAAAATAATTTAATGCAACACAATGGTATTTAACAGCTCATACCATTTTTATTAGAACTATACAGGACAAACGCCGTCATCATTGGTGCCCTTTTCTGGGTTTCAGTTGAATATAATAATATTTTTTAATATGTAAAAGTTTTACACATCTTTATATTTATGTAGAGAAAAAATTCAGTACAACATGTCTTAGCGGTGCTCTAGGTAGTGAACAATTATACATAAACGCTCCGTGGAAGGTCACCACCCTTTGTCGCCGATGGCGCAGGAGACCTAGGGCTGCTTGCAGTCCCTAACGAGGTGGTTGAAGCCATGGCGGCATAGATTATACCGTGACAAGTAGCGACATGGTCGAGTAGGAGAGAGTTGAAACATCTGTCGTGAAGCTCTTTGGAATCCTCTAGGCCTGAGGGAGTTGTTTTGAGCGAAGCTCAGCCTACCGGTGGGCGGTGGAGAATCTCCCACCAATCATTGGTGTTGGGGCGGAGACATGTCCATAGTGGCCAAGGCGTTCACGAGTAGGATGCCGCCATCCACTAGCTGAGCAGGTTGACCCCATACAAACTAGGGCTATGGTCGGGTGCGTTTAGTCTACCTTCGCCACATGCCATGGTTCCTATTGTCCAGCGTCTACTCTGCCATAGCCCAACACCTCGACTGAATGAGAACTGAATGAGTTTGGATGCACAGCATGGATGGCATCCAAGTAGGTTGTGAGGTGATTGTCATCAAACACCTTGCCGACGTCTTCATTGTCCACCCACCTACGTGGAAGTCCTAGTTTAGTTTTGGATAATTGAAGAAACCTATTTGTACTAACCGTAGTGTGTAGTAATGCGGAAATAATATATTAAATGCATAAAGTCTTAAATAAGGAAAGATACAAGAGTTATACCAGACTCTCCAGAAGACGACTCCAGAAACCCTGAGCAAGCTCGACTCTAATTCCCACACTAAATTAAACTAACTACTAAGAGTGGAACTACACTAATCTTTACTTGAAGCCTTGATTGATCATGAATGGAGAGCGGGGTTGAGAGTCCCCATGTGTTTGGTTTTGAGTAATTGATGAAACCTACCTAAGTACTAACCTTGATCTCTAAGTGTGAATCATGAGATACGTTGGTACATGCCATGTGATGGAGCAAGATGAATCAAGGTGTGGATTGTATAAGCTCTAGCATGGTGATGGAAAGGAAAATGGTGTGAAGGCAAAGGTGATATACGAGCCATTTTCGCTTTGGTGATCAAGACACCATAGAGGGTGTGATCACATTTAGGATAGATAGCTGTACTATCCAGGAGGAAGCTCTTGTGTTTGATTACGGTTATCATGTGCCACTAGGTTCATTGCATTGCATTTAAAATCAAATGAACTAGTAAGGAGAACCAACTAATTCCAAGAAAATTTGAACTAAAAGCTAACACACATGCACAAGTGTTGAGATCACTTAGTGTTAGCCCTTGGAAGCTTGGGAGAAGTTGGTGGCTGGTTTTGGCAGTGTAAAGCAGTTCGGATAGGTCCGGACGCTAGGGTATGTGCTGTCCGGACTATCGCGTGTGCGTCCTGAAGTATACCCTAGGTCAGCTGGTCTGTGAGTAGGAGTCCGGACGCGCTGTGCTGACCGGAGTGGAGCTCTGGACACGCGTCTGGAGAGGAGTTGCTCTCTTTTGTTTCTGGAATGAGATCCGGACGCTAGTGCGTGTCCGGACAGGAGACTCCGGAATGCGTCCGGAGGAAAAGAGGCTCTCGGGAGCTCTCTGCATTGAGTCCGGACGACACTGTGCCCGAGTCCGGACCTGAGCTACAGCAGCGTCCGGAGACGCGTGGCACGCAGAGGTGAGAGCGGGAAACAAGTCGTTTGAACGGGGGCTCGACCGGAGACGCGTGGTCTGGATGACGCTTCACGCGCGTCCGGAGGTCGCGTCCGGAGGAGGAAACAGAGCCGTTGGCGCTCGGTGGTGAAGGGGTTCGGACGCTCTCAATGGTCCGGATCCCCTATGAAAAGTGCGTCCGGAGGTACGCAGAGAAGTCTGTTTTGGGTGGAAACGGCTAGTGTGTGGGTGGGGGCTATATAAGGTGGTATGGTCGGCCCTTTGGGGAGCTCTTGCATTCTCACTTCACTCCTACACTTGTGCTTGCTTGAGATTGCTCCACCCACTCATCCTCTTGACATAATTGATCATTTCATGAGAGATTGAGTGAACCAAGTACATTGCTTCTTCGATTGCATAATAGTGGCACTTGGTGATCGTCGTCATCGCGGGAGCTCTTGTTATTGTTGGAGATTGCCATCTCCTAGACGGCTTGGTGCGACGAGAATCGTTAAGAGGAGGAAGGTGTTTGTCTCCGGCTCCGATCGGTGGATTGTGAGGGGTTCTTGAACCTTCCCCGTGGGAGTTCGCGAAAGGTATCTCTAGTGGATTGCGCGTAGCTTGTGGATCCCTATCTTGTGTTGGTTTTGCGGCACCCGGTGACGGTTTTGGCGTGTGATGCCAATTAGCGCGTGAACCTCCAAGTATCTGAATCTCTACAACGAGGACTAGCTTGTTGGCAAACAAGTGAACCTCGGTAAAAAATATTGTGTCTTGTTGTCTCTCTACCGAGGATTCATCTTGTGATTGGTTGATTGATTGGTTATCTCTATTTGCTACTCTTCTCGGCGGTATAACCTCTCTAACTCTATCTTTGCATTACTTTCTTTACATCCTTGCAAAGTAGAGTAAAGTAGCTCTCTAGTCTTGTTTAGCTTGTTTAAAGCTTTCTAGGTTGCTAGCTAGATTGTGTGTTTTAGTCTATCTCTTGCTAGTAACTAGAATTGGTAGGTGGCTTGCCTAACCGTAGTGCTAGTGCAAACTTGCTTTACGCCGTGTCTTATTCTAACAAGTTTGCCTAAGTGTTGTTGTAGAAATTTAAATAGGCTATTCACCCCCCCTCTAGCCATTCCTAGACCTTTCAGGGGTGTGACCCTCTATTCTTAGTGGAGGTGGAGTAGGGGCTACTCTAGCGCCACGTCAACGGCCCGCGTGCTCTCCATCTTCCTCTCTTGGATCAAACCATCATAAAATGGATGGTGCTCTCCATCTTCCTCTCTTAGATCAAACCGTCATAAGATGGATGGATGGGATAGTGCACATGTTCCTTGTGCTGCATGGAGGCATGCATAGGTCGGTGGGGAGAGCTAGCACCCTGAAGGATCCAAGGAGTGGTCCACCGACCCCCTTATGACACCTGAGACCAGCCACCTTCATGATATGTTGTTCTCCCTTTAATTTTTGAGCCTACTGATGTATATATAATTCGTGGCTTATTTATCGTCAGTAATACAATTGCATCATGCAAGCAGAAGTCATTTTCATGCCATTGTTAGTTTGATCGTAATGTATGGTTGGCAAAGGTGCAGAGGTGCAATAACTTACATGGAAAAGCCGGTGAGTTGAGCAACATCAAGGTCCTTGCACCACAGTAGCGTATTGATCTCGTGGAAGACAACAGAGAAATAATAGTCATCTTCCTAGTGGAAGTACTCCTTGGGGATCCTCAAAATGAATTCCTTCATGCCTAACTTTGTAGCATGATATACCAAAGATGGAACCTCCAAACCTCCCACGGATCCTCCATGAGCATGTCCAAGGGCAACATGAACTTGCCATTCTTGAAGTTATTGAGGCAATCTAGAGTGAGGAGCCAAAATGATGGCGGGGTTCGTTCCTTGTAATTGAGACAAGGACTGGGAAAGTCTCTTAGCATAATCTATGGACACATAATATGTTTACTATGTTTGGTTCCCTTAGCATATATACCTTTCAAACACCATTGAGTACTCGAAGTCCTCTACTATGTTGAACGCCGCCATTTGTTCCGTGGTGAAGTGGGCGAGTTCGTCACCCTCTTTTTTTTGTAGGCTTTGTCGACATAGGCGTTTTATAGGTGCCCGGCGCACCCCCTTCACCTCCTCATGGCTTGATTGTGTTGGGACATAGGCTACATGGAGGAGTGCTACTTGGACCATCAACATTGACATTGCTATCACCGCCATTGTCGTTGTTGTCATAACTTCAGGAGTCCTCTTACTAGAATAAAAATCTCTAGGATGAACACTGACCCCGCAAGTAAATAATGCACAAAGATAACTTGTTTTAAGAGATGAATACCACAAGATAACACAAACTCTAACTTCAATTAGCAAGATAAATGTAGAGGTACAAGCATAGAGGAGTCTTAGAGCTCTGACAATTCTGCTAAGCTAGAGGAGGTAGCCGACAACTTTGGTACTTCTCTAGACTCTTCTCTCTTAGACTTCCTACTTGAATAGCTAGAAGCTAAAGATATGAATGAGGCTCTAATTCTTCTTCTCTTGTGTATTGATTGAATATGAATTGATTATTTGATGGACTTCTCCCTTATTTAAATAGCCCCTCAAGGTCAGTGAAATGGAGGATTGCCATACAAGTGACTGGAGAAAGGTGGGCCCCAAAGGCAGCAATGGGAGTGTGCGGCCACACCCTAGGTGACGCCTTCTTACACTGACTTTAGTCTGTTGGTTGTTGGATGAGCCTAGGCTTCAATATGATGGGTTTTGCTTCTAGAATATGAAGTCTTGTAGTGTTTCTCTTTTTTTTTCTCAAAGACGCTTCTTGAATGGCATACTTTCTAGTATTTTCATAATTATATTCTATAAAACAAGTAAACAACAAAAGTTATGGAAATAGTGAGATTAAGCACATATCTCTAAGTTTTAGTATATCATTTATTTATTTTATTAATAAATTAATAGTAATATTTATGCTTTAAGGACCATCAACAGTATAGCAAAGGAGTGTTTTGTAACATTGGTGATTGTTCTTGGCCACAACCATTGGTGATTGTGAGGTGTTCTTGCATCTATTCCCTATAAGAGTTCACAAAAGATGACTCTAATATGTTACTCGTGACATTGAGTATCCTCCTCTCATGTTGGTTGTGTGACACCCTTGGTGGTTAAGCTTGTGTATGCCTATTAGCGTGTGAACCACCAAGTCGAGTGATCATCACAATGGGGACTAGCTTGCCGGCAAGCAACGAAACCTCGAGAGAAAAAACGTGCGTCAATTGTCTCCCAAGGATTTCTCATTGGAATTCAATGGTTGATCACTTGCCTGGCTTGATATCATACTCTACACCTTTTGCAATTACATTCCTAAATACTCGGGTAACTTAGTTTCTTTTGTTAGTCATGATTAGAATTGATTTTTCTCGTGTTATCTAACTAGTATGGTAGCAACAATCTAGCTTTTATGTAGCATAGGGATTATAGTCAACTATACTTGTGGATAGGTGGCTTGCAACACTTTGTTAGAGCTAGTGCAAAATTGCTTTATCGCTATTTAGTTTACTAAGCCTTTTGTCTTAGTATTGTTAAAAAAATTATAGGTTATTCACCCTCTCTAGCTATTTAGGACCTTTCATGATGCTGCCACATACGCCATCCCAAACTGGAACCCAGGAAGAACAAAGCCGTAGATGGTGAGATGGTGGAGGAGCTTGATGTGGCTGGTGGCACCGCGGTGCCCTATGGTTATCTTGCAAGTTCCCTCGGAGGCGAGTTGGAGATGTCGACGTCCGACACATGTGATGGTGGCTTGCCAAATCGGCCCCCCTGCATGAATGAGGGAGGTCGTGGTTCCCATCGGCGAAGGGAGGCAAAGCGGTGGTGGTGAAACATGCTAGGATGTGTAGTGGAGACATCGTGGTCACTTTCTACGGCTGCGCTGCACACTCCCTTTTTGCTTGCTCCCGTGCGAGGGCGAAGCAAGGGTGGCAGGCCTAGGGTGCCCGATCCAGCCTTCACATGCTGCTCTAGGTGGCGGCCGGCAACGGTGGCACGTGGTGTCCTAGGGTTTGGTGCTGTGGGTCTCCATCAGCATGCAGGTTAGGAGGAAATGAGGGAGCGGGGCCAAGCCTCTCTCTCTCTCCGTATTTCTATTTTTTCTCATTTTTATCAATATCTTTTCGTTTAGATCTATGGATTAGTTAGCCAGAATGTTGGAGCACAGGCTGTTATTTTTTTCTCGGTTTTAGTTTCATTTTGGAGGTCTCTGCGGAGTGGTAGCTGATTTCTAGGGTCTTGTCCTCGTTTATAGCATGGATTCCTCATCGCTGAGTTTGATTTTTTTTTTCGCTTGGCTACATATAGCTACTCTGTTTTTAACTTGTTATGTTTATAGCAAAGCTAAACACCACTTGAATAATGTATGTAGGGTGAGGCGGTGGTGGTAATGTCGGCCACCCGGGCATTTGGAGAAGGTAGTTGAGTGGGGCAAGGGCGGGGACATGGCAGATATAGCTCGACAACCTCCACCAGTGTAGCGTGGCAGCGGTTATAGATGCAGCAAGGCGCCGCTATAGTCGCGCAGGAGCTAGCAGTGGCAGCAGGCTTGGCTGAATACGTAGAAGATGTGGGGAGGAGGGCAGTCCTATGTATTTAAAGTCAGGCCATGGTGGTTGGCAGTGGATCTAGTGGTGGAGGAGCCGCACGAACTAGGCGGGGAGGTAGAGGCAGCGTCGGCGAGAAGCGCGTCAGGGTCAGGGTTAGGGTCGGGGGAGGACACGAGTGGATGAAGAAGAAAATAAGATAAGCTGAAGAGAGAGATTTGATCTGGGGCCTCTATTTTATATATAAGGGTAAAAAAATCAATTAATGATTGCCCTTATTTTTGCATGGACTGTTTAGGATCATTTACGGTGAGGTTGTGTCTAGGATTTGCTGGTTTGGTTTCACCCTTCAGTTTTCTTGTATTTATTTTCTGTCCTTTTTCTATTGTAATTTGAGTGTAATTTCAGTAAATCTCTTGATTGTCCATAAAAAAAGCAAATGTGATACTCAGGAAACATAACATTAGCAGTCTCCCTTTTGTGAATGTACACACATAGTACGTAGAATTCCTCACCTCTATATGGTTCTTAAAGAGATTTGTCATATCAAGATTGAAAAAAAATCGGAATCTATGAAATAGGGGATCGAATGCAACCCAACAAAAGGTTTTATGCGCTGCCGGCTAGCAGAGTATGAGCTTAATTCCGTATTGTTGATATATGCCATCAGTGCACGTTCATTGGTTCTGTACTTGGTCACATCACGAGAGATAACTAGAGACGGCTCGTCAGAGCAAACGAGAGCCCCAGGTTGCTGCTTGATGTGCTGGTTATTTGGCATAGGATTCGTTGTATGAGATAACAAAGCCCTGCTGATAAATGACAATCTCAGTATGTTCGATCATGTGGTGACAACTGAACATATTCTGAACTGACGAAAACGTGACAAAAGCAACTTGGTTCTATTTCTATGGAACGAAATCCTAAGTGAACAAGAGTAATAAACTAATAAATTGATAAACATGCACACCTATGAACAAAAAGTCAAACTCTCCTCAGATTTAATTTTCATGGCCAAAGTGAGAGGTGGGAGTTGTTGCCTAGTCCTCTCTCTTCGGCTAGATTGAACCAATCTTATTCAGTCACATTAAAATGTGGATAAAAGGTACTTCATTAAAACCTCCCACTTTCACTGTCAAAATTATATCTGAGGCGCAAGGTTAAGTTTTTGCATATGTTCAAATATACTTTTGTCCATCTGATATTTCCTCTTACTTGATATATATAGCAAGCTTAGAATAGATTAATGGGGTCATATATAGGTTCCGATAAAAAACACATATTTATTTGCGATTAAAAAAAGATAGTTAACTGGAGAGAAATCAAAATTTTGTTAGCAACAGTGCAAAGCAGCAAACGCAGCTCTTTTATCACAAGAATGTGGTTTAGATCTAGATTACTTAAAAATATCCTAAATTCCTAATGGTAACGGATGCAAATCTATTAGAAATGAATAAGAATCACTCAATTACAGCATCCAAGGCCATATATATATTTGCAGAAAACAACAATATGTTACCATGCATATTCATTATATATAGAAAACGTATTCCAGTCGATTGCACCTTACCATGCATATACACGGTATAGCCTTATCCTTTTTCCAGTTATTCAAACCGCCATATCCATGTTTGGCTGAGAATTGTCTGTCGACCACTATCAAAAAGCTCGGTAGGCCATGCATGTCGGCTGGCTTTCCCTTTTCTTCTTCTGGAATAACTTTCTATGCGTCTGAACCGATATGATGTGTGATCAAGAATATATATAATTGTCACCATCATAGTTCGTATATGTTCTGTCATACGGCCAACAACGGGCCAAGCACACGATTAAACATGAAACCTTTTGCACGCGCAGATCTCTGCCTTGATGCAGATTATGGGAGAGTAGCTCATGCTACTGTGTGTGCCGCGCTATGATAGTGGTCTACTGTTTGATGTACTGTAGTTCTAGGATCTGAGCCGCTCAAAATGGACCCAACAGTGAACGGTACATATATGCACCAAGGGACGCAATAATCAGATCAGCATGCACGGATAGATATTGCTCATGTCATATTTATTTTAATATTTTTTAAGAGTCAGTGCTACAAATACATATGCAGATTTTTTTATCGTTTATAAATATGAAGTAATGTGCTTCGAATAGGGGACAAGTTAGATCTTGATAACGTTGGTTAAGAATATTTCCTTGAAATTGAATATAAGCATCATATTATCTACTTGTATAAATACAAAAAAAGGCATAATAAATTACCTCAAATTTAGTGTTTTATCAAACTGCACAAACTATTCTCAAATTTATTTTGTCCAAAAGAATATATATTTGCATTCACTAAAAATTTTAATTTTATCAGTTTACTTTTTAAGTTATTAAAAATATTAGTTGAATTTGAACTTATTTCATATAATTCATAGTTCTATGAGTTTTATAAAATATAACCAATTACACTTCACTTGCCGTTTTGGGATAGAGACTTATATGTTGTTTAATTCGAGTCAAGTCCTAATGAATACTCCCTCCATACTCGTATTAGATGTCATTTTGGACCGCGACACGATCTCTAAAGTGTAATTTTGACTGTTTATTTTTTTAAAAATATTTATTTAAATATAATATATGTATATAAATGTATTTTTCAAGACAAATCCAACCACAGATATCCCATATCCGACGTATACTGCCCTTCTTAATTATATTATTGCTTTTTGATATGAAAAAACTATCAGGAACCTGTATTTGAGATTTGAGATTTATGAAAATGTTTGGATATCCATAAATATATCTAAATTAATATGACTCTTAGATCGATCAAACGTCGAAAAATATCTTTATTTTTTACATCCCTGTTTGCACCCTACAATGCACAGCTATATATGTATACGGTGTCTCGCTCTCTAAGAATATTGCAGCAAGAGGATATCGTGCTGATGATTATTTTGCAAGGCCCATACACGGAACTCACAAGTGCACAACAAGATTTCAAATTCAGTTCAACCACACCCCCCCCCCCTTATTATCTGTTTTTCTAACCGGGATTGTCAGTCCAGTATTAAAGTAGTCATTTAGTCACGGAACTAGAAACGAGACAAAAATTAGACCTTTAGTCCCGGTTAACATCAACCAGGACTAAAGGCATTGTTAGCCCTTGCCTTGGGATAGGCACCTTTAGTCCCAGTTGGTGTTTCCAACCGGAACTAAAGATGTATTCTTTTGTTTTCTTTTTAAAATATTTTCTTTAGTTTAATTTATTGTAGTTTTAATTATTCGTATATGAATTGTAATTAAGAGATAAGATAGATACTCACTCCGTTTCAAATTATAAGTCACTTTAACTTTTTTGGTGCATCCATTATGTACCTATATATAATATTATGTCTAGATACACAGAAATATGGATGAATCAAAAAAGTCAAAGTGACTTGTAATTTGGAACGGAGGGAGTAAAGACAACAAATGAAAGACCTTGTTAGCATTACTCTACTTTTGCATTAACCAAGCTAGCTAGTTCCAGGAAAGGCACTCTGCATGTACGTATTAATATTCTTTCTAGCATACAGGCTTCAGAGCATACCGTTTGTCTCCAGCTTAAATTTGTTTCGATGTGCTATAAATAGGTGACCATCACCGTAGAAAATGAACCAGCCACCATTGTGGTCCTGTTATTCTCTTGCGTTTCGTCAGGAGAGAAGAGCCTCGTAAAGCCAATCAGCAGAGCAACAATGGCGAATGCTACTACCATTCGCTTCATAGTTGGAATTATAGGTATTTAATTTTCTGTCTGAAACTGCGACCCCCTTGCTGATTCATTGTTCAACAGCTCCGCCTAACACCACACCTCGGCTCGTCGTCTCTTTTCTTGCAGGATCTGTAGTCTGTGTGCTCCTCTATGCGGTTCCAGTGTAAATGACTACATGCATCCTGAGCTAATAATATCATCCCAAACACAGCATGGCCCGTATGTATGGCTAACTATATTAGTTCTGTAATTTTTTCCCAGGTTGACGTTTAAGAGAGTGGTGAAAGAGGCCAGTGTTGGAGAATTCTCATGCGTGCCATATATCCTAGCTCTTTTCAGTGCCTTCACATGGGGCTGGTATGGCTTTCCAATTGTGAGTGATGGGTGGGAGAACCTATCACTCTTTGGTACCTGCGCTGTTGGAGTACTCTTTGAAACTTCATTCGTCATTGTATACATATGGTTTGCACCAAAAGTCAAAAAGGTACATTCTTGAAGTTTCATATGGAATGCATTGCTAACATGTGCATAAATGTTCACAAGCTCATCGTCGGTGATACTAACACTGCCTTGCAGAAGATTGTCGTGCTAATGATATCTCTGGTTGTGGCCATGCTCTGCATGATTGTATCTTTGTCAAGCTTCATATTCCACACACACCATACACGCAAGCTATTTGTTGGTAGCATTGGTATAGTGACCTCCATGTCGATGTACAGCGCTCCGCTTGTAGCTGTGGTAAGTACTATATATCAGTTACCACAGGATTATGGATTACAGATATTTAACAGGAATCGTGCATATGGCAAAAACTTACAACAGTGACATAATATAAACCAACCACTGTATTTAAAACTACGTTCAAATTATTAGAAAACTAGGTTACTTTCTAAAGAAATTTAACGGATACTTCTGACATAATAATAAAATACTACAGAATGAAATGAGTTTAGATATGAAGGCTAAAACTCTGAAAGAAAAAAGGCTTCTAATGGTGCACTGAAAAGGATGCATTTTTTAGCTCATCTTGTTTTTATTTTGTCCTCCCATGATTGCAGAAACAAGTTATCAGGACAAAAAGTGTGGAGTTCATGCCTTTCTACTTGTCGTTGTTTTCCTTATTAACCAGTTTTACTTGGATGCTGTATGGAATCCTAGGAAAGGATCCCTTTCTTACGGTTAGTATGCTATCTGGATTTATTGTCATGTTAGGTTCTTCTGCCTTTGCGTAATTACTAATCAACTGTTTCGTTCTGAAGGCACCAAATGGCGCCGGGTGTTTAACTGGAATTCTTCAGTTAGTCGTGTACTGCATTTACAGCAGATGCAATAAACCACCGAAAGCAGTCGATGATATTGAGATGGTAAATGACTTGGACGTAGCAACTAGTCGTGAAGATACAAATGGCTGTAAACCTTAGCTTGAAGGCCTGCTTTTCTGAAGAAACTGCCTCCAATGTCAGCGGATACAGTCGTGCTATTGCACATGCAGTTATCTAATTTCTGAATTGCTTCAATGTTATTTCTTTTTGCGATTCTTCGCAGAACAAGTGCTGTGTTTGTAAAACTAGTTTCAATTACTCGAAGAAATCAAGGGGCATACATAGGACCTGCAATCAGTATCCTCATTCTGTTCCGTTCCAAATGGACAGGACGTTTCATTCATCAGCTGACTGTCGGCCCCCGGGCATCTCTCCGTCGCCCGGATCACCGCTGACCGCTGAACCCCTTCTCCACGTCGTTTCTAGTTTGTGGCGGGCTCCGGTGGTGCATCGTCGTCGCCGGGACATGTTCTGTTATACGCGTGCTCTATCTCTATGCAATGGACTCCTCGGAGGAAGGCATTCATGTGCGAGTTCGAGGAGGGCTGTCTCCCTCACTCCTTCGACGCGGCGACGAGGGAAAAGAAAAGGCGATGGCAGGGAGTATTTTTTACAAACACAGCAAAAAAATTTTTTACAAACACAGCTCAACTTGAGTCATCGTCGTGGCTCCCTCATTGACTCTTGGTCATACCATAAATTTTAATATTTTTTTCTAAAAATTTAGTTAAAGTTTAAAAAAATTAACATAGGACAACTTTTGAAATCTATTTTTTAGGACACAACGAGTATTTTCTTAGGTGTCCAACATCCACACGAGTTCAAGGGGAAGTCCAGAAGGACATAGATCCTATGCAGTACCTATTCACACGGTAAGATATGCAGTGGCCATATCTGAGCCAATTATCTTATAGGCAACGACTGGATTAGTGATCTTCTTATTTTATGCTCCCTTCCATCACCTTTTACTCAAACAAATACGGAGTCATTCATCTTACTCAAACAAATGCAATAATTTAAGAGAAAATACGAAGCTGAGCAGAACACATACCCATGTATACGTATTACGCATATTCAAATCAGAGTTTGCTGAATTATCAGTCATAACAAATGCCCACGTACTGAATGCTCTAGGTTACTAATTCATTGCTAGATCCTACATATCTTTTACTTTAAGCTGAAGTATTTTGAACACAAAAGCTTAATACAAACCTCCATGGCACAAACCATTTTAGCAAGCCCAGCTACAGATGATGGTGCCATAGATGGGTCCCCATATATAGATGACGCCCAACATATGCTTGAGGAATCGCCCACAATGTTTTGCTAATCCTTTTATAAGTACTTGATATATTTTGATGACCACATATTTTTTATGTAACTTTATACACTTAATTTTGTATGTGGTAGGATTTATATATATACGTGATTATTGTGCCGTGGTTATGTGTAGTGTGTGTCTACACGGCTAGCGTGTATGTGGCAAACAAAAAAAATACTAGAATAATTTATATCTTTTATTTATATTAACATAAAAAATATAAAAAAAATTATTATCATGTATGCCTATTAGGATCTTTACTCTTACTAAATGGCCATTCTCAATTCTCTAAAAGTCAAATATTTTTAACTTTAACTAAATATATAAGAAAATATCAATATTTATAGTATATAATTAGTATCATTGAATGTATTTTCTTGGATTTAAATATTATATGATTAATATTTTATACAAGCATTGACTAAAGAAAATTTGATCAGCCTAATATAGTTATGCCGTGCCCATGTCGACACTAGCACTATAGCCTTAGTGTCATGCCATTTCATGCGTTTTTGGATCGTGCTCATGCTGGTCATTTGGGCTGACCATCTATAACGATGAGAAACTTAACCAGTTTTTATGAGCAAGTTGTTTTCGTCCGATCCCCCTTATATTAAATTTCTGGCTCTGCCACTAATGGTAAATGAATGAAATAACCACTTTATGGATTTGCTAACGTGTAACCCCAAGTGTCCTGGTCAAAAAAAAAAATCCCCCAAGTGCGCGTGATAAATGATTGAATATGTGTCTACTTTTTATATGGTTTTTATTTAGCGTGTACGTGATAAATGATTGAACGGAATAACCATATTTACACGGGAGAAGAATAAAAATTAGTTTTGACTTCACACGCATTAGAGGAATCGGTATGTTTTTTCCCTCCTCTGATTATTCCTCTAAGCGGATGTAGAATATTTTTTTTCTCCCGTCATTAGAGGAATCGGCAAGTACGTGGGCCTGTATTCTATTTAGTTCCGTATCTGCTCTTAAATTATTGCATTTGCTTGAGTAAAAGGTGACCAAGTGACACTACTACAAACTACTACAGAATCGGCAATCACTGTCGGCCTATCACTGCCGGTTGTGTTTGGGCCGGCAGTGATTCCTCTTCACTGCCGGTTCAGTCTCTGACAGCCCCCCTCAATATCGGGGGCTGGGGCAGAACCGACAGTGAATTTCGACACCACTGCCGTATCACTGTCGGTTGAAGCCACGAACCGGCAGTGATGTGGAAATTCACTGCCGGTTCGTGTCTTAAACCGGCAGTGATACGGCTAGGTTTTTATTTAAGCAGGCACTGGCACGTTCCGAAATATTCAGACGCGCGCCAGTGCCCACTCAGCCGCCGCTCCACGCCCTCCATGCCGCCGCCACCGTAGCACGCCACCGCCGCCGCGTGAAGGCCGCGTCCTCGCCACGGCACCAAAAGCGCCGCAGACCTTCCTCCACGACGCCAAGCACCGCGGACCTCCGTCCACCTCCCTCCACGGTACCATGGTGTTCGACGAAATGCCTATTTCAGATGTTATTTGATATGTTATATGAAATTTAATATGGATAATATATAGATTTGATAGATAGATAGATAGATAGATAGATAGAGAAAGATAGATAGATAGATAGATAGATAGGGATAGATAATCTTAGTATATGATATTTGATATGTGATATGAAATTTAATATAGATAATAGATAGATAGGTAGAGAAAGATAGATATAGAGATAGATAGAGAGAGAGAGAGAGATAGATAGATAGATAGAGAGAGATATTTCATCTTAGTATATGATATGTGTTATGAAAAATAATATAGATAATAGATAGATAGGTAGAGATAGATAGAGAGAGATAGATATATAGATAGATAGATAGAGATGAAATATAATCTGAGTATATGTGATTTAATATATAGATGGCTGGACGTCGTAATCTTCCACCACCGGAGGAAATTGGTTGGAATGGTTATTGTACTTGGATGAGTTTCGATCCGGTATTCTCGGTAGCCCCGCAGAATTTTTCAAACATAGTAAGTTAGTAAAATATGTTTCATATGTATGACTAGATCATCCAAGTTAATTAACATGTCTTATATGTAATGTAGATGATTGATCCAGTTGTTTGGCTTAAAGGAACACTCACCTATTTTGGTGTTGACAATGTGGATGTTCAAATTAATCGTGTAAACAATGGTCCATAACTACAATGTCATATTTCATTTTCAATTGCCGTTAGGATGGGTCATGGTCATGCTCGTGGTCGTGGTCATGGCCGCGGTGGTGTTGGCGGGCGCAATGTGTTAGAAATCTCAGAGGTGGGAATACAGACACCCCAGCGTGGTCTTGCTATTAAGTATGTTGTCTTTGCTTGTGTTGTCACTCTCTCAAGAAATAGGATCACACTTCCTACTCTGTCATCAGTGAAGATTGAAGCTATTAATCGCAACATATATCATGATCTTCGGGGTTTGTGTGTACGAATGGCTCAAAACTCGCCAATAGTAAGTTTAAGACTCATAGTTTATACCTAGATTTGTTGTTATATGTTGTCAATATTGCTCTCATAATTAACCCGATACTTTTAGGTAGAGGAGTATGACATGACCTACGCAGGGTGTAGTTTTGAAGTCATTCTGAACCAAGTAATAGATGCATTGGGTTATGACTGGCAATATGCTGATAAAGAGCCAACACTAACTACTGCAGGATTTCAAGGAAAGTTGGTTGCGACTAAGAAGGGAGACTCACCAACTACTCGACCACCGTTAACTGTTGTTAGTACACCATGTGCTCGTAAGTGTGAAGCAACTGGGAGTGCACTATTTAATACGTTGTTGTTCATCGATGAGATTATTGGTTACAAGATATGTGACTTACACTTCTGCGAATTGGTAGTACTAAATCGTTGAACTATTGTAATGTACAATAAGTTTAAGACACATCTATGATATTCTGTAATATAAATGTTGATGGATTTTGTAATATAAATGTTGATGGTTTCTGTAATATAAATGTTGATGGTTTCTATAATATAATGCAAATTATAAAAATTAAATCACTGCCGGATCACTTAGAACCGGCAGTGATATAAAGCATACAATGTCGGTTGGTTAAATGAACCGGCAGTGATGGCTCAAGCATCACTACCGGTTTGTAACACGAACCGGCAGTGATGTTTGAGCCATCACTGCCGGTTTGCCATAACCGGCAGTGATGTAATGAGCTCATCACTGCCGAAATGGTTGTGTCGGTTAAAAAACCGTCATTGAAGGGAGGTTTTAAACCGGCACTGATTTGAGTTTCTGCAGCAGTGGGAGCGGGAGAAAAGAAAATCACTCCAGCCGTGGCCACTGCACACGATTTGTGTCCAGTCCAGAAACGTTCTGATCTCTGCCATCACACAAAGATCGAAACGGTGCGGTGTTCCTGCCCACAAGTTCGGGCAGAGTTTGAGTTGACATTACTGTTGCATGGCCGGTGCACGTGTGTCCGTTACGCGTACGAGTACGTTCTGTCCTTGCTGCTACTACTGCGTTGTCCAACTACAATATAAGGAGCTGGATTGCTGTCGCCGCTAGCTCACGGGAAGAGGAAAATTGGTCAAACAACAATTAAAGGTGGAATTTGCGACGCACACACAACACATTGTATCAGGAGAATTGTTCACTGATTGTTTTTCTAATTGTACATGCAAGTGTACTCAGGCTATAGATTTATTGTTCGTACATGAAATATACCAGATTTTTTGTTGCTATTGTTTTTTCACCATGTGGATGAAGTATGAATCGTGACACAAGGTTTGCTCCATGCAAGTTAAGATAAGAGCTATTCTTACATAAATAGAAATAGATGATACTGTTGATAAATTCGGTAACAAAAATATATAGTCTTAGACCGATAAGGAGAAGAGAAAATATCGTGAAGCCTTAACTCAAATATAACTTGATCTATCAAATAATATTTTGTAAGATTATTTGTAGGAGAAAATTGTAGCTTCTCTATAGCTTAAGTTAGAGTTAATTTGCATGTCTAAAGATTTGACAAGTAAGATGCATATAAGGATAAAGTTGTATACGCATAGTTGCAAGTTGTCTGTTCGTGAGAGGATAGAAAATAAATCTAACAATGGCATATTGAAAAAGTTTCAATGGTTATGAAAGCCAATCAAAATCTTCAAGCAAAGGAGATAAAATCTGCAAGTATTGCAAGAAAGACAATCACTTCATCGGTGAGTGTTATAAATTAAAGAATAAAGAGGAGAACTGAGACATATAGAGAGAAAGGTGAATCACTTTGAAGGATTTTAGCTTAATGCTTACTCGAAGGATTTTGGCTTAATGCTTACTCGAGTGCCTCTGCTGTGTGATAGCACGAGTGCCATCAGCGTAGCCAAAAATTCTGTGCTTCACTCTAAGACCAAGCACATCAATGTTCGTTTTCACTTCTTGAGAGATCACTACGAGAAGGGCGACATTGACCTACAGCATGTCGACACCCATAACCAGCTTGCAGACATTCTGACAAAACCGGTGGATCATGATGTGAACTAGGGTTCCCGATCTTCCGAAAGGTTCTGGTAACTCTCGAGTTGGTGGAAACGAGACACAAGTCGATCCGACTTCCGAACAACACGATCCGAAACCCCGCAATCGCAGCACCATGTCTCCTCTAGTTATCAACCGGCGTTGCACGGTTGACCTCGCCAAGAAGGCTAAGTCCTTTGCCTGCGAATCGAAGAACACAAGCAAGAACAAGGAAGAATGCAACCAAATTGCAGATGTATGATTAATCTCACGAGTTGAGGTCTCACAAACCGATGAAACGGCGAAATTGTTCTTGACAGAATAATCTAAGCAAAACCCAAAACCTAACGAGAGCGGCGGCGGCAGTTTATATAGGTCTAAGGGTCGTCGCCACCCCTGGACGCGCCCCCCTAGTGGGCTCAACGGCGATACATGGCCCAAAGGACTAAAAACAATGACACAACACTAGAATAGATTCTGGACGCTGACTTGTTTCGACGTTTCCGGATGACTCAGAAGGAATTTAGACCTGAAACCAATGTCATTGGTTTCCTTATGAAATTATATTTCCAACTGTGGGTGGATTATCGAAAATGGAGTCCGTATGCATCCTGGGCGTCGGTTTTACTCCTTGCTATTTCTGGACTCCGAAACATACTCGAAGTCGACTTGGTTTGGGCCTCCAACTTGACTTGGGCGCCCTTCCTTTTGCATTCCTTGGTCTTCTCCATGATTCCTAAGTACAATATAATCATTAGGTAGCAATCAATTCTCAAAATCATATAAAGACTTGCTTAAGAACGAGCTCACCTCTAAATTTAATTGTCGCGCGCGAGCTCTTGTGATTGGACCTTCAATATCTAGCAGAGGATCATCGTGTGCATCCAAAGGAGTGATGTCCTCATCAGATCAAGCTGCGTTTTCCCGCTTGAGAGGGGAATTGGGTGTGTGCTTTCCTTTTTAGATGAGGAAAGCTTGTGTATCATATTTCCTTCTTTGGTTTTTATTTTGTCTTTTCTTTTGGTTCTTAGCTTCTTTTCTTTGCTTTTTGCATCTCATTGCATTTGTATCATACTTCATCTTGAGCTTCATACCTATAGCCGATATAATGAATCTATGCTCTGTTTGAGGTGCTCTATGTGTCTATGGTGTTGCTTAACTTAGACTCTCTTTGATCTCGTGATACGCAATAGAGCTAAGTTAGAAAAGTTTTAAAACTGAATTTCATTCTTATGTCACCTCTAAAATGACACTAGCATGTGTAGGCTCTTTGAAGATCCCTTTTGGCTATTTTGTTTATAGCTTGTATCTATGACTCTTCAATGAATCATTCACTTCCATTGAGCACCATGTTTAATCTTGTTCTAAAATGAAGTAGCTCTATGAATAATGAATTGACAAGATCGAGTTGGGTTTGCTTATGTGAGCACTTCATTGTATCGAGACGGCTTCTCATTGCACATTGGGTTGAACTTGAGCAATGTCGTGTATGACCGAAACCGGACCTTAAGCTCTTTGGCTTTGCCCGGTTGCTAAGTGACATCACTTTGCTTACAACCACTCGCATACACATGTAATGTGTCTAAAACTGAATTTTGTTGCATAACTCTGAAAAATGAAAATCTTTGATTCATTTTGGGTCATGGCTTGATGTATGATCATTGTTTGGGATAGATTACTTGCTATACATTATGCCATGTTTAGTTGTCTTTCAGTGGTGATACCGTTTCTTTGCTCACACATGTAATCTTCTCTAAACTAGCTTCTAGAGTGATCTTTAGCTCAACTTGAGTCTTTGTTGAGTACTTGGAGCTGTGGTGATACCCTTTCTTTGGCTTGCTTCTATTGCTACTTTAAGCATAGATAATTCTATTGGTGATAGGTTTGTTTCTTTTGCTACATGTAGAAATAGTGGTGATGAATGAATTCTTAAATTTGCTGCTTTATTTCATATAGGCATTAATAAAGATTGGTTTGTCATCTATGATTCTCTCAAAGGTAGAGGCACTACTATAAAAAAGAACTTAATGAAGACGATTAAAAATGATTAACGGAGGCAGGAAAAGGCTTGCCTTTAATGAAAGATCATGGTTAATACTATTAACCGAGGTGGCTACCCTAATACGATTGCTAACGGTTACCCTAATATGATCGCCTCGGTTAATCATTTTCTACAATTTCAGAATCCATACAAAGAAATAGTAATTTTTTAATCCAAGGAGGCCCGCCCCCTCTGGTCAGCTACACATTTTGTGGCCTCAAGCTGCAACCCGCACTTGTTTTGCGCCAAAATCACAGATTGTGCGATTATGGATTGAGTGTTTTAGGCTTTATGAATTCAAATGAAAAAGTTATCAACTCGGAAGTTTTTTAACTTTTTGAGATCTACAACTTTTATTTTGATCACTTCTCCATCTAAGATCGTTTCTAAAACTTAAATTTCAAATGTACTAACTTTACATGTTATTATCCTTAGTTAGATGTTTTCAAATGGAGAATCTCAACTATAAAGTTGTTTAACTTTTTGGGATCTACAACTTTTGTTTTAGTTGTTTCTCCATTTGAGGTCATTTAAAAAATTCAAATATTAAATGTAACAAATTCAAACGTAGTTTTTCTTCACAAAATGGTTTAGAAAGAAAATGTTGTCAACTACAAAGTTTTATAACTTTTTGAGATCTACAATTTTTATTTTGATTATTTCTTCATCCAAGAAAGTTTAAAAATTTCTAAATTAAGTATTTAATTTATTACATGCTTAATGGAGACAGGCATTATAAGGTAACTGCCTCAGTTAATCGCACCGAGGGGGGAAATTGTAACACAACCGCCTACCGAAGCGGTTGCGTTAGGATGATCGTCTCGATTAATAGACATTAGTCGAGGTGGTTATGTAATAAATATCCTCCTCGGTTAATGAATTTTGGGAGATGCCTTCTTGTAACAGCCTCGGTTAATGATAGGCATGCCAGGCACTAACCGAGACGGTTAATATTGCTGCCCGCCTCGGAGGGGGTTTTGAAAAGATCACGGTTAATCTTTTTTTAGTAGTAAGGTTATGTTACATTGGGTGATGACAGACCACGTGATATTCTTAGCATTGGATCTATTCAGATTAAGATTCATAATGGCATTATCATAACTTCGACTGATGTGAGACATATACCAGACATGGGCAAGAATCTTCTTTCACTAAGTACTCTTGATGCTGAAGGGTACAAGTACTTTGTTTAAGCCTAGGAAAAATACCTGATACCCATTACCCAAACTCGAATTACCTGAACCCGGACCTGAATTACCTGAACCCGACGTACCCGATCCTAAATCTGGATAGTGATTTTGATTACCCAAAATTAGTTTAGGTAATTCGGGTAATATATATCCCCTCGTATCAAGCTACCCGAACTACCCAAAGCTTTGTATATATCTTTTTATTTATTGTTAGTTGAACACTTAAACTTATCACTTTTTGAACAAATGACTAATATATTATTCTCTAGAAATTATTGTTCAAATTCTATACAATTACTACTGAAATTTTATCTAGTTTATTAATTTATGTAAATTTGAGTAAATTGTGTGTAGTGTTTTTGGGGCCTAATATCTAGTAGCGGTTTTCATTACCTAAATTTTGAATTGCCCGACCTAAAAAAATTGGGTAACCCGAACGCCCAGACCGTCCTGGTGGAGATGGAGTTTTAAAGGTGTCAAAGGGTCCTATTATTGTAATGAAGTTGAATTGAAATCTCTAAATTTGTACAGTCTTCATGGTACTACAATTACAGGTGATGCTGCTATAATTTCTAATTCACCATTTAATTTTGATGCTACTAATTTGTTTTATATGCATCTTGGACATATGAGTGACATACCTTGCATGAATTGTGCAAGAGAGGTCTTCTTGATGAACATAGCATCAGTGAGTTGAAATTTTGTGAGCATTGTGTGTTTGGCAAACACAAGAGGTTGTCATTTAATACCTCTAACCATAAAAATAAAGGTACTCATAATTATGTGCATTCTGATTTATGGGGACCCTCTTGTAATTCTCTATTGGTGGTTTTCATTATATGTTGATTTGATGATTATTCTCGTAAGGTATGGCCTTATTTCTTGAAGCATAAATTAGAAGCATTTTCAACATTTAAAAAGTGGAAAATTATAATTAAAATCCAAACTAAGAAGATTAAAAAGCTTCGAACTGAAAGTGGGATGGAATTTTGTTCAAATGAGTTCAAAGCATATTGCAAGTCTTAAGTCATTGTTAGGCAGTACACTATTCCTTATACGCCTAAAATAGAATGGTGTAGCTGAGCATTGGAACAAAATTGTCATGTCTAAGGCACATTGCATGTTGTCTAATTTGGGTTTGAGTAGAAGTTTTTGGGCTGAAACCACTACCACTACATGTTTTCTTATTAATCATTCACCATGCATTACTCTTGGAAAAAGCACTACAATTAAGGTATGGTTCGGTTCTCCAGCTGATTATTCGCAATTGAGAGTTTTTGGTTGTACTGTCTATTTTTATGTTGGTAGTGGTAATTTGGAGCCTAAAGCAACTAAATACATATTTCTTGGTTATGAACCTAGTGTTAAACATTATAAATTATGGAATCCACAAACTTGTAAGGTTATACTTAGTGGGAATGTTATCTTCAATTATCCACTATATTTTTTTTGACAACATATTTGTTGATGCTCCTGTTGAGGGAGAGAAAATACGTGTGTAGATAGAGCACTTGATTGATGCACCAGATATTGATAATGTTGTTGTGCAAGAAGCACCTATTACTGAAATTTCTCTAATTGTTGATGATTTATCTGTTATCGAGTGTTCTTCTCTAGTTGTACAACCTCCACAACATTCTATTGCTACTGATAGGGCATGAAGGAAGCCCAAACTAGTTAAAATGTATATTGAAGAATGCAATGTCACTTATGGTATGAGTGTTGCAGAAGAGATTGAAGGTAATTCACAACCTTCTAATTATTCTAAGGCTATTCCTTCTGCTGATTGCAACAATTGAATGACTGCTATGCAAGATGAGATGGAGTCACTTAAAAAGAATGGTACTTGGGAATTAGATAAATTGCTTAAGGATAAAAGGCCTATCCATTGCAAATAGATTTTCAAAAGAAAGGAGAGTATTTCTCCAAGTGAACCAGCACAACATAAAAGCAAGATTGGTTGCTAAATGTTATAACTAGATTCCAGGTATTGATTTTAATAATGTCTTTTCCCTAGTTGTTAACAATTGTTCTATTAGCACTTTGCTTAGTATTGTTACCATGCATGAATATGAACTTGAAAAACTAGATGTTAAATCTGCATTCTTACATGGTGTGTTAGAAGAAGCCCCCCATCCCCCCCCAGCATCACTTACTCATAAAATGCTTTTTGCCAGCGGCCATTTTAGATTTACCACGCGAGCAAACGCGTCCACCACAGCCGCATCCGGTTAATCATGCATTACCCACGGTGGCATAAGTGCGCTGCTGTAAATCGATTAACCCAGCTGCGGGTAACACTTGTGGTTAAAGATTTACCGCAGCGGATGTTGTAATTGGATTCCGGGTTTAATCATTAATCCTGGCAACATGTTATATGGCTGCATCGTTAATATTTATAGGGAAAACCAGCGTTAAAATCGAATCAAATCAAATTCAATCTAATTCACATATTTGAACACACACACACACACACACACATATATATATATATACACAACAACACAACCATGCATTCACTATGTTGTTCATTATCCATCATAACATAAAGGTGAAATCATTTAAGTTCTCACAAACACACATATATACAAGTTTGATGAAACTAACTAATGTAAACGATATTGCTAGCTAGCTCCATGTAAAATTCATTTGGAATGTGTAATCCATGGGACATAGCATGGTAGGTCATTTCCTAAGCATCTCGTACTTGGGCTCCTACCCTAATGGACTATTGGTGTTGAAGAAGGGTTTCTTTCATATACGGATTTGTCCAAGACAAACTTACATAAGTCTGCTCTCATTTGCTTGAAGGAGTATTGTTTGCTTTGCACATACATCCACTAGTCTAATCCTTCCTTGAGATGCCGCCATCTATTGCTATAGTTCTTGCACTTCCTTAGGTACTCGCAGGTGTAGAAGCCACATAGAAGTGAATTGTCTGGTTGTTTGGCGCACTACACGAGATCACAAGCATTAGAACACACACACACACACACACACATATATATATATATATGTGTGTGTGTGTGTGTGTGTGTGTAGAGATATAGAATGCTCAGTGCATGAAACCATAATTGAACCTTTGAAGTACATACCGGAAAGTCGTGCCTAATTTTGATTTTATTCGCATGCTTTTTATTAAACTTTTGTGTTCTTCGATCATAGAGTCTGGGATTCTTCATGTACTCCAAATAAGATCTGTATAAAATGCACTAGTGTTAGCAATAATTTGAATACGTACTACAATTGTACATGAATATATAGTAAGTTCGAGCGCTTACACTTTAATGCAATATTCAAAGTGTTTGTACCCTTTCTTATTTGTTGTCCGCAATGAAACAAATATGAAGGCCCTGCCATCTTAAGGATAGATGAGAAATGTAACCCAGTGGCCCGTGAGGCCCATGCTGCACCAATGAAACAGAATACAGATTACAATGAGAATAGATGATCCTAACCATTAATCTTTACTAACATGGAATTTATGGACTTACTGATGCGATATGATGTCCCAATCTTCACAACGTAGGATGAACTCCTGATAACTAACTTCAAAGAAGCCGAGATAACTTGCTGAAAGCAGCAATAACTAGTGCAACCTGAAAAATAAAACTCGAAGCCAACCACCGTCTTTAACTGGCAACCTGAATCGAGGATTCGCCCAACCACACTCTCAAAGAACCAACCAACACAACCTACAATCAATCAAGGAGAACCTTGAAGGGAGTAGGAGCACCAATTGGGAGCGGATGGAGCCGCCGCTTCTGTAAATCCACAAAGGAAATCACAAGAGCAAAGGGGTAGAGATCTCTCTCAGTTTTTGTTAGCACACAGCTGAACAAAGGGGTTCTGTATTTTGATTATCAAAAGTCTGAGATTACAATGATTTTAGGGGGTATTTATACTAGCAACAGCCCTGCTAGATAGGGGGAAACTCAAAGTAAAACAATAGATGCGAACTATGTGAACAGGCCTCCTCGGAATGCCTTCATGGAGAGTTCCCACGTGGCTGTTGGGCTTCTACGCAGTCTTCAATGGTTTGTCAATAAATCCACCTTGAGAACTCCAATTGATATGTCGTTGGTTGCGTTGGAAAGCTAACTTGATAAGCTTTCACATCATGTCCAGCATGCATCACGACATATTGTAGAATGGTACAGTTTTACACGTGAAGTTGACCAACAGACTGACTGTCGACCATCTCACCAGTCTGCACTAAGACTAGTCGCCAGACTAAATGGAGCGTCCAAACTGGTCGTCACTTGATGAATTCAAAACTAGACTTGATAAGCTTTCCAAAAAGTGTTGATTGACCTTCATAGCTTTTGGGAATCAAAAGTTATGACTATTTCTTCTAGATGGTTCTGTCACACTGGACTGACTCGAACGTGATTCTTCTTTGTACTCCACTCTTGGTGTATCCATGTCATCCTCCTTGATAAACCTGAGCAATAATAACATGCACGACTTAGGTAGTATATAATTCTCATTAACATTAAGATGAATTTCACAAAGTAGCACGTGCACCTCTTGTTGTAGCTTCTTTGCTCGGCTACGTGTGATCGGTCTATAAAAGTCTTGGGCTGGTGTGGTCGGAGTGATTGATGGTGAGGTTGGTGTTCTTGATGACGTGGTCGGAGTGCTTGCTGGCATGGTCATATCATCCTCCCCCTCTTGAAAAGGAGTCGTCCTCGACTCTAATCCATCTAAAACCAGTAATTGTGCTAGGCCAATATGGGTAGTCCTTATGTTTTTACTGCAACAATCTTTTTCTTCCATCACAGCAATGTGTTTGAATCTATAATCATATAAACCAAGTAGTAGTCTTGTAGGTGGAAACCAAAAGGTTTTAGGGTCAAGTTTAGCTTTCACCTTGAATGGATACTTAGAATTAGGAGTAAATGTTGATGTCCTTGACATGGTCATATCATCCTCCCTCCTTTCAAGAAAATTATTCCTCAACTTATGTTGTCCTGAAAACAGTGGAAACAAAACACAGGGTGGATATATATGCCAAATGCTATGATAACTTATTGAATGTTTTTCATTGTGCTCTTTATAATTATTTCTTTTCACATGAGAGAAATAGCTTCTCCATTTTTCTGGACATGTAGTTAGCTTTGAAGTTGGAAGCACAAAGATTTCTTTCAAACAACTTATTTTATTAATGTTATCACGTTTAATCTTAGCAAAGTCAAATATATCAAAAGATGATAATGGAGTATATTTGATATTCCAATAATTCTTGATGCACAACTCATGTAAAGGTTTAGAAATGTACCTTTCATACTCAATGGTCCCATATGTGGATGGAGAATTCTTGAATGAAATATAACATGTTTTCACAAGGAAATACCATTGATTTTTCTAAAGAACAAGCACTAAGCAATCTTTTTATTTCAAACAAAGGAAAGTATGGTTCACAAGATGTATTAGTCATTTTAATCAATTTCATTTCAGCAAACTTGTCACATGTTATGCAAAGGGCACAAGCATAAAATTTATTTATAGCATGATGTCCAATTAAGTTAAAAGTAAACTTGCAGCTATATGCACTACTGAAAGATTTCATAGATGATATGTCAAGAATATTTTGAAGCATTTTATCAATCTCAGAAAATTCAATAAGCTTGACATAGAACACACATTCAGCAGGGGATACCTTTGTGAAAAAATCAGCATGAGTAATCAATTTCACATGGTCCATGTTATTGGTTTCTAAAGTAGCACATATATGAGTTAAAACATAGCAATGTTCATGCATGATTGAACAATGGTTATCAACTTTCAAAAATTCAGCACTTGATTGAACATGTGAATGTATCAAATTAGGACAAAGATTTTGTAATCCTAGATCTGAATTATTTCCATTACCTTTCAGATTTGATGATGGTGTATGTATATTAGAATGTACCTCTAGATTGTAACCGTCATTGTTGTCATGATTCGATCTTGGGGCAGCAAAGAATTGGTTATCAACATCGATTACCTTATCACTTCTCTCATGAAGTATGGTGGTGTTGTGAGAATCAATCTCTTCATCATGTTCCTTGCACACCTGCACATTTTGAGAGACAACACTAGAAATACAGAATAGTGGGTTAGTGCTTAAATCATCCTCACATGTGTTGCAATGAAGCTCTCTCTTTTTATGTGGTGTATCTCTCACACTCAATTTGTCAATGCTCTCAACCTCACATTTAGTGGAGTCACACAACTCACTTTTGTTTTCACTCTCACTCAATTTGGCTAAGTAGCTCTCATACTCACATGGGTTTTGAGGCACTATCACTTCGATGTCTTGTGGAGTAACATATGAATAGGTGTCATCACCTTCAATCTGAACGTTAGGTAGAATATTGGAGCACAAAATTTTAGCACCACTGTCCAATAATTTCTCATGATCCACAGTTGATGGTATAACATATATTTGCATCTCTGGATTAGTTGTAGCTTGGTACTCTTCATCTTGGACAGATTTGTCGCTTCCATTAGATGTCACAATCGGAGCATCTATCTTAACACATTCAGCTCTCAGATTGACACTATGGTCAACCTTCAGATTCAGATTTGATAAGCCTTCAAAATCTAAAGTATTATCAATCTTTGTATCACATTTTGGCTCCAAATTTTCTCTATGTTGCATAGAAAATTTCTGGATAGATTTGGAGCATATAACTTCACCAATGTTAGCACTAGAACAAGGCTCAAAATATCTGAGATCTGCAGCACTTGTGTTTGTGTATTGCGATGGTGCTTCTTGAATAACAATTGCACGATTTGCATGGCCCAAAACTGCTGCTAGTTCCTTCAACTTTGAACTGAAAAGATCAGCCCCTGATAGAGAAAGATGTTCTCTAATTTCACAACTTGATTTATAATCTTCCACAACTTGCATATTGGATTCTTCTAGCTCACTTTCTTTGGCATGTGCAGCAGCATTTTCTTCTTGATCATGCAGATAACTAAGAGGACTGCATACCTCATCCTTTCTCTTATGAACTCGAGACATAACGCTATCTTCTTGCTGTTCAACAGAGTTCTTCTTGTAGTGGTATTGCTGATGTTTACTCCTTCTAGCACTAGAATCTACTGAAGAAAATTTAGGGACAAGATGACCTATCTTCTTGCAAGGAGTTGGTGCTTGCTGTTGTCCAACCACAGAAAATAATCTAGGCTGCAGCTTAGCACTTCTATCTTGACACAAATTAATGCTTTGTGTGACCTTGTCTTTTTGTACCTTCTTCATTTTCTTCTCTTCTCTAATTGCTCAACTTAGAAGATCTTACATGCTTCTAAAATACTTTCCATCAATTGCAGCAGCAATGTTTGCATTGAGACCTTTCTTGAAGTATCTGATTGCTTCCATGTCATCAACAAAATTTTCTTGATGCAAGGATGAATTTAGCTTATCATAATGTGTTTGGACAGACCTACTACCTTGTTTCATATTCTCCAAGCAACGAAGCATAATTAGCCTATAATTTCTTGGAATAAATTCCTTTCTCATGGCCTTCTTCAAATCATCCCAATTCTTGATGAGACGCTTATGTGGATACTGTTTCCACCAATCAAGAGCATAATCTTCAAATTCAAGTACAGCTCGTGTTATTTGCTTAGCTTCTGAAAAATCTTGGACTTCAAGTTCAATCTCCATGTCCTCTTGCCAATTAAGAAACTCTTCGGGATCAATAGTTTCATAGAATGGAAGATGGGTGTATCTTCGTCCTGTCATGGTTAATGCATATGCAAAACAACAAGCTTATATGTGGTATAGGATAATATTTGAAACTTGCACAATCTCACCTCTCTTACCAACCAAAGCTCTTATGAATTCCCTATGGATTACAGAGACACAAATGTGTGGTGGTAACAAGAGTGATGGTTAAGCGAATACAAGAACAGAGTACCAATTACGATGGCTTGTATGTGGAGCTTGGTGGGGATTAATAAACAAGGAATGCAATCTGAATTCTAGTTGTTGTAAAGTTAAATAACAATCCAAACTAGAAGTTCCCTGCCTAGTGCTCACCACAAGATAAGAATGAGATATAAAATGATCACACACGCGCAAAGAAATTTTAGAATTGATGCAAACAAGGGATATGATTAGGATGCAAGTGTTGCAATCAGACCTAACCAATTTTTTGCGCCAACAGGGATAACAAACTGGTTGTACAACTTGATATGAAAAACTTGGAGCTCTTGTGCACATAAACCAACTGATCTTTCAACTTTTCTCAACTCTTTTTTCAGTTTTTCTTCTATATTTTTTTGCTCTTTTTTTATAGAACAAACCGCAAGGATCAGATATAATACTTGCACACTTAAGGTATTAAACAAAAATACAACTAGTAGCTATAACTTGATAGGATCAAAGATATCAAGAAGGATGATATAGGCTATAGATATAATTTCTTTTTGTGGGGATTTTCAGATATATAAAAGAGACTCAAAGAACACGCAAAGGGTAATGATCAGAAACTAAAACAAAGACTCTAATGGACTAAAAGTTAACAAAACTCACTAAAATAATAGATTGAAACAAAGGGCTAAAATAATTTTTAGGCTTTTTGGTGGATAGGACGAAACAATAATATATGTAGCTAAGGGTAAAGGATCCTACCGTGCTAACGAAAGCTTTGATACCAGATGATGCGATATGATATCCCGATCTTCATGACATAGGATGAACTCCTGATAACTAGCTTCAAAAAAGCCGAAATAACTTGCTACAAGCAGCAATAACTAGTGCAACCTGACAAATAAAACTCGAAGCCAACCACCGCATTTAACCGGCAACCTAAATCGAGGATTCGCCCAACCACACTCTCAAAGAACCAACCAACACAACCTACAATCAATCAAGGAGAACCTTGAAGGGAGTAGGAGCACCAATTGGGAGCGGATGAAGCCGCCGCTTCTGTAAATCCACGAAGGAAATCACAAGAGCAAAGGGGTAGAGATCTCTCTCAGTTTTTGTTAGCACACAGCGGAACAAAGGGGTTCTATATTTCGATTATCAAAAGTCTGAGATTACAATGATTCTAGGGGGTATTTATACTAGCAACAGCCCTCCTAGATAGGGGGAAACTCGAAATAAAACAATAGATGCAAACTATGTGATCAGGCCTCCTCAGAATGCCTTCATGGAGAGTTCCCGCGTGGCTGTTGGACTTTTGCGCAGTATTCAATAGTTTGTCAATAACTCCATCTTGAGAACTCCAATTGACGTGTCGTCGGTTGCGTTGGAAAGCTAACTTGATAAGATTGCACATCATGTGCAGCATGCATCACGACATATTGTGGAATGGTACAGTTTTACACTGGAAGTTGACCAATAGACTGACTGTCGACCATCTGACCAGACTGCACTAAAACTGGTCGCCAGACTAAATGGAGCATCCAAACTTGTCGGTACTTGATGAATTCAAAACTAGACTTGATAATCTTTCCAACAAGTGCTGATTGACCTTCATAGCTTTTGGGAATCAAAAGTTATGACTATTTCTTCTAGACGGTTCTATCACGCTGGACTCACTCGAACGTGATTCTTCGCTATACTCCACTCTTGATGTATCCATGTCATCCTCCTTGATAAACCTGAGCAATAATAACATGCATGACTTAGGTAGTATATAATTCTCATTAACATTAAGATGAATTTCACAAAGTAGCGCGTGCACCTCTTGCTGTAGCTTCTTTGCTCGGCTACGTGTGATCGGTCTATCAAAGTCTTAGGCTGGTGTGGTCGGAGTGATTGATGGTGAGGTTGGTGTTCTTGATGACGTGGTCGGAGTGCTTGCTGGCGTGGTCATATCACTTACCCAAAGTGGTAGGTAGCGAGGATACACTGGTTTGATCCCTCTTTAATATTACTCATTGCTCCTAGTATGTACATTACCATGGCCCACTTTTTGTCGTCGATCTTTTTCTTGTGTGGCTTATCTCTCTGTCGAGCGATCAAGTCAATCATGTCTGGATGGTTGTCCGGTAGCGGGTAACCAACGAGCACTCGCTCAGCAATATGCATTGGAGAGATAGATAGATGCATGATAGGTTGCATTCCTTTCTTACATAGGACATCATCCTGTGAGGACAAGTCAGAATGACATAAGTAGGCATTCTTTGCTTAAGTCCACACAGGAAATATGTGGAAGTCACAAAGTACTTACAGAGAAAACAAGGTGACATGGGTGACGTTCAAGTCCTCTTCCCGCAGTAGTCTATACATGTCGTGGAATTCCACAACGAGTTCAGCATCTGTTGGCAAGTGGAAGTACTCTATCGGAACCTTCATGGTGAAGGATGACATGCCAAGTTTTTCCACTTCCATATACAATAGATGGCACCTTCGCACCTCCCACTTATCCTCATGGATGAGTTGGGCTTTAGTCAACATAAACCTCCCATTCTCAAAGTGGTCGAGGCATTCATCCGAGATGGGCCACAAATTTATCATCGTTTTTGGCCTGGAACAACAGGGTAGAAATGTTAGTGAGTGCAAAGGAGTACGGGATATGAACGAAAACAAGTACTATTTATAACTTTCGAATGTATTCGAGAACGGGAGCTCGGCCTCCGTCTCATTGTTAGTCTTTTTCAGCGTGGGAGGGCACCGGTTTGGGCTCAGTTGGCTTTGTAGCAGATGGTGTCTTTAGGCCCTGTGCTTCCTCGTACCTCTCAGTCCTTCCCTTGGGCCCATAGGAAGACTGCTTAGGTGTAGAGGAGAGCTCATCCTCAGTTAGCCTACAGGTGTTGCCTTGTCCCTCGATGCTGCCTCTGAACCTACCACTGCATCGGTTGGTTTTGGAGATGGACTTTTTTCAAAGAGGAGGCATGCTCATGCCCCGGGGTGACTTCTCAGCTTTGTCATCTTTATCAAGATCCAACACATGAGGGCTGATGCCACCATCGTCGCTGTTGTTAGTGTAATGATCTCAAGGTTGTCCCTATTCCAAAGGACTTCTTCATCATACGTGGCTCCAAGAATCATGACTCCATTAGGGGTAGAATAATCCATCTGATATTTTGCATATTCTGCCAGATTCCACATAATGACCATGATGATGTAGTTGGCTGGGATCTGCTCTTTGGTAAACACATTGATGTCCTTGGCTGGCAACATAGCTTCATCACCCATGTTCAGCTTTTTAATCCTACCAAATGGCAACAAGAGCTAGGCATGTACAAGCTCTTGGATGTCGTCAGTCCAATTCCTTGGTCGGTCCTCGATCATCGGCACTTGAGCCAGGGGCACGCCAACCTGGTGAAACATCTAGATCTTCAGCGCCACCATATGTGGGTTACTGCTCATGAAGGCGTCCTTTATCCCCTGGCTGATCATTTGGGACAAGCCTTCTTTTATGCCTTTGTGAAAGATGTCATTGTTATATCTCTACCTCAACTTGTACCTAGCAGTGTCGGCTTGTCACGACTCCACTGCCCTCTAGTTCATCTTTGACAACATGCCATGGATGTGGTTGTGGTGCTTGGGATTTCCTAGCACCTCGGTCAGCAAGTCGTGGTCCCTGAGAACCTTGGAATGGTGGAGGCGTTGAGGAGGCGTGCGGGAATGGCAGCGACGATGGTGGTGGTGGTGCATGATTTTGATAGCCCTTCAGGGTTGTTTTGGAAACCGGCGAAGGACTTGGCCACTCTAACTTGCAAAATGGCATATATAGGCAGCAATTTACTGTGGCGGGTGAATTAGGTTGCCCACTATGTGGCGGGGATTTACCAAGGTGGGTGCCTTAGGTTACTATGATGGTGGTTAACGTCAACATTTAAATAATTATAAACATGATAAATGGATCAACCATATGGAAAATATAAAAGTATAGGGCTTTATCTGACAAATTCCACAAGTTTTGGTATGCTATTATTTTCCAGGGACTATTCCAAAAAAGAGTAATAAAGGGAATCAAATTAGAATAAATATCGGAATAAATCCGCGACGAGATATTTTCCAAAATAGTCAAGAAGTATCGAGAAGACACCGAAGCGAAGCGGGCCACGAGGTGCCACCAAGTGGGGCCGACCGGCCACCCACGGGGCCCACCTTCTGGAGTGTTCCTCCACCTCCTCTAAGGAGTCATCTCGGCTCTACATTAAGTCAGTTTGATCCAATGGCTGGCATTTACCCCACCGGACTATAAATAGAGGGAAGATTCCACCCCCAGGATACTGGAGATCCATTCAGTCTAAGTCATTTGAGATCTAGTCATACAGAGCCACAAACCTAAGTTCATCTAGAGCCTCTCTAGTTCATAGCATAGCTTAGTTAGATCAAGAGTAGAGGAAGTCAAGATACGTCAATCGATCTTGGACTCCTGACATTGTCAAGAGATTGGAGTCTAGTACAGTTCTTATTCTCTTCTCTCTTATTGTGATTATTTGCAGTTGTATGATATTTATGTGCACCATTCTTCATTATTATGTTCTTGTTTACTTTATTCATTGTTTACATTAATATGTCTAGTATAGTTAGTTTGCTATTGAGTTCATGCATATGATCGTATAGCGCTCGTCTACTCGATCGTGTGGCGAGTGGTAGTTAGTATGTAGGTGTGGTGCTTAGATACATTGCTTATCTACGGATGCCCCCATCTGTGTCGGGTCGTGGGTAGATTGTGGACGTGATAGGTCCATTGAGTCCTTTGTAGGCCTCCCCCCATGCAGTGGTTTGGTACGGAGGGATTGTCAGGTTGAGGATATATTCGTATATCTAAATTTCTGAACTCAACTCATCCTGTTCATGGCCCCATTATGGTTGGGAACATTGGTAGTATTACTTAACGATGATTGTTAGATGTACTTGCACTAAATGACGTAGCTTTGACGATAGCTACAATACTTAAGAGTTATTTCCTTATTACTTGCATTGGACAAAGCTTGTGTAGTGACTAGAGTGCTCTAAGAACTTTATCTTTATTATTATGATGACTGATCATTACCCTTATCATATATATATATATATATATATCATGTGACTTACCCCTGTTATAAGTGGAGTTCTTGGTTGGTTAATCCCTTCATTTATTTCATATGCTTGTCATCAATACTATAGATTATCCCTTTAACTAGACCTTCCCAGTGGTAAAAATATAAATCGACAACCTGGTAATACTCTAGATAAAATGCTACAATGGTGTATTAATTTGTCCCCATGCAGAATCATTTGTTTTTTATAATTTTATATCCATCATTATTTATTTCTACCTAGTCACACATAAAATAGAACATTTCATAAGTACCATTAATTATTCCTAACTCTATAATTGGGGATGACAACCTAGTTCCCTGCTTAGGAGTATAAGGTAAAAGATAGTGGCTAGTTGCTAAAGACAAGTTAATTACATACCATACATTTTTGGCACCATTGCTAGGGACCTTTTCTTGGTAATGACGTTAGAAATCCCAACAGATGCCCACTGCTATAAATGAATTACTCCAGCAAGTGACTTAGGCTGACCGCTTCGGTACATGATTTATTGTGGCAGGCAAATTAGGTTGCCTCTAGCGGTAAATGCTTGTCTGATACCCTAAACCTCTTTCTTTCTAGTGACTGCACTAAATCTATTATCACACACAATTTGAACTGGACTGAATCTGTTACCCCCACATAGTTTGCTTGTACATCACTAGTTCTTTCTCCTCCAATAAGCTCATCATCCTCCCACTTCTATAAAAATTAAAAAAAATGCATAGTACACTAGTGGTAGTAGATTGAGCAGTAGTAGATACATCATTGCATATTTGGAGGAGTTTTTTCCATTTTTTTCAACATCAATCACTTATGTTTACAAAACTTGTCTTGCATATGGAGTTGAATACATCATTACATAAATGTTTGGCAACACAATCATTTTGGTGCACGCGCTTTCACGATCCGCTTCTCACTATTAGGTCGGGCCCAAGGCATCATCTTGGTCTTGTTGAATTTGTCCTCAACGGCCTTGATCTTCTTTGGATGATGAGTAAAAAGTTGGAGCTCTGCATAGTTGTTTATTGTTTGGGACTCTAAACCCCATCAGCTCCCATGATTCGCTGCTTTGTGCCTTTTTGTGTCCTCTAGGTACACATAGTATGCCACTTGCGCGACATTAATTGCTAGTACCCATTGATCATCTTTATAGTCGATACTATTGAGGTCCATAGTGGTTGGCCCAAAACTATCCACTACAACCGCTATAGGCTTGACCCACTGGCACCTAAAGCGGTTAGGTTTAGGTTTTCGCCATAGTCAAGTTCCTAGATTTCTTCGATCTGCCCATAGTATTGCCTCCTCTAACTTGTGGACTCGTCGATGCCCTCATATCAAACACCGTTGTTCTGAGTCGTGCTCTTATTATCCTTCTCTTTTGTGTGGAACATGTACCTCTTAACGTCATACCATTGCCACATGGTGCTTGGCTAGACAGACATGACACAAGCCTGTTATAATGGTATTTGTATCTTCATTGGGGCATCCTTCCAAGGGTATGTGTTGCACTTTGATTCAATCCAATAAACTTCTCTTGTGATGGTTCTTAACCCATTCCTCCGTGTGTTGCCCATCATGAGCAGCGTCGATGTCTTCTAGGTGCTTTTTGACGTATTTATCCATGCTCACTAGTTGATGGCGGATGCTATAATGAGCTTCTTACACCATTTCGTATGGTACATCGGTTCATACTTTTTGAACCTTGTACTCCATACCTGATGTTCTACCTTCGTGCTAATGGACTAATAGCCCAATTTCCCTCACGTCTCTTATAGACCTCATACACCAGTTCATGGCCTCCATGATCGTGTACACCTTGATCATAAAGCCCTCCGTGTGAGCATGGCTATCGATGTATCTGTTGAGGGTGGATATGAACCGCCCATACATCCACATATGGTGCAGGTACATGGGGCCAAGTTGTTGGATTTGATTGACCATATGCATCATCAGGTTTTGCATAATATCAGAGAAAGACGGTGTTTAGACATCTCGAACTAGCAAAGGGTCTCTACCATGAACTTCTTCAAGGCAGGTAGCTCAGCCTCATCAATGACCATATGGGTGATGTGGTTAAAGAGGTATGATATCCATGTGATCACCATCTTCGCATACTCTGGGTGATAGCTCTGATCACAATAGGAAGGAACACCGTCAGCATGACGTCATGCCAGTAGTGTGAGTTGTAGCCGGTCATTGTGAGGTCTTTCATGAAGACCAAGCTCTTGATATTGGAAGAGAATCTAGTTAGAGGCTTGATACCCTAATTTACTTGCAAATATTTGTCCTCTCGTCTTTTGTTAGGTTGTAGGCCGCACATGAGAGTTGACTTTACCATTCTGAGTTGGTTCTAGGTGACGATCATGTCTGATGCCCTAGTTGACAAGATCTGTCTGAGACTTGAGACCATCCTTTGTCTTCACTGGGATGTCTAGCAGGACATCAATCACACTTTCAAAGACATATTTCTCAAGGTGCAAGCAGTCGATGGCATGGGTGTATTCAGCATTTTCTAGTACAAGTACTTGAAGAAAATTGACTTCTTCCTAAAATGAACAATGGTGACATTAGGCATTGCTTCATCATTCGTACGCGTTCGCTTCCTTGTCTTGTGTGTCCCCTCTTTCTCTAGCTTCTTCTTTACAAACTTGACCAGATCCATGTCCTTGACCATTTCATACACCTTTGGCCCCCATGCAATCTATGTTGGTTCTTCAAGCTGTGGCTCGTATCAAAGTACTTATTCATGACACTTTTTTGGTACCTATGCTTTTTGGCAAGGAACCATTTGTGCCTCATGTACACCATCTTTTTGGATCCCTTAAGATAGGTGTAGAAAGTGCCATCGACGCAAACTATTCACCCGGTCTTCCCTTTGATCTGCCCTGGCAGTGAGAAAAGCCAGGGGTAATCGGTGATGGTGACAAAGATGATGGCTCTTAGGGTGAACTTCTCCTGGCAGGACACACCCACTATCTTGACACCAACATCAAATAGTATCTTCATCTCCTCTATGAATGGCTTTAGGAACATGTCTATATCATTGTCTGGCTGTCTTGGTCTAAAAATGAGCATGGTAAGCATAAGGTACCGGTGCTTCTAAAATAGATGTGAAGGTAGGTTGTATATGGTGAGGATGACTGGCTAGGTGTTGTGGGAGCTGCTAAGCTCACCAAATGGGTTCATCCTGTTAGTACTCAACGTGAACCTAATGTTCCTAGACTGCTTGCCAAACTCCAAGTGTTCCATGTTGAAATCCTTCCACTGTTTGCCATCGGAGGGGTGTCGTAGCTTTCCATCATCCTTCACATGTTCAGCTGATGCATGTCATGACATGGGCTTGGCATCCTCTGGGTTCCCAAATAGCACACATGGGTCATCGATCCCGGGAAGATACCACACCGACAGCACATGACTTTTCCTCTACATGTATCCCTCTTCTTCCTCACCCTATAGAGCCGAGATCCTCCTCTCAGCCGCACTGCTCTTCTTAGCCCCCTTATTCTTCTTCGGCCCACCCTACAAGGCTACCTCATCGTCTGTGTAACAACTCGAGTTTTCAAACACACAAAAATCACAACTTTTAAAACTTTTTCCTTAGTTGGCCCATGTTGGTGTTTGCATGATAGGAAGCCCTTCTTTGTTAGTTGCACAAGCAGATCCTAATAGTGCTAGACATAGTTGCATATCCTATCATCTAATTTAACCTTGTTTTGCTTCTTATGGTTTTGCTATGATTGCACTTAATAAACTAAACAAACCTGTTTGGAAATAGGAAAAGGGAAAGGGAAAGGAAGGATGGCTTGGAAGCCAAACCGGCCCAGCGTAGACCACCCCACCAGCCCAGCGCCGGACACCACCCGGGCTGGCCCAACCTGTCCTCCCCTTCACCCTCTCGCGTGGCCCAGTGGAGGGCGCAAGGCCCAGCTAGCTCTCCCCTCAGCCCGCAGCCTAGCTCGGCGCCAGGCCCAGCCTGCCCCTCCCCCAATCCGCAGCAGCCCGCGCCGCTTCTCCTCCTCATAGCATCGCTGATAGGCGGGCCCCGCAGCCCCACTTGTCATCCCTCTCCTCTGTACCCCCCTTTCCCCTCTCGGCTGAGCACGGAAGGAGGCAGGGGAAAGGATCTCTCTGCCCTTGCCGTTTCGGCACCGCTCGGAGCCAAGCCGCGCACAGGCGGATGACATCAGGTGCTAGAGGACGCGCCTGTCGCCCACGCCAGCCCCCAGCACCACACCTCGCTCGACGCCAAGCGTCGCGCCAGAGCGTGACGCTCGCCGTCAGCTGTGCCACCACGGCAGCGCTCCTCTAACCAACAGCACTCCCACTGACCGGCGCCACACACCGGGACGCACCGCGCAACACCCCCACTCCCCCAAACCCTAGCCCTGGTGCCCTCATCCGCCCTCAATTCAAACCCTGAGCTCCTATTGGTATTTCTTATGTCTATTGAATAAATCCGCAAGCGCACAGATTATACCGATGTAGCACTTCACCGGGAGTATTCCAGGTATCGTATTTTCCACGGGGAACGAGAAGTGATCTAACTAGGAATACGGGTATGTCCTATGATGGATCAAGGGAGACTATGATAGCTGGGTTGAGAGGTTCGAGATAGCAAAGATATCTAACAAGGTATAGCTGGTTATACTGGCTTTATCAGCCCTTCTCTTGCAGGAGGCGATGGGATAGATCAGAAAGAGGGCAAAACTCTAATCGGACCGCTTATCAGCACTTCATGTTGTATTGAAGCCCTACCTTTTAAGAACTTATCTGACACGTGTGGTGGAATACAAAGGCTAGATAGAGCTGTCACTATCTACTAGCATTCACGAACAATCCACGCGATAAGCGGTTTACAAAGGTAAGACCTAGTCTAGACATCATGTCTACACTATTCTTACTACTTTAACCCAAGCTTTTAAGGTTAAAGCACTCTACTTAAAGTAAAGCGATGAACAAGCAGGAAAAGGTGTATAACAGCTAACCCAGACTTAGAATATCAAATACTATAAAGGACTCCGAAGAAGTCACTTACAAGAGCTAAACTTACAAGAGACTCGCATCCGCCGAGGAAGAACTCCGGAGAAGATTCCCGACAGGCCCGGGGCTTTCTCCAGAAGACCTTCCTCACTCTCCTCCAACTAGCATAGCACTACTAGAGAGCTCCGCTAAGAGACTAAGGAGTAGTGTTTCTCCAATGAGGCATGAAGAGAGAGTGAGGGCCTATGGGGGTATTTATAGCTAGAGGTGGAGTAGGGGCTACTCCGGTGACACGTCAGCGATCCGCGCCACCTCCATCAGCCACCGTAGGATCAAACCGTCCTTACAATCGCCTTAGATCAACGGTGGAGATCAATTGGATGCATGGAGGCATGCAGGAAGGTGGTGGAGAGCTTGGAGCATCTTTTGGGCACAGGTGGGTGGTCGGTCGACCATCCTATGACAGGTGGGGCCCACCCTTTCTTCTAGAAGCTGACCCCACTGGTCAGGAGGCCTGTGGGTGGCCTCTGGACCCACCTAGGAGTTTGGCCGAACCCCTTTAGAGAGCCATGGGCCTCCCCTTCTGCGTGGGCCCTCCTTGATAAGTGTGGGTGCTGCTATCCAAAGTTGGGCCCATACCCTGGATCGGCCGAACCTCTTTTGTGGTCAAATGAGCTCATCTTTTGCAGGTAGCTTCTAGAGGTAATGCCCATCATGATGGTGTATGTGTTTTGCACATTTGCCATACTTGGAAATATGTCATGTTGGTCCCCGAACTATGACATTTTGTGCCTACATTCAAATAGAAGACATATACATGTGGAACCAAGTTATTGGGTAAAATATATTCATGTGATTCTTGTTTTCCTTTGAATATGATGATGTTGACGGTATTTTGATGGTGACAAAATAGCTCGTAATTACCGTCAATAGCTCCCACGGCCGTCCGTCGCCATCCACTGCTCGCCACGGCCAAGCTGGCCCTATAAAACGGTAGGACTCGCAGCACCGCGCCCGTCCTAGCTCCAGCCGCCGCTCGGCACACCCACCGGGAATTGCCGTCGTGTCGTCGACTACCTCGACGGAGCGGTTCGGCACTGCACGGCACGGCAACACCTCGACACGGCCTCACCTCGACCTGCACCGCCAGCCTAGCCTCACAGACACCCAAGGTGAGACGCTGCGACCACCTCACCCCGCTGTCTGCACTCACCATGGCCGGAACCTGCCATGGCAAGGTTGCGTTGCGGTCACGCCTCGCACCTTGAGCTTCTACCACCTCCCCTGTGAACTCCGCCGACTCTAGGGCGCCCCCAAACACGCACCCGCAGCCGCTAGAAGGCCTTGAGCCAAGCCCGCCGCGTACGCCTCGCCGGCGCGGCCAAGCTCCGCAAGCACAGTAGCGTCGCCGTTGTTCTACAGCGCTCCGGCCACCTCGCTCGACGAGGAAGGGCCGTCGAGCAGCGTAGCCACCACGTGCACCTAGCCGCTTCACGTGTAGGAGCCCTAGTAGCCCCTGTCGCGCTGGCCGCGCAAGCCCGACCACCCCGGCATGCCATCGCGGTGAACCGCGGCGCGCACCACACTGTCGTGTCCGCGCTGGAGCTGCGAGCCGCACGCGCCGCGTCCGCCCCACCACCGGCGGCCGAGCGCCATGACCGTGGCCACCACCACCCCTGCCGCGCCTGTTCCGCTTCGCTCCGGCCACCTCGTTCGCCGAGGAGGGGCCATAGAGCTACGCCGTGATTGCGCGCACCTGGCCGCATAGTCGGGCGAACCCAAGGGCCACCCCAGTTCCCCGGTCGCTGTCACCATGCCACCGCCGACGGTTGAACGTCGTGCGCACCCTCACCATACCCACGCCGAGCGCATCCTGAGCCGCGTCGGCCACCTCGCTGCCCGAGAGAGGGGCGTCGAGCTCCGCTACACGCTGCGCACCGCACCCCGCTACACTCCGCCGCCGCCGTCCGCAGAGACCCACCGCCGCTGCGTGAGCCGACCGAGCGAGCTGCCTGCCTGCGAGCAAAAGCAGAGAGGAAGAGGAGCTGGGGGCTCCTGTGTTCGTGTGCGTGCGTGCATCGGCGCTTGGCGCGTCCGGTGGAGAAGGGTAGAGAGAGGGAAGAGGCCGGGGCGAGCCACAAGCGTCGTGCGCACGCGTGTGCGCTTGGCGCGTCCGCACCCAGGGCAGAGTAGGGGAGGCCGGCGCGCACCAGTGCCGGTCCACCCTCGACCAAGAAGAAAGAAAGGCAGGGGAAGTCCACCGTGCACCTGCTGCAACTGCGGGCCGAGGAAAGGAGGGAGTAGAGTGGGCCTCGGGCGCAAACAGGCCCAAGGAAGAGAGGTGGAGGGAGAGGGAGAAGGAGAGTGGGCTGAGCCCCTTGGGCCTCGGCGCCAGCACTGCCCTGCAGGCCGGCAGGACCTAGACCCCAGTCGGGCCAAATAGTAGCAACCGGCCCAGGATCCCTGTTTCCCCTTTTCCTTTTGAAAATTAGGTTTTTAGAACTTTAAAAACGCATAGAAAATGCATATGTTTTTAGAAAAATATAAACTTGGTGTCCAAATTTTTCTGAAAACATTCTCTAGATCATAGGCTTATGGTTGAGTGAAGTTGGATCTCCTTTCAATCTCTTTTGCATTTCGTGATCATCTATAGAAATCTCTAAGTTGTTTTTCGTTTACGGAAATAGACCCGGAGGAGCTGATCGCTGAGGAGGAGGACCCTGACTACACGGAGGACCTTGGCGACGACTGCACAGGTGCCACGTCCCACCCACCATCGTAGCACCTATCAGGCATATCATGATCTGAGTAGATTGCTATTGCTTTACTTTATGCATTTGCGCTGATAGGTTGCATGGTATGCATTTGTTCCACTAAAATGATGATAAACAACTGGGGAGATCTTGGCGTGTGTCTTGGGTGTGTGGTGAGGTTTGAGTCGATCAGACAGGCCCTACGACGAGTCTGTGGGATGAGTCTTGCCGGGGGTGCGACCTAGGCATCCCCACGTGAGGTACCTGTGGCGGCTACTTGTGTTCTAAGGAGATCCCGGGGCGAGCCCCGGTGGCATGGGGGAGTACCCCGAATGTGGAGATGACCTGTCTGATCCCACCTAGGACCTGAAAGAGCAAGGGAAAACGGAACCATGAGCCCCTCGTGCACACCACTTGTCCCTGAATGGGCGGGGTGCGGATGTCGATCGGTTTGGGCGATGCCACTACTGCCAGGTTGTTTGGGGATAAGGGTGGGTGGTGCCGTCGTGGGACCGCACCATCCAAGATGCGTAGTACCATGTTGGCCAGGTGCTGCGTCTCCCAGTCTCAGTTTGCCTGTGCGCCGAGGAGCCCCTGGGCTGAGTGGCAGGGTGGTGTCGTCCCGAATCAGGAGATAGCCTGTTATCGGCCTAGGAGTTGTGCAACATCGATGATGGCGATCTTGTGGGTACAGGTGTACACACTCTGCAGAGTTGATCGATCTATACGTATAGCCGTGTCCACGGTTACGGACATCTCATGACCTACGCCTCACTTGTTGTAGAGAGATAAGTCCTTTCTCTTCTTCCCCCTGGGTTATGTAGGATCCGGCTGTGAGCCGCTGAGACAAGGATGAGAGGGAGTTCTCCTTTTCGACTAGAGAGTGTGAGTATGTGTGGATGGGATGAATGTGTGGGAAATGTATTAAAACTTGAGAAAACAGCTTATACTATTTTATTACTACTTAATATTGAACTTGCATAGGAAAAACCACAACCAGATATAGGTTCTCTTCTCTACCCCTTTGTATACCACTTTCCACATAGCGAAACGCAATGCATAGGGTGGGAGCTGGTGGCCAGTATAAATCGTACTGAAAGATTTTGGATTTAGGTGACGAGCCGGAGGACGGGTACGAGGACGTCAACCTGGAGGAGTAGGGTTTCGTGTTGCGCTCAAGTCGGAGATGCTGGAGATCTACATTTCCCTGCGATGTTCTGGATGTTGCGTGCTAGTGTGATTCCGCTAGTGTGGCGATCTAATAATTAATTTAGACTCTCTATTGCACTCTTTTATTTCAGAACTCGATGTATGACGACGTTATCGACTGTAATTTGATAATGCGATGGGATGATCTCTGAAGACTATTGTATTATAATTCGCATCTGTGGATTTTCCCTTCGTGGAAAATTGAGATCGTTACAGTTGGTATCAAAGCCATACTTGACCCTAGGACGAAACCCTTAGGTTTCGACAAACCATAACTCACGAAAAATAAGTCCTTTCGGTTATAGTACCGACCCTGCATCTTTTGATGCATGGCTTACCTCTTTGTGAACTATCTTTTAACTCAACCTTGAAATCTATGCAGATGGAGGGCCTTTCCTAGCACCAGCCTCTCGGCCCCGTGTACCATGACTCTGTTGAGGTCACGTTCGACGGGACGACCTACAGAGGTTTTGCCCTCGTCCTTCGCGAGGTGCTCGCTAAGCTTGGCGTTTCCGCGGAGAGCCTCGTGTACAGCGCTCGAGGCAAGCCCTCACTGGACGGTGGCATAGAGGGTTACATGGTGATCTCTCTCATGGTCCCCACAAGTGAGATGGTGCTGGAGCTGCAGACCTTCACCGAGCTCGAGGTGGAGGCCTCCGTCGACGCGGGCATTCAGTCCGTCTCCCACTCGGCACTCTGCCGCGTGATGCGTGACGCGTACTTGCACCTCAAGGGAGGCCACTTCCGTCTTCTCCCGCGTGTCTTGGACCTCTCCAAGTGCACTTGGGTGCCACTCGCCGCCATCGACCAGGTTGTCTTCACTGAGGAGGACCCTTGTGTCCGGGCAGTACATCCTGTATCAGGACCGGCACATCCTCGAGGTGGAGAAGAGGAGCCGTTGCTACCGCAACCTGATGTTTGAGGCGGACCAGGACCGTCTGAAGGCAGAGTAGGAGAAGGAGGCCATGGAGAAGGCGAACCTCGACCTCCGGCGTGAGCTTGGGTGTCGTGAGCTCGCCCACGCATTCCGTGCAAGGGCGTACGAGAGGGAGATAGAGGATCTCAAGAACAAGGCAAGAGATCTCGGGATGAGGAATGACTACCTCGACAACAAAGTGAGTGAGCTGGAGAGGATCCTTGATGAGAGGAATGCTACCTTGGTGCAGTGCTACAAGGATGAGAGGCGGGCTGGAATCCGCTAGGTGATGGTGCAAGCCAAGTGCAACATGGCTACTCAGGAGTTGGTTGAGGTGCGCACCAATTCCACGCACAACCTCGGTCATCTGATCACCTACATCAAGCTCGCGGAGTTTGCCAAGGAGAAGGCTGACAGGACCATGGAGGCCTGGAAGGAGTCTGACGCAAAGCACGTCGGGGAGTACGAGGAGGTTCAGGGGTTGCTGCCAGGGAGGTACCGCACAGAGGCTCGCCAGGAGGAGTTCACTCTTCCACCGACCCGCCTCAACCTGATGGCGTGTCCTTCGGAAGAGTACCCTGAGCCACCCCCGACAGATGAGCTCATTCACGCTACGACCTACGTCTCTCATCTCCACAAGACCCCCGAGGAGATCCAGGCCATGGACCAGCCGTTGTCCCCCTCTGTCGACAACAACTCGATCTAGTTCCAGTTATGCTTCATGAGTAATGTAGGAGCAGTAGAGCTGAGTTGGTCCTATGTGACCGTGTGACATGACTCACTTAGAGAGTAGAGTAGATTGTCCACCTTCTGGAGCCTACCTGCGCGTAGAGCGTTTCCCGCGAATCTTCTAGCATAGCTACTAGAGATGTCGCCATGTAATGAACTCATGTAATGGATGCTTGCATGTTATCGCATTTTATGTTTGTTATGGTTCTTTGCTTGAGTGTATGGCTAGTTAATTACTTTAACTAAATAATAACTTGATGCACGGTCACCTAATCCTTATACCTTGCAGCAAGATGTCGACTCGCCGTTCAGAGCGTTTGGGTCGTCGTTCCCCTTACCCCGCACCGGCCCCACGTGGTCGTGGTTGCCCCCGTGGTCATGGGCGCAAAGGCATACCCCTCTTTATGGAGGAGGAGGCACCCGGTGCCGCTACCCCACCACATGTGGAGGGACCCTAGCCTGGAGAGAACCTTCACCACCACCCGCCTCCTCCACCTCCACCACCACCCCCGCCTCCTGGAGGCGCTCAGGTTGGAGCAGATCCACCAACACCACCTCCCCCGCTTCTAGCTGAGGTGATGGACCGGCAGACCCGCATCATGGAGGCCCTCGCTGAGAACATAGAGAGGCGCAATGGAGGCTTCTAGAACGACTTCTAGAGGAAGCTGGAAGGGTTCCTCAAGCTGAGGCTGCCTACCTTCGACGGTACCGACAGCGATCCCATCTCCATCGAGGACTGGCTGCGGGAGATCGAGAAGAAGCTGGACCTCACCACTTGCTCCGACGAGGAGTGCATCAGGGTTGTAGCTCACCAGCTCACTGGCACAGCACGCGCTTGGTGGGACAGTTTCAGTGACTCCCATCCTGACCCTGCTCACATCTCTTGGGAGGAGTTCACTGGGGCTTTCCGTGAGTACCATATTCTTGATGGTGCTATGGAGGCCAAGGCGGAGGAGTTCCGCAAGATCTCTCAGGGCTCTGAGAGGATTCACGAGTACGTGAACCGCTTCACCCGCATGATGCGGTATGCTCCCTCTGAGAGCGATACTGAGAAGAAGAAGATGTACTACTTCTGCAAGGGGTTGAACCCTCGCCTCAAGCTGGCTCTCTCGGGCAACTCCAGTTACACCTTGAGGGAGATGATTGACAAGATGTTGGAGATTGAGAAGGACTGTCTGGAGGCTGACGTGTTCTTCAAGGAGAAGAAGCATGGTGCGGAGGATACCTCTCGCTCCTCGGCCCGCCAGAGGCCACGAGTGAGTGGGTTGCCCCCGCCTCGCCCTTGTCTTCCTCAGGGAGCTGTGCGTGGCCCAAGCCATGGAGGTGGTACCTACACCGCCAACTACCACCACCCCGTTCCGGCCTGCCCTCCGCTGAGCCACCCCGCGCCGAGCACAGGCACGTGGAAGGCACCTGCGCCCACCGCTGCAGGCAGTGTGCCCTTCACTTGCTTTGGTTGTGGCCTTCCGGGTCACAGGGTTGCTGACTGCCCCACAAGGAAGACCGCTCCACTGACACCGGCCCCCACTAGGCAGGCTCAGAGCACCCCTTACAAGGGAGCTACTGGACCTACCTATGGCCGCCTCGCGCACCTGACTGACGAAGATGCGCAAACTGCTACCGACGTGGTGTATGGTATGTTCTTAGTACACGGTGCCAAGGCATCCGTGTGGTTTGATTTAGGAGCTACATTCTCTTATATCTCTACTAAGTTTGTACGGGAGTATGGTCCTCTAGTAACCCCTCGGCAGGTAGTTATAGACACTCACTCACCTTTGGGAAACATCAGATGCACTCAGAGACGCAAGGATGTGAGCATTACCATTGAGGGACACACCTTTCTAGCTGATCTTACCTTACTACCCTTTGAAGGTTTGGATGTTATCCTGGGGATGGATTGGTTGACCCTGCACAAGGGTGTGATCTCGTTCTCACCAAGATATGTGATGATCGCGCACCCAAATGGCCAAGTGGTTCGATGTGAACCCAACAAGGGGAAAACTGTCTCCAAGTTGTGTACCCTGGTAGCTAAGGAGTTGGAGGAAGCGCCAGTGGTATGTGAGTACCCGGATGTGTTTCCAGAGGAGTTGTCGGGAATGCCCCCGGATCGGGATGTTGAGTTCGTGATCGACCTCCTGCCGGGCATGGGCCCTATTGCTAAGAGGCCTTACCACATGTCGGTAGATTAGTTGGGTGAGTTGAAGAAGCAGCTAGAAGAGCTGACGGAGAAAGGGTATATCAGGCCTAGTGCCTCCCCTTGCGGTTCTCCTGTGTTGTTTGTGAAGAAGAAGGATGGGTCAATGAGGGTGTGCATTGACTATCGGAACCTGAATGTGGTCACAGTCAAGAATAAATATCCTTTGCCTCGGATAGATGACTTGTTGGACCAGCTGTGGAATGCTAAGTTCTTTTCCAAGATCGACCTCCGGTCTGGGTATCACCAGATGAAGATCAGGAACGAGGACATTCCTAAAACAGCCTTTGTCTCAAGGTATGGGCAGTATGAGTTCACCGTGGTGTCTTTCGGTCTCATGAATGCCCCAGCCTACTTCATGAATATGATGAACAAGGTGTTCATGAATGAGCTCGACAAGTATGTAGTGGTGTTCATAGATGACATCCTGATCTATTCCACCACCGCAGAAGAGCATGAGCTTCACCTCAGAGTTGTGCTTGAGAAGCTAAGGTAGAATCAGCTCTATGCCAAGTTCAGCAAGTGCGAGTTTTGGCTTGAATAAGTCGCATTCCTGGGTCACATACTCACCGCTGAGGGAGTGGCAGTGGACCCGGCCAAGATCGAGGCCGTCAAGGAGTGGGAACAACCCCGCATTGTGACCGATATCAGGAGCTTCTTGGGATTGGCGGGATACTACCGTCGATTCATCGAGAATTTTTCCAAGATAGCCAAGCCTATGACCAACCTGTTGAAGAAGACCAATGAGTTTGAGTGGACGCCTGAGTGCGAAAAGAGCTTCCAAACACTCAAAACCAAGCTCACCACCACTCCAGTGCTAGCACTACCTGACATTAGGCAAGCCTTCGTCATGTACTGTGATGCTTCGAGGCAAGGCCTAGGATGTGTTCTGATGCAACATAGAAGGGTTATTGCGTATGCCTCTCGTCAGCTAAAGGAGCATGAACAACGATACCCGACCCATGATCTTGAACTCGCAACTGTTGTGCACGCTCTAAAGATTTGGAGGCACTACCTGATTGGGAACAAGTGTGAGATCTACACAGATCACAAGAGCCTGAAATACTTCTTCACTCAGGAAGATCTGAACATGAGGCAGCGAAGATGGCTCGAGCTGATCAAGGACTACGATTTGGAAATACTTTACCACCCTGGGAAAGCCAACATAGTCACTGATGCCTTAAGCCGCAAGAGCTACTGTCACGCCATGATCATCAGTGCCCTACCTCCTAAATTGAACCAGGAATTGGAGGATCTCCAGCTCGAGATAGTACCCTCAGGTCTTTTGCATGAGCTCCATATCCAATATGATCTCTTAGATCGTTTACGTCAGCAATAGTAGAAGTGCCCGATAATGCAAGAAATCAGGGATCTGATGGGGGAAGGCAAATGCCCAGAGTTCAGGGAGGATGATCATGGAACCCTCTGGTACAAGGAGAGGATATGTGTGCCCACCGACCAAGCCTTGCGTGATGAGATCTTGTCGGAGGCACATGACTCCAAGTACTGTATCCACCCAGGAGGTGTCAAGATGTATGTTGACTTGAAGAAGCATTTCTGGTGGAAAGGCATGAAAGCCGAGATTGCAGGCTATGTGGCTCGATGCGACATTTGTAATCGAGTCAAAGCCGAGCATCAGAGACCCGTTGGACTCTTGAAGCCTTTGGAAGTTCCTATCTAAAAGTGGGATAACATTGCTATGGACTTTATAGTCGGTTTTCCTCAATCAAAAAAGGGACATAACTCCATATGGGTGATAGTCGATCGTCTGACCAAGGTGGCACACTTTGTGGCAGTCAGGGCCGACTACTCGTCTGATAAGTTGGCAGAACTCTATGTCGAGAACATCCTTCGGCTGCATGGGGCACCTACCATCATCATCTCCGATAGGTACCCAGTTCGTGTCCTGGTTCTGGAAATCGCTCCACAAGGCTATTGGTACCCATCTGGACTATAGCATGGCTTACCACCCTCAGACTGATGGTCAGACAGAAAGGGTGAACCAGATCTTGGAAGACATGCTCCGAGCTTGTGTCCTGAGGTATGGCTCAGATTGGGAGAAATGCTTGCCACATGAAGAGTTCTCCTACAACAACAGCTTTCAGGCTAGTCTCAAGATGTACGGGAGACCTTGCAGAACCCTATACGAGAGACCCTGCAGAACCCCGTTGATGTGGTCTGAACCTGGAGAGAGATCGTTCTTTGGCCCTGCAAAAATCAAGGATGCCGAAGAAGGAGTCGCTCAGGTGCGAGAGAATCTGAAGATCGCACAGAGTCGACAAAAGAGCTATGCTGATAAAAGAAGGAGGGATCTGGAGTTCGAAGTTGGGGACTTCGTGTACCTTAAGGTGTCACCACTTCAGAACACCTCTCGCTTTCATGTGAAAGGGAAGCTTGCACCGAGGTATGTGGCACCTTACCGCATATGTCAGAAAGTTGGCAAGTTGGCTGACAAGGTGGAACTCCCCGAAGAACTCGCGGGAGTGCACCTAGTGTTCCACGTGTCTCAGCTATGTAAGTGCTTGAAGCTACCCAGTGAGCAGATTCCCTCAGATTCTCTGGATCTGCAAGACACCTTGGAATACAAAGAACACCCGGTTCTGATCCTTCACAGAGCCACCAAGGAAACCAAAAGCACCACCATACCCATGTGCAAGGTTCAGTGGAGTAATCACACTGAACGAGAAGCCACTTGGGAGAAAGAGTCAAAGCTTCGGTTGTTGTATCCCTACCTCTTCGAAAGGTACATCTCGCTTAAATCTCGGGACGAGATTCCAATGAGGGGGAGGACTGTAACAACCCGAGTTTTCAAACACACAAAAATCACAACTTTTTAAAACTTTTTCCTTAGTTGGCCCATGTTGGTGTTTGCATGATAGGAAGCCCTTCCTTGTTAGTTGCACAAGCAGATCCTAATAGTGCTAGACATAGTTGCATATCCTATCATCTAATTTAACCTTATTTTCCTTCTTATGGTTTTGCTGTGATTGCACTTAATAAACTAAACAAACCTGTTTGAAAATAGGAAAATGGAAAGGGAAAGGATGGATGGCTTGGAAGCCAAACCGGCCCAGCGCAGACCACCCCACCAGCCCAGCGCCGGACACCACCCCGGCCGGCCCAACCTGTCCTCCCCTTCACCCTCTCGCGTGGCCAAGTGGAGGGCGCAAGGCCCAGCCAGCTCACCCCTTGGCCCGCAGCCCAGCTTGGCACCAGGCCCAGCCTGCCCCTCCCCCAACCCGCAGCAGCCCGCGCCGCTTCTCCTCCTCACAGCGTCGCTGACAGGTGGGCCCCGCGGCCCCACTTGTCATCCCTCTCCTCTGTACCCCCCTTTCCCCTCTCGACCGAGCACGGAAGGAGGCAAGGGAAAGGAGCCCGCTGCCCTTGCCGTTTCGGCTCCGCTTGCAGCCAAGCCGCGCGTAGGCGGACAGCATCAGGCGCCAGAGCACGCGCCTGTCGCCCGCGCCATCCCCCAGCACCACGCCCCATTCGACGCCAAGCGTCGCGCCAGAGCGTGACGCTCGCTGTCAGCTCTGCCGCCGCGGCACCGCACCTCTGACCAGCAGCGCCCCCACTAACCGGCGCCCCACACCAGGACGCGCCGCGCAACACCCCCGCTCCCCCAAACCTTAGCCCCGGTGCCCTCATCCGCCCTCCATTCAAACCCCGAGCTCCCACAGCCGTCCGTCGCCATCCGCTGGTCGCCACGGCCAAGTTGGCCCTATAAAATGGCAGGACCCGCAGCGCCGTGCCCGTCCTAGCTCCAGCCGCCGCTCGGCACACCCACTCCACACAGCAACCAGGAGGGCAGGAGAATGGAGACCGCCCCTGTCGCGCCGCCCGAGCCGCCAGGAGTTGTCGCCGTGTCGTCGACTGCCTCGACGGAGTGGTTCGGCACTGCACGGCATGGCAACGCCTCAACATGTCCTCACCTCGACCTGCAACGCCAGCCTAGCCTCACCAACACCCAAGGTGAGACGCCGCGACCACCTCACCCCGCTGTCTGCGCCGCTCGCCATGGCCGGACCCTGCCATGGCAAGGTTGCGTTGCGGTCATGCCACGCACCTTAAGCTTCTACCACCTCCCCTGTGACCTCCGCTGACTCCAGGGCGTCCCCAAACAAGCACCCGCAGCCGCCGGAAGGCCTTGAGCCAAGCCCGCCACGTACGCCATGCCGGCATGGCCAAGCTCCGCAAGCACAGTAGCGTCGCCGCCGTTCTATAGTGCTCCGGCCACCTCGCTCGACGAGGAAGGGCCGTCGAGCAGCGTAGCCACCACACGCACCTAGTCGCTTCACGTGTAGGAGCCCTAGTAGCCCCTGTCGCGCTGGCCGCGCAAGCCCGACCATGCCGTCGCGGTGAACCACGGCGCGCACCGGCGCGACGCGAACGCGCTCCGCGGACGAACCAAGCCACTTGAGCCGCGCAAAGCACTGTCGTGTCCGCGCTGGAGCTGCAAGCCACACGCGTTGCGTCCGCCCCACCACCGGCGGCCGAGCGCCATGACCGCGGCCACCACCACCCTGCCGCGCCTGTTCCACTCCGCTCCGGCCACCTCGTCCGCCGAGGAGGGGCCGTAGAGTTGCGCCGTGATTGCGCGCACCTGGCCGCATAGTCGGGCGAACCCAAGGGCCACCCCAGTTCCCCGGTCGATGTCGCGATGCCACCGCTGACTGTCGAATGTCGTGCGCACCCTTACCGTACCCGCGTCGAGCACGTCCTGAGCCGCGCCGGCCACCTCGCTGCCCGAGAGAGGGCATCGAGCTCCGCTACACACTGCGCACCGCACCCCGCTGCACTCCGCCGCTGCTGTCCGCAGAGACCCGCCGCCGCTGCGTGAGCCGACCGAGCGAGCTGCCCGCCTGCGAGCAAAAGCGGAGACGAAGAGGAGCCGGGCGCTCCTGTGTCTGTGTGCGTGCGTGCACGGGCGCTTGGCGCGTCCGCGTGGAGAAGGGCAGAGAGAGGGAAGAGGCCAGGGCGAGCCGCAAGCGCTGTGCGCACGCATGTGCGCTTGGCGCATCCGCACCCGGGGCAGAGCAGGGGAGGCCGGCGCGCACCAGTGCCGGTCCACCCTAGACCAAGAAGAAAGAAAGGCAGGGGAAGTCCACCGTGCACCGGCTGCAACTGCGGGCCGAAGAAAGGAGGGAGTAGAGTGGGCCTCGGGCGCAAACAAGCCCAAGGAAGAGAGGTGGAAGGGAGAGAGAGAGGAGAGTGGGCTAAGCCCCTTGGGCCTCGGCGCCGGCGCAGCCCAGCAGGCCGGCAGGACCTGGACCCCAGCCGGGCCAAATAGCAGCAACCGGCCCAGGATCCCTGTTTCCCCTTTTCCTTTTGAAAATCAAGTTTTTAGAACTTTAAAAATGCATAGAAAATGCATATGTTTTCAGAAAAATATAAACTAGGTGTCCAAATTTTTCTGAAAACATTCTCTAGATCATAGGCTTATGGTTGAGTGAAGTTGGATCTCCTTTCGATCTCTTTTGCATTTCGTGATCATCTATAGAAATCTCTAAGTCGTGTTTCGTTTACGGAAATAGACCCGGAGGAGCCGACCGCTGAGGAGGAGGACCCTGACTACACGGAGGACCTCGGCGACGACTGGACAGGTGCCACGTCCCACCCACCATCGTAGCACCTATCAGGCATATCATGATCTGAGTAGATTGCTATTGCTTTACTTTATGCATTTGCGCTGATAGGTTGCATGGTAGATTGCTTGAAAAGTCATTACCTTGTCGCAACCTTACCCCTGCACACCCGCTTATAGGCTAGACACCGCTATATTACCATGTCACATGCTCTATTCATGCTTTTACCTTACGATGAGTAGAGGACTTGTTTGTGAGTGGCTAGGCACTATATGCCACTAAAATGATGATAAACAACTAGGGAGATCTTGGCAGGTACTTGTGTTCTAAGGAGATCCCGGGGCGAGCCCCAGGATAGAGGTGTTGTGATGGCATGGGGGAGTACCCCGAATGTGGAGATGACCTGTCTAATCCCACCTAGGGCCTGAAAGAGCAAGGGAAAACAGAACCATGAGCCCCTCGTGCACACCACTCGTCCCTGAATGGGCGGGGTGCGGATGTCGATCGGTTTGGGCGATGCCACTACTGCCAGGTTGTTAGGTGATAAGGGTGGGTGGTGCCGTCGTGGGGACCGCACCATCCTAGATGCACAGTACCACGTTGGCTAGGTGTTGCGTCTCCCAGTCTCAGTTTGTCAGTGCGCCGGGGAGCCCCATGGCTGAGTGGCAGGGTGGTGTCGTCCCGAATCAGGAGATAGCCCGTTATCGGCCTAGGCGTTGCGCAACGTCGATGATGGTGCTCTTGTGGGTATAGGTGTACACACTCTGCAGAGTTAATCGATCTATACGTATAGCTGTGTCCACGGTTACAGACATCTCATGACCTACGCCTCACTTGTTGTAGAGAGATGAGTCCTTTCTCTTCTTTCCCCTGGGTTATGTAGGATCCGGTTGTGAGCCGCTGAGACAAGGATGAGAGGGAGTTGTCCTTGTCGACTAGAGAGTGTGAGTGTGTGTGGTGAGATGTGTGTGGATGGGATGAATGTGTGGGGAATGTGTTAAAACTTGAGAAAACAACTTATACTATTTTATTACTACTTAATATTGAACTTGCATAGGAAAAACCACAGCCAGATATAGTTTCGCTTCTCTACCCCTTTGCATACCACTTTCCACATAGCGAAACGCAATGCATAGGGTGGGAGCCAGTGGCTAGTACAAATCGTACTGAAAGATTTTGGACTCAGGTGACGAGCCGGAGGACGGGTACGAGGACGTCGACCTGGAGGAGTAGGGTTTCGTGCTGCGCTCAAGTCGGAGATGCTGGAGATCTACGTTTCCCTTCGATGTTCTGGATGCTGCGTGCTAGTGTGATTCCGCCAGTGTGGCGATGTAATAATTAATTTAGACTCTCTATTGTACTCTTTTATTTCAGAACTCGATGTATGACAATGTTATCGACTGTAATTTGATAATGCGATGGGATGATCTCCGGAGACTATCGTATTATAATTCGCATCTGTGGATTTTCCCTTTGTGGAAAATTGAGATCGTTACAGTCTGCATCCATCCAACGACCGGCATTCATCTTGTATCGACTCGCACCGCAATGCGGACAACTTGTCAAATTCTCATACTCCTTGCCCCGATACAGGATGTAGTGGTTAGGGCAGGTATTAAACTTTATAAGTTTCATCGCTAATGATCAGATCAGCTTCTTATCCCAATAGGTATTGGCGGCCACCTTGTTAGCCGTTAGGTACGTGGTGGCAAGCATGCTTAACAACTTGATGAAGGTTAAAACGGAGGGCCGTGAACTCCTTCACACAAGTGCCACCATCCTTATAGAGAGGATCAACTATAGCCTGCTTCATCTCTCTAAAATTGTCCAACCACTTTGAGCTACCAAACATAAGGTCATCTTCATCGATGTGGTGGAGAAAGCCCTCAAAGACCTGTACATCCTCAAGTTCATTCAAAGTAGCATCCTGACCATCCCCACTTCCACCACCGTGGTCGGCCATATTGCGAACACATGGTTGATATGTGCCCATGATGTTCAGTTTTGTGATGAGTGATTGATCAACACTTGAGTGTTTCAGTTTGAGCGGTTTCACTAACCTTTCTGCAAAGGCAGAAAACATGTGCCTATCTATTGTCTTGTGGTGTGCAGGTTCTAGGCCTGGAGACAGTGGTTAATGGCGTGATGAAGGTCGAGTAGAGGCTTGCCATGCTGATGGAATGAGAGCGGTGAAGGGCGGAAGCGGGGCTCGGACCGATGGACCGGGGCGCCGGCAGACTAGCTATTGTGGCTAGTACTTGGCACCGGCAAGCGTGAGAATACATGGAGGTAGACCCTGTTGACCAAGTCAAGACGGCCGACGAGCGAGTCGAGCAGGAGGAACAAGGGACTCGGAGCCGGGCCGAGCGAGGACGAGGTGGCACAAGTCGAGCGGTTTGGTGGTTTGGGCCTCAAAACCACCGGTGGATGGTTTCCGAGTTTGGGCCTCAAAACTCGAGGTTCGGTAGTTGAGCCAAAAGCTACCGGTGGTAGGTTTTGCTGGTTTGGGCCTCAAAACCCGGGCGGAGCTTCCGAGGAAACAGGGATGGCACGTGACGGAATCCTAGAGGTTGTATCGAGGTGACGACAACTCTGGGCAGGAAGCAGGGCCGTCCAAATCTAGATGCGAGGAAAATATCTCCGACTTGAATTATAGTGTCTCAGGACTAGGTAATTCGGTCATGTATCTAGGGGAGATTTGGGAAATGTCCAAAGTGCCGTTAACTAGGGGATGAATGGGGTATCCCTCATCCCACCTCTTTCACCTCTCTCATTCCTCCCTCTCCACTCCCTAGCTCCCTAACCCTAGTTTCTTGCTTAGAGGTCCATGAGTTGATTGTGTGATCGATTCATGTAAAAACTTGCAACTACTTTGTTCGGGAATCGAAGGCCTTACCCTCCGTAAGCCATGGTTAGTTCAATTTCGTGATTGTGTCCCTCGGTTGCTTGTGTTCTTCGTGTTTTGCTTTTTTCTCCTCTCTAATCCCTAGTTGAGATCTTTTGATTGAGAGCGGTTCTTGCAAATCCGTTTGAACCAAGCTATGCGGGTTCGTGAGGCGCATCTTTGTACTAAAGGATTTATCCTCAAACCTCTCGAGCACGCAGATCGGGCAATTTCTTTTCTAAGTTCGTTAGTTCTTGAGTTCTTCTCGAAATACATTGTTTCCTTTTGATCCAAACCAAATGGAGCGATGATTTCTTTGGGATAGCTCCCCAACTGCACTAGGATCATGCCTACAAAGTTTGGTTGCAGTTGGTGATCATTTGGTTGGGTTTTGGAAAGATTTGGGGGAGATAAATCGGGTTTCACATTTTTCCTGCGCTCTGTTCACGTTCAACGGACGCTCAGAAATTTCGCATCGGAAGCTGGGCGTTCTTGCATCGGACGCTGAGGTCACCTTGTGTTAGCGTCCGTCGCTCTTACTGTGCGCGTGCGTGTTTTGCATCAGACGCTCGTCAGCATCCGTTGGCTATGCATCTGACGCGTCCGTCGGATTTCAGGAGTGACACGCTCTCTGTACTCGTTGCAACGGACGCTACCGAGCGTCCGTCAGGCACCAATCAGACGCGTCCATCACTGTTGGGGCCTCTCATGTTGCTCTCTGGTTTTGCATCGGACGCTGCCCATCGGAGCGTCCATTGGCCTGCTTCCTAGCGTCCGCTGCCTGTCTTTTCAATCCGTTTGCTTCGGGTTCTTGCCTCTTTTCCCTAGGGGTTGAGAACTCGATTTTCGGGGTTTCCAGTGAGATTTTCTCCACCGCCGGTGAGCTTTCAATTCTCCAATTTCGTCTGAATATTTCAAAGAGTGGCCCGAATATTTCCAAGTGAAATTTGAGGCTCCCATTAACCCCCCCCCCCCCTCTGGTCGCCGTTCTCGATCCTTCAATTGGTATCAAGGACGGTTAAGGATCATTTCACCTTAAACGGTTCTTGATCCGCGAAGGCGACATGGACCGAGGTGTTGGCAAACCTCTGTTTTTCGATGGAACAAACTTCTCCTATTGGAAGGTGCACATGTCCGCCTATCTACAAGGAGTTGATCCATGAAGCCCGTAGCATTCTCTTCTCGAGCTTGTCTCTTCCTGAGTTTGAGCGAGTCTCGAACCTCTCTACAGCGCGAGAGATCTGGCAAACGCTTATGAGATATCATGAGGGCAACCCTCAGATCAAGTCCAGACTCTTCGACACATACCGTAGGGAGTACGAGAACTTCGTACATTTGGCCAGCGAGTCTGTTGACATGATGTTTACTCGTTTCCAATTCATCGTCAACAAGATGCGCGCCAATCGGGCCAACTTGCCCTATGATGATCATGAGATGGCTATCAAGCTTTTGCTTGCTCTTGATCAGAGGATGTGGGAGATGAAGGTGGCTGCCATCCAGGAGTCACCGGGCTATGATGCCCTGACCGTGGACGAGCTATTCAGCAAGCTCAAGTCCTCGGAGATTGACCACCAAACCCGGGCCAAGCTTGAAAATTGAACCCATCTATGGCGTTGGTTTCCGGCCCCGGTGGTGTGTCTTCTTCCTCTAACCCTTCACAACCTTTGTTTGCTCTTTCGTCTTTGATCTCTGTGACAGAGGATCAAGTGGAGGCTCTTGGAGATGAGGAGCTGGCCTTGGTCATCACTAGGTTCTCACGGTTTCACAATAACCGCTTGAACCAGCGACGTGGTGGCGCTGCAAGGGGTGCTACCATTGCAGTGATGAGGATCACTTCATCGCAAACTGCCCCAAGAAAGCTGCGGGGGACTTCACCAAGCACAAGGACAAGCGCAAGCACCACTTCAGCGATAAGCACAAGGCCAAGGGTGGCCACAATCGAAGATCCGCGAAGAAGGTGCTCGAAGATCCAAAAGAAGGGAATTGGGGAAGTCACTTCTTGCAACTCTGCATGTTCTTTTGCTATGAAGGGTTATCACTTACTGTGCATGCTTGTTCTTCTGTAGTTATGACTACATCTTCTCTTCTGATCAAGTGTGGTTAATACCTCTTGAGCTACTGATAACAAATTAGTGTTGTTCACCTGTTTGGTTAGCCATTAGTGGCAATCTGTCAAATCTTGTGGTTGGTCAAAATGTGAAAACAAATATTCAGTTTGGACAAGCCGATTCCTCTGCCAGCTGATGTTTCTTTCAAAACTTTTTGCATTCATATAGTAATGAGAGTGAGGAAAAGACAGAATGGAACATGAGTGGGTTCTTCAAGTGTTGGGCGGTCATGTATGGCCAGCAGGCTTCCGAGTCAAGGTGAAATTGTGTAATAATTGTTCTGAATGTCATGTGGTATATGTTGGATAACTCTTTAGCATTGGTGGGACTGTTGCTTGTTTCTGTGTTTCTTTCTTTAGGGTTTCTGCATTTTTACATATATTTTCTTATTTAGCTCAGTCAGTGTTGTCATGGACTTGACTTTGCAATATCCTACTCCACATGTAGTCTCATTGTCTTGCTGACATGTGGCGATTCAGGATTACTGTTGTGTGAGATTGCTAGATTGTGTGGCAAATTCTAAATTGTGTCTCCAAATTTGAACTTGGACACCAAGGTGTCCAAAAAGGAGAGAAACCATTACCTCTGATCAAGTGTGGTTAATAACTTCTAGAGCTGTGGATAATAAGTTACTGTTGTTTATCTTTTTGGTTAGCCATTGTACTAGTTGGTCAAAATCTGAAAACAAATGCTCAGTTTGGGCAACGTTTGATTTATTCGTTGGGCATCTGATGTTACTTTCAAAACTTTTGCATTCCTGTAGCAATGGGAGTGCCATCTAAAGATGACAAACCAAGCTTTGTCAAAAAAGGTGACAAACCAAGAGCAGATGCCTCGAGGGATGTGTAGTCATGTGTGGCCAGCAGTCTTCTCAGACAAGGTAAAATTTGTAGTAATAATGTTGAAACTTGAATGTCGTGTTTCAGGTATTATGGTATATTCTGTTCATATCTTCAACATTGGTGGATTGCTGCTGGTTTCTGCTGGAGAAAATGAGCTTACATAATTATAACAGTACAATTGTTTACAGCTCAATGTTATCCTACATGATTATAGGAAGGTTAATAAATTTACTTAAGATTTCAAGTCAGTAATTGAGTGGTGGTGTTCAAACTTCAAATGTTACTGACGGAATTGAGAAATCCATGTTGGAAATCTGGGGCCGAAATGTTGGACAGGAATCAGTGTGTTGCTGTACTAGAGATTAGAGAGTGGCAAGTTGTCACTTGCAAGAGTCCAGTGTTGGTGCATGTCATATCATTATGTGTGTGCTTGTTTCTGTGCAGCCGTTGATACTGGTGGACAGAGCTAGCGGCCAGTGGACAGTCATCGAGCATGTGCTGTTAGACAGCTGCAACCTCACCAACTTTGTCTTGCATCATGTGTTCTTGTTATAGTGTCAGCTTGGCCACTCCCCTCCCCCTCAAGGTCCATGCTTTTCTCACGGTTGTTATAGTGTACTTGTCCATGTGTTCTTGTTTGTTAATGTAATTCTTTCTATTGCCAAATTCGATGCTTCAGTAGTCCATTGTGTTGCATCATGTTTAATAGTGGAATGGGTGGAGTGAGAGAGTGTGTGATGCTTTATGTTTGATGCATTTGACCGGATTTGTGTCCTCATTCTTATGTGGATCATCTGGTCCATTTGGACCTATACTGTGTTTGATTTCAAACTTTAATTTAAAATTAGGTTCCCAAATTATGGATTTTAATATTCTTCATTGTGTGTGGTATAATCATACTTTTTTAAAAAAAATAAACAGATTTCTTTGCCGAGTGCCATGCCTGCGGCACTCGGCAAATCTGCCAGGCATACGGCACTCGGCAAAGCTTTTTTTTAAAATAAAATGAAATTTCTTTGCCGAGTGTTGCACTCGGCAAAGAAAAAAAAAAGAAGGCGTCTTTGTCGGCTGCCGCGCATGGCGTAAAATCTTTGCCGAGTACAGGGTTGGCACTCGACGAAGCCTTTACCGAGTGCCCGAGATTCGGCACTCGGCAAAGCAGCCTTTGCCGGGTCCTGATTCGTCGGAGCCCCTTCGCCGAGTGCTGCACTCGGCAAAGGCTTCGCCGAGTGCAGGCGGCACTCGGCGAAGGGGCGGTCTGCTGTAGTGAGTTGTGCGCATTTGGCTCCCGGCTAACACTAGCAGCACTAGTAAAAAAGACTTGACTGCCTTGAGAGCAACAATGGTTATTGGCATACGAGTAATAGTTGGAATCATAGGTATTTTCTTTTACAAGTACCTTGAAATTTATTTCACTTAAACTTTGATTTGAAGAATCGTTTTTTTTTTTGTATAGCTCTCTATGCAGTTCCAATGTACGCTAAAATGATCAGAAACACAGTATATTGTATTTCCTAGTACTGTATTTCTCGATCTGACTTTGTTTTCCAGGTTAACATTTAAAAGGGTGATAAAGGAGGCTAGCGTAGGCGAATTCTCATGCGTCCCATATATCCTAGCTCTGTTCAGCACACTCACCTATAGCTGGTATGGCTTTCCAGTTGTGAGTTCGGGATGGGAAAATCTGTCGGTTTCTGGCACCTGCTTAATCGGAGTCATCTTAGAATTATCGTTCATCAGTTTATACCTATGGTTTGCTCCAAGACAAAAAAGGGTAGGTGATCAAATTATGAACTCAGGATGCTTTAACATCCTAGAACTCGGAAGGAAACTGAATGTTATCACTAATCTAATCAATGGTAAATGATATTTACGCTACTTCTGCAGAAGTTTGTCATGCTAACGGTATCACTGGTTCTGGCAATCTTCTGCGTGACTGTATTTACCTCAAGCTTTATAGTCCATACCCATCATGTGCGCAAGGTGTATTTGTTGGAAGCATTGGTATAGTGACGGCCATATCGATGTACAGCTCTCCTCTTGTAGCTGTGGTGAGTACCATCAGGCGTCAGTTGTTGTCATCATTCCTAAATTAAGAAGTCTTTGTTGGCACCTCATAATTGAAACCTTTTCATATTCCTACAACTGCAGAAACAAGTTATCAGGACAAAAAGAGTGGAGTTCATGCCTTTCTACTTGTTGTTGTTCTCCTTCTTAACCAGCTTAATCTGGATGATTTATGGAATCCTTGGAAGGAATCTTTATCACGGTCAGCATGCAATCTGGTTTTACAATAAGTACATTAGGAAGAAGTCTATTTTTGGCCATCGAAATCAAACTATTGCTCAAGTCCGATTAATTTTAACTACTCTAAAACTGAATATTTCTTTTTCTCGAACTATGCAAAAGAGCTTTGTGTGATTTCACTAAAAAGGGAAATAAAATGATACAAAAGGGAGGGAAGTAAGACATAAGGTTGTCAATACAGCACACTAAAACTGAATATCTTTGGCCATCAAACTATGAAACCATATATCTTTGGCACTCAAGATTTTCAATTATGCTTAAATCAGTAAAAAAGTCATAACAAATATTTGCAAATAAAAAATTATGAAACTGGTAGCATTTTTTTTCTAAATCTATTGGTACTTTATTTAGAGTAAATAATTGGACAACTGGTAGAGTTTTATTTCTTGTAATTGCAACTGTTATTTATTTAAATTATTATTTTGTGCTTTACTTTATGTTGATTACATGATTAGACGATTGCATGATGTTTAAGATCTTGCCTTTTTGGAAACTTATTGCCTAGCCAAGCAATCAATATTTTGGAATGAATAACTCTAAACAGACCACTTGATATATTATATTTTTAGGGAAATTTTGATATTGGTGTCAATTTTTATTTGCAATTTATTAGTTGTGGATTTGTACGTAGACGTTTAATCATATTTTTGTAATTTTTGTAACACACACAAAATTAAACCTTTTTTTATACTAGCCTTGTGTCAAGATTTCTGGCTTTGATACTCCGATGTCAAAGATATCCGATTTTAGAATTTGATAGCCAATACTGAATTTGGACTCAAGGACCAAAAATAGACTTGTTTTAATACATTGTTGTCAAGAATTTCTTATGCCTTTATCGGGCACCATGGTTATCACCACCAAATATAGTTACTAACCAACTCGTTTTGTTCTGAAGACGCCAAATGCTGCCGGATGTTTCACTGGCATTTTTCAGCTGGCTGTGTACTGCATTTACAGCAGATGCAAGGAACCTACGAAAATACTCAGTGATATCGAGCAGGCAAATGACACGGCCATGGCGACTAAGCCTTAACTCGAAACAGGACAATACATGCAGTATTGCAGTCTATATTCTCCAGAAACACAATTGTACCACAACTGTAAATTGTATAGGCCAAGATAATTCTTATTATGGCCAGGATTTTATTTCGGGGAAACGATGATTCCTTTATTTCATTCAAAGAATATGTAATGTTGAAGGAGAAAAACGGCGAGCAAAGGGGGTGAATGAGAGCCTCAAGTTTCTCAAAGAAATATTCTGGCCACTCTTTCCCAAACACAAACCCAGTTGAGGGTACTCAACCTACAGGGAAAAGAGGTAAGAACTGAAACAAAAATACTTATGAGAACTGGTTTCAAAAAACTTCATCAAGTCCGTTGTGTGAATATGAATCCAACGCAACAAACGGAACTTGACTTGAAGTTCGGACGAGAATGAAACGGACGAAAACCCGAGTCACTGCACAGCACCGGACGCTGGCTCATTGGGCACTGAACGCGTCCAGTGCATTGAGTCCGGTGCAGGCAACCGACCATCGGACGCACGACCACAGGGACCTAGAGTCTAGTGTGTAAGAGAACGATGCAATTCCAGAGAGGTGCTCACGCACAAACGGTGAACAGTCAATCCACCAGACTCTGGTCCATGGTGATGTCAGCGTCCGGTGTGAGCGTCCAGTGTGACTCGCGCAAGAACAACACTCACCAGACGCGTCCAGTGGTACGCAGAGCGTCCGGTGCTAAAAGATCTTAAATGGCTAGAGGGAGGTGAATAGCATAATAAAATTTCTTTAAATCTCTAGAGCAAAGGTTAGAATATAATTAAGCGAAACTTTTTACTCTATCTCTACTATAAGTATGCAAGCCACCTATCAAAGCAATTCTAGTAAGGTATGAGTATCAATACAAACAATAGTAATAAGACAATGATACTCAAGTTAGCTAGCAAAGATAAATACAAGTTACACTAGCTAACAAACTAATTATCACTACACAAGATATGTATATGACAAAGCAAATACTAGAGAATATGAATGATTATATCAATGCCTTGCAATAGATGAGTGAGTCAAACACAATATGAAATCCAAGTGAATGAGGGAGACAAGGTTGACAATGTATTTTTCTCTCGAGGTTCACTTATTTGCCAACAAACTAGTTTTCGTTGTGTCAACCACTCACTTGGTGATTCAGCGGCTAATAGGCGATCATAAGCCAAGCCCACTACTCAGGCGCCACAAGAATCGACCCACAAATGAGGGTAACTCAAAGACACGAGCAATCCACTAGAGTTACCCTTTGGCTCTCTGTCGAGGTGGATACAATCCCTCTCACAATCTCCGGAGCTGGCCATGAACAATCACCAACTTGTGTCAAAGCTCCTCAGCTGCTCCAAGTCGTCTAGGTTTTGGCAAACACCAAGAATAACAAGAAAAACCACAGAAGCCGGCCATGAACAAACATCAACTCATGTCGAAGCTCCTCTGCTGCTCCAAGTTGTCTAGGTGTTGGCAAACGCCAAGAATAACAAGAAAAATCATAGCATGAACGAACACCAAATGCCACTAGATGCAATCTCACAAGCAAATGCATTTAGATGCACTCAATCTCTATTTGGATGAGTAATCTATCAAAGAGATGAGCGGGAGAGGTTTGCTATTATGCAATGATCAAAGTGTGCAAGAGAGAGAGCTAGACCCGGCCAAACATGTATATATAGGCTTCCCAAAAAGCACTAGACTTTACCTCTCATGAAGGATGTTTGGACCCATGTCCAGACGCTAAAACATTATTTGTCCGGACCAAAATGCATGTGTCCGGACATTCTTTACGTTTGAATGTCACCGTTGCCGCACTCAACATAGTGTGTCCGAACACATGTCCGGACCTATGTCCGGATCAAAGATCACAGTGTCCGGAGCTATGTAGAGAGGTTTCAGAGAGGGTTTTTGTTTCCGGACGTTGTCCGGACTAATTTGCACGCGTTCGGACCTTCACATAGACTTCCTGTAAGCTGAAAACATTGCTGCAGAGCCTCCGGACCAAATCGTCCGGACTAATTCGCATGCGTCCGAACTAAAAGGCCATAGAACATGCTTCTCATGACTCTATCTCCAGACTGCTATGGTGCTCAGTCCGGACTAATTCCCACGCGCCTGGACCAGCATAGTCCGCACCAAAACGTCCATAACTCTTAGCTCCGAACTCCGATTTCGATAATCTTGGACATTTTGAAAAGCTAACTTACAGGGCTACACATCTGTCATATGCATTTGATTCATATCACAATAAATCAAAGCAGTATTCCAATTCAAGAGCCATCCTAGTGTTAGGAGCATACTGAAAAACATTTTTCCCTTCTTCGAGTTGATGCAATTCACCTCCAACACCTTCTCCTTTGCAAATGTGCCAACACCACCAAGTGTACAACACTATGTACATGTGTGTTAGCATTTTCTTAAATATTTTCAAGGAATTAGTTAGCTCACTAGGTTATAATGCATATGCATGTATGATCTCACCTAGTAGCAGTTTGATAAACGTAGTCACATACGTTTTTTCCTTTCTTAATAGTACTGCTATCAATCCTAAATGCGACAACACTCTCTATAGTGTCTTGATCACTAAACCAAAAATGTCCCCTATATTTATACCTTTGCCTTGAGCTCATTTTTGTTTTCTCTTTCATCTTTCCACTTGTGAAGTACTTGATCAACAATCCATCATGATCACTCACTTGGCTCCATCTTTTGAGTTGGATCACCCTAGCTTATCCGTACACTTAGACATAGGATTATTCCACTAGGTTTCATCAATTAACCAAAACCAAACTTGAGCTTTCAATCTCCCCCTTTTTTGTAATTGATGACAACCCTTCATAAAGATAATATTTGAATAAATATTTGAATTTGAGTTGCTTGTCCAAGCATTTTAATGTCATGATAAAAATGGACAACCACTTCAAATTCGATTTTGGTAGTTTTAGCTCCCCCTACATATGTGATACATGAGTTTGGTTCATTAGATCACATATGCATAAATGAGAGTTGTGGGAGAGATACTACTACCAAATGATGCTAAGTTATAAAGAATGGACCTTCAAAGTGTGATACCAATCGGAGTGCACAATCATACCATCCTTAGCACCATGAATGACTACATACCACTTGAGAAGTACTCTAAAATTTAGAAAGATCTGTGCACTAATACTTCAAAACATTATGTTGGTCATGTTACTAACATTCATCACACAAGCATAAATATTTGCATAAATTAAATTCAAATGCAAGCAAGCACATATGAATGCACAAAGAGATGCAACAACTAGATTTCATAGGCTTGCTCCCCCTACTTGTGTGCACTTATATTTATCAAATATATATGTATCTTTGTGATACTTACTTCTCCCCCTTTGTCATCTACTATCATAAAGGATAAGCTCAAATTGTAGATGAACGAAGAGAAAATTAGTATTGGCTCAATCTAGATAACTTGCCTCAACACATTTAACTCGATTTAAACCAAAGACAAGCTTGTTCACTCATTCTAGAATAGTTATCTTGCCCATGTTGAGTTAATCAATTGAAGTTCATATTCTAGATCAAGCACTAGGATTGCAAGCCTATAAACATGTCATATGCTACCACTAGATTATATCAAACATAGAAGAAATAGTGGTACCATATAGGCATTAAATTCCTTTGATTTTTCATGAATGAGCCTTATGAAGTGAAGTGATGTCTAGATGCACTAATCATGTCTTTAGCAAAGAATGCATGATATGTCAATCAATTTTACCTTGCATTGCTCGAAGGAGAGGCATGTCATATGTATGGGGTGCATCAACACATGTTTGAGAAATCAAGAATGTTTAATCTATTCCTTAGCTTGCAAAACCTCTTCTCATCAAGTGGCTTGGTGAATATGTCGGTGAGTTGATCATCGGTGCCAACACTTTCAATTATAATAGCATCCTTTTGTTGATGGTCCCTTATGAAATGATGCCTTATATCAATATGATTTGTTCTTGAGTGTTGAACCGGATTGTTGGTTAGCTTGACCGTACTTTCATTATCACATAGCAATGATACTTTCTTGAATTTGATTCCAAAGTCATCCAAAGTTGCTTTCATCCAATGTAATTGAGCACAACAACTATCGGCGGATATGTATTCGGCTTCGGTGGTTGAGAGTGCTACACTATTTTGCTTCTTTGAACACCATGATACAAGTGACATTCCTAGCAATTGGCATGTTCCCAAAGTCCTCTTCCTATCAACCTTGCATCCCGCATAATCAGAGTCCAAATAACTAATCAAATCAAAGTATGACCCCTTGGGATACCATAGTCCAACATCTTGTGTATGCTTTAAATACCACAATATCTTTTTTGTTGCCTTCAAGTGACTTTCTCTTGGTGAGGCTTGGAATCTTGCACACATACATACACTAAATATGACATCCGACCTTGAAGCAGACACATAGAGTAAGCTTCCAATCATAGACCGATACAACTTTTGATCCACCATGTTGCCACTAACATCACTATTCAAGTGTCTAGTTGTCACCTTTGGTGTGATAATAGCTTAGGCTTCTTCCAAACCAAATTTCTTCATCATATCCTTGATGTACTTGTCTTAACTCACAAATGTACCATTCTTTAATTGCTTGATTTGAAGTCCAAGGAAGTAACTAAGTTAACCAATCATAGACATTTCAATCTCATTTGTCATCATCTTCCCAAATTCTTCACAAAAATCTTGATTGGTTGAACCAAAGATGATATCATCTACACAGATTTGCAATACAAATAGATCTTTACCAAGCTTCTTGGTGAAGAGAGTAGTATCAAGTCTCTAGTATCAACCTTTCCCATCTTGAACTCTTTGGGGAGAAGAAAATTCTTTAATCTTTCATACCATGCTCTTGGAGCTTGTTTCAATCCATACAAAGCTTTCCTCAACTTGTACACATGGTTGGGCTTCTTGTCATCTTCAAAACCGGGAGGTTGCTCAACAAATACTAACTCATTGATGTATCCATTTAGAAATGCACTCTTCACATCCATTTGATATAGTTTGATATTGTGGGCACAAGCATAGGCTAATAGAATTCTAATTGTCTCCAATCTTGCAACAGGCGCATATATTTCTCCAAAGTCAAGACCTTCAACTTGAGTGTAACCTTGAGATACCAATATTGCTTTGTTTCTTACAACTATGTCATCTTGATCTTGCTTGTTTCTAAATACTCATCTTGTACCAATCACATTATAGTTCTTTGGCCTTTCTACTAGCTCCCAAACTTGATTTCTTGTGAAATTATTGAGCTCTTCAAGCATTACATTTACCCAATCATTATCTTGTAGAGCCTCTGCTATCTTGGTTGGCTCAATGGATGATACAAAGGAATAGTGTTCATAAAATGAAGCCAATCATGATCTAGTTTGCAAACCACTAGTAATATCACCAACAATTTGATCAATTGAATGATCTCTTGCAATATTGGTTGGTTGGAGGATAGGAGCTTGATTGCTTGTACTTGCTTGACCATTTGGCTGAGATGAACTAGCCACTTGTTGATCTTGCCTTTGAGAACTACTAGCTTGCACATTTGGAGAGTTGAGCACTTGATCTTTGTTATCTTCTATATCAATCACTTCTCTTGGTCGAATATCACTAATGTCCATGTTTTTCATATCATTCACCAATTGTGACCCTCTCACATCATCTAGATTTTCATTATCATCTTGAGAGCCATTGGTTTCATAAAAGTCAACATCATGGACTTTCTTAAGTATAACACTAGCTGAATTCCACACTCTATAATCTTTGCTTGTGGTAGAATAACCAAGAAAGAACACTTCATCACATTTCTTAACAAACTTGCCAAGTCTTGTGCCTTTCTTCAAGATATAGCATTTGTAACCAAATACTCTAAAGTATGCAATGTTGGGCTTTCTTCCATTCAATAGCTCATATGGTGTATTCTCCATCATTGGGTGACAATATAATCAGTTGCTAGAGTAGCAAACCATGTTGATAGCTTAGGGCCCAAAAGGAATGACTCACATCATATTCACTAAGCATAGACCTTGCCATGTCAATCAATGTTCTATTTTTCCTCTCAACAAGACCATTTGATTGTGGAGTGTACTTGGCCAAGAATTGATGTTTGATTCCAAATTCATCACATAGCTCATCAACTCTTGTGTTCTTGAACTCACTACCATTGTCACTTCTAACTCTTCTAATGGTGGTCTCAAACTCATTTTGACATCTTTTGACAAAAGATTTAAATGTAACAAATGTATCACTTTTGTCACTAATAAAGAATACACATGTATATCTTGTAAGATCATCAACTATCACAAATTCATACATACTGCCACCAATGCTAGTGTATGTTGTTGGCCCAAATAAATCCATGTGCAACAACTAAAATGCTCTACTAGTGCTCATCACGCTCTTCTTAGGATGAGTGTTGCCTACTTGTTTGCCAACTTGACAAGAGCAACAAAGTTTGTCCTTCTCAAATACAACATCTTTCAAGCATTTCACTAAGTCATGCTTAATCAATCTATTCAATTGTTTCATTCCAACATGACCAAGCCTTCTATGCCATAGCCAACCCATGCTAGATTTGGTGAGTAGGAAAGTTGACAATTGTGACTCACTAGCATTGAAATCAACTAGATAGAGGTTCTCATATTTAAAACCTTTGAATATCAAGTTTGAACCATCTACACTAATGATTTCAACATCATCTATTCCAAATATGCACTTAAATCCAAGATCACATAATTGAGCTACGGATAGCAAATTGAAGTTCAAGCTCTCAACTAGCAAGACATTTGATATGCTCAAGTCATTGGATATTGCAATCTTACCTATCCCTTTGACCTTGCCTTTTCCATTTTCACCAAAAGTGGTACATCAATCCCATCATTCTTATTGGGGTTGATTGAATTGAACATTCTAGAATTTTTGCCATTGCACCCACTATCAAGCACCCAATGCCTACCTCTGACTTTATAATTTACCTACAAAATAAATCAATGCTTCTTAGGTACCCATACTTGCTTGGGTACTCCAAAGTTAGTGACCAAGGATTTGGGTATCCAAATTGCCTTCTTCTTTGGGCCAACAATGGGTGTACCAACAAACTTAGCCATGATACCATTCACACTTTTGGTAAGCATATAACAAGAATCACAATGAATAGATGAAACATTAGAGAAATTGATCTTGCTCATATTAAGTTTGCAATATTATTCTACATGCCCCCCACTTGCTTGCAACTAGTGCAAAACCGACCATTGCCTCTCACAAAGCTAGGCTTTGGAGTTACAAAGGTTGCCTTGACTTTCTTGGGGGTGTATCCCAATACCTCTTTGCTAAGGGAGAATCTTTGGCTATCCAAGCATTTAAGCAAGCGGGCATCGCCACCATAAGCTTTTTCTAAAGCATGTGTGAGTTCATTTACATCCTTTTTCAATTTTTCATTTTCAATTACTAATGATGCATCACAAGTAGAGCTATCACTAGTGCATTAAGTAGATGTGGACGTACTACATGAAGTGCTAGTAGGATCAACAATGATAGGAGTAAAGAAAGATTCATCAAATATATCACATGTAATTCATAATACATGTTGCAACAATATTTTCCTTGTTTTGATCAAGGAGGGAGGTGTGAGCCTTTTCAAGCTTCTTGTGAGCCTTGTCAAGTTTCTCATGGGCTTCCACTAGCCTCTCATGAGTAACATTGAGCTCATTAAAGGATTGTTCAAGAGCATGAAGCTTCTTGTTCAACTCTTTGCAATCTTTCCTCTTTATCTCAAAACAAGTATGAGCTTGATCCATCATGTCCATGAGTTTCTCCTTGGAGTACTATTCGTCATCATCACTATTAATATCATCACTCTCATCATGGGTCTTTACCTTAGTTGGCTTAGCCATGAAGCATGATGGAGTGTCGAATATAGAAGGCTTGTTGTTGATAGCAATGCTTGTCAATGCCTTCTTCTTTGAAATCTTCCTCTCATCATCACTAGAAGTATCATTGGAGGAAGCATCACTATCCTATGTCACAACTTCTTCTTTGTGAATGATAGCTTCTTTTCTTTCTTGTCATTCTTCAACTTCTTCTTCTCATCTTCATCACTATTGTAGGGACAATATGCTACCATGTGATCCTTGCTCTTGCACTTGTAGCATCTCCTCACATACTCCTTGTTCTTGAAGTTATCTCTTCTCTTTCTTGCACCATAGTCCTTCATGAATTTGTCAAACTTGTGCACAAAGAGAGCCATGGTCTTATCATCAATGTCATTAGTTTCTTCATCATCACTAGAATCCTCCTTCTTTTCTTTGCCCTTGCTCTTGGATGATGTAGCCTTGAATGCAACACTTTTCTTATTTTTCTCTTCTTCCTTGACTTCTTATTCTCTATCTTCATTGTATTGCTCTTCAATCATGATCCCTCCATGTACTTCATTTGGAGTGACATTCTTCAAACCATCTCTTCTAATGATTTTCATCAAGGTTTTGAACTTCTTAGGCAAACACTTAGAAACTGGTTGGAGAAGTCCTCATCTTGTACCTTCTCACCCAAACTCTTAAGATCATTGATGATTACTTGGAGCCTATGGAACATCTCTAGAATGGATTCATCTTCCTTCATCTTGAAGTGAGATAACTTGTTCTTGAGTACAACTTGGCACTTTTTACCATAGCGGTGCCCTCATATGTATCTTCAAGTCTCTTCCACACTTCACTTGCTCTTTCAAGATCTTTGATTTGCTCAAACACATTTGAATCAATGCCATTGTATATGATGTTGAGCGCCATTGTATTGTGTTGCTTGGTATCTTTCTCTCTAGGTGTGAGACTCTTGGGATCAAGAATGACAAAGTCGGTCTCAGTGACATCCCACACCTTCTCATGAATTTAGCCTAGATGCATGTTCATTTTTCTCTTCCAATAGTAAAAATGTGCCATCAAACATAGGTGGTTTGCCCCCCACATGGTTGAACACAATTTGAGTCATCTATAACACCGAAGGTTGTTAATCCTTGATAATATGGTGACCAAGCTTTGGTACCACTTAAAAGGCCCTAGATGGCTAGAGGGGGGTGAATAGCCTAATAAAATTTCTATAAATCTCTAGAGCAAAGGTTAGAATATAATTAAGCAAAGGTTACCTTTTTTCTCTAGCTCTACTATAAGTATGCAAGCCACCTATCCAAGAAATTCTAGTATGGTATGAGTATCAATACAAACAAAAGCAATAAGACAATGATACTCAAGTTAGCTAGCAAAGATAAATACAAGTTACACTAGCTAACAAACTAATTGTCACTACACAAGATATGTATATGACAAAGTAAATGCTAGAGAATATGAATGATTATACCGATGCCTTGCAATAGACGAGTGAGTCAATCACAATATGAAGTCCAAGTAAATGAGGGAGGCAAGGATGACAATGTATTTTTCTCTCAAGGTTCACTTGTTTGCCAATAAGCTAGTCCCCGTTGTGTCAACCACTCACTTGGTGATTCGGTGGCTAATAGGCGATCATAAGCCCAACCCACTACTCGGGCGCCACAAGAATCAACCCACAAATGAGGGTAATTCAATAACACGAGTAATCCACTAGAGTTACCCTTTGGCTCTCCGCCGAGGTGGGTACAATCCCTCTCACAATCTCTAGAGCCGGCCACGAACATTCACCAACTCGTGTTGAACCTCCTCCGCTGCTCCAAGTCGTCTAGGTGTTGGCAAACACGAAGAATAACAAGAAAAACCGTAGCAAGAACGAACACCAAGTGCCACTAGATGCAATCTCACAAGCAAGTGCACTTGGATGCACTCAATCTCTATTTGGATGAGCATCTATCAAAGAGATGAGTGGGAGAGGTTTGTTATTATGCAATGATCAAAGTGTGCAAGAGAGACAACTAGAGCCAGCCAAACGTGTATATATTGGCTTCCGTAAAATCACTAGCCATTACCTCTCATGAAGGGCGTCTGGACCCATGTCTGAACACTAAAACATTATTTGTGCGGAACAAAACGCATGTGTCTGGATGTTCTTTACGTTTGAATGCTACCGTTGTCGCGCTCTGCACAGTGTGTCCAGATGCATGTCCGGACCAAAGATCACAGCGTCCAGAGCTATGCAGAGAGGTTCTAGAGAGGGTTTTTGCCTCCGGACGCTGTTTGGACCAGGTGTCCGGACTAATTCGCATGCGTCCGGGCCTTCACAGAGACTTCCCGTGAGCTGAAAACGTTGTTGTAGAGCCTTCGGACGCTGTCCGGACCAAATCGTCTAGACTAATTCGCATGTGTCCGGACTAAAAGGCCACAGAACATGCTTCTCAGGACTCTATCTCTGGACTGCTGTAGTGCTCGGTCCGGACTAATTCCCACGCGTCCGGACCAGCACAGTCCGCACCAAAACATCCATAACTCTTAGCTCCGAACTCTGAATTTCGATGATCTTGCACATTTTGGAAAGCTAACTCAGAGGGCTACACATCTCTCATATGCATTTGATCCATATCACAATGAATCAAAGGAGTATTCCAATCCAAGAGCCATCCTAGTGTTAGGAGCATACCAAAAAAAACATTTTTCCCTTCTCTGAGTTGATGCAATTCACCTCCAACACCTTCTCCTTTGCAAATGTGCCAACACCACCAAGTGTACAACACCATGTGCATGTGTGTTAGCATTTTCTAAATATTTTCAAGGAATTAGTTAGCTCACTAGGTCCTAATGCATATGCATGTATGATCTCACCTAGTGGCACTTTGATAATCGTAGTCACATACGTTTTTCCCTTCTTAATAGTATGGCTATCAATCTTAATTGTGATCACACTCTCTAAATTGTCTTGATCACTAAACCAAAAATGCCTCCTATGTTTATACCTTTGCCTTGAGCTCATTTATGTTTTTCTCTTTCATCTTTCCACTTGTGAAGCACTGGATCAACAATCCATCATGATCACTCACTTGGCTCCATCTTTTGAGTTTGATCACCCTAGCTTATCTATACACTCATAGGATTAATTCACTAGGTTTCATCAATTAACCAAAACCAAACTTGCGCTTTCAGCTGCTAACGCCCGGTGCCCCTGAAAACTGCGCAGATCACCCAAAAATCACCAAAACTTGTTCATTTCAACTTTGATTGAATCCAAACTTTGTGGGGAGGTTTCTTAAGTAGATGTGACTCTACTCCATAAAGATCTTGATCTTCCTACCCTCACAAGTCTTGGAGACAAAAAGGAAAACAAAAAACGGAGGGAAACCAAATGAAGAACAAAAACCGATCGATCTCTTTGCTCGCTCCAAACTAACCCGAATCCTTTGGTGGTTTACCTCACAAGGGGTCATAGCAACTTCTCCAACAAATGGATGCAAAACAACCAACCACGAAGAGAGATCGAACAACGGGATCGGAGAGAGAAATTGCAAAAAGCGAAGAACGCAAACACAAGCAATTTTACAATTGAATACTGGAGGAGACAAGGAGGTTGCAGCCTCCTTTCCTTGCACAAATCAGTTCTTACACATAGACAAATTCATAGACATCAAGCAAGAATTCTAGGGGAGGGGAAACCTAGAGAGTATGGGTGTGAGAAAGAAATGCAAGAGGTAAGGATGAGGGATAGCCCTTCATCCTTATTTAATGGGGTCTAATGGACATTTCCAAATAGCCCCCTGATACATGAGAGAACCACCTAGCCCTAGGATATTGTGATCCAACTCCTCAAATCTGCTTTCTTTACTTTAATCGGACGACCCCGCTTCCTGCCTGGACTTACCGTCACCTCAACGAAACCTCCAGGATTCCGCCACATGCCGCCTCCGCTTTCTGAAAGCTCCGCCCGAGTTTTGAGGCCCAAACCCGAAAGCCGTCCACTGGTGGTTTTGTTGTGGCCCAAACCACCAAACCCTGGGTTTTGAGGCCCAAACCCATAAACCGTCCTCCGATGGTTTTGAGGGTCAAACCATCAAACCGCTCGACATGTGCCACCTCGTCCTTACCTGGCCGAGCACCAAGTCATCTTGAGCCTTCTCACTCAACCTGCTTACCCAACGACTTGACTTGGTCAACACGGTCTACCTCCATGTCTTCTCGCTCTTGCCTATGCAAGTGCCAGCCACCACAGCTAGTCCTCCGGTCCGTCAGTCCAAGCCTCACATCCATACTTCACCTCTCTCAGTCCATCGACATGGCACATCTCTACTTGACCTTCACCTTGCCATTGACTATCGCCTCCGAGCTCGACACCTGCACAACACAAGCCGATAGACAGGCAACTTCTACTTTGGCAGTATGGTTAGTGAACATGCTCAAACTAAAATACTTGTATGTTGGTCAACCATTCAACATCTAAAACTGAACATCATGGGCACATATCAACCATGTGCTCACAAATGCTAAGAAATGCAATGGTCATATCAGGTTCCTCCATGAGCTACCTTTGATTGTATCCATGGTGGTTAATTAGGGATGCAAATAGTCGGTAATGGATGGAAACTCTAATTTTTTTTGTTTCATATTTTTACATGAAATGGAAACGAAATTTGGAATGCCAGTCTGGAAAACAGAAACAAGAAATTCGGGATATCAGGAACGATACAATGCAGTCGAATACACGATATCGAACAGAAATGGTAAATTAATTTGAAAACAATGACACATGTAACCATTCCAAGTGTTCAACTCAACGCAATAGATACCGCTATTGTGACAGAACCTCTTAAGACAGGGCCCACTTGCCAGGATTAATAGTCCATCCGACTTAATCCAAAACAAATGATACAAGTCTTAATCAATCTGTCAGGTGTCGCCACTTTACAGCGGGTCATCCACCTCTTTCCAAATAGGATCATCCTCATCACACATATTGCAGAAGTAATACAATAATTTAATTTACATCAAAGTAGCGGAAATTTAAAGTCATATTATAAACCATAGGTTTTGAAACATAACATAGTGTCATACGATATTATTACATCAAGATGGTGATAGAGTTTAAACAAGGCAACCGAAGTACTCTTGCCCAAGAGTCAAGCAAAGACTTTTCATTCATCACCTTCATCCACAGTAACCACGGTCATGCAGCACGAAGCCACACAGAACGGGTTGTGGCCCTCATCTGCAACAGGGGTTAACAAACCCTGAGTACGGGAGTACTCAACAAGACTTATCCGACAAAAGAAAATATTTGGTGGACAAAAGGTATGCAAGTCATAGGATTCAAGGTGTGGTTTGCAAGAATCAAGTATTTTGCATAAATGAGCGTTTATAAAAAGAATTGAAATTCATTTACTTCGTTCATAAGATTACTCAAGTACCGATCTAGAGGTATGATCGATAACAAGGTAATACAACATCCATGAAAGGAAAATCATCAAGTATCCAGTTTAAGTATATTACTACGCGGTAGAGGACAGGGTTATGTTTCCATATCCGAGGAACACGACGATTCGAACTGGTTAAAACCCAGTTGGGGCTTCCCTATCACACGACATATACAACACTGAAGCACGCATATGACTACCTTTCTCTGGATCCTCCAGCCAAGACCGAGGTTCCGCCACCCGAGAACACAGGACACCTCCATCCAGTTCCTCGAACTTGGAGGGTACACACTACTCTCGCCATCTCTCTACTCCCAGTGCGGGTTAACCGTTCTTAAGACTGGAATAGCCAGAGTCCAGCTTCCCCAAAGTATGTGATAAGTACTCCAAAGTCACAACCCTTGGACATCTACAACGGACGGTTCCTAATCGACACAAGCGGAGAGAACCCGCTCACCAGTCACCGTTGATGGCTCCCAAACACTGTGTTCGCCCGGTCTCGAATTATTACTTCCAACAACATCTATTTCTCAAAAGAGCATAACCATTTGCCGAAGCAATACGCTATGTGTAAGTGACCAGAAATCACCTACTATAAAGGTTCTAAGCATACTAAGCATTTTTAGCAAAACTTTGTATCTTAAAACAAGTGTCAAGGTATAAGGTACAATTAACACAAGGATAAGGCTATGCATCAAGTAGCACTTTAATAAAGTAAGACAATGCAGTAATATAAACCATAAGTGTATTTAAATAAAAGCTTTTAAATACAAGGTAGGGTTTGAATGCACCGGGTGTGGCTGAACCGTCCAAATTATAAGAGATCAAGTACCAAAGTAGCCGATTTAACTGCCACTTAAAGCACTTGAACCCATATAATCCCGGTAGTCCGAAAATCTGGAAGGATTTCTAACAATCGTATATCCAACCTAGATCGCGCAAACTTAGGTATGCACATTCAAACGAGCCAACAAATTAAACAAAATACTGGAAGTGCGAAATAAAGTTATTACAACACTTTGATCCAAATAAAGTAGTACTCATGCCACAACACACGTGGTCAAATGAAACATTGTTTTGAAACTCGAACCCAAAGTTTTACTCCACACTAGTACCATTAATAGATAGGGGCGCCAACGAGATCATGTCCGACAACAGCAAAAGATGAGCTCGTAGAATACCTTGCCCAAAGCCTACTCCTCTTCTCCTTCGACAGGATAGAGACAGTGCTTACAATAGCCAAAGTATACTTGGCCATCTGCAACAAACGGGATAAACCCTGAGTACGGGAATGTACTCAGCTAGACTTACCCGTCTAACTGAAAATAAAGACTCCAAGGATATGCATGGCTAGATATGTGGATCTGGATAAACTTTGCTTTTGCGGAAATACGAACAAAATGAAATACTTAAAGATTAGAGAGCATCCATTTTCCATCCTATCATTATCTCTAGGTTTTGCACCTGTACTAGAGCACACACTTGATCTAAGCAAACAATATAATAATATATCCAATTCCTTCATCAATATTTTAGTAGAACCATTACGATGTCACATGGAGTTGTACCGTGGTGAAGCTCAACATAATCCCCCACTATCCGGTGGGAGGCGGCGACTCAAATCGATATACAACCAGCTGGCAAGATTACCTTTAACACACGCCCACACTTCCCCCGTCGGGTCCATGCATTGGGTTACCGCTCAACACTGTCCAGGTAGTAACGTCGCGAGCTCAAATTGGTCCACCCAATTGTAGAAATCAGTTGGTCACCATGGGGCGAGTCGTATCTACAAACTAGAGGGTGCTAACAGCAGACTGAGAGTCGGCCCGGACAGTGTTTACTCGGCTTTGGGATCGATACTCACAACGGCCCCTATGTGAAAGGGCGCATTCAAAGATGTAAGAGGTCCACCATCGTATACAAACCTATACGATCCAACGGACGGACTGCCCCCAAGTCTAAACCACTTGGTGCCCTTGCCTTCCAGTTAACCGCATTTCATTACTACCATTGGTTCTTTCCACGATAGCAAATATAGCCAACCGTGATCGGTACTATCCCCATGGGATAATATGAACATAATTATAAATGTAACCATTTATTCTAAGCAGGCTAAGCGGTTGCTTGTACTTTTATTAATAGGGTAACAAGGTAGGTAATTGAAATATCAAGGAAGGTAATGCATCAACTGGGATTCAATCAACTCCTGTCACCTAATGCATCACAGTATAAAATACTCAAGTAGATTAATTGTAAATACTGGGAGGCTTAAAGATGCTCCGGGGCTTGCCTTGAGTAAAGGTAGAGGGCTGATGGTCAGGGCACTCGGGGAGGTTAGTTTCTGGCTCTAGGAACTCCTCGTTCAGCTCCTGCACCTCCTGGACTTCTACTTCTGGAAGTGGCACCCGGTGTTCCTCTACTGATCCTGAATGGTTGCAATGCATATAAGTAAACTTGCTGGTGCAGGGATGATGCTTGAACAAGAATTAAAACACCCAAAGATTGCTTCTAGAGTTAACCTAATATTCATTCTAGTTCCACTTTACACAGCAAGCCTATTATAAGCTGCTCAGAAAAATCTACAAAAATTATAGGGGACAGAGTATGCTCAAAGGATACTACTGCACAAAATTCACCCATAGCAAAGCTACCAACTAACAGATACAAAAAGATGAATTTAAATGCAGAAAAAGCACTTTGAACTAGACCTACTGGCTAACAGGGTGAAACATGTTATATCTTATTTTTAACAGGTTCTTTGCTTAGAAACATATTTATCAAGAAAGTTCCATGATCAACACTACCAGATTATTTTCTATATGATTTTCCAAAGAAAACCTTTAGAAAAGAACACTTGAACTACAAGTATCTTTTCTGCCATAAAACATACCACATTTTATATTTTTCCTAGACAGGGCAAGACATACAGAGACTAATCAAAAAGTTTCATGAATTATCTAAGCATATATTTACCACAGGAATTTATCTAAGAAAGCAGCAGAAACACATTTTAATAGATAACAAATAACTTCTACACAGAAACATGGCATAAGATATTTTTCATAGCTTCTACACAGGATAACAGAGCTAGCATAAAAACCTCATATTTTTATTTGGTCAAAACATGCATGAACACATTTAACTTTGATAAATGCAGAAAAGAACTATTTAAACATTAGTACTGAAGACATTCTCCAAAAATTACTTTTATATTTTTAACAGGAAGATCTTCATTTATAGAGTCTAACACAATTTATTTCACCATTTTAGGATTAAACAAACTCCAGATATTAAATAAACAAGCACTAACACATTTACTGAAAATGAATAAAAGGAAAAGTATTTCCGGATTAGGCCCAAGAAGAACAGTGTTGGGCTCGACCCAGTGCGCGCGGGAGTGAACTGAGCGGCTGACAGGCGGGGCCCATGGTCAACTCGGGTCCACCTGTCGGTGAGCACAGAGCAGGGCGAAACGCTGACCGGCGTTTTCTCGCCGGTGGTGAGCTCGTCGGCGGCGAGGGTGGATGCGCTGGGCTCGTGGTGACAACGCGCATCGACTGGTGGTGTTAGTTGAACCAGCGCGACCCTGTAGCGAGCCGGCGGCGTGCGGTGGTGGCAAGACGTGACGGTGTGAAGCGGCGGGGCTCTCACCGGCGTTGTGTGGCTCGGCGAGCGGGTGCGTGAGCACCACGGTGGTGTGGTGAGTGCAAAACGGGGGTTGTTTGAACCGTAGCGGCTCTGTGGAAGTCCGGCCACGTACGAGCTCCGCAGCGGCGGCAATGGAACACGGTGGACGGCGCTATGGTGTTTCAGGGTGGAATAGAGCGAGAGGAAGGGTGTTCTCACCTCTACTACCTCCGGTGAAGCTTGCACGGAGATGGAGGCGATGGAGGCGGGTCGGAGAGGAGTGAACACGACGCGGTACCTGCGGTGGAGACTGAGGGCTGAGGAACGGCGATGGCGTTCCGGCGAGACAAGTGCTCGGCTGGTGCTGCAAGGGTGAGCAGGGCGTGCGCGAGGTGAAGACGGAGCGGTGTGCGAAGTGGATCGAGCAAAGAAGCTCGAGCGGAGGCGAATTTGAAACGGGGGTGTTGCGGTGCTCTCGGTGCTCGGCGCGGCGAGAGCAGAGGCAGAGCGGGCGAGAGAGTGAATGAGCATGGGCGTTTGCGGGTGCGGGAGGTCGAGGGGGGTGTAGGCGCTCCCTTCTGCGTGGTCATGGCCGACCGGCGCGGCTGGTGGGGGCCGGGACGTGACGGTGCGGCGGGTGGCAGTGGCGTGGTGTGTCTGCGGCGCGCGAAGCAGAGGTGGCAGCGCACGGGGCAGAGCGAGACTTGGTCCTAGCGCCGTTAGGGCGGATTCGCGCTCGATTGCGACGGTGACGGGGCGAGCAGCTGGCCGGAAGCAGGTGCTGCGGCGGTGTAATGGCGATGCGACGGCGAGGTGAAGGCGCGGCGCGCGGTGCGGCTTTCGACGCGACCAGAGGCAGCGAGTGGGTGTGCAGCGTGGTCAGCACAGTGCGTCAGCGAGCGACGCACAGCGAGTGGTGGTCGACGGCGTACGGGCAGGGGCATTGCGCCACGCGGCGCGGCCAGTGTCGGGCGCTGGCGCGCGCGCGTGCGTCGAACGTGCGGGGCGCGTGCACGGGAGCGCGGGTGCGCGGGCATGGGCCGGTGCAAGGCCGAGCGGGGCGAAAGGTGGGACTCGGCCCAGTTCCAGCTCTGCTTCCTTTTTCCATTTTTCTTTTATTTGTTTCAAACTGAAATTGATTCAAAACTGTTTTACAAACTCAAAACTAAAATTTAAAATTTAAACCAAAGTTGTTCAGAATAATATTCTCTACATTTTTCACGTAGGTCATATTTTCTGAAAACCATTATTTCAAGGGTTGTGAATTTAAAGTTAATTAAACCCATTAGGGAAAAAGAATTACTTTTATTCTTAAAAATTAAACTAAGCTTAATTAGGCAAGGGAATTAGCAAGAAAAGCAATCTACTCTTTATTCTAGGTGTAACAAACTTAGCTAAGCAAGTTAAACAAGACTAGAGCATAAAACACTTATTAAATTCTAGTTTCAAAGACATTATAATCACACACATGAAATGATGGCCATATGCAAACATGAATGTAATGAAATGCTTATGCTTAGTGGCTAATGATGATCCTAATGCAATCTTGACATAGGGTGTCACACCGGGGCTTGCCTTGGTTGGAGGGATACACAAGTTCTGGCTCAGATTCAACAAGAGAGAAAACCCCTTCACTAGAGGGATTATCCAACCCAACCAATGAACAATCTACACGATAATATGTCATGCTTAGATGATGCTTGAAAAGTAGACATGATGCTTTGCAACACACAATCATGTACTTAAGAGATGAACAAAATAGATTAAACATCTTGAGTACAACTTACCTTCATGAAACTAAACTAAACTAGAGCAAAAGCAATTTAATTAACCCTATTTAACTTGATTATCTAGGTTAATAATTATATCCAATAGAACTGAGCAAACAACTCTACATCATGCATGTCCATACTGTGGTTGTCACCGGACAAATGACCATTTTCATAAAACAATTCAAAATCATACAAATCCTAAAGTCATTAGGGTTTCTATTTAATTAAAACCTAATTAACTAAATAGCCATGTATAACAATTCATCCAAAAATTCCCAAACTTTTAGTACAGCAAGATATCAGTGTATAAAGGTTACACAAAAATTTTCATAATTTTTGGAGCAACATACAGAGCATGAAAAATCATGGAAAAGCCATTTTTTAATTATTTTGAACATTTTTACAGGATTAAAAATGTACTGAACATGGACATGTTATATTTTTATTAAATACTACACATCACAAAGAGCATACACAAATTTTTGCAGAATTTATACATGCACAGAATTAAACATACAAAAATAACAAACAGCAGTACTGTGCAAAATAGGAGATTAGAAAAACCCTTCGCTGCTCTCACTGACGCCTGGGTCCCGCGCGTCAGTGTCACCAAAGCAGAGCAGCGGCGCCGGCGACCAAAAAACACGGCAGCGCGTCACCGTCGGTGAACCAAACGGACAACCGACTCGTGCGCTGGGCTCTACACTTCACCCCGAACCCAACGAGGTAAGATAGAGCCCTTTCCAACCCTCGCAAACGCCTCACCGGCGGCAATGGCGGCGACCCGAGCTCAGCCGCACATACGCCGGCGAGTACAAACATGTGTCGGAGCAACCAAGCACACCAACGGACTCAGCGGCCCCCAAACAACGCGAAGCGCAAGAAAAACGGACTGAAAAGCTAACGCAATGACCTCGTCGACGGCCATGGCGGACGGCGGAGATCTGCACGACGTGCGCCGGCCAAAACATGCACACGCTCGAACAAACAACAACGCGACTGGACTCACGACGGCTAGGCGAAGCTAGCGCAAGACTCAGACACGAAAAAGATCAACTACAACGACCTACCGACGAGCGCACCGTCACGACGGCCATGAACCGCGGCGGCGCGTCGTGGATAGTGCTCAACGGCTCGATTCAAGGTCAACCAAGCGCGCGGAGAGTTCGAGGAACTCACCCCGGTTACGAAGCTCGCGCTAACTTGGCCGGAGATGAAGGAGAGGATGCTGGCAACGAAGACCGTGTCGGCGGAAATGGTGAGCCGGGCGACAATGTCAATGTTCCCGGAGCTAGGGTCCACCATTTGCAAAACGGAGAAAAGCAATGTGATTAGGGAGGAACAAGGAGTAAGAAACAAGAGATAGAAGAACAATACGTCTCCTGTGTAGCCCGGCCGATAGCTAACCAGAGCGGCGGCGCTCTCGCCGGAGCCGAGGAAGATGGAGTTACGCCGGGCAACTGAGGACTCGACGGCTTCAACCAACTCGCCCAGAGGATGCGCGAGATCAAAGCGAAGACAATGGCAGTGGATTGGAGACTTGGAAGTGGCTAACGAGCTCGGGCGAGCTCGTCGATGTGGGATGCGCTCGCGGCGGAGCAGAGCAGAGCGAGGGCACGGCGTGGAAAGGGAGAGCAGGGTGAACGGCGTCCCGTTTTGAAGACGACAATGGGGCCGTGACGTTGCCACACACCTGATGCGACGCTCGTCGACGGCAGGAGGCGCGTCGTGAGCTCGGCAGGTGGTCGGCCAGGTGTCGGCGCCATGAACCAGCTCGACATGCAGGTGTTCGATGAATTGACTGAACTACCCTTGGTACTAATTTGTAAATTGCTCAAGCTTCCAAGGGTTTTCATGAAAAACTTTGAATACCAAAGTTGCTCAAAATTTCATGATCTACAACTTAGACAATATACACTTTTTCAAATTCGGCCTAGAAATGAAAATGCATTTTTGAAATTTGAAACTCTTTTTAAAAGAATTACCCCCTTTTCAATTACTCAAAAATTTTGAATAACACTTGAAAAACTCCAAACACAACTTTTGAAATTGAAACAGAGCTCTACAACTTTGCTTTAATAACCATATGCAAATTCTTTTTAGATTTTGAAAATCATGTTTAGGGTTTGATCCACCCCCTTTGGAAATTAGGGTTTGGAATTGAAATTGAAAGTTTGAATTTGAAATCATGACAAGCATTCACATAGCTGAGCCAAACACAAACAAGTAAACTCATTTTAGTTCAATGCATAGCAAGGTTTTCAATCAAGTGAATGATGCTTAGTGTATATGATGACATGCTCAAGTTTTAATTAAGCTTTAAACACCAGGGATGTTAGAGCTATACATACTAGATATGCAAATAGTCTTATAATATTTGTACATTCTAGATATTTTATGACACATTAAAAGAATACACAAAAGACGGACTTTATTTCCTAATCTTCCTAATCTAATGCTATCATCCACATGATTAATGGTGATTGGTTGATATACAGCAACTAACAATAAATACCTACCAAATTTATGCAACTATTTATTGCAAACCTATATTGTCCCTTAAAATTTCTTATATATTTGACTATAATAAATATTTGAATACTCTATATTCATGATTGAGGGAGTAGATTGGTATATAAAATCATAAAGGCATAAATAGCAATGACATAATTTGGTTGAAATGAGAAGTGCATAGATCATTTGTTTTTTCAAAATGAACTAACTAGATAGCAAATAGTTAGATAGAAAATAGTAATTACTCCCTCTATACTAAAAAAGGTTGTGTTTAGAACAAGGTTTTAGTCAAACATTGAGAATATAGATCATGAATAACTTTTAAGTTGTTGAGTTTGAAAATGTAAAAATCATATCAATAGATTTGTCTTGAAAAATACTTTTATAAAAGTATACATATATTATATTTTGACAAATATTTTTCAAAAAATAAGTGGTTAAAGTTACACTTTGGAGACCGTGTTGTTTTCTAAAACAACAAGCTTTTTGAATATTGAGGGAGTATGTTTTAGATCGGCAAACGTTTGGCAGAAATTTAAAACTGGAAAAGGAATATGAATTAATAGGCCACCGAGTGACTTTCGAGTCAAAAAAGTCTACTGGGCTTTGGCTTTTGTTCTGGCCCAACGAGCAAGCAGAGCAGACCGGTTCGCCACGTCAAATATGGGCTGCAGGTCTGTCCGCACTCTCCATGCTCCAGCACGCACCAGCACACTGCCAAAGTTAATGCCACCTCGCTTAGCCTAGACAAAAGAAAGACCTTGAGCTGTTATTATATAACGGGAGCCAGATAGGGAGTCTGTTGTGCTGTGGCGCAAGGCCTCTTTACACTACGACAGTATGTGCTGCTACTTTTATCAGTTCTTCAGAAGACAAACTATAGCATGGAGCATGGGACTGCAAGTATGAATTTTTCCTCTCTTTTTTTTTTTTTGCGCCTAAGTATGAATTTTTCCCATGCTGCAGAGACCAAAGGTAAGCAAAGTGATGGTATCTAAATACTGAGGAGGAGACCAAAGGTAAACAAAGTGACAATGGCAAACAAAAGAACACGTCAAAGTGATCAAACTGAATATACCTGAGAAAAAGAAAAGAAAAGCAGTGGTTATAGTTGACAATGGCAACTAGCTTTAGCAAACAATAAATATTGTTTTGTTTTCAGTAACGAGGAAAGGACATCAAGAAGCAACATGACGCTGCACGAATGATCTTCACAAATCAAAGCAACAGCATTTGTAATACAATGAGATGTACCTAAACTCAGATCACGGAATCTGTGTTTTCTGCACTGCGCCTTTACAACGAACTAGCGATGCACCTTTTCGTGTGGCAAAACTTCTGCCCCAAAAGTAAAACCTCGCGCTACTCAAAATAGAAATACATCACTACAGTACATGACGCTGCACAAGTTTTTCAGACATCTTTCAATTGCAGCACCTGACAACAAGAACAGCTTGCACGGCTTGCCCATGATGGACACCTATATCTATTTTATCTAAAGCATGGATTATAGCTGTACATACACGGCTGTTACAATTTAGTACTACTCATTGTAAGTAGGTGTAGTGCATTCCTGGCAAAATTTGGGACATTGGGTACGTCCTCATCCAAGTCAAACTCAACCATAATGAAGCCAGTGAATCAGAGATAGACATGATGCCTCAAAATATGTTGGTTTCGGGGTGGATGGGCACCCAATTGATCTGATGAGCTCTATGACTGGCAATACCTTGAACTTTGTTGGTGAATTCCTGGCAATATTGTCCACCTTATGTTCATAAATCTTTCCATTTCTATCCAACTTATACTCTGAGGTGCCATCAAAGCGACCATTTCCCTCCCACGGAACTCTAGGGATGCCATTGACAATCCATCGAACCATGATTACATTCTCTACAGGCTGCCATATGCTGACAATGTCAATCCATGCTGCCTTGAAAAAAAATTGGCCAGTAAACCGCAGTGCCCAAAATATTCTTTTGTAATTAGTGACGCCTGTGAAACTATTGAGAGGATCTTTGAAGATAATATCATCTCTGGCAAGAGTAAACGATATGTTAGGGCAGAAAAGGCATTGGACAATAAGCCTGCAGAGATGAATATGCCAGATTATATTAAAATCTACACGGGTGCACTAGTCTATGCCATAATTAACTATTAGAAAATATACTAGTCTATGCCATAATTAACTATTACGAAATACCAGGAGAGCTTCATTGGGGCCAAAAGGGGCCATGGCCACCCCTGTATTTGAGCTATTTGTCAAACTAGCAATTTCTAAGCACTTCGTTGGTGAATAAGCCATAAAATTGCTTTGTTTGGCTTGGCTTCTTTATCATTGATCCCTCCTGAGATTTGAAGCAAGCTCCGCCACTGCATTTCAGGTACTCTTCTGAGTGCCATAGCTGACGAAACTATTTATGCTAGCAATTTATGCTAGGACAACATTAACAAGTTTCATAGTAATGGTATGGGACTAACTATATATGTACCAGGTATAGGTAGCCCGGTGGCAGTAGCACATTGTGGAAAGAGCCACAAGATAAGATAGTTTAAGTTTAATCTGGTAGTTTGATAGGAAGTTAACTTAAGAGTTTGAGACTTTTTAGATTCAGGGTCTTAATATCTTTGGTAGTTGGTTTCTGTAGATTTAAATGTTAGGGCTGACTCTACATAAGAAGCTAGCATGTCATCTCAGAAATTAAGCAATCAATGCCATCTTCCTACAACCCTTTGTATCTATCTCTGTTTTTGCCCATGGCAAACTCTCATTCTTCTCTGCCACAAGCCCCATTTCTGCCAGTGCCAGTGGCTCTTTTATTTATCCCCTCATGCTCTGGTCCATTCTACTTGTTGCAGAGCCATGTATTCTCAAAGCATTTATAGGTCTTGCACTGTAGGTAGCTACCCCAGTTGCTCAGAAAGGCACACAACAATTTGGTATCAGTATCAGCATGGCTTCTGTAGCCAACAAGATCAAGAATAGAATTTCCACTCTTGTGATGAAATCACACAAAACTTTCCCTCAACAAAAGAAGAAATTCCAGAGGATGAGTATAGCGGCACTGTGTTAAGTTGTCCTGATGGCGCCCCTTAAGTTGCATGGTCTGTTACTTTACCATGGAAAAGGATGCTTTTATTCAAAGTTGTCTACTTGTATACCTGAAACATGTCACATGGCATGGCTTCAGAAGAAACAGTGCTGGATGGATTTACACGACAACAGGTGAGGAAGCAGGGTGCCCAGCAAACATGGACGAAATATGGTTGGTAGCATAGGAAAATGAGTTCAGTAGAGATATTGATAGGAAAGATTAAAGATTTGAAGAGAGAGAGAGAGAATGGAAAAGGAGGATGCTGTTTATAATTTTTACAGTAATATCCTTGGGAAGTGCTTGGACAGGGAGCATAAAATTAATTTGGATTAGTTAATGCTTAGTTCTCATGGCCTCGTTAATCTCGTATGCCCTTCTCTGAGGAGGAAATGTGGAAAACAATTTGCGAGCTGCCATCAGACAAAGCTCCATGTCCTGACTGGTTTATTGGTAGGTTCTACAAATCCTGCTGGCTGGTCATAAAAGAGAATGTTATGGCTCCTATCTCTGTGGTATGCATTAGAAACCATGGTAATATGGGGCTGCTCAATTCATCTATATCATTCTTCTAAAAAAAGAAGAGACCCTACATATCAAGGATTTTTGACCCATCAGTCTTGTGCATAATTACACTAAAGTTATCACAAAAATTCTTGCTGATCATTTGGTTGGTCGGCTCCATGAGATGGTTTTAAAGAAGCTGGGTTTTGGTTCTGAAGGAGAATATAATTGGTGGAATATTGGATATATTGTATTGGGCCTCATGGGCTGATTATATAGGGTACATAGGACTAACACTTCATGTGGGTAGACACTATGGTACTATTTCTACTTACTCTAACATCCCCCGCAGTCACAGCGGGAGCGTTACAGACAGTGAGACTGGAGAAGAAGTTGACTAGCTAACATTCCCCCGCAGTCATAAGAGTCGATGTGTCACATATGCTGTGAATGTAAAAGAAACCGATGAGTCCTCATGCAAGACGGTAGCTCTTTGTGCCGATGTCGAGGTAGCCGAGTGTGAGAGCGCAGTAGCCACGATCGAATGAAGGAGAATATAATTGGGGAATACTGGATACACTGCATTGGGCCTCATAGGCTGATTATATAGGGTACATAGAACTAACACCTCACATGGGTAGACAATATGGTACTATTCCTAGTTTCCTACTTACTCTAACAAGTTCAATCTGGTGTGATATCCTTAGCGGGTTGCTAGCTACTTCTTCAACCAGGTGTTCTTAAATGGTGTTCCCGGGGTTTTCATCCACCATTAACGAGGAATTCGCCACAGGATCCCCTCTCCCCAATGCTCTTCATCCTTGCTATGGATGTTCTAAGCCACATGGGTATCCAGGGCCGCGGATGTCTTGCAGCCCCTCTTTTGAGGGCTCTGCAACACCGTATTTCGTTGTATGTTGACAACATGGTTACCTTCCTATGGCCTTCTGCCTTGTATATAACTATAACTCTTGACCTGCTGCAGCTTTTTGGTGAGGCCTCAGGTTTGAAGACAATATGCAGAAGAGTAATGTGTATCCCACCCAGTGCACAGAACCAGATATCAGCACTGTTCAGGAGTACCTTCCCAGTGAGCTGTTTGATCTCCTGAGCAAATATCTTGGCCTTCCTTTGTCTTTGAAAGAACTTACCAAGACAAAGTTTAGCCTACTATTGATCAGATTGCTATTTTACTGACCCAGGATGGGAGAAGAACTCTGGTTCAGTTTGTGATCACCTCTATGCTGGTTTATCTAGCTATGGCAGTGGATCTTCCCCGTGGGCGATCAAAGAGATTGAGAAAATTCGGAGAAGATTCTTGTCGAGAAGGAAAAAAGGCAAAACTGTCCTGTGTCCTGGATCAGGACTTGCGATCCCCTTGAGTGAGGCACCGCTTTCATCCGGAGAGCCACAACCACCACTTGGGTCAGGATTGCAACAAACCTTGGTCGTCCTTCCCTGTACATATTCATCAATGTGTCCGGGCTTTCTTCTCCATGGCGGTCTGTAACAAAGTGAGTGATGGAGCACGCAGACTCTTCTAGTTAGATAAGTGGATAAGTGGATATATGGTCAATGTATAGCTGATATTGCTCCATGTCTCTTTTGCCATGGTGCCCAAGTGGAGAGCCAACAACTGGACGGTTTTGGAGGCTCTCACCGATCTGATGCGGATCACTGACTTGCAGGGGGACTTGTTGGTGTTCTTGCTAATTCCATGATCTATGGGATCTCCTTGCTCAAGTGATTTAGCGTGCCAGAGTGGATGACAGGCAAATTTTGCATCTTGCAACTTCCATGGAATATTCAGCAAGATCAGCTTATGTTGGTTTCTTCCGAGGATCAGTTTCTTTTGGCCCTTGGAAAAGCATTTGAAGAGTTGGACTCCGGGTAAATGTCGCTTCTTCATGTGGTTGGTAGCCATAACAAATGCTGGATGACTGGGTTTGGAGCATCCCCTCTACCCTTGCTTGTGTTAACAGGAAGGTGAAACAATTAATCACCTTTTGGTGGCATGTGTTTTCTCTTGGCAGTTTTGGTTTGAGCTGTAGTGATGGGGTTGTTTTCTCTTTCATAGTATCATTCGCCTAGGTTTAAATCCTAACCCTAGCCGTCGCCGCTTCCACGCCGTGCGCTCCCGGGGAGAGATTGATCTCCGCAGGGGGCAGCGCCCATGTTTAGGCACCCGATCCTATTGATCCGGCTGCCATCGTCGTCGTCACACAGCAGATCGGGATCTCCCCCTCCATCAATAGGTCATTGTCGCCTCGTCCCCGAGCTCGTCGCTAGGCCGTCTCCGTCAAAACCTTCCAGATCTTTGTCGCATGGCTGCAGATAGATTCGCCCCGTCCCGTGCCGCTGTGGTGGCGGCCAGGCTTGACCATGCCCCCCGACTCTGGGCTGCCATGGAGGCAGTCAAACTTGGAGTGTCGCTGCTGTCAAGGCGGATCCACAGCATCTCCACCACGTCGATCCGCGTCGACGCTTTGACCCCGCGCGTCCGCAACTCGCTGTGGCGCCCCGCATCGCCGTCGGCTAGGACGAGCCACACCGATGCGCACTGTTGCTGATGGACGCTTTCTGATCATGTCGCGCTGTCGTCGCCCTGTCGTCCCGCTGGGTAACGATCTTCTGTTGTTATATCTTTTTGATTTGCACAATCACCGATGGATTGAGTCGCACACCGCCCATTGACCTCACGCCTACTACTTCGGCATCGCGTTGAGTCCAATGTGCATCGTCTCCGAGCAACAGGTGTCGCCTTGTCGGACCACAGCATCGCCACTGTGCCATCCGTCTATATAAGGTCTTCGTCTAGCAGATTGGGTCTTTGTTATCGAGTTGCCGCTACCTACGTCGTCGCCGAGCCCTACACGCCGGCCACTCTTTCGCATCGTCGTTGAGCCCTGCTCGCCGATGCATCCGCTACCGCACTACTTCTTTGTCTAGCCCACATCACGTCACCGTGGTTGGGGCCCTCTCCCTTGCACTCCCGGTATTGGCAATACCAACGTGTGCTTTCATACCCAATGCACTGCTTGATCTGGCAAATCCAGCCAACGTCTCGGCGCACAGGCGGCTTGACTGCATTGACTTCGGTATCGACCCTCCCATTCCCACCCTGTCCGCCTTGATTGCATCGTCGCCTTTGTCGACTTCGGCATCGCCCCTTCCACGATGACTGCCTTGGCGCGTCTCTATCATCACCATGGCGCCTTGTGTACATACGCCTGCAGCTCCATCGACACGGCAACCCAACCACAACTATGTCGACCTCAGCAATCTTCAGCATGGTTTCTCCGACCACAGCTATTGCGCCCTCACGCTCGGCTACCTCGGCATCAGTACAAAGGGCTACCGTCTTGCATAAGGACTCATCGGCTTCTTTTCCAGCCACAACATACGCGACACGTTCACTGTTATGACTACCGGGGATGTTAGCTTATCAGATTCTTCTCTAGTCTCACCGTCTGTAGCGCTCTCGCTGTGACTGCGGGGGGATGTTAGAGTAAATAGGAATAGTACCGCATTGTCTACCCACATGAGGTGAGTCCTATGTACCCTATATAATCAGCCCATAAGGCTCAATGCAATATATCAATATTCCATTCCATCCAATATTCTATTCTCTTTCAGTCAGGCAAGTCTGGTAATGTCTCAATTCTATTATATTTCTTGGAGCCTAGACCACATGGAATCATCATAATCTCCGTGTTTTTTTTATGTGGCCTCACCAAATCTTGAGAGTATCACACTGTTGGCCATTGATTATGGGGTTTGCCAGAGGCCAACAGCATTGCTTACCTAGCTACCTTGTCATGAAGGGACTTAGAGGTGTTTTTCCTCCTGGTCGTGGTAGTGTTTTGTGGTGTAACATGGGTGATCTAGTTCAGACCCGAGAAAAAAGTGTCCTTGAACATCATATATTGTAAGATGACAAATCTGTTTGCTTCTGTGCATACTCGGAATTCATAAAATTCAGGGAATAAACCTACTTATCAATAAGTAGACCCATTACAACTCATCACAGAAAATAAACATTTTAACCTAAGACATAGACTTTAACTTCAACATAAACGAGCAAACAACTTTCCATAGACTAGAAATTTGAAAATGTTGATGGAAAAGTAGCATCGTCAACTTTATATCCTTCCAATCAGGATCCATGTACTTCCATAGGTTTTGTTGGTTATTACTTTTGAATCTTCCACATACCTATTCGGTTAAATTATAATTACCTTTAAGAAATAAAAAAACAGTGTTGATTGCTGAAATATCATATTCATCAAGGTTTAATGTGTGTTGTGCTTTTATGTCATCCATAATACTTTGCATACTCAAGATGTTACTTAGTTATTGAGTAAATGAGATCATTTTATGCCAACCTATATGGAGTGTTACTTCTTAGGTCAACATGTTACTTTCTTTTCAAGTGAAAGGCTATATATTAATTCCCGATAACACATAGTATTTCAAAGAAGAATTGCAACCTCTCCAAGTTCCCTATAACAAGAAATCGAAGAAATTTCTAGATCCAGAATTGACCAGCCATTCATTACTGTAGAAGGATGAAGTTGGGGGCAATTAGCCACTCTAAATGGGAGAGGGGCGCCTGTATTATAGGCAGCGACTGCTGCTATACATGGCAATTTACAAATACAGGGAAAGGAATAAATCCTCCCAACCAATCTCTAGGCTATCTCTTAACATGGCAGGTCTGATCCTAATTGACCGCCTTGCCTAAATATACAATATGCAATCTTCTATTGCCTAATACCCGCCCGCAGTCGAAGCGGGAGGTCCGCGGACGCATAGGCTGGTTCTTAAGTCTGTGAACAGTGGCGTTGGGAGCCCTTTCGTCATAATGTCGGCGAACTGGTGGGATGAAGGAACATGAAGGACCCGAATCTCACCAAGGGCCACCTTCTCGCGCACGAAGTGAATGTCGATCTCGATGTGCTTCGTGCGCTTGTGGTTGACCGGATTGGCCGTCATGTAGACGGCGCTGACGTTGTCGCAGAAAACCACCGTAGCCTGGAGCTCCTGAAGGACTTGCCGCAGCCAACAGCACTCGGCCACAGCGTGGGCGACAGCACGGTATTCTGCCTCAGCGCTAGAGCGGGAAACCGTGGCCTGGCGCTTGGAGGACCAGGAGACCAGGTTGTCACCGAGATAGACGCAGAACCCCGAGGTGGATCGCCTGGAGTCAGGGCAGCCAGCCCAGTCGGCGTCGGAGTATGCTGTCAGCGTCTGGATGGGGCCGGCGCTGATGTGAAGACCGGAGGACAGCGTGCCCTTCACATAGCGCAGAATGCGCTTGATCAGCGCACGATGGGGCTCCCTCGGGGCGTGCATGAAGAGGCACAACTGCTGAACTGCATAGGCCAGGTCAGAACGCGTCAGGGTCAGGTACTGGAGAGCCCCTGCTAGGCTCCTGTACTCTGAGCTGTCCTTGTCTGACAGTTTGTCGCCGTCGTGGGCGGAGAGCTTGGCCTGAGTGTCAACAGGTGTTGTTGTAGGATGACACTCAGCCATGCCCGCCCGCTGGAGGAGATCAACAGCGTACTGTCGCTGCAACAGGAAGAGGCCGTCGGAGGAGCAAATGACGGCGACACCGAGGAAGTGGTGAAGGGCACCGGGAGGGCCAAGATCAGGTGGCTCTGATTACCATGTAGAAGGATGAAGTTGGGGGCAATTAGCCACACTCTCAATGGGAGAGGGGCGCCTGTATTATAGGCAGCGACTGCTGCTATACATGGCAGTTTACAAATACAGGGAAAGGAATAAATCCTCCCAATCAATTTCTAGGCTGTCTCTTAACATGGCAAGTCTGATCCTAATTGACCGCCTTGCCTAAATATACAATATGCAATCTTCTATTGCCTAATAATTACAAAGATAATTTTTTTTGCTCTGATCCCATATTTTAATAGAATTTCTAGTTATGTGATGGCTCCATATTTGTACCTTACAGGTTACAATTTTGAATCCTGAATCGACTATATACAAACTAGAGACTATAAACTTTCAAAATTACAATAATAGAAATGGTCGAACATCTCAAATTTTATATTAAAAAAGTTAATTTCACTGCAGGTGTACACCCTGCTTATTGGAAGAAAAAAGTTGAAAATTGTGTACTAGTTAGATGCTTACCACATTTAAATACAGCAGAATATAAATATCACTCAACAAACAGCTGATATTCTACACTCACCCATGCAGCTAATGGACTGGAATTGGAAAAGTTACCTAGGCTGATGATACTTTCTAGTCTAGAATCAAACTGGGTAAAGACTGATGGATAGCTGAAATATGAAAATTGCGACTACGTTAATCAAAGCAAAAGTCACCACATAGAGACATTATGTTCTTCAAACTTCAACAAGGACTAACCAAGCATAAATTTGCCAGCAACCAACATAGCAAGGACAGGTAACTGTCATCTACGGCTGGTTATACAGAGACTGAAAATATCAAAACTATTACAATCCCTCCCCTCGTATCAATTCGACCTAGGAGCATCTCGACAAACCACCTACCATTTCTTCCCTAATTCGTCTAGATGGAGTAGATGGTATTAAAGAAAACAAATTTTCTGCAGCCAGTAGAACAAAAACTGAATCGGGTAATTGACCATTCACCACAATCCATAGCGACTCTCTGCAAGCAGCTTGAGGTAACCGAAAAGATTGAGGAAATATAAAAATCGCACGAACCTGTAGACGTGGAAGTGGGGTTCCCGGTAGAACGCGACGGGGAGGTCCTCCCGCAGCGTCCGGATGGCGTCCCCCATGTTCACATAATACTGCCTCTTAGCCTTCTCTCCGTCCTCGACACCCTGTCGCCTTCCCTCCCCCACATCCGGTGGAGGCATCGACGGCTCGTCTGGTGCGGAGAACAGCGGCGGCGGAAGCCTCCTCTCCCGCACCGGGTCCGAGACTCTAATCACAATCTTCTCCTTCTTCCCCACCACCTTGGCCTCTTCCTCCTCCTCCTTCACGCGGCCACCGGGCGCTGCAGCGGATACTGTGAGTCGACCGGCGCGGCAGCTCTGGTGGACCGCGGCGGCGACCGGGCGCCGGACGCCGGCGACATTGGGGAGCTGGACCAGGAGGACCATGCGAGCGAGGGTGCTTTTTCCCTTCTTTTTTTTATTTTTATTAGTTTTTATTATTATACTAGTAAGTACAAAAATAATAACTAAGAGACGATATTTCTTTTCCCTACATTTTTAAAAGATAAAAGATGGGTTCTTGGACTAGAGGATATTCTTCTTCAGACTCACATGATACATTTTGTTATCTCCTCTCTAACGAATATTCCCCTCCTGTTTATCTACTGCCATAAACGACAGCAGTTGCGGGTAAAAGAATGTTTTCAAGAGAGGAGATTTTTTTTCGTGTTTTAGTCACCTTTTAGTCAGTTTATTTGGAACTTTAGTCCCTAATAAAATGACTAAAGTTTAGTCCACTAAAGTTTAGGAGGTGGGAACCAAACACACCTTATTCTCTGCATCATATTTAGAGTATTAAAATATAGACTAATTATTAAATCAATTACACAGATTAAGACTAATTTATGAGATGAATCTACTAAGTCTAATTAGTCCATAATTTGACATACCGTAACTATTTGCTAATGATAGATTGGGTTAATAGCTTCGTCATGCTAATTAGTTCACTCATGTGTAATTAGTTATATAATTATCTCATGTTTCTTCCTCCTAGTTACCATTGAACTCCTCCTCTATTTTAAATATCATTTTTATTGTATGTGGGACCCACTCATCCTTTCCCATCTGTTGCTTTATCTCCTCCGCGCACCATCCATCGCTCCACGGATGGGCTGTATTGCGCGGATGGACCCCATGAACCTTGGGAGCCGTGCAAGCACTCGACGCCCAAACTTGCGACAAGCTCGTTCCCTCTCCTCTGTTCTCTTTCTTCTACATAGAATTTTGCTACGTTAGCTTAGCTGTAAGAAAAGTTGAGATGTATTATTGCACTTGCTCTTATATTTAGATGTTCCCCTACTTTTGTCGGTCCAACTTTTTTCCTCAACTCCAACCACAACACCAAAATTTGAGCCAAAGTTCAAAAAGGCAGTGCCTTGGACGTGCCTAGGCGCGCCTAGTCGGGAGGCGGAGGTCCCCCACCTGGCCTATGGGGGTAGGCGGAGGTCCAGGCACAATGCGGTCCTGGGTGGCGATTCCTCCGGCTAGGCAGCCCGGAGGCGAGAAGGCGGGCGCGGAGGCAAGCGCGGAGCGCGAGCGCACAAAAAAAGTCTACAGCGGGCCAGCGCGCAAATCTTTCCCGCGCGTAGTCGGATGCCGCGGCATGCACGTGTGCGCTTCTCGCTTCGGCTGCGTGAAAAAGGTGGGGAGGATAAGAGGGAGGGGACGCACTTCCCGCCACCATTTGGTCCTCCCCGTTAGCCGCTACCTTCCCCGCCCCCGCCAATCGACCTCCTCCCCGCCGGTCCGCTCATCCCTGCCGGCGCACCCCTCCCACGGTCACGCCTAGATCCTGGAAGCTCCTCCCTGTCAGCGCACTCCTCCCGCCCCAAGGTGAGTCCCATCACCCCCCCCCCCTGTCGGCTGCTCCCTTCCCCTGCTCCTCCCCTCCCCTTTCCCATCGGCTGCTCCCCTCCCCTACTCGAAGCTCCCCTACCTTCCCCTGCTCGCCTGCTCTTGTCTGTGTACTACTCTGCTCAAGTGTTCATCGAAGAAATCATTACATGTTAGATTGTAATTGTATGTATGCATGATGCCTCTGAATCTGAAATCTGAATGTGGATGTATTCATGTATATATACTACCTCTGCTGTCTGCTCAAGTGCTCACATGTTAGATTGTGTGCCTCTGAATCTCTGCATGTTAGATTGTATGCATGTGAAAGTTTAAATGACATCTCTTAATGTCTGAATGTAGGATGTGTGAACTACCTTTGAATGTTTGCTCACTGCCTCACTGATTTGCTGAATCTACCTCTCAAATTTGCTACCTCTGTTATTCTGCATACAACATACTAAAGTATTTCACTTTTGATTGTAGGATGTCGGCAATAGAAGGTTTACTTGCACCTGAAACTGAGGGAACAAATGTGCTGAAAAGGAATTTGGATGATGTCGAATGGGAATATGGGGTTCTTGTTGATCCTGCCAACAAAGACAAGGTGAAGTGCAAACTCTATGAAAAGGTGATGCAAGGAGAGATTTATCGGTTTAAGCTACATGTGTTCCATGAAGGAAAGAATACGACAAAATGCAAGGCCAGAACACCGCAGGCTCTGGAGGCTAAAGAGAAGTACGAGGAAGCACTATATGGTGCAAAAAGGAAGAGGGAGGAGAAGACTGTTCGTGAGCTAGAACTTAGAGATGAAGTGAATGTTTCTTGGATTGGAGTGTTGGAGAAAGTCACTTTTGTTGGAAGTTCAGAGCCTCACAAATTAGGACTCATTCACAAATGGGCACATGCTATTGATCCTAAAGCTAGGAAGTCTAAATCTTTGAAGCAACAACAGCTAAACAAGGAACTTTGGAAAGAAATAACACATGAGGTGTATAAGTATATTGCAAGATGGATCTATACACATGGTAATTTACTAAATTACTATTCTGTATTTACAATATACAATTAATTAGATGCTATTATTGTTTGTTGAGCACTAATTAGGCTTCTTTTTTAAAACAATGGCAGCAGTATCATTCAATGCATGTGACAATGATGAGTTCAAGCAAATCTGTAAAGCAATTGGACAATTTGAACCTGGACTTGAACATAGGAATGAAGAAATGGAGTAAAGGAGAGCCCGTGGGGCCCACATAGGGGGTCGGCCGACCACCCTATGGGCCCACCTGGCTCCCCTCTCGGCCATGATCCAAGAGAGGCACTCTAGAGTGAAATCCATCCATTGGATCACTCTGTGTTTCCTCTCAACGGCTCACAAGAATAGCACATGGATCCATGGACCCACACCAAGGAGATAAACATGACAACCACCTCAAAATCAACATACAACCTCAATGACAAGTGGGACCAGCAGCTGGGAGACCGAGGTGGGCCAGACACCCCAAGGGGGGGGGTCGGCCGACCCCCTATCTGGGCCCACCAGGCTCCACTTGGTCCCTGACCAGTGGGACCACCTCCAGGAGGCCAGAGGAGGGCCCACTAACCATAGGGACGGTCGGCCGACCACCTCTATAGGTCGGTTGGGTCCCTCCAATCACCATACCCCTTGGCACATGTGGAAATCACCACCATCCATCCCTTGGTCGGTTCAAGGGTCGGTTGGATCCAAGGGTGGAGAATGGAAGGCCCTGGATCGCTGACATGGCGATGGAGTAGCCCCTACTCCGCCTCCCACTATAAATAGAGGGTCACACCCCCCTCTCTACACATGGTGAAGAAGCCTACAAGCTCTATTCCTTAGATTGTTCTAGGAGTTAGTCTAGAGTGGGAGTTAGAGTTGAGTCGAGTTTGCTCGGGATTTCCGGAGTTGTTTTCTGGGAAGTCTGGTATAGCTCTTGTATCTTTCTTTCTTTGTAAGACTTTACCTTTATCAATATATTATCTTTTCTCTCTACTTTACTTAGTATTACTTTCAGCATTACTATACTAGATATAGTCTTGTTATATCCTATAGCTCTTTAATAGCCTTTACATTAATAGTATGTGATCCTTGTGACCTTTCCTGTATGCGATCATTGCCTGTCATAGGGTGCTTTGATTATAGATCGTAGTCAAAGTAGTAAGTTGTGTGTAAGCGTGGTGCTTATACATTATCTTACCCTTGGTTGCCGCTTGCTGCACGGATTGTTTGTGGTAGCTAGCAAGAGGTGACAACCTTGTCTAGTCGTTGTATTCCACCACATGTTTTTAGGCAAGTTCTTAAAAGGTAAGGCCCCCGTAAAACGAGGGCGCGGTCCGGTAGGAGTTTTGTCCTCCTACTGATCTATCCTCTCGCCTAGCATACTTGTATTGAGGAGGCAAACTATAGTGTTTAGACTAGTTAATTAGCTAAGTATATTGAAGTAGAGTGAATTGCATAGGAGTCCTTATACTCTCTCGTTGTCCTCCCACCTAGCTATCTTATCTAGTCTATTCTAAGTATCTTTTACCGTAGCTTCTTTATTCATCAACCCTTCCTATCACATATATCGTTTACCCCTCTATACTAGTTGGTACTAAGTTAAGGTGCTCTCTAGGATCTCTTTCTAATTATCATTTCTAGCCCAGCTTTCCCTTGAGAAAATATAAATTATGATACCTTGGAATACTCCTTGGTGAAGTGCTACAGCGGTATAATCTGTGCGCTTGCGGATTTATCCAATAGTCATAAGAAATACCAACAGTGGCTCAGTTTTATGGACTATCGGTGAAGATGCTCGGGCCCACGACCACACCAACATCGACAACACTGAGCCGACACGTCGTCGTCTGGCGTCTCTGCCCTAAGAGCAAGTATACTGATGGGCTGCAACCAGGCTAAATGTTGAGGTGGAGGAGAGATGAGAGGAGAGAGAGGAGGAGTGAGCTGTAAGCTTACAGCCAGCTTGGACACAAGAACCAAGAAATACTATGAGATAGACAAATGGGCAATGCAGTGAAATCATTGACCCTGTTTGGATCCTAGGGCTAGAACTAATTTGGACTAGTTGACACCCAACTAGCCAAAAAATATCCAAATAGAATAGCTAGATTGAGGTAGTTGCAACTAGCCCACCCAAAAAACTAGCTCCCTAAAGATGTGATTATTTGAGCTAGTTTGGACGGGTTGTGGTGGAACGTGGGACCCACCTCATATGTAACTAAAAAAATGTTATAACTAACAAACTAAACATCCAAATAAATTTCTGATTACACCATTGAATTCGTTACAATAAATACTTTAAAATAAGATTTCATATGGATATATTTAGATGATTTATAAAAATAATTTATTATCAAACTAACCTTGAATTCAAACACCTCTCTGACTAGAACTAGTTTGACCTAGTTTATAAACTATCTCTAACCTCTGGCTCTAGCGATCCAAACAGAACTATTATATGAGTCGACGGTTGGCTGTAAAGCACGGACGCTGTCGGTCACACTCGCCTCTTTTTGTCTCCCGAGGCGGTCCCTCTCCCTCCCTTGATAGCCACACCGCTCGCGCTGGAGCATGGGTTCGAGCCCGATGTGGTGGTCAGGACCGCCGCCGTCGCCGTGGGGTCGCGGTGCAGGGAAATGGTGGGCGCTGGGAGGGCCATTGGTGGTGAAGGCCGTCGGGTTCCTGCTGCTCGCCGGCCTCTTGTTCCGGGTGCTCTGCTCCTTCCCGTCGTCTCCGGCGCCGGCGCGGCAGATCACAAAAGGTGCGGGATTCGATTTCTCTGCTGGGTTGTTAGTTGTTAATCTGGTGCGGGATCTTAGGTTTAACACCTTCAGTTTTTTTTGTTCTGAGATTTGGGGGCTATGTTTTTGTATTTCTGAATTTCCTTTTGCGGGCATTGTATTCCTGGATTAGCTATGGTGGCGATTTGCTTTGAATTTAATGCTGGAACGTAGCATCATCCTTATCTTGCTCAACAAAAGAAATTCGGGTCTTTATGGGGCGATCAAATTGTTAAATTAAGAGTTTGTTGTAGCTTGATCTGATTTCATGGATGATATATATTGTTTTGGTGACGCAATTTATTAGGGAACTGAAAAGATTGGAGCTGTCAGTCTGCTGTGTGTGCCCCTGCTGTACGTCTGAAAATTTTCCCTTTGCTAAATAGGAACGGGAGAATAATGAATATTAAAATTTTAGTGGAGACTTTTTTGAAGAGCGTGATTTCAGGTGCTTCATGTGGCAAGAGCGCTCGAGCTGTTGCTAGAAAGGGAATCGAGCAGCTTGGAATTTTGACCTCATCCTTGAAGAACGATTAATTATTTATACTCTACCACGTGGACAAAGCTCCATCTGGCCACCCGTATTCATGAAGATGGGTTTAAAATATTACTTCTAACCCTTCGAGAACTAGGGAGCTATATTGTTTTGTTTTGCCTTGGCATTTCTTAATTCGAGTCGATCGACTGAGGAGGGTGGGGCATTGATTTTTATATGTAGACATTTTCCTGGATATTGAATATGGATTTGGATTTTTTTCCTGGATATCGGATATGAATATAAGAAGGGCAGTATCAGTTGAATATCGTATATCTGTTCAGATAATTCAGATGGCTAAGTCGGATATTGGATTCAGATAGTTTTATTGGATACCCATTAGGAGTGGACTGCAAGCCCAAGATAAATTTTAGCTCAAAAAAGGTAAATGAAGTAGATTTGGTTATCTTTTTCTAAAGTATATAGATGTGTGAAGTATGAGCTAAGTTTAAATCCAGCAACACTGAAATATTTTAATAAACTCAAAGTATAGTATGAACTAAGTTTTAAATCTAACTTCAATAATAAATATGAGAAAATACAAATGTACAGTTAATGCAACTTTGCAGTTTTTTTTTAAATATGGGAAGAACCATTTGACTAAAATTGAAACATGTGTTATTAATATGAGAGAATTTATAATTTTTTGGTATCTCCGATGAATTTTTTTCGTGACCAAAGGTGTCGGTATCCGGTTTGTCCTTTTTTAATACAAATTTATTCGTATCTGTAACAGACAAATCCACATTTGTATAGTATCTGACATTACTTGTATCCTACTCCAACTTTAAAGGAAAATATGAAAACAAATATGGTGTAAGCAATATCCGTCCTTATCCGATCCAAGAACAAATTTACAACCCTACTGACAAGTGATTAATGCTTACTGATCATATAACTAGATTTTAGCTATGTTTAGTAATTGGATCAGAGAAGAAACAAGACGAATGTGTTTTGATCTTTGCCAAGATTTTAGTGAAATTTAGTAGTGCTGATGATTTTTTTTTTCTGATCTGGCTATAGTCATATAAATTGCAAAATAACATGGAATTCACATAAACATATTGAATTGCTAATTAAAGGTATCTCCAGATTCTTGTGTTTCATTTGAAATAAAAAGAGACGGAAATATGTAGGAGTTGTGCTTTCATTAACAGGGTAAAAAAGGAAGCAAGATAATATGAATTAGTAAAAAATGTAAAAAGGCCACAAGGACAAAATTAGCTGATTGCACAAGGCTGATTGATAAACAAAGAGAGGCAGATTGCGTGTTTGGTTGCGTGTTCAGGACTTGGCTAAACCGTATTAAGTAAGATACTCACCACACAAAGTGTTTGGTTGACGCATTGGGACCTGATTTAATAGATAGTGAATCCTGTTCATATGCTCTGCAGGCTTTCCATAAGAACCCTCATTGTTAAGATTGTGGTTTTGCTCATTTACATTCCTGCTTTTATTTTCTGAGAAAGATACCAACAAGTACCTCATATCTGCAAACACCCTTGGCATACGATGCTTTGAAGATCACAATAACCACTCGGTGCTAGCAATGAGATCTAGTAAGATAAATGATAATTGAGGACATCAACCAAGTTAATTACAATTATTGTACAAGCATGGGACCACGAATGCTATGTGGCCTATTAAACTTTCATAAGTTAGGCCAGCTGTTCGTTCTACTGTGCTGTGACTCAGTAATATTTAAAGCTGTGCACATCCTTGGATGTAGAGGCCAGAATGGTCTTACTACATTATTATCCATAAAAGAACATGGGAGCAACGAGTTAGGTGAGTGTCTGGTCTTGATGAAATATGTTCCGGACATCAAAACTGTACCTTAATCCTTCTGTCTATTCGATATTACCAACTTTTGCTGGTGAAAATGAGAGTAAGCTTTGTAAACAGCTAACGTTATAGACCATAGACTTTTGCATCCTCCAGTCACAACTAAGAAATGCTGTTTATAGATTGACATGGTTTTTGGAATCTAATTTGACAATACTTTATTTCTGTCCTAATAAAATTATCATAATTTGAAAATACTCTAGATAGACAAGTCAATTTCTGGGTCTATTTTTTTATTTCCACATAAGTTTTATACAAGATCTAAATATTGATAAAGTTGGTGTTGGTCTAAATTTTAGTAGCTCCATTGAATGCTTTCAGTACAGCAATTATTTGTTATTGGATGTAGTAAATTACAATCCTTGTACATTACAAGTATAGGGTTACCAAGCTTTAGAATCTTGAAAGCAGAAACGATATGAGTAAACTTGAATATTTTATTATTTTTTGTTCTCGTTTCTAGTATTTCTAATGTGAGGTGTTAATTATATAGGAAAATGCAATCTTTTCAATGGGGAATGGATACCAAACCCCTCTGGCCCAGCCTATACAAATGCAAGCTGTCGATTTATTGATGATCACCAGAACTGCATGATGAATGGTAGACCTGATAAGGAATATCTACGTTGGAAGTGGAAGCCTTATGGATGTGATCTTCCATCATTTGATGCAATCAGATTTCTAGATTCTATGAGAAACAAAGCTTGGGGACTAATTGGTGATTCCATTCTTCGTAATCAAGTTCAGTCATTGCTTTGCCTTCTGTCTAAGGTAAATTAGTTTCTCATTCTCACATGATGCAGTGCCCTGCTGTCCGTTGACCAACATGTTCCTCTATACATAGTCCCTATGTCTATATTTGAATACGATGGGATCTTTAACAAAATTGTACTGTAAATTCACTCTTTTTTTTTGCCTTCCAAATCTGCATTTTGAAATAATAATAGATATGATGTTTTAGCTTGATAACAAGTGCTTTGGTAAAGTCTTTATGCAGCTAAAAGTAAAGGTCCTGTTACCATACTTTTGACAAGAATAGCGGAAACTCTTGTTCAATGTTCACTAAACTTCATGTGTACCACTAGTCATAAGCTTCCTTCTGATGCTGCCAAAAGTAGAACTGTTTGCTTCCTGCTGCTGGCTTTTGCTATTTTAATCATTTTCGTGGTAAAAATAACACTGTGATGGAAATTCCCTGATGCTCTAATCTTATTGTCTATTCCATAACGGGAAACGGGAATTTGTAGTGCTATATTATCCTGAGAATATCTGCTTGCTGTTTGTTTAGGCTGAAGAACCTGTTGAGGTTTACCATGATAAGGAATACAAAAACAGGAAATGGCACTTCCAGTCCTACAACTTCACAGTGTCCATTGTCTGGGCTCCTTTCCTTATCAAATCTGATGTTTTTGAGAATGAGAATGGTGTATCCACCTCTGAAATACAGCTCCACCTTGATATACTTGATGCTAGCTGGACAAGTCAGTATGAGAGCTTTGACTATATTATTATTTCTGGCGGACAATGGTTTCTGAAGACTGCGATCTACTGGGAGAATGATGCAGTGGTTGGTTGTCATAATTCTCAGAACAAGAACCTCGCTGAACTTGGTTTTGAGCACCTGTATCGGAAAACTCTACAAACTGTTTTCAACTTCATCTTCTCAGCAAAACACAAGCCAGTAGTTTTCTTCAGGACCTGGTCACCTGATCATTTCGAGAATGGAGAGTGGTTCAACGGTGGGTCTTGTTACAGGGAATTGCCCTACAAGAAGGGAGAGTACAGAGAGGGATACATCGAGCGTGTCATGAGGCAAATTGAGCTTGAATCCTTCAACAAGGCTGTAGCTGCTCTTAGGGGTTTGGTGGATGTGGATAGGCTGAGACTCATGGATACCTACAGCCTCTCGTTCTTGAGACCGGATGGTCACGTTGGGCCTTACAGAACACCTTATCCCTTCGCAAAGGGCAGCAGGAAATCAACGCCCGTTCAAAATGATTGTTTGCACTGGTGTGTGCCAGGCCCTATTGATGCGTGGAATGATCTTGTTATGAAGATGACCCTGGATCGATGAAAACCTTATTATGGATTAATATGGTGTTATGGAGTAAGTAGCAGCCAAGTGGGCACAAAAAGTGTGTCCGTTTTGGTTTAGATGTATAAAGTACCAGCTAGAGAAACCCCAATGTTTTTATTGCAAAGATATGTGTATGTTGCCTTCAAGCCTTAAAGTTTGATGAACTGGGCAGTCACTGCCGTTTATTCCTGATTTAACAGGTTGGCCCTCAATGCTGACTGCTCAAGCGTACCATGAATTTTGGCAAGTAACCTATAATCTGCCGTTCAGCTAAGGCATGACTGTTCCAGCTGACGAACACTTCTCTTCTAGGAATATATACTAATATATATAAAAAATTGATGGAATGGAAGTGTATGAAGCTTTTTATAAACAAAGGGCTTGAGGTAAAACTTGGTAATCTTAATGGAGCACAAATTGCAGAACTCATCATCAAGAGTTTGCTATATTTCATTTGGCAAATCTCGTGTTTTGCTAACTCCTAAAATAATATGTCAAGTAAAAAAAATAGTCTCTCTATAATAGTTTGCTATTTTGGACTTGAAGAAATAAAAAAAGAAGGTACATAATTTTTTTTTCCCGAGAGAAGAGGCGGCGGCGAGAGAAGAGGAGATGTAAGTTACCTCAAGTTGGTATACTATTGTAGGTTAATTTTTCTTATCAATAATGAATGAATGTTAAGTTGAGATAGTAAAGTCTTGGACAGATTAAGACACGTATCAACTAGCCTCCGTTTTTTTTTACCATTGTGGCCATTGCAATTCATTGTTACTGACGTAATGTAGTGCCTTTTTCCAGATTTAATTTTGTTTCTCTTTCAACAGCAACAACAATTAACTAGATTTTTTTTGTTCATATATCAAATGTTTTTTTCCCATCACGACGCTAGTGCACAACGCCGTAATCTTCTTCCCTCCCCCATCAGATCCTTATCTTGACCAAAATGCAATGCACAACAAATATCCGATCAAATCAATCATCCTTCTCAAGTTCACTAGGAAATCAACCGGAACAAAAAAAAAAAGTCAGGTCACTTACCTCTTCTTCATAGAAATTGAGGAACGGCCACAGTAAGTTTATCAACCAATCAATCTATCTAGGACTACTAATTTCTCAATTTGGATGTAGATGCTAGGATAAATATTTCATCTTTTAAAAAAAATCTGTTTACGCAAATTACAATTAAGAATTGAAATCAATCAAATTCCGGGGCTGAAGATGGAGAACCAATGGTCTAGATTGATTGACCAATCATTTATATATATTATATATGGTATATATACATAAAAGACTCGAATTGATTCCCAGCTACTCGCTGCCTCCCTCCACCGACGACGGTAAACCCTCAAATCTAATGAACATGATGCAAAACCCTAAACCCAGAACTCAGTCCAAGAATCACGCACGCGGCTGCCACCAATCCCATCCACGTCCAAGCACTTTTGTCTCGGTTTCGTGGCAGTTGCAACCGGAGATCAAGATCAACCGGCCATGTATGGGCTAGAAGAAGCGCCACTTGCTGGTGGCATTGTTGAGGTCCCGTATCCGGTCCTCGAGCTCCTGGATGCGCGCGTCCCTGTCCTCCTGCGCGTCAAGCGCGCGCCGGAGCTCCTGCACCTGGGCATCCTGGTGCGCCGTGGCCGTCCGCAGCTCGGCCTCGGCCGCCTCGGCGCGCGCTTCCGCGTCCCGCCGCTTTGCCTCGGCCGCCTCCCGCGAGGTGCTGGCCGCCGCCAGCGCGCGCTCCAGCGCCTGCACCTCCGCCGTCAGGTTCTTGGCCTCCTCCTTCTCCAAAGCCGCGGCTGCCCAGCCGGCGAGCAGCCTGCGGTGCAGCATCGCGGAGGTTTTCTCCTCCCCCTTCTGCATGTCCGGCTCGTCGTCCTCTGCTTGGCCACCGATGACCGCCAGCACCGATGACCAACACGACGTCATGGCTCCTCTTTCTTTCTTTTTTTCGATCGTCGACTACACCGGCGGCGACGTTCAAAACGGAAAGCAGCTAGTAGCGTGTTACCATATATATGAACTCAATATAGAGGGTCGATGTGTCGGATTACATATTATATTACTATTACCGAATTATGTACGATTACAAGGCGGAGTTGGAACAACGAGTTCGGCACGAATTTGAAGCGAGCCTTGCTAAATTAGAGCCGATTAGGACTCGAATCTATCACAAGTTCACTATGACCAGCGGACAGCGGTGGCCTGGTGGGGGCGGGGGCCGACTTCATATATACCTGATCTCGTTTACATCAGTCAACGCATTTAGACGTACGTAGACCTATATAAGAAGCATTTTTAAAAATCTTTTTCTCGTTCCACGTGTGACCTTTAACTGTGGTTTTTTTTTGTTTCTCTGGCCAATTAGCTAATAGATACGTGCTAATGTCGAATATATGTACGAGTGTTTGTTATGTTTAAATTGTAAGTTGTAATAATAGGTTGATGCTTGCAAATAACAAGAATATACAACTGATGACCAAATCAAACCAATCTTGACCAAAATCAAATTGAAAGGAACCTTATGAAGCATACAACTGATGACAACTTTGTCAAAAGACATCAATGGCCAAAGGACATAAGTATGGACTCTGAATGGCATGTTAGGTCATTATATACAAAATATAAGGCAACTTTATATTTTAATATTTCAAAGTTCAAAAACCATCTCTATAAATAATTCAACATGGGACATAACACATTTCGGTACACTAGTGTGTAATAAGTGGTACGGTCGGTAATTTCCTCTAACTCCATAGAATTAGCAGAGCAACCTTATGGTGCTACACGAAATCCATGGGTTTGGGAGCTAAATCCATGTTTTGGTGGATTTGGAGGTGGTGAAGCTATGTGTGTTTGGCTACCAAAACTGGGAGTAGAGTTATTTTTTTTAGATCTAGAGCTACAGGAGCTCTCCCAAACAAGTCCTAAGCCAGTGTGTCGAGACTTTGCCAACTTTCCCAAGCTTTCATGATACCAAGATACTTATATATAATAGTCTAGTCACAGATACATATAATTTTGAAAATATAATTCAAATGAAATGATGGAAAACAAAATATTTTAAATGTGCAAATTAGAGGTGGCACAACTAGATAACTAGAGATGGGCATCTTAAATGCTCCCCCTTTGCTAATGTAATAACATAGGCATGTGAGTTAAGATGTCCGCCTTTAGAATGGCTAATTAACAATGACCCTTTATCAGAGGAAAACGTCATGCTGATCTCCATTAACCCAAATTAACCGCCTTCGAAAATGTACAAAGTACTAGCGAAAGGTATACCGGGGACATAGCCATGCCGAAGCACCGCACATGCTAGGGTGCACATCGATAGTGATGAGGTTTCATACAGGGCTCCACATGGGCGAGCACAAAGTTAAAAAAAGTGCTAGGTAGTATCTAGTTGGTAAGCTTTCCCTTAGAGCTTAGGATCACCTAATAAAGCCTAGGCATTCCCTAGTGATGAAGAGGAGAAGAGTAGATGAGACATGGAGTAAAGAGCAGAGAAGGCAGGGAGAAAGCTATACACAGAGTAGAAGAATGCCGAGAGGGGAAGAAGTAGCTCACAAGAAAGGATCTAGCAAGGTCCTAGAGGGGGAGGGTGAATAGGATTGATTTTCTTCAGTATCAAAAACTCGATTAAACTTTCAGATCGTGGAGCCTCCATGTATCCCTGCAAAGCCTTTGCATAGTAGAGCACAAATAAAATTATAGCATGTGATACTAGCTTTCCTAGGGAATGTGTTGACCTTCACAACTCATGAAGAGAGAATAGATCTAGTACAAACCATAGAGATCAATTCAAACACAGGTGATAGGCAATAATAAGCACAACACACAAGACACAAAGATTTATACCGTGGTTTAGCTTGCCACAAAAGCTTGCCTATGTCCACATTGTTGAGGAAGCCACCAAGGATATGGAGCCCTTTCAACCCACTGCTCTTCTCCAACCCACCACCAAGTTAGTAGGTCAAAGGGTTCCACTAAGTTACAAAGGGTAATAAAAACATCAAGTGCTCAACCACAATGAATTGGGAGCTCCTAAGCAATCTCTAGTTTTCTTGGAGCAAAGCTCCAAGAGTAACAAACACACCAAATGGCTAAGGTTTCACCAACTTCTCAAGACTAATAGAGTTTGAGCTTCCATTTCTTTCCCACACTCTCTTAGGACCAATTGCCTCAAAGAATCACTAAGTTTAGGATAAAGGTGGTTAGGACTTCCATGGAGGAGAGAATGAGAGGTATTGATTGGTTGGGAGTGATGAATGAGGAAGATGACCATTGGGTGAGAGAGGGTACAGTTTAAATACTCCCTCTCAACCCCCATAGCTAGCTGAAAGACAAAGCGTAGAGGTTCCACGCATGCCATAGTGAAATAGGAATGGAAAACATATGCCTTTTTGTAGTTGGGAGTATTTGATGTGTTGATAGATTTGAGCACTTGGATCATCCTAGTATACCTTTAGTATGCCCCTTGATAGTATGGGTTGTCCTATACACAAATTCAAGATACAAAATAAAGTAAACTAGCTCTTTGAGCCTTTCCAAGCCATCCTTTTGAACTGGGGGTTTTCAACATTAGTTCTTCACCCATGACCAATGATACAATTCAAATACTTACAAAATCCATTAGTCCTTTCATTATTTATCCAACATCACACAAACCCACTTAGGGATTGATTACACTTATACACGAGCCTACTCTTTATCCTTCTCGCATAGCTACTTCCTTTTTCTCGCGTCCACCTGCCAAATTCCATGCTTCCCGTATGCGTGTGCATGTCGACCCACCTATCCCGCGCTTCCCGTCCACATGCTAATTTCCCCACTAGAAATTGGTATGTGCATTGCTTCGATTGCTTCAATGTCACCTTGTTCGCCCTAGGGCCCTGTGTAGTCCCTAGTCGTCATGGGCCTCTCGGCCTTGTGACTACTCAGCGGGCACGAAATTCTGCCTTGTGGAACATTGGGTGAGTGTAGGAGGAAGGGGAAAGAGAGGAGAGAGAGAGGGTATAGGTTGGCCGCACCACTACACCAAGGTTCCGCATTGGCAACTGCTGGGGTGCATCAGCTCCGATGGGCGGACATGGGGGAAGAGGGCAGATGTGTTCTACTTAATAAAGGAGATGAAGTTTTCTCTATTTGCTGCAACAACACTTCCGTCATAGAACTATGTTTTCTCAATCCCGTATACTCCCTCCATCCCAAATTATAAAGCATTCCAAGAATCTTTGAGAGCCAAAACATCTCATGTTTGACCAAACTTATATGATAATATAATAAAACTCATGATGTCAACTAAGTATCATTAGATTCTTCATGAATTATATTTGCGTAATATACTTATTTGATATCATATATATTTTTTATATTTTTCTCTAAAATTTTGGTCAAACTTGAGATGCTATGTCTTGTAATTTGGAATGGAGGGAATAGCTAATTTATGGGAAGAATGAAAGAGGATCTAGTAAAGATGCTGATGCTCTAACCTCTCTAGTTTTAACCAAGCTTATAGATGCAGAATCATCTATAGTATCTTACAAGATTCATTAGATATATTATAAAATACCTGATTTGATATCGTAGATCTTAAAATATTTTTTAGTTTTTAATAAATTTGGTGAAAGCTATAAAGTTTGATAAAAATACTGGTAGAAAAGTTGGCTGATTCTGCCTGATTAAATAATGTTTTGTAAAAAATAATAAGCTAAAACAAACTAAAAATTAAAAAGCTAAGACCAGTTCAAACGAACAAAATTAGACAAAATTTAACGGTGATAGATAGAACCACTAGTTGATGGACCAGTTTATAAAAGTGGAGGTAGTAGTGTCGTGGCACTCAGGGATGGATCTAGGCCCCGGGTTGGGCTGCTGCCCAAAGGCGAGGCTCAAGAACTGTGAGAATAATAGTATTAAAAAACACATAAAAAGGCTGGCTAGTCTATTAGTCCCCTCTAACGCGAGAAAAATTGAGTAGTTAACTAGTTAATAATCCGGGACACAGCTTGTTTGTGGATCAGCCACTGATGGCACTTATTGAATTTGGATGCCGTCCTAAGTCCTCACTTATTTTGGTCGTGAAACGGGAAGTTTACTAAACCACATCGATCTACAAGCTGTTGAATACTTGAATCCTTGTGACCTGGCACGTGCTATAAAGCAAGCAATGATGTAAACATCATTTGGATGTAGCAGGCAGGATCAACACTCTCCGTCGTGTTCTGCAGAAAAAACTCAAAAGTTGATGACCGCCAAGCCCTTCAAGAATCCAAGAAGAACACAACTGCTCAAGCACTCCACTCCAAGCTCTCACCATCACCGGACACCGTAGCACCACCGGTGGGTGGCGGTGGGACACATAAACCATTCCACCCATCTTCGTCCTCTCTCTTCTTCTTTCCCGTTCCTCCAGTGAGTCCGCACATCCCACCTGCGCGCCATGAGAAAACTCGAGGAGCGGAAGCCAGCTGCATGTACAGCCGCGCGGCCGCGCGTGCTGCTCCTGTGCAGCCCGTGCATGGGTCATCTCATTCCCTTCGCCGAGCTCGCGCGCCGCCTCGTGGCCGACCACGGCCTCGCCGCCACGCACCTCTTCGTCTCGGCTACATCCTCGCCCTCGGAGCAGTATCTCGCCGTGGCCGCCGCTGTTCCCGACGCCATCGACCTCGTCGCACTGCCGGCACCACCGCCAGTTGCTGCGCTGCCTCCATCCATGCCCACGCGTGAGCGCGTCGAACTCACCGTCGTCTCCAACGTCCCACGCGTCCGGGAGATCGCGCGGGAGCTGGGCGCGGCCGCGCCGCTAGTCGCGCTCGTGGTGGACATGGTTGGCGTGGTGGCGCGCGACGTCGCGACGGAGCTGGGCGTCCCGCTCTACATGTTCTTCACGTCCCCGTGGATGACGCTTTCCCTGCTCCTGCACCTCCCCAAGATCGACGCCACTCGCGCCGGGGAGCACCGGGACACCACGTAGACGATCCGCCTCCCCGGCTGTGTGCCCATCCATGCTCACGACCTGCCGACGTCCATGCTAGCCGACCGGAGCACCAACACGTACCGGGTTCTTGTCCATGGCCAAGGATGTCTCAGGAGTCGATGGCATTCTTGTGAACACGTTCCATGAACTTGAGCCCGCGGTAGGCGATGGTCTGGACGGTCTGCAGCTGCAGCTGCCTGTCCACCCGGTTGGGCCATTGGTTTGGACCAGACCGGTCGGCGTGGACATGGACCACAAGTGCATGAGCTGGCTGGACCAACAACCACGTGGCTCCGTGGTGTATGTGTCATTTGGCAGTGGTGGCACGCTGACATGGCAGCAGACGGCTGAGCTAGCGCTTGGGCTGGAGCTTAGTCAGTGTAGATTCATTTGGGTTGTCAAGAGGCCACACCAAAGTTCAACAATTGGGGCATTCTTCGGGACTCAAAAAGGTGATGATGAGCACATTCCGTTGGATTTTTTACCTGATGGGTTCATGGAGAGGACTAGAGGGATGGGGTTAGTGACCCAGTCTTGGGCGCCACAGACAGCCATACTTGGCCATCCTTCCATTGGGTGCTTCCTCACGCATTGCGGGTGGAACTCAGTGCTGGAGAGTGTAATGAACGGCGTTCCTATGGTTGCTTGGCCACTTTACGCTGAGCAAAACATGAATGCTGCGATGATGGAGGTCCAGGTTGGTGTGGCCGTCCGGGCCAAGGTCGGAGTGGATCGATTTATAAGGAAGGAGGATGTTGCGAATGCTATTCAGCGTGTGATGGTAGGGGAGGAAGCTACAAGATTGAGGAAGCGATCAAGTGAGCTTAGAGGCCAATAAGCGCAAGCTTTGAGCAAGGATGGTTGTTCTACTCGTGTTCTGGCACAAATTGCAAATACGTGGAAATGTGCTAGTAGGAAATGAAGAAAACCCAAGCATTTTGTGTTTTACAGTTCTGTTAATTATCGATGATAACTTTGCGGTATATTTCATTGAAATCAAACTAGTCAAGATTATTATTTTTTGACAAAGTTTCAAAACCGAGATCTCTCTTCTCAGTCATGTTGAGAAGCCAAGCAGGAAGTAGTGTAGCTCGCTTATTGCATTCAACTACAGGCATCAGAGGTGGAGACAAATTTGAAAGAGCTGACTGTTCATATCTGTCAACAAAAAGATGGAGCAAACAACCAGACAACTTTCTGAAACTTGGTTGTGATGGAGTTTTTTCTGCCTAATAAGAGCAGGCCCAACATGGGCAGTCATCAATTTATTCCTCAGCTAAAAGTTACTGAACAGGTAGACAATGTGAAAATATATCAATCTCACAACCCAAGCTAATATTTGCAATAAAAAAAAGTTACTTTCACTTTCTGCACAAGCTCTCAGTGCCCTCACATTTTTGTAAAAAACATTGCTTCTCTCACAACCCACTCTCAACTAGCTGCCTCAACCTTTTATTAGACGATGTTGTTGCTACATCTGCAGGCACCAGCAGTGACCCTCTGCACTGGACATTTGGTGTGATGTGGAGGACGATGCTACAAACCAACATGGTGCGTTTGGGTTGGCCTAATGTGCTCAAGAGGATGGGTCGATGGGACCATGTGGTCCTAGAAAGTCACATGTTATGGGCGCATTTGGTTCGTTTACCTGGATAGCCTGGCTTGCATCTGGTGTCCAGGTTGAGCTCAGATAGGCCCAATGCATGTAGGTGGTCATTGTATGGTTTGTAGGATGAAGACCGACAGGATGACAAGAGCACTTGTTTGGTTACATGTATGAGCTACAAACTGCTAAACAGAGAAGAGAAAGCAGTTGTTTGGTTGGCTGCATCTACCAGAGTTTGAATACCTCAAAGTTGAATTTGGTGAGGTTACAACAGCTTGGTTTTTAGGCCAGATACTCATACAACATTTTCATACCATAGCTCAATATTACATCAACAATTAAACAAACTTGTACGATAAAACTAAGATAATAATGAACTGAACAATGATGATGATATCTTTTGTTGAGCTGCTTGTTTTCTTTGGTTCTTTGACGCCCTTGAACTCAGCAAGGCCTTGATCAACACATTGGTTGTGATAGGAAGCAAAAGCTTCTTGTTTAGTCTTGTACCGAATTCCTTCCAGGTGGAGAAGATGCCAGTTTTGCGCCCATAGTACATAACATACCAAGTCATAGTTTAAATTCCTAGATTAGGCACAATGCATCAATACAATATGAGAGTTGTAAATAAGAATCAAGTACAAATATATGTAGTTGTTATTAGATCATGCATGAATCAACCAGGATATCATAATAGGCAATGGAGTTGTGCTTAGATCATGAACAAATGAATTAGGTCATCATAAAGGCAATGGATTGTGCTCAGATCAAGCATAAATGAATAAGGACTTCATAGTAGGCAAAAGAGTTGTGCTCAGATATAGCAAGTATGAATAATAGGTCATCACAGCCAAAGAAAAAAAATCAACAGAAGGCAGTGGATGAATGCTCATAAAATAAATCCAGTTGCCATAGCTACAACCACGATCAAGCTAAGTGTTCATGACATCATAGGCAATGCTACTATCAAATACATCATCACAGAGCTAATGCATGTGCTACTGGCACCTTAACCCACGACCATAGTTCCTGCCACTATCAAACCTATGACCTCACCATAACACCCAACCATCATGTAACTACCTCTAGAGACAAGCATGTTGTCTCAAACCAAAAGAAATGTAGCATTGTGTTGCAAGCTCCAACTGCACAAAAGGAGGAGGAAGGAGTAGGATGGTAGCTTCACTCCACAAAAGACAGATCAGTCAGGAAGCATGTAGATAGATCTACATATAGTAATGCTTCCCAAGCCATGTCTAGAGTCAAAGGACACAGTGGGAGTTAGTCATGCTGACAAAAGCATTACACTGTGCCTTATTCTCAACCAGATGGGAGAAAGCACATATTACAGCCTCGTCAGTGAAACCCGGCATGTACATCACTGCATACAGATCAGGGTTCAGAACCTCAACCTTGGTTTCACGGATAGCAGAAGCAACATCCGTCGCTGCCTCAGTCATACTGGTCATCACCACATGATCTTCCTCATTGAGGGCAGACCTCTTCCTCTTGTTGCTAGGACCAGAATCACTAGTGAATTCCTTTGTATTCTTGCATGCTTCTCCAAAGACCTTGGTAGCATCATCCATGGACTTAGTTGTCCTTGTCATATGGTTTAGCCTTCACTGAGCTATCTGCGCAATCGAACCACTATAAACCGGTTCGCATCGAACTGCCCAAACTCGTTTTGCTACTAATTTTATTGCATTTCAAAGCATATATAAGCACAAGGCTGATTTGCATGCAATGGTTATCTCCAATGAGTGGACAACCTGTGCATATTATAGGGAATCACAAGCCAAAAACTTAAGTCCAAAAATCGTCGCCAACGCGACAACCTTCGTTCTTAGGCTTTCATAATCCCGGTAGTCTACCGAGTGTCCCGAAAGACCTCGGTCAATTAACGTCACACCCGAGAATCGCTAGATTAAGTAAATACAAATCACTAAGCTCAGAGTTTGTAGCAGAATAAAATCACATTTGAGTTTACAAATAATAATACAAGTCTGGGTTCAAAAACCTTTTTGTAAAACAATATAGCTTTGAAACAATTGTAATAAGATAAGTTGAAATACATTGCTAGCTTTCGTGTCATCCTCCAACAACAGCATAGAGATGAGATATAATCTAGAATCACCGTGCCCACCGGTGGTTAGCCACACCTTCAGCAGCATGAACCCTTCACTTGCAACAAGGTGGGATAAACCCTGAGTACTCGAATATACTCAGCTAGACTTACCCTTCATAAATCAGAAATAAATGACACCAAGGATTATGCAGGCTTTATAGTGGACTAGCTTGGACTCTCTTTTGCATAAAAGCATTAAGATAACTAGTAAGTACTTCATTGGAGTTCTGCCTTGTTTTAGTAATCATTACCTGATAACTAGATTAGCACCTGTACTAAGCAATACACTTGATTAACAAGCAAGGATAACCAGTTCACCCTTCTAGTCCATCATATCATTTTCATCGTAACCATTCAAGTAGATTATTTATTCCCATGCCAGTGTAGCAACTGTCAAGTTCTCACTAACGGGGAGAGACCACGATTCAAATCGAATTCCTATCCAGCTGGAGGGTTTATTCCTCACCCAAACCTCGCAGCCCCTGTACGTCAGGGCGCGACAGTCGCCTAGTCTACCTTTCGAACCAAGATCGATTCATAACCCCCACGAACAAGCCCGAGGACCGCCCGACACCCGGTACATCCTCTGACTAGGGATCAGCTAGCCAGCCACGGCCTTACACTCCGCGTCCTCGCCAACCCGCACCGGCTTGCGATTTGCTTCATTCTTGGTTCGGCCGGTAGGTAGGTTTCGCAGCTCGAACGAGTTATCTTGCCAGCTAAGGGTTGAGGCATGCGATCAACATGACAAGAGGGACACCACCCGATCGGCCTGCCAAAAAGGCAGACACATACGCAAGGTACTGGCCTAGGGCGCACAACCCACCTAGATGTTGCCAGTATTAGACGTACGGACAATTGTTGACACCGTTTTCGGTACGTGTCAATATGAACCGAGTGCGCTGATTGGCGAGGAGGTGGTCACTGTTCCCTATCGACATCAAGATGCTACCGGTTAGATTACCGATGGAAGCAAAGGAGGTTGCTGATGGTGAGTCTGATTGAAGAAACAACAAGGAAAAAGTAAGACTACTTGCCGATAGGAGGATGTTGCCGATGAAGGAAAAAGGGTGTTGCCGATAGGAAAGTATTGCTGATGGATGTAGGATGACGTGGCTGACGTCAGCAGAAAGCTGCCGATGGCAATAGAAGAGGGTTGCAGATTGGAAGAAGTCTGCCGATGGAAAGTTTCATCGTAAGGAAAACAGATATGGAAACTGGTGATGTTATACCAGTATTATTATTATAGTTTGAGTCCGACTCTTGCACGAGTCATTTATTTCCTTAAAAATAGGATTTTTTTGTTTAGAAAGGTATGAGTCGTCTTTGTTTACAACTCCTCTTGCTGGAGTATAAATATGTACCGAAGGGTGGTGTAAAAAGGATACACAATCAATCAAACAAATCTATTATTTTCATCTACTTTTCCAGCAAATCTACTTTCACTGCATTAGTTCTAGTTTGTCCACGAGTTCTTAGGAAGTTTCGACTGGTTGCATCTACAAGATCTCCGTCAGCTTTTAATGTTCCGCATTTTGAGCAAATCAGAGCCTTGACGTCCGGGCGCATCGCTGTCGTCTCGTTCAAATTTGTTCTAGTTATCGTCCTTGTCGATTAACTGGTCAAATCGACTGGCACACTTCGGATATCGAATTTGGGTATAAGCCCAACGTGTTCGTAGACTCGGCGGTTTTTGTGTCAACACGTCTTTTGGCACACCCGGTGGGACCAATAACACATCTTTTGGGCCACGGTTTAACCCATTACAAGCTTATGGACAATTTTGAGGTCAATCCGAGCAATGTCATTGAAGTCTCCGAAGCAGATCTGAAAGATGATCAAAAGCAGACTATGGAGGAGTACAAGCAGTTATATCTGAAATCCTTCAGCCTAAATAGGAGCGGCAAAGCTATCCAGAAGCAAGATCCACCGTTGCCACGACAAGTCACTTTTGATGCCAATCCTGGTAAATTACAAGAGATGGTTAATTCTGCATTGAATCAGGCGTTAGTTAGCCACTCTAATGTGATGTCCAACACTATATACAATACTGTTATGCAATCTTTCAAAGAAGGACAAGCACCCCAGTATGTTGGTCCAGCATATCATCAACCTGGATTGACATCTGCTACAAATCCATCGGCGGCTCCAATGGCAGCTTCCCAACATGTGGATCGCATTGCCGATGAGGTTACACCGCCAAGATCAAGCCCTGTAAGCGTCACTCGATTGAACACAGATCTGGTGGCATCGGCAATGTCAGGACCTGCAATAAAGAGTCAGCCAACTCCCGCCCACTGGTGGGGATACGGTATGCCTCCAAGTCCATCTGCTGACTCTAGATTGATCCAAGATAACAATGCAACGTGGAAGGTCCCCATGACATCAGCAATACCTGCACAGCCGATGATCCCAATGACACATTATGCTATGTCCTCTCCAACTGTGCAATTGCCGTCAGGAAATCTTCAGATGGCGATACCCAAAATGCCTTATGCGCAACCATCGGCAGGAGCTTTGCCGATGCAACAAGACACGACAACTGTGAGTCAGCCCATGGCGGTGGTGAATCCTCAAACTAGAGTACCAGCACACCAAGGTGGCCAATTTGTTGACTACTCCAAGGTACAGGAGCGACATGCGCCAGTTATCTATCAGCCATCGGCGAATTACATGCCGATGACATGTAATCCTGGATGGACTGGTCAAGCACCGATTCAACAACAGGTGGTACAACCTGGGTGTCAATACCTGGAGAATGCTCAGAATGGGGCATCGGCGCATCGACCGATGAATATAATGCCACAGTACATTCCAGTGGGCACTCAAAATTATCCATCGGCAAATCAGCCAAGGCATAATATTTAGCGAACTGGTGCTGCGCCTACGCCAATCACTCCGGCTTATTTGCCACAAAGATATGAGGAGGCATATCAACCAGCTTAGCCAATCAACATCCAGCCAATGCATCGGCAAGATCAAGATGCATACTGGACTGATAAGATCGTCGAAGTGATGAAAGAACAATTCAGCATCAAGCCTAAGGTTAATACATACTCTTATCAGACGTCGTACCCTCCGGCATATGATTTGATTCCTCTTCCAAATCGGTACAAGGTGCCAGATTTCACAAAGTTTTCTGGCCAAGATGACACGTCAACAATGGAGCACATCAACCGCTTCATTATCCAATGTGGAGAAGCAGCCGACAGGGATGAACTAAGGGTGAGATTGTTCTCGTCATCATTATCTGGATCGGCATTTACATGGTTCATTTCACTGCGTCCAAATTCTGTGATCACTTGGGCCGATCTAGAGAAGCAGTTTCATAAGTACTTCTTCGCTGGCGTACATGAGAAGAAGATTACCGATTTGGTCAAACTGAGGCAGCGTAATGATGAATCGACAGAAAGCTTCGTCCAGAGGCTGCGAGACGTAAAGAACAAGTGCTACAACTTGGTGCTAAATGATCGACAATTGACAGATTTGGCCTTCCAGGGATTGCTGCCACACATCAAGGATAAATATGCATCTCAAGAGTTTGAAAGTCTGAGCCATCTCATGCAGAGAATTGCCGATCAAGACATTAAAGCTTTCGAACCTAGAAAAACTTGGAATAAAAAGGTATCCTTCATTGGGCAAGAAGAGGATGCCGAATCGGATGAGGAGCCAAGTATCGGCGCTGCTGAATGGATAAAGAACAAGAAGCCGGTGTCCTGTCCGTTTGGCCAGAAAGAAGCTGAAAAGTTCACCTTTGACATTACCAAGGCCGATAGGATATTTGACCTGTTACTTCAAGAAGGACGGATTAAGCTGTCGCCTAATCAAGTGATTCCTTCGGCCAAGGAGCTTAAAAAGATCAGGTATTGCAAGTGGCATGATGCAACTTCACACAATACCAATGATTGCAGAGTCTTTAGGCAGCAGTTGCAGTCAGAAATTGAGTTTGGGCGAATTAAGTTTGAAAATTCTAAAGCCCAGAAGCCGATGAAGATCGACCAACACCCGTTTCCAAATAATATGGTCGAAACTAATGGAAAGACTAAGGTGCTAACATCGGAAGCTGCTAAGAAAAGTGCATCGGTAGATCCTGAACATCAGATAGCTGTGCATGAAGTGAAAAGGAAGGGGTTTGCCGATGACAGAAAGGGCAAGAGAATTACCGATGAAAGCAGCAGCGCCAGGAGGCCTCATAGGCATGCCCCATATGGCGTTGTAATCACGCACAGGCGGCCACGACAAGAGTATCAGCGATTGCAAGAGGAGCAATATCGGCAGCAGGTGGAAGAAAGGCGCCAAGAGTGGCATCGGCATAAAGATCATTGGAGGTGCCCCTTCTTTGTTCATTGCTGGGAAGAAGGCATCAAGCTACCCACTGCCGATAATTGCCTAGAGTGCAACGGGTACTATCTTGCCGATTGGTCAGAAAAGAAGTCATGTTTTAACGATCGAGCATCAAGCTATGGTAGACCGATCAGAGAAAGGAGATCAGTGCATGATCGGCTGGGGGGTAAGATCAGCGTACATGATAGGCTTGGCAAGCATGGCCATCAAGAAGAGCTTGAAGAGATGGCTAACGCAAGAGTGCATGACGAAGAGATATTCTCTAGGGATCCAAACATAAGGAGTGATGCAAACACAAGCGGTGAGAAACAGTACCAGCCTGTTTGGAAAACTAAGCTTCCTCAATGGTGCCCCAAGGGTCTGACAAAGACTCAGAAAAGGAGGATTCAGCGTGAACGTCAAGGAGATATGTATCACAGTGAAAATCCTTCAAGGGAGAAATCTCCAGTTAAGCAGTGGAGGCCGAAATGCAAGGATAGGAGTCCATCGGCAGAGGTCAATATGGTTGTCACATTGCCGATGGAATTCATGGCGCCTGCCGATGCTAAGGAAGAAGCTGCTGAGATGACGCAGTTAGTGCTAGACCCGATGGCCGCTGTCTTTGAAAAGCGTAGTGATGATGAAAGCCAACATTTAAGGGCCTTGTTTGTCAAAGGCAAAGTTGATGGACAGCCAGTATCAAAGATGCTAGTAGATGGTGGAGCAGCAGTTAATATAATGTCATACATCATGTTCAGAAAGCTCGGCAAAGGTGACCAGGACTTAGCCAAGACAGACATGATGCTTAAAGATTTTGAAGGCAATGTGTCACCAGCAAATGGAGCAGTATGTGTTGAGTTAACCATCGGTAGTAAAACTTTGCCGACAATGTTTTTTGTGATCAATGGCAAAGGTGCCTACAACTTGCTCCTGGGAAGGGATTGGATCCATGCTAATTGTTGTATCCCTTCCACAATGCACCAAAGCCTCGTGCAATGGGTTGGAGAAAAAATTGAAGTCGTCCAGAGTGAAGCCTCGTCAATCGTTGCATCAGCAGAATCAAAAACTTATGAGCAGACCAAGTGCATATCAGGTGAAGCTTGGGATACAGAGTTCCTCAAGGTTGCCGATTACTGAATCATACCGATCCAAGCAGTCGGTTCTGAAGAAGAGTTTTAATGGATCAGTTCGCCGATGATGGAAAACTTGGGCAGGGGTTTACATCGGCAGATGATTTACTAGAGATAGATATCGGCGATGGTAGTGAGCATAGGCCAACCTTTATTAGTGCTAAGTTAGATTCCCAATGTAAACAACAGTTGAATGATTTATTAAAAGAATATAATGATTGTTTTGCGTGGGATTATACAGAGACGCCTGGTCTAGACCGATCAATAGTTGAACATCGGTTACCTATTAAATCTGGTTTCCAACCACATCGGCAGCCGGCGCGCCGATGCAATCCTCTTGTATTACCTGACATTAAAGCTGAAATTACAAAATTAATTGAAGCTGGATTTATTCGGCAATGTCGGTATGCCGAATGGATTTCTAATTAGGTTCCTGTGTATAAGAAAAATGGAAAACTTCGTGTTTGTATTGATTTCAGGAATCTTAATAAGGCTACACCGATGGATGGTTACCCGATGCCCGTTGCCGATCTACTGATTGATGCTGCTGCTGGGCATCAAATCATTAGTTTTATAGATGGTAATGCTGGATATAATCAAATATTCATGGCTGAAGAAGACATATCCAAGACTGCTTTTAGATGTCCAGGTCATGTCGGTTTATTTGAGTGGGTCGTGATGACTTTTGGTTTGAAGAACGCCTGTGCTACTTATCAGAGAGCGATGAATTTCATTTTTCATAAGTACATCGGCACGTTAGTTGAAATCTATATTGATGATGTGGTGGTCAAATCCAAAAATTTTGAGAAGCATCTTGTCGATTTGCGGAAAATTCTAGAGTGCACAAGAGAACATGGATTGAAGATGAATCCTAATAAGTGTGCGTTTGGTGTATCCGACAGGTCAATTCCTAGGTTTTATGGTGCATCAAAGAGGTATCGAGATCGACAGAAAATCTATTGATGCAATTAATAAAGTGGTTGCTCCCACAAACAAGACTGAGTTGCAGTCCTTGATCGGCAATATTAATTTTATTAGAAGATTTATATCTAATTTGTCTAGGAAGATTAAGTCTTTTAGCCCGTTGTTAAAGCTGAAGGCCGGTCAAAAATTTGCATGGAAGGAAGAACAACAATCAGTCTTAGAATAAATTAAAAAATATTTGGTAAATCCTCCAGTCTTGGTTCCGTCTCAACACGGGAAGCCTTTCAGGTTGTATTTGTCTGCCGATGACAGCGTTATCGGGTCAACTTTAATCCAAGAATTTGAAGGGAAGGAACGCATAATTTATTATTTGAGTAGAAGGTTGGTGAATGCTGAAACCAGATATTCGGCCGTCGAGAAATTATGTTTATGTCTGTACTTCTCTTGCATTAAATTGAGGCATTATTTGTTATCGGCCGAGTGTACTGTCATATGCAAAGATGATGTGGTTAAGTACATGTTGTTGATGCCAATATTGAGTGGAAGGATCGGCAAATGGATTTTAGCGCTGTCAGAGTTTGATTTGAGGTATAAATCGGCTAAGGCGGTTAAGAGTCAAGTGATGGCTGACTTTGTTACTCAGCATTGTGGTACCGTGAGTTCCGTAGAGATTGCTCCTTGGACTTTGTTCTTTGATGGATTCACGTGTAAGGAAGGAGCAGGTATCGGTATTGTCTTAATTTTACCCTGAGGTCATAAGTATGAAGTCTCATTGCCGATTGTTGCTACTTCAGCAAATAATCAGGCTAAATACCAGGCTTTGCTAAAAGGATTAAAATTACTCAGGAAGGTTCGTGCCGATGCCGTTGAAATCTTTGGTGACTCTATGTTAGTGATCAATAAATTGATTGGGACGTACGAATGCCGAAGTGAAATTTTAATTGCACACCATGAAAAGTGTAACACCCCAAATTTTGCTTTCTGAAAAAATAGTAATAAAATGATTTAATTATGATTTTTGTGCTCATGGGAATTTAGGAAAACAAAAAGTTTTCTTTAAATTAAAAATTGCCCTTTAATTAGTAACATGTTTGTGCATACATGATGGTGCATTTGTTTTATTGGTTTGAGTGGTTTTTACCAAAATGAAAAAAAATGAATTCAAAAGGATTTAAAAGTGTTTTGAAAATTAGCTTTGAAGAAAAATGAAATAAAAATAAAAAGAAAAGAGAAACCCTCTCTCCCTCCCTCATGCTTTTGGCCCAGCTCTCCTCCCCCTCGGCCTTCTCCCTTCTCTTCCTGCAGGCCCAATCCGGTGCCTCGGCCCAAGCCGGCCTGCCCCAGCCCACCGCCCTCCTTTCCTTCCCCTTTCCCCCGCGCGCAGCAGCCTAGCTAGCTGGCCCCTCCCACCCCGCCAGCCTAGCGCGCCCCAAACCCTAGTTGCCAGCCCCCTCCCCCTATAAAACCCCCCTCAGCCCCCTCCCTTCCCCACGCCGAGAGCAGCCGCCACCACCGAGCCGGCCCTGCTCCAACAGCAACCGGATAGACCTAAAGCGCCTGCTGGCCTTGCGTTTTTTGCCTTGGAAAGCGTATTTCCACGCGGTAATTGTTTTATTTCAAAAATAAATTTCAGTCCTACCATCAGTTTTCAACTGTTTATAAAATATTCGTTTTAACTCCGTTTTCATCCATTCGAGTTGCGTTAGATTCGTAGAGTTTTTATCTACCTATTAAAACCATAATAAATCTGTTTTGAAACTTTGAAAATAATATTTATTTAATGCCTTTTAAATTCCAAGTTTAATCTCTAAATCTTGTTTAAATCATATCTTCTCCGTTTTAGACCCGTTTCGATCCGTTCCAGTTGCGTTGATCTCGTAACGAATTAATCTATGCATTAGTGATATTCAATAACATGTTACTAGCTCTATATTTTCATGGGTTCAAATCCTAACTTGATTAACCACTATGTAACTTGTTTTATACATAAAATAATGATTAGTTCTACTTTTGTTTCCAAATCCAAATATAACTTTGAATTAATCTAACTTGGGTGTTTCTCTGAAATACCTTGTACATTCTTTTACATAGTTAAAATCAATGAAGGTTATATTTCTCTTTTATAAAATCAAATCTTTCGTTAGTTGTATCTTGCTAATCGTAGCTCAGATTAGTGTGTTCTTCGCGACTATGTGATCGTAGAGACGCGTAGATTTCTTTTTAAATCTTTTTAATTGATTGGTGTATTATTCTAAATATGTATATGTTTGCATTGTTTTGTATGCTTGATCAGATTCTTGAGTGGTGTTTCTAAACTTGTCCAATCGGTGAGTGTTACGTTGGAGATCAAGGAGTTGGCTTTCTAGAAGATCTTTTGAAGACTAGAACTAGAAGAAGGATCTAAGCTTTTAAGGCAAGTATTATATGGGATTTTCCTTGATGTCCCATTCACGATGGTTTTTAAATCAAATCATATGCATGTGTTTAATTTTGTTGCCATACGGATTACCTAGAATTGTTACCTTGAACCTTGAAATCCTATGGGTTACGTTGCATCTGGGTAGTTATTGCTAGCGCTCCTTTAAATGAGCATGATCTTGAATCTTGATTAATGACTATATGAAATGATAAAGTAAAACTTGACTTTTTAGTAACATGGATTTAGGACCCTATCTATCAGCAAAAGTTGGGACATACAGTACAACCATGAGAGCTACATGGCTCTGGCTTTAGTTCAGTATTAGGGCCACTCAATCGCATGTGGCGGTTCACGAAAGTTGCCATTGATGAGCGGTTGCGGGGTATGGCCAGAGTGGCTACCGCTGCGCGTGTGTACCATCGAGGAGTCCTCGTATACCCCTTGCCCGTGGATCTGTAGTGTCTGTTGTTTGTCAGCAAGCCCCTTTGAAAGACTTCATAGTGAACCCTGCCGACCTTCCTTGGAAGTGGGTTAAGAGGTTCGCTACCTCGGGCGAAAGGGCAAATCACGACTTGTGGGTAAAGATGTACAACCTCTGCAGAGTGTTAAAAACTTTATTTACTAGTTGCTTATCATTATGAATCACTTTATCATGATATTTTGTTATTCGTTCATTTGTTTATATGATCTTGAAGTTTAATTTGGGGGCTTAAGCATAACCTATGACACATCAATTGTAAAGCTTTGAATCAATTAAAAATGCTTATCGCAGTAAACCAGTGTCAACTTTTTTTGAGCCTCATGAACCCCATATATACTTGTTGAGTACGAGGTGTACTTACGCTTGTTTACTTTTCAATTTTTGGATAAAAATCCTGGATGGGTACCAGATTGCAAGAGTCTCGAGTAGTTAGGCTTGTGATCAACCAGTCAGTTGGTCCCTGTGGAGTGGAGTCTTCGCCTGAAGATCAGAGTGTCTTTCCGTTGTTTGCTCTCTTAAGGTTATTTCTTTGGCCTTATATGTTATGTATTTAAGTGTTGTCTTTTGATATTACCTTGTTCTGTGGCTATATGTGAGATTTGACTTCCTGGGCTCACATATAGGGTATATCTAGTTTTGTTCTTAAAATCGGGTGTGACAAAAAGTGTTTGCAGTTATTAAAAGAATTTAAAGAATACCGCCTTGAGCATGTTCCCAGATTGCATAATGAAGAGGCTAATCGGTTGGCACAGTACGCTTCAGGGTATCAGCCGATTCAAGAAATGATGACATCGATACTGATTGCCGATGATTGGAGGAAAGAGATTGCCGATTACTTAAGGGATCCGTCTAGAAAGGTTGAAAGGCGTCTAAGGTTTCAGGGTACCAAGTACGTACTCCTTGATGATGAACTATATTATCGGACGATTGATGGAGTTTTGCTCAAATGCCTTAGTAAAGAAGAATCGAAAGGGTTGATGGGTGAAATTCATGAGGGAGTATGTGGGGCGCATCAATCGGCGTTCAAAATGAAATGGATGATTAGACGAAATGGGTATTATTGGCCGACAATTCTTGAGGATTGTTTTAGATACTTCAAAGGGTGTCAAGATTGTCAGAGGTTTGGTAATGTTCAGAGAGCACCTGCATTGGCAATGAATCCTATAATCAAGCCTTGGCCGTTTAGAGGATGGACTATCAATCTCATCGGTCAAATTTATCCGCCGTCGAGTAAAGGGCATAAATTTATACTTGTTGCCACCGATTATTTCACGAAGTGGGTTGAAGCCATTCCTTTGAAGAAGGTGACTTCGGCAAACATGATAGACTTTGTAAAGGAGCATATTGTTTACCGATTTGGTATTCCTCAAACTATTACAACTGATCAAGGGACCATGTTCACATTAAGGGAGTTTGATGAATTTTCTATCGGTATGGGGTTTAAGGTTTTAAACTCTTCTCCTTATTATGCTCAAGCTAATGGTCAGGCCGAAGCGACTAATAAAGGGGTTATTAAGCTTATCAAGCGCAAGATTGAAGAAAACCCTAGAAGGTGGCATATAGTGTTGAATGAAGCTTTGTGGTCATATCGGATGGCATGTCATGGTGCAACTAAAGTTTCGCCATACCAGTTAGTCTATGGGTATGATGCTGTCCTACCTTGGGAAATTAAGACTGGTTCTAGACGATTGTTTTCACAGGACCAATTAACAGCCGATGAATATGATATTCTTATGAAAGATGAATTAGAAGATTTAGCAAGTCATCGGCTGAGAGCTCTAATTAGTATCGAAGAGAACAAGAAAAGGGTTGTCAGGTGGTATGACAAGAAAGTGAAAGCGAAAGAGTTTGCCGATGGTGATCTGGTGTGGAAACTGATTTTACTGATTGGGACTAAGAGTTCAAAGTTTGGAAAGTGGTCTCCTAATTGGGAGGGTCCTTTTCGGATAAATCGATCTGTTACTGGTAATGCTTATATTTTGGAAACACTCGAAGGGATTGCGTTTTCTAGAGCGATCAATGGTAAATATTTAAAGAAATATTATCCTAGTATCTGGACGGATGCGTAAAGTAATACGAGTATAAGTACCGATGATGAGATTATCGTACAAAGCGTCGACAGAAAAGGCATTAACATTATGATACAAACGAGCTAGTCATCAAGTTTGAAGTTGTCGATACAACAAATTACAGAAGGGATTGAATGGATGAAATCGCACGAAGGCGAATTTGGTCCGCTTCCTCTATCTCTCTAATATCGTCATCGGCAGTGCCCTCAATTGGCTTGATTCTTTTTTTCAACAGAAGGGCGTGGTGAGCGTCAGAATCCCTTTCTTGTTGTAAAGTTTTAGCAGCATCGGGAAGTTGAGCCTTCTTTTGGTTGGCTGCATCTAAAGCCTCATCGACTTTCCTTAGCTCCGCTAGCAATTCTTCCTTTTGTGCCGATAGATGGGTGATTTCCTGTTCAAGCTCAACGCTGGAGGCTTCCAGGCGACCGATGCCCTTGTGTTTCTATACGGCAGTTTGCTTGAATTTGAGCATTTCTTCTTCAAGCTTTGCTTGGGCAGTTCTATCGGCAATGCGGCGTGAGGTCTTTTGATATTGAAGTTGTCGACTCTCAAGGAACGTCGCTTGGAAGAGCATTTCTTCGATATCGGCAGGTAGTTGGCCTTGAATCTCCTTGAAAGCTATCCTTACTGCGTTGGAATCTTGGACTAGTTGGGATGTACTTTGCTGCAGTAAGAGTAGTAGTGCTTCAAGTTTGGATTTTACTTCTGCCGATATGACGTCTGAGGCTGGAGCAGAACTTTCTTCTTCTTCATCCTCGTCTGGTATGTTGATGGCGAAGGAGAATAAGCTGTCAGGGGAGTCTTGGGCCTAAAAAGAATAGAAATAGGGTTTGTCGATTGAAAGTTTGTGTTTTGCAAATTGATGACAGACAACCGATTTACCTGCTTTAGAATAATCTCTCGCCTTGGACTTGGCAGAGCAGCTGGCGCAGCGGTGTCCTGAAAATCGGCAATGGTTGCCGATGAACTTGCCTCTGTGGCTGGGATGGTTAGTGCCAGTGCTGATACCGATGCTAGTGGCAGTTCTGTTATTATGGCCGACTCCTACGGCACCGACACTGTCCTTTGGATGGAGGCTTCAACTAGTATTTGGTAAGGGACAGATGCCGATGCCGGCTCTTGTGGTAGCGTGTCGGTAGGAGGTTGAGAAGATGCTGCCGATGACGCAATTAAGGTTGATGGCCTTAGGCGTTTTGGTTAGGGAGCAGTACTTGATGAGCCTTGGCGTTTCAATTGTTGCACTTGGGGGGCATCGGTAGGCCGAGTCGGAAGAGCTTGTGCACTTGGAGCAGTTGCCGATGAACTGGTCTGCTACAAAAGAAAAACATTTGGTGCAAATTGAAAATTAAGTAAGAGTTGCCGATGAAAGTTTTGTGATCAGCACGAATCAAGTGAAGATTTGTTACCGTAAAAGGTTGCGCCAGAACGGCAGCAGCAGCCGATGGAGTGACAACAGCCCCAGCTGGTGTTGACTTATACTTGATGGTGACCTTGGGGAGTGCCTTTCGATGCATGAGGAAGGCCAATGAAGGAGCCCTGCTGTCGATTACCGATGTAGGATTAATCGGTCGCAAGTTGAAGGCTTTGCCGCTTCTGCTTTTTCTTGGAATTAAGTCATCAACCTATTGACAGAAAATCAGATGCAATGCATTTGAAAGGAGATGACAGAAATAAAATCGAAGATAAGCTTACCGCATCATTGGGGACGATATGATCGGCATCAATCAAGTGCTGATAATAATGTGATGATGCAGCGGACAGTTGATCTTTCCATTCTTGCCACCAGAACTTGTGTGACTCGGTGATGAAGGATACTGGCGCCCAAGTGGATAAGTCAATGTTGGTTGTATCGGCATGAGGAGGAAGATTGACGACCTTGTCCTAGTCCATGACGCTGGTGATGACTTCTCTTGGTTTCACCACATCGACATAGCTGAGATTGATCGGCAATTGACCAAACGCTAACTGTCTTGCTGCTGCCGATGGGTAGTAGAATTCATAAGTGGCATGAGTATTCTTCCCACTCCCAAAGATGTTGACTAGGATGGCCCAGGAGTAAGAATAGCCCTCAGGATTCCTTCATCCTTCTGTATGTATTCATCGGCAAGGTTGAAGGAGAGTGGGAATCGGTTGTCCTCGTCAATATAGGTCCACCAAGCCCGTTCTACAGCAGAAACTCCACAATAAAACCTCTGAAAAAATCTGCCGAATTGATCCTCGTTGACGTCAGTTCCCGGAAGCACTATTATGGCTTCCCCGAAGTTGAGTGGGGAGCGGGTTGCCGATTCACCATCGGCACACACATAGTCCTCAGCCAGGTCTCTTGGAAATTGCTGGCTGAATAGGTCAAGTTGAAGGCACTTGTGCATATGGGCGTTTAGCCACATATTGATGAACCACCAGTGGCCTCCAAGGTTACAGATGGGCTCGCCTAGCAGTAACTTTTCCGACACCTGGTGCAGGAGGTGATAGACTGAGCGGAGGAGGTATCGGCCAAGAGGAAGTCTTGCTCCATTGGCCAAAAGCTCTGCTGCAGGGAGATACATATTGGTGGGTCCAATTGTCTTGCCACAGAAGATAAACTTCTCCAGCCACATATTCAGGAAAGTGGCATGCTCCCTCTGGCTTACCGATCCGATCTTGTGATATTCTTGAACATATCCAGTCCAACCGCCGATGTTGCGGGTAATTAACCGATGTTCAGGCTTTCTGTTGAAAAGGGTGGCATCATCGGCAAAGGAGATGTCAAGGCCGGTAAGCATATGCACATCGGCAAGTGTAGGGGTGGTTGGTCCGTGTCTGAATAGAAAAGTGTTCATTGTGTCGGACCAGAAGTAAGAGGCAGCAATCATCATGTTCTCATTCTTGGCCATATCGGCAAGGGACAATCTGATACATTGGTCTAAGTTGCGTTCTGCCCAGTAGACTTGTTGTGACCGGGCCATCCTAAGGTGTCAATTTTTCCACCCTTTGGTTGGTTTGGGCCAAGAGCGGAAAATGTCTGTCCATAACCCTAGGTCAAAATGTGCAGCTCTGAAAGGGACTCGGTTAATTTCTGCATTGATGATTTCAGTTGGATCAGTATCCCCCATTGGACCCAAGCAACAAAGATGTGGTTGATCGATAGGGATTACTATTCTTTTGCACATCTACTAGATTCAGAAAGCAAAGAGGAAGAGGGAAAAGAGATCACGAAACAGTGCAAAATAAAAAATTGCAGGGTATGAAGCGAGAAGGGAAGAAATTGACCGCGGGAACGTTGAAGCTGATCGCCATTGAGTCGAGAGAGTTCTTGCAGGTTGCGCCTTGCTGATGGAAGAAGAAGTCATCGATTGAAGGTTGCCGGAGTGTTCTTTGGGAGTGCTGGTGAAATGGGGGAATGGTGATATGAACTCGGGGTGAAAAAATGATTGAGCAGTGGTCTTTATAATCCTGAGGCGTCAAGGGCATTTTCGAGTTTTCCTTTTGACCGAGCAGAGATATGGAAGGATGTGGTGATGAATTTACACGGCGATCGAGAGATTCTAACCGTTGGCGCTACAATTGCGGGATATATTGGTAACTTGCAATGATTGTGTGCAATAAATCAAGATAATGGCGCAAGCATCTTGGAGGAGAAGACTACAGTAGAGAAAATTTCGGCGCATAAGATATTTTATACTCCGAAATTGGGGGGCATGTGTTGACACCGTTTTTGGTATGTGTCAATATGAACCGAGTGCGCTGATTGGCGAGGAGGTGGTCACTGTTCCCTATTGACATCAAGATGCTACCGGTTAGATTACCGATGGAAGCAAAGGAGGTTGTCGATGGTGAGTCTGATTGAAGAAACAACAAGGAAAAAGTAAGACTACTTGCCGATAGGAGGATGTTGCCGATGAAGGAAAAAGGGTGTTGCCGATAGGAAAGTATTGCTGATGGATGCAAGATGACGTGGCTGACGTTAGTAGAAAGCTGCCGATGGCGATAGAAGAGGGTTGCAGATTGGAAGAAGTCTGCTGATGGAAAGTTTCATCGTAAGGAAAACGGATATGGAAACTAGTGATGTTATACCAGTATTATTATTATAGTTTGAGTCCGACTCTTGCACGAGTCGTTTTTTTTCCTTAAAAATAGGAGTTTTTTGTTTAGAAAGGTATGAGTCGTGTCTGTTTACAACTCCTCTTGCTGGAGTATAAATATGTATCGAAGGGTGGTGTAAAAAAAGATACACAATCAATCAAACAAATCTATTATTTTCATCTACTTTTCTAGCAAATCTACTTTCACTGCATTAGTTCTAGTTTGTCCACGAGTTCTTACGAAGTTTCAACGGGTTGCATCTACAAGATTTCCGTCAGCTTTGCAAGTTCCACGTTTTGAGCAAATCAGAGCCTTGACGTCCGGGCGCATCGCCGTCGGCTCGTTCAAATTTGTTCTAGTTATCGTCTTTGTCGATTAACTGGTCAAATCGACTGGCACACTTCGGATATCGAATTTGGGTATAAGCACGATATGTTCGCAGACTCGGCGGTTTTTGTGTCAACAACAATTTACCAACCTTCCCGGTTGTCTTTCCATTTCATGATATCATTCAGCCCATCGGTGTGCCACGTAGGGCATTACGTGACAGGGGGTCACCGATGATCCATATTAATTTAACAGTGCTAAGTATCTATCTTTTGCTATACTATCAGGTTAACAAGGATATATGGATAGAAAATAGCAAGGAGGGTGATATGCAACAATTAGGTTCACACAACTCCTATACTTAATGCAACAACATAGTATAACATAGTAAATTGATATCATAAAATAAGGGAGTTAGAATGCTCCGGGGCTTGCCTGGGCCAACACTAGGTCAGTGTTCGTTAGAGGTCAATCGCTTGTTGAGCACCTTCGAAGACACTTCCTTCTTCGACCTTCGTCCATCAACACCGCCTTCGGGTTAGCTCCAAGCGTCACGTCCTTCACGTATGTACTTATCGTACCTAAATGAAATGCCGATGCATGTGCATGAATGCGAGGAAATGATAACACAAGATAGAATTACACGCATTCAATACAAGCACAAGTTCATGCAATACATATATACACACTTAAGGTTATTCAACTAGTTATCACTTGAGCATAACATAGGAGGTAGAAGCACATTAACATAACATCGAGCCACTTAGAACTATTAAGCTAATTATCACCCAAGCTTAACATAGAAGATAAAAACACATCAAGCATAATATACTATTAAATTCAAGTCAAACCATGACAAGTATTTATCCAGCAAGTTTACTTAATAGATTAAATTAGCAAGAACAAGGTAAAGCATTTAACTTACACATGCAGGTTCAGGGCAGCAAGATACAATCACGGTTTTAATCATAACTGGAGTTATGCTAATGCAATAAACATGATTCTTATATATTTGAAACACTAATTAAGTTTTATACAACTTCCTTTTAAACATGCAAGGATGATTTAATAGTTAAGCAACTTGAATTAATTGAAGAAGACATCTCTGTCCAAAACGGGAACAGATTTGGTACCCCTTCTTCAAATAGTCATAACTCAAGATCTAAACATCCTAAAAATATGAATCAAGATAATCTGGAAAGCTTAAGAAAAGTTATACAGTTCATTCCACAACAGAGATTCATGGTTCACATTTTAATTTAGTCTAAAAGCACTTATAATCAGATCTGTCCAGTGAGATGGGCAGATTCAACTTCCAACTTAGAAAATGCATATCTCTCAAACTAATAGAGATATGGACACCAAAATTTAACACAAGCTAGATAATAATATTATCTAGAACTTTGGTATTCATTACACCAACTTTGGTAATCAAACATCATTTAATTATTTCCTAAACACTACGCATGCAGCCAAAACCGCACTATTTCACATTTGTTATTTTCATAACTCATAAACCACTTAACAATTATTCATAAAAATTTAAACAAACATCATTCATCATATAAGAAATACACCATAATTATTTCATGATTTTTAGATCACTCCTTAATGGCAACAAATATTTAGTCTACACACTTAAGCTTCTAGAAACAGCAGTACTAAATCATTTTTATCGCAATTAAAACAAACTAAAACCTAATATGCAATCGATCTAGTGCGTAGAGAATTTCATAACGATTCCAAAAAGTTCTAAATCGCATCCATTCGATTTTTCTACAATTTTATATGGATTTTCAAAGTTGCTGCACAGATAATGAATTAATTTCGGGAATTAACTTTTGCATTCAGAACCCTGCAATTAGCAAGTAAATAAATAAACCCATATACGTAAACCACTGAGTCACAGAAATATTTGCAAATAAACCCAACAAAGAGCTTCAATTTGCAGATCGGGTCTTCTTCTGCCTATGGACAGAGAACGATGGCGACGACGGCGGAACCGAGGGATGACGCGCGGGGGATCGGCGGCGGTCGTCGTGGCTGCTGTGGTGGCTGGCCATGGAGGCACAAGCCACAGCGGCGTGGCAGCTGCTCCGCTCGAGCGAGCAGCAGCACACCGCGGCAGCAGCAGAGCCCGACAGGGTGCTCGCCTGCACACGCAGCAGCAGTGCCACGGGCCGCTGCACCAGCGTTGGCGCGGCTAGGAAGGCGCACAGCGCGGAGCAGGCGACGGCGAGGCCCGGCGTCGGGCCTGCAGGCGCGGGGCGCTGGGAGCCCGCGCGTGCACGCGTCGTGCGCGGCCAGGGCGGAGCTCCAGCTCCATCGGCATGGAGAAGGGCAAGTAGGGCAGGAGCAGCAGCTCGGCCCAGCCATGGCGGCAGGAGGAGAGGAGCGTGGGGAGAGAAGAGGGAGAGCGAGCCGAGGGAGCTCCCGGGAGGAGAGGGAGTGCTGAGCGGGTGGAGGAGGCGCGGGTGCGGGAGGAAGAAGGGGTCGGCAATATTCTGCCGAGGGAGAGCCGGCCTTTTTATTCCCCTCCTTCCCCACCAACTCCATTAATTGCCACTGTCCAACTGGAAATATTTACGAAACTACCACTGACGTCGTGACTTCTCGCTTTTCAAACCGCTTGTCTGGTCGCGAATCCGAAGGCACCGTTGCGAAGGTCTCGTCGAATAGAACAACTTCCCTTTTACCATCGCGGGCAGATTCAGATTACTTTTTGCGATATTAATTCCGAAAGAAAACCCCGCGGAAACCGGGAACCGAATTTCTGAATTCCAACTGATCTCCGGGCAACACGAACCTTTCACGACTTTTGCTGTAGAGTTCAACTGGAAACTTTCGGGCAAGATTACAAGACTCGGTTGAACTCGTATAATTATATCCGCTTTATAAAGTAAACCGGTTAATTATAAAATTCGTCATTCCATGTGGCGTTTTAATTCCAAAGTTCACGAAACTTCTCCAAGGGTTCATATAGATGGAAATACATATAAGGAACATAGAAAAAGTAAGTTATCATAATTTCTTGATGTATGAACTATAATCTCTGATTATCGGTTGATCCGATATAATTAGGCTTAATCACTTTTTACTCCGTGATTAAAACCGAGGGTGTTACAACCCTTCCCCCCTTAAAAAGAATCTCGTCCCGAGATTTAGAATGAAAGACTTTCAAGGGAAGAGAAACACGTCACCTATCTTCCAATACCAGCGACAACACTTGGCTATTTAACTTTGACCATCCAAGTGACGAATTTAGTCGATCACTTTTTGATACTTGCTCTTATAGGGAGGTTTTGTTTGAAGAATTTCCTTCGTTGATTCCCATGAAGCATTGTTACTTTGGAAGAAATCCAAAAATAGCAAAACACTTCACTCTCTAGATACCAAGGCGGTTCAGAGCATAACGCTTTCCCACCAATAAATTTTCTTCCAACCATCGTAGCATAACCATGCGAAACTTGCACTAACTTGCAGCTTTTGTTTCATATTGATGGCTTCCTGCTTATCCACAAGTCCAAAAAGCAATCCACAGAGGGAGCATCTGGAATGTGCTTTCCATAAGAGATGATTTCCTAAACAGGTGATCATCCTTTGTGGGACCACGAGGAATCGACTAACTAACAAAGAATGTTCATGTTAGGCGTATCTTGTCCGATTTTTTTTCCTCAGAAGTCAACTGATAGAAAGCTACATAATGTTCCATGTGTGCAGTTCTCTGTCTCTAATGACCATACTGAATTATCTGAGTCTGTTGAGAGAGTAGCGAATGTGATAGTTGACTCTGTCGGCTCAGCGTCTCCGCTGAACATCCTCGAAAGAGATGGTCACCTCCGAGCCAACACACTTAACAAGGTTGAATTTGATGCAACCACTTGGGTAAAACACCCGGAAGGCACCAAAACAAGTTATAGTGGAAATCCACCATGCTTTCGTTGCGCACTTTGATTACTGAGAAGGTGCTAACAGGGTCGCAAAAATAACCAAGATGCAAACCTTCAACAAACTCAGGATACCGTACACCATCAAGTAGGTAGATCACTTCCCTACATGATGCAGCTGTAAAGTACCTTGGTTTGAATTGCACTATAGCAAAGTAGTATTGTTGGACTCCTTTTGACATTGAAAGGAAGACTCAATGTCAATGAACAACTCCAAAGTATGTTGTTTGCCACTTTTCAAATTGTTTGTGACTTGCCATTGCACAGATTGAATTATACAACATCTTCACTGATCAACTACTATTGATATGCGAAGGTAATAGCATGTCACAAAAGGGTATAACTAGCCTTTTAGAGGGTATCCAAAGACTTATCCAAAGGCAACACATTCCTCAAAAAGGAGGAAGGATTGCAATCCTTAGGGAAAACTCATAGACCCAACATATCTTCATTCTTAGTTTCCAACATCCAAAATTATTTCCTGATGGTTCATGAATTTGGTAGGTACACAAGTACAAAAGTACTCTGATTACTTAACCAAAATTCATCTCCAACGGACACTGTCTGGTTATCCAAATAACATCCATTAAAGCTTTTCTGTGTTGAAAACTATAGCAACTAACTGACAAGACATGTGTCATTTTCAGGCTTCACTCAACTAAGCTCAATCCAACTTAAGACATTGAAGTACCCTAAGAGAGAAAGGAGCTCATTGAGTTCGGCAAACCAATCATGTTCACACCTCTAACCAATTGCTTAGAGGCAACATAATTAGTGTCGTGAAATCCTAATAGATTTCTTTGCTTCACACATTGTGGTGTGTTCAGCACCTTCGGACTCTTCCGGTTGTAGTAGCTTTCTCTTGCGGAGGGGAGAGGTTATGTTTTTTTCCTTACATACTTCATAGGGGAACATCCTTAACCATTTTTTGATGTACCAACTGACTGTTTATTGAGGTACCATAGTAATGCACAATTACTTGTTTTGTGGGTTATCTCTGCAGGGAATAATGCATACCCTACAGGAAAGAACAATCCCACAAAAGCAAAGTACCTCTTTTGAATGTCCTTTTGTGCTTCATACTATAGGATTCTGAGCAATTCCTTGTGGTAGCATTTGATATCCATTGATGCTAACTAACACTAGGAACATGTTGTCACTTGCTTTTGACTTAACTGATACAACAACTTGTAGTATCTGTGTGATTGTCCAAGGTGGAAACTGACTTGATAACATATGGCTTGGAGAAGGGAGTAACGCTTGTATTGCTGACAAGCATTGTTGTCTTTGTTCCACCTTGTTTTATGAGACATAGCCTTCATAGCTACCAAGGAGTTGTTAATTAACAAGAAATTAACATTCCCAAGGGTACTATTCAGTTGTCTCTGAACAATAAAAAGCTCCAAGGATGTGACTATGATAGGAGTCAATACTTTTTGAGATACAACATATGCTGGCAGACACTGTCAACATCAGCAACACGAAACTATATCGGAGAAGGCTGATTCTGACTATGTGATCATCTTGCATAAGAAGATCGAGAACTTGAATCCAAAGATCATAAGCACAACATGACTTACTCTAGAACATAGCATGTCTAGGGAAAATCTTGTCCAACTGACACTTATCCAACTTTAAGTGTCACGTGTCCTTTTGATCCAACAGGGAGGATACATGATTTGCTTGCTAGATGACCGATGTCATCCTAGGAACATTCAAGTAGTCACTCGTCTACCACTTCTTGCAGTCTCTTATTATTTATGTCTGTGACTTGTTCATCAAAGGTTATCCTCTGTCACACCCAGTTTTAAAGACAAAACGAGATGCATAAACCTTATGTGTGCCCAGAGATCAGTCGCACACATAAGCTGACAAATTATCAAAAATGTACCATCACAGGTGTTTATTACATAACGAATAAGTATTTAATTAAAGTCTATTACAAAACAGCGCAAATATAGATAACTCTCGCGAAGCTCCATCGCACAGGGACGTCAACTGGTTGACCCCAAACCTAGTAGTCCTCTGGATACTCCTCATAACTCTGATAATCTGGTACCCATCCGGGATTTTTATCCAAATATTGAAAAGAATAAACAAGCGTAAGTACTTCTAGTACTCAACAAGTAAACATGGGGTTCATGAGGCTCAAAAAGTATGACACTAGTTAAACTGCATTAGCTTTTAAGTTGTCACAATTTTAGCATGTGGATAGCATCAATAAAATCAACAGCCCAATAACCATATGATCAAGTAAACATGTATAATGAATAGCAAACGAGTAAATGGTAGATTAAAGTCATTCTGTTCCATAAGAATTCCAGGCCGCTCGTATCCGTGAGCATGGCTAATATATCAGTTTTTAACACTCTGCAGAGGTTGTACACTTTACCCATGAGTCGTGTTACCCATATGCCCGGGTTTATAACTCCCAAAACATTGCCGAGGTGAGCGGGCAAGGTACACTATGAAGTCTTTCAAAGGGGCTCGCTGACATACCACAGACAATACGGATCCACGGGCAAGGGGTATACGGGAGCCCCTCGATGGTACACACACGCAACGGTAGCCACTCTGGCCGCAACCCGCAACCGCTCGTCAATGACAACTTTCGTGAACTGCCGCATGCGAGAGGGTGACCCTAATACTGAACTAAAGCCAGAGCCATGTAGCTCTCATGGTTGTACTGTAAATCCCGGGTGATCGCTTACAGAGGTTCTAGAGCATCTCAAAAACTGTGCTCTAGATCACCCTAATCCATGTCGCTAAAAAGCATACTTTACCGTTGTTGCATAAGTCATTAGTCAAGGTTACATGATCATAGTTATTTTTCAAGAGCACTAGCTTAATCTACCCAAATGCATAAATTCCCAGGGTAACAAGGTATAAGATGCAAATCTATGGTAAAACTATATAGGACGTCAAGGAAACACATGCATAACATGAATTAATGTTTAATGTGATTAGGACAACAAGGAAGATCCCATGAATACTTGCCTTGCTCAACAAGTTCCTGCTGCTCCTGCTCAAAGAAAACCTCCTGATCACCCACGTACTGCTCACCGTCTATACTCGATCACCACATCAACATACAATCATACCGAGGCATAACATGCAAACAAACAAAGGCTATAGATTAGAACAGTACACCAACCATAATAAAACAAGATTAAAAGTTTATAAAACTGATCTACGTCTCACTACGATCACATAGACGTTTGAAACACGAAAAACGGAGCTATAACGAAGAAGATATGATCTAATCAAGTTTTACAATTTAAATGAGAGCTTAAAAGAGATTAAACAATTAAATATATTTAACAGTTGTCTAACATGAACTATGAACTAACTAACACGTAGATTACGTCGATATGAATCTAACACAATTTGAATGGGTGAAAAAGGAGTTAAAATGAGCATTTTAGAAGCATTTGAAAAGGAGTGGCAAATCTGTAAATAGGGTTTTCTATTTATTTTTGAATTAAAACAAAACCGAAAAAGAATACGCTTTGCAGCAGAGAAAACGGAGACTTGGAATATGCCAAGGGACGGCGGGTTTATACATTAAAAGATGCAGGGTTTCTTTTGCAAAAGTGAAGGCCGAAGGGGTATGGGGCTCTGTGAGCCGTCCGATCCAAGATGGATGGACGCGATTAGATGGGGGAGAGGGAGTGGTGGCGTGCGGCGGCACCATGTCCGGACAGTGGCGGCGCAATGCAATCCAACGCTGTGGTGCACGAAACTCGACGCGGATTGGACCAGGAGAGAGAGAGAGAGAGATGGCGAACACCGCTGTGGGGTCAGGGGAATCGATTGGACGCCACGTGCGTCGGTGCCTACGGTACAGCGGCTCCGCATGACGACGGTCGTAGAGCGGGCGAAACAGAGGGAGAAGAGAGGGAGAATGAGCTCCTGGGGCTCTCCTTACCACAACTCGAAGCTCGGGGAGCAGATAGGCGGAGCGGAGAGGCTCAGCAGCAGAGGGGCGACGACGGTGGCTCGGTGCTCAGCGTGCGGCGGCGGCGGCGGTGCCTCTGGGGTGCTCCGAGAGGGCGAGGTGAGGGCGGTAGGGTGCAGGGGCTTCGCTTTTATAGCTCGGAGCTGCACTGGCTAAGGAAAGGGGGGATTCCCTGCTCCGAATCGCGCTCGGCCGAGAAGGAAACACCGACGTGGGGAAAGGAAAGGGAGGGGAGGAAGAAGAAGGAAGGTGGGTATTGCGGCTGCCAGGGGGGTCCCACCTGTCAGCGAGATGGAGAGGCTGAGCGCGTCGGCTGATGCGGGAGGGAGCTGGGCCGGCGCTGCTTGGGCCGGGACAAAGCCCAAACGGAAAGGTGGGGAGTGGGGAGGAGGGGGCCTGCTGGGCTGGGGGAAGAAGGCCTCGGGCCAGATTGGGGGAGAGAGAGAAAATTCCTTTTTCTTTTATTTATGAAATTTCAAAATCAAATTCCACCACACATTTGAATTCAAGTTTTGAAAATTGAAAATGTCAAGCAATACAAAACACTATGCACCAGCATGTATGCAACAAAAGTGTTTCTACTTGTGATAGTTTTATTTTATGAAATCTTTAATTGTTTTTCCTATGTTATAATGTCCACCAAAAATGTATTTAAATTATTTTTAATCTATTTTAAAGAATGAAATTTTTAGGGTGTTACATCCTCTTGCATCTTCCAGAAAGGAGTCTAACTTCAGCTGTCCAAGATAGATCTTCAGATAAGATTTGGAAGATAACCAAGGAGAAGCGCACGAGAAATATCACACTAGTGTAACTTTCGCAATGGATTAGGATTAACCACTCATGATACCAGTGCGTGCTGAGCAACAACCTTGTGTGCGCGCCCACAGGAGGCTCTCGGTTTTGTCACGGCACCATAGAATGCTCATCATAACACCATTACCAAACTTACACAAAATGAGAAATTTCTAGTGACTCAATGTGGTTTGCAAAAACAAGCACCACGCAAACAAGGATTAGCAAGCGAAGGTAGTCACAAGGTTAGGAGTCAACAATGGTTGTTCCAAGGTAAAGACAAGGCATGTGAGAACAAGGATTGTCACATGCAGACAAAAGAGCGTCAGGTTCTTACTTCGAATCTACGTACAACGTGTATTTACCAAGGAGAACACGAGACAAAAGATCACCATGAGATTTGATCTTGTTGAGCAGCAACAGGAGATCGAGATAGATCAACGTCCAAAGATTGGGAAAGTTGGAGATCAACCAGTGAGATTCCAGGGATGGAGTTGATACAAGGATCAAGGACTCAGTTGATAGGGCCATGATATGATCTGCTAGGAAAAGATTCCAAAACCAGGTCGATAAGGATCAACGTTGCACTGAAGATGATCTGGCGCAGAGCGATCTGACAGAGATTAGGCCTTCACACACGGGAGCACAACATTTACACAAGCAACACCTAAGGGAAACTAAGCTTTAGTCTAAGACACAACAAAGCATAGTCACACAACAATCAAAGGCTAACAAGCGCGTCTACTGGTTTCGGCTTCTAAGAGAGAGAACTTGATTGGAGACGTTAATAATGAGATTAGCACCACTTGAAGGCTGATCCAAGATAAGGGTATTTGACACTCAAATGCTCACCAAGGACACAGGAGGTGACAACTATTTTACCAACTAGATAACAACACAACCACACATACATCGTGACCTTAAGCAAGCATGGTGAGAATCAATCAATTTAGATTAAGCACCCATTAACAAGCACAAAACTTCACACATACAAGCATTTGGCTCTACCAACATGAATACACGTAAACATGCAAGCATGGTGATTAGATGTTCTATATTTTAATTTTTAATTTCTTTTACCAAGTAGGTGTAGGTCTCTTCTCAGGTGGAGAAGACAAGTTTCAACTTACATTTAGCAAACTTATTTTTAGTCATGCATGACATAGCAACATAGTCACTAGGATATGTCACCATACCAGGCAACTCTAGGCACAAATTAAACTTACTTTGGTTACGACATTGCTCACATGAAAGGATGAATGAACTCCATTTAATAGAAACCAATGTTCCTACTAAATATTTAAGATAGACCCTAATCATGCTAGCAAAGTTATTGATTAGCCTTACCTTAAGCGTTTATATGTATTTATCAATTTACACCTCTAGCAGACTAGAATTGATAATTGTTATCATGAGTACATGGTAAACTTCTAGATTCTTCATAACAACTTAAGTATCCCATTAAAAAGTTTACTATAAACACTCATGATTTAAAACTTGTATACCAAACTACTAAACCTTAGCAAGCATGTTACTAGAAAGTTATGGCAATTTATTCTACATCTATGTGATACATATAATTCTCATATTTATCTTGGTATGAGATTAAGTGTTGGCATAGGTTAAAGCATAACTGTCTAATAAGACACTTACACAACAGGTTCAATAGTATTAATACTAGATGATATGACAAAGCTTAACAAAAACTAAACATGGCATTGTTGAGTCTTCTAGCTTCAAGTTTAATTTAATGTTTAAAAGCACCTATCAAGGTTAAAGTCATTGCACGCAAAACAATTTCACACAGGAAGCTTTTATTATTTAACTCAGTAAGGCACTTACCAACTTAACCATGCAACATACAAAATGATATTTGATAGCAAGTTTTATAGTTGCATTAAGTAGAGTGTTTCAAGACAATCTAACCAAAATGGTTTAAACCAAGTTGGACATCCCTAGCTCATGTTAAGCATTCTAAAGATAAAGCAACATTTCTTTTCACAAGCAAGGAGACGTCACAAGGCATTACCAAACAAGGCTATTCAAGCAACATGGTCCAAGGCACATTTCTCTAATTTCTATCAAGAACTAGCACATCATTTGGGTCACATATTACTTAACATTAGAAGCAAGGATGAGAGGAGCATAGTCATACAAGATGCAACAATCATGATTATGCATGCTCGTCCTATTCTTCCTTACAAGATTGTCACCCTTAGGCGTCAATCACATTCTATGTCGGTGACATAACACGCACTCTTGATATATAGCTAGTCGTTAACTAGTTCATATGTATTCATGGTTAGTGTACCTGCAGAAGATTTCATTTCAGCCCATCCCAACACTATGAATATCATGCATTGCTGAAATTAAAATATATATACTCCCTTAGGTGTACACCCCGTATACACGGTAAGCAGTATATGCACCCTTTCCTCATCCTAATGACGGCATCGTCTCAACAGACGGCAACACCCACACAAGGATGCCTTCTTATAATCATATGTAAAATATGATTATCGTCTAGCATCATATAAGCATTCCCCTAAATTCTAACCCTTACTCAACGACAAGAAAACGTTGCAATAGGTGCAATTTGGTTGCAAAAGTTACATGTTGCAACCGAATTGCATTCGTTGTCAGTCGTTGCAAAAACGTACGTTGCAAAAAAGGTATTGCAACCAATGTTAGATTCACGTTGCACCTGTTAAGGTTTCTTGCAACCATAGTTATTTGTTGCCAAGGGTAGCAATAGACATTTTTTACAACTTTCATTGTCGTGGCAATATAAGCTCTTGCCACGCCCACATACGTAGCAAGAGATGATACATGCAACGATGGATAGCGTGGCATTAAAGAAATTATGCCACGCCAAAATTTTGTTGCATCAAGTGATATTGCCACGAACGTTATGATGTTGCAAAATTATCATTTGCCACACAATTCCATTTCTTGCAAGAGTCGTATGTTATTGCCACGACTATCATTGCGTGGCAATAATACCATTTGCCACAAGCTTTTGTTCGTTGCTAGAGATATATGATATTGCCACGACTGCTATGGCGTGGCAATAATACCTTTTGCCACGAGCTTGTGTTGGTTGCAAGAATCATACACTATTGCCACGATCATAGTGTCGTAGCAATATTAACATTTGCCACACAATTTTAATCGTTGCAAAAGATCATACATTATTGCCATGATCATTGTGTTGTGGTAATAATATCATTTGCTATGCAATTTTATTAATTGCGAGAGATTATATGTTATTACCACGATACTCATACCGTGTGACACCAGTACACAATAAACCATAACAAAAACGATTGCACTCACATATATTAATTATAATCAAGCATTCAATAAGTTGACAAACCATTGAAATAGTAGCTAAAATCATGCACTAAGTGTACAGACCACTAAGAGCTAGTAGAAGCCCCCTTCAGGAAATGATCCTTTATTTCACAACTTTTAAAACTTCAAACTTGCAGCAATACAAGATTTTCTAACATCTATGCAAACTCAAGGAATTTCTAGCAGCGCAACTGATCTTGATCTCAATCGTGTTCTTACTATATTTCGAGCCTCCACACAAATTTGTCCACCTATTCACCAAAAGAATAAGAATGAGATATTAGTAAAGTAGATTTAGTGATTCATACACATAATGTAAAGAAATTTAGATACATGTTCCAACCATTTAGCAATCAAATTTTTTTACAAACTTGAGATACAACCCAAATCAAACAATTAACAGGTATTGACTAAATCTGAACAAACGGTAGCTAACTTAAATACCATACACATATACAACCAAATATATATCATAATAACCTGTCATTTTAACTAATTATAAACTTATTAAATGCTCACCTCGTTTTCCAATTCAACAAAAAGCCTAATGAAGCTAAGGTGTGGCTCTATCTGAACTCCACATGATAGGCAAATGGTTCGTCAGTTTTTCGAAGAAGCTATAACTCAAATTGGCCCTTAATTAAACAAAGCAAAAACGCAAGCATTAGTGGCACATAACCTGGAGTACAGGGGAAAATTTGCTATTTCAAGCAGAACAATTTAAGGATGTATCCATGTGACCATCAGCACAAGCACAATAAATATCTTACTAGCAAGTTTCAGACAATCGAAAAGGTATATGCATGCATTCACATAGAAAACTCGACCTACAACTTGAATAAGCAAAAATTGCACGATATTTGATACATTTTTATAAAGGAAATACTTCGTCCCCTTTCAGCATTCTCTAATCATGTCACTGAAAAATCACGACACTGAATAAGGATGTATCCATGTGACCATCAGCACAAGCACAATAAATATCTTACTAGCAAGTTTCAGACAATCGAAAAGATATATGCATGCATTCACATAGAAAACTCGACCTACAACTTGAATAAGCAAAAATTGCACGATATTTGATACATTTTTATAAAGGAAATACTTTGTCCCCTTTCAGCATTCTCTAATCATGTCACTGAAAAATCACGACACTGAATTTCCCTTATTAGAGAATGGGTGGCTTACCTAGGATCATTCCTTGCCAAAATCAATAGTGGTATACATGCACAAGATGTTGACACTAATAAAAAATACAACCTGAAAAGCAACTCTAAATTGTGAGAAATTTACTACATCTAAATGGTAAATAATGCACAAATAATTTTTTTGAGATAGTAAGGTCTTTGATTAAAAATATTTCAGTTAAGAAAATCTAAATCTGACAGCCATCCACCAATGCATACTATCTTCTATGAGTATGTACTAATATTTCACAAAGAAACTAAGACTCATAAGGATGCACACATACTCCAATCCATCTCTGCAGAGACAGGCTCCAAACATTAGATGCCTCCACTTCATCAGTTGATTTCACTGCATTACTAGTACGGTTGGTGCCTGCAATACATGTATGGAGTCATACCTCTGTCGTGGTCACCCCATCGATGAAGTTCAAACCATCTTCCGTCACCCATCACTTGACATAATAAATATTAGGAGTAAGATTCAGCTTTACCACTTCAAGTGTTTTCAGTCCTTATTTCTCCCTACAATTTGACGATGTTCACCAGGATCACCAATAGTTTTTACTTCAGTCCTTAGTTCTCCCTACAAGAAGTTCAATTGGACTTAGCTTAGCAAATTCAGATACCCTGTCTTGTGCAAGAACTAGATAAGGCGTGTGCACAGAACATCAAAATAAGGTAAAGCTATATAGTTGCTTTTATCTATACATAGATAATTAATTAAGAACAGATGTAGGAAAATAAATAAAAAAGTAATGGAACTATTAGCTGGATTAGAACCTAACAATACTATTGTTGGATAAAACAAATGGTTATCTGAACACACATACTAGTATACGTAGCTTGAGATCATATGAGGATTTAAGCTAATAAACAAACTATCAGCCATGGAAACATTGGAGCGGCACATACACGCTGTTGTCTTGTTTCTCTTAAATAGATCGAGACCTAGAGAACAGATGACAACCATACAAGCAGTTGAACAGACATGGAAAGTCACCATGACTATGGATGGCGTGGGACCTTGTAGTTGAAATCTATGCCACACATAAAGGCCAACCTTAAGTCTGTTTACATATCAAGAACATGTATACGAGGTGCATAAGTACATACATATATACCTCCAGAGACGAAGTGCACGGATGAGGAGTCAACGGAGCAGGATCTTCAGGGACGAAGTGCAGACGTGGCACCTCGTCCTGGGCCCGAGCCTGTGTGGCCACCGCCGCCTCCTGGACCGAGCCATCACGGCCGCCGCTGCCACCAGCTAGCGCGGCAGTGCTACCGCATCCTGCCAGGCTAGATCCGCGCAGTAGCCACCACGCGCGGCCTCCTGCTAGCGTTTAGCCTGCGCGGTCGCCGCCCCAGCAGCTGACTCCCAGCCCAGCCGTCCAACGCGCCTCGGGGAAGAGAGATCGAGTACGGGAGGCCGGCGGCGTGGTCAGAGAGGGGCCGCCCTCCGTCCAAAGCTAGGTTGGCCGGCCGAGTGCGTCGACAGAGAGAGGATGTTAGGGTTTGGGAGGGATGGAGAAGTCGTTATATACTTGTGCTTTCGATCCAACGGCTCTGATTCATTAAGCGTCCATCCAACAACTGAAATACATCGGGCCGCATAGTGTCAGCCCAAAAACCGTTAAATGGGATGAATAACACTCTTTTTTTCTTCTAAAATTTTATGAAAAAAATGACATATATAATAATTGTAGATATTGATGAGTTCTACGTCTTTTGTATTCAAAACTTTTTCATCTGAGATCGTTTAGTGTCTCATTTGACAAAGTTTGACCAAGTCAAAATTTAACTTTTTTAAAAATTACACCTTCACACTAGTATTTGAAATTCTAAATGGTTTCAAATATAAACTTCATGAATACCAAGTTTGTTAAACTCATCAGGATCTACATTTATTGTTTTTGTCAACTTTTCATTTGACAAAGTTTGAACTAGTCAAATTTTGGATTTTTAAATTTTGACAGCTCCAAACAAGTTTTCAAAACCTTAGATTGTCTCAACTAGAAAAGTTATGTATACCAAGTTTGAACAACTCATAAAGATCTATATTTTTATATAGGTTGTTTTTGCATTTAAGAAAGTGTTAGGAAATTTTAGTTCTAAATTGATAAGTCTCTCGTGTAGTTTCATAAACTCTATGGGAGATTTATGATTTTTTGACTAGTGTTTACTAGCACTTTGTCAAATGAAAAAATGACATATATAAAAATTGTAGATATTGATGAGTTCTAGATCTTTTGTATTCAAAACTTTTTCATCTGAGATCATTTAGTGCCTTGAAATCTTGTTCGCAGCGGTAGTTTATTTGAACTCAAAGATTTAAATTGGTTAAACAAAGTTGTATGAAAATATGATTAAACTAATAGGAGTAGGATCAAAACAAGATGATAGACATTGATTTTTGAAAAATTTAAGAAAAAAAACCATTATATTTGGAGTTAGTATGAGAGAGAAAAACTAGTTACAAGTTTTGGCTACAGATTAAAAAATTTAATCTGTAGCCAAAACTTGTAACTAGTTTTTCTCTCTCATACTAACTCCAAATGTTATGGGGTTTTCCCTGTATTTTTCTAAAATCAATACCTATCATTTTAGTTGGTTCATCTCGTAATATGGCTAATTTTTAAAGAATTTTATTTTTGAATTTCAAAAAATGGTAACTTGAAATCAGTTTTTGAAACTCTAAATGCTTTCAAATACAAAATTTATGAATAATAGGTTTATTAAACTAACCAAGATCTACATTTGTTATTTTAGTCAAGATTTTATTTGACAAAGTTTGGATGATTCAAATTTTGGATTTGAAAAATAACACCTTCAAACTAGTATTTGAAACTCTAAATGGTTTCAAATATAAAATTCATGAATAACAAGTTTGTTAAACTATCCAAGATCTACATTTATTATTTTACTCAAAATTTCATTTGACAAAGTTTAGATGAATCAAAATTTGAATTTGAAAATGACACCTTCAAACTAGTATTTGAAACTATAAATGGTTTCAAATACAAAATTCATGAATAACAAGTTTGTTAAACTAACCAAGATCTACATTTGTTATCTTTATCAAAATTTCATTTGATAAAGTTTGGATGAATTAAAATTTGAATTTGAAAAAATGACACCTTCAAACTAGTATTTGAAACTATAAGTTATTTCAAATACAAAATTCATGAATAACAAGTTTGTTAAACTAACCAAGATCTACATTTGTTATCTTCGTCAAAATTTCATTTGACAAAGTTTGGATGAATCAAAATTTGAATTTAAAAAATTGACACCTTCAAACTAGTATTTAAAACTATAAATTTTGGTCAACTTTTCATTTGACAAGGTTTTAAACAAATCAAACCATGCATTAAAATGTAAGTAGCCTAGTGGTTTGTCCATGACCTTGATAGTCCTAGGGGCATAGATTCGATTCCTCTTTCCTTCACATTTAGTTTTTTTTAAAATAAATAAGTAACAATTCACTTATTGGATATGTAATTTTTCTTATAATTAATAATTCACTTATTAGTTATTTTTTTAGAACTCTTGCAGCTACAAATTTTTTTTAATTTAACCCTGTTTGATCAGGCTTACACTCACAAATGTCTTAAAAAAATTAAACCTTACATTAACATATAAGTAGCCTAGTGGTTGGTCCATGACTTAGATAGTCTTAGGGGCATAGGTTTGACTTTCTTTCCTTCACATTTAGTTTTTTTTTAAAAATAAATAAGTAACAATTCACTTATTGGACATGTCATTTTCGTTATAATTAACAATTCATTTATTAGTTATTTTTTAGAACTCTTGCAGCTGTATATTTTTTTTAATTTAACCCTGTTTGATCAGGCTTAGACTCATAAATGCATTAAAAAATCAAACCATACATTAACATATAAGCAGCCTAGTGGTTGTTCCATGACTTATATAGTTTTAGGGGCATTGGTTCGACTCCTCTCCCGTTCTTAGGTAGTTTTTTTTAAAAAAATAATTAACCATTCACTTATTGAATGCATCTATGACGGTGACACCCAATTTTTTTTCCTTTTTCTAGCTTTTTAATTTTCTTTTTTTCTATCCTAAGCAAACCTTGATTCATGGGCCACATCTATGACGGTGACACCCATTTTTTTCCTTTTTCCAGCTTATTAATTTTCTTTTTTCTATTCTAAGCAAACCTTGATTCATGGGCCATGGGACTTGTGTCTTTCTCCAGGACTAAAGGCACTTGTGGCTCAATAGATGCACTTGTGTTAGAAAAGTTTCGTTCTAAATTGACAAGTCTCTTGTAGAGTTTCATGAATTCTATGTGAAATTAATAATTTTATGACTAATGTTTATTAACACTTTCTTAATTTGAAAAATGATATATATAACAAATGTATATCTTGATGAGTTCTAACATCTTTGTATCTAAAAGTTTTTCAAATGAGGTCATTTAATGTCTCATTTGATAAAGTTTGACTAAGTCAAATTTTGAATTTAAAAAATGACACATTCACACTAGTATTTGAAACTCTAAATGGCTTCAAATAGAAAAGTCATGAATACCAAGTTTGTTAAACTCATCAAGATCTACATTTTTTGTTTTGGTCAACTTTTCATCGGACAAAGTTTGGACAATTCAAATTTTGAAATTGTAAATTTCGACACCTCCAAACCAGTTTTCAAAATCCTAAACGGTCTCAACTAGAAAATTCATGAATACCAAGTTTGGTCAACTCATCAAGATCTACATTTTTTATATTGGTCATTTTTGCATTTGAGAAAGTGTTAGTAAAGTTTCGTTCTAAATTGACAAGTCTCTCATATAGTTTCATAAACTAAATGTGAGATTTAAAATTTTATGACTAATGTTTATTAACACTTTCTCAAATAGAAAATTAATCTATATAACAAATGTAGATCTTGATGGGTTCTAACACCTTTATATTCAAAAGTTTTTCAGATGCGGTCATTTAGTGTCTCATTTGACAAAGTTTGACCAAGTCAAATTTTGAATTAAAAAAATGATACATTCACACCAATATTTGAAACTCTAAATGTCTCTCGTATAGTGTTAGAAAAAGTCTCTCGTATAGTTTCTTAACTCTGAGATTCATGATTTTATGACTAATGTTTATTAAGTCTTTCTCAAATGTTTTTGTTAGGAATAAGTGAGTAGTGTAGTGGTAAAGCAGTTCACACTACTACTAGAGGTGTTGGGTTCAAACCCATTACATATATTTTTTTAAATTTATTATTTATTTTAATTTAACCATTGATGAGACTTGAACCCACAAAATGTCTTAAAAAATTACACCATGTGCTGCATATTTATTCTTTTTTTGAAATCCGTGATTTATTTTAATTTAAACCTGTTTGATCAGACTTGGACCCATAAATGTCTTAAAAAATTAAACCATACATTCACATATAAGTAGCCTAATGGTTTGTCAATGACCTAGATAATCCTAAGGTCATATGTTCGACTCCTCTTCCCTTCAAAAGTAATTTTTTAAAAAAATTAACAATTCATTTATTGGACATATCATTTTTCTTATAATTAAAAATTCACTTATTAGTTGTTTTTTTGTTTTTTCAGAACCCTTGTGGCTGCATATTTATTATTTTTTGAAATTCATTATTTATTTTAATTTAACCCTATGTGATCATACTTAGACCCAGAAATATCTTAAAAAATTGGACCATGCATTAACATATATAATTAGCCTAGTGGTTTGTCCATGAGCTGGATAGTCTTAAGGGCATATATAAGTAGGGATGCGGCTTCAATTATATCTGTCAAAAAGTCCCGACAAAAGACACAAATCGATCTCTAATTTGGCAAACTTAATAGATTAGTTCTCTTTCCATATTTTAAAGGATACTTATTAATATAGTCTTGTATGGCTAACTTTTAACATAAACATATAGTAGTTGTATTGGTAAGGCCATTGCGTTTGAACTAAGACATCCTGGGATCCAATCCTAGGTGTAGTTTGTGATTCTTTTTTTAATCACGACCATAAGATATTGCAACCATGTCTATAAATTTCCTACGGATTAGAACTTTTATAATAAATTAATAAATCTAAAATATGATTATAAGATACAATAAGAAACAGTTTTTTAACCTAAAGTTGTTTATACATTACTCAATTATATTAAAATTAATATATTAAAATTTGATTAAAGTAAATATATCTATTATACCATCAAGTACATGAAATATACTTACGTGAATGAAAAAATATATAATAACTTTATATTCTGTTTAGTAATCATGAAACCCTTTATAATGAAAATCACTTGATTTGTTCTCACACTCATTTTATATTATGACTACAACTATGATCATCTTAATATTGTAACACCAACAAATATGCATGCAACGCAAATAAATCGTGGCAAAAGTAAAAACTTGTTACAACCATCAATAAAGAGTTGTAATATCAACTTTGTATTGCAACGCCAAACAAACTGCACGCAACGCAAACAAACTCATGGCAAGAGTCACAACATATTGCAACCATCGACTAAAGAGTTGCAATATCATTATAGTATTGCAACGCCAACAAAAACCCCTGCAACAAAAAAAAACTCGTTGCAATACTGACCTTTTTCTTGCAACCATCAAATAAAAGTGTTGCAATATCAACTTAGTATTGCAACGTTAGTAAAAGTCCCCGCGACGCAAATCAAAGTGTGGCAACAGTGACAACGTATTGCAACCACACTATATTTCGTTGCGATAACAATTACTTGTTGCAACGATCTTCATCTTTTTTGCCATGAAACAATTTTTGTGGCAAAAATTCCATCTATTGCAACCAAAAGTGCAAATGGTTGCGAGAGCACTCCTTGTTGCAACGAAATCGTTGATGTTGCCCCAAAAGAGCGTGGCAAAAGAGTATCCGATCATGCTCTCACAACTCACCTTACCTTAGGCGTAGCGGCAAACTTGATCCATACAACACCATTCAAGTGAATGGCCCCCATACTATTCTAACCTGTATGGACAGGTAAATAGAAATATGATGCAATTCCCCAAGTTAGTACTTAAATAAGCCACCTAGAGTCCTAAGTTGGGCTTAACTGGAGGATGTCGCTAGCATAATTTTGCAAATTAGTTTTGACAAACTTGCCTATAGCTAAAGTTTTAGCCAAAATAGCATTTTGAAAACAAAACTTTGTTTTAAAAGTCGAGTTAATGACAGTATTATCCTCAATCTATGCTCTGATGCCAGCTATAACAGAACCGCCCAAATTACAAAAACTTAAGTCAAAAATCGTCGTCAACGCGACAACCTTCGTCCTTAGGCTTTCATAATCCCGGTAGTCCGCCGAGTGTCCCGAAAGACCTCGATCAATTAATGTCACACCCGAGAATCGCTATATTAAGTAAATACAAATCACTAAGCTCAGAGTTTGCAGCGGAATAAAATCACATTTGAGTTTACAAATAATAATACAAGTCTGGTTTCAAAAACCTTTTTGTAAAACAATATAGCTTTGAAACAATTGTAATAAGATAAGTTGAAATACATTGCTAGCTTTCGTGTCATCCTCCAACAACAACATAGAGATGAGAGATAATCTAGAATCACCGTGCCCATCGGTGGTTAGCCACACCTTCAGCAGCATGAACCCTTCACTTGAAATAAGGTGGGATAAACCCTGAGTACTCGAATGTACTCAGCTAGACTTACCCGTCATAAACAAGAAATAAATAACACCAAGGATTATGCAGGCTTTATAGTGGACTAGCTTGGACTCTCTTTTGCATAAAAGCATTAAGATAACTAGTAAGTACTTCATTGGAGTTCTGCCTTGTTTTAGTAATCATTACCTGATAACTAGATTAGCACCTTTACTAAGCAATACACTTGATTAACAAGCAAGGATAACCAGTTCACCCTTCTGGTCCATCATATCATTTTCATCGTAACCATTCAAGTAGATTATTTGTTCCCACGCCAGTGTAGCAATTGTCAAGTTCTCACTAACGGGGAGAGACCGCGATTCGAATCGAATTCCTATCCAGCTGGAGGGTTTATTCCTCACCCAAACCTTGCAGCTCCTGTACATCAGGGCGCGGCAGTCGCCTAGTCTACCTTTCAAACCAAGATCGATTCATAACCCCCATGAAGAATCATGGCCCTATTGGTTTCGGTGATTAACGACAAGTAAAAGATTATTATGACTAATGTGTGTTTTGTAGAGGCTATGCATAGCTTAGCCATAGTGATCAACATGAATGGGCTTCAATGGTTATCACTTAGCCCCGAAAATGAATATCGTTTCGGATTTCAAAGTCGACATGATGAAGACCCTAGAGTGATAGGCTAAGTGCCATAAGGTGATGAAGGGCACTTAGAATTAGATAGGGCTTTATTTGATCTTTGACCGTACTATCAAGGGGGGTCTAGACTAGTAGCTTGACTTAGGAGAGCTTCATGACTTAGGTGTGGTGCACACTTGACATCCTTAGCTCTAAGAAAGCCTATGGTGACCGTAAGATAGCCTAGAACAACTTCCATATTTATCACGATGAAAACCAGAGTTGTGAGAGCCAGTTTCTAGGCGTCAGACGCTAAGGCCAGAGGCGCCGGACGCTAGCGTCAGCATGACGCAACGTCCGTCGAGCCAGCAGATAGCTCCAGAGAAGGCCAGTTTGCAACGGATGCGTCTGTCGCATTGGCGTCGGATGCTGTGGAGCGTCCGAAAATATTTCCCAGAAACCCGAGAGCAGCAAGTTGGCGTCGGACGCTGAGGCGCAGCATCCGTCGCCAAGCGTCGGAGCGTCCGGCGCTTGCTGACGTTCACAGTAACGAGTCGTTGGGGCAAAGAGACGGAGCGTCCGTCGCCTAGCGACAGAGCGTCCGTCGCCAACTTAAATCCAGCCCGAGGAAGTTTTGTGTGAGGACTATTTATAGCTCCTCCCTTTCTTTCCCACCTTGCCTTTGCTCATTTGGTTTGCTGGTTGCCTTGAGAAGGTTGGGAAGAGAGCAAGAGCCCTAGAGAGAGAGAGTGATTTGCGAAACCATCCATCTTTCTCTCCTCTAGTTCATCCAAGAGTTCAAGTGTGCATCCACTCTAGTTGTGAAGCTTGAGTGAGTCAAGTGGAGATGAAGGCTTGTTACTCTTGGTGATCCACATCACCTAGACGGTCCAGTGGTGCTTGGGAGGAAGGTGATCGCCGGAGGATTGTCGGCGGCCCTTCTCCATCGACTTGTGATCGGTTGTGGACGGTTCACTGAGCCGGAGTGGCGAAGAACCAGCCCGTAGAGAGCACTCATCCCTTGCGCGGGATTGAGGGGGAGCAATACCTTTCGAGGTGCTCCAACGAGGACTAGGGTGGAGTGTCGACTCCTCGATACCTCGGCAAAATATCGCCGTGTCAAGAATCTCTTTCCCTAGCTCTTTTCATACCGCATTACATTCCGCTCTTGTTCTTCAATTCATACTAGAATTGTGTAGGGTGTTTTCGCTTTCCTTGACTTGCTACCGCTTTCATAGTCTAAGGCACACGAATTGTTAGGCACGGGGTGATTGGCACTTGATAGGATTTCATATTTGCTTTAGAAATTTGAAATAAGCCCAATTCACGCCCTTCTTGGGCATCTTGATCCTTTCAATTGGCATCAAAGCCTTGTTGCTCTAAATTAGGCTTCACCGCCTAGAGCAAGATGTCCAATAGGGATGGAATGCCACCCATATTTGATGGGGATGATTTTCCTTATTGGAAAGTGCGGATGGAGGCCTACCTTGAGGCCGTGGATGTTGGCGTTCACAAAGCCGCCACTATAGGCGGATCGGTATTCGCCGAGGATCCCATCTTTGAGAAGAACAATGCTAAGGGAAAGAACATTCTTTTTCGTGGCATTTGCAAGGATGTGTTCAACCGTGTGCGGAATTGCAAAACTGCGCATGAAGTTTGGACAAACGTTTGTGCACTACACGAAGGGACCAAGTGTGAGCGTGAGGAGCGCTACCACTTGGTCATGGCTAAGTTGAATTCCTTTACCATGCTCTCAAATGAAAATGCTAATGAGATGTATTAACGTCTTAACATTCTTGTAGAGGAATTGAATGGCCTTGGGCTCACCCAAATGTCTCTGTCGGATGTGGTACGCAAGATTCTTTGTGTCTTGCCAATCGACAAGTATAGCCACATCGTCATCGTGCTTCACCAAGGAGAGCTCTCAACATCTACACTGACACAAGTGTTGGGTAGGATCAATGCTTATGAGATGTACATGAAGATCGGTGATGGCGGGTCTTCATCCTCCTCCAAGAAGAAAGACAAAGAGAAGGAGGAGAAGAAAGACTTGGCCCTCAAAGCTTCCACCAAAGAGAAGTGCAAAATCCAATTGGTGGTTGAGGACTCAAGTGATGAAGATGATGAAGACAACATCGCTCTCATGGTGAAGAAGACCACCAAGATGTTGAAGAAGCTAAACAAGAATTGAGTCAAGTTTGACTCAAAGAAGAAGAAACTCTTCACAAGCTCTTCAAGAAAGCCAATCTCCCAAATGAAGTGATACAATTGTGGCATTCTTGGTCATCTAGCTCATACATGCACCGAAGAGAAGAAAGACAAGTTCAAGAACAAGAAGTTCAAGAACTACAAGAACAAGAAGGGTGCACAAGATGATTCAAGTGAAGATGACAAGAAGGAAGATAAGCCTTACAAGAAGAAGAAGAACTTCAACTTCCACAAGAAGAAGAAGGATGGCAAGGCTTATATTGTTGGGGATTGGCTCACCGACATTGAGGACTCAAGTGACTCCTCCGATGATGAAAGTGAAGAAGAGAAGGTGGCCGCATTGGTGATTGGTTCTTCTACTCCACCGCCACCTCCTCCTTCATCACCGGGGTCATCCTCTACACACCTATGCCTCATGGCTAAAGGTGACAAGAAGGTACAAAAAGAGGATGATGGTGATATTTCCTCTAGTGATGAGAGTGATGATGAAGAAGCACCTTCCTATGATGAACTAATTAAAATTTGCAACAAATACTCGGACATCATAAGGAAGTACAAAGCTAAAAATGAAAAACTCATTGTGATACAAGAAAACTTGCATGCTAAGCTTGATGCCTTGTCTAGTGCTAATGATGGTTTGAAGCTTGAGAATAAAAATCTCACATCTAGCACTAGGGAGCTCAAAGCCTCTCTTGAGCAAGCAAATGAGAAATATGATAAGCTTGAGAGGTCAACACAAGAGCTCCAAACAAGGTATAACTTGCTAAAAGATGACTACAACCAAGTTAAAAGCGATCATGGCACACTAGTGGTAGCAAATGAATTGCTTACTCAAGATCTTGCTACACATGTTGCTACTAACTCGTGTGCTAAGTGTGCAAGTGCTACCTCTTGTGATACCTTGCTTGATGATGTGGTTCTTGAACAAAGTGCTAAGTGCAAGGGCAAGAGGGTTGTTGATGCCGACAAGTATGATGACTATGTGAAGATGAGGGAAGAGAACTCAAAGCTCAAGGAAGAGCTAATCAACCTCAAGGCAAACAAGACCTTCACTATCAAGTCGGCCAAAGATGATGACAAGGATGCTACTACCTTGATCAACATACTGAAGGAAGAAAATGCAAAGCTCAAGAATGAGAAGATCAAGCTAGAAAGTGGTTTGGAGAAGTTCACCAAGGGCCACAACCTCCAAAGTGAGCTCTTGATGAACACCGTGATGAAGAATGACAAGATGGGCATTGGGTTCAAGGAGAACCAAGTGATGAAGGCCAAGGTCAAGATTGAAGCAAAGAATTACTACAAGAACAAGTACAATGGCTACAATCAAGACAAGCCAAAGCCCAAGCCTAGAAAATGCTTTGGATGTGGACAAATTGGTCACCTTGAGTTCCAATGCAAGACACCACCTCCCAAGACCTTGCCCAAGCACACAAGGCCATTTGCTCATGATGCACACTTTGTCATCAACAAGGATTCCAAGGGTAGACCTTTAGTTGTGTTTCTTGGTCCACCCATGAAGAACAAGCCTAAAGTATTGTGGGTTGCTAAGGAGTTGGTTGACAAGGCAATGGGTCCCCGCAATGTGTGGGTTCCCAAACAACAAGCTTAACTCCAAGTTGCTTGTGTGTAGGTGAACTACAAGACCGGTGGTAGCCATTGGGTAATTGATAGTGGTTGCACTCAACATATGACCGGCGACCCCTGGATGTTCACCACACTTGATGAGGATTGTGCAAATCAACACAAGATTACATTTGGGGACAATTCAAAGGGAAAAGTTCAAGGGCTTGGAAAAGTGGCAATCTCCAATGATCAATCAATCTCAAATGTCTTGTTAGTGCAATCTTTGAGCTTCAACTTGCTATCAGTTGGTCAACTTTGTGATCTTGGGTTCCTATGTCTCTTCACTCCAAATGAAGTAGTTGTGACCAAGATTGAAGATTCCTCATTGATATTCAAGGGTTTCGGCACAACAATCTCTATCTAGTGGATTTCACATCAAATGAAGCTAGCTTGCAAACATGTCTATTCTCCAAGAGCTCTTTGGGTTGGCTATGGCATAGAAGACTTGCACATGTGGGAATGTCAACTTTCAAGAAACTTGTCAAGAAGGAATTGGTTAGAGGGGTTAAGGATGTGGTGTTTGAGAAGGACAAACTTTGTAGTGCATGTCAAGCCGGCAAGCAAGTAGCAAACACTCATCCAACCAAAGCTTTCATGTCTACCTCGAGAGTCCTAGAGCTACTTCACATGGATCTATTTGGACCTACCACTTATGCTAGCCTTGGAGGCAATCTTTTTTGCTTGGTGGTGGTTGACGACTACTCTAGGTACACTTGGGTATTCTTTCTTCAAGACAAGGGAGAGACAACCGAAGTTTTCAAGAAGTTTGCAACTAGAGCACAAAATGAATTTGATATGAAGATCAAGAATATTAGAAGTGACAATGGGACCGAGTTTGTGAACACCAAGATTGAGGACTATTGTGATGAAGTTGGCATCAAGCATGAAGTGTCCGCCACATATACTCCACAACAAAATGGTGTAGTTGAGAGGAAGAACCGAACTCTAATCACTCTTGCTAGATCAATGCTTGATGAGTACAACATCCCCGAGAAGTTTTGGGCCGAAGCAATCAACACCGCATGCTATGCAGCCAACCGGCTATTTGTCCAAAGACTTCTCAAGAAGACCCCCTATGAGCTTGTGAATGGGAAGAAACCGGATATTTCATTCTTCCGGGTGTACAAGAAGCGCCAACACTTGGGGAATTTTCAAAGGCATTGTGACATTGGTTTCCTTGTTGGTTATTCGCTTAAATCCAAGGCATACCGTGTATTTAACAAAGCCACCGGTTTAGTTGAAGAAACGTATGACTTGGAGTTCGATGAAACTAATGGCTCCCAAGGAGCGCTTGAGAATCTTGATGATGTAGGTGATGAACCCTTGAGGGAGGCTATAAAGAATATGCCCATTGGTGCTACCAACCCACAAGAGGTGGAAGAAGGAGAAGATGGCGCAAATCAAGAGCCTTCTCCACCCTGCACGCCTCAAGTTGAGGAAGATCAAGTGAGGGAAGCACATGAAGATACATTCATCCCTCAAGATCAAGCCGGGGCGGAAACTCAAAATGTTGAAGCACCACATCCCTCTCCTCAAGAGACTACAAGAAGATCCACACCTATACTTCAAGCTCATCCACAAGAACTCATCATAGGGAGTCCATCAAGGGGGGTAACAACTCGATCTAGACTTGCTTCTTATGTTGAACATCACTCGTTTGTTTCCTTTGTTGAGCCTACTAGTATGGAGGAAGCACTTGCGGATCCGGATTGGGTGAACGCCATGCATGAAGAGTTGAACAACTTCACCTGGAACGAAGTGTGGTCACTAGTGGAGAAGCCCAAAGGAGCAAGAATCATTGACACCAAGTGGGTGTTTCAGAACAAACAAGATGATCAAGGCGTGGTTGTGAGGAACAAGGCAAGATTGGTGGCAAAGGGGTTCTCCCAAGTTGAAGGCTTGGATTTTGGGGAGACCTTTGCACTGGTTGCAAGACTAGAAGCCATCCGTATTCTTTTGGCGTATGCTTCACATCACAAAATGAAACTCTTTCAAATAGATGTGAAGAGCGCCTTCTTAAATGGTTTCATTAATGAACTTGTTTTTGTCTCACAACCTCCCAGGTTTGAAGACCGAAATTGTCCTAATCATGTGTATAGGTTGTCCAAGGCGCTCTATGGATTAAAGCAAGCTCCAAGAGCTTGGTATGAGAGGCTAAGGGACTTCCTACTCAAAAACGGCTTCAAGATCGGGAAAGTGGATACCACACTATTCACCAAGGTGCTAGATGGAGATCTTTGTTTGCCAAGTATATGTCGATGACATTATATTTGGGTCAACAAACCAAGATCATTGCAAGGAATTTGGTGCATTGATGTCCAAGGAGTTCGAGATGTTGATGATTGGCGAGCTAACCTTCTTCCTTGGCTTCCAAGTGAAGCAATTGAGAGAGGGCACCTTCATATCTCAAGAGAAGTACACACATGATGTGCTCAGAAAATTCAAGATGGAGGATTGCAAGCCAATCAAGACCTCGATCTCGATGAGGGAGGTAAACCGATTAACCAAACTCTCTATCATTCTATGATTGGTAGTTTACTTTACCTCACCGCTTCTAGGCCGGATATCATGTTTAGTGTGTGTATGTGTGCTAGGTTTCAAGCAAACCCTAAGGAGTCGCATCTATGTGCGGTTAAAAGAATCCTTAGGTACATAAGGCACACCCCTAGCATTGGCCTTTGGTATCCCAAAGGAGCTCCCTTCCATCCCGTGGGCTATTCCGATTCGGATTATGCCGGGTGTAGGTTGATAGGAAGAGTACCTCCGGAGGATGCCATATGCTAGGAAGATCACTTGTTTCTTAGTCCTCTAAGAAGCAAAATAGTGTGGCATTGTCTACCACCGAGGCGGAATACATTGCCGCGGGAGCATGTTGTGCACAAATCTTATACATGACCTAAACACTCCTTGATTACGACGTTAACCTTAAAAATGTTCCACTCTTGTGTGATAATGAAAGCGCCGTAAAGCTTGCAAACAACCCAGTTCAACACTCTCGCACCAAGCACATAGATATTCGCCATCACTTTCTTAGAGATCATGTTGCCAAGAAGTATATCACACTAGTTGGAGTTAGAAGCGAAGAGCAATTGGCAGATATCTTCACAAAACCACTCGATGAGTAAACCTTTTGTAGGTTGCGAAGCGAGTTAAATGTGCTTGATCACTCTAACTTCACTAAAAGATGATCTTGTGTGAACCAACCTTGCATACATTTGTAATATAACATGTTTAATTTAGTAATGCACATAGGCTTGGCTAACGCGGTTAAGATAACCGCCCTCAAAGCGTGTGACAAAGCTTAACCGCGGTTTAAACTTGCAAGCAACCTAGATTCAAATTCCACAATGCATTGCATGTGCATGTGTGTTGTTTGTCATTTCTTTTTGGTTAAGTTTGAGCATCCGCTGTGTTCGTCCACTTAAGGGGAGCATTCCAAGCTCAAGTCACTTCTATACCCCTATTGTGGCCATATGATGTCTCCTTGCATGCTTCAATTCGATTATTTTGAGTGAAAACTAAAGTTAAATCCTATGGAAAAATACTTGCAAATGAGAGTTTGAGAGATGGTTCCTATATCAAGTCCAATCAGGTGTTATTTGGTTCTTGTTGGGATTGGAACTTGGTTGGGAGACAGACGCAAAAATCTGATTTGAAAAAGTCTATTTAAAAAGGCGTTGGACGCTGCCGACGGATGCTCGGCCTCCCATGCCTCAGCGTCTGTCACGATCGTCCGCAGATTGAAAGCCGCTCGCCTAAGGGGCGTCGGACGCTAGCTAGCGTCCGTCGCAGAGGCGTCAGATGCGTCTGGCGCGTCCAGGAGCTCTCTGGTCCTCTCTGTTTGAGCGATAGACGCTTCACAGCGTCCGTCGCATTGGCACCGGACGCGTCCGTCGCCAACTGGAGCTCTCTGGTTCCTTACTGCATAAGCGCCGGACGCTGTGACCTAGCGTCCGTCAGTCCCGACGGAGCGTCCATCGCGAACTTGCAGAGCACATATGTTTTCGAAAACCTTCTTCTCCCTCGGTCGGTTTCTATTGTGATTCGTACGCCTACGTCATCTAACCGCTCCTCCAGCGCCGCCGCTCCCCTCGCACTCACCCAGCGCCGCGCCGCCGCTCGCCGGAGGGCTCCCACCGTCAGTCTCCCGCCGCTCCTGTGCCGCCGCAGCTCCCCTGCTCTTGTTCCCCTCTGGGCTTGCGCGTTTTAGCCGAGCAGAGGGAGTTCCTCCCGCAGTGGTGACTGCCCCTTCAAGGATCCTCTCCGAGTTCCCCCTCTAGCTCCTTGGTCCTTCTTCTGTTCCTCCAAGGTGATTGTTTGCCCTGCATTTCCGTTCTAGGTGTGAATCTCTTCTTTCTAGAATTCATCACTTAGGCCTAATTCCTCTCAAATCCCTTGTTTAGGTTGCGGATTAGCATTAGAGATTGACCGAGGCTTCTTATCCTCTTCTTTTGTGTCACCGTGGTCAGAGGTATGGATGGCAGAAAATGATCTATCACTTATCTAATTCATGCTTCAAATTAGAATTTCTCATCTCTAGTGTATATGCTTAAATGTTACATATCCTACCTATCTATCGTACAGGTGTTTGCTTGAGCAGTGTCAGTAAACTCGGGGCAAAGCCCGCGAGTACGGAACGAGGCAAAGCCTCGAAAGGACAGTCCAGGGCCGTCGAGCCACTCTTTGTTAGTTGGTCAGTGGATTGTCAAGTTTTGATCACTGGCAGTGATTGTTTTGGGTATTCTCTCGACAGTTTGGCTTGGTCAGTTGTTCTTGATTGGCAGATTGATTCTCTATGACAGTGATGGCTCGCACGAAGAATGCCGGCCCTGCCCCGGTGGTGGCAGTGACCCTCCACCTCCACGTCGTCCACCCACCGACCGGGACAAGGGCAAGAAGAAGCTTATTGTGAAGAAGAGGAAGAGGCCGATGATGGATCCAGACTCAGCGGTAGCAGTGGCAGCAGCAGACGCAGCAGAGATCGTCGAGCGTGGTGGACGTCGCGCCGGCTTGAGGATTGATTCCTCACCTCGCCGTGGAGCACGTCGTGAGTCCCCCACTCGTTCAGAGGCTGAGACAGAGTCTGCAGAGGATACAGAGACTGAGGATACAGAGCAGATAGAGACTCAGGGTCACTCTTCAGTCCAGGAGCTCATGGCTCGCAGAGTTACACGCGCTCGTGGTTCAGAGCCTCCTCCTAGGACCGATGGTACACAGCGCAATGACAGACCTCCACCTCGCTCCACCTTGTCAGATCCAGTGAGGCATCAGGTGACAACTCTATCAGCGAAGCAGATCCAGCTGATGCGGTTTGCAAACTTCCAGACCCGGTTTCCACCAGCGAGAGACCCCCGTGCCGGTCCGGACTTTTACACGATTGTGCACGAGGACTTTTACAGAGGGTATGTTCAGACCCATGCACCGCTTCGTGCTCACCGTGTGTGCCCTCTTTAGTCGATCATTGAGGTCGGTGGACCTGACATATCCCAGCATCTCGAGTACCTTCAGGGGCTGACAGGATTGGTTGGCAGGATTGGGACATATCAGGAGGACTAGGTCAGATAGTTCTATGCTTCACTTTGGGTCTCTCCGGATCACAAGTTCATCCATTTTGCCTTCAAGGCCAAGGATGTGAGGATCTATGACACACGGTTCAGAGAGATCTTTCACCTCAAGGAGTCTGCTACCAGGATTCACAGTTTGTGCTACGGGGATCAGGAGGCCCCTCGACGTCGTCACGAGGGGAATGTGCCGTCAGTGGACTTTGTACATCCGTGCTTCAGAGAGCCGTTCGGGGAGGGTTCCAGTCGCAGCGTTCATGACCTCACGCCGACTGCCCAGATCCTGAACGAGGTTATCAGGCGGACTATCCTTCCCAGAGTTGGAGCCAGAGAGACCATTACTCGTCTTCAGCTGTGGCTTCTAGCTCACCTTGTCAGGATGGAGAAGTTTGATTTGTGGGACTTGATCATCAGTGAGATGGAGGATATCATAGCATCAGGATTCAGAGGTCACTAGCAGCTTCAGTATGCTCATTGGATATCCTTCCTACTTGTGTCTCGTGGTGGTTATGCATCATACCTCACCACACTCACCCATTCTGACACAGTGTTCCCTGAGTATAACATGACACAGCTGGTGAGTCACAGTGGCAGAGGTCGTCTTAGGCATCAGGGTCCTCATACCAGGCAGATAGGTATACCACCCGCATCAGAGGAGCAATAGGAGGCCATAGTTCAGGGCCTTACAGAGGCCGAGCTCGCAGCGCTAGATGCGGAGATTGATGCAGCTGCAGATGACACTTATCATGATGATATTCCTTCAGATAGCTCAGATGAGGACTACAGACCGATCCCTGAGTACGTGCCTAGGTCTCACGACCACGAGGCCGGTGGGTCAGGTTCAGCTCCAGCTCCAGCCTCAGGTTCTTCACAGGCCACTCTACTTACTATCCTCACAAGGATGCAGGAGGAGCAATCCCGATAGGTAGAGGAGCAGAGGAGACAGGCTGAGGAGGTCAGGAGACTCACCGCTCAGCAGCTAGCAGCTCAGGCTGAGGCATAGGCTCGTTAGGACGAGTTTCAGCGCCAGTTCCTTTCATATCAGATGCAACAGGCTGAGATTCAGAGGACTCAGACTCTACTACTTGAGTGTCTTCTCAGTTTGAGCTCTGGGCCGTCCGTCACTCCACAGCTCTAGATGCCCGGAGTCTCCCAGCAGCAGCAGCAGCAGTATACTTCACAGCAGCAGACACCTCCAGTGGTGGTGGTACCGACTCCTACCTTACAGCCGAGTGGGCTTCAAAGTTAGGCACCAGCTTCTCCTGCCTACCAGACACCGATGACGCAAATCTCTTCTTGGTTAGCCTCCCTCGGCGAGTACCAGACCGGTTTCACACCTACCCGGGGGACCACCATAGCAGAGGCTTCTCATGACCTTACAGCGTCCTACTTGGAGATCACTGGTGAGCCCTCACCAGTCAGAGCACAGCTTGGCTCGCCTGACACTCATATCACAGATAGAGGTGCAGCAGCTCCAGACACTCAACCTCCTGTAGATGATCCTCTGGCGATGGGCACCCACCTCTCTTTAGTTGCCTCGTCGGAGGTTGCTCCAGAGTGTTCTACTCAGACCGTCACTACTCCTCCTTTGACTACCTTACAGTCAGATGCTATGGCAGTTGCAGCAGAGGTTGTTGAGTCACCCTCACCAGCTCAGTCACAGGAGCAGGCAGAGGCAGCCACCATGGTAGTACCTTCACCACCTCTCTCTCAGGGTCAGACAACAGAGTTAGTTGCTGCAGTTACACTTGCAGCCCTAGCAGTGACAGCTTCCCCCTCGCCTCGTGTTTTCACTCGTTGGGCTCACAGACCCGCCATCAAAGAGGCAGGACCATCAGAGGCACCAGCTGCGCCTCAGGGGGAGCGTGTAGAGACAGTAGTTGCTCCAAAGTCAGCCGAGCCTGTCACCGAGTCAGCGTTAGTTGAGCCTACCCAGACCGCTACATAGACAACACCAGTTTCAGAGGGTCAGGCAGCGGATGAGGACAATGACTCGAGCCTCGACTACTCTCAGTTCGACTTCCGTGCTCGTCAACCAGGTGCCTCAGCTCCAGATGCTCCAGATGCTTAGGGCTTTTTGGTGCTTGGCGCCAAAGGGGGAGAGGGTAGTCGAGTAGTATCAGAGATAGGGGGAGGTAGTATCAGATATAGGGGGAGGGTTTTGGATTTAATTGTGTGATTTTACTTCCCCGTTCTCATGCATCATGTCTACTTTTATGCACTTGTATTTATGTATGATGGATGATATGGTTGATGCTTGTGTGATATGTGATGTGTGTGACAATCTCTTGACTTTATCACTAATATATCCTGTGAGTTGTCACTCGTTTCATGATATGTCTCTATGATCTAATGATAATTGAGCTTCCGCGTCATACTCCAATTCACATGTGAGAATATCATGTGGTTCCCCAATTCTATTTCATATTCTTTGAGTACCATGTTTGTGGCTTGGCTTGGATGAGCAAGTTTTGTTGACTCTTATTCTTTAACCCTTGCTCATTCCAACTAAGTCATTTGAAATCCTAACCTTTCATCTGTTATATCCATACTCGAGAAGTTATTGTCGTCAATCACCAAAAAGGGGGAGATTGAAGAATCATGGCCCTATTGGTTTCGGTGATTAACGACAAGTAAAAGATTATTATGGCTAATGTGTATTTTGCAGAGGCTATGTGTAGCTTAGCCATAGTGATCAATATGAATGGGCTTCAATGGTTATCACTTAGCCCCCAAGATGGATATCGTTTTGGATTTCAAAGTCGACATGATGAAGACCCTAGAGTGATAGGCTAAGTGCCATAAGGTGATGAAGGGCACTTAGAATTAGATAGGGCTTTATTTGATCTTTGACCGTACTATCAAGGGGGGTCTAGACTAGTAGCTTGACTTAGGTGTGGTGCACACTTAACATCGTTAGCTCTAAGAAAGCCTATGGTGACCGTAAGATAGCCTAGAACAACTTCCATATTTATCGCGACGGAAACCGGAGTTGTGAGAGCCAGTTTCTGGGCATCGGACGCTAAGGCCAGAGGCGCCGGACGCTGTCCGGCGTGCCGGACACTGGCATCAGCATACGCAGCGTCCGTCGAGCCAGCAGAGAGGTCCAGAGAAGGCCAGTTTGCGATGGACGCGTCTGTCGCATTGGCGTCGGACGCTGAGGCGTAGCGTCCATCGCCAAGCGTCGGAGCGTCCGACGCCTGCTGACGTTCACAGTAACTAGCCGTTGGCGCAAAGCGACAGAGCATTTGTCGCCTAGCGACAGAGCGTTTGTCGCCAACTTAAATCAAGCCCGAGGCAGTTTTGTGTGAGGACTATTTATAGCTCCTCCCTTTCTCTCCCACCTTGCCTTTGCTCATTTGGTTTGTTGGTTGCCTTGAGAAGGTTGGGAAGAGAGCAAGAGCCCTAGAGAGAGAGTGATTTGCGAATCCATCCATCTTTCTCTCCTCTAGTTCATCCAAGAGTTCAAGTGTGCATCCACTCTAGTTGTGAAGCTTGAGTGAGTCAAGTGAAGATCAAGGCTTGTTACTCTTGGTGATCGACAACACCTAGACGGTCCAGTGGTGCTTGGGAGGAAGGTGATCGCCGGAGGATTGTCGGCGGCCCTTCTCCATCGACTTGTGATCAGTTGTGGGCGGTTCACCGAGCCGGAGTGGCGAAGAACCAGCCCGTAGAGAGCACTCATCCCTTGCGCGGGATTGAGGGGGAGCAATACCTTGTGAGGTGCTCCAACGAGGACTAGGGGGGAGTGTCGACTCCTTGATACCTCGGCAAAATGTCATCGTGTCAAGAATCTCTTTCCCTAGCTCTTTTCATACCGCATTACATTCCGCTCTTATTCTTCAATTCATACTAGAATTGTGTAGGGTGTTTTCGCTTTCCTTGACTTGCTACCGCTTTCATAGGCTAAGGCACACGAATCGTTAGGCACGGGGTGATTGGCACTTGATAGGATTTCATATTTGCTTTAGAAATTTGAAATAAGCTCAATTCACCCCCTCTCTTGGGCATCTTGATCCTTTCACCCCACGAACAAGCCTGAGGACCGCCCGGCACCCGGTACATCCTCCGACTAGGGATCAGCTAGCCGACCACGGCCTTACACTCCGCGTCCTCGCCAACCCGCACCGGCTTGCGATTTGCTTCGTTTTTGGTTCGGCCAGTAGGTAGGTTTCGCGGCTCGAACGAGTTATCTTGCCAGCTAAGGGTTGAGGCATGCGTTCAACATGACAAGAGGGACACCACCCGATCGGCCCGCCAAAAAGGTAGACACATACGCAAGGTACCGGCCTAGGGCGCACAACCCACCTAGATGTTGCCAGTATCAGACGTATGGACAATTTACCAACCTTCCCGGTTGCCTTTCCATTTCATGATATCATTCAACCCATCGGTGTGCCACGTAGGGCATTACGAGACAGGGGGTCACCGATAATCCATATTAATTTAGCAGTGCTAAGCATCTATCTTTTGCTATACTATCAGGTTAACAAGGATATATGGATAGAAAATAGCAAGGAGGGTGATATGCAACAATTAGGTTCACACAACTCCTATACTTAATGCAACAACATAGTATAACATAGTAAATTGATATCATAAAATAAGGGAGTTAGAATGCTCCGAGGCTTGCCTGGGACCAACACTAGGTCAATGTTCGTTAGAGGTCAATCGCTTGGCGAGCACCTTCGAAGACACTTCCTTCTTCGAACTTCGTCCATCAACACCGCCTTCGGGTTAGCTCCAAGCGTCACGTCCTTCACGTATGTACTTATCGTACCTAAATGAAATGCCGATGCATGTGCATGAATGCGAGGAAATGGTAACACAAGATAGAATTACACGCATTCAACACAAGCACAAGTTCATGCAATACATACATACACACTTAAGGTTATTCAATTAGTTATCACTTGAGCATAACATAGGAGGTAGAAGCACATTAACATAACATCGAGCCACTTAGAACTATTAAGCTAATTATCACCCAAGCTTAACATAGAATACAAAAGCACATCAAGCATAATATACTATTAAATTCAAGTCAAACCATGACAAGTAGTTATCCAGCAAGTTTACTTAATAGATTAAATTAGCAAGAACAAGTTAAAGCATTTAACTTACACATGCAGGTTCGGGGCAGCAACATACAGTCACGGTTTTAATCATAACTGCAGTTATGCTAATCTAATAAACATAATTCTTATATATTTGGAACACTAATTAAGTTGTATACAACTTCCTTTTAAACATGCAAGGATGATTTAATAGTTAAGCAACTTGAATTAATTGAAGAAGACATCTCTGTCCAAAACGGGAACAGATTTGGTACCCCTTCTTAAAACAGTCATAACTCAAGATCTAAACATCCTAAAAACATGAATCAAGAAAATATGGAAAGCTTAAGAAAAGTTCTACAATTCATTACCCAACAGCAATTCATGATTCACAATTTAATTTAGTCTAAAAGAACTTATAAACAGATCTGTCTAGGGAGATGGGCAGATTCAACTTCCAACTTAGAAAATGCATATCTCTCAAACTAATAGAGATATGACCACCAAAATTTAACACAAGCTAGATAATAATATTATCTACAACTTTGGTATTCATTACACCAACATAAAACATCATTTAGTACATGATAATAATTATTTCCTAAACACTACGCATGTAGCCAAAACCGCACTATTTCACATTTGTTATTTTCATAACTCATAAACCACTTAACAAATAGCCATGAAAATTTAACCAAACATCATTAATCATATAATGAATACACCATAATTATTTCATGATTTTTAGATCACTCCTTAATGGCAACAAATATTTAATCTACACACTTAAGCTTCTAGAAACAGCAGTACTAAATCATTTTTATCGCAATTAAAACAAACTGAAACCTAACATGCAATCGATCTAGTGCATAGAGAATTTCATAAAGATTCCAAAAAGTCCTAAATCGCATCCATGCGATTTTTCTACAATTTTATATGGATTTTTAAATTTGCTGCACAGATAATAAATTAATTTCGGGAATTAACTTTTGCATTCAGAACCCTGCAATTAGCAAGTAAATAAATAAACCCATATACGTAAACCACTGAGTCATAGAAATATTTGCAAATAAACCCAACAAAGAGCTTCGATTTGCAGATCGAGTCTTCTTCCTCTGGACAGAGAACGACGGCGACAACGGCGGAACCGAGGGACGACGGTGGGGGATCGGCTGCGGTCGTCGTGGCTGCTGTGGTGGCTGGCCATGGAGGCACAAGCCGCAGCGGCACGGCAGCTGCTCCGCTCGAGCGAGCAGCAGCACACCACAGCAGCAGCAGAGCCCGGCAGGGTGCTCGCCTGCACACGCAGCAGCAGTGCCACGGGCCGCTGCACCAGCGTCGGCGTGGCCAGGAAGACGCACAGCGCGGAGCAGGCGACGACGAGGCATATGTGATCCAAGGTTGTGCATTATGTGCCACCCTCAGCTTACTCATGAAGTATGCATATATGACAGACACAAAAGCAACATCTTTTATCATAGGTATGTGTCTCTGCTTGGCTGGGTTCATATATTTCAGTAAAAAAATGCAAATCATGTCTTGGTAAAAGAACATATCATTTTCAGCATCATCACCTAATGCACAAGTGCTCAGATATAGCTAGTTCAATATTAGAAGCACGCATCATCGGCTAAAGTATGATCAACCAAGAACATGTGCTCACACTCTCAAAATGAATAAGCTTTCATCATCGGTACATGTGCTCAGTTTTCAGAATAAGAAAACAATCATCATAGGCTAGTGATATGGGCTTAATGAAAAATTCGTTAGTGCTGGCTTCTTGCAAATAAAGTCATAGGCCTTTCTGAAGTTGCAAAGCAAGGAAAGATGAAGGAAAATCTGCACATGAGGGAAAGGGTTTAGAATTACAACTTGGTAGATCCAACCAGGGGAAACAAGAATAGATCAAAACCCTAAGGTTTCCTTTGTACCTCCAATGAAATCACCAACACAGACCGGGCCCTACAAATGCTCAAATACATTAGGATCCCAAAATAAACCAATGGAGGAGGGGAGAAACACTAGATATACATGGGATTACATGTTACCTGCTCTCTTTGCCACAAAACCCCAATGAATCAAACCTTAAACCTACGAAAATGAAGAGAGGGAGAAGAGAAAGGTTAGCATTGATTGAATCTAGCCTCAAACATCGTGGATCTGGATAACGAGGAAGAGGGGATGCATCACCTTCTAGCACCGGTAGAATCTAGATGAACAGGAAGAGGAAGACACGAAGAAGCGAGAGAGCTCAAAGAGGATAGGCAGAGGATGAGTGTGAGGGAGATAATGGGGAGGAGGAGAGATGGCGGTGATATCATAACACGAATGGATGGCGCGAAAAGAGCGGCGGTAACCCTAGCTTCCTGAGCGTGTGGACGCATCTTCCGCCTACATCCAGAGAGCCAATTTTTATGGCTGTCGAACGCTTGCTCGCGTCCCGCAAGAGCTAGGCTACCAAGAAATAGAAGCCACTTTTGTTTCCCCGTAGCCAAGCTGGGGGGAGCCTGTTGCATGCCAAGGTCCAGGCCCTGGACCCGATCCAGGCATCCAAACGATGGAAAACTTCATCCCGGAGGCCAGGCCAGGACAGATACAACGACCGAAACGCGCACTATATGGGCCAACAGGGAACAACCTCCATACTTAACTGGCCAGGCTGTGATAGATACTACGAAAGAAACGTGCCTATTTGGGCCAGCAGGGGACAACCTCCATACTTAACTAATTCTTTCAGGCTCAAGTAGCTTGCATACAATCAGTTCATGCGGCTTGTGTACTTGTGTAGTTGTGTTTGCTCTGAAGAGACTAATCCTCATATAGAGGCTCCCAAATTGTACTCATACTTTGGTTGCCCAAGAATATGTTGCATCCTTTGTATAATGGAATTAAAGTTATGATGAAAAAAGAGCAAGTCTGTTTGAGAAAAAAAGAGCAAGTCTCATTGAATATACAACTCAACCAACACTTCTCACATACCAAATTACTACAAAACATAAATGCATGAACATAGAAAAGGAACAAACTGGGAGAGATGAGTTTCTAGTGATGCACTTGATGGTTTTAATTTTGCTGTGGGGACACTGCACTTATCTAAAATTGGCTGTGGGACACTGAAATATTTTTTCTTTGCTGTGTGACACTAGGCGGTGTCCTACAACTGTCACACAGCAAAGAAAAAGTATTTCAGTGTCCCACAACCAATTTTAGATAAGTGCAGCGTCCCACAACAAAATTCTCTTCTTCTTCTTCTTCTTCTTCTTCTTATTATTATTATTATTATTATTATTATTATTATTATTATTATTATTATTATTATTATTATTATTATTATTATTATTATTATTATTATTATTATTATTATTATTCTTATTATTGTTATTATTATTGTTGTTATTATTATTGTTGTTATTATTATTGTTGTTGTTATTATTATTATTATTATTATTATTATTATTATATTATATTATATTATATTATTATTATTATTACTATTATTACTATTAGGCACAATGTTTAACAAGTTAGACTTTTTTTGTAATACCACAATTGAAGAAACAAGTATATATGTGATGACGAGTATGGAGTTCATGCTTTTCTACTTGTTTTCCTTCTTAACTAGTGTTATCTGGATGGCATATATATAAACCTAGGAAGGGATCCTTATATCATGGTTAATAGCTTCATATGAAATCTTCTCAAATAGAAAAAAACATTCTGCCATACATATATAAATGAAATAATACAAGTACGGACCTCCCCAGCTGCTCTTACCTATAAAAAGATTCATATGCAATCAGGACATAATAATAAAATAATAATCACACTTTCATGTGAGTCATGTTCCTTCATTTGGCACCACAGCATTGTACTAACCAACCCATGTTTAGAGGCACCAAACTGTGTTGGTTGTGAAACAGGCATCCTAGCAACTAGTTATACAGATGCAACAGGACATAGGCCTTAACTTGGATCAATTATACCATTTTTGCGCCAGAAGCACCACAGTTGTACTCCTTACATGCCATTTCGATATCCACCTATTTAGCAGCATAAATGGACAATATCCAAGTTCATGACCATGCATGAGTGAATTATACGTGCGGATTTTTTTTACAAGGATAAGGCGAACTTACATGTGAGGTGAAAAGTTAAGAAGCGTGCACGATTAAGATATGGGATTTGCAACAGTACCTCCAAATAAATATGAGCTGTTGATCTAAATGTTTTTTACAATATATTACCTCATAGGAGACGCAACAGAAGAAATTTATTTCTTATTTTAGAAAATAGGCAAAATATCTTGTGATTGGATCCGTTAGCTTCAATATGATTGATGATGATGTTAGGAGAGTCAAAGGCCTATTGGGCCTTAGCCCATTAAGGTTAATTAGTGGCTTGCTTAGGGGCTAAGTAAATCCTCTCTATATAATGAGAGGAGATGTATCAATCTAAAGAAGCAAGAGATTAGAAGGAAACCCCTTGACTCTTGCCGGTCGTGGGCGGAGCCCCGTGGCCGGCGTTCCCAGCGACCCCCAAACCCTAGCCGCCGTCTTGCTGTGAACAGTACCCACGGGCACTCTAGCACCACGGGTACTGTAGCGCGACCATCTCTGCTGCTCCCACAACTCCCTCCTCTTGATCTCAACGGCTACCATAACAGATGATCTATCTCGTGCATAGGTAGATCTGCTGATAACTATTTTTCCTTACAAAAGTCATTCTACGGTTACCCTTTTCAAATATCATTCAAATTATGATTTGGAGAGTAATATTTTGTCATGTAATTTCTAGCATAGACGCACTTAAGTAAAATCTAAATTTCATTGATTAAAGTTTATGTTCAAGTTTAGGTTTTATTTGAAATTTAATTTAAAACATTCAAAACAACTTTAAAATTTTCATGGATATTAAAGATAATTTACACATGTCATTAAAATTTTGAGATACGTATTAATTAGAACAACGCCAGAAATGTAGCCTTCCAGTTGCTACGTTGGTTACCGTATTTATTGTCCGTCCTGCTGTGTAACGTGTAAACATGCATGGTAAATGATCAATGAGGTATTCTTTTTCTTGGATTTCTTTTTCTTTTTCTGTTTTTTTAGTTACTTAATTACTTTATAATTTCAAAATTCAATGGCTATGTATGATTGATCTAGGCTATTACTTCCTACGAGGTAATGGAGGTACAATAGCAAGGCCCTTAAGATATTGCCAATGGAAGAATACTAGAATATGCTTTTGGTGGATTAATATAAAGATGAATTACCAACATCATGAGTTCAAAATGACAAAGAATATTGAAAGGACACCATGAGTTCCAAAGCAGCAAAGAGTACAAAACTCGACATATTTAGCAGCACAATAATTTCAATATTATATATATATATATATATATATATATATATATATATAGCTAGCAAGCAAGTACTTCCAGAATCAATTATCTAGTTTTGTGCATTCGTATTAGTAATTTAAACTGACAAATGAATACACACACACACGATGTACAGATAAGCAGCCAAGAAAGGCATGAGTGAATTAGAAGATGGCAGCATGACAATTTCCAACATGTGACCGTGTACAGTCAAAAGAACATATAATGCAGGGTGCAGACTGTCAATCAGAACCAGCATCTTACACCAAAGGATTACACTAACATATTGTTCAAAGCCAAAAATTAAGGTTTTGCCACCATGAGAGTGTTAAGGATAATATACAAGACGGACTAGGTACAGTTCTCAGTGAAGGAGTTCTGGACAAATTGTGAAATTGCTTCAACAGCTTCCATTTCAAGATCATGTTGATTTAACCCTCTAGACTCTAGGTGTTTTTTGCCGACCTTAAAAGAATGGTCACCACCATCAATGACATGCAGTTCATTCTTGCTGGTCATCTTCTTGCGAGTAGACTGAAGTTTATCCAAGGGGCACAAGGCATCTTTACTTCCCTTGTAAATGTAAAAAAACAATTTACTATTCATTTCACTTTATAATATTAAGAAAAAAACAAAGAGAAATTCCATTACCTGAACAAACATCGTTGGTACCTTTAGCTGTAACAGTGTCTCATCTCTCACTGCTCCATTCACCCCCTAAGTCGAACAAAGCATGATGAGATAGAAAGAAATGATTCTTGCAATTATAATTTCATTGTGATCAGTACAGGTTTCTGGCGGTAGTCTAGTGGTAGGAGTGTGGATAGCAATCCACATGACCAAGGTCAGATTACCATGACAGGTAGCAGAAGAAAACATGCTTGCTCATGGAGGGACAAAGAAATTTGTAGTCTAATCTCAAGGAATGAGCGTAGAAGTATAATTAGTAATAAAAATGTCAATGCATAACGCTACAACGTAGTAGGTGAAAAAGCAACTATAAAGTCACAGAAACTACCATTTCGTCCTAATAAATACTACAGAGGAAATATAAATCCATGCTTAATCTGGACAGTGGATTAAGAGCTTTATAACTGATATAAGGTAAAATTCAGGTATAGTATAAGGGAACAAAAAAACAATGAGCTGACCAACCTTTAGTGGGTAACCCAAGCATACAACAGCAGAAACATCAACGTCAGTGGAGCTTGCCACCATGCAGCTGACCCTGACAATTTTGAATACACCATTATTGTCAGATATTCGTATCAGTGCAACATGTGTGTTGAATTGAAGCATTACATTCTAAAAGTACTCAATCAAATGTTGAACTAAGCAGATAAGATGCACAAATTATGAAACAAACAGTAACATTGTCCACCCAAAACTACCTCGACCCCATGGACTTCCCCATCAAAATAAGAGGGTGCCCCTGATACTTGCCAGCAGCATCCTTCACGATGCCCAGATGGTGATCAACAAGCTTCTCTGCCTTTGGTGGCGCCCTACGCTTCCCACCCGACATATCTGCGAGTTCACATTGTTATCTTGCCATGCCACCACTTATCTCTCGCCGACAAATTTTGAGACATGAACCAAGGGTAACGAGTAGAAGACTGAAATACTGAATCAACTGACATGGGTAGTCAAAGGTCACTACGTCGACAGCATCCAATGCGTCCTGCACCATCTTCTTCCAACTAGCAGAATAAATCGCCAGTTTAGCACGTTATACAGGCACCGCTTCCAGAGGAAACGAATGTTTCACAAGATCCAGTTGACCGCTTGGGCGAGAATCAGAGACAGCTTACTGGACCATCCGGTCGGAGGAGGAAGGGCCACCGGCGCCGTGGGCGAAGACGACCACCGGCTGAAGTTTTGCCGTCCGCAGAGGAGGAGGTGGCGCCGGCACCGTCGAGCCCTGATCCGCGCGGCGGCGTTTGGGGGCCATGAGGAACGGCGATTCACGGGTCGAAGACAACCTGATTGGGATTTGGGGGATGGAAATGAAGTGGCGGAAGCGCGGGAAACTATCCTCCCCTTCCCGCCAGTGCACGGTTTCCCCGGGCAGCAAGAGAACCAGGACTCGGGCTGGTTGAACTATCGCCGAAGGCCCATATCACGTCTGGTGAGCTTCGTGGTCCGCGTAAGTTGATTTGTGGGACACGCAAATCATCACTCAACTTTTATTGGTTCTTTTCTTCTCTTATTTACCTTTACTTTCTTTCTTTTTCTAAATTTATTTATTTATTTTCTCTCTCTTTATTACCTGTAGACTACATAAATACCTGTACGTTGTACTGCGAACACGCATTTTTTGTTGACATTTACGTTGACAGATTTACTGAAAAAATAAAAATGATAACTGACGTGGACATGATAACTTTGGCCACCTATTTTTTTAATAGACACAAAGAGATAATTAATTAGCATCGTTTCCATCATACTCCCTCTGTCCTAAATAAATCAAATCCTAGAATTCGTGTCAGTCAATTTGTCGGTGTTTAGAAACTACCAACAAATAAATTTGTACGCGTGTCGGGTTTCGAATGGTGAGACAAAGAGACAAGAGGATTATACTGGTTCGGGCAAGAAATCCCTACTTCCAGTGTGTAGCTGCTCGTGTTCCTTATCTCTGTTTGGAAGGGGTTACAAGCTTGGTCGAGAGAGGGGGTATGAGCCCCAAGTCTTTGAGTGCGTTGGTGTATGAGTGTGTTCTAGCTCTATGCTTGTTGTTCTTCGATTGTTCGATTGTCTCATTGTCGTTGTCGTCCCCCCTCTCCCTCCTTCTATAGTAGCAAGGAGGGTGGGGGAGTTATAAGTGTGCACCGAGGAGTACATTCCTGAGAGGCGGTGCCTTTGCCTTCTCCGAGAAGGATGCGGAGTACCCATAATACTATATTCTTATTGTCTTCGTACTTGGTCGGAGGCTGGGTATCGTGTCGGCCTTCCACCGCTTCGCCGAAGTATACGGGGGGGGGGGGGTCCGGTTAAGCCCGTATTGAATAGAGGCATGGATGCCTACAGCTCAGTCGACCGGTACACCGTTTGTACCTTCCCCCAATTCTTTTTGCGTACGGTGAGATTCCTCCACGCTTGGTCAATGGACTCTGTTATTCAGAGGGTCCCACTGTACCCGTTGTACTCTCGTTCGATGAGCTCCTGTAGGGGCCGGGGATGTGTGAGGCTGTCTCCGCCTCGTGAGAGGCATGATTCCGTCCTGTCCAGGTGCCTTACTTCGTCCCGTCCCGATTGGGGAACTTGACATGTCTTCGTTTGGGCAGGAGCCAGGGTGTTATAGTAGGATGAAGCTGTAATGTTGAGCAACTTATCCGGGCTCTAGCCCTTTTGCTTTTGGAATAGTTGTAATGAACTTGGGTTGTGTATATTTGTTCAAATTTTTCTTTTATTTTGCATCTATCTGGTAGCCCCCGGGTGAGGGTTTCTTTGTATGCCGCGTATAAAAGAGAACAAATTTCGACTGGAATGCTGTAATGAGGGATTTTTAGGGGTAGAAACGACGTAGCTGTTGTATGTTCCAGGCGTTGGTCAAGACCTTGCCGGCGAAAGTTTTGAGTCGGTAAGCTCCTGGCCTTATCGCTTCGTGGACAATGTAGGGTCCTTACTAGGGTGATGTGAGCTTACGCCGTTCCTTGTTGCTTTGGATTTTCCGGAGTACTAAGTCCCCTAGCTAGAAATCCCTTGGGCAGACACGTCGGTCGTGATATCGCCGTAGCGCCTGTTGGTACTTAGCCGAGTGTAGGAGGGCGGCGTCCCTGGCCTCGTCGACCTGGTCGATGGCGTCTTCCAGGAAGGTTTCTGCCTTCTTAGGGTCATAAGCCTCCACCCTAGGGGACCCGTACTCGAGGTCGATGGATAGGACGACCTCTGAGCCATAGACCAGGAAGAATGGCGAAAAGCCGGTGGCCCTGCTTCGTGTCGTTCTGAGACTCCACAGGACAGCAGGGAGCTCTTGGAGCCATTTTTTTGCCGTATTTATTCAGCCGATCGAAAATTCTTGCCTTGATCCCTGTAGGATGAGCCCGTTGGCGCGTTCCACCTGCCCGTTAGATTCTGGGTGCGCGACGGAGGCCCAATCAACCCGTATGTGGTGCTCGTCGCACCATTCTAGTAACTCCCCTGCCGTGATGTTAGTTCCGTTATCGGTGATAATGGAATTGGGCACTCCGAAGCGATGGATGATGTTGGTGAAGAAACTAACGGTTTCCTCGGCCCTAATGTTAGTGATGGGGCGCAACTCAATCCATTTGGTGAACTTGTCTATGGCGACCAGCAGGTGGGTGTAGCCCCTGGGTGCCTTCTTGAATTTACGGGACAACGGATATGGGTCCTTTGGACAGACCTTGTTGAGACTCGTGTAGTCGACACACATTCTCCATTTCCCATTCTTCTTTCGTACCAGTACAGGATTGGCTAGCCACTCGGGGTGGTGCACTTCTTTGATGAAACCCGCGACGAGGAGCTTTTTGATCTCTTCTCCGATGGCGGCGTTTTCTTCGTCGAAGCGGCGCAGTCGTTGTTTAACCGGTCTGGACCCCGTCTTGACATGCAGGAAGTGCTTGACGACATCCCTAGGTATGCCCAGCATATCCGAGGGCCTCCACGCAAATACGTCAATGTTCGCGCGAAGGTAGTCGACGAGCTCGCCTTCCTATTTGGGAGAGAGGGAGGAGCTGATGTGGACGGCCCTCCCCTCCCCGTCCCGGGTGTCGAGAACGACCGTTTTTGTGGCCTCCATGGACTCGAACGAGCCAATCTTCTTGGTGTTCGGGGTTTCTCCCCGCGACGTGCTAGCCTCGACTGCCAATTCAGCCGCGAGTTGTTTTGAGGCCACGAGCGTCGACGCATACGTGCAACACTCGATGTCGCACTCGTACGCGTGCCGAGGCGCCGCGCCTACCGTGATGACGCCCTTCGGACCCGGCATCTTCAGCTTTAAGTAGGTATAGTTCGGGACTGCCATGAACTTCGCGTAGCATGGTCGTCCGAGTATGGTGTGGTAAGTCCCCCTGAATCCGACGACCTCGAATGTCAGTATTTCCTTACGGAAATTGCCCGGACCGCCAAAGGTGACGAGCAGGTCGATCCGGCCAATGGGGTCTGCCTTCTTGCCTGGGATCACCCCGAAAAACAGAGCCCCGAGGGGCGCAAACGTGACCGTGGTATTCTCATCGCGTTGAGGGTCTCAACATGAAGGATATTGAACCCACTCCCGCCATCCATTAGGACTTTGGTGAGGTGCTTTGTGCCAACGATGGGATCGACAACTAACGGATATCGGCCAGGATACGGTACATATTCGGGATTGAAAGTAATAGGAGACTCTGACCACTTGAGGAAGGTGGGAGCAGCGGGGGTGGTTGCGTATACCTCTCGACGGGCGACCTTTTGCTGACGCTTGGAGCTGCACGATGTCGGGCCGCCGAAGATCATCAGCGTCTCGTCCGCCGGGATCTAGTCGTTATCCTTTCCTCCGCCGTCTTCTCCCTCGTCCTCTTTCTTCTTTGCCCATCTCTTCTTCTTCGCACGACCACCGAGGAAATTTTTCATGAGGTTGCAATCCTTGAGGAGGTGTTTGACAGGGGTCGCATGGTTCGGGCAGGGCCGTTCCAGCATTTTTTCGAAGTGGTCGTTAGCCGGCTCGTCCTGCTACCCCTCGCCTTTTTCTGCCGCCGCGACAAGTGACGGGTCGTACCGTGGCCGATTGCGCCCTTTCTTGTGAGGACGAGTCGAGGGTCCTTCGGCTTCCACCTCATCAGGCCTGCTCCGGCTAGTCGCGCCCTGGAACACGGCGCCGACGGCCTCCTCGCCTGAGGCGTGGTTTGTGGCAATGTCGAGAAGTTCCTTAGTTGTCTTGGGATTCTTGCGCCCTAGTTTATGGACTAGGGACTCGCAAGTCATCCCTGACAGGAACGCGGTGACCACATCACCGTCGGCTATGTCCAGGAGCTCGTTGCACTTGCTGGGAGAAACGACGAATGTATTCGCGAAGGGTCTCTCCTCGCTTCTGCTTGCAGTTCTTGAGATCCCAGGAGTTTCCAGGCTTCCAAAACGAATGAAGGAGAGCCCAGGGTTGTCGGAGTTGCGGGAGGCCATTCGAAACCACTAAAACGTTGTGACACGTGATGCCCCCTATCTGGCACGCCAATTGTCGGTGTTTAGAAACTACCAACAAGTAAATTTGTACGTGTGTCGGGTTCCGAATGGTGAGACAAAGAGACAAAAGTATTATACTGGTTCGGGCAAGAAATCCCTATGCCCAGTGTGTAGCTGCCTGTGTTCCTTATCTCTGCTTGGAGGGGGTTACAAGCTTGGTCGAGAGAGGGGGTATGAGCCCCAAGTCTCTGAGTGCGTTGGTGTATGAGTGTGTTCTAGCTCTATGCTTGTTGTTCTTCGATTGTTCGATTGTCTCATTGTCGTTGTCGTCCCCCCTCACCCTCCTTTTATAGTAGCAAGGAGGGTGGGAGAGTTATAAGTGTGCACTGAGAAGTATATTCCTGAGAGGCGGTGCCTTTGCCTTCTCCGAGAAGGATGCAGAGTACCCATAATACTATATTCTTATTGTCTTCATACTTGGTCGGAGGCTAGGTGTCGTGTTGGCCTTCCACCGCTTCACCGGAGAATACGGGGGGGGGGGGGTCCGGTTAAGCCCGTAGTGGACAGAGGCATGGATGCCTATAGCTCCGTCGGTCGGTACACCGTTTGTACCTTCCCCCAATTCTTTTTGCGTACGGTGAGATTCCTCCACGCTTGGCCAATGGACTCTGTTATTCAGAGGGTCCCACTATACCCGTTGTACTCTCGTTCGATGAGCTCCTGTAGGGGTCGGGGATGTGTGAGGCTGTCTCTGCCTCGCGAGAGGCATGATTCCATCCTGTCCAGGTGCCTTGCTTCGTCCCATCCCGATTGAGGAACTTGACATGTCTTCGTTTGGGCAGGAGCCAGGGTGTTATCATGAGCCCCGGATTATACGGGGTGTACGATTCTACGTGGTTCTGTACCTCCGTTCTTATCTTATAGAGAGCGCAATGTCGGCAGCTAAGGACTAGCGACCTTATCCCTTCGTATAGGGGTAAAGCGGTCTTTCCTCTACTGTTGACACGTCTCCTGGAACCAACGGCCTTTCCGTGAAGGCACGGGTTGGTTTAAGCCAGGGAATGCCGACGTGGATGGAGATATGGGCACGTCTTCCCTCAGGACGTCGGGCGAGGTGGAGTTGAGCCCGCCCAAGGCACGTTTGCCCAGGGCACGTCTGCCTTCGTGGGACGACTATGTGGCGACCCCCGCGCTTTTCGTCTTGCGGGCCGATGGGCCGTGACGGTTTTCCTTCGATGGGCT